>OZ025298.1:170433110-172833110 GCA_964019185.1 Maratus speculifer
TTGGCCCAAAATCTGTGGGAAATCCGAAGGTATTTGGCCCATTATGCAGATATTTTTAAGAATATCTTAAAAAATTCTGCAGATATTTTAAAGATAAAGCTAAGCCTGAAAATGGTCTTCAAATTTCTGTAGAATTTCTGTAGAAAGTGGCGATTTCTTCAGATAATCTTAAGATTTTTTTTAGTGGGGCGATTATAAAATGCTATTATAAAAAGTATCGCAAAATCTCAAGTACTAATTTTAGCTTTTTTTTTTCAATTAATGAAAAGAAAAAAAAAATTTATTTTCCAGTTTGTTTCTTAAGTTTAAATATGTTTTATTGAACATAAATAAAAATTGTTTTGCAAATTTTCTTTGCTCCATGTGCTTGAATTCGAAAATCTCATGAAAATAATCATCTTGTGAAAATGATGCACATGAAATTTTCGTGACGTATGTAGCCAAATTGTGAGTTTTTATCAGTTTTTTAAATGTAATTTTAAGACTATTTGGAACTTATTTTTCCTACCATTCAGTAGGTTATATTCATAGGTACCTTCTGGTACAACGAGAATCAAAATCCGTCAAGTATTTTTTTTTAGATTTGATTGACGAAAGAATTTTTTTTAATTTTTAATATCGTTGCGTACTCTGAGTATAAGACTTCGCTACGCTCAGACAACTACTTTAAAATATAAGGATGAATATAAATAAGATTATGTATTAAGTTTATTTTAAAATAAAATTCATAATATATATTAACAATGATATTAATTTAATAAATTGAGGCTAAATTAAATTAACAAAACTATTTTTAATAAAATATTAATTTCATTTGTATATTAAAATTACTATCTGTTGTGAGAATTAATCAATAACACTCATTCATCACTTAAAGATTTTATTCAAAATTTGTGACTTATTATTTCCAAAAAACAAAATAGTTTTTTTTTTAAATCAGTTAAAAACATAATATTTAAGTATTAATTAATTAAATTTATCAATAATAATAATGCAACATTGTACTAATGCATAAAAATGTTTTTTAAAAGGGTTTGGTGACATAATTATCCAAATGCAGATATTTTTTAAAAGATAAAGTTTACAATTCGCAAAAAGCAATGTATTAATCAATTATACTAGTACAGTAGACTTCCTCAAATCCGCAACTCTCTAAAATCCGCACATATTTTACGGATGTAAACAATGAAATCTTCAGTTCAGATGTAGGTGCAAAATTTGACTTTTTTTAGTTTTATAGCAATTCCATATATTTTTTTAGTTGTAATTTTTAAGATTATTGAATTCATGTTTTTTCATGAAGAAAGAATAATTTATTTCTGAAAAAATAAAGATATTGTTGACATCATTGGTAATCACAATCTTACCAAATATATTTATGTATTAATCAAGCTTTTTTAGTTATTAAGTCTGGCTAAACCTGAAATAAAGCTTCATTATTTTATGATCTTGGTGTGAATTAGTAATGTACCTTTATAAGAAAAGTTTCATTGAATAATTTAGGAAAAACACATTTCATCTTTATAATGAATATTTAATTGTACATTATTGATTATTAATTTGACCTTTGCTTTTAGTATTTTAAACATTTTAAAAACTATCTAAGTTTTATTAATTTAGTTTATTACTTATTTTGATATTTTAGCATATTGTAAGCATTCATTATATTTTTGATTCATTATTAATTACATTCAAATTACTTTTTAAAAAATGTAAACAAAGCAATGACCAGAAATCCGAAAAATTCTAAAATCCGCAAAACCTCTGGTTTCAAGCTGTGCGGATTCCAGGGAGTCTACTGCAGTAAATAATGCTCTGGCGAGCACCAAAAAAAAAGTTAATATATTTTTAAATATGAAAAAGTGCTTGTATTAATAATTGAGCATGAGGGATTACAAGGGATCCCTTCTTGGCTGCAACTCACTTCAATGCCAACTTTGAAATATTCATATTTGCGCTTTTTCCATATAAAAGAAATTAGCGGTACTTTAGTAAAACTTTCCCTTTTGCTTTATATGTTAACTGCACTGTTCTTTCTTCACTGCACTACGATCAATGCAATTCTACTCTGCGGGTGTGCTTGGTATCACTACATAAGAGCTTGGTATCACTACATAATACGCAACAGGAACTAGTCTTTTGTTACTATGTGGCCTAGTCTCACATTCATGTTGAATCAAGCTGCGCCTTTATAGGCTACGTCTTTACACTATACATTTTTAGAGTAATTGTGAGTGATTTGTTTTCATGGAAAAAGCGCAAATATGATTTTTTCAAAGGTGGCACTGAAGTGCGTTGTAGCCAAGAAGAGATCCCTTGTCCTCCTTCATGCTCAATTATTAAATCTAAGCACTTGTCAAACCTTTTTTCATATCTAAAAAAGTATTAACCATTTTTAGTGCTCGTCACAGCATTTTTTAATGCTCATTTAATTTTTTTGATTGTTATACAGTTTGTTTTTAAAGATTTTGCAATATCTCTCAAGAATTAATGCACGGAATTTCACAAAACTTTAGATTCTGTTAGATCTGAAAACGTTATCACAGATTTTCATCAAATTTTAGATTAAGTTATAAGTTGATATAAGTTATTGCTGACTAGATTTTGGTTTAAACCACCTGACTGATTTTTCTGCTAAGATGCATTTTTCAGGAAGTATTAACATACATAAGATAGAAGAAAGTTTTGGATTTGCCACATCTGAATAGTTTTAATTTAATAATATAACAATGAATGTTTTCAGTTTTTCTAAAATGATATTAATCATTTAATAAAATACAGTATGATATTTAAAAAAATTACTTCTTACACTTAAGATACAATAAAATATAGAAAAAGTTATCAGAAGACACTTCTTCCCTGTTTTTTAAAATGATTAGGATTACGCTATGAAATTTGCGTGGGTTGTAATAGTTTGGATCCGAGTTATACGTGTTTGCGGTTTTCGGGCACTTATAATCACATTATACTAAAATTTTATGGCCTTCTGTTAAAAAATTCTACAAAGCTCCCTATAAAATTATGTCTCATACTTCACGTACACAAAGCGCGCTGGAGAAGACTGAAATCGCTAGGAATTATTCCAGCTGGTTATGAATAAATGCAGGATAAATTATCCTCCTCAGGCGCACATATTCGTGTTCATGATTTCAATGTATTCAATATCAAAAATTACTTCCAGGTGTTCCATCTACAATATAATATTTAAAGGTATTGCATAAAATTTGCATTAATTTAAAATCGTGTTTGTACTTGGGAAATCTTGTACTGCTCAACTCAGCGAAGACTTAGATATAACGCACGAAAAGCAAGGTTGTTTTTTAAGGAAACTAGCCGGAACGCATCGTTCTAATTATGAAACATGAATGTATAATACATTGAATTTGAGAAAGTATACATGAATTTTAATTTTTCGTACACTGCTGACAATATTTCTATCAATTTTTTTTCTTTTGTCTTCATGAGCAATTTTCCATCGAAATTTCCAATAAAATCTTAAAGTGTAATGTTGTTTTATCTTAAAACTAATTAATTTCAAACTTTAGAGTTTCAAAAGTTTAAAGATGATTGCAAAAGTGATGGCAGGATATTGAATACAAACACTTCAATTATGAAAACCGAGATCTTTGATGTAATTTTTCTATTTCTCGAAATCTGAAATCTGAACGTCTACTGTCCACCATACTATGCATTCGACGTATGTACCGTGACGTTATATAACTGAGATTGGTTATCCAGCTTAACTGAGCTTTTACAGACAGAATAAAAATAAATCTTGCGTACACGGGATGTACAGACGTGAGACAAAAAAGCTGAAAGGTTTTTTCGAAAATCATTTATGTCACAAATTAGTAAAAAAGGAACTTTCTAAAATAGTCATGAATCTGTTTCCAGATTCCTGAAATTGTTTAACTATATTTCGTTTCAAGTTGTACATCTTCCGGTCTTTTACTGAATAAAAAAAAAAAAAATCGGGGATCGTCTGTGAATCCAGTTTAACCCTTTCCGGCGCACTAATCTTTAAAGTTAGAATTTAAAGAAAAAAAATTAGGCAATCTATTTAGGCCTAGAAGAGTACGCAGGTATTGTTTTGTAAAGATTGCACTAACCATTTTAAATATACAGCTGTTGCCGAAGTGGTAACCTCCCATAAATAAAGCATTGATAACCGCTGTATTGCTGCTAAGCATTGATTGCTGTGAAGCGCGTATTACAGTAAAACATTTTACCCATTATTTAAAAACAGTAGAATTTGATCTCTGTGGTGCTGCCTTCTAAAACTCATAAGAAAGATTTAAAGTACCCATTAGAGTAGTTTTTGAAATATTCACGGAGTTTTTGTGTTTCTAAACAGGAGGATCTTTAGGTGTTGCCGACCCGGCAACACTGCGCGTTAAGGGGTTAAAGCCTTTGGGAGTTTAATCTGGTGAAAATAAAACAGATTGAATTTAAAATAGTTAAATATTTACTGAAATCTAGTCGAATTTTCAGTAGGGTTCGTGCTAGGGTAAACGTCAAATGCATCCATAAATTTCATGGGAATCCGTGTATATTTATAAACTCGATATAATTCTTGGACTTTTGTATTTAGTTATTTTAACTTAGCAGTTCATTAAAATATACACTAAAGTAAAAAACATTAAAATATTTTAAAAAGTATTTGAAAATACATTAATTTAAAGTATTACAAAATACATTATTTTAAAGAAAAAAAATCATTATTTTACCAACTGGATTTATGTCGCTTTTTCTTTTCAGTATAAAATCTCTGCGTGATAAACACACACTCACAAACACACACACACACACCAGAAAAAATAACACCTATTATACATTCAAATTCAACAATTCTTAAGTTTAAGCCAGATTATCTTCATTAAGGATAACCTAATTCTACTAAAAAGTTTGATAACGTTGTTAAAAATAGTTTTTTGAAAATCATTTAATTTTAAAGATATTTTTAGAAAGTATAATATAGAAAAAAGGTATGTATTTTAAAAATAAAGATGTATAAAAGTAGTTTCCTGAAAAAAAACCCGCAAAATATAAATTAAAAACTCTTAATCTTCACGAAATTATAATTTGTAATTTTCTGTCAATTTTTTCTTGAAAGATAAGGGTTTTTTTAAAACAATTTCTGATCACCTCATTATAAAATCATAATTATATGAATATAGTTCTAGTTAGGCAAGAAATGAAGTCCTTAATTTTTATGAAATAGATCTAGTGGCTTTTAATGAATGAATTTCCAATTTATTATTCAATGAAACGGGAGAATTTTAGAAAATGAAATTATTGCTTTATTTTTTTTATTAGGGATTAATTTTATTCTTTTTACTCATTTGGATGTTAAAGTTTCATTTTACGTTATCTCATTAAACTATCTCAATTGATTTAATTTCAAAAGTTTATTGTGAATCCAGCAGAAGGAAGAAATCTTTTCAAGATACACCATTTCAAATGGAGAAACAAGTTAGCAATACTCGACCAACGAGGTGGCTGGATTTCACTTGATTCTTATTTTCATCCTGCATTTTAAGTAAATTCCGTTTTCCCCAATCTTTAATTCACCTTGATAAACCTTTCCAGTAATTCCATAATAATGCAACAAATATCTTTGTCTTTTTGTGCTAATCATTTTTCAAAAGATTCATTCATTCATCATTCAACAAAAGAATGATTATAAATAAAAACAAAACTTCATTAGCGGTCATTTTAAACGTATATGATGTTTTAATTATTAAAATTTACAGTTATTTACATTAGCAGACAGAAAAAAACATAAAAAACTTAATTTTCTATTTTTCTTTTTATTTAATGTATACAATTTTAAAATTATCTATAATTTCAAATAAAAAAATTGATGCGAATGATTATTTCATAAACAGAAAAGAAGTTTATAAAAACAGGTGTTTAACAGGTACAAGTTGGTATTTAATTTGTTGATGTTAAATACTATATAAAAATAATTGATAAGAAATACAATTGTTTCTAAAAATAAGGGAAAACATGAAAACAAGTGATTAGTCAATATGTTACACATACATTTTAAGAAAACAGAGCCAAAATATACAACACCTAGCAAGGTAAAAAAATAGCATTAAAAGAAAATAACAGACTATTGTACTGTATAAAAAGTTAACACAGTTATAAAATTAACAAATTAGATGTTTGAGTTTGGCATAAAGAATGGCATAAAGAATTCTATATCTTAAATATGGAATGTGATCACCCCTAAAAGCAAGCTACAGATAGAGCGATATGCGATACTGTTGGTTATGTGATCAATAAGTTGTCTAGGAAGTGCGAGGCATTGCTCTTGTAAAGCGGTTATAAACGTGGCAAGGATGAGAGATAGGAGATTGATAGCAGAAACAAATCATCCTAAAGCCTCCCAAACAAGATCGATGGGAGGAATTCCGGTGATAAAGCTGGTCATTTCATGCACTGATTTGTTCGGTGCTGAAGGTAATCTTACACTGTGGAGAAGATAAGAAGTTAGACAAGGTGGATATCCTTCTCTGCACAATTTAGCGTTGTCGTTCTGTAATAGAAAATCATTAATTTATTGCGCAGGCAAAAAGACGCACATGAGCTCTTCGCGACGGGAGACATTTACGAAATTTTTAATGTTTTGTCACCAGTTTTTACTGACAGAAATTTGTGCTTTATTAAATCGAAAAATTCTTCGATTAAATAAGCCAAAATTTACAGTAAAATTTTACTGGTGGGGATTAACAATGATTCTTAAGCCTTTTTGCGGCACGTCTACGTGTCGCTAGTACACAAAGGGTTAAACTTGGACGCATTTGGGAAAAGAACACGCCTCCACTGATTAGCTGTTCAGTGGGCATGTTGACGTAACCAACTTAAACGTTTCGTACTATAAAATAAAATACGCGGCACGCAAATATATCGCCTCACATGCAGGCAAATTTTATGAAACCTTCTACACACAATAAATGTTCATATTAGTTGTCCAAAAGCTGTAGTAAGGGAGCATCTTATATGGGACGGGATTTCTGTTCAATTTCTTCGAGCATATAACAGAATATTTTGGTTATCGTTGCTTGTTGTAGCTCTTGTGCGTTTTTAAATGAACCTTCCGGAGATCAGACAAACCGTTTGAAATTGTTGCTAAAGCCTATGAACAATAAAAGGAATCAAATTTAGTACATCGAATGCGCTGCCCTTGTTATTATGTATGTCAAAACTATCCGTATATTTAAGGGTTAATATCTTGGATAAATACCGACAATTTGTTTCAAAAAATCATTAACAATTATGCTTTTATACTTCTACTTTTGTACCTACAGCGCTCCTTAACACATTTGTGGAAGGCTTGCAAATCGAAATTTGTGTGTAACAGAAAATTGCGCTTTTTCTCAAAAACTATACGGTCTGGAACAATCGCTATAATTTTCTTGCAATGTTTAAATCAATGTATATTATCTCAATTTGTTTCCTTATTTTAGTTTCAGTAGATTCAGGATTAGATGGGGAGCAACATATTTTTTATTTATATTTTCGACGATATCTCTGAAAATATAACATCTCAAATTAAAAAAAATATATTTTTGGGTTCAGCGTTAAGAAAGCTTTCACACAATACTTAACAAATATACAAAGAAAAGATTTATTTTCAAGTAATTTCACTAGCGCCTTTAAATTTTTCCTAAATATATTTGTGAATTTTAATAATTTGTAAATATATTTCCTCAATTTGAACTTTTCACTTTACATATTTTAAGAGTAAAATGACTGAGACAGACAGACGCGGAAGTATTTTTTTTTTAAATAATGGTTCTGTTTTTAAATTTTAAGTACGTAACTCTGAAAATTAGAAACGAATAATGTTGTTGTAAATGAAGTTATGTTAGTTATTACAGATAGCGAGAAACCTGGGGAATTAGCGCCAAAACAATGACGTTAAAAGCATAACATGGAATGTTCAAATATTTACATTTCTGTAGCAGAGATTTTTGCGGCATTTTATTTCAACATGGACGCTTTTAAAAGGAACTATTGAAGTTCACACGTTAGTCCAAGTAAGTAGGTTATAAGAAATAATTGAAAATGAAATACTTCGTATTTTTGACATTTTATACAAATTCATCAGAAATATTAGTCTAAATCTTTTTTATACAAATTCTAACGATAACTCAAGTATACGGAGCTTGGGAAAACAAATATATATATATATATATATATCGCTCACTCTACTCCTTTCCCCCAATTGCGTTTGTGCGCAATCTCTCCTATTACGACATCCCTTCACAATAGCCTGATTGCGTCGGATATTCATCAAATCGACTAACATATATTTTTTTCTTTTTCGCTTGTTTCGTATTGGTTTATTTTCCTCTTTCTAAAAAAGATCACAGTTTGCATCGCTGAATGCTGTTGTAAAATCCTTTATTCGTGCGCATTTTCACATATAATAACATTACTTTGAATTGAGAAACAGAGTCTACATTTTTTAATGTCAAAGAGAACCCATCTTTCTAGTGGTATTATTGTAATATCATATTTTCATCATGTAATATCATCATAAGTTCTATTTTTGTAATATCATCTTTTTGTTTTATTATGGCTAGATATTACGTCGGTATGAGCATTAAAGCGAAGTATCAGTGGAACAATTTACCGTGAATTAAGGCACGAATAAATTTGTTTTAAAAATGATGTCGTCTACGTTTGATTTAAATGGGTAATTTTCCAACCGTTTCTATTTTTTCTTTACCACCATGTGCCACTCATAAATGCTAATTCTATGATTGTGTGCTCTTGTTCAATGGCATATCAAACATTAGCCATTACATATTAAAACTTTTATACAACAGCAAATTGCATATACATATATATATATACCAGTTTAACAAGAAATAAGTTATGAGATAATACAATTTCCTAATGTATTTCTTAAATACAAAAGAAAATTACTTTATATTACCCGTCAATCACATATCTCAGCATATTGGAGAAGATGTAAACTCTAAAATGCGTTTCTAAACATAAATTTTCACATCTTCAAAAATCTTTTGACGATGATTGATCACTTCTATTCTGACACTTAGTAATTTTCCAAGGCCTTCGTTTCGTGAGAACATATGTATATGCTGGTAACACAGAATAAGCAGATGTGCAATATAGATTCTTCCACTTTTGTTTCTCTATGGAAAAGTTAAATTTTAGTAGTTTAAAATTTTCTTATTATAATGTTTTTGTCAATTTAATATTTATGTTTAGTAAAATTATTATTATAATAATTTACCTTTATTACCACTATTTTTTATATTTCGATTTCTTGAAAGATGTATAAATTTTACCTCGTTGTGTTATTATTTATCAATTATTAACGTCAAATAAGTAATGAGATTCTTAAGAATTTATTAAAAATAAAATAAAAAAAAGATTTTTATAAAAACATTTAATGTTGTTCAAATAAGATTTAAAATCTGCGTATCTAATTGATTCGTGCAGTGAATGATATGCATAGTACTCAAAAAGTACATTCTTTAATATACAATTTAACAAATTAGAAAATTAAAACACTTAAAGCTTTTAAACTTTGAATTACGTTACTGTTTCATGCTTAAAAACGCAACAATATTAAGGCAATCTCTTTTAGTACACACTATATGCATGTATCAAATAACTAAAATGGTGTCTGATTAAGTACTGTGCACCAAATTTAAATGAGCTGATTGCGAACAAGTAAGTTTTTTATCCATCGTATTGCCGAATAATTAATGACACGCATTAAAGCAAATAATTTCTGAAAGCATTTAAAAATAAAAATGAATTATTATCGTTTATTATAATCATATATTGTTCGTAATTTTCTGTTGCGTGCTGACATTTTAAGATATTTTTATATACATGGAATTACCAAGACGGAAATTTCGAAGTCATTCAAAAGAGTATGTTTAATATTAAAGTTATTTATATTACAGTTACTGTTATTCAGTAGTTGATGAGTAGTACTGATTTCAGCAGTTTTTAGAGTGTTTTAGTTCAAAAGAAACTTTAGAGAAATACTGGCGTATAATAATAGTGTTAGGTAAACTACAGAACTGAACAAAAGTATTCAAGTATGTTTCCACCTATTAGTATAATTTCTAAAAGAGAAATTTCAACCAGCTAGATACTTTCTTGCTAAACTGAATTTCCCCATTATATAGTGTATATCTCAACCGACAGATCAAATACCGGTCTGTTCAATGTTATTTGGCTATACACCGTAACCTTATTTCCCTAAATAATGAAATTTTGTTAAAGATTTCAGAAAGTGTTACAAAGTGTTTCATAATCTATGCTTAACGCACGATTTTTGTTACTAGTTTTAATATTTACATGGAAATATTTTTGTTGTTAGGAAGGAAATATTACTTTCGATATCATAAAATTTACAATAACAGTTGAAAGAATATCTCAAAATATGAAATAAATGTGTCTCACAAATATATTTTTAATTTAAATATCTTTGCATTATTATTTTTCTGGACATTTTAAATATGGCTCCTATGTACTGTTTTTGACACATATTAATTTATTTAAAGTTTTATTACTCTTCGTAATATTGACGTGAAAATATTTTTGTTGCTCGAAAGAATATATTTCTATTTTAGTTGCTTTAAGATTGGCAACAATAATTTAAGAGATCATTTCAAATGGGAAATGTCTCGTGTAAATATACTTTTAAAGCCATGCATTGTTTTAATTCTAACGTAATTTTCTTTCTCTTTTTAATATATATGCATGAAAAAAAATATTGTAAGAAAAAAATATTATTTGGGCTGCCTTAGAATTCATAATAAAAGTTGAAAAGATTATCACAAAATAAATAACCTCACTCATATATGTTTTTGAATGGACTGCTATGATAACTGTTAATTATTTCGTCCTGTAAAATATGAAGTAGTTTTTACTATTTACAAAATGTAACGCATAATAATGAATTTATTATTAAAAATCACCTTTCTCTTTTAAAATTCGCGGATCAATATAGTTTTATGACGTAATTTTCAATGTTTCCTTGCTTTGAAAATGTAATGCTTGTTTTTCAGCTTATAATAGTTACGTGTAATTTTTTTTTTATTATTTGAAGGAAATATTCTGTTCGCTGTTTATACAATTGACAACCATTTACAATAATACCCTTTCGTAAAATATGTAAAAAATATCTATTAAGCTGCTGAAAATTTGAATTTAAAAGTGAAATAAATCCTTTGAAAATGAGTCAAATTGAAAACAATAAATGCAGCCTGCACTCGGGGGCTTCTAATGTAAGAAATGATTTAAATATGTTTAATTTCTACTTATAGTTTTTGCTCAGATAGGTTTTTTCTTAGTGGTGCAGTTTTGACCAATTTCAATCTTAGGTATCTCATAAAATATATATTCGATTTAAAAACTACTTGCATCAGTGTATTAGTAATTTTTTTTTTTTATAATACTACCAATTTTTATATTTTCAAATGCAACAGCATTCTTAATATTAACAAAGAAAGACCCCCGATCACTAAAAATTCATTGCCTGCAGCAAAAGCAGCGTTAGTTACTTTTTATTAAAATAAAGTGAAATGTTAAATTTAAGTTATATAACGCTCATTATTTTCCTAAAAATTCACATATTCCTTGTTTCATTCTAATAAAAGGCATAGAGTCAGCACGGTGCGAAAAGAAAATTTATTCGCCCGGAGATTACTTTTCAATGCATAGTATAGCCAAATAAAAAGGAATAAATTATTTGAATTTTAAAACAAAACTTTTAAAGCCACATAAAGGCGTCACTTAAATTTTATATCATACATTTTAAAACTCATATTTTGAATTTATAGTAGATGCTTGGGAATAAGCATCAATGAATAAAGTTTTATGCATCTTTCATGTTGAAGATAACTTTTGCGCATGCTATTATAAATAGATCCGAAATAAAATGATGAAATAAATAATACAAATATGCCTTTTTTAATTAAAAGCATGGCGTCACTCAAAATTTGATGTCATTATTTTTAAAATTCATATTTCAAATTCTTAGAGTCATAAGATAAACGCCTGCATCGAAACTTTTAACCCGTTACGAGTTTCTTTTTTAAATTGATACCATTGTTTTTTTTAGGTTATGGAAAAAGGATTAAAAATATATATGCTTATGAGATTTAAATCCGAATTCAAGAAAATGAATAAAAAAATTCTAGCTTTTTTTTCATAATTTTTAATAAGAATATTCTACATGTTACAGGTTTTAATCCCAAAACCGGTGTAATTAAAGGGTGTCACTTTAAAGCAATTGCGACAAAAAAGTTTCCCATTTATGAATCTAAGTTAATTTTTAAGTCTATTTCTAAATCCTAAACTACAAACTTTCTTCACATTTTTTAATTAATTTTATTCTCAAAAACTGTCAAGTCATTTTAGGCAGAAACTGTGCAACTGAACAATTTGTTCCATTATTTGGTAAAGGCAGAGGATTTTTCAGAAAATAATCTGAAAGTTAGTGTTTTGAACCACATTTCCTGTCGGCGAATGTATAAATGTAATAAATTCAATAAGTTTCTTATTTTTAAACTACACTTTTGATTTATTGATTTACTTTTGATTTTTTTTTTAATTATGTATTTTAATTTTTTTTATATTGGCTTTAAAGATATCTAAAAAAATGTTTTACTTCAAAACGAATATAACATTCTTTATATAACATAATTAGAAAAAACTGTATTACAAACATATTGATAAAAATTTTACGTTACTAAAAATATTCTTAGAAACACAGTAGTAAATGGAATATTCTTTCTGTTTCAAATTACATCACGACCCCCCCCCCCCCCAAAAAAAAAAAAAAAAAAAAAATATGATTTTTTCTAAATTTCTTTTTTAAAGCCGTATGAGTGACAAAATAAAAAAAAAACTAAGTGCACAGTTGATCTGGAAATATGTTTTTTTCTTTACCTGTAAAGAAATATAATTGATTTTCTAATTAAGTGCTGTGTTAAAGAGATAAATCACTTTTGCCCAATAATAATCAATATTGATTATTTATAAATTAAAAGAAAAATGGGCTCCACTTTTTTTTTTACAGTGTTTGAAATAAGAGTTGGAAGACCACAATGAAACAAGCGGCAGTTTCCTATTTCAGTTCAGTGAATAATTATTGAAATTCAAATTTTACACCAATTATCATTAAATAGAATGTACTCGAAATTGAATTTTTGTCACTTGTACCCGTTGGCTTGTAAAGTCATCATATATCATATGAAATTATACTGTACATAAATTATTATAAATGAATAAAATTGCTTGAGCCAAAATTAAAAAAAATAATAATAATATTTCATTTAATCATCTTATTAACAATAAAATAAACACAAAGGAACGGATAATAAAAATCAACCATACTTTATTAACACACTTAAAAAAAAAGATCAAAACAAAAACTTACAGCGTCGGAGAGGATCGAACATGAGACCTTTAGGTCTACAGCCCAGTAGCGTACCGACTGAGCAAGAATCTTACGGGAAGAAGTGGAGAAAAAAAAGATAAAGAAATATCAAACCTGCGCATGAATGCATTAAATGACTTCATGAATATTTGCATTGGAATTCCCATAGAAATAACAAAAAATGTAGTTTGATTTTTCATGAGGATTATAAAACAAACAAGAATTTTCCTAGAAAATATTTAAGTCTTATTCACTTCATAAATAACAGATTCATGTTATACACTAACTTTTTTAAAAAGCTCTAGGCCGTTTCGAAGAAAAAAAAAAGACAAACTTACATTATTACGTAGGGTTTAAAAATGGGTTAACATATCTTGAATTTCATTGCACGCTGGATTCTAAAAATTTCAGAATATGCAGATATAAGACTGATTTTAAAAATCAGATCAATACGAGCTATATTTGCTGAGTTATTAAATTTTCACATTTCCTTTGATCTCAAGTTAGCTGTATATAGGAGTTCTGCACTTCGTTCATTCTACGATACGATTTCAGGTTTAAGGCTTCGTCACAGGAATACTACCGTCTTCCATGATACATTAAATGTTCAATTTTTACACAACCAAATAGTGTAAAACCATAATTTTCTATGCATTTTGTTTGAAAACTGTATTTCAATTCGTTTGAACACTACGTGGGTATTTCATCAAATTTGATTGATTTTAAAATAGTTTTCAAATATGTTAAATTTTAAATCTATTTCTAGTGATTATGAAATATAGCACAATCTGAATTAAATTAATTAGCATAGTTCAGTATTTGTTTCCAGTTTTTCTTCAATAATATAATTAAAACATTTACAGAGTTTTAAATAAAACAATAACGTAAAGCACAAAACACTGACGACAAGAACATAGAAATATTGAAACAAGGAAGACGCCCATACCCCCTTGCATGATAACGCAGTACTCACAGCGCCATCTAAAAAACTGTTTTTAAAAGAATGCTAAAAATTATATTTCTTTCTCTTGAAACATAATAAATGATAGAAAACTTTCATTTATTCCCTGAATTTTTGAGATCAGTACAATGTCAAGTGACCGCAATCGAAATTTTACAAATAAACATGAAAATTTAACTGTGTGAAGCTTAAGAAGCAGGAAAATCATAAAACAGACCTATATAGTATAATTCCTAGAAATTAATTGTAGAATAAGGTCATTAAAATGGGATCACACTGACCCCATTTTAATGCTGTAAGGGTTAAAAACATTTTTTTTTTCACTTTCGGTAGATAAGGCAATACAGCGAAATTATACAATAACACAATAGCAAAAAATTCCATACTGCATCAGTTCTATATCGTACAGAAAGGTACAGTCATGGGAAAAAAAGTACAAACACCCCTACTAACTCTTCAACAATCTATTGTAGAAGTAAGTTATTCTTTCAGAACGATTGAAAATAAATCCAACTATTTTGATTTATTAAATGCTTATAAATAACATTTATTAATATTTTTTATGGAAATCCAAAATTTAAAATTTTACAAATTACGCTACAAAAGACACAAAATGATAGTTCAAACGGCCGTCTATGATAAAAGATATTTTTAAACTTCTTATTCTCCCTGTAATCTAACAGTTTTCAATGACTGCTCCAGTGGCACCTAAGATGCTTTGATCAAGAGGGTTCTAGAAAAACTAGTTTTGTAGATTTACATGAACTTTTGTACTGTATACCAGAGCTCGGAGCGCATAAGATTAATTTTATTGTTCTTACCAGTACATTTTATCAATAATCTCCAAGGGACATTTTTATGAGATTTGCATTAGGGCTATATCAAGAAGATTATTCATAAAATATATTGGTAAGAAAAGTAATATTTGTTCTATATGTTTCGACCCCTGGTATACAAATAAAACAGTAGAAAACACATGGATTTCCATGACATTACATATGTAGAATTACAGATTTCTTTTTCAAAATACCTAAATGCAATAATACGCAATACTAGTATTTTTAAGTCCCGTAATAAGCAAAAACAATTTAATTTTCAAAGCATAAGTTTTTTTCAAACAATAGAATATTTTAAAAATAACTTCGACAAATTAAGAATTATTTAATTAAAATGTTCACTGCTAATTGGGTTTTCAGTTACCCAGAATAATTAGTAAAACATGCTGAAAAATAAAACAATTAATTATGTTAAGTAATGAATGTTATTTGAAGTCTCAATTAAACTAATTGCTTCATTTTTTAATAATTCAGTCTTTTCTAAAAGCATTTTTGGTTATAAAGAGAACATGATAACTAAATAATTAATATAAATAATTTATATGTATAGTGAAAGCTTTATTTTTTATTTTACATTTTTTTAGTATTAGATATCCTTGTTATATTTTAAATTTTATCTATTCAAGTTATAATGACTAGTATAAGTATTTTTTTTTAAATGAGTGATTTTTAAGTGAACTCGAAGACTAATCATTACCTTTACACTAGAATAACAACAGAGAATAATATTCAGACACAAAATTTGTTAATGATTAATGAAAAAATAATTCTAATGGAATTTGTAATGTTAAAATACATTATACGCTACTTCATCTTCTTTAATTCTTGTAACAGAAATAGAAAAAAAATATTTTTTTAAATATTTGAAAATTCTTGCATTATAAATAAATGAAATAGTTTTATTGAAGCAGGGGATTTTGTAATAACACTCAGCGGATGTTTTTCATTAATTTTTATTGGAATGTTTCTTTTCATTTATTTGTAAAAGTATAAATTTTAACTAAATTTTAAATTTAGTTAAAATTTAGTTTTGTCTTACTTATAGATGTAGTGTTTAATTTTATTGTTATTGGCTCTCTTCGAGTTAAATACTAGCATCATTAATTAACATTAAATACAGTTATGATATTTATTCATTATGTTACATTTTGAGTATGAGAACTATAAAAGACAAAATTCAGTACAAAAATTAATATTTTTCTCGTAGAAAAATCTTTTTTTCTGTTAAGATTTTGTAACAAAATTAAGTTATAAAAAATTTAGCGATATACATATTTTTTTTGTAAATATACAATATATGAAAAATGTATTCTTTAAGGTATGACATTTACAAAATATTTACAAATATCTAAATTTTGCACTTATTTGAGTGAATGAAAATTTTTTTTAAATCATAATACTTTGAAAGTGAGATGATGATCTCATTATTTCAATCATAAAGATATTTCATTTTTATCCTTTTTAATTATCCGACGAAATCCTAATCCACGCCTATAAAACATTTAAGACAAAAATAATGCCCAATAAGGATGTGTTCTATATACTGAAGAACAACTTCCGTAATTATTTTGAAAAAATAAATTAATGTTTGATATTGAACATGTTTTTAGATACATTTGTAGAACAGTTTAAGCAGAATATGCTCTTATATCTTAATTTTAACAGATTCGAAACAGAGCTGATTATACAGCTCATAAAACATATATATTTATTTGTTTTTAGCACATTCCAACAATGTTGAAAAGTATTTCTGGATTTGGTTTGTCTGTCCCTATGGTTATCTGGCCGACTTTCCAGGTTCTAACTGCATTAAATATACTCGGATTTTTATGCAATTGGTATACATTATTTAGGGTCCTTTAGGCATATTGGTATTGTATATGAAGTATGTAGGATTAAAAGTTCATTTACAGGGGCACCCAAAAGAAATCCATTACATTATGGTGTAAGGGAAAAATGCTATGCAAATTATTTTAATGATATTGCGCTATTGGAAATGTATTGAAACTGATATAAGTCACTGAATTTTACTACTATAACGTTAGACCAGGACATTCATATCATTTTTAATCCTTATTACAGTACACACTAAAGAATTTGGTAATAATACGGTGTTTGCATAATAATTGTTAGAAATGCGATTTTAATTTCGACATGAGCATTTAAATTTAACTGATTTTTAGATACATCCGTAATTATATAAATAAATAGTATCTATAGTCAGCTACTGATTCGTCAGTCTGTTTGTTTGGCTGGCTGTCTCTTCATTTATCTGACGCTTATAACAGCATAAAAACTACCCAACCAAATCGTTTGAAATTTTAAGTATTTATTTTTTACCGAATTTCGTTTAATTAATAAAAATTTTAATAAAATCGGACGTATAGGTCAAATACAGGGACATTCAAAATTATTTGGTTTCATTACGGCCGATGTGATAAAATAGTGTCAAAGGATTTTCAATTATGTTACTCACGTCAAAACAATAACATTGATATGCATTTATGAAGGGAATTTAAAGGTACATTTTGTAGAATATGCTGCATAAAGAATATTTGTTATTCATTTAAAGAGCCACACAAAAGAATCCCGTTACGTAATGGTATAAAAGTGGGGGCATAATTTTCGGTTACTTTTCATTATTTTAAACTATTTTATGTATAATAAAAGTGATCATCGTTGCTTAAGTTTACTGCAAGGTACTTCCTGCGTAATAGAAAGTGCATTTCCATATCGTTCATTTAGATATAATATTTCAACTTATTAAACGGTGCAATATCGTTTGTGCTGGAAAATGTTGCATAAATTATGCTTAACCATGAATTTTTCTTTCTTCTGTAATTTATAAACACGTATAAATTTGACAGTGCTTCATTAATATTCATAAATGTATATTTTTGTGTGTGCTTCATTTACTTTTCTCAGAAAATGTGATTAGAAGAATCAAACATTTGGTCTCAGATGCAGGACTTATTAACCGATTTTAAAACAGACTTTATAGAAATTTCATAATTTTGTCAAATTTCCAATGAATGAATTTACCAAATAATAAAACAGTTTCTTACACAATTAATCGTAAAAGATACCCATAATTAAACTGATAGTATTCAGAGTGTTCTGTACCGCGATCGCGATCTAATTGCGAGAATGGCTACAAATTTTGTAGGAAGATTAAACAAGACGGGACACGAAGGATTCTTCGAAAAAACAATTTATATCCAAAAGTCACCAACAGAGGAATATGCGGCATTGTGTATAAGAAATGAATAAAAAGAGAGTTTTTAAAAAGAAGAATAATACTGAAATAAAATTACCGTTTATTTAGCACATTCAACTCAGGTGTGATGAGGCCGCCGTTTTTGAGGATCACATATTGCATTCTGTGCACGGCATTTAGAGCAGATGAGAATAACATGTCTGCAGGAATCTCCCGTACAATTCATGATATGTTATGCTTCAACGTAGATAGATTGTGGACACCGCCGTGATAGACCTTGGACTTTAGGTAACCCCAAAACCAAAAGTCGCAGGGTGTAAAATCAGGGGACCGGGGTGGCCATGTAGTTGGAAAAAAAGGCTAATGACTCTTTCTGTTGTGAATTTTAGGTCATAGCAGCTACTGTAACCGCAAAGCAATATGAGGAGAGACTCCATCTTGGATGAAAATGATTTTCTCCAGGCATTGTCTTTGCTTAAATGCCGGAATAATAAAGTTGTTTAGCATTTGGCGATATTTGTCTAACTAGGGAACTGTAAGAAATGTAGGTCACCCATTTTGACGAAAGTGGTATCTTTAGAAAGATCTCATCGACAGCAGAAAAAAAAACTCAATGGAACTACCCGTCGCAAATGAGCCGTTTTCGAGATATCCTCAATTTATGTCCCGTAATTAGTGCATACTTAATGGGGGACCGCAAGAAAATTTAGTCCCGATTTAACGAAAATGATATCGTTAAAAACATATCATCATGGGGGAGAAAAAACTCAATAGAACTACCCGTCGGAAATGAGCCTCTTTCGAGATATCCGATAATTTATGTCACGTAGCCAGTGCATACTGTTCTAGTTCACACTTAATCGAGAACCGCAAAAATTGTTTTCCGATTTTGATGAAAATGATGTTGTTGCAAAGATATCATTGTGAGAAGTAAAAAACTCAATGGAATTAACCATCTGAAATGAGCCGTTTTCGAAATATGTCACTTAATGCAGTTTCCCAGCAGTGTGCATTAGCAATGGGACACAAATTGTCGGATATCTCGAAAACGGCTGATTTCCGACGGGTGATTCCATTGAGTTTTTTAATCCTGACGATGATATGTTTTCAACGATACCACTTTCGTTAAAATCGAGAATAAAATTTGTTGTGGTCCCCCATTGCGTATGCACTAGCTACGTGACATAAATTGTAGGATATCTCGAAAACGGCTCATTTGTGACGGGTAGTTCCATTGAGTTTTTTACTGCACTCGATGAGATCTTTCCAACGCTATCATTTCCGTCAAAATCGGTGACTTACACTTCTTGCAGTTCCCTAGTAAGTTGTAGGTCCTGTCGGAATAATCTAATGGAAGGATGAACCTATGGTCATAACTGGTGTGAAAACACACTAAACAGTTATCTTTGGTGATTGCAAATGGATTTCCTTGAATGCTCTTTGTGACTCTGGGTATTTGCAGTTCAATTCAGGCAAAAGTGGGCCTCGTCTCCCCATAAGATTTTCCACGGCCAAGCATCATTCAACTCCATTCTGGCAAGAAAAGTGAGAGTAAAAGTCTGTCGCTTATCATGGTCGGTGTGACATAACTCTTGTACACGGCTGATCTTGTACAGATAAAAGTGGATTTCCAGATAGAAGATAGGTGTACGGATAGAAGTGGAATCGTAATATTTCCCTTACCGCACAATAACGCATATCCAGATTCCGAGATATCCCAAGAGCACTGGAAGTGGTAGCAATATTGCCTGGAGCTCTGTGAACAATCGCCGTTTCTACTTCTTTGATTGTATCCTATGATACTGGTTATCGTCCTCTGCCTGATTGAACATTAAGAAAGCCTGGTTTCGCAAACTTCTCAACCATTGCTTTTAAACCGTTAACTTACAGAGGAACATTACCTTTATGCAGTTTTTTGTGGTTTCTAAAATCATAATGAGCGGCTAACGCATTGCACTGGTTGAGGTTTTAAAAAATTGAATAGTAGAATTCGATCAACTAAAGAAGGAGACATTATGAAAGATAACTTTCAATGAAATCGCTTCTAACAGTAGCATATTGCCTTTTAAAGCCGAACAAGCTGGCACTACCCAAAAGATGTAATCTGAAATTTGAATAAAAAGCTTCTTTTCTTGCTGTTGTTTTCTTTGGTGCTCTGTAAGTGAAACCGCTGATAAAGAAACTTTAGCTGTGTTTATGTAAATTTTTAGCTTTTTATAAGCTGTTACCACTTTGAGCTTTCAATTGCTAAATTCGTTAAATAAACGGTAGTTTTAATTCAGTATTGATTCTTCATTTTTTTAAATTGTCTTTTTGAAATACACAACGCCACATATTCCTCTGGATGTGACTTTTGGAACTAATTTTTTTTCCGCGGAATCCTTCGTCACCAATCTTCCTTAATCTTCCTACAAAATTTAGTGCTATTCTCGCAATTAGATCGCTATAAAGAGCACCATGAGTACCATAAGTTTAATTATGTCCACCTTGTACATTAGTCGCATTTAAATCAAACACGTTCGATAGTTCAGGTAAGCTAAATTTAAATAAATTAAACGCAAAATTAAAAGCAATTGGAGGAATTTAAGATAGTAAAACTTATATAATATACTACAAATATATTAAAACATTAATAAAAATGCTTTGTAAAAAAAAAAATATTGCTAAATAATTGCAATAAAATATATAAATAATTTTCAAAATTAAATACGTTATATGTTAAGTTATAAAAAAAAAAATCAAGCGATTTCAGCAAATTCTAAGCTATTATCAGAGAGAAAAATACATTGACTTCTAAGTTTTTATTTTTTTCTTCTTGATAATGGCTTAAAATTAACTGAAAACGCTATGAATGCTTTTCTCATATGTATGTATCTTATATATATATATATTGCCTTTCTTTCTTTATTTTTCTTTTCTTTTTTTCTTTGCAGTTGAAGTTGTTTGAGATCTGGAACATTGCATGAAGTATCTTGATTTAAATATGTTCTGGCTCGTATCCAACTGGATGGAATGCCACATTTTCTGCAAAAAGTATAGATAACCTGCTACCAGTACTTCATTTCCTGCTCTGTGTAGGGGGATTTTATGAATATCATCAGATGTAAAATGTTATTCACAGAACTAGATTAAAAAAGAGAAAAAACTATTTTTTATGCATAATTATGTGTTTGTATTTCGAGCTCCTGTTTAAGCACAGTACCAATAGTTGGAACGAGGTAAATAGGAAGCTTCAAATGTTGTTAAGAGGCTTTACCATGTTACAGTGGCAGTTACTTGATCGCTAAAATTTGGTTCAAACTACAGCAAAATTTTTAACAGTGCACAAAACTGCGGTTTATTTTATCTTTCTTAAGCACGCTTGCATCGTAGTATTTTATTTCAATGGGATAAGATATGGAGGCATTCTAAAAACAAACGACCATTTCGAATTTTTTCAGAAAAAAATTATCATTTGAAATGTTTAAATAGTTTTCCAATAATAGAAACTGAAGGTTAATTTATGATTTTTGGTCTCAACTCATCACATTTTCTTGGATTTGCACAGCTTGGAATAACAGCAAAATTCAAATAAGTAAAAAAAAAAAAAAAAAACGAGCGTAAATAGAATTTTTTCAGGTCGGGCCTGAAAATTGTGGTCTGTACAAATCTCACATGTCTACTTATATATTAAACGTTTATTATTTTTTCTATATATAAGTTAAAATTAACAACCATAAACTTGGTAATTGTATAAAATATCTCCTTCATGTATTTCAAACAAAAACAAAAACGTGCTTTTTGCTAGGAAGAAAAGGTGGTTTTTATGATTTCAGATATCTTCTATTTTCTTTAAAAAAAGATACCTTTAAAAATTATTGAGCCTAAAATTAGGTCAATTTATTTTTTTTCTATAGAAAGAGTAAAGTAATATAAAAAAATAAATTTACCCAGTTATTATTCATAGTTTGTTATCCCCTTTTGCTATGAAGAAAAGATGGTTTTTATTATTTCAGATATCCTCGGTTTTCTTTAAAAGCATTATATCATTAAAAATTTAATGAGCCTAAAATTAGATGATTTTTTTTCATAGAAAGAGTAAAGTAACATAAAAAATAAATTTACACAGTTGTTATTCATAGTTATACAACTATTATTAAAACCGATGCAAATATTGTTAATTGAATACATAACATTTTCAGCATATGTGAAATAGAGTTTAAATTGATCAGCCAGTATTTTTTTTTAAATATCAGAATATTTCGTGGGGCTATTAGCCTTTCACGTAGTTAATAAGAAGAAAGTCAGAGAAAGTTAGAGAAAAAAGTCTGGAAATAACTCCAGTTCTTCTAAAAACAGGTTCATGTATCTCTTCATGTTTTTCTCCGCTTTCCATCAATAAAAAATAATTTCGATAAACTTCTAGAAAATTGTAAAAGGTTTAGACTACCATTATTATTTTAATAGATTTCCGCAGTAGCTTTATCTCAAGAACTAATGTATTGATTATCATTAAACTTTAGAGTTAGATGTAAACATAAGCTGTTTCAAATTATACTTCAATGTAAATCACCTAAAAAATGGCGCTGCTATGCTACATTTTGCATGATTTTAATGATTATAGTGATAGTCATATCTGAAGAACTAATGCACAGAATTTTAGATAATTAGAATGCAGATGATGGGAATAGATTGCCATTTAATTTTGGCACTGTAATAACAAATTTTGATTATTATGCATGCATAAGATGCGATGCAAGACAATTTTGGAATTGCCTCATCCAATTAGTTTGTGATACTTTGATTTAAGTCAATCTTCTCGAAAAGCTTCTCTTAATTTTTTTCATTAAGTTTGAATTTCACTTCCTTTTCAAATAAATTTACTTAAAATAGTCCTCATCATCTTATTTTACATATGGGAAAAGTTTTGAAAAAAGTATTGATATATTTGATACAATCGGATAAGAGTTGATATTTATAATAAATGAATCGATTTGGTGAGTTGCATCTTTCAATTGCGTAACAACATTTTGTATAACTCTAAAGGTAATTCTAAGAGTTTTTACTTATAAAACAATTTTCGTTTACTTGATAACTATTTCAAGATTGATAACAATTTATATTCATTTTAGTAACATCATTGGATCTATTCGAAAGAGAATTAACGGTTGCAGTATTACGATGAGATCAATTTCAAACCATTTAGACATTTTGCAGTTTTTTTTTCATTTATGTAATAAAAGTATAAGTCATGTAGAGAAGAGTTCCATATCCTGTTCTTTTTCTTTTCTTTTCTTTTCTTTTTCTTTGGCGAACTTTTTTTGGCTTTAAATGTATCGATGTGGATGCTTTTTTATTACTGGAATGGGTTTTATTCTTTTGTTTTTGTTGTGTCTTGACACTATTACTTCTGAAACATGATACTAGAGGGCAGCATCAAAACTTTGTTCCTGATAATACGAGACTGTTAAATAACTTTTATTAATTATTATATTTCATTAATTCTCACTCATTTGTGTTTGTAAATTGCTAATATGTTTTTTCATATATATGTTTTGTATTTATTCATTTGTAATTCATTTTTTTAGATATATTGTATTTGTTATATTGCAAATTGTACTGCGGGCTAGTTTAGAACGAAAATGTTTTGATTCTAAGTATGTTTACGAATTCTTAATTCGAAGGATTCTATTAAAATCTCTTTAAATCTCAAGTAATATTTTTATTTCTGTGAACAACTCATATTCGAAGGTCTAAAATCAACAAACAAGTCTACAAATGTTTTTCAAGTTATTCCACAACCGGCAATCTAAACCAAGAAGGGCATAAGTTCTGAAAACGTCGAACAATACCAGAAGATAGTAAAAGGTACTTTATTTTATATTCTATTCAAACAAAAATCTCTCCTGTGTTAATTAAGTTAAAATCTCAACAGTTTTCTGTATATTTTCAGCATTTCGCATATTTCATCAGAAAAATTTATAGCTTTTGTTTTGATTTGATATATATATAATAATTATATGAAATATATAAAATCATATAAGTATACGATATTCATTTATAGGTGTATATAATATGTATTTATACATATATATCTCTATATATAATTACATGCATATAGAAAGACATCTAAAATGTTTATACATAATAATAATTGTATAAACACCGTACATTTTTACACGTGACATATATAACATTTATTAAATAAATATAATATTTATAAATGATTGAAAAATCATGTTTTTCTGTCATTTGGTGAAGTCTGATAAGTTGCTTAAACGGCTTTTTGTAGCCATTTTCGATTTTTTCGACAATCGTGTCGACCAGAACAGAATATGGAATTCTTGTCGTCATGTGACTGCCATCAACAGTTCCGGGCTGAGCACCTCTCTTCTAGGAGGGAATTTTGGTACTTCATTTTAGCTGCTTAATGATAAATCGTCCAATATTTCTCCATCATCCCTTCTATATTATTCATGTGACTATCAAAAACAATTAGTACTGATTAGTGCTCCCTTTTTATTTTATTTTCTTAGAAAAAAAATAAATTCATAAATTTAAAATTTTTCCTTTTTAGCTCACAGGCTATCATAGCCTGAGAGCTTATGTGCCCGCCCGTTCTGTATGTATGTGCGTATGTGCGTAACGCGATAACTCATGATAAAAATATCGGATCCACTTGAAATTTTGTATGTAGGTATATCCTGACAAGGCGCTTCCCTGATTAGTTTTTGGAGTTCATTCGATATGTATAAGAGGGGGAACGGGGGGCTCATGCCCCCCGTTAGTTGATATAAATGGGATTTTCATGCAGAATTAAGTTTTCAAAATTTAGATTAGGATCATTCTGATGAGGCGATTCCGTGACTGTTATTAGGTGTTCATTGAATAAGTATAAATAGGGGGAACAGGGGTTCTAATCCCCCCCCCGTTAGTTGACATAAATGGGATTTTCATGCAGAATTAAGTTTTCGTTCAAAATTTAGATTAGGATCATTCTGATGAGGCGATTCCGTGACTGTTATTAGGTGTTCATTGAATAAGTATAAATAGGGGGAACAGGGGTTCTAATGCCCCCCCCCCGTTAGTTGATATAAATGGGATTTTCATGCAGAATTAAGTTTTCGTTCAAAATTTAGATTAGGATCATTCTGATGAGGCGATTCCGTGACTGCTATTAAGTGTTCATTGAATAAGTATAAATAGGGGCAACAGGGGTTCTAATGCCCCCCCCTCTTAATGCCCTCTTAATTTATATAAATAGGTTTTTCAAGCAGAATTTTCAGATTTCGTTCAAATCTCTGAATAGTTTTGGAAGTTTAATGGTTAAGTATAAAAGAAGGGGATAACTCCTTTTAAATTATATAAATGCTAAATGGGTTTTTATTAAGAATTATCTAATTTGCTCTGAATTTTGGATATAGATTTTTTATATGATAAAGCATGTCTTTGATAGTATAGGAGATTCAATGATTAAGTATAAAAAAAAGAGGAAAGGGGAGAGCTGTTTCCCCTTCTTAATTTTTTTTTCGAACGGAATTAACCCTTGAAAATATAAGGCTTTAATGTACAATTAGTATTTGTAGCCTGTGAGCTCAATGCCATCAGTTTAACTGGGCAGTATTCTTTTTTTATGTATTTTAATAAGTGAAAGGATTATATCTTAAATTAAATTAATGAAATACGAAAAAACGCCACGTGAGCAATGTTTGGCGATTAATGGCACTGACCTAAAAAAAGGAAGATTTTTGTATAATAATCTTCCGATTTGTTGAAAAATTGAGGAAGTAAATTAAATTCTGGATTAAAATAACATATTGCAATGCTTAGCATACATTTGATGGAGGCCAATCTATTCGCCGAGATAGCTAGTTTGGAATATATACGCTACTTTCTAGAACTTATCCTATATATGTCTCTTTCATGATTGGGCATTCTTAGTAAGTTTCTCTGAGTTATTATTATTATTATTATTGCTTACATATAATATAAAACATCGCTTTAAAATATCAAATTATTTATGTATGCTATAAGTGATCCATTAAAATAAAATAAAATAGCAAAATACCTTTTAATTTAATAAATTGAAAGGTATTTTGTCATTTTATTTTATTTTAATGTATTACTTATAGCATACATAAATAATTTGATATTATTGCTTGTATGTGCAAAATGTGAATGGGGTCACATTGAAACTATCTTAGACAAGCAGGGAATAAATATATCATTTATCATGTTTCAGGAGATTAAAAGTAAAATTTTGGCATTCTGACAAATGTATTTACTAAATGGCCCATTTGGTACAGAGTTAGTACGCAAGGGAGGGTAGACGCCTTCCTAATTTCGTTATTTCCTTGTTCTTGTAACCAGTTGTATGTAAATTTCTTTATTCAACGAAATGAATCGTCATCTCGTATGATTATTATAATTACCTATGGAGTCCTAAATTACCCATTACCGCATTTCTAAAACTTAGGTATTTAAGTAATACTTTCTTTATAGTACTGCAAGAGTTAAACAATAAGCTTATTATTAAATTTTAAACATTTAAAACATTATTTTAAAATAAAAATTGCACGTAGAACTGATATCGTAAAAATAATATACACATAAATGAAACACTTAAAAAGATTTTTTCCCGTAACGACTCGTTTTCCAAAATGTGAACGAAATTTACGAAATAATGATTTTTTTAGTTGCATATAAACTTACTTTTTTCATGTTTACATTTCTTCCTTTTCCCTTTATATATATGTTGAGAAACAGAATACTTTACTTAACCACACTACCATTTTTCATGAACATATACATTTTCAACAAACTTTCTTTGCACGATATAAGGCTATTGTGCATCATTAACTATAATGATTACAACTTTGAGACATTTTTCAAGAGATGTCTTGGAAACAACATCGAAATATGCTACAGAAATGGAAGTTGTTGCTGTCATTTCATATATTCTAAACTAGTGTTTGTAAACAAAACAAGATGAAAGCGGAACATATACATATTTTATAAGATTTACTGTTTTTGGGATTTAAATTATCCTGACATGTAAATCATGCTAGTTTCGGATAAGAAATGTTTTTTGTACCGCAAAAATGTTTTTTAATGAAAGAAAATTTTACATATCGCAAAAAGCACATTTAAAAAATAATGTATTTACTTTGAAATAATAAGTTCGCTTTTAATGTTAGCTTGCACCAAATTAAAGTTATTTTATAATATTTAGTAGATATCAATAACGTTAGACTAGACAGATGGATATACAGGGTGATTAAAAAAAACGTGGACAGATTGATATGACAAATCAGGCATACGACAAGGATAAAAAATCACATATGAACATAGGGCCGCAAACCACTTATTCAGTCACAAATACAGGGTGTTCTATTCAAACACAATTTGGGTAGACGGTAATAAATTTCAGAAAACTGAAGTACATTATATTAAAATATTTAACAGACATTCTCACCTTTATTTTAAATGTGATAACACCAAACAAAAGTGGTCGAAGCTTGCATTATGCGCGCCAGCAATATGCACTTGGCACCTCACATTTTGGACTCTGATAATCAGTTTATATGGTATCATCGGTTGCTTGAGCAATATTTTTTTCCAGATCTTTTCGTAACGTTATCAGATTTCACACAACATAAAGCACATATCATTGCATTTTCATTACAATATTTTTGTTTTCCACGAAATTAATACTGCCAAACCGGGTGTAGTAGAATGAAGCACCCTGTAATTGTGACTCAATAATTAGTTTGTAACCCTAAATTCTTATGTGATTTTTTATCCTTATTGTATGCTTGATTTGTCATGTAATTTTGTTCACATTTTTTTAATCACCCTGTGTAATTTTAACACAGTTTCTTTAGTCTCATTTTGTACCATCTTCAAATAAATAGTCAGAGAGATAATGGTAAATAAACGTAAACTTATTATGGAATATTAAATTATTGAATCTTGAAGACTGAAATAATAATTAAAATTCACTAAAATCACAAACAATACAAAAAACTAAATAAAAAAAATTGGAGCATTTAAACAATTTCATAAAACGTTTCGGATTCTTCCTAAATCCCTTCAGTTATTTCAACGTATAAGTCAATTAGATTTTAAAAACCAACACATAGAAATAATCAAAACAAGATGTCAAAAAAGAAAAGAAAATTATAATTAAATGAGAAATGAATACTCGTTTGGTATCGATGCAGCTTCATTAATTGCGAATGCATTTGTTTTCAAGAAGCAAGCTTCCAAAAAGATTATGATGATGAAAGATGGTGGATTTAGAAATAATCCGAAACGTTTTATGAATTTTTTTAATGCTTTTATATTTTTAATTTAGTTATAGGTTTGTCTGCGATTTTAGTGAATTTTAATTAAAATGAATATTATCAGACGTAATCCTTTTGATCATATTAATGAAAAAATTATAGTTAAGAAAAAAAATCTAACTTTTTTTTTAATAAATGGTAATTTTTATAAGATAATAGATAATATGCTTTTTTTAAATGAATTTTTAATTTGATTACTCTCATTGGCGTTTAAATGTTAATATATTTAATTTATTTATCTATTGAGTTATTTTATACATAATTGATTGTTTATTGATCTATTTCAAGATTGTGTGCGATTATCTAAATCTTGTATTATCTATAATTATTAAAATCTATTTTTCATATCTATTTTTAAAAAATAATGTATAATTATATGATATCAAAATATAATATATATGTATAAGGGGTCATATATTTGAGTTATAATAGTTCGAAATATTCATAAATTTTGCTAAATATAGAAATGTAGTTCAAATTGCTAATGATTTCAAAATGTGTTTCATAATAAGCTGCACAGAATCCATTATGAATTTCAAAACAATCCGCTCACGTTTGCCTTGTAATATGTTAATTGTGTATTAATATTTATAAATTCAAATTGAATACCATAAAATGATCGTTAAACTATTGTATCTAGGGAAATAACATTCATATGATTCATTACTTTTGTGTACGTTTTCTTTTTGAATTTTACTGACATTATTACAATGCTTTTAAAATATTTGTCCTTTGTACAATGTATCCTACTTTTTTAGTCCCATTTTAAGTTAATTAGATTAGCATGCTAGTTTCAAATAAGTAACGAAATCAATTTTAACTCATAATACTACACGCAAACTAGGGTGACACTTACAATTGGTAATTTTCGAACAGTAAACATTGTCTTGTTTTTGCCCAATAATTCTGTTGCAATGACAAGAGAGGCTGTGCAAAATTTCAGTTCAATCGGATATCTTCTAAGGAACTCTCGAAAGTGTTGTAATTTTAACATAGAATACGTAAAAATCAATTTCGTTCAAAACAGTATACTTTTCCTTATCTTTTTTTTTCTACTAAGAGAAATTAATATGGATCCGTTTAATCAACTCCAGTTATTGCTTAAAAATGCTCTTAAAACAAACATAACAAAAGTTAACTTAAAATTCTAAAAAACAACGAAAAAAAAATATATTTTTTAATTTTAAACCCCTATAAGAGGAAAGCAGTTTTATGTACAACGATAATTTGTTGAGAGTGACAAATATAACGTTAATAATGTTCACACTGGGCCACGTGTACACTGCCCAGTGTAAATTAAAAATTTAAAATTGAACAACATTTTTTAGGAAAAACACTTATTGGTCATTGGACATTTTTTACGGTTTTCGCCGAAGATCTGACAAATTTGCTACTACTCATTTCATTTTATCATACATTTTACTGTGATTCTGTATGAATTTGACAGCTCTTTCTTTGATTTCATGTAGAAAAACTTCTTCTTAAGTTTTGAAGTCAACTTTAGTTACAAAAATCATGCTTTAATGTGTTGGATGGTCTTTGTTGAAGAAATGGGTGCACATGGAAAATTACGTGAAGTTATTATGGTTTATTAGTTATTTCCAAAGATTGTATGATAAAATTGTATAATACCTTTTCTATCTAAATGATAGTCATTTTATCAAAAATATTTTTTTTAACTAAATGTTGACACAACCGTCTTAGACTTTAATGCTCTACACTGTAAAAAATGTATAATGTTTCTAAACTTTTTCTTGGAAGCTGGGATTATTTATTTCTTTGTAACGGAAATAGTAAAAAAAGTAACACAATCGGTTACATAGAAAATCACGTGAAGTTACTATTGCATATTAGATATTACTAAGGATCATAAGATAAAAATATATAATGCCCTTTCTATCTCAATGATTGTTATTTTATTAAAAATCATTTTTTAAAACTAAATGTTGACATTACTGTCTTAGAAGTCAATGCTCTACACAGTAAAAACAATGCGTAAAGTTTCTAAACTTTTTCTTGAAAACTGGGATTAGATTATTTCTATGTAACGGAAGTCAGCAATATTTACAGCAGTTTTTGGCTTCAATATTCAAATAAAATTGGATATAATAAAAAGAATTACATTTAATTTTACTGCAATTTTTTACGGCAAAATCTGCTGGCTACATTGCTGCTACCAGTTTTTATCGTAAATTTAACGGATTTTTTACAGTGAGGAAAATTTATGTAACAGAATTGGTTACATGTATTTTTTCTGTTACTGTTACATATAAGTCCAATAGATTCCTGTTTGTCAGAAAAAATTAGCAACTTTATTTTTTTTTATTTTTATTTATTTATTTATTTTCAGTCTATCATAATTTGGCGATTAAATTTGTTTAAGCTATTTAGGATCAGTGAAAATTAGTCGCTCACTTGTCATTTCAAAGCATACAACTTCTGACATACAACTCGGATTATTCACTATTTTTTAAACACAATAATTTATATATATATTTATAGTTATGAAAATGAGATATCTAGACGCATAATTCAAAATGTACCCAAACTCATGTTTGTTGTTAGTAATCTACGCAAAACAAAAAAGATTACGGGAGTTTTAGGCCAGTAAATGGAAATTTCTTTAAAACGTTCAAATTACCTACTCCGTTTTCTCGCAAGAATACAATTATTATTTATTTATCTGTATCTGCTTTCCATTTTCTATTATTTCTTCTTTAATTTTTGCTTGAGTGACATATTACTTGTAGCGAGCAGCGAAATGTTTCTTAAGAATTACATTTCTTACTTATGTTTCTTCCAGCAAAGAAATCTTTTTAAATCCCTTTATTTTATTTTTTTACATATATTTTTTGCAGTATAATGTTTAAAACAATTTAAATATTTAAGATTAATTCTTCCCGACGTAACTTTTCAAAAATAATTACTAATTATCTAAATCCTCTTTAACGTAAATACCTGTTTTTTCATCTCACCATTTTATTTCCCGTGATGTAGAAATTAAAAAACATTAAAACTCATTTGTTTTCTAGATATTTTTTCTATTAGTTTTTTATTTTAAAAAGTATAATTAACTAATCCACTCATACCATTTTTAAAAAGCAAACGTACATGATCGTAAGGAATTAAAATTTAAAGCGAATTCAAACTTTTTCTCGTTTTACCAATATAGAGTGCAATATGTTATCTATCACCGATCTTTAATTTCACTAGTCAACAAAAAAAAATAATAAAGTGAATGTTGGATCTTTTATTATAATAAAAGATCCAATATTCACTTCATGCTTAAATGATGTAGAAAAAGAAGCCTGGCCATCGTTCGTTGCAGTCACTGAAAACTTTTTAGGGAATCAGAAATCCCCGCAATATGTTAACCTTGTTGAGAAAATGTTACAAGCTTTTTATAAAATGAATTACAGTATGTCTTTTAAAATGCATTTTTTAGATTCGCATCTAGATTTTCCCCCAGAAAATATGGGAGCTATAAGTGATGAACACGATCGAGAGCGATTTCACTAAGATATAGGATTATTAACGAAAATTGTTATTTTCTTATTATTGTTTAAATTAATCTGTTATTGAAAACGATATCAAGGAAAATGGAACCCTGCGATGTTGGCAGACTACAGCTGGTTGGTAATTAGGGAAACCTCAAACGCAAAGTACCATCGACAAACAGAAAAATGAAAAATGAAGCTTTTTTAATCCGGAATAAATTAGTTTAAGATTGAAATTTATAATAAACGTACAAAAATAAATATTGATCTATCATAAAATTGTGAAGTGATAAAAATTTTTTATTTGACTTTCTACACTACTTCTCGCACACAGAACACGAATCACATAAAATTATTTGCGATATAAAAAAAGTTATTTCTTTGTTGCCTAGTGTTTTCTATCCAATAACCCTGTATTAAATCCCAATAACCCTGTGATCCAGCACAAAAGAAAAAAAAAGTTTCAAATAAGTTAAATATTTATGTTGTTGCATTGTTTAAAGTAAAATATCAATTTTAGAAAAAATACGAAATTTTATTTTTATACGGTCCCCGATGCTCTCTAATTATATTTAGTTAACGTTTGCGCATATCATAACTGATATAACACAAAAAGTTTGATTTCTGTATTACAAAACAAGACAGAATCGTTAAATTGACATAAAAATTTTATTAATATGTAATATATGTATGTTTTTATGGTACTACTAGATTAATCCGTCGACCAAAAAATTATCGCCAAACTATAAGATTAAATGCCAATAATGGATGAGCGTGAATGTCACATTCAATGACATTAAATACGATTCAAGTGTTTAAAATGTCATTAAATGGTTTTTATTTCGACTTTTTATTAATATTTTTATTAATATTCTACTAATTATTGGTTTTTCGTTATTTAAAATAAAAACTATGTCAATATGTATAATTTGGCTATTAGTTTGGCGACTTGTATAATTTGGAGAAATGGGTCGACGGGATAACAGATTAGTACCGTTTTTATTTATATACAGGGTGCATTATGCTATCTATCGCCGACATTTAATTTCTCAACCGTTGGTCGTAGACATATAGTTCCAATTACAAAAGCGTTTTAAATCAGGTTGTGGCATTGTTTAAAATAAAATATCAATTTTATAAAAATTATGAAACCTTATTTTTTATGCGGTCGCTGACTTCTATATTTAGTAAAAGTTTACGCAGACACACGCATAACCAGGAGTGTAGTGGAGGGTATACGAGGGAATACGTCGTATACCCTCTAGATTTTTTAAACGAACACCGTATACCCTGTGTTTCTCAAGAAAGCTATAATATGCACACTGTAGGGTATACTCTCTATCTTGAGCGTATACCTTCTACTTGGAGCGTATACCCTCAAGTTTATTTACGATTACACCACTGCGCATAACAGATATAACATTAAAAATTTGGCTTCTGTACTTGATAAAAATTGGCACAGTATTTAAGTTTCAAAGTTTGAGATTTTTGCACATGATTTTGTCTTTTATTGAGGACCATTCATGTCTCGTGAATGGTGGCGTTAACGATACAGATTCTCAGACGGAACATTCTTTCCCATTCACTTCATTATTTGACCATGTTCTTTCAGATTAACTCATATTTTGAGTTAATATAATCATCTTTCTGAAGAGGAAAATAAAAAATTGTATGACAAATGAGCAGGTTTACTAAACAATTTTTTACTGCGCATGCGTGAACGCTATTAAAATTTCATTTGTATATTATGTTAGTTAAATGTGTAGAGCAACTTTTGTGAAAGTCTCAAAAACATAGCTTGAAAAATCTGAAAATTATCGTTGATAGAATGAGATCAAAATAGTTTATTCCCTAATGAAGCAAAAAGATGAGGGGCTGTATCCATATTCCATTGTTTCGTGCCAAGACAATATTGCACGTACAACTGTATTTGGATAAAACCCCCTGATATTTTGCTTCCTTTTAGGAATAACGGATTTTGAGTTGATTCTATAGACGATAATTTTCAGAATTTTCAAGCTATGTTTTTGAAGCTTTTACAGAAGTTGCTCAATACATTTAGCTAATATAATATGGAAATGGAATTTTGATATTGTTGACGCATGCGCAATGAAAAATTATTTACTAAACCTACTCATTTTTCATACAATTTTTATTATTTTTAAATTCTGATGACAGGGTATTGTGTACAATGATGTTTGTCATATTTTCAGAAAAGAACATTATTTTATATTAAGAACTCTGCAAATTATAAGCAAAAAACTTACGACTGTTTTTATAAAGCCTTAATTTCTCAACGAGTATGAATGCTACCCTTAAAAAAATAAACACAGTACATTACAATAAGCCACTTAATCATAATGTGCAGTTTGAACGCTTTTGCTTCATTAGTTTTGACAGGGTTATCCAAAAGATCTTCGTTCTTTTTCAATTTGTTGACGGTCCCCTGTTCGATTTCGGGGAAAACTCTTCGCGAAAATATATGACGCGTACTATTTTGTTTACACACCTGGAGTTTCACTAAATTTCGATTTATATTTCTTTCATTACTTACTTAATTAGTAATTAGTTACCAATTATGCTTAACTTTTGGACACCAGTGTATACTCTCTACTTAGAACTTATACCTTCTGCTTGGAGCGTATACACTCAAGTTTATTTACGACTGCACTACTGCGCATAACAGATATACCATTAAAAGTTTGATTTCTGTACTTAACAAACATTGGCGCAGTTATAAAGTTTCAATGTTTGAGATTTTTGCACATGATTTTGTCTTTTATTCATTTATTTTTATGACGATTCATGTCTCGTGAATGGTGGCGCTAACGATACAGATTCTCAGACGGAACATTCTTTCCCATTCACTTCATTATTTGACCATGCTCTTTCAGATTAACTCATAGTTTGAGTTAACATAATCATCTCTCTGAAGATGAATTCGACACCTTTGAGTATATTTTAACCCTTTCGAGTTTGATTTTTTTTTTCATTTTAAGTAAAAATTGCTTTTTTATTAACAACATTAACACCAACTATCCAAACAGAGTAATTATATTGTAAGAAATATTTCACTGTCTGAATCATAACGAATGTTGTTGTTTTTTTGCATACTATTCCATTCATATTCATATGATAATGGTCTAAGTAATAGTTTTACAAGATGTTCAAGAAACATTGTATTACAATAAGATTATAATGATATTACAGCTTATTAATATTTTTCACGCTTTATTACACATCATTATGTCAGGAAAGTAATTTTTTTTTAATTTAAAGACTGAATTATATGTTTAAAATATAAAAAAATCCAAGCGGTGGAAAGAGAATTGAGTAAATATTTATTATTATTATTACCAAATCCCCAAACGTAAATGAAGTAATTTAACAATTCCATAGGCAGATAATAACATTACTATATATAAAAAGATATTAATATTCTCAAAAATATTCAATTACAGGACATGTACTATTAACTATACACCAACTGTACCGAATGGGTTAAAATGGCTCGATTATTGGCTAACCGAAACAAACGTGTCGTTCGTTTACTGTTGAAATCATTTTTACTGGCAAAAAAAATGGGAAAACAATGTAGTTAATAAGGGAGCAAAATATAAGGAGCAAGTTCAAATTGCTCTGTTTTGCAATAAATTTTCTCTGTCTAAAAAAATTTTGGAGTTAAATTTACTAAGCAACACATCTTAAAATCTTATATGATGTGTCGATGTAAAACGTTACTTTTGGATAAAGTCCAATAAGTGTATATAGGTCATTTTGTAAGGTTTTATGATATGTTTTGAAATTAAAAACGCAATTTAAGTTACGTGGAAGAAAAATGCATGTTTTATATCATAAATTCATGTTCTTTCTATTAATTAATTTTACAATATTCAATGTGTGCATTAACGTATAGTAATATAAAATAAAATTTAATGTTTTTGGGTCAGAATATCACTATGAGCTAAGAAGGTTTTAAACATTTTTATGTGTATTTTTATTCCGGGAGTTGAGAGAAAAATGGCTTGTGACAAGAAAGGATATTCGTTTTTTATGAAAAAAAAGGTAAAATAAATTCTCGGTTAAAATAAAATGCTTTATTGAAACTCTAATATAAATAAAACACGCATTATAATGTACATATTGATTTAATTGAAAATATCAGTGAAGGAAATTTCTTGTAACACGTAACGTTAGTGTTCAACAAATTTACAGTTCATCAAAAGCATATAAGAAATTGACATATCTTTAGTCTTTATCATATATAACAAGTTGGAAATTGCATGCAAAGCGTAGCAAATAAGGTGAATTCGTATTATAATAATTTTTTTTAAAATATTCAGGTCTTGCTGTTATAGATACAGTACTTCGGACACAATATAATGGTCGAAATAATCTATTGTGTATGTATCTGCTTTCTATACTGGAAGCAACTTGTATTAAACCTCTGTAATTATATCAATTTCATAAAATGTGAATTAGTTTAATATAATAAAAACACGCCCCAAACAATGTTTAACCGTATACCTTTATGTAGTGGAATACTTTTGTGTGGCCCTGTAAATTAATAATAAATATTCTTTGCATCACAAATTGTACAGAATTTACTATCTGTTTTCCTATTTTCGTATGTTTTTTTATTGACCGTAATGTAATGTAACATTTTTGAATGTCCCTCTAATTAAACTACACATCCGATTTTCATAAAATTTGAAATGACCGGACAAAATTAAGCAGCAATTGTATACTTTAAATTTCGGACGATTTTGTTTGGTAGTTTTTGCTCAGTTATGTGCGGACAGAAGGGCGGGCAGATTGAATGACGGCTACAGGTGCTACGTATTTATATAACTACGAACGCACTTAAGAATATTCAGAACTTGGTGTAATATATACCTTATTTCAGACACAGTATTGTGTCCGAAATCTTTTGTGTGTCCCTGTAAATGATATCTGCTTTTCATAATACAGGAAACAACTTGTATAAATCCTCAGCAACGTATATCAATTTCATAAAATGATAAATTGTTTAATACAATTAAACGCGCAGCAAACAATGTTCTCCCTATACCACAATGTAATGGAATAATTTTGTATGGCCCTATAAATCAATAACAAATATTCATTGCACCATTTATTGTGCAGACTGTATCTTATAGTATATACTTCATACATATATATTAATTGTATTTTGTTGGAAAGAATGTAACATCATTAAAATGCACTTGAAACTTTTTCTCCATTGACCGTAAGATATTAGATTACTTTTGAGTGCACCTGTAATTGAATAATGCATTTTATTTTCATAAAATTTTAAATGACTCGACAAAATTATTTAATAAATATATACAGTAGAACCGTGCTAATTCGGACCCCGTTAATCCGGATCGATTTGGTCAATTTGTTTTTCAAGTTTGCGAAGCGATTTGGCTAATTTCCATAATATTATCTTGTTTCATCGTCGTATTCTGAATAAAAAAAAAATTTCGGAAATATTTTCGGAAGAATGCCTTAAGCTTTCTTATTCAAAGTACACCCAACGAATTATTTATGCTCAAGCAGATGCGTGACCGTACGCCTTGCAAAAGGTATAGAAAACTGGCACAGCAAAAAATTACAAACTTTTTTATTACAAAGTAAACATTTTTACTGTCTGTAAATAATCAATAAGTTAAACATGAAGATCATTTTCTCCAAGTATGTTTTATTTTATTTCATTTTTTTTCTAAATCTCCGGAGAATCCGGATTGGGTCCGGTCCCAGTTAATCCGAATTATCGGGGTTTTACTGTATTTTAAATTTTTAATGATTCGGTTTGGTAGTTTTTGCGTTGTTACATACGAACAGACGAACACACGAACTGATTGAATGACACCTATAGGTGCTACAAATTAATATAATTACGCACACATCAAAAATTGCATGCATTTTACAATGAAAAATCCCTTAAACATACTTTTAAAATTCCGTCAAAAATTAACTACTCTAATTTAAAAAAGAAACACTTTTTTGCAGAAAGACAGACACATGTTTAGAGAAACTAAAATGTTAACAGAAATACAGGCGTAGAAAAAATACCCCGGAATTTTATATATGTTTTTAATGATGTTGTTTATTATTAAATCAAGCTGGGACTTGAGCGTTCTCTAAATCATTGAGAATACTTGATTTGCCACTATTTTTTACTGATACAGTGAAACCTCCAAATAAGGGACACTCCGAATAAGGGACACCTCAATTTAAGGGACAAAAGTTCCGGTCCCATAGTTGGAAGTTTCACTGTATTAAAAACTTCGAATAAGAGACACCTCTATTTAAGGGACAAAATTTCCGGTTCCATAGGTGTCTCTTATTCGGAGGTTTAACTGTGTATTAATAAGCTCTTTAGTTGTTGGCAGATGAAATAAATCGAATATTATTCTTTCGAAAAAGTAGTTGCAATTTAGAAGTTAAATTTAAAAAAACGAACTAGTGCGAACATTGTACAAGAGTTGAAAAATTTGATATAAAAAATGTTTTTTAATGTTCAACTATACTGTTGATAACACACGCATATTTTCTATTTATTCCAAGTGTATTTCTGTTTAATTAATGTAAATTTCATAAAGGGTTTATTTGCAATCTTGAATAGACTTTTATGTAAATTTTAACATATTTTTTGTCGCGATTAATTGTGTATAAGTAAAGACTTTTTTCCATCAGAAAATACAAGTAAATATTTAGAATTAGGCTTGATTGTCACTTATTTTGTAAGAAAAAAAATAATAAAGAGTGTTGATGGTTGAGGTAATTACTGTTTAAATATTTATATTAATATAAAGGTACATTATAAAGAATACATGTCGAATTGTAATACATATATAACTTTTTCGTATTGTATTTTAATGTTTAAATGTATACTTTATTTTGATGCATTTTACATTTTGATGTATGTTTCCTGGAGAATCCAGTTGATAAATAATTTTCATCACATTAATTTTGCATCATCTGGTGAATTTACAATTTTTTTTTTCAAAATGAAAATCCACAATTGGAAAGGCATATTTGAATTTTACTTCAATTATGTTTCACATTATAACAACAGAAAATGTCTTTGTATAAATGCGGTCTACAAACAATTAAAATTTTAACGGAACTGATTTTGAAATACTTTTGAAGGAACTCGCTCATAAATTATTTTAGCTGAAACAGTGTTTCACAGGTGGGTGTATCGATTTTCCCTGAATCGTGTTACGAGAGGGGCTTTACTTAAAGGCTTTTAGAATAATTATGACCTTCTGTTATGCAAATGATTCCTTTTATGAAGGATTTTCCGAGAGTTGAAGTTATTTACGATCACGATGTTTTTGAAAAGCCTTATAAAATCCTATTCAATGTTTAAACAATTGTTTTTAGTTTCTAAAAACTCTATATGGTACTTACATTATTCTGCCAAAAAGTATTTTTTTCAAACATTCTTTTTTTAATGAATTTATGGGGAAAATTAACTTAGTTCATGTAATACTATATCTGTTATATTAGTTTTTATTTCTTAAAGGTACAAAAAACGAGGACTTTTCCTGAGCGTGATTACTATGAATGATATTGTTAAGAATATAGATTTAATAATAACTATTGATAAGTAAAGCAAATTAGATTCTGTCTTCCATAGTCCATATGCTGCAATAGATTGAAATGATAAAAATGAGCAAATTGAATAGTAGAATTGTAAAATCTTTCTATAAATTCATATACACAGTTAAAGTAAACCTTGCACGATAGCCATGTATTTGTATAAAATTGGATGCACCCAATACATTAGTATTAATACCAAAACCTAAAAACCTAAACACAATTATTTTTACATTCTAATTTCATCTCTTTGAAATAATGTCAAGAACATAAAAAGGCACTACTAACTAATTTGCGTGACAAACGCTTAATGAGAAAAAGTATATTGTTTAAAGAGAATGGACTATTTTTTATAGGGTGAGTGGTACCCCGGAATAGATAATACTGATGAATATCGATTTTCCGCGGATTCAATGAAGTTGTTAATAAGGGTTAAAAAAAATTCTTAAAAATTTGAAACATTTGCTTTCGATGCGCAAAACAACAATTGCTCTAAAATACTGTTCATTAGTGGTTGAGCAGCGACCGTTCAAATCGTGACAGTGCGGAAGGGCGTAAACAAGGAAGAAAAAATCAGCTGGAAGTAGTGTTGCCACTAAATGTCCGTAAAGATTGCCGTTTTTGCCGTAAAGATTGCAGCAAATGTAAATGTAATAAAAAAATTACATCTAATTTTACTGCAATTTTAACGGCAAATACTGCTGGCAACATTACTGCCAGCGGTTTTTGCCTTAAATCAAACGGATTTATTTTTATTATTTTTTTCAGTGCTGTTAAAAAAAATTCTCTGAAATTACAAAGAATTTACAGGCAATTCATTATCTTAAGTCTTATGTAAAATTATAGAGATTAGAAAAAAGAGATAATGTTAAACAACAGAGAAGTCATTCGGCAAATTTATAACTCCGTAATTAGTTCAAATATTGTAAATCACTCAATCTTCAGTGATCTCAAAGCATTCCAAATTTTCTAGTAAATTGGCACCATCATTTAATATAGCGACATCATTTAACTTTTACCGAATTTATTTATAGCCCCCACCAGTGACCGACAGGTTTTGACCTCGAAATTGGTGGACGGTAGGTGCTGGGTTCGAATCCAGTCACGACCGTCGGCCTAACCGTTCGAAGTTTTCCGTGGTTGTCTTCGAACCTCGGGTTACCTTGCGTAAATACGGATAACGTTTCCTTAGAGAGATGTCCATTGAGGGCATCCACCCCCTTGGGGTCTGCATCCCTCTTGATAATAACTGGCTGTCATAAACAAAAACAAACCCAATTTGTTTATTTACCCCTAGTTGTCCCAGATGCATATTTCAGATGTGAATATTGCTGGGACGATTACTGTTTCTAAACCAATAGGAGACCGTCATTATCACGGTCAAGTACACGCCCACACAGTTTGATTGACAGGAACTCGTGGACAATTGATCGTGTGTGTTTATTATTTATTTGTACTCGGATTGTTTGAATTTGTACTCGGTAATTAAAAATTAAAGGTACGAAAGAATTTTTTTTTTCAAAATGACTGAATTTTATTTACTTCAATTAGAAATTATACTTCCTCTGATCCTGAAATAAATAAATAAATAAATAAATAAAAATTAAAGTAAGAATTTTGCTTATACGGATATTTTCGCAGAATACTTTTTTTCTCATTTGTTTAATATATATATAAATCATTTTGGAACGATATTTAGAATATTAAAAGGGTTTGAAATATTTTTTTTAAATGTCTTATTTATTAATAAAAGACAGCCTCCAATAATTTAAAAAAAAATCACCAAAGGACTCTCGGCCCGCGATGGACTCGAATCCATATCCTCCGGTTTCAAGCTCGACGCTCTAACCATTCAGCCAATCAGCTCACTTTCATCCGCAACAGATTATCGTTATAATTAGCACCGTCAATTGTCCACGAGTTCCTGTCAATCAAACTGTGTGGGCGTGTACTTGACCGTGATAATGACGCTCTCCTATTAGTTTAGAAACAGTAATCGTCCCAGCAATATACACATCTGAAATATGCGTCCCGGAGTTTGAATCCGAGATCTCTTTACAATAGGAGAAAACCTTACTGACTGAGTTATAGAAGATGTTGCTATAGAGAACGATCTTTTATGATTCAGTATGGAAAAATCTATTGTACTTATGTTTTTCAAAAATTTCGCTTCGAATATATTCGTGAGAAAATTCGTAAACTGTTTTATTTTAATTTATGTTAGATCGATATTATAATACGTATCATTTTTTAATCAATTTTAATTTTTTAATTAGTTAAAGTAGAAGAAAAATCAATGGATTTTTTTTTAAATTAAACAATTTGAATATATTTCGTCTTTTAAAGAAATCGTCGAATTAATACTATAATATGTATTAAAAATATAAAAAAATTAAGTAAAAATAAACTGGAAAAAAGTTATTATTTATACTGAATTTTTACATTTTTAATATTTTATTCCTTTTTTTAATGCGTTTTTAGAAGATTAGTATTTTTTATCATGCATTTACCAAAGAAGTAATATTAATAAAAATAAAAACAACATTATGATAATAAAAACGGATTTTAAATAATACTTCGCAAGTTACTTTCAATATTACAAAGCTTCCGGCATACGGTGAAAGAAATAACTGAAAAAATATAGTCGATATTTATTCCTACTAACCCGGGGAGATTGCCCTTTTTTCCCTTTTTCTATGATTCTTCCCTTTATTAAATTATTTTAAATTAAAAAAAAAAAAACCTTTAGTATGGCTAATAAAATAGTAAAAAAAAATAAATAGAAAAAGTATGTATTTTAAATTACAAGATTAAACAAAGAGAAAAATACTTTTTTAATTAAAAAAAGAAACTTTCTACAGAAAATAAGATATAAGATAAGGTAAATGTCGGTAAAATGAGGACAGATAAACACAATTAAATGCATTTAACAGACAGCTTGTGACAATTTACAAAAACTCTTTTTTCCTTTTTTTTTTTTTTTTTTTTTTTTTAAAAATTTAACTGTGTAAAGTAGGTTTTGTGTTTCATAATATTCCCCGTTGAATTATCAACACTATTTTTTGTTTAACAGCTTGTTTAAAAATAAAATTAGCTGATATCTGCACTTCATTTTTTAAATTTATATAGACGTTTTACATTACTGAAATACATACACACACACAGTAGTATGTCAATTAATTGTAAAAAATAAATATAAAAATAAAAGAAAATCTAACCTTGTATCTCTATTTATAGTTTGGTTAAAAGTTAAACCTAGCAAATGAAAATGTAACACTTTCCACGAAAGGGATATTTCTTTTTGAACGGACCCAACATTTCTACTAATGACCTTTTTTATCATTTTTTATACGACTCCGGAACAAATGACTCGTAAAATTAGACAATCAGAACCGGCTGACAACGAATTAGAAGAATTGAAGCACATTTATCGTACGAAGTTTGCTCTGATTTAATATTTCTCTTCCATCTGTCATTAATTGTGGTTATAACAGATAGTATCATGGTAGAAATGTATAAGATTGCATTGTATTTATGAACGAAAAAAATTTTCTGAATTTGTTTTTAAGTTCAGGAATGATATTTAAATTTGTTATTCATTAACAAAAAAATAATTATAATTACATGACTTTGAATAACAACCTCCAAGTCATTTAATTTATTCAAAAATGCCAGGGCTCGAAATGGGCGCAAATTTTATTTAGAATATTATTATTGATTAAAAACTCTTTTAAATTACAGAAAACGTATACTTCGCCTTTCAAAAACAATTTAAATTAGTTGGATGTATCAATACCAACATTTTATTTTTTTTTCTAAAACATCTTAATGTTCAAAAAATAGTTACAAATATTACTTCAACATTATTAGTTCAATATTTCAATATTGCCAATTCAATATAATACCAATTTTAGTTTCAGATCTTAAATTTCTGCTTCAATCAGTTAATCGGAATAAAAAGCAATTGATCTCGATCATGATATTTATTAGAATTATTATTTCCTTTTTATTCTATTGCAGTAGTTTCCAACGTTGGGCGTACGGTCTACCTGGATTTAATTCTACAGTTTAGCTGAGAAATTTTCAATTTTTAAACATATTTGCTGTCCCCGTAACTAGAAAATTAATTTTTTAAACTAAAAATGAAAGTAATACATGCAAAATATAAAAATAAATAAATTTTATGTTGAATTTTAATAGATTCCAAATTAAAATGGAATTATAAAAGGAAATGGTTCTCTTTTCCCATACTTAAATCTGTTTATGGCCCATTTTCAATTTCACTTACATATGCTGTCCAAGAGTAAAAGGAAAAAAATTCAAACATAAATTAATATTTAAAGCTTCATTTGAGCTATAAATTAGCAAAAGAAGACTATACTGAACATTTCTAACATGAAAAATTTTAAAAATCAATAAAAAGTTTGGAGACATAAATCTTTAAAATTGTGATTCTAAGCAAAAATGCCTGTCTCATTCAAATTTTGTGTAATTAACCGTTATTTTTTAATCTAATTTAATTTTTTAAATAAAGAGATTTAATTATTTTAAATATGAGCTGTTAGTGTTCTATAAAAATGAAAAAAAAATTGTTTACAAGAGATATTTTCTTTAAGACGTTAACAGAAATATTTTGTCTCTCACTTTGTGTCAAGTCCGTTACCTTGTGACTATTTTAATCAAAGTAGGTTTTTAATTCTGCCTAAAGTTAGCAGCAAATATTCGGCGGTATAGTTAAACTATTCACGCAACTACTACTTGCCTTTTTTTACTCTTTAATTGTGAAGCAATGTAATAGTGGCAAGGGTTTCATCAAACTTTGATTTTTTTTCACTGTCAAATCTGTTACCGTAAATTTTAATATTAAAATAATGATTTTTGCAGTTTTGTAATTTATTGTTTACTTTATGTATTGTTTACTAAATAGTTTTAGAAGGTATGTGTATTATTATCTAGATAAGAAATTATACAAGCTAGTTCATTTCTAATAGTTTTATTTAAAATGTCAAGTCCGTTACTTGTCATGTCTGTTACCATTTGTGTATGCGATGAAATGTAAGATGCTAAGTAAGTTTACTAAATAGTATTAGAATGTAAGGTATGTAAATTATTATCTAATTTAGAAACTATACATCTTCTAAACGTTCATTTCTAAAAGTTCTATTTGAAATGTCACGTCCGTTACCATAAAATGTAAGCGAATGATGAAAATGGCTCTTATAATTTGTCTGATTGCTGATGCATTGCACGATCAATTTTTTAATAATCAATTATCGAATGAGTTATTTTTATCTATTCGAACTTCTATACGTAAAATATAAATTATATTCTGTTATATTGTTTTACGTGTAATTTTTTGTAATTCTTGTTTCATTTTTAAAATATCCGCTATAACAATTTTGTTTTCAAAATTATATATATATAGAGCATAATTAAAAAAAATTAACTGGTGTCTGTACCATCTTTCTTACAATAACTTTACATAGATGTTATACATTACCATGTAAATACACACACATACAGTAATAATTCAATTTATTGTAAAATTAAATATATTGATGAACAAAATCTAACATTATTTATAGGTTGGTTAAAAGTATAAACCTAGTAAAAGGTAATGTAACACTTTCCACAGAAGGGATATTTCTCTTTAAAAGAACCCAAAATTTCTACTAAAGACCCCTTTTATCATTCTTTATATTATTAAGAAACAAATGACTCGTAAAATTAGACAACCAGTACCGGCTGACAACGAATTAGAACAATTGACACCTACATATTTATCGTAGAAAGTTTGCTATTATTTAATATTTCTTTTCCATCTGTCATTAGATTGGTTCCAACAGATAGTATCATGGTAGAAATGAATAAGACTGCATTGTATTTAAGAATATCAATATTACTCTGATGTCGCTTTTAAGTTCTTTAATAATATTTAAATTTGTTATTCATTAACGAAAAAAATATAATTATACTAACAGTCTCCAAATCATTTAATGTACATTTGGTTACGGATAGTTTACATTTAGGTTACTGTTGTGTTACGGTTAAGTGACGTTTGTTAACGATAATTTTCACTTAAGTTATGTTAAATTACGCTTAAGCTACGGTTACGTTGCAATTAGGATGCGGATAGGTGTCAATTAAGTTACGCTACAATTTTTGATACAGGATGAACATTACCCATGTTTTGATTAAAAAGATATACTTAGTTTTATGCAATAACTCTGAAATTTTAATGCTCTGTACTAAACTTTTTAGTAATGATTAAGTGTCGATTCAATTCACGTTTGGTCGGTATTAAGGTTTATATAAATAGCTTGAAATAAAATATTTAATTAAAGATTTCGATGCAAGAAAAAAATAATATTTATGTGAAAAAACCGTGAATTTTACAGTAGATATAAACATTTTAGCACAGTCATTAGAAACTTATCCCCCGCCTATTTCCCATTACAGTCACTTTCAGCCTTTTCACAACTGAATATCGATTTTTTAAAACCTAATTTTACGCAGTCAGTGGGCACGTATTTCAAGCAGAAACGTGTTAGAGTTAAATTCATACATATTTTAGATTCATTTGAGAATATTAACACAAAACAAGGCAGTGCCAGATGGTTATCAGTTAACATATAAAAATTATATTCGTGTATAAAATTATAAAGAATATCTTCAGCGAAGTCTCTCAAATGGGTAAAATTGTAAAGTTGTTTCCTCTGTATTTCGCTTTAAATGCTCAGAAAATATAATTCTTTCATCAATGCCGAGATGCCTTTCATGCGTATCTAAAAATTAAAATTCGTTTATTAGCTTCGTAAGATTGAGCTGTAACAATGCAGTTTTGTTATGTAAAACTTTTTAAAAAAAACTCATAAAAATTATGCGATCCCCACTTTTTTTTACATATTTTGAAAATAAGGTTTTTGAAAATAAAGATTTAATTTTTTAAATTGTAACTTTTAAACGATCAAAATCATTAATAGATTTTGTCATACCATTTATCATTCCTTGCGTACTACTAAAATATTTTATTCGTGTACTACATTTTTTAATGTATTCGTGTATTATAATTTTTAAAGTATAATGGATTACACTTTTAAAAAGAAAATTAAATAATTTTTTTAAATTTCTCATATTTTTTTCAGGTAAAAATGTTAAAGAAAATACTTTTTCCAAAATATTTTTTTTCTTAATATTTATTTATTTATTTATTCTTTTAACGGATAAAAATATAAAATACCTACTTGCACATCCAAAGAATCCCCTCATCCCCCCATACCCCAGTTGTTCTCTCCTCAGTGAATTTTAAAATAAGCAAACCTTTTAGAGGAAGTTTTCTTGCAAAGCAAATGTGTGTATAAACTGCTATCCTGTTGTACCTCATCAATTGTTGTACACTACATCTGTATTATAAAGATCAAACATATCTGAGTGTAAAGCATACGTCATATTGTGAATGGCAGCACTTTAAAATTTAAAATAAAATTTTAGTTTTGCAATTTTTGCTAATGCAAAATTTTAATACATCACATATTTTTCAATTATTAGAGCGTTGTATATAAAAAAAGTTATTTTTAAATGCAATTTATTTGAAAAATATATCTTAATTTAATTCTCAAATATAAACGTTGCAACAAAAGTACCCCATGTCTATTAAAAGCAAAGTAAAAAACGCCGAAAAAAGCAGATTACTGTATATTTATGTAGCCATTTTCTCATTGAAAGTAAAAAAAATATATATATAAAGAATAAAGTAGTACGTATACTGTATCAAGAATATGATTTCACGGGAAAATTTTTTAATATTGAGTCAAAGTGGAATAAAGTCTGTTTTTTTTCATCTTGGAATACAAGCATAAGAGCTTTAATTGATTACTTTATCATAATAACAGATCTTTATTTTTTTACTGCTTAGATGTACTATTAAAGTTTAATTTTAACAACTTCTACAACTAAGTTTTATAGAAGTAGTATTTTGTTATCTTTAGGTTCACTATAATTTTTTAAGAGTTAAACTTACTAATAAAAGTTGCATTTTTTATAGTAACTAATTTTGTAGGTTTATTACAAATCAATGAAACAGTTCCTTCTTAAACATTTTCTTTCGTCGACATTCGACAGTTTCTGCTTTGTATTAGTTAAGTCATTTAGCAATCACAGATATGGGTAAAAAATCAAGTAAAATAATGCCTTCTTCATCATGGTAAATTTAAGTAAAAAATTCAAAGGTACATATTGGAAAAAAATAGCTTCTTTTTTAATATAATATGACACACAGTAAACAATTTCTCATACGTAAAATCGAAAAAAAATATATTTGGAACAAACTATTTTAAAGATCCAAAGCATTCATATTTCGCATGATAAAAGAGTTAATAATCTGATTTAGTTTTATCAATATGTATAATAGAAGTTCCTCATAAAATAAATTTAATGAAGAAAATAGCTTTTAAAATAAACCATGAAATGTGAATGGACCACATACTTTATACACTATTTCCGTTACATTTTGTTAAAAGCTTAGTTCAAATAAACACATTTTATTAAAAAATAAATAATAAATAAAACTAATATATACAATATTTTCTGAGAAAAAGAATTCCTGAATTTATAAATGGGAATTTATATCTGAAATATTAATTTCTTATATTCGAAATTTGAAATGAAGAGACATTTTATTTTTTTAAATGTTTAGTTCTTGTATTTCTAGAGGAGAATTCTATGAAAAGGAATAAACATTTTATAACGCACCGGTATAGTGCATTAACTGGTCCTGGATAACATAGTTTGATTATAAGTGCATAGCATCTTCCTAAATAGAAATTGTATGTTTAAAGGGAACTTTTCTTAATGGAAAATATATGTATGTGACGATATTTAAGTATGAGGGTTTCGAGTAAATATTTCCTTAAGGTTGAAGGTAATTAAACATTAATATGATATACTCCATGATTTCAAAGCATATTTTAAAAAGTTCACCTTAAAAATTATGTGGAAATATAAATATTTGTAAATTTAATGTATTATAATTATTTGTCTCTTTTTAAAAAATAAGTAAACAAGCGAAAAATAGTTTTAACAAAACACCAAGTTACATAATATTACCATAAAGATTTTTTAAAGTCTTAAGTTATTGTATTAATTTGGAAAGATTAAACATATAAGTAATAAAAAATAAAAATTCGCAATTTCATACAAAAATAAATATTTATAAAATATTTTGGGGGAATTACAGAAAATTGCATAACATATAATTTCTTTAATAAAATGCTTCAAAAACCGAAATGCTTTAAAAAGTATTGGATGCAATATGTTACCTATATCGCTGACCTTTAATTTTTCAACTGTTGGCTGTAGACATATAGTTCTAATTAAAAAATATCAAAATGAGGTAAATAATCATATAGTGGAAACGTTTAATGTAAAAAATGAATTTTATAAACATTACGAAGTGAAACTTTTTATATGGTCCAACAATACCTATAGTTATGGTTAGTAAACGTTTACACGTATCATAAGAAATATAACCAAAAAGTTTGAATTCTGTATTACAAATATGTACAAAATTTGAATTTAAAAAAAATTACAAAATTTGATTCTGTCTTTCATTAAATGTACAAATGAAAAATGAATTATATTAATATTTGGAGATAGATATCAGTATGCAATGTCCTGTTTACGGCGAAACAACCTTTAGCCGGTATCGCCAAATCAGGATATCACCGAAGAAGGTTATTTCACTCATAAAATTTAGCTGACATTTAGGGGTCGTCTACCATGCGAAAAATGAAACAGCAAAATTAAACAGAAAAATAAATGCCAGTTTATTATCATATTAAAAAACGGTACAATAGTAAAAATGAATACTTCAAAAGGAGAAGTCTACTAGAGATACTGCTCAAAGTGTTCTCCATTAGTGGCAATGTACGACTGAATGCGTGACACGGATGGGTCTTGGACATGTTGGAGCATAGAAATGGACTACTAAAGACAAGCAAGGGTGATGCACTGCTTCAGATCCCCGAGTAGGTTCAGTCACATCAATTTATGCCTTGAGGTAACCCCAGAGGTGTAAGTCCAAGCAAGTCAAGTTCCAAGCAAGTCAAGTCCTGCGAAAGCGATGGTCACTTTACCGGAATATCATATCCAATAATCTCTTGACCGAATTCGATGGTTAGATACGCACGAACATTTGATGCTTTATGCGGTTGTTGAAACCACAGCCAATGTGCATTTCAGACAGTCTTCATTACAGTCACGTACCGTGTTACGTATCATATAAAGGTAACGATTATCGGTTTGCCCAATCGTGGAATATGGATCAAACAATCTGAGTTCCTCATACATCGTGCCAGTACGTTCGATGACCAGCGTATGTGGTGTCTAACTGTTCGGGGAATGTGGTTGATTTCAAGAGATACCAGTACGTATATTGTGCACATTCGCAATGAAATTTTCGTGTAAACGTTCACTTATCTGTTCACAGAATGTCACAAATGAACAGCGGTTTTAAGTCTAAGGTGTTGATCATGAAATTACAATAATCAACTCGTCGTGCGTGGTCACACAGTATCAACGCTTGCAGCAGTATTGGATGGTATTAATCCCCAAAATGTGCATGCAACAAATGCCTGAAATGTTGACGAATATATCAACATGAATTGCGTATTTCCGCTGTGCTCAATTGCGGATTTATAAGAGCGAATGTCAGCACCTCTTCTAGTGTCACTCGAAAATTAAACCTTGTCCGTCTACTTGTTCTAGATCATGGAGCAACAGAGCCGATCTCTCTCAGGCAGTCAAATGCAAGGATTATAGTTTCATGCGTTGGATCTCGATCTCTAAGGAAACGGTCTGAGCAAACCTTTGGAGCTGTTTTAACATTCCTTAGACATTCTCCATAAATAAGTACCATTTCACCATATTGCTTGCAAGTATATGCGTAGTCTGTCATCGTCATTTCAGCGATGACTAGCATGTCCTTTGGTAGATGGGTTGCGTTTTATCAACAACTTGTGGCGATACGGTACTGTTGTAATTCACATAATACTGAAATAAATTGTTTTTTATAACTCGGCTAATCATTTGCATTCCACTGCCATTTATCTGGTTCTTCGTGAGTATTTTTCATCTTAAATAACTTCTTTGCCCAGGTCAAAATTCATACTAGTACCAGCAACAAAAATATGCTAGTTATTGCTATGTATTGCTTTGTCTGCTAGATTTTCCTGCTATTTTATGCTTTAAATTGCTAGCCAGCATCAAATGCTATGAAGCTAGCTTTACAGAGCAATAGCATAACAAGATATGTACAAGCATCTTATGCTTATTTGCTTTTTAAGCTGCTTTCAAAGCATGCCGAGGTAGGTACCTTAACATGCTATAATACGCTTTTTTATGGTAGCCAGCATAATATGCTATGCAGCCATTCTAAAGAGAAATAGCATGACAAGCTATGTACAAGCATCTTATGCTTATTTGCTGTCAAAGATACTTCATAGCAAGCAGAGTTAGGTACCTGAACATGCTATAATGTTCTTTTTTATGCTTACCAGCATAATATGCTATGCAGTAAATTTAGGGAGAAATAGCATGACACACTATGTACAAGCATTTTATGCTCATTATCTATTTAAGTTTTTTCCAAAGCATGGAGAGGTAGAAACATTAAACTGCTATCATATGTTTTTTTATGCTTACTAGCATGATATGCTACTCAGTCAGCTTAAGCAGAAAGCAACAAGACACACTATGTGCCAATAAAATATTCTAATTCGCTGAACAAGAATTGCAAAAAATACATAAATAAATAAATAAATAAGAATAAAATAATTTGCTGGTTATGAACTTTTGCTAGAATATCAGAACCAATTTTTTAAGGAATATTTTGCAAAAAATGATGAATTGTATAGAATTAATGCATAAAGAGTAAATATATTTGAATATTGCAAAAGTATAACCCTTTTTTTCACTATCTGTATTTTTTATGATTTCATATTACTTTATATTTTATATTTCAAAACTGTACACATTCTTTGCATAAAATAAGTATATACTTGATGTTTTCAAACTATGTGCACACATTTTTTATTAAAATAAATTTATTTTCAATGTTTCCAAAAATGAGAATTTTTATAAAATAAATATATAAATAAATAAACTGTACAGTAAAAACACTGAAAACGCAAAAATAAATTTAAAAAATATATATTTTACTGAATTTAGAAAGTTGAGCAAGGAGGAAATTTGCAGTGACACCACAAAGTGAATGAAACGCGGCTTCTTGAACTGTGTGAGCTAATATTTTCAAACACAAACTTAAAAAATTAATAACAATTTTTAAATTCCCGCCCTTCACGAAATAGAAGACAAATCAAACCTTCAATTTCTCGTAGTATTTAATTATTTTATGTTACTCAAAAACATTAAATTTTATGTCTCTCTTTTTTTTAAATAAGGGTATCAAAATATGTTTTTTAAATTTCAAAATTAAGGGACGGTAGATCTTGGCGTCAAGCCACTACAAAGTAAATTCAAAACTTCCGTTGTCCACCCGTTGAGAATAAATTCTATCACATAAATCTAAAACAAAATAAAAATTAATTTCCATGGAGGATTTTGGGAAATATGCGTCTTCCCCATCATAAAATTCTAAGCTGTCGATTTTGCTAATGCTTACTTAACTTAAGTTGTTAAAAATAATAAAAAAGTGCTTTTCAAAATCAGTAAAAAATAAAACTTAGTCACTTAAATTTCAATATTCAAGCAATTGGACCCATATGCTCATTCAAACTCATTCAAAAAAATCATTTTCATTTAAAAAATATGTTTATAACAATCGATTTAAAAATATGCATAACTGAGTCCCCCTCCCCTCTTACCAATAAACATTACAGTTTTAAAATCCCCCACGTTAAACAGAATTTACCTTAAATCTATTCTATCAAAAAACACACCTTAAAGTTGTTTATTTCTCTGCAAAAAATAATTCAGAATATGTTCAATCTAGCAAGGAAAATCTTTTCAATAATAATGATGAATTATATTAATATAATCATATTGTTATTATCCATTAACTATTTTTAAAAAATCTAAAAATAAATTTATATTATTAATTGTAACTTCGAGAATTTGTAACTGCATCGATAAATTGAACCTTTAGCGTATAAAAAATATAAACGCACAGTGGAATCAACTTCGTCAACCACCACTTGCAATTACAGGCATACAAAGACAAGTCACTACTGGCAAAGTAAGTAAAACGTGCGTCTCTCGAACCTAAGGTTACGAGTTCTAACCTCGGAAGGGGAAGAAGAAAATCCGATACTGCTTATCCCGACAATATCTAAGGATGCTTTCGGTCTTGTCAACAGATGGCAGCACTAGCGTTTTTTTTACTAGCAACTGATGCTAGAATAGCAAAAATTAAAAGCAAATGTTGGTATAAAAAATAATGCAGAAAATACAAGCAAGTGATCGTCTTAATTGCTGCTAGACCAGCAACATATTCAAGCAACACATGCTGGATTATGTATGCTGGCCAAGAAATAAATTGGGCCAAAACACACCATGACTTGCTGGTAATTCTGGTAAAACCAGCAAATATGTTATGGTAGTTTATGCTAGTTTACTTGCTGGGATACAGCAATTAATGCTTGTCTAGCAAACAAATACCAGCAAAAATTTTGACATGGGTGGTGATACCGGGTAAAGGTGGTTTTGTCGTAAAAAGGATATTACAAGTTCCTTTTTGATCTCTAAATATTTTACTTCCGTTCTTAGCTGTTTCCTCAAAGAGAGAAAAGGAAATGTGCAAAAATCTCAGAATTTGAATTTACATAATTTGTCAATTTTTGTAGTAAAGAAAATAAACGTTTTGTGTTATATCTGTTATTGTATGTGTAAAGGGTGTAGCGAGGTAAGAATGGCGAAATGTCCCCCATGGGTAATGACTGAATTAGTATTTGTACTAGTATCAGCACTCTAAAAGAGCACGAAATGCAAGGTCATTGACCCCCGATCTTGACCTGTCTTTAAGATATTCGATAAAGTTCGTACGCGCGCCGTTATTTTTTAAATGTATTTTTCTGAAAAACTATAAAAGCTAGAAAGATGGGTCCAATTGCGTATATTGAGAGATACTTTGAAAAATATTTTGAATTTTTTTCAGAGTTTTCGTGAAATGACAACTGTGCAAAATAATGAAACAAAATATAAATCTTTTATTTTAGTACTGTTCTGTTATGTCTACCGCGCCAAAAAAATACATAATCTTCTTTGATTTATATACTTATAGCACACAAAAAATGATCAAAATCAAAGAGGCGCTTTTTGAGTAATATCTAAGAAGAAAATAGAAAAGGTTAAAATAAAAATTCTAAATAGAAAAGGAAGAAAAAGAGAGAAATTGATACCGGACAAATTTAAAAGAAAAAACAATACTGATATACGGTTAGTGTGACTCAGACATACGGCTACTGAGTGGGTCGAAGTAGTGGAATTAGCGATCGTTGTGATGTACATATGCATTATAGTCTTCGTAGGGAGATTTTGCTGTTGTGATCCCCCAGTCAGTGGATAGTTATTATTTAATACGATTTTACGTGCCTTTTTTAGTCTTGTTGTGTGAAGGCAGCCACAGAGTACAGACAGAGCCTCAACTCGGCTTGAAAAGAACGCCCTCAGTGGATGACTTAAAAACTAAACCATCGCGTTGGCGATTTTTATCCTCGTGATTTCTGTTTAACTGTAACCATATTCTGGCTTGGCACTTTTTGCTGAATGCTGATTTGATTATCTTTGCACACGTCCTTATGCTATTTGATCTTAGATTTCCGCGTTTATATTGATTCGTAATTGTTACTGTTATTGTTCTTGAATTTTCAAGTTTAAATTATTAGGTCGTTATGTTAAGAAGAGACACATGCATTGTTTGCAAGACGAATACGTCAAAGTTATATAAATATTAAAATAATTCTTTCATAAATTTCAAAACAAGAAGCAGCAAGCCGTCGCTGTATTTTTTTTTTCTTTTTTCCTATATCATTTGTCGCCAAGGAAGCGATGTTTCGCCGAATTAGCAACCTCTCTTATGTTATGATCGTAGTTTCAGAGTCATCCGCTCGTATCGCTACTGTCTATGTGTAATCCCATGTTAAACAAGTTGCCATTACAGTGTATGAAAGTTGATTCTCTGTTTCGTACTCAGTGAATGCAACAATACATAAACAATTGCCTGGTTTGTCATAATTAGGTGAGAATAATTATTTACGCTCGCCGAAAGTTGTATGGTGACAACAATGTTCGTGCAATGTAAAGTTTGTGACATTTTAGTGCATAAAGTTCGTGGAAGAAAGAAAGTTATTGCTACTGAAGAGGATGCTAGATTATATAGTGACTCGAGTAAAAAAACAGTTTCTGTTGGTGACATATTATGTGGAAAGTGTCTGCTTATTATTTACGATAGTAAATCAAATGTCGCATCAACTTCTGCAATGTCTACCCTGCCTGAATATGAAGGCCAAGAGGAGTCTACTGAACATTTAGAAGTAGTGGAAACATCTTTGATTGCTCCATTTCAACAAGAAAGTGAAATGAATTTGCCGTTGAGATCCGAAAGCGACGATGATGATGATGATGACAATGATGCTGTTCCGAATGTTGCCGATAACAACGAATTTATACATCTACATTTATATATCTACATATACATCTACAAGTATTGTTATATATGTCAATCCAGAAAAAACTTAATGCGAGTACAGTTTGAAGCAAGTTACAAGGTTTACACAAAAATTGGGATTTTCATACCAGAGGGTAACCGTTGTTGCTGCACACATATAATAGGAAAGTCATTTTATGAAGACGAGTTGGTTCACCTACGTGTTATATCTAACACCAGCAAAATAAGTTCTAAGGAAGTTGTTCATTTTTTAAAATCACTTTCAGAAAGAGCAGAGATGTCGCTTTTTGAAAAAATTAATGAAAATGATATGCCTGAAAATCAGATAAAGATATTGACAAGACTTTGCTGGCAAAACATAATTAAATTAAGGCAGCTATTAACTTCTATGCGAAACACAAGCATACGTACTAAAACTCAAGCGTTAGGTGTATTCTTGTTTAAATTAAAAACTGGAAATTCTAATTCAGTGATAGCAGGAGTGCTGGGTTTACCTTACGAACAACATGTGTCGTCATTTTTTAAAGAAGTATTAAGAAGTTTTGAGATTGATATTTTGCCTTATTTTGGATTAACCTCTATTTCTCAAGAAGACTTAATAAAGAATACAAGTTTAACTGCTTGAATGTTATTAAACCTTAGAAATGATCAGCTGGTATTGATATTTGACGGCACATATATTAGGCATCAAAAAAGCTCTAATAATGAACATCAGCGAAAATCGTATTCTGGTCAAAAGAAAACCCATTTATGTAAACCGTTAACAATTTGTTCCACGAACGGGTTTATAGTTGATTTTGCTGGGCCATTTTATGGTACGGAAAATGATGCTACTATTATGAAAAAAGTGTTACGAGATGCTAAACTTCATACTCTATTACTTTCAAATGATTTATTTGTTGTAAATCGCGGTTTTCGTGACGCTGTTGACTCTATCACCAAAGAAGGCTACGCCGCATTAATGCCAGCACTTAACATATTAATGCCCAAGTTGTTTTCTTCATTAAAAAAGAAATTTTGGGTTTCCCACCACTTATAAAAGAATTTATTTTATCTTAATTTATTTTTATCTTAATTTGTCTCGTGAAGAAAAGTGCTTATTTATCTTTCTATTTACTGGTGTGAAAAGAGTTTTCTTTCCTGTTTTATAACCGTCCCTAAAAAGGGACGCTAGGCACTAATGGGTTAAAGGTAATCAAGCCCAGTTACCGACAGCAGAAGCCAACATGTCACGGCAGGTGACTAAAACCCGATGGGTAGTCGAAGCTGTGCACGGGGCCATTGCTCAGAAATATAATTTGCTTCATAACAATCTTGATAATAAAGTACTTCGAAAAGTAAGTCTATTATGCAAAGTTGTCGGATTTTTACACAACAAATTCAGTAAGCGATTAAATTCTGATGCAGGCTTAAATGAGATAATTGTTCAATACATTAAAGAGCGAATGACGTTATCAAACTGTTTAAGTGAAGAGGTAAAAAAGCAGAAATAGAACCGTAGAAAAACGACTGGTATCATCAGAAATTTTGGATTTTCCACATCTAAATGAAGAACAATTAAAAATAATATTTACAAGTCCTATCAGCTCTCATTTGCCATTTCATACCTGGCTGAAATAATGGACGACACGAGTAATCTCTGCATATTTACGTTAAACAAACCCCAAATATTATCAAATTAAATGTTCGTTCCAGACACCTAAATAGTAAATATTACCGGGTGTTCATTTATTATGTTCCTAATATTAACAATATCGAAGGAATCCGAGGATATTGTTGCGATTGTCCAAATGAAAACAGGACAGTTGGATGCTGCGCCCATGTTGAAAAAGTCATATATTATTTAGCTCATGCGAGATATCTATCTCGCATTTTATGTCCTGCTGAAATTCTGTCTAATTTTTTTTAAATGATGAAGTCACTATTGTAACAAATGAAAATAGTGATGATGATGATTGAAATTATATTTCTCATGTAACTATAATAAATAATTCTAAATAAAGTCCTCTTTAATTAGTTCCTACCATCCGTATTCATACTTAGCAAATTCATAATTACTCAAAGAATCACCTCTTTGATTTTGATCAGCTTTTGTGCGGTAAAAGTATATAACCCGGGGGAACGTACGCTTATCCAGGGTATGAATGTTTTTAATTTTGTCAACAATAAAATCAAATTTTAACAGTCTCTTTATTTAGATGCAGACAATTCCTACAAATTTTACGATAAAATAAGTTGAAGATTACTTTAAAAAATTATTGGTTACAATTCTAAAAACCATACGCACTCAGGGTCTTTTAGGCCCTGCGCGCGTACTTACAGGTTAAAATAACCCTTTCCGGTGCAGTGTGTCCGATGAGGATATAATTATAATTCTAAACTTTTTATTATAATTATAATTCTAAACTTGCATTTGGCACCAATAATATTTTAATAAAATCTAGCTTTTACAATAAAAACTTAAATTTAGGAGTTCTTGATTTCTTAAAAAGACGTTTTTAAATTCCGGTGTCAGTCGATGCTTTCTCATTTTACTTGCAGAATTTGTCCGCGCCGGAAAGGGTTAATGAATATTATATATTTTTTTTGGCACGGTAGACATAACAGGAGAGTACTAAAAAAAGATTTATAATTTGTTTCATTATTTTGCACAGTTGTCATTTCACGAAAACTTTGAAAAAAAATACAAAACATATTTCAATTTCAAAGTATCTCTCAATATACGCGATTGGTCTCATCTTTCTAGCTTTTATTGTTTTTCAGAAAAATACATTTAAAAAATAACGGCGCGCGTATGAACTTTTTCGAATATCTTAAAGACAGGTCAAGATCAGGGGTCAATAACCTTGTATTTCGTACTCTTTAGAGTGCTGATACTAGTACAAATAATAAATCAGTCCTCGACCATGGGGGCCATTTCGTTCACCATTCTTACCTCGCTATACCCCTTTTTTAAATGATGAAGTCAATATTGTAATAAAGGAAAATAATGATGTTTGAAATCATATTTATGATGTAATTATAATAAATAATTCTAAAAAAGACCTCTTTAATTAGTTCCTACCATCCATGATCTTACTTATTAAATTCATAATTACTTAAAGAAGCACCTCTTTGATTTTGATCAAGTTTTGCGTGGTATAAATATATAAATGAAAGAATATTTTATATATATATATATATATATATATATATATATTTGGCGCGGGAGACATGATAATGGCAGATATAACTTTAATTATCATCATCTCTACTTTCATTAATTACAACATAGACTTCATCGCTTAAAAAAATTATTAAACAGAATTTCAACAGGACAAGTATATTTGGTGTGTAGGTAGGGGCGATCGCTAGTTTCATCTCTCCACCCACTCACTAGCTGTATTTTAATGTTTCACTGGCCGTGTTGCAGAATCACACTACCCGTATATCAGTATTACTTTTTCTTTTAAATTTGTCCGGTATCAATTTTGCTCTTTTTCTTCCTTTTCTATTTAGAATTTTTATTTTAACCTTTTCTATTTTCTTCTTAGATATTACTCAAAAAGCGCCTCTTTGATTTTGATCATTTTTTGTGTGCTATAAGTATATAAATTAAAGAAGATTATGTATTTTTTTTGCGCGGTAGACATAACAGAACAGTACTAAAATAAAAGATTTATACTTTGTTTCACTATTTTGCACAGTTGTCATTTCACGAAAACTCTGAAAAAAATTCAAAATATTTTTCAAAGTATCTCTCAATATACGCAATTGGACCCATCTTTCTAGCTTTTATAGTTTTTCAGAAAAATACATTTAAAAAATAACGGGGCACGTACGAACTTTATCGGATATCTTAAAGACAGGTCAAGATCGGGGGTCAATGACCTTGCATTTCGTACTCTTTTAGAGTGCTGATACTAGTACAAATAATAATTCAGTCATTGACCATGGGGGCCATTTCGCCATTCTTATCTCGCTATACCCTTTGTACTAAATATAACTATAGGGATTAAGGGATTGAATAAAAAGTTACATTTCATAATTTTTATTGAATTCGTTTTTTACATTAAAGAATGTCACAACATGAATTTAAACATTTTAAACATTTTTTGTAATTGGAACTATATGTCTAGGACGAACAGTTGAGAAAGTAGATGTCTGCAATAGATAACATATTGCACCCTGTATAATGGCATTTAGTGACATGAATTTGCATTCATTATTCAAATTTGATTTAGTTTTTAAACATTCTTAATAAGTAACGATAGAAAACTGCAGTGGAAATCTATACTAACCAAAGCATACCAGTTTCACTCAGTCTATCTGTGTGTGTATGATAACTACCGCAAGTCTACCGCACATAGAAATCTGAATATTTACATGTGGATAATCCAAGATAGTTCCTGATGTACCTGAGGTACAAATAATTATTTTTTAAGGGCTGGCGTACCTAGTTCGTTTTACGTATTTACGCACTAAACTGTTAATGACTTCACTTATTATATCCAGCCTTCTTCCTTTTGGGAAACCTTTCTACATTTAGCGTCAAACAAATCTTTAGTTAAGACCCTGAACGATTGGCGCCTAATATAGGACCCCCTGAAATGTTTCTGCAAAAAATTTTAATAAATTTGCTTACTTTTAATCCAGTATCGTGTTTTGGGATACTTCTTCAATTTAGATCACAAGTTCCCAACCTTTTCTGGTCCACCGCCCCCTTTACAAGAGAAAACAGTGCCAACGCCCCCTTCTTCCAGTTAGTAGTTAATTATGCAAAATGTTAAAATGTTTTTGAATATTATCTATATTATATCTGTCTATTAGCCTATTAATTACTGTAAATGTTAATTAGAACGATCATCAAATGTAGTAAAAAATTATTTAATAAAAATGGAAAAATAAACATAAAACCAATAAAAATTTAAAAAATATAACGAAATGGTAGAGGCAATTGAATTTTTAATACTTTTTTCATGTCGCATCCAATTTCTTTAACATCAGTTTCAAATTATCAGGTTCAAAGATGACTGTTCGTGTTCCGTTTCTTAGACTGTAAATTAGCTACTGCACAGAATCCTCTCTAAGCCAAATCTGGTTGGGAAAGCAATTAAAATTTAATATACTCACGCTCACAATCTAAGTTAGAGGGTTATGTTGGTTTTTACAATTAGAATTCTTAGTATCCATTTCTGAATTTTAACTTTAGTTCTCGTTTGTTGTGAGTTCCACGATTTCCTCCTCCAAATATGATGATACTACTGTATTTGTATTTGCGAAAGTATCTAAAAACAAACTCTGTATATTCATGTATAAATACTTGGAATCACTCTGAGAAAACTCCATAAAGAACGTACAAGTGTTGACATTAAGTAAGTAAATATTCTTGTTTTCACAGACTGTGAATAATGTGGCAAAGTGACTGTATTATTCTCAACTTAGATTTCGATTGAGCAACAGAAGTTTACCCACAGAAGCAGCTATGAGGCTTTTTATTTTAATTAAATTCAACTCATCACCTTGCAATTATCTTATGACTTATTATAAATACCTGGAATATTTAAATTGATTTAACAAAAGATTCTAAACAGGTCTGTCAAATAATCGATGTCATTTTTTATTGTAATATTTTTTTTTAAATCATATTTTTATACCTCTGTTTTCACTTAAATATAATATTAAATCAAATCTATCCAAAAACGATTCAGACAAATACCTTTTCAGATACAATGAACTTCTGTGTGCAGCAGCAACTGATTGTATTCATTTGCAAGTCTGACGCAAAATGATAGTGGCAACTTCACTACAAAGTAAAACAATTGTTTCACTTGAATAACGATTTTCACTATAAAGTTGGCGAAAATATCCTGTCATTCAATGAATCGCTCCTATTCCTTTTCACTGCACTTATGATGTAATTAAGCGACGTATACAGGTGTTCATTCCAATTTTTTGAAACCAAATGTTGATGAAATGTAACGAAATGTACAGAGATGCTTGGTTCAAATGCGTTAATGAAACCCTCACGATGACCCGTTGTTGCTTGAGTAAAATCAATAGCAAGTGACAAAATATGAGTAAAAAAATATTTCTTTTAGACTAACATCGTGGTATTAAATGTCGATTCTCTCTTTGTATCAGTTTCCAAATTTTCAGCAAATAATTACTCGTGGCATATTTATTGTTCTTTTATGAATTTTTCTTATTTGGTAACGCTGATCCATCGAGTTAAATGGAAAATTCGCAGGACTTTAAGTAACAGCGTAATGATATTTCAATGCCTTTAACCATCTATTCGTCTTTGTACCGAATTATTACTCAGGATATTTTCTGAAGATATCAGACAATTTCTTATGATGAAGAACAGTTTTTATTATCTCTCTGTCTGCCGGCAAGATTAATTTCTCGCCGATTGTGTGTGATTTTAATACTTTTGCGATTAAAATTATAATGGTATATGAGGCTCATATTCCTTCATCTTTTTGTTTAGAAGACGGCTGAAAAAGGTTTGATACAGTTGTCTGTTTTAAATATTTCTTTTGCAGTCTTTGAAATGGTCAGATGTGACAATCCCAAAACTTTTTTCTATCTCATGCATGTTAATACTTCAAAATTCGCTATCATAGTATCAAAATTAAATGGCAATCTACGCCCATCGTGAGGATGCTAATGATATGGAATTCCGTGCATTAGATCTTTAAATAGAATTATTGCGAATATTGAGAAAAATGCAGAATAAAAGCGCCGCATGTTATGCGATTTACACCAAAACATAATCAGCAATAATATTTATCAAGGTAAAACTGCATCTGAAGTTTGATCAAAATCCGTGCATTAATTCTTGATATACAGCTGTTGCAGAAATCGTTAAAAACAGCATAATAGTGCCACCTGTTGAGCGGTTTTCAACAAAATGTAAACAGCATCTATTCATGTCAAGGACTAACCAAATTTGAAGTTTGATGAAAATCTATGCTGTACTTCTTGAGATAAAGCTATTGTTGCGACCAAAAAAAGCAGCATAACAGCGCCACATGTTGATTGATTTACACTAAAAACTAATCAGCATCAATTTATAAGAGGGAATACCTGAAAATAAATTTTTAAAAAAGCCTTGCATTACTGAGATAGGGCGCACCTACAAAATTTATGTCACATACAGATAGACAGATATTTTGTAAAAACGTGTTTTTGAAATCTCTGACCCCTAAAACATGTAAATCCGTCAAAAATCGGATTTCGAAAATTATTACGAATCCAAAACCTTCTTGTAAAAATAGAAGAAAGTAAAAATAGAACATATCTTTGTCTTTTCTATCAGCACACATTTATTCAAATGCTCTTGTAGTCTAAAAGGCTTCACGGCTTCATTTAAAAAAACTTTTTATCAAATTAAGCACATAGGTAACGATTGGTTTGTAATAGAGTGCGTAGATCCATATTTCGAATACTTAATACTGTACAGCCAACATTTCTTCTCCGATTAAGATATTTCGAAATGTATATTTTTTTTTTCCTATTTAGGCTTAAAAAATTTACTTATGAGCAAATTTATAGGTATAATGATTTTTATCACTTTCACTAAGAATAAATAAATTTCTTGAATTGATTCAAATCACGGGTTTGTTTAAACTCTCTATTCAGGCATGTGTTGTCATACTTTAGAATATTTTGAAATACAGGTTAATAAAAAAGAATTCTTTTGAAAACTTTTAGCCAGCCAGTTATCGGGAATTTTATACTCCACAATTTTTGAATTCATAATGAAATTTAATGCGAATTATAGCGACTTTTCACGTTCCGCTGTGATATTTTGACATTCATGAAAAAATTGCAGCTACAACGTTTTTAGCCTGATATAATAAAATTTTGTTCTCGTGATTTTAGCCCTTCTTCCAGTTCCACGCCGATTTTTTGACTTTAGTAAAATATATTCAATCCCACCCCCCCTTCCCTCAGACCTAGTTTCGTCTGTATAGATTTCCGTTTAAAGGTGCACTTAAGGTATTTGTCACGCACGATCTGTGCAGAGGATATCAACTATTTTCATTATATTAGTTCCTAAATATATAAGAACACCATGACCGCCCCCCTGGACTGTCCTAACGCCCCCCATTTTTCCCTAGACTCGCTACCGCCCCCCTGGAAGACTCCAGCGCCCACTGGGGGGCGGTACCGCCCCCATTGGGAACCTATGATTTAGATTTTCTCACGTGTCTACATTTCAGTTTAAAATTAGGGGCTCCATAGAGTATCATAAGGCTCGGTTCAGGCCCCTTGAATCTTTTTATGCGCCAAGCATTTTTCTCTGCCTAATTTTATCACCTTCTCAGGACATAATTTTAAAGTTGAATCTTGGCTTTTTCTTCACAGACAAGCGCCCTCATATTTTAAATTGAGTTCTCTTTTTTACTGCCCTTTTTTAAACTTTGCCAATTTTTATTTTTTCCATTCCTTTAAAATATTATTCCAATAGTTTAGCCATATCTGTGCTTAATTTAGACAAATTGGAGATCTAAAGCACATGGTACTAACACTTTTTAACATATTTTCATGTTAACGCCCAGTTTTTAACTATCATGAGGCCCCTTTTGCTCAACTCCTGCTTTCTTAAAAATGGTCTGATTTATTACCTTCTATATTATAACAACTTCTTAAGTCCTTCAGCTACAACCTGAACGACAAACATATTTCTAAGACTTTAGCTACCACCAATTTTGAATGTTGTTCAACTTCTTTGGGGCCCTTGGTGCAGCTTCTTTAAAAATTATCCGAATTGCTTGTAATTTGCTTTACAATATTCTAGCGTTTAGAAGCTCTAAAATATGTTTATTCACAACTACATGCCAGTTATGTTTTTTTCACCTAGGGTTCTGAACCTTTTGAATTTTTTGAACCGTAAATTGTTAATAAATTCCTACCTCTTAATCCGATCTTTATTTTTGGAATCTTTTTCCATTTTATTTTGTTACTTGATTCCAGTTAAAATTCTCAGCACCCTAGGATCGATCACATAGTAACCAATCCGTGTCCCTTAATTTTTTTGTGCAGAATACTTTTTATACTTCCTAATTTCGTCACATTCTCAGAGTAAATGACTCGGGCTCCTCTCCCCGGACTAAACTTACTTATTTAAGATCCTAGATCACTATTTTAAGCATTTTCCCACATTTCTTCAAAAATTCATCCTAATGATTAATTCCTATTCCATTTAACATTGAAGTGAAAAAACGTCTTTAAAACTCCATAAAATAAATTAATTGCGCAAGGCCTTTCGAAATAACTTAATCTTTCTTTATTAGACGCAAAAAAGACGTGCGCCTACTATGAATGTAGCGGAACGACTATGAATGTAATCGTGTTGCTACATTACATACATACATATATATATATATATATATATATGTGGGAGCGATTCTTTCTCCAACAGCCAAGTATCATGTCTTGTAAGGTTCTTCATATCGCAACTCTGATAGAAAAGGTCTTTAGAAAGCAGACGATTTTCTGAAAAAACTCCATTCAGATGAAAAGCCGAAGAAAAAAGAAATGAACGGAAGAGATCGTTGGATGGAATGTTGGGAGAGTTGGTGTTGACTTTAGAAGAATGTTGATTAAGATGACGCGATTAAGATGTTTTAATTAAAGTTTCCTTTTGAATGTTCGAATTGTAAATATTAATATGTAAATATCTTTTTTGTAAATATTAACGTTTAATATAAGTCATTTAAAAGTTTAAAAACGGTGTCAGAATTTAATTTACCTCCGAGTTTATTTACTTATGTGTTCGAAAGAACTTTTACAAGAAGAATCTCCATAAATTTTGGTGTCAGAACCGAGACAAACGAACGCCCACAGAGAAGAAATATATATATACTTTAAATAATCTGGAAGCCGTTATTATTTAGAATTGTGATGGAATCCTTGCTGGAAATTATTATGAGGAAATCTTTTTTGAATATATGTTTAATGATATGAAGCTGTTGGATACTGCGACAACAATGCTGTTTAAATGTGTGAAGCTGAGCATCTGATTATGAAGTGAGTTTATTATTTCATTTTTCTTTTCAATAATGGAAAAATTAGTTGATTTAAAGGAATTAGAGTTTTCTTTGAAAACTGAAAAATCAGCTAGTATTAAGATATTGCACAAATTAATTTTTGGAGAAATCGGTGACAGAAATAATCGACGTAGAATTCGGAATTTTACTGGGTTTACGTTTGAAGTAGATTCCGATGACTATCAAACTAAATTCAAAGAAATTAAAGATAATTTTTCTGTTAACGACTTAATTACCATTTGCAATGTTTTGTGTATAAATAATTCGGGAACTTTTGATGAAATTGCTGCCAGAATAATTTCTAGTTTATGTGATTTTAATATTTTAAAAATTAATATGATAGCCGATGTAGGTACTCTTAGTGATGACGAAAGTGTTGATGAATTTAATGATGATTTACAAGATAAAACTAAAAATATTTCAACTGTTTTTGAGAATAATATGAGAAATGATTCTGGTAGTTCTAATTGTGAAAGTAATGAAAATCAGAAAATTCTAATTCCTGATTATGTTATTAAACCAAGCATTTCTATTAATGATATTGAAAGTATGATTACAATGTTTGAAGGTACTCAAGTACAAAATATTAATAAATGGATTGCCGATTTTGAAGATATTGTTTCATTATTTAACGTTAGTGATTTGCACAAATTGATTTTGGCTAAACGCCGTATGACAGGCAAAGCAAAATTATTTCTTGAAAGTGAAACAAATATTAATTCGTGGTCTAAATTAAAAGCCCTACTCATATCTGAATTTGGTCAAACGTGCAATTCAGCTGAATTACACGAATTGCTGTCCAAAAGAAAAATTAGACCACATGAATCGTTAGATGAATATTTTTTAAATATGAAACAATTATGCTCAAAAGGCAATATTGAAGATTCTGCCCTTATTCAGTATGTAATAAATGGAATTAATGACCCCATTTCTAAAAAATCTTTTTTGTATGGTTGTCCCAATATTGCTGAATTTAAACAAAAATTAAAGATTTATGAAAAAATAAGATCGGAGTATGAAAATGCAAAATTTCATAAATATGAAGGAGCTAAGCCTAAAATTAAATCCGAAGTTGAAGTTAAGAACAAATTTAAGCCTGTAAAGCCAAATATGCGTTGTTTTAATTGTGGCGGGAATAATCATAAGAGCATTAACTGTGTAAATAAAGATAAAGGGCCGCTTTGTTTTGCTTGTAACGCTTATGGTCATAAATCATTTCAGTGTAATAAATCTAAAGATACAAATGTTAAAAATGCTCAGTCACAAGTAAACATTATTACATCCCAAGATTTAATTCTGAAAGAGATAAAGCTTTATTCTCTGCGCTTAATCTCTTTAATAGATACTGGTAGCCAAAAGACTTTGTTAAAGAAAAGTATTTATGATAATTTGAAGAACTTTGTAGAATTAAAACCTACGAGTATCTCTTTGACCGGTCTAGGAAAAGCCTCAATTAAACCAGAAGGTTGTTTCAATTCAGAAATCGAAGTAGATGGTTCAAAATTTAAAGTTACTATTTTTGTCGTTAAGGACAGTTGCATTAATTTCGATTTAATTATTGGCACTGATGTTATTCATCAAGGTACATTAACTATTTCTGAGAATAAAGTGAAACTGTTTAAAGCTGAAGTTCAGTCTAATGACTTTTTAGTTAATATTGTAAATGTTTTGGATGAGCCTAAAATTGATTTAACTCACATTGCTGACAAAAAATTACGTTTAGAGTTATACTCTTTAATTGAAAATTATGTACCAATTAAAACTAAAACAGTAGATGTTAAAATGAAAATTAATTTAACTGACGAAATCCCAGTTTGTTCTTCTCCTCGAAGATTACCGCCATGCGAGAAAAAAATAGTCGAAAACCAAATTGAGGAGTGGCTAGCTCAGGGAATAATTCGAGAAAGTTCTTCTAATTTTTCTTCGCCGGTTGTTTAGTCAAGAAAAAAGATAACACAATGAGACTTTGTGTTGATTACAGATGTCTTAACAAAAAGACAGTACGTGAGCATTTCCCCTTGCCAGTTATTGATGATGTAATAGACCAATTACATTCTGCTGAAGTATTTATCACCATAGATTTGAAAAACGGTTTCTTTCATGTAGATGTTGAAGAAGACTCGCGGAAATACACCTCGTTTGTTACTCATGAAGGACAATACGAATTTTTGAAATGCCCATTCGGGTTGACCAATAGCCCTAGTGTTTTTCAAAAGTATATTTATAATGTATTTCGAAACCTATTAAAAGATCACATTGTTGTCATTTATATGGATGATTTAATAATACCTGCTAAAAACGAAGCTGAAGGTCTAGAAAAAATAAAACTTGTACTCGAAACTGCATCGGAATATGGATTAGAATTAAATCTTAAAAAATGCAATTTTTTGAAGCGTGAAATTGATTTCTTGGGGTATAGAATCATAAATGGTAAATTGTATCCCTCTCCACTGAAGACTAAAGCAGTAATAAATTTTCCCGAACCAAAGTGTACCAAAGATGTTCAAAGTTATTTAGGATTGACAGGATACTTTCGAAAATTTATAAGAAATTATTCGGTTATAGCTAAACCGTTAAGTGACCTGCTAAGAAAAGATTCAAAATTTAAATTCGATATAGAAGAACAAAGAGCTTTTAATGAACTCAAACGTATTTTGTCGTCAGAACCAGTACTTTTAATTTACAATCCCAAAAGTGCGACCGAAATCCATTGTGATGCCAGTATTGATGGCTATGGAGCTGTTTTAATGCAACAATCTCTAGTAGATAATCAATTTCATCCAGTTTATTTCGCAAGTAAAAAAACCACCGAAGCTGAACGGAAGTACACTAGTTACGAATTAGAAGTTTTAGCTGTAATTGAAGCCCTGAAAAGGTTTAGAGTATATGTGCTAGGTATCCCATTTAAAATTGTAACCGATTGTAATGCATTTAAAATGACTATGGATAAAAAAGAAATGAGTACAAAAATAGCTAGATGGGCAATAATGTTATCCGATTTTGATTATGTTATTGAACATAGACAGGGTAGCAGTATGAGACATGTCGATGCATTAAGTAGGTATCCTATTTGTATGGTAATCCAAGATAGCTTAACTTTAAAAATTATCCAAGCTCAAGAAACCGATGACCATATTAAAACAATAAAAGAAATCCTAAAGGTGAAATCTTATGATGATTATCTAGTTAAAAATGATGTTCTTTATAAATGTGTTAATGGTAATGATTTATTAGTTGTACCGGAAGACATGCAAATGAATATAATCAAGGCCGCTCACGAAAAAGGTCATTACGCAGTTGCAAGAACAGAGAAGAGTTTAGAAAATGATTTTTACATCCCTAAAGTTAAACAAAAAATTGAGAAATGTATAGCAAATTGTGTTCCCTGTATTTTAGTTAATAGAAAATGTGGTAAACAAGAAGGCTTACTTCACCCAATAGAAAAAGAAGAAACTCCATTACATACGTACCATGTTGATCACTTAGGTCCATTAGAAAGCACTAATAAAAATTACAAACATATCCTTTCGGTCATTGACGCATTCACAAAATTTGTTTGGTTGTATCCCACAAAATCTACTGATGCTGCCGAAGTAATTTCTAAATTAGAAATCCAAAAATCTATCTTTGGAAATCCAGTTCGAATTATATCAGATAAAGGTCCTGCATTTACCTCTAAAGCTTTTGAAGATTATTGCATCAAGGAAAATATTAAACATATCCCGATTACCACTGGATTACCCAGGTCTAACGGCCAAGTTGAGCGTCTAAATTCTGTCATAATATCTGGTCTGTCTAAATTGTCTGTCGATAATCCTAAAAAATGGTATACACATGTAAGCAACGTCCAACAGGTGATAAATTCGACTTTTCAGAGAAGTATAAGCACAACTCCTTTTGAATTGATGTTTGGTACTAAAATGAAACTAAAAAATAACATTGAAATTACTAGTCTTCTGAATGCTGAAATACAATCTGATTTTACAAATAATCGCGAAGATATGAGAAAAAATGCTAAAAAACAGATTTTAAAAGTCCAAGAAGAGAACCGTAAAACTTACAACCTCAGACGAAAGAAAGCTAACAAATTTAAGATTAATGATGTGGTTGCTATAAAACGCACACAACAAGGTCCAGGTTTGAAGTTAAAACCAAAATATTTAGGTCCGTACAAAGTCATAAAAGTAAAAAATAATGACACCTACGATGTAAAGAAACTTGGATTCAACGAAGGACCCATGGTCACCAGTACATGTGCAGAGTACATGAAGCCGTGGACGGACGAAGCTTGAAAAAAAAAAGAATTTCACCGATTGTGACACTATACCAACTATGAAAAACCTCTGGACTGACAACTAATAGAATTTTAACTTTATTCTCGAAAAGACGAAAAGACGGAAGGTAAAAGAAGATGAAAAGACGTATGAAAGAAGACGAAAAGACGTAAGATAAAAGAAGACGGAAGACGTAAGAAAGAAAAGACGAAAAGACGTAAGGTAATAGAAGATGAAAAGACGTATGAAAGAAGAAGACGAAAAGACGTAAGATAAAAGAAGATGAAAGGACGTAAGAAAGAGAAGACGAAAAGACGCGAAAAAAAAATATATGAATTTTTTCAAGAAATAATCTAAGCTTTGATAAACAATTTGAATAATGACTTCTTTTTTTCAATTAAGACTTTGGATGCTGCTGTGTTTTTTTTCTTTATCTTTCCAGATGATCCAACTGCTGCTGCCTCCAAAGGGACGAGCATTCGAGGACGAAAGCCTAGTCAGGACGGCCGTTGTGGGAGCGATTCTTTCTCCAACAGCCAAGTATCATGTCTTGTAAGGTTCTTCATATCGCAACTCTGATAGAAAAGGTCTTTAGAAAGCAGACGATTTTCTGAAAAAACTCCATTCAGACGAAAAGCCGAAGAAAAAAGAAATGAACGGAAGAGATCGTTGGATGGAATGTTGGGAGAGTTGGTGTTGACTTTAGAAGAATGTTGATTAAGATGACGCGATTAAGATGTTTTAATTAAAGTTTCCTTTTGAATGTTCGAATTGTAAATATTAATATGTAAATATCTTTTTTGTAAATATTAACGTTTAATATAAGTCATTTAAAAGTTTAAAAACGGTGTCAGAATTTAATTTACCTCCGAGTTTATTTACTTATGTGTTCGAAAGAACTTTTACAAGAAGAATCTCCATATATATACACACATATATATATGTATATATATACACACACATATATATATATATATACAGAGAGAGAGAGAGATGATAGATATATCCTTTTATGATATTTTAACATATTATTTTTAATTCCATACCTTTAGTGAACCCTTTTTATTTTATTTTAGTCTAAAAACATTAATCATTCAAAACAATTCTTTTCTTAAAAAGAAAATTCCATTGCTTAATTCATTGTATCTGTTGCATCATTTGTCTTTAGTTATTCTTTCAAATGTTCGATATCCCAGAACACCATTCGGTCGTTTTTGTTAGAACAAGGGATTTTAGCTGCATAATATGTGGCTGTCTGAGAAAGCTAAAGCAAGTGTTTATCAGCGGATTAAATTTCTTTGGTTAGAAGTAAATTCTCAAAATTTAATTGGTTAATTAGGAGTTTCTCGTGAAATCCTTTCTTTCCCGTGCGTATAACGTATATAAAAGATTACGTTTTCTTTGGAAACAGAGTCAGTTCAGTTTTTGTATGTCTTCGTCTTATTAATTGTCATTTTATGAAATATGATGTTTAAAGGTTGAATCTCTATTACGAAAACATCATTCTGTTCTTATGGCGATATCTTATAGTAGTACAAAGTTTAAACTGGAGTCATTAGTGGATTTGTGACGATGCATTGAACCCAAATAAAGGTGTTTTGTTTTCAAGAAAGCACTTCGTTTGATATCTCATGTCTAGATGTAATTCGTAATTAAAGGGGAAATGTCCAAAGATTTCCATTCAATGCCTTGATATCTTAATCTACTCCACTGCAAGAGATCAATTTCCTCTGTACTTTAATAGTTAGAGTAGAATTTTACAGATATATATATGTATATACATAAAAAATTAAATTTTGAAAAAATTGAAAATTTGCCATTTTTTATATATTTATAATTTTTGCGCGATCGGAAGATAAATGGCCGATTTGAAGATTTCTTTTATATTTACCAATCGCAATTTTTCTCTACTATGACGATTCAGGAATATCGATTTGACATTTTTCGCACCACCCTATTGCATAGTAATATTCATGTCGCAACTCACACTCATTGTAATTTGCAGTCTCTTTCATCTAATTATTATCTAGAGTTATATGCGTAATATTGAAGGTTAAATAGTGTAATGTTTTGAATGTAAAAATTGCTTTTGAAAGAAATCATGTGTAAGTTATACAATATATGCACTTCGTATTATTTTATTGAAAACGGGTACATGTCACTATGATGAAAGCCGATTGTCAATTATAAAAGCTACAGATTCATCGAAAAGTAACAGATATAGTTGATAAATATGCGCATTTAAAAAGAGAAAATATGCACTTTTAATGTTTTGAAAATAATTGTGCTTAAAATTCCCCCGGAATATCGTAGAATACTTATTATCGTAGAAGAACTTTATGACTTTTTGATAATTTTCTTGAATGTTTCTCATTTAAAATGATTTATTTTTGACTTTCTGACTCTAATATATTTTTTTGTATTTTGCAGATAAATTTTTATTGTTATTCGTATGGCAGACGATTTATGCTTTAAGAATTTCAGAGCTTCGTGTTTAAAATTTTATAGTTTTCTATTTTTGTAATGGCAACGATTTTTAGTGAGACGTTCGTTAGCCTAGTAGCGAAAAGAAAGAACTTATGTTGTTTACCAGGAACAAGACGTACTTATCTAGATGTTTATAAGATTTCGACAGTTGTTGTAGAAAAACATAAAAAAACATGTAATTTCGCGCGTGTAAAAATTGTAAATAGAATAGAAATATTTTTCGTTAATGAAACATTTGTGAGTCTTTTGATGATGTTTGACACAAAGAATTTCAATGGAACTCCGCCGTGCATCCCATAGATCCGGGTAATAAAAAGGTAGGAAGAATTTATATTTATTTGAAAAAAAATATTCTTACCTAGTATTTTAATTAGAAAAATATGATAAATATAAAGAAATAATAACTTATTGTCAGCCGATTAAAATGTAAAAAATGTAAGTAAATAAATAAATAAATAAATAATTAAATAAATAATAACAGCTAATAACAAAGAAAAACTGCTGCAACATAAAAACAGTACTTTAGTAGATATAAAACACTTACAAAATTCAACAATATAATCATAAGCTACAGGCTGCGTTTAAAAATATAAAGGGCACAACTAATATATTAAGTAAATTCTACAATAAACTTATAGATTCTTTATCCACAGACCTAAGGTTATTTTATGAGTAGATTGTGACATTTACAAAAATAAATATCAAATAGAATAAACGAAAACTTTTTAACTAACAAAAACAAGAAATTTCTGTTTTTATCTTTATAACCTTGAAATAAAAAAAAAATGAAGATTACAATTTGCATATAATAATTTTTTAGAACGTACAAAAAATCCTATTAAAGAATTCAAAATCTTCCAGATAAAAAATAGAAATTATAAACCGAGTTTCGCATAAAATATCGGTTTGTATGCAAAATCTTTTGTGATTTAGAAAATAATTGAAATTACTTTCTCTGAATGTGTAATGAAATGATATATTAGTAAAAATAATCTAAAAAAAAAAAAAATAGCAAGCTGACCGTCATTTTTTTACCTTGGTATATATAAAAAAAAACTTTGTAAAAATATATTAAAAAAATCTATGTTAATTGAATTTCCAGTGCTATACGTAATTTACGTTCTGTTTAAAATTTCATGTATTTTTTCATATAAGATTCATTTAAAAAATTTAAATTAAAAAGTTAGTCTTTTAAATTCTTTTAATTAATTGTCTTAACATTTTAAAAAGAACATAGTAAGTCGATTAGTTTAAAAGAACTGGAATCTGAATTTGATTTGGTTGGAAATGAACTGGAATTGGTTGAGAATGGCTGAATGGTTGAATTTGAACTGGAATTTGATTTAAAATTAAATTTATTCAGTTTTGTTTTATTCAAATTTAGATACGTTATTTAATGCTAAATATTGACATTTTTGAGACTTCTGATTACAGCTTAGCATTTTTCATTCTCCAACTGTATTTAGAAGTATGTGTTAGTTGTTAGAATCAAATAAAATGAATTAATGGGAAGAAAAAGGGTAAAAAAAGTCGATTTAAAAAAAAATTCTGATACTATTTATTAAATTTGACAATACAGTCAAAAGCTAAATTCCACATTTAAATACATTAAATGCTTAACTAATAAATGTATTGAAATAGCTTAACCTAAATACAAGATATACGTAAAAAATTACTTATTACGAAGTATTGCTATTGAATTTTACTCATTTAAAATATTATTCACGTTCTACTTTATATAATTCTTATAAAACAAATTTCAGTTTTATAAATAAATAATAAAAAAAAATAGTAAATCAAAAAGTAAATTTAACGATTCTTGTTTCACAGTCCCAATGTTATTTTATGAGTACAGAACAAGATTCTGTTCAAAAACAAATATTTATTAAAATTGGAAAAAACTTGTTGTACGTCATTTACTAATAGAGACATATCCCAAAGAGAAAACATTTTTTTAAATGAAAGTCTCATTTTTATCGTTGTAACCGTCAAATGAAAAAATAAGAATGAAGAATACAATTTGCATATAATAATTTTTTAGAGCGTATAAAAAAGTCCTATTAAGAAATCAAACCTCTTTGAGATAAAAAACAGAAATAGTAACCCGAGTTTCGCATAAAAAATCGGTTTGTATGCAAAATCCTTTGTGATTTGGAAAATAATTGAAAATACTTTCTGTATAATGCAATTATATACTAGTAAAAAAAATCTAAAGTAGATAGCAAGCTAAATTTTTACCTTGGTATTTAGAAAAAAATCTTTGTAAGAATATATTTTAAAAAATTCTATGTTAATTGAATTTTCAGTGCTATGCTTAATTTACGCTCTGTTTAAAATTCCATGTATTTTTTATATAAGATTCTTTTGTTTAATGGGACAAGAATATATTCAGAATAAAAGTGCAATCTCTTAAAAAAACTGGGTTTTTTTTGGAAATTACAGTAATAGTAACAATAATATTAAAATGAGAAATATAGCTAGAATACGTTATTCGCTAACAATTATGTATTTCAGTTTTATTACATATAACATTTCTTGTTATTTAATTGCTTTTGATAAATATATCGAATAAATTATTAACATTTAAAAATAAAGTAAAATTAGTGCTTTTTTGTAAATTTTTATAATAATGTTGTAATAATAATTGCTTTTTTATAATAATGTAACTGGGTAAATATTTTAAAGTAAAATTGCTGAATTAATGTTTATAAAAAATGCATATGTAATGCGTATGTACGACGCATATAATTCTGCTCTTTTATAGAAATGTTTCTGCATCATAAATACATTTTAAACATAAAAGAACATAATAAGGCAATTAATTAAAAAAATTGAAATCGTAATTAACTTTATAATTAATTCAGTTTCCTCTTTTTTTCAAATTTAAATGTGTTACTTAATGCTAAATATTGACATTTTTGAGATTTCTGATTACAGCTTAGAATTTTTCATTCTTCAAATGTATTTAGAAGCATGTTTTAGTGGTTGGAATCCAATACAACAATTAATAAAGTTTTATAAGTAATGTGATCATCAACGCAAATGTGAATATATTTGTTTAACCAGTATACAGTGGGCGGCCAAACTATTAGTTACACGTCTAAACTTTAGATTGCGAAGATAATGAAACTTTGTTTTGTTGTTGTTCACTGCTGGTTTGGTAAACAACTTTCAATACACATGGATTGAATACTTATAAGTTGATAAATAAATGTAATAAGATGTGTAATTTATTGTAATGTGATAAAATGTAATATAATAAGATTTGATAAATGAAATGGGTTGATGTAAAAAAATCAAACACAAATGTTCCAAGACAAATTCCTCAATATTTCGTTGAACCTTCCTTTACGGATTATACTCCACTAAGCCTGACATGCATACATTATTTCAGGATTTCCTTATAATTACTCATTATTATGCCAGACCATAATAGGGATTTCTATTATTATTATTATTATTACTACTACTACTACTACTACTACTATTATTTTAGTTTGTTTTCTTCTCTGCCAGACCATAGTAAAAATTTCTATCTTTTTTTCACATTTCGCAGAGAATAGAACCCTAGAGAATAGTCATAGAACAACTAAAAACATTTAAATTTCTAAGTGTTACCATAACACCCCTGACGCATGTTATGCCCTAAGAGTCCTTTACTAGTCGATGACACCTGTCAAATATCACCTATCAGTGTTGTCAGCACAAAAACATAAACCAAGATTAAGATTAAAAAAAAACTACTGTAGTGTAAGTAGTTATTTGGCCACCCACTGTATATATATATCTTAATCCTTTAATTCCCATGAAGAACACTTTCTAGGAATTATGCAGTTCAGAAAATCTAACTTTACACTAGAAACTTCTAATGGCTAATTTCGGTTTCTTTAGATACGGAATGTATGTTATGAATTAAAGCAAATATTGCCATTTTAATTTTCTGGTGGGAATTATGAAATACGAATTAAAATATCTCGGGCGGTTTGGGATCTAGAGTGTTAAACAGACGGACAGCTAGAGTAAGGTTGGTTAGTTTTGTTTATGACGGCCAATTATCTGCAGAAGAGATATAGACCTAAGGGGAGTTCCCTCCTTGGCGGTCTTTCCAAAGGTGCTATTACACGTAAAAATATCAAGCGACAAAAATCGCCTGAGTTTTTTCGTTTTCTAAGCATTTCATTGGCTGTTCGAGAAGAGGCTTTACCATCATTTGGATTCCTAAGCATTTGATTGGCTCTTACTGGCGACTCGCTTCGTTCCAGGCGTCAAAGACGCTCCCACACAAGAGAGTCGCTCGCTAACCAAGCGACTCTCCTGGTCCCATTGGAAAACATGGAGACGCCTGCCATTTGACGCCTGCAGCACGACACGTGTAATAGAACTTTAAGGGAAGCTAACCCGCATTTAAGCAAGGATATCTGAGATTCGAAGAAAACCACGGAAAACTCCGAAAGATTAGGACGACGGTCGTGATTGGGTTCGAACCCAGCACTTCCCGTCTACCAGTTTCGAAGGCAAAATCTCTCGCCCACCGGTGGGGCCAGCTTTCATAAGATCACGATGAATTGCAAAGCCATTTACTCATGATTTATATTACTTCACAAGTTTTTGGAATGATCTTAATTCAGACATCGCAAACCCAGCTTTTAAACAGTAAAAATTTAATAAACAGCTGTACAGTTTTCAAACAATTTTTTCAAACAAGTTATTTTTTCCCATATTTAATGGGAATTTTTTTTAAGATATACTACACTGTTAAACATTTTGTGATACTTTGCACCGAAATTTGGTGCTTAGTAGCTGCCACCATAAGATGGGGAAATCTTGCTCCAAGATTTGGAACTTCGGTTGAACCATAGTACCATTTTTAGGTGCGTTCGTAATTATGTAAATACGTAGCACCTATTGTTGTCGCCGAGTCCGTCCGTCCGTCTGTCTGTCCGTCTGTCTGTCTGTTGGTCCGTCTGTCTGTCTGTCCGCATATAACAACGAAAAAACTACCCAACCGAATCGTTTGAAATTTAAAATACATAATTATTACATAATTTTGTCGCGTCATTTCAAATTTTATGAAAATCGGATGGATAGATCAATTACAGGGACAATCAAAAGATTTTCGTTACATTACGGTCATTAGGGAAAAAAAAATTTAATGCATTTTAATAGTTTGAAATTTAAAACATATAATTATTACGTAATTTTGTCGAGTCATTTCAAATGTTATGAAAGTCGGATGCATAGATCATTTACAGGGACAATCAAAAGTATTCCATTACATTAACGGTCAATGGTAAAAAAGTTTCAAATGCATTTTAATGATGTTACACTTATTCAAATATAATAGAATTGGCATGAATCTGTGATGTATATACTAAAATATGCATTCTGTACAATCTGTGATGCAAAGAATTTTTATTATTAAATTACAGGGCCACACAAAAATATTCCCCTACATAATTCTATACGGGGAAATATTGTTTGGGGCGTGTTTTAATTATATTCAACTATTTCACATTTTATGAATAAGATATACGTTGCTGAGGTGTAATAAAAATTACTTCCTGCATATTTACAGAAACACAAAGATTTCGACTACTATACTGTATCCGAAGTACGCTCTACTATATCACTAAGATCTGAATATTTTTAAAACTTCGTTATCGTACGAACGCACTTCATTTGCGACGCTTCACGTGCAATTTCCAACTTCTTTCAAATAATATGGTGTAAACTCGTTCCAAGATTTGGAGCTCCTATTGTGGCAGCTGGAAATAGCTGCGAGCATGAAATCTTAGTTCAAAGTAGCACGAAATTTTTAACAGTGTATGTTCAGAAGGTTTTTTTTTTTTTTTTTTTTTTTATATATATATAAATGAAGTGAATATTGAATTTAATACTTTGATGTTAACGCCATCAAATTAAAATAAGCGTTAGACTCGGACAAGTTTGATCTTTATAATATAGTAATACATAAGTTTTCAGAAAGTTAGATATTCAGAATAGATATTCTGATCCTTAACGTTTAAAAAAGTTTAAATTAGAATTATTTACTTTTATAATAATTATTAATAGAATTATTTATTATTAGAATTATATAATTTTTAGAATATAAATTGCATGCTAAAAAATAGAATTTCCCTTGAGTTTTGGATCATTGAATAACTAGAAATATAAAAGAGTTTCTACCATAAAAATAAATTAAAATATCTATTGAATTTTATTAAATACTTCTTTAGTAAGTGGCTAATATTTGCTGTCTGAATTTTCTGAATTTTTTTTCTTATTTTTGAATGTTTATTCCGTATATGATAATGCCTTCAAGTATTATATTCAGCTCTGATTTTAAATCTTAAAAGTAAAATTCAGTTACCATTAAAAGCGTATGCTACCTTTATCACAAAGGCAAATGTACATAAAATATTTTTAATTTATAAAAAATTTTATCCTAAAAATAAAGATGATATTGTACAATTTCAGAAAGACAAAATATTGAATGTCACTTTTGATTGTTTCAGAAATAAAATTTTAGCATCTATTTTAGATTGATCGCAAGCATTTTCCAAAAAAAGGTATGATGGAAATGTTTACATGAATATTTCTGATATAAAATGCAAAATTTCATTGAACAAAATGCTCGTATGAACAAAATTGGATATTCATTTACATGTAAATGGCATAAAAATATTCATGAAAAATAAAGCACTAAACTTCGAATATTGAATAACACTTCTAAGATACTCATTTCATTAAAAACTGAGTTGAAACACATAAATATTCATGAACATTGAATGTTGTCATAAATAAAAAAGCCTGAATAAATGATTCGAGAAAATTCATGGTAAACAAGAATTTTTTTGAGTTTTAATAATAAATATTCAAGTCTTTTTATTTATATAAATTATAGAGGAACTGACACACACACACATATATATACAAATAATTTAAATGTTTTAATAATATACTGGGCATCGCGTGAAGCATCCAATAATTTGTAAAAGAATTCCTAGATTTAAATGAAGTTTTTTTATGTGAGATTGTAATATGTGTGATTGTAATTGATTGACTGTATTGTGTATTTTTTTTAAGAACAGCAAACATTTCAGAGCGTAAATACATCTGTTTGCATGTTATATTCTGAATGATAAAAAAAAGCGATGCTTTCTAAATGGTAGTGCAAAAACGCATGAGAAGAAACTTCATTGAATTCGAGACTATTTTTAAAAAACATGTTTATTAAAACAGGAATATCATCAGCATGGATTTCATTTAAATGTGCTATAGCTACAAAAAAAAGAAAAAATTTGTTGCGAATTCCGTATTTTTTTTATTAGTAATACTAGTTTTGTCTCTATATAGTGGTATGTTTTGAGATATCTGGCAATTTTCAACTATTTAAAAAATATATATTTTCTAAAACATACCCAAAATATATATTAAAATATTTAATTGCTAAAAAGGACGTCAAATGTTAATAAAATACTTTAAAAGTTCTTAATAATTTGACATGTTTCGATTGAATTTATTCAATCATCATCAGAAAAACAAAATATACAAATAAACACAACGATGAAAAATCAACTATTTCAGAAGTTTTCAACCATTCATATTATCTTGAATTTCATTTTTATAACATGTATTTTTTATATACGTGTTTCTTATTTTCTACATCTCTAACTAGCTTAGTTTGTCCTCTTGATACAAAATAAATTATTTGAAAATTTTCCAAGAAAATTTAGACAATACTTAAGCCATTAAAAAAACTTTGAATTCTGGGTAGCCACGCAAGTTGCGAAAACAGTGTCATATTAAAGAACTATGCACATCGCTATAGCCTCGCTTTCGTCGAATAGGTTTTTAATATGTGAAAGAAAAAGAAGATGATGTGAGGTCAGTCTTATATAGAACGTGTGGATTCATTTTATGTGACTGATACTATGTTTTGAAGTGGTTGTGGATTTTATGAGATCAAAACTAAGCTTTTTTAAAGTATGGATTTAGATATAACGTAAGGTGTACTCTAATAAAGGTGAAATATATTTTATTTTATGAAGAATTTTTAAATTGTAAATGGGAAATACAGAATAAAGAGTTTGGGTGTTAATCATAGACACAAAGTTGTTTACACAGAAACTAAATTATGAGGAATGTATTTATATCGTTAAAATTCATTTTGCAATTATATATATATATATATATTATCAGGAATTTAGTTTAGATTTTGGTATAATTTTTAACAAAATATATTTTTTAATAAGTGATATTGCAGGGTTAGCGACAGTCATGTTCTTATTGTAGAATTTACATTGTAACCTTTATCCGTTTAGTTGTTTTAACTTAACTTCTATACGTGTAAATAAGGTATTACATATCCAGCTGAAACTTTTAAGCATAATAAAAAAATACACCATTGAATTCATTTATTGTAACAAACTGAATATTCAATAGAAAAAACGGATTTAAGAAAACGAAGCTTAATTTTCTTTTTTCAACCTAAGATCATACCTTCGTAGTATTAATCATTTGTTGCTGGTTGATGCACCCGTGTAATAATTGAATAAGTTAAACAAACACTTTCTTCTGCACAATTCCACAAATTATTACTCAAGTATTGTCTTGGAAAGGGCTGAATGCATATTTATATAAATTCATGTAGCAACATTTCATTCGAATGAGTCTTGTGCAAGAATCCAAGCTTGAATATATACATTACATGTAAAATTTACATATTACGCAATATATATATATATATATATATATATGAAAAAAATAAAGAAAAAATACTCATGAGATTTATGAATTATATATAACTTTAGCCTTCTTCACTTCGTATCTCTTTGTCACGTACGTAGTTTTAGAAAAATGATTTTGTATTCATTTATATCTCATGTTATATCTATATTATAAAGGCCAAACGTATCTGTGCGTAATGCATACGTCATTTTGTGAATGGCAACACTTTCGCATGCAATTCGGTTTTGCAACTTTCTGTACTACAAATTTTATACTTTTAAACAGCGCACATTTTTAATTTTTACACTATCGTATGAGAAAAAAATGTACTTTTAAATGCAATTTGTTTGACAGCTGCATCTCAATTTATTTATGAGTTATTATTTTTTTATAGTTTTTAGCACGAATTTTGTAATTGTGGCAACAGAAATACGCCATTTTCTCTTAAAATCGATAAAAATTCAAATAAAAATATGTCAAAATAAATCCTCTGATATAAAATCCGATGAATTTTGGTTTTATTGCGTTTTTATTCATTAATTAAATGCTTTTTTATTTTGTTGTTAATTTAATTTACAAAGGATGCAACACATTATCTTTACAAAAATGTATTTTAAATAATATTCGATTGACTTCGCCGCATTTACTCAGTTCGTATAGGAAAACTAAACAACAGCAATTTTATTTATTCGTGTGTACACTGTTAAAAAAAATCTGAAATTCACGGATATATTTTTTCTGAATTTCACAGAAAAAATCCTTTTTCGCACCAAAAGGTCTTTTTCCGTTACAAATCTGAAAACTCCACGATATTTCCTGAAACTAACGAAAAGGATGGAAATAAAAACAAAAAACGGAGACAGTCCGTTACCCGAGGATCTCCGTGGCCGAGTGGTTAAAGCACCACGCCATTAAACGTCTGGGAACATAGATTGTGGGTTCGTATCCCACTATCCCCATAAAATAATGAAAACACGAAAAGTCCCTTTTAATTATTTTTTTCTGTTTATTTTTCTCTTATTTCTTATTAAAAAAATCTTTTAACTAATTAGCCTCCCAATAAATAAATAAATTGCGCGCGATAATTTCAAAAAATTAGCTAATTTTTGTAAAAAATGAATAAAAAATATTTTTTCATACATTCATTCAAAAAAAAAAAAAAAAAATGTGATTTTAAACAATGATTTTTTATTTTATTTACGCTAGTTAAAAAATTAAAATTTGTTTTAAAAATAATAAGTATTATGCATCATTCTAAAATAAAATAAAATAAACCGCTTACGAATATTCTAACGAATATATTTGAAAGGCAATCTTTGAAAAGCACATATTTTCCCAGTAACTCATAAAAGACATACTTTGTACAGACAGGCATCAGCAGCTTTGGCTGAATCAGTAAGGACTTGATCCTCTACGCAAACGTCCCTAGTTCGATCCTCAGGATGGCTTGAAATAAATTATGCAAAAAATAATGATTAAAAATGATTTAAATTAAGTATATGGTCACTCGGAAATTTCGAATTCTTTGACGAATGTCCGATTCACTAATTTTAAAATTTAAATTAAATTATTATCATTACAAAATCAAACTTTGTAACGGAAAGTTACCGCTTTTCCATACGGAAGTTTTCCTTTCTTTTATTTTCCAAACGGAAAATCTACTAACGGAACGGTTGAAAGTTCGGCTACATTGCTGCCGGTAGTTTCACCTGGAATTCACAGATTTATTTTTAACAGTGTATATAATAATATTTTCCAAATTAAAAAAAATACAAATGAATGATTTCCGATAAAACATGGAGCTATTATAAATAAAGAAGTGAAGATTTGTGAATCATCAGATATCAGATATGTTTTGCCGAGTGTCTTGAATATTGTTTTTGCGGCGTTATTGTAATATTCCGTCCTATTGACGTCATATGCCATACTTTTCTATAAATGTTGATTAAGACTGAATCCGTAAAAATGGAATGTTTTTAGCGAATGCAAATAACGTTCTTTTTTACAAAAAAAGCAAGTGATTTTAAAATGATCAAATTAAAATTCTATGAGAAGTGCGTATGTAAATTTTGAGACAATGGAAATAATGATGAGATTAGATTTCACATGGGAATTCTATAATCATGTCCATTAGGAATATTTTTTTCATGCGCTTTATACCAGACACAAGAGTCTCAACTGATAATTTCATCGTAATAACTTGCCTTTTTTCTACTCTACTGATTACATATGCGATTAAACTTTAATTTTAATAATATGGACAACTAAATTTTGTAAAAACACTTTTAAAAAAAGCTTAAAATAATGTTTGTTTGAGAGTTAGACTGACCAATCTAAGATGCATCTTTTACTGTTTCCAATTTTTGTGGGTTTATTAAAAATCAATGAAACAGTTCCTTCCTAAATATTTTCTTTCATCGAAATTCGACGGGTACCAACTCGTATGCATTAAAAGCAGAAAAAATCCCTGTTTACACTATTGTATGTAAATGCTTCAAATCACTTAACAAATCAAATTAAATCCTTATATATACGCAATATTTTAGTAATTAACAATTAACAAAGTCTAATGCCTACAACCAACTAATACTATCTCCTTTTAAAATTTTATTTTGAAGGATCAAAGTCTTAGGAAATATCAGTGTGTATTGAGATGGTAGTCTTCAAAGACGTTTCAGAAATGTTACCTAACGTACCAATCTTTGATGGTTACATATATCATAGCACTCATCAGTGATCAAGCTTCTGCTGCCCTAATTATTTAGTTGTTTCTTCTTTAATATAAACGGCTATTTGTTTTTATTCATTTTTCCTAGTAATGCTACTAATTTTGATGAAATTATAGTTTTTAATCCCTATATTATTATTATTTTAATTTTACAATATGTACTGCTCTGTTTTCAACATTTTAACATCCCTTTCTGTTTTTTTTTCTAACAGAATATAATGAAACAGAAAAAAATTATTTTCGTAATATATTTTACACAATATTGCGTGCACGCACGCATATATACCTATAAAGTAATTGTCATTAAAGCAAGCAGTAAAACGTTATTAAATGAAACTATCGATATTTCTTTCTACTATGTACAAAATATCTTAGAAGCCTTAAATACTCTTAGAAGCCCTTTTCTTCTTCATGTTTAAGAAACAAATGCAAAAATATTTCTTAAATAAATTTATGCAAAAATGAATTTCACTTGAAAAGTACTTTATAAAACTTGTAAAAAATGATATATTCATAATTTAAGTAAAAAATTCTAAACAAGTTTTCTAAATTTTATCAAAAAGTATTTATAAAATTTAAAAAAATCCACTGCTGAAATTTTCTAAATATAATTAGATTATTTGTTTTTTGCATTCATGATTAAAGTGCGTCAAGGTTCCATTGAAGAAGGTGAACCTAACTGTAGAAATATAAAGTTATAGTAATTTTAAAACATTCTAAATAATAGTAATAATAAAAATGGAAAAAGTCTTTTGAATTCTTTTTTTAAAAGTATTTTTGCAAATTATAATATTGAAATTATGCTAAAATGCAACAAAGTTTAACTAGAATAACTTACATTTTTTTCTATTATTAAATTAATGGGTGGTTTAAAAAAGCACAATATAAATTAATTGGAGATACATACAAATTGTACAAAAAAAAAATATTAGCGTGGTACGTGACACGCTACGTGTTTTGTTAGTATGACACCAAACAAGAAAAAAATATTCAAAATCGTTACAACACAGGACATCACTGCATATAATCCATATTGCTTACACAGAGCAATATTTGCATAAAAAATATGTGTATATTCATTGCTAAAAAAATAAATAAATAAACGCCCGCTACTAACTTTGTAATATATTATTACAAAAAAACATTACTCGTTCCAAACCATTGGAAATAAGGCCTACCTTTAAATGATATATATATAAAATTTTCTTATAGAGCTATATAGTTATCAAAACGACTTAATATTTATACATGATTTTTTTTTTTTTTTTTTTTTTGCATAGGATAGCTGGGGATGATATACAACCGGGGTAGTTTTTACTTTTTTAATTTTGGTTATATATTTTTAATATTACGATAGTTTTTTTTTTTTTTTTTTTTTTTTTTTTTTGCATAGGATAGCTGGGGATGATATACAACCGGGGTAGTTTTTACTTTTTTAATTTTGGTTATATATTTTTAATATTACGATAGTTTTTTTTTACAGAATCGGTTCTCAAAGGTTTAGAAAGTTAAAGTAATTAAAAAAAATCTAAAATTGAAAATTGAAAAAGTAAAAATTAGCTCGCTTGATGATCGTTGTTAGTTATCCTATACAAAAAATGCCTGTAAAAATATTAAAATTTGTGCGAGATATTTGAAAAGAGCGCTCCCATAGACTTAATATTATTATCTGGGTGTTTTTCAGTGACTAGTGTTGGCCGTTAACTGTTTTAATAAAGTGATTTAAAATATGTTTTTTTTCAAGTTATAATTTTCTGCTCATCATATACGGCCCCTTTATCCATCTTTTTGATGTTTGTTAATCATAGTGTAAAAATTAATTGTAAGGAAATTGTGAAATTTAGAATTTTGATAAAACGGAATATAATAAATGTAAATTTATTAAAAATTGCTTGTTGCAATTCATTTTTTTACCGTCTATTAATTTCATAACTCAAAATTCACGTATTTTTCAAACTAGAAATTCAATGTATTTATGTTCGTGTTTTTAGTATTATAAACACACATGAAATTATCACAAATTTCAGGATATGTTAATAAAAATATTAAAATGTAATTTAACATTGGAAGTTCTCAAATTCGAATGTTTGTAGTTCAAAACATTATCATCCAAATGACTTCAAATTTCGTTATACATAGTTTGAGTCGACGATTAAAATATACTGCCAAAATTGTGTGTTTCCATTAAAAACAACAACAACGCTGGTCTATTTTTGATAAGTACATAACCCCAAAGCAATTTTTGTGTGCAAAATTTAAAAAAGTAGACTTTATCTCCAGTTATTTCGTTCCAGTAACTTTCTTCTAGACTGCGCATGCCTCTAATGTTATTGATCCGAATTCTGCGTTAGGTAAGCAATGTATAATTAATCCATTGAATTATCTACAGTAACTCCTAATATATCAAGATTTTGTGCTTCATATTTTTTTTGCTTCATATAATACAAAAGCCCAGACCACACTGAATATTTATATGAGAACTTTCAGACCCATAAATATTTTTATCGCATTTTGCTTTCGCATCTAAGTCTCGAAATCCCCGCTATTATTTATTAATAGTCGAAGAATTTTAAAATGGTATATGGATTATTATTTGTCAATTAAACAATTGAATTACTCGATAGGCATATACCCATCTATATATCTATATCTATCTGTCTCTCTCTATATATATAAATATGTATATGTTGACATATATATATATATATTTATATAAGATTGGATATACAGGAAAAATAAATTGTGAAATGCTTGAAGAGCGACGATGCCGTAGCATCATATTAAAAGACAAAAAAATTAAAAACATCAAACTAAAGCCATAAACTGAGAGTTAGAGGTACTTTTCTCATTAATCATTAACTAGATATTTTAATTAAATTTAAAAACAACGTTAAAAATGCCAGGATATGTAGACTTTGAGAAGACTAGTTTCGATATAACCACACCTTTGACACCGTTAACTTTAACGTTACATTCACATCGCTGCTAACTCTAACCATTAGCACTGACGATTGGATAGCATAGACAGTACAGTTAATTGCAAATTATCCCCAATGTATTGCCAACAGTTACAATTCCTCGCCGCAGGACTAAAGGTTATCTGTTGTCTAAATCGATTGGTCCCTAGAAGATAACACCCACAGAGGAGGGAAAGTAACAGAGGCTCAACTTTCATACACTGTAATGGCAACTTCTTTAACATGGGATAACGCATAGACAGTAGCGACACGAGCGGTCCACTTTGAAACTACGATCATAACATATGAGAGGTTGCTAATTCGACGAAACATCTCTTGTTTGACGACAAATAAGGGGGTAAAAGGGAAAAAAAATCAGCGACAGCTTGCTGCTTCATGTTTTGAAATTTATAAAAACAGATTTATTTCAACTTGTTCTGAAATAGTCCGAATTCAATTTTATTTTAAAATAAGCGTTGTAGTAAAACATAGTATTTCTATTTTCAACTTTGAAAGGATGATTTGATTTTTTTTAAATATATTTTAAATTATTTTCTTTAATATTTTTATACTTATAATTTTTTTTATTTTACAAAAAACAAAAACATAGTTTAAATGTTTTATTATTTACATATACATTTCCGTTTGTGTGTGAATTTTTTGTTCTGAACATTAAAATAGATTTAAATTAATGATATAAAAATAAGCTAAATAAAAAAACTTATTTTTAAAATATGAAAAAAATATTAAAATAAATTATAATATCTTCAAAGATATTTCAAGGCTTTAATAGATTATTTTAAAAGTCACATTCTGTAAAGGCGTTTATATATATTATGATGTTGGAGCTATTTTAATTTTTTTTGAATAATCCATTAATGTTATATAAATGAAGCATAACTATTTTTTTCTCGATAAAAGGAGTCTGTAAAGTTTCTGTAATTATATACAGGGTGTTTCTTACTGTCGTTCAATAGCTGATTCTTAAATAGTCAATTTTAAACGGATACATTCAATTGCCAAACTTTTTTTTTTAAATATTTTTAATCATCTTCGAAGTCATTCATAAGTCAACATATTTACTTTTTTAAAAGTTGATTTCTTGGTTCTATGAATTTTTATTTCAGAAGATATAATTTGTAGTTCTGTCACTGAAAATAAAATTCATTATTCTTTTTTTTTTGGTGGGGGGGGGGGGGGAGGGAATAATAGAAAAGGATAAATTGAAACTTAAAATATATCTTTTAGTGCCTGAAAACAATATTCTTAATAATTCGATAACATTTGAAACGTTTTTGCAATTGCATGTATTCATATAAAAATGACAGTTTATTATTTGGAAAAGATTCATAAAAAATGAGAGATACAACATACCTCCATTTTTTTTCTATTTTTGTACGAACTGAGAATCAATTTCCTTTTTAAATGTTGTTAATCATTTTAGAAGTCATTCATAAGTCAACGTATTTCTGTAAAAGTTTATATTTGGTTTCTTGTTTTTTGAATTTTTATTACAAAAGGTATAATTTATATTTCTGTCACAGAAAAGAAAAATCTTTATTATTTTTTGGAGGAAAAAAGGAGAAAAGGATAATTTGAAACTAAAAATATGTTTTAGTGCTAGAAAACAATAAATTCTTCATAATTCGATAACATTTGAAACATTTCTGCAATTGCATATATTCATATAAATGAACAATTTATTATTTGGAAAATATTCATAAAAAAGGAAACAGATATAGCATAACTCCATTTTTTTTCTATTTTTGTATGAGCTGGGAATTAATTATCTTTAATGAATTTTCAAACACTGTGGAGCACTACACTATACATGCAACCGGAAATCAGAAATATGCAACCAAAAATCCTACCGCACCCTTACTTCAGAAAATTTCATAATTTTAAAACCTCAGTTTTTCAAAAAATCCTGCTGTTTTTTGGTCGCATTTTCAGTGCACTATCTGCCATTTTAGGTGCCGACTGGCAGTCATAACTCTAAAGTCCCATTAATGTTATTATATAATTTTTATTTGAAGTAAGAGTGTGATGTACAGTAGAATCCCAGTTATTTGAAAACTGGCATAACTGAAATATCTTAAAATTCCTTAAAGTTCTTTTTAAGCGTGAACAAATTTATTATCACTATTGTTGCTATAATCAAATGGTATCTTTCAACATATTTTGATTTATAATTAAGTTTTAAATCAAAACAATTACAAATCATTTTTAATACATTGAAGAATTGTTTTGAAACTTTATAGCTTTAAAAATTAGAAGCCAAATAAGTAATAATCAAAACTTTGAAATGTGTTGGACACTGGTAGAAATACTGCTAAAAGAAAGCATGTTCTTTATGAAATAAACAAAGTCAACTTACCTTTCTTTTTATAGCCTTTATGATCAGTATTAGTTTATTTCAGTTTGTAATGTGATTTTTTTTCTCCAGGCATACATATTTTTAATTTATTACTTATAAAATTTACTGTTGTATAAAATTTGTATTTAATTTCCCTTGCTTTGTGTTGCACGAGCATCTCTTTCCTTCTCCTCGGTGTGAAAATTCTCTCTTCGCATGTATAACACCTCTCATCATATCATGATAATAGTAGATGAAAAAAAATCTTTCTAACTTTTAATACATCACTATAAATTATTTGCAAAGAAATCTTTTTTTTCTTTTTCTTTTTCTTTAACCTGATATGTGATCTAAAACACGCCCACATTTTTTAAAAGAATCTTATGTTTAAAATTAATTTGAAAGCATGCACATATTAAGGGAAGGTTTAACCCGGGAGAACTCGCTACTGAGAATTTCTCTCACAGTGCTCAATTGCTTTTCTTTTACTTTACATTCGTTTAATATAACCTTTTATTGCCATAGTACTTTTATTCACAAAAACAGGTAAAATAATTGAAATAACATTTTCAAATTTTACTAAAAGGAAAAGGGGTTTAAATAAGTCTTGAAAAAGGTACGATGGTGAGAGAAAATCTCCTGTAGTGAGTTCTCCAGGGTTAAGAATAATAAAACATTTTTATCTCGAAAAAAATAAAAAATAAATAAATAAAGCAACTCAAAAAATTAGTTCATTTTGTTTCTAAAACAATAAAACAACAATTGGAAATAATTCTAGAAACTATCCAGTATTGACATCTAAGTATCATTAATATAACAATTTAGAAGCCTCTTATGTATTCGAAATTATTTAATGATACAGTAGACTCCTTCAAATCGGTACAGCTTGGGACCAGAAGTTGTGCAAATTTTTAGAATTTTGTGAATTTCTGGTCATTGCTTTGTTTACATTTTTTAAACAGTAATTTGAATGCAATTAATGATGCAAACAAAATTATAATGAATGCTTACAATATGATAAAATATTGAAATAATTAATAATCTAAAATAATAAAAATTTAGATATTTTTTAAAATGATTAAAATATCAGACTTCAAATTAATAATCAATGATGTATGACTAATACTTCATTATTAATATGAAATGTATTTTTCCTAAATTATTCAATGAAACTTGCCCCATAAAGGTACATTACAAATTCACATAAAAATCATAAAATAAGGATATTTTATTTCAGGTTTAGCCAGACTTAATAACCAAAAAAGCATGATTAATACATAAATATATATTTGAAAAGACAATTGGGTTTACAGTAATATCAGCAATATCTTGAACTTTTTCAGAAATTAATCTATCTTTCTTCATGAAGTAACATGAGTTGAGTAATATTAACAAAAATTACTAATTGAAATATTAATGGAATCAAGATAAAACTAAAAAGGCCAAATTTTGTCCTAATATCTGAACTGAATGTTTTATTGTTTACATCCGTAAATTATATGCAGATTTGAGGGAGTCTACTGCATTACTAAACCAAAAAGAAAAAAAAAATAATCTGTATTTTTTTTTCAAATGTTGCAATTTGAGGTTGAAGCCTCATATGAGGCTTAGGAGGACAAGAAGGTTACACAGTATTTTACATCACTATAAGCGCTGACCTTCGATTTTAACCATTAAGTCATTAATTACACCTTCTGTTGGAGCAATTTGTAATTTTGGTTTGTCGTTCATGCTACTTTGAAATACGGTACCACAACAATACTAAATTACCCCGGTTCCAATTGAACACTGATTATCCAAAAATTCCTATGAAACTCTGATTAAATGATGATTCAATTGGTCTCATGCTTTTCGGATAACCGTAAATGTACTGTATTCGAAAATGTTAGTAAATACAGATCTGATATATAAGATTTTATTATATCATAAAATAATTTTATTTAATATTGCTAAATATTTTAACATTATTACACATCTGCATCATGAAGGTTATTATTTAATTAATTTGAAAATAATTTTAAACTTCACACACACGCAGGAGAAAAAAAAAATGAAATAAATATATAACCAGCGCTTCATGAATAATCAAAATTCCAGAATTTCAATATATACTTCTCCCTGTAATAATGCATTATACAATGTAAATTCCAAATAACACACAGCCAAACAAAAATTGGCAGTTAAAATCCTTTATTTATCTTGACTAAAGAAAATACTATTCACACTATGTTGATTTAAAATTTCAATAAATTACACTATGCAGAATTTCAAAATAAAAAGGGTACAAAAACTAAAATATATGACAAAGGTTGTGTATGCTTCTTTTTCTTTCTAAATCAACCCCACTTGACGGAAAGACTCTTGTGTTGCCGGTCATCAATTCTTTTCCTGCAAAAGTCATTAAAAATCAAAAATATCATGTCGCTACAACAATCAAGCCGACAGACAGTTTGTAGGCTCATGTGTCTACATCTTGAAAAGGAAAAGGTCACAACCCCATTCTACAGCTATAAAAATGCCTACTGGTCTTTCTTTACCATACGGAAATTCGTATTTTTGGTTTTTTAAACAAGTACGAAAAATTCAGCATTTTGGAAAGGGACTGAATAGAAGGAAAATATTCCTCCTTCAGTATGTCCATGCACTTCTTTCTAAAGCTCTTAAAAATGAGCTGATGAATAAAAATGAAAAGTACCGCATGACTAATACAAAGAAGCCGACAATTGAAGGATACATCTATTCGACACTTTACATTCTAAGAAAGGGAAGGAAAAAGCATGAAATTACTGGATATTTACCAAGAAAGTGGGACACAAAAGGTGACCATATATCAGATAGAAGAAACTGACCATATAGGCGGTGTATTTCAACAAATAATATCTATTCTGTCAGTAAGGACTTAAGGAAAGTGACCTTATAAGCGGGTGACCATATATCCGATACTGACTGTTTATCAATACTATTTACAATTGATCTTTTTTTTTAAAACAGCAGAAAGTTAAACATTTACATTTCTGTTTTTAAATTCATTTCAAACCTTAGTATTGCACAATTATTTGATTTGCGTTTTGAAATGTTAAATGAAATATGATAAAATCTGTTAGGATGAAAAAAAAATTTAATAAATCAAACTTTTTTGACACATAATATCAAAGCTTTCTAATGTTAGCTGTAAAAACCTAGTTTTTGACATGACAAATTTAAACTGCAGTTTAACCAGCTTAAACTGTCAAAAACTGAATAATTTAAGAACAATCTTATGGTGCATTTCTATGGATTACATTAACAGAAGTTCATTATTGCAACACTTTTAGAACACATATTGCCCTACACATCCTGAAAACAATTAAGTCCAATTTTGACCCAGCTCAATTTTGTAGAAAAAAATTGCAAGCATGATCTAAAAAAATATTAAGCACATGTAACTGTGAGATGCCGATTTTTATGGTAGACAAGTTATATTTCTCTATTGATGATGTCAAACTAGCATCATTTTGTGATGCACATTTATTCGCATATTCGTGATGCACACTTATAACAGGCACATATCAAACATTTTCCAACCCTGATACATTAATTAAGAAACTTCAATTATTACTGGTGTTTATTATGTTTTAACTATATAACAGTTGTAACAAAATCAAACAATTTTTTGATACAGAATTTTAATTTTTAGTAGGATATCTTTCTAATATTTTTTCATAGTTAGCAGGGGTGTAAAGTAGGTGACAGCAGCAGTCTCTCACCATTAAATTTTATTAGTTTTATTTGCTTGATTTTTATAAGCATTTTTGCAAGAAATTTAGACAAAATATAACGACTAAAATTTAAGCAGTGATGGTTTCACTAATATAAAGAGGCACTGAAACTAAACTCCTAAGAACTTTGGTGAAATTTAACACTGTGTCAAACTAAAGTACAGTAAACCAGTAAGAATATTTTATAAATAAGAACAAAAAGTATAGACTAAAGTCACAGGTCACGGTTAACAAAAGTGAAATTTGTCAGTGATTTGTAGATAATTATCTCAAAATTCTTCAGTCAAATTACAAAATTGATCCAAGAAAAAAACCCACGAATTTCACCAGTTGACAGAAAAAGAAATTTGAAATGATGCAAAAATTGTGAATTAATTGTTGACTGCAAAAGCTATCGTTCGATTGTGGTAAAATTCTCAAGTAGGTTCTTTCATATGTGTCAACGTTTTACAAAATGCCTTTTGCATTTCTATAAAAGATGTAATTTTACTTCTTCATATATAAAAAAATCGTCCTGTGTCTTTTTTTTATTGTTCACATAAAACATTTTTGATCAGCTGAAGTTCGTTGCTGGCCATTGCAAGTATTCTGTTTGGAGTCAATTGGGTTGAACAAATATTTGTTCAGCTCCAAGACTAATATTTGATTTAAAGTCCCTGGAATAAAAAAAAGAAAGAAATTAAATAAATATGCATTTAATTAAGAAATTGTAGAACAATCAATAATGTAATGTAATTTGAGAGAGCATTTTTAATTTGAATGGAACAAACATTAAGTCTCTATCCAATCTTTAACACGTTCGCGTCACTCACGCGAAAGCGTGTTATATGGTGCCAACGTTAAGGGGCCACTCACGTGCCAGCACGGTATGTGGGGTGATGTCCAATGTCTAGCCATGCGCTGGCGCGGGAAAATCTTTCACTGTTAAAATTCGTTGCTGGACATTGCAAAGTATTCTTTTTGGAGTCAAATGGGTTGAACAAATAAACAATAAAAAGTAAATTAAAAATAAATATAAATTATTATAAAAAAAATTATATTAATTATTATATTTATTCATTTTTAATTATTAATTATTAATTATAAAAAAAAGTTATGAAAAGTAAATCGTCTTCTGGGAAAAACCCCACTTCTACAGTGCGGCATTTTCTAGCATCACATCTTTACACAAGCGGCATAGAACGTGTTAACCAAAAATATGCGTTCTTGAAGTGAATGTAGCAGGGAGAAAAGAAACTTACACTAAAGAATGAATGAAGATGTTTATTAAGCAAAATTTAAACTGAAAAAAATCTAGATGTCAAATTTGACAACTAGGCATAAATTCATAGTCCTGAAATGTAATAATTTGGAATGAATAACAGCAGCTTATTTGTAACTCTGTATGACAGTGTTTATTCTAGATCATTTTTTGAAATTTGTAGCATCTTGCCCTTTTTCAAACTGACAAAAAGCACTGAAATGTGCCATTAGCAGTATTAGAGCAGGGATGCAATTCAGAACTTTCTTTGGGGCGGGGGAAAGGGGGGGGTTGTATAAAATGATAAAATATTTTTTTTTACTTGTAATATCCCTTTTATTATTTTGATCAATTTTTAAGTGGGCTCAGGGTTTGAAAACTTTTCAAAAAATCGATTTTTTCATGATCTAGTTTGATTATTCAATTAATTCTTAACTCAATGCAAAAAACTGCATAAAAATACTTGCATTTTTAACGGAGTTATAAGCATTTATATATCAAGACTTTCATAGCTGCACCCATATAATTTCAACTTTAAGTAGCGTTTTTTCAAAACTTGATTTTTGACGACACACACACACACACACACACACACACAAAAAAAAAAAAAAAAAACTGTTTCATGGAATGGCTTAATTTTTTTGCATGCGTATAATATCATTATACGCACGTATAATATCATTATGTATAGAATGAATTAATATAGTTTAGATAGTTTAATATTTTGAGTATTTTTAATGAAAAAAAATTGTATTTTTAGGAGTTTTTTAAATTTTCAAATTTGATAGTTTTTTTAATAATGTTGTTTTTGAGTGATAGTTATATCCTTAATTCATTCTATAGAGTAAAGTTTCCGGATCATTTTAAAGCAAAAATTAGGTTCTTATGTCAATTCAACGTTAAGATATCTTGGTGTTGGTGATATAACACATAATTTTTTTTTCGAAAATTGTGTTACATAAATTTTGCTATATTTCTTATTATATTACATTGAAGTACTCCATTTTATAATTTTATAAGACTGCAAACATAAAGTTTATTAATGAATATTCATGTTTGAATAAAAGTGAAATATTGCATTCCGTACCTATGTTATTATTAACATCCATTTTTGTAATCTCTGAAAATGATCTTCCACTCTAGACACTGATGTAGGATGTATTTAAAAACTTCTTTGGTAAATGAAAGGCAATAAAATAGTTATTCTTGCTAAGTTGCCACCATTTGAATTTTGAATAAAACTGTAATTATTTATTAATTGTTACACGGTTCGTACGGGTACCGTTATTTTACAGGTAATATACCAGCATTTCTTTATAGAAAAATAAACATCGTTCAAAAGAGTGAAATTTTGGTTTATTTAATCAGGGATTCTCTATAAGAAAATACTAGTACCAAATAATTTCCTGCTCATAAAATTCTAGAACCCGTACGAACCATGTGTTATTTTGATTTCTTCCGGACAAACAAATAGCATATGACCCTATTAGATTTTTCTGTACTACTTGATGATCGCATCGACCAATTTTGCTAAATTATTGAAAACGCTATACATATTAATTAACATAATTTTTATTTTAAATAATGAAAGAACAAATAAATAAATAAATATAATACTACTTAGTTATACGTTGGTCGATCAATTTCGACAAATTATAAAAATTACTAAATTAATAGCCAAATTATACATATTGACGTATTTTTTAATTAAATAACGAAAAATTAAATAATTAGCAGAATATTAATAAAAATAGAAAAAAAGTTAAAATAAAAATCATATAATGACGTTTTAAACTCACGTATCGTGCTCAATACCATTGAATGTGACATTCACGATCATCCATTATTGACATTTAATTTTATAGTTTAGCGATAGATTTTTGGTTCACCGGACAACCAAGTAATACCGTAAAAATTGATTAAAATATAAATAAAAAGTTGAATTAAAAATCACTTGATGATGTAAAAACAAGGGTAATGTGTTTAATGTCAAGTAAATGTGAAACATATGATAAATTATTATTGACATTTAATCTTATAGTTTAGGAATAGATTTTTGGTCGATGGGATAATCAAATTGTACCAATTTATTTTCCAAATTTTTCACAATCTTTTTGATTTTAAAATGTTTTAGAATTTTTTATTCATTATTTTAATTTACAGAAGCCAGGAAAATTAAAATTTTATCAAATTAATAAAGTTTTATAAATTATCCTTTTATGAAATAACTCAAAGCATATTTTTTCAGCATTAAATTTACTTGTAAAAAACTCTTGTTTAATAAAATGTAAGTTTCTGTATTACTTTCATGAAAGGATTATAAAAAAACAGAAACAAAGGCATCCAGTCTCTTTAAAATATTTGAAAACTTGAAATTTTGAAAAAAAAATTTGAAAGAATTTTTGATTTGAAACATTACATGACGAAACATTATATTGAACAAACTTTTAAATAATCGGGTTAACCTGAACCTAATTTGCAGGTATACTTAGCCTGAAACCAAACTGAACGTAAACAAATAACCTCCTTTTTTGGTTGTTAGAGGTTCTAATTTCACCAAATCAGAGAAATATTTAATTTAGTTTTAAATAGAAAATCATGCTGTAAGTTTGTGGAAAGAAACAAAAAAGACATTTTCAACATTGGTGGAGATTAAAACTGCGATGCTGTCAGCAAAATATTACTAATACTGCACTGGAACACCAGATTTTTTTTAATCTATTTTAATTGCATTGAAAATGATTTTATACAATAAAAGACAAAATTTAGCTGTTAATAATAAAAAATTTTATTATGTATTGCAACAAAATTATCATGAGATGGTAAACTGTGGCAATGTGAACATTTATGGCTAAGCAGGGGAGCAGAATATGTCCGATCCAGCGATCTAGAATCAGAGGAAATTTTAACCACCTGGGGAAATTTTGCAAAAACATATGCAATTGATTTCGATTTTAACAAAAAATTCTAGGATCTTTGAGATCTTCTTCCCTGAGATACGAAAAATTCAATACAATTAAAATTCTTAAGCCGACCTTCACAAAATCGATCTCAGAATAATATGCACTGTATATCAGCGGAGATTCTGTTCAGAACTTTCCTAAAATTTAAGGCATTTGGTTCCAAGTATTAAAAAAAATCGATCATCAATCCTAAAATTCAGTACAAAAATACCCCGAATTTTGCCCAAGAATTATGAAAAAACACAAAATTAGTAACAATATTGCAAAATGTCCACAAATGTCAAACTACGAATTTCTTAAAAAAAAATCACAAAATAACAACAATTTTTGTCAAAAAATAGCAAAAGAACGGCAAGTTTCATCAAGAGATTGCAAAAAGAAAGCAAATTTTGTTAGAAGATAGCGATATGTCAATAGCATCACATTTTACCAAAAGATCATGAAATAACAGCAAATTTAAAAAAAGAAGGAAAACAATCGCAAATTTTGCCAAAAGATTGTAAAGCAGCCGAAACTTTATCAAAAGAGACACAATCACATCAATTTTTTTCAAAACACCGCAAAAAAAATAAATAAAATAAAAAAAAATAATAATAAATAAAATAATGCAAAAAAGCACAAATTTCATAAAAAAAAGATCAAATTTTGTTAACACCAGCTTTGTTAAATGATTGTGGAGTGCCAATTTCATCAAAAGATTCTGAAACTATCACAAATTTTGTCAAAAGACCGCGGAACTACAATTTTCATCAAAATAGGCAAATTAATCCAAATTTCATCAAAAGAAGAAAATTAACCACAAATTTCAACAAAGAATCGCGAAATAACTGCGACTTTCGTCAAAAGAGGGCAAAATAACAACAAATTTCGTCAAAAGAAAGGCAAAATTACCACAAAATAACAAAAAACCCACTAAAGTTTCATTAAAAAAAAATCACAAAATTAAAGCAAATTTTGTCAAACAAGTGCGAAAAAACACTCATTTTACAAAAGATCACAAAAAATGCACATTTTGCTAAAAGAAAGAATCTTTTAGTGAAATTTGTGCGCAAAACATGCACAAATTTCAGTAAAAAAGCTTGAATTTTGTTAAAAGTGTAAAAATCATTGCAATTTTCCTCTTAACATGGCGAAATAACCAAAAAATACGTCTAAAAAATGTGTAAAAATATCGATTTCGTCCAAAGATCGTGAAGTGAGCTCCTATTTCATCAAAAAATCACGAATTAAACACCAATTTCCTTAAAAAAAAAAAAAAAAAGAAAAGAAAAAAAAAGCATGAAACAATCCCAAATTTTGTCAAATGATTGCGTACCAAAATTTTGCAAAAAGTGGCAAATTAACCACAAATTTCATCAAAAAATTATGAAAGAACTGCAAATGTTGTCATACTATCGCAAAACAACCAGGGAATAACTGCCCCATTCGTCTAAAAAGAAGGCGAAAGTATTGCAAAACTCATCAAAAGATCGCAAAATAACTGCTAATTTCATCAAAAACCGAAAATTTTGTAGAAAGAACCCGAGAAAAAGTCAAAAGGCCATGAAAAAAAAAAAGTATTAGGGGTAGATTTCCCCTCTTTTTCGAAATTTTCTGTAATCTTTCAGAAAATTTTATGTGAATTTGAAAAAAAAAATACTCTCAGAATCACCCCTGCCATATATACTCGCATATAGGTTGAGAAGTATTGGGAAAATAATTTTTCTATACCTACGGTTATACAGCATTTACTTATATAACACACCGTAAAATGTTGGGGAAATTTTCATGTGGATTGGGGGAATCAAAAGGTTATCAAAATTTTCTTGATCACTTCAAATAATTAAAAAAAAATAACTAACACTTCTCAGATTTTTTGATTAAATTTTCAAATTCCCTGACTTCTACAGTAATAATAATTGCAAGTTACCCATAAATGCCCACTATTATTATGTAAAATATTATAAAATCTTAAAGAAAAAAAGTAAACAAGCAGCAGTAGATAAATGCAAAATTCAGGATCTCTTTTTAAAATTCAGCTTCATGTAAGCATTCGTCAATTTTGTTTTGTTAGATTTCAAAATGTGTAATTAGTAAGCAATATAAGCTCATCAGAAAGAAAAATTTTAATAGAAGGGCTTAAAGAAATTATCAATTAATAATCGTCCAAATTTGTGTACTAACTTTTGTTACAAGAATATAATAAATTTCTCACAAAAATAACTTTTACTTTTTACAAAATGAATCCCAATAATAATAATAATAATAATAATAATAATAATAATAATAATAATAATAATAATAATAATAAACCTGAATCGATCCTAACAAGAGTGGAGATTTTTCAGAAAATCTTATCAACTAAGGATATATTTTGTCAGCAAAAACAAATATTATTAACACAATACAGTGTTACATTTTTTACAATTTATTTAACTAAAAAATATATACAACATAGAAACACCTAGTACAGGATAAAATTTAGTAACATGTTTACATTGTGATAGAATATGCATATCAATACAATTTAATGTATGGGGAAAAATTTACATGAGATTTATAGTATGGCATTGACAGTTATTTTTACGATAATATAAAGTCAGAAAATTTGTTAAAAATCTGATTACTCGGTATATGTATAAAATATTTCATACATTATGGAACTCGAAAAATAAAAGCTAAAATAACACAAACAACTTACCGATCCCTGGGACTAAAACATAACCAAGGTCCCGTTCTTGAAAACAAAACAAATATCTCTTCGGTACATTCTATAGACTTCGATTAACCTAGTAATTTGAACTTCAAAGAATTACAAAGCAAGTAAACTTAAACTTCGAAAAATCATGCCGAACATTTGCACGTGTTGAAAACGACAACAGCACAACGCGCCAAACAGAACAGGGTTACAATTAAACAGAAATCACAATCATAAAAATCGCCAACGCGATGGTTTAGTTTTTAAGTGATTCAATAAGGGCGCTCTTTTCAGACCTAAGTGAGGCTCTGTTACAATTCCTTCCTCTGTGATAACCCTAGTATGGTAGTATCTATTTAGTAAAACTCCCTGTCGGATTGGCCTATAGGCGGAGGTAGATTTCAAAGTTACGTGTTCATTTCGACAATAAAAAGTAATATATGATTAGAGATAAACCCTATTAAACAATTTTAGTTGCCGCTTTTGAAGAACTTTTAATTTTATTTTTCTGTAAGAGCTGCTTTTATCGGAATCATTTTAAGCGATCTTCCGCATAAATGCCCACTTTGAGAGCATTCTTTTAAAATATATTCCGACTACACGGGGAAATTGACAAATAAAGCACATTATATAGTTCCTAAATAACAGAAACTGTTAGTCCAATGCCTTTGAGAGTAAAATTGAATTTATCAATGAGTCATAAAAAAGCGAATTTTTTTATTTAAATACATCCTCAATTCTTCAATCTCGATCGAATCGGAAAATGTTGTTCGAATTCTCACTTTTACAGCTTTTTTTTTTTTAAAAAAAAAAAAAATACATTATGCCCTTATCAAAAACCTGGATAATAAGGCATGTTATACAGTTCCTAAATAAGGGAACCTGTTAATTGAAAGTGTTTGAGAGCAAAAATGGATTTAAAAAAGAGTAAGAAAAAACGCAATTTGTATTTGAATACTTCACGGTTGCTTCAGAAAACTCTGTTCACAATGCCATTTTTACGGCATTTTTTGAAATGTATTCTGCTTTTATCACAAAACTGACGAATACGCCACAATATACAGATCCTAAATAAGAAAAATTGCTTAAAAAGATGAGTTTGAGAATAAAATGAGTGAGAATATAAGCAGTTTGGAATTGAGATTTTTTTCTACAACTCCTATTATTGTTTAATAATATGCCAGATATTTGTAACAATATATATGCATAATATATAGAAAAATATCCATTAAAGTCATTTATCACATTTTTTACGTTTTTATTTTTACCCAGTAGAGAAAAAAAAATGTGTTTTGCAATTTAGTATACAAAAATGTATTAGATAGAATTTAAAATGGAGTATATAGGGTATAAAACTAAATATCCAAAAAGCTTTTTTCTCAGTGCTCCAGTTACATGTTGAATTGCTGAAAATAAAATATTTTTACAATACATTAATGTTTGTGGGAAGTTTTAAGATTGAAAATACGGTAAATTTATGATTAAAATTAAATGTAAATGTTTTTCTAATATGATATATTGAAAATCTAATTAAATTTTTCGTAAAAAAAAGATATTAAAATTATTGTTATTATTGTTTTAAATAGTTATATTTACACTAGTATTATTGAAAAAAAATCAAAGAATGTTCTATGATTACTTTCTTTAAACAATACAAATGTTAAAAAAGAAGGTAAAAATGCATAAAACGTGATTTCATTTCAGTTTAATGTAATTTTTTCTGGGAACATAACATCTGCCACATAAATATTAATTCCAGTCTTCTCCAAAAAGATATTTTATTTTCAAAAAAAATGTATGTAGGCCTAAAGATGTTAAATTTGAATAACAAATATTTTTAATGCATAAGGTTTAGAAAAAGTTTTATCCAAATTATTCTTTTTGAATGTAGTTATCTTTTATAAATTAGAAATCATTAGATTTAAAGAAATGTAGAAATTAAAAAAAAAAAAAAACTTTAAAATTATATTAAAATAATAAGATGGAAAAAAATTATAGAGGGAATATAAGGAATAACGTTTAATTGTAAAATTTTATATCACTGGTTTTTGTTATTTTATATTTTATACAACTTAAAAATTATGCGCTAAGTGCATGATATTTGATCAGCCAAATATATATTTTTTCTTTTATTAATTCAATACATCATTTATATGTACACTAAAGTAAGTTTTATTTACCACAATGAGGTATTTTATTATTTTGAATTATTTTAAAATTTAAATCTAAAACATGGGACGTTGATAATATTTTTGCACTGGTATGATCATGTAATTACCTATATGATACGATAAAAAAATATGCTTCAATTCACTGTTCTTTTATTATCTTTTTCGTTTAATGATATATAGATTACAGGTGATACTGATGAGATACAAATATTGTTTATTTTACATTATATGAATGCAACAATACGATATTAAGTACAATAAGTTTTTGCTTCAAGAAATGGCATGTTTAAATAAATGAGAATTTAAACAACTGTGGCCATCGTGGTCATCGTCAATGATAATTAATATTGTTTGTATGCTGTGCTACATTCTTTAACAATAGTTATTAGTCTTTTAGTAGAATATTTAGCATAAGGAACGTAAGATTTTCTTATAGCATTATCCTTAATTAAGAGCTACGGGAACAAGCGCACAACACCTTTAATATTCTATGCTTGATATTTTTTTACAGCTAGATATAGAGACACATTTGAAGTTTCCACTGCAGTGTTTAATTTTTTCCCCCTAAAATATCGGTTTACCTATAAATTTCATGTTTCGTAGTGATAAAAATAAATTTTGCAAGTGGCTGTTAGAGTATCTAAATGATCATTTTCATAAAATTAAAACACATTTGGATACGATGATAATGTGCAGTTTTGATGCGGAATAACATATATTTTTTCTTAAATGATTATTTTTTTTTCTAATTTTCAGTTAAAACTAATTATTCCCTAATTAGTTGTTTGCATTGTAATTTTCTTTAAAATAAAAATAAAGTATTTAGCACACGCCTTTATTTCTTAAATGTATTTCACATAGATAAAATTTATTTTGACGATTCACCCTCAGTTGATATTAGGAATTTTTTTAAATATCCTCTGCTCTGCTTAATTTTTGAGATTAACGTCCTTGTTAAATCATAAACATTTCTCATGCATGTAGACCCTTTTGTCTTTGACATTGTGGTCCCAAAAATTTTTTCTCCAAACGTACAAATCACCAATCGTATTATTTCTGTATTGTTGTCTTCTATTCTGTCTGTTTTCTATTTTGGGTGCCCTGCCACAAAATTTGAAATTCTAATAATTTTTAAGGAGTAAGATATATCTTTGCTGCTTTATGACATTATTAATTTTTCTCCTGTCCTTATCGTCAATTGTCTGATGTCAATGTATGAATTACAGTTGATTTTGAATAATTAATTTAATTGCTCACTCTCATTTCACGACCGCAGTCATATGAACCCAATAATTTCTTGGAAAGGCAGATAATAGACCCAATAATTACAGGCATCATCCCTATTCATTTCTGTATGACGTGTTTTAATTAAGCATGAGAACTCCAAAAGCCAAGGGGTATAACACACAAAATTGAAAAATTTGCACTAAATGCACAGACGACCTATAAATTTGTTTTTTTTTTCTTTTTAAGGTAAAGAAATATAAGTGATTTTGATTTTCTAATTATATGCTGCGTTCTAGAGAAGAATTTCTTTTGCTGAATATTTATTAATATTAATTAATTATAAATTTAATTGTATTGTACTCTACATTTTTCACAGTTATTGAAATAAGGGTTCAGAGACCACAATGAAACAAATGGAAGTTTCCTACTTTTACATACATTATTATTTTGAGAAAAGATGCAATGTTACCGTTATACACGGTTAGAATTTTGAAACGTTTGCTGCATCGTCACTCCACAGCTTTATAGAATATCTTTATTTTGACCAATGAGAATCCGCCATAATACAGTAAAGTAATCATTCTGTATGAGAATTTATTACACAGCTCATTTACATTTCTCAATAAATATATTTTTGCTGGCTTATCTGAGCCAAATAGTAATGATAGATAATTTTAATGTATCCTATATATATATATACTACGCTAGTATATGTGGCACAAAAATCTCGGTTATTTGTTAATTGTTTAATGACGACGTCCAAAGAAAACGCTTCTTATTGTTTACTGTGTAAAATTCCTTTGACAAGATTTAGGCTGTGGTAAATTGGTTTTTTTTTTGTTTTGTTCTTTCGCTGGAATTGGAGCTTCAAAATATCATTATTTTTATTTTTTTCTGTTCTTTATATTTAAAAAAATCATGAATTTTAAACTTTTTAATTTTAAATTAAAGTTATGTATGATAAATGAAATTAGTAAAAGGATTATATTATTGTATTTGATATATTCATGAAAATTTCAAATTTCTGTTTTCAACGGATTTACAGGTTTTAGGGGGTCAGAGATCCCTTAAAAAACATGTTTTTTGCAAAATGTCTGTCTGTTTGTGTGTATGTTTCTGTATGTAACACAATTTTTGGGCGCCTATCGTAAGAACTAGTGAACGGAATTTCATAAAGCTTATTATTCAGTTAGGTACAAATTGCTGTTGATAATGATTTGATATAAATTGCCTATCAGGTGGCACTGATATGATGCATTATTAATGATTTTTACAATAGCTATATCTCAAGAACTAAAACATGGGTTTTCAGAAAATTTCAGATTTAGTTAATCCTTGATATATTTTATTGCTGATAACTTTTTAGCTTAAATCGTCGAATAGGTAATGCTGCTGTGCAGTATTATTCATGATTATCGCAATAGCTCTATCTCAAAATTTAATGCACGTACTTTCATCACGATTCAGATTCTGTTAATCGCGAACATAATCTAGTGCTCTTTAGTGTTTGGTTAAAATCACCCAGCAGGTGGAGCTACAATGCTGCATTTTCCATGATTTCCGTAATAACTGTATCTGAAGAATTAATGTATAAATTTTCATAAACTTTCATAACATTCAGAAATTTTCATAAACTCTGTATCAAAAACTAATGCGCAAGCATTCTTCAAAATTCAAATTCAATTAGAAATTAACATAAAATATTTCTGATTAGATTTTGGTTAAATCACCTAACCGGTGGCGCTGCTAGGATGTATTTTTCAAGAAGTATTAACATATATGAGATTGAAGAAATTTATGGGATTTTCACATTCGACTAGTTATATTAATGAAATTTTGTGATACTGATGGTTTGTTATAAACTAACCTTGTAGTAAATTGAAATAGTTAATCTACAAATTGATATTAAAAATATGTAAATTATATGTGATATGTAGATATATGGTTTTCCTTTAAAAATTCCCCTTCGTGAAGAAAAGTTGTGGTTGTTTTTCCACGAGTGGCTGATTTGATTTCGCATTTTTTATGTAGTTAAATTATTAAGCTAACAGTACATTTAAAATTGTATTCATATGCCCATTGATCATCGTCTAAAGGAAACAAATGATGTCTCTTTTATGAATTTACAAAAAAAATATAGATATTTATCACATCTTCTTTGAAAGTTATTAATGTACAAGAGTGAAAAAAAATACGTTCTTAAAACAACAATCAAAAGTTTCTTAAGAATGATTTGTTAGCGTTAAAACCACGGAAGCGTAAAACCTCGCTCGTTATTTTAGAGCAAAGAAGCGGAAGTAATAGAAGAAAATTGATTAGACCTACCTTTTATTCAAAATGTCGAATGGTTAGAAGTATTAATTTTTTCCGTCGATATCTAAATATTTTTAAACAACTTTGCTTAATACGTTGTTCTAAAAGAAATCGTAAAACAATAGTGCGTAATATCCGTAAGAAATAGTCCAAAGAAAAATTCAATATTTATCAGAAAACAGATTTTTTTTTAATTACAAGAAACTTTGAGAACGTGGTATTCAACATAGATTAAGCGGATTACTTTTATTGCTTAATGTTTTCATACGCATCCAATTTCTTGCGTTACAGTATTTGGTCCTTACAAGAAAAATATATTTTATAAAATGTGTTTTGCATTTGCGACGTTTTATATTAATTGGAGCAAGATTTTCAAGTATTTTGAAATGAAAATGCACATTCTTTCCAATTGATAAAAAGATGTAGAAATAAGATTTAAAAAATTGTAAAATAGTTTTGTTTAGCTGATATGTTTCAACTCTTCATTGAGTAATTTTCATAAAAAACTTATATTCTAAAGTTGTACGGTTTATGGTACATTGAACTGAAACAATGGAAATATTATTTATGAAACAATGGAGGTATGTTCTGGAATACGTAGTACACAAACAACTTTACACCCGGTATACATGTAAAGTTGTTTTCGATGCAATGAGAGCCATAGAAGAATGTTAATACTCGGCTGGTGGTCACCAAAAAAAAAGTTTAAAAAAATTAATAAAAAAGTAAATAGAAATAACAAACAAGTTTGTTACGTATGTCTAACAGTATAAAATGAAGAGGAAAAGAAAAAAATTAAAACTATGTCTATTTCATCCAAACAAAATTGAAATAGTCCATAAACAATCGAAAAAAGTTACTGAAGGGATGGCCCAATTAAAATAAAAGGGTTTTTGCAGAGACCATGCTTTATAGTTTAAGTAATTCTGAAATTTTCAGAAACAGAATAGAAAATACATTTCTTATAAATTAATAATATTTACAATTTGGATTTTTTTCACTTCAACATGGAACATGGCAAAAAGTCTTAATAAAAAGTTTGAGTGAGGAGCGTTCAAATTAACAATATATTTAAGCGCAGGAAATAAAGGGAAATTAATAACAATTAAAAAAAAAAAAAAAAAAAAAAAAAAAAAAAAAAAAAAAAAAAAAACACTGGCGACTAAGTAGTCTGATAACTCTGAGAAGAGTTGAATAAACAGTTTCATAAAAAAGTAAGGAAAATAAATAGAAAACAATAATATACGGGAAAGATTTAAATAAAGTTTTAATTATATTTTTAAAGTAACTAAAACAAGTGAGGAATAATTATTATTTTATAAAGCAAAAATAATTATTAAAACTTAGTGGTGAGATTTCGAAATGTCTAAATAAAAAATCAGCCAAAGTCAGCAACACTCATGTAATTGCAATTTAATACCATAGATGCACAAACACAATTAGTCTGATCAATTGTGACCGATTTGTACAGTCACCGCAAAAAAATCTTGACAATTACGATTTTAAACGTTTTGTTAAATATCTAGAAATATACATAAGGAATAATTCTGAACCTCCAAATGTGTAAACAAAATAGTACCCCTCATATATTTTCATGAAGAGTTTTCCCCGAAATCCAACAGGGGACCGTCAACAAATTAAAAAAAAAGAATATAATTTGAACACCCTATCAAAACTATTGAAGCAAAAGAGTGTAAACTGCGGATTATTATTAAGTGTTTGTTCTTATTGTAATAAACTGTGCTCATTTTTATGAATATAGCATGTAAACTCCTAAAAAAATTAAATTTTTATAAAAACGGTCCCAAATTTTTCCAAGTTTTTTGCTTATAACTTGCAGAGTTCTTCATAAAACACAATGTCCTTTTTCAGAAAACATGACATTCAACATTGTATATAACATCCTGGAATAAGAATTAAAAAATAATAAAAATTGTATGGCAAATGAGCAGGTTTACTAAATATTTTTTTACTGCACATGCGTCAACGCTATTAGAAATTAATTTGCTATTATGTTAGTTAAATGTATAGAGCAACTTTTGTGAAATTCTCAAAAACATAGCTTAAAAATTCTGAAAATTATCGTCGATAGAATGAGATCAAAATCCGTTATTCCCTAAATGAAGCAAAAAGATGAGGGGCTGTATCCATATTCCATTGATTAATGCCTACACAATATTGCACCTACAACTATATTTGGATAAAACCCCTGATTTTTTTGCTTCCTTTTGGAATAACAGATTTTGAGTTGATTCTATAGACGATCATTTTCAGAATTTTCAAGCTATGTTTTTGAAACTTTTGCAGAAGTTGCTCTATACATTTAGCTAACATAATATGTAAATGGAATTTTGATATCGTTGACGCATGCTCAATGAAACATTATTCACTAAACCTACTTATTTTTTTATACATTTTTTCTTATTTTAAAATTCTGATGGTAGGGTATTGTGTGCAATGTTGTTTGTCATATTTTCAGAAAAGAACATTACTTAATATTAAAAACTCTGCAAATTATAAGCAAAAAACTTGGACAATTTTAGGACTATTTTTGTAAAAACCTTAATTTCTCTACAAATATACATGCTCTCCTTGTAAAAATAAACACAGTATAATACAATAAGCCTCTTAATCATAATGTGCAGTTTGAACGCTTTTGCCACATTAGTTTTGACAGGGTTATCCAAAGGATCTTCGTTCTTTTTCAATTTGTTGACGGTCCCCTGTTGGATTTCGGGGAAAACTCTTCGCGAAGATATATGACGCATACTATTTTGTTACACACGTAGAGTTTCAGAATAATTCCTTATGTATTTTTCTAGATATTTAACAAAACGCCTAAAATCCTAAGTGTCAAGATTTTTTTTTTTTTTTTTTTTTTTTTTTTTTTTTTTGCGGTGACTGTAGTGCAATACACGTATATGTTACCACTTTGTGTGCTACGGTGACTGATGCCGAAGTTTCCGCTTAGTCAATCACCATAGTCTAGCAGTGTAAAATATTATATAAAACTAAGATTTTATATTGTTTTAGTTAATGATTTAGAAAGTACAATCTTGTAATAAATAAAAGTTAAGTAAATTTGAAAAAAATTTTCAGTAATTATTTAAGACAACATAATATTTTAAATTTTATATCATATTTTACACTGTCAGTTTCCTTTTTACTTTGATGAATAATTCCCTTTAATAACATTCACATGAATGGCAGGAACAGTTTAAATATATAAACCATATTCAATTTATTACAATTATACATTTTTCCTGTCTCTTTTAAGCATAATTGTCTGAGCGTAGCGAAGTCTTATACTCATAGTACCTAACGATATTAAAAGTCCAAAAAATTCTTTCATCAAGCAAATCTCAAAAAATACTTGTCGGATTTCGATTCTGTTTGTACCAGGAGTTACCTGTGAAGGTAATCAGCTGAATGCACCTACTTTCAAAAATTAGTTCCAAAATGTTTAAAAGTTATGTTAAAAAACTGATTAAAAAAGCACAATTTATTTGCATACGTCACAGAAATTTGATGTGCGCCATTTTTCACCGTCTGGATATTTTCGTAATATACATGGAATAAAACACATACAAAAAAAAAAAAAATAAAAATAAAAACACGCATGCAGTAATATTGAAAATAAGCAGGAAAATAAATCTGTTACTTTTTTCTATTAAAAAAATATCATAAAAAACTTTGATTTTCAGATTTTGTGGTAATCTCTCAACAGCATTTTTAATCGCTGAAAGAATTTTTATACTTCGTGTGTGAAAATTAGAAACAATTACGTGCTTTAATACAACATTGCTTTTTATGACATTTTTTTTTTGTTGTTGTTGCATGCTTTCTTTTAACTTGTATTTCCTTTGTGTTTATATAGAAGTTAATTCTTGTCACTTTTTTTCTACATGTTTGTCATACGCACACCAGATTTGGCTCAATATTTCTTGAAGCCCATTTGGCAAAAACCTCGTTGTGGAATAACGCTTACATATACGTTTTTAATTATGTTCTATTATTTTCAAAAGGAACTTATAGTAAATAAAAAAATATATAATTAATAACAATAGAAAAATATTAATTTAGATAATTAAAATAATGAACATAAATAAACATTTTAATAGTAAATAAACAATATTAGTCGGGTTACTATCTCATGCAAAGTAATGCCATTTTCACGCCGATTATGTGACATCTGTCAAAAAATTTTCACCAATTTTTTTGTTGGCATGTAGAGCTTTGAAATTCGGAATATGAATAAATATCTGGGAGCAATAAAGGAATTGGACATTGATTTTTTTTTAATTCGACCCCTAATTGAGGCAACGGGGGTTATTTTTTAAAAAATTATGCAATTTTTTCTGAAGAAAGAAGCCACTCACCTATTTTTATATACAAGAAGAGGTAAATGGTATATAAAAACAATGATATTATACATAAATAAAATGCTTAAAGCGATATAAGCACTGGATTTGGAGTTATTTTTTTATGTCAATTTGGCGAAAATATCGTTTCTGTTACCAGATACATGTAGCATTTTATAACAGCACGTTATTTATTTATTTCAAAATGAAAAAAAAAATAAAGTGATAAACGTAACATTTTCTGTTATTTTAAAAAGGAAATGACAATCAATAAACGACAATACTTTTAGAACACACAATTTATTAAACATTTATACGATAACCATGTCAAGAAAATAATCGCCATTTTGGCGTCAATTAGATACCTTGGTGTGTATAGAGCATATATGTGACATATTTATTTATTAAAAAAACATGAACGTTCACCAAATTTGTTTTCATAGCTGCTTATATCTTTTTGCAACATAGCGCACTTTTTGAAGCTAAAACTCTACAAAAATTAAAAAAACATAAATAAATATTTATAATTATAAATAGTTATAAATAATTATATTACGAATAATTATAATTTATTTACATTTCGTAATTAGTAAATCTGATAATAAAAACACGTTTTTTTGGGGGGGGAGGGCTTTAAAAGACGATATTTCATAGCACGTCATTTTTTGGATTCGCATTTTTTCCGGCCATATTTCATAATTTGCGTCTATTCATTTTGTAACTTGTTTACTTTCTTCTTTATTAACAACGACATTTCGATTTTCTATTCAAATAAAAATTATTCTAAGTACAAAGAATTTCGTAAAATAAATAAATAAAATGAAATGCGGATATGTATTCTTCAAAGCACAAAAATTTTCTAATTGTGTTAATACCCGATGTATCTATATAATAAAGGCCAAACGTATCTGTGCGTAACGCATACGTCATGTTTTGAATGGCAACACTTTCCGATGAAATTTCGATTTTGTAATTTTCGCTATTGCAAATTTTTAAACTTCTAGACATAGCACGTTTTTAAACTTTATGCCATCGTATAGAGAAAAAAATGCACTTTTAAATGCAGTTTGTTAGAAAACTGTATCTCAATTTGTTTTTGAGTTATTAATTATTTTTGTAGTTTTTAGTTCAATTTCTCTAATGGTGGCAACTTGAGTATCGCATGTATGTGGGAAATAAAGGAAAAATAGCCATAGAGCTAAGAAAGAAAAAGAATAGAGATTCAGTTTTGTGTCTGGGGGTGACACAAAAAATGTAACCCTGAAACGCGCTGCATTGAATCAAACACAACCGCGTGCTTTCGCAAAAAAAGAAAAACTTTTAGCGACACAGTTTCAATTCATAATACAATGAAATGCTATTTTAGAATGCTAAAATATAATCAGATCTTTTTCATTTAGAGAAAAAATGATGTTAAAGAATTCGGTCTCTGTTCCACGTGATTGTTTTGTTTGGGCCGAATAAGGGGCTTATTTTGGAAAAATAATGCCCATTCAAATCGTTTTAATCGCATACTGCACCTCCATTTATCTCTTTTCTCCATGGAAAATAACAGATCACTGTATATTTTAGTTGCCATTTTTTTCATAGCAACTGAAAAAAATAGCAATTAAAACCTGTTATGACAAAATGTTGTGGGTTATAAAACCCGGTGAATGTTGTTGGTTTTATTTCGTTTTGCTCTATCAATTCAATAACTTTTAGTTCGTTGTAAACTTACTTTGCAAAAGATGCATCAATTAACAACAAAAATGTATTTTAAAGAATATCTGTGTGTCATATTTTCTTAGTTGGTTTTAAAAACTGAACGAATGCAATTTTATTCTTTGGCAAAATCTTTGGCTAATAACCCCTATCTTGCGTCTAATATGGAAGTACCGATAATTTTCAAAGCTTTATATAATTACATAATTAATATGTTTCATATAAAATTGCTGTTTCGAATTAGTTGGCAGTTTAAAAAGCATATTACGTAGGAAAATTTGGTACTACTCTGTTATCCCGTCGACCAAAATACTATCACCAAATTATAAGATTTAATGCGAATAATGGATGATCGTGAATTTCAATTCAGCGACATTAAATACGATACACTGTTTAAAACATCATTAAGTGATTTTTATTTCGACTTTTTATTTGTATTTTATTAATATTCTACTAATTATTTGTTTTCTTATTATTTAAAATAAAAATTACGTCTATATGTATAATTTGGCGAAATCGGTCGACGGGATAACAGAGTAGTTTATTAATTTTATAGTAATTTAATTAGACGTTTTAATAAAAAAAAAAAATTCACCATTACTCAGTGACTCGGGAACCCCGGGTACGATGTACTAGTTACTTTAAATATAATAAAAATAAGTAAAAACATGATTTTTATGATGATCAAAACGTGACATGCATAATAACAGAGTCATATATTATGTACGCCATGGATTAAACATTAATATTCTTCGACCAATTAAAAAAAATAAATAAAATGCGGGCAGAACAAGGTCCATTCTCGATTAAAAACAACAACCATTTTCTAAATGCTTAAAAAAAGGGTAAGAAAAAGTAATATTGCAACAGTATCATGAAATCAGTTAAACCATTTATTTTAAAAGGTGAAAAGATAAATGATTGAAAGGTTTATATTTTAAATGAAATAAATGGAATTTGAAAAATTATTGGCCATTTTCCACCATAAAAGTATCAATATTATAATCGGTACTTAGTATTCGAATTGGAAAAATTAACACTACTTTTTGTACATGAAAAATGACCTTTGTTTTTTTAAAAATCAAAAAGCAGATTACGAAGTATTACAGAGTTGCCAAGTCTCCGGCTTATTGTAAACCAGAATTTTCTTAGAGAAAATGTTATTCATTTAAATCCGCAGAATGTTTCAATTTAATAAAACATTTTCCGCATTAAAATACCGTTATTCAAAAAGCCGGAGACTTAGCAGATTTACCTATAGCATTTTTTTTTTTATCACGGTACTTTTTTTAGTCGGGTTCAAATTTAGCCAAGATTACGTTTTTTCGCTAAAATCAGCTTTTTCTCACATGTGTAAATTAGATACAATTCATTGATGTTGAAATAAAATGATTTGACTTATGCTATTATTGCTTCTTATAATTTATTTATTGTATTTTAAATCAGATGACTCAAAATCTTTTTTTTTAAATGAACGGAAAGAATGTATTTTGAGAGAGGGCCAAAATAATAAAATTTGGCGATTTATTACCTGCATCCTGCTAAGTGCCTTACTACCATGCTTTTAATACATTTCACAGTACTCCGCTGTTATATGAACTTTGGCGCTTTTATAACAAGTTTTGCGTAATTCTGGTCTAACAGAGCGAATTTTTTTATCGAATGTTACAAATGACTAAGAAAGGGAAAACGAAAGTATTATACTGGTTTATGTGTATTTAAAAATGCATCTGCTAACGGTTATTAAATAAATTATGTATATATAATAAGAGATAAATTGCTTCTGATTCTGTACTTCCATGCTATACGTTTGCATGTTTTTGAGGTGTTATCATTAGAACAACCTAGCCTATTTAGAAAATAATATGGGCAAAAAAAATGTTGGTAACCATCTTTGCGCCAAAATGGACTATAACTTATGTCGGTACAATAATCTCCATCAATGCACGAGCAAAAAAGTTCTAAAATTGCGAATTCTTTGATATTGATTAGTTTAGAAACTTGAAAACTTTTTGGTGGTAACTTTTAAAATATAATATACTCGTTATACACAATTTCTAAAAAATTTTACAGTTTAATTTCACAAATAAACATAAAACTTTCTAGAAAGATTTTAAATCACAATTTAATTGGAATATTGCAATTTCTGGGATAGTGTTGGGGTTCGAAATTATAACTTTAGTATCTGGGTAACTTATAAGATGTAAATGCTCATTTAGAAGGAATTCTAAAAAAACAATTCCGTAACTCTTTTTGACAATCTTATTGCATCCGTGGAAAACAGATATTCAACAATATAAACTATTCTAAGGGATCTCATATAATATAAAATACAGTCAAACATAATATTTTTTGTTATTTAAAGATGCTCAAATTGGTGCGGAGCTTCTGTTTATTCTCATGACATCATTTCAAAGAATTAAAATTCCAGTATACGATAATTTGGTGTTTTATTTTCAGTATTACTTTTAACGTATTGTGTATTTCCAATTTTATATCCATGCATGGTTTGCTTTAACTTTTCAATAAACAGTGTATGCAAATTTATATATAAGATTTTGTAATACTAGTATTTAATATGCTCATTTTCATCCTTATATTTTATCACAATAAATGACAAGTTAAAGGTAGCACCTCATTTTCTTTACTTATCGCAAGTTATTAAATCTCTGTTCTCAGCAATATCGCTCAGACTAATCCCTCTGAGGGAAGTCTTAGTAATGTATTATGCAAAATAGTTCAGTTATTCTTTACAATATTCTTCTTTGTAAGTAGTCCCATCACATAAAAGCATCACATATTTCACTGAAAAGAATTTGAAACTTAAAATGCCTTTAGCTCTTTACATGAAATATTTTGCATAGGAAACGGGATAATACAAAAGGGTCTTTATATAGAATATGTATTTTTTAAAGACTGCTTGCTCTTATTTAAACCACTGCTTTTGTAATTTTACCCTCAAAGAAATCTTTAAGCAGCATTCCACTTCAAAAATCTCATGAAAGCTTTAACTAATTAAAATGATTCACATATTGAACATCTAAGCAATTCTGTAAAAATAGAATAAATTTTATAATCTACATATTGTAAAAATGCGCATATTGTATACTGTAAAAGTTAAATCTAACTAAATAAAATTAATAAAACATCAATTGTCTAAAATTATGAATATTTATATAAATACATTTAAAATTGTAATGGAATCGGCATTTTTTGAAAAGTATTTTATGAATTATGTATTGCATAGTCGAATTCATAGTCGAAATGAAACATGTACGCATTCATATCATTAATAAAATTTTATGAATTAAATTTTACGTCCTGCAAATAATAATATTTTAAAGTTTAAAGCGGATAATTTAGATAATTAAAAATTATTTAAATTCTTAACTAATGTAAAAATGGACGGATATACTATTTTATATATTCAAACTGATGGGTTTTCAATACGTACTTTTCATTCAGAATTTGTATACAAAAGCTGCTATTCCTTTTCAAACACAAAGCAACGTAAATGTTTTTTTGTCCGTGTAATTTTAAAAATTTGTTTTCATAGCATAAAACATTTCCTTTTCTACGCATTTTAATAAAGTCGCATTAAAAAAAATCCTCCTTTCAAACATTTATAAGTATGTGTATCTAATTATAAGACCCCATAGCCCCTAAATGATTGATCATAACTTAATGAAAAAAGATAACTAATTACGGAAACGTCATAGAAGACTTATTGTGAAGATACAAAGAATTTGCTGTTTCCGCCTGTTACTCTGTTAGTCTGTAAGTCTACTCCAAAATAACTCCTCAAAAAACATCCAATTAGTTTTTAATTAAATAGGCATCTTTGTTAGTATAACCGGAGTTAGCTGTTATATATTTTGGTTATATTTCTTTCCTTCGTTCGGAAAATAAGGAACATTTTAATTTACGCCTTTTCTATGGCAATTTTAAAATTTTAATTCTTTGATTAAAAATCGCACATTTGATTGAAACATTTCAATGGAAAATTGGTGATTAAAAAAATTCCAATAAGGCTATTAAACTATTAGTTGTTTGGTAGTGTATTAAATTAGTAGTATTATTTCCACGAGTTTAAAATTTTATTAGTACTACGCCTATCGAGCTCTCTCTATGCTAGTCGTTTTCTTTTAAAGAGTATTGAAACAAATGAAATAATCTAGCAAATATAAATTTAAAGAACAAAACTTCTGGTTCATAATCTAATCAAATGTGCATAGTTGTTTTCTGTAATTTCCCCCCAATTTTCATGCTTCTAGACTCTGTAGTTTGGATTGTGCTTTGAATATGAGTCATTGAGGACAAATTCTTATTTGTGCACTTACAGATAGATCGATTTTTTTAATTAGGTGCATAACTTTTAGTGGAAATGTATACATCTGTTCCAACAATATGAAACATTTTGTTTTACAAATTTACTTGTTTGACAAGATACATATTTTTTTTAATCAGTAACTAAGCAAATGTATTTTAATGTGTATAAAATAAGTCATTCAAATAGTAAAACCACGAGAAAACTGAAAACAAAGCAGTCTTAAGTGCAGATTCGTAGAAACTACAATGTAAGGCTCAGCGTCCTGCCCAACGTATGCAAACCTTGAAGGTCAGTGGAAAGTTAGAGTGAAAGACAGAGGAAGATAAACCAAGACACGTGACGGCTAACGAAGACGACTATTTTTTCATTAGAGCGAGGGATAAAAAGATTGCAACATCTTCTTACCTTCTTACCTAAGTTTAAGGATTACTGTTTGCAAAAGACTATATGAAAAAAGGCTGTTTGTAATAAGAGCTCCTTCTTTCGTCCCACTCCTTCACACAGAAGAATTGATTACCTTGGGGCAAATAACATCGTCTTTGGACCAGGGATCGATCATGGTAACCATCTTATTTCCTGATGAATCTGTGTTCTGCCTAAATACAAATTCTTAAGTACTTTTAATTGGAGAAAACTACGGATCAGCTACCTGGTTTTCAGCATCCAAGAAAAGATCATTTTGGCAATGGATGTTTGATAGTGTAGGCTGGCATAGAATTTGAGAAGCGCACAACACACCTGTTTTTGGCAAAAGATTTATGACTATGAGTTGTTTATATTCGCCTTTTCAGAGATGCAGTTGGCTTTGATTTCACTTTAAAGGACAACAAAGCGTGTTCAGATAGAGCTCCTGCAGTCGAAGAACTTTTTTAAATGGGGATAATCTCTTGATGTATTAACTAGATCTCTATATCTAAACCATGTAAAGCATGTGTTGGACACTCTAAGAAGAGACACTGGAACTTGCTTTCTACCTCCCAGAACCACCAGGACCTGAAAGCATAGTTGCTAGTTGCGTGGAACTAACTGCCACAGGAACACATAAACTTCTTCATTTTCAGTTCACGCTGTGAGATCTGTTTAATTGTGAGAGAAGATTATATCCCCTATTAACCAAATTTTAGTTTTTTTTTGTAAGCTCTGTTTTATAACTTCCGACTCTGATTCTTTCGCAGTTGTAATGCGTGCTCATTATAACTGCCAAATGTTTATTTTTATTATGTTATATCTTTATAAACTTTCATTGATTATAGCATTTTTAATTAACAAGAAATATAACATACGCTGGTTCTAAATTAACACAACAAAATAGACTGTAAACTTTTTATTTATTTCATATCAAAATAGACAGCGAGCCAAGGGCGGCTTTCTATATTCCATCATCTTTTCACGTTGGAATAAAAGCAAACATAAAAAACACAGAGAGTGCTGCAAAAAGCATAAATTAAAACATAAATTACCAGGGAAACAGAGAATACAAGATCTTTGTGATGTTTTTTTGTACATAAATGAAGGCAAACGATATTTACACAAACATCCTGGCCCTCGTTGAAATCCCTTAGGATTTGAACAAGTGTTTAGTTTCTTACAGTTTTACTATAATGAAAAAAATCATAACACATATAAAGTTAATACAAAATAGAAAAAAGTAAAAATGTTCTTAGTTTATAGGATGAGGACAGAGTTTCAGTATGCCCATTGATTATCGTCTAAAGGAAACAAATGATGTCTCTTTTATGAATTTACTAAAAAAAATCGATATTTATCCCATCTTCTGTGAAAGCTATTAATGTACAAGAGTGAAGAAAAAATACGTTCTTACAACTACAGTCAAACGTCTCTTAAGAATAATTTGTTAGCGTTAAAACAACGGAACCGTAAAACCTCACTCATTATTTTAGAGCAAAGAAGCGGAAGTAATAGAAAAAAATTCATTAGACCTGCCTTTTATTCAAAATGTAGAATGTTGAGAAGTACTAATTTTTTCCGTCTATCTCTAAATATTTTTAAACAATTGTGCTTAATATTTCTAAAAGAAATAGTGCAACAAAAGTGCGTAATATCCGTGAGAAATAGTCCAAAGAAAATTCAATATTTATGAGAAAACATATTTTTTTTAATTGCAAGAAACTTTGAGAATGTGATATTCAACATAGATTAAGGGGATTATTTTTATGTTTTAAAGTTTCCATAGACATCCAATTTCTTTTGTCACAGTATTTAATCCATACAAGAAAAATATATTTTATGAAAATCTGTTTTTTATTTGCAGCGTTTTTTTTATCAATTGGTGCAATATTTTAAAGTATTTTGAAATTAAAATGCACGTACTTTCCAATTGATAAAAAGATGTAAGAATAAGATTTAAAAAAACAAAATACTTTTTTTAACAAGTAAAATAGTTTCGTTTAGCTTATATATTTTGCCTCTTCATTGAGTTATAAAAAAAAGATATTCTAAAGTTGCACGGCTTATGGTACATTGAACTGAAACAATGGAAATATTATTTATGAAACAATGGAACATTGGAGGTATGTTCTGGTTTACGTAGTACACAGAAAACTCGGTCCGGTATACATAACGTTATATCCAATACAAATGTAAAGATGTTTCTCTATGCAATAAGAACCATAGAATAATGTTAATACTCGGCTGGTGGTCACCAAAAAATAACGAAAAAGAGAAATAGAAATAACAAACAAGTTTCTTATGTATGTCCAACAGTATAAAATGAAGAGAAAAATGAAAAGAATTTTAAAATGATGTCTGTTTGGTCCAAACAAACCTGAAACAATCGAAAAAAGCTACTGAAGGGATGACCCAATAAAAAGAAAAGGCTTTTTGTAGAGACGATACTTATAATTTAAGAAATTCTTAAATTCTCAGTAACAGAATAGAAAAGACATTTCTTTAATTCAATAATATGTACAAGTTGGAATTTTTTTTATTTCAACATGGAAAATGGCAAAAAAAAACATAATAATAAGCTTGAGTGAGGAGGGTTCGAATTAACAATACATTTAAACGCAGGATACAAATTGAAATTAGTGACAAAAAAAGACTGGCGACAACGTAGTCTGATAATTCTGAGTGGAATTGAAGAAGCAGTTTGATAAAAAGGTAAAAGTGAATATAAAACAATAATTTACGAGAAAGATTTAAATAATTAAAGTTTTATTCCTCTTTTTAATGTAACTAAAACAATTCAGGAATATCTATTTTTTTATAAAAAAAAAATAAATATTAAAATTTAGTGGTGAGAATTCGAAATGTCTAAATAAAAAATAAGCTAAAGCAATACTGATTTAATTGCTATTTCCCACCATAGAAACACAAACACAATTAGTCTGCTGAATAACGACCAATTTGTAATGCAATAATTCGATATGTTACCACCTTGTGTACTACGATGACTGACACTGAACTTTCCGCTTAGGCCGCGTCAGTCACTTTTGACTAACAGTGTAAAATTTTATATAAAACTAAAATTTTATATTGTCTGAAGTAATTATTAAGAAAGTATAATCCTATAATACATAAAAGTTAAGTAATTTTGAAATAAATTTTTCGTAATTACTTAAGACAACATAATATTTTTAATATTATATCATATTCCACACTGGCAGTCATCGGAGACAGACGTGGCATTTTACATTTTAAATTGCAATGATCATTAGCTTGCATTTTCCACAGAATAGCAATTTTTCCTATACTAACGCCTTAATTTTAAAAACTTTCTAGACATTTATCTGTATCTTTGAAATTATTTGCTTTTGATTCGATGAATAATTCCCTTTAATAACGTTCACATGAATGACAGAAAAATTTTAAATATATATACCATCTTTTATTTATTACAATTTTATACTTTTACTGTTTCTTCTGAGTATAATAATATATTTTGAAAATAGTTCAGTTGTTCTTTACAATATTCTTCTTTGAAAGTAGTCACATCATACAAAAACATCACATATTTCACTGGAAAGAATTTGAAAAATGAAATGCCGTTAACTCTTTACATGAAATATTTTGCGCAGGAAACGTGATAATACAAAAGTGTATTAATATAAGATATGCATTTTTTACAGTCTGCTTGCTCTTATTGAAATAGTTGCTTTTGTAATTTTACCCTCAAAGAAACTTTTAAGCACAATTCCACTCCAAAAATCTCATAAAAGCTTTAACTAATTAAAATGATTTACATATTGAACATCTAAGCAATTCTGTTAAAAAAAAATAAATGTTATAATGTGCATATTGTAAAAATGCGCATATTTTCTACAGTAAAAGTTAAATCTAACTAAATAAAATTAGTAAACATCAAGTCTAAAATTATGAATATAAATATATCTAACATTGTAATAGTATCGCCATTTTTTGAAAAGTATTTTATGAATTACATATTGCATTTAATCAAATTGAAGCATGTACGCATTCATATCATTAATCAAATTTTATGAATTAAATTTTACGTCGTGCAAATAATAATATTTTAAAGTTGAAAGCGGATAATTCAGATAATTAAAAATTATTTGAATTCTTAACTAATGCATAAATGGACGGATGTACTATTTTATATATTCCAAATGATGGGTTTTTAATACATACTTTTCATTCAGAAATTGTATACAAAAGCTGCTATTCCTTTTCAAACACAAAGCAACGTAAATGTTTTTATCCATGTAATTTTAAAAATTTGTTTTCATATCATAAAATATTTCATCTTCTGCGCATTTTAATAAAGTCGCATTAAAAAAAAATCTTTTTTTTCTCAAATATTTATAAATATGTGTATCTAATTATAAGACCCCATACACCCATAAATGATTGATCATAACTTAATGAAAAAGATGAATAATTACGGAAACGTCATACAAGACTTATTGTGAATATACGAAAAGTTTGCAGTTTCTGCTTAATATTTTCATAGTCTGTAAGTCTACTTCAAAATGACCGCCTCAAAAATCATCCTATTAGATTTTAATTAAATAGGAATCTTTGTGAGCATTAGAGTAGAAAGCTGTTACATATTTTAGTTATATTTTGTTCCTTCATTCGGAAAATAAGGAACATTTTATTTTACGCGTTCTCTATGGTAATTTAAACGATTTTAAAATTTTAATTATTTGATTAAAAATCGCACATTTGATTGAAAGATTTCAATGAAAAATTGGCGATTTAAAAAATTCCAATAAGGGTATTAAACTATTAGTTTATTGGTAGTGTATTAAATTAATAGTATTATTGCCATGAGTTTAAAATTATATTAGAACTACGCCTATCGAGCCCTCTCTAAACTAGTCGTTTTCTTTTAAAGATTATTGAATCAAATGAAATAAACTATCAAAGATGAAATTAAAAAAGAAAACTTTTTGTTAATATCTAATCAAATATGCAAAGTTGTTTTTTGTAAATTCCTCCCAGTTTTCATTCTTCCCGATTCTGTAGTTTGGGTTGTGTCTTGATTAAGAGTCATTGAGGACAATTCTTATTTATGTACTTACATATAGATCAATTTTTTTAATTGAGTGTATAAGTTTTAGTAAAATTGTTAACACCTGTTCCAATAACATAAAATATTTTGTTTCATAAATTTACTTGTTTGACAAGATACATATTTTTTTCTTTTATTAGTAACTAAAAAAAGGGATTTAATTGTCTATAAAATAAATCTTTTAAATAGTAAAACCACGAGAACACTGAAAACAGAGCAGTCTAAAGTGCAGATTCGCAGAAACTTCAATATAAGGCCCAGCACCATGTTGCTTATGCAAACATTTAAGGGCACTGGATACTTGGACAGAAAGGCATATTAATCCTTTTAGTGCCAAGGAGCGCCGTCGCGCTGCTTTGTCGTTGTGCTGTATCTGAAAATTCACTTGTATCCGACATTTTGAAATCAAAATTAGAAATATTAAAAAAATAATAATCACGATGTTTATATAAAAAATATGCGATCGAAGATAGTTAGAATGCAATATCATATATATTATAAAGCAGAAGTTCTGAAACTTCCAAACGAGTGTTTTCAAAAACTACCCGATGGATCTTTTTCCAGATTATATCATTCGATAGGAAATATTTTTGCGGAGGTTTATGATACAAATATACAGGGATAAATCTGATTTTTCGTACTAAATTTCGTATTTTTCGGTAATTTTTGACGGAAGGGTTGCAACAACTAATTTTTTGGTGATAAGCATATTTCAAAAAAGAAATGAAATGCTTTCTCTAATGGAAAATAATATAAATATTTCGAAAAAAACCTGTTAATTCATTGATTTTAAATAAGTAATGATAAAAAGAAAAAATCCGTTTAATGCAAAATAATATTTTGAAAGGAAAATATTTATCTTTAACGAAAAAAAAAAAAAAAGAATATTTATAATATTTAAAAAGTAACTCAATGTGAAAGAAAGTTTTGAAGTGACACAATATTTGGCTATTTATTTATTTCGAGCGAGATTAAAAGAAAACAACATCTCAAAAATTTCATTAAGTAAAACATAAGTATTTTTTTCTTTCTTTTTTTAAAAATATTTTTAAATCTAATTTTCCCGTTATGTATTTTACAGAAGAAACTCGCCGAATTAATTTTAAAAAAAAGGCTCTAATTGTTATTTGTATGTTGTTTGTTCAATTGGGTGTTTCAATCTACTTTCGTTGCCAATCAATGCGATTCTAAACCAAAAAAAACACAAGACGGAGCGATGTTCGCAAGAACTATTTTCTCCCTCTCTCTCTTTTAATGAGTGAGAGCATTTTTAGGAAAAATTTTTACATTTAACTTAAATACATATATAGCAGTTAATACGACAAAAATGAATAACATTTAAATTTTAGGGTAAATGTCTTTCCACATACATAGATTTTGTAAAATAATTTAACTGCAACTTTTAAAAATTTTTTTGGCACAGATATCTTATACGCACTACATTGGTGCGATTTGTCTCTTACGCCAATACCATACATAAATCTGGGTGCTGACGCCAAAGTGTCGTTATTTTGCTTGATATGGCAACCCGGATGTTATTGTCTATTTATTAATAAATTGTCTATTTACATTTTTTTCTTTTTTTCCAATTATATAAACTATTTTAATCTAGGCACATTTGTCATACATGCGCCATATTTGCGCGATTGCATTAAAATGGCAATTTTATGCCTCACTTGGTAACCTGGCTGTTGTTTATTTATTAATACATTTTTATTTTATTTTATTTTATTTTTTAAAGAATATAAATAGTTTTGTTTTATAATTATTAACTAAACTTTTTAAAATTTATTGTTATTTTCTATTTAAAATAACAGAAAATAATTGTAAACTATATATGTAACTGGTATTTGAAAACAAAATTTTCTCCGAATCGGCATCAGAAGTAAAAAAACGCGACAATGTGGTGCGTATATGTCATGTATACATTTTTTTTTTTACTATACTACAGTATTTAAACATGCTGTATAAATAACGATTATTGTTTTTTCCAAACATGTTTGGCACAGATATTATATACACACTGAGGTATCTGACTAGCGCCAAAACGGTGTTATTTTGCCTGATATGGTAACCCAGCAATAGTTATTTTTGTATTAATAAATTGTTTATTTACTTTCAATTTCTTTTTAGAAATTCTATAAATTGTTTTGTGCTATAATAACTTTTTTAATTCTATTAATATTTTCGTTTTAAAATAACGAAAATTATTTTTTTAAATGCACATTTCTTCGCAATTCTAAAACAAGGATTTTGCCGCATTGGCATTGGAAGGAAATCTTGCAAATCCGGGTATGTGCCGGAGTTTTTTATGAAATATGATATTTTCAAATGTAAATTGAGTGCTACTTGATTAACACGTCGGCCAGTTTCGCCAAACTATTCAAATTTACATAATTTCATTTTAAATAACGAAAGAACAATAAACATAAATTAAAAATACAAATTAAAAATCGAATTAAAAAGCACTTATGACGTAAAAAATACGTGTATCACGTGTAATATCAATTGCTATCATACTTACGATCATCGATTATTGACATTTATTCCTACAATCTGCTATTAATTTTTTTCTCGACAGAATAATCAAGTAGTACCGTACATTGTACAAACTCCAGTTAATATTACAGAAATAGAGCTAAAAATAACTAAATTTAGGTGCAAATGCACACACCCATGTTGTAAGAAAGAGGCACAAATGTCATATATGCACCACGTTGGGGTGATACATTTCTGGCGCCACTTTAACGAAAAATTCGTTTTCAAATGACAGTTACATTTCTATTTTCTATTTTACTTTACTATGTATAGAACGTAACATTTTGTATCATTTCAAAATGCAAATGAAAGTAAATAAATAGTTCATTAATAAATTAAAAACAAAGCTGGATTACCATAAGAGACATAAAATGTTCATTTTGTTTCAATCACGCCAACGTGCTGCGTATATGATATCTGTATCAAAAAATGAATTTCACACATTCAAAAAACATTCACCTTATTTTTCTAAGGAAAATTTTATTTAACTTTATTTATTCTGCTGCATTCCAAAAACGGAACACTGTAGTAGATTTGTCAAGAGCAGATGTACGTTGCGAAATATAATATAATATTAATAGAGGATGTATTAAGGATTCCTAGGTTTAGAGTTCAAAAACTATCAAATGAAAATGAATCACTTGAAAATTGTTTAAATTCAATGGTCAATCCCTGCTATCATAATGCTCGCTATTTTAGAAGTGAATAGACAATATTTAAATTGCTCTTTTCATAATTACCTCATTTATCTATCAAACTCTACAATAAATGGTCAACTGAAATATTTTTTTCTTAAAAGCCCGAATTTTATAATGAATGCATAAAATGATACAACAGCATAATATTTTATTATTATTTTAATATATTTTGGCGTCAACGGATCTTGATTCCATTGCTGTTGTTTTTATTTTTGGCCCAGTTTTGTTTTTTCTAGCTCGCTGAATTTTGCACTGATGAAGAATCTCGACAGTAGATTCGAAACAGCTGTTTGCTAACTTTTAATGCATTTTTGGTGCATTTATAATCGTTGGTTTTCTATCTTTAAATACACTGGCGTTTTGTATGATTTTCAGAAATGTGAAAGAGCATTCGAGGTGAAGTTGCTTTAAAAAACACAATCATATTCAATATTTTGTTTGATTCATGTTTTGTTTTGAAAAATAGACCAGCGCAGCGGGCTTAGCCTGCTAGTAATGAATAAAAATACGAACACGGTAACACGGCCGTAACTATGTTTATCCAATACTCGAAATTATATAACAACAATAAAAAAAGATATTTTTAGACAGCTTAGAAAAAACTGCAAAAATAAAATGGTAATGTCTTTCATTCACAGTTTATCGTTTGCAATTAGAAAACGTCTTACATTTTGCTATTTCTGTTGCTAGGCGACAATAAATTAAATAAATTTAAATAGCACTTTATCCAACACTGCGTGCGCCAAAAGTGAACTGTCAAATGAGCGCTATCGCGAACTTGGAATTTTTCACAATTAGCGAGAGAAGCGCGAAGGCGCTGCTTGGCACTAAAAGGGTTAAGGTCGACCAAGACCCATGATGGTTAACGAAGGTGGCTATGTTTCATTAGAGCGAGGGATAACAAGAGTGCAATATCTTATTAGCTCTCCGTTGACCTTTATGCGGCCACAGTCAGTCGAGGTTTAAGGATTACTGTTTTGAAAAGACTATATGAGAAAAGGTGTTTGAAATAAGACCTCCTTCTTTCGCCCCACACCTTCACACAGAAGAACTGTTTACCTTGGTGCAAATAACATTGTCATTGGACCAGAGATCAATGGTGGAAACCATCCTATTTTCTGATGAATCTGTGTTCTACCTAAATACAAATTCTCAAGTACTTTTACCTGGATAAAACTACAGATCAGCTTCAGCACCAGTGAAAAGATCATTTTGGCAGTGGATGTTTAATGGTGTAGGCAGGCATTAAGTTTGGGGAGCGCACAACACACCTAATAAAATGTTTTTGATTCTGGGTTCTCTATATTTGCCTTTTCAGAGATGCAGTTGGCTTTGATTTCACTTTAAGGGGCAACAAATCGTGCTCAGATAGAGCTCCTACAGTCGTTTTTAAAAGTGAGGGCATTCTCTTATGTATTGAAGAGCTAGATCTCTAGATCTAAACCATGTAAAACATGTGTTAGACACTCTAAGAAGAGACACTGGAACTCCCTTTTCGAATTCCACAACCACCAGGACCTGAAAGCATAGTTGCTAGTTGCGTATAACTAACTGCCATGGGGATCCATAAAATTTTTCATTTTCAGTTCACGCTGTGAAAGCTGCTTAATTGTGAAAGAGGATTGTATCCTCTATAATCCAAATTTTAGTTCGATGTTGTAAACTCTGTTTTATACCTTCCGACGCTGATTCTTTCGTAGTTGTAAAACGTGCTCATTATAACTGCCAAATGTTTATTTTTTATTTGATATATCATTATAATTTTTTATCGTTCGTAGAATTTTTAACAAATAAGAAACATAACACCCGCTGGTTCTAAATTAACACAATAAAAGAGACTGTAAACTTGCGTTTTATTTCACATCAAAATAGCGAGCGAGCCAAGGACGGCTTTCAATATTCCATCCTCTTTCCACAATGGAATAAAAAACAGCCTTAAAACAGAGAGAATGCTGCCAAAAGCATAAAGTATGAAAAATAAATTACCATGAAAACGAAGATTACAAGATCTTCGTGGTGCGTTTTTCGACATAAATGAAGGCACAAGTTATTTACACAAACGTTCTGGGCCCCTTTGAAATCCCTTAGGAAAGCGATAAAAGTGTCAATCTTATATCCTTATATATATTATAAATGTGAAAGTGTGTCCGAAAATTGGAATGAACTTGGCTTCAAAACGGATGGATTAATGTCTTTGAATCTTTGCATATGGACATATTATAGGAGTGGAATGAACATAGGCTAATTTTTATTTATTTTATTCAAATAGTTTCCTTAATAATTCAAAATTTAATTATTTTTCATACAAAATCAATAGGCATTTTCCGATAAAATTTAACCATTTTCCTTTCCTGTTGCCAAGAAAATAAAAATAATAATTTTTCAGCAGCAATGAATTTTTAATAAAAAACTTCCACGCAAAAAACTATAATAAAATAATTTAAAAGAAAATAATTATGACGTCATGTTTGAAATAAAAATAAAAGGTGTATTTTTTATAATATATTTAACAAGGATATTTGTTTAATTAATGGGAATTTGTGTAAAATATGGCGACATAAATTAAAAGTAAAAAGAATGAAAAAGAATTATATTTTTAATAAAATGGTTCACTTATGAAAATGTGACGTCATAGTTGAAATAAAACAGATACTTCATAGCAGTCGTTAAAAATACAAGGGGTATGAATATCAGTAGCTAATGGAGCGAGATAAATAATGACGTAATATTTAAAATGAATCAGAAATATTTTTTACTTATAATAATTAATAATTTATAAGTTACATACAAATGAATATTTTTATTCAAAACTCATAATTATAAATGGAAGACATTTTTGTGAGGAAAAGGCGGAAAATAAAACTACTGATTAATATATTTTTTGCTCGATTTTTTAACACTTTCGAACAAAGTTTCAAAGTTATTATGCTTTCGGTTTGTCTGTCTGTCTGGTCGCTTTCTAACTTTCGTAAATATACTCCGATTTTCCTGAAATTTTTGGACGTTCTTAACGTTTACCTAGCACGAATAGCTATTGAAAATAAAGTTTCTACCATGATTAGTTTGTTTACAAGGATTGTCAAAAAATTTCCTTACATTATGGCATTATGGGGAAAATCTTTTTAATTAAATTTAACAATGTTACACACTGTGAAACATATTCAAATTTACATGCATTTACAAAGTGCACTAAAATATGCATTTTGTAAAGTATGTAGTGAAAAGAACACTTATTATTCATTTACAGGGTTACACAGAAGAATTCCATTGCATAAGAATAAAGGGAGGAACAGTTTCCGACATATTTTAATTATGGTAAACGATTTCATGTATAATCAAATTGATATACGTTGCTGAGGCTTAATGTGAGTTATTTCATGCATAATACGAAGTGCATAGCATTTACAGGGACACACAAAAGATTTCAAATTTTATATATTCTATTCGAAGTACTGTATATGATGGATGATGACTGTTGCATGGATGAAATGCAGTTTGAATTATGATATGTGCTTTTAAGTTTCGCTAAATGTATGCATATTAAATGGAGAGTATAAATGGTAATAGTATAAATAGTTAAATTTAGATATACAGGGTTACACAAAAGATCTCGGAAAGGTTACTGAATATGAGCGTAATTTACTTAAAGGTTGTTTTTAAATAAAATATGCATTTTTATTTTGAACTGCATTTAGTAAACTAAGAAATGTTTGTAGTATATATATAAAATGATATACAGGGTCCTGCAAAGAACTGGATACAAGGTTGTCTTCGGATGATAATTTCTGAAAATGTAATTTAGGTAGTAATAAGAAATATTTTTGTTTGAACTAAATTTTAGAAAGATACTTTCGTGTATTAAAGACACTTGGAAAACTACAGGGCTGAACAAAAGAATTCAAGAATGTTTCTATCTATTAGTATTAATAGCAGAAAGGAAAATTTTAACCAGCAAACAAATTAGCAAATATGGATTATCAGAAGTTTTTTACCATAAATTCGCGATAAAAAGTTAATTACACATGCTTTTCATCATCGAAATTTTTTGCTTGATTGATCAATTATTTATTCTTTAAATGTTATGTGAACGAAGTCACGGGTAACTGCTAGTATATTATAAATGTGAAAGTGTGTCCGAAAAATTGGAATGAAATTGGCTTCAAAACGGATGGATTTGTATGTGCTTTGTATTTTTGCATACACACTGCTCAAAACAATTAAAGGATATTTGAAGTTTTATATAAAATAAAGATATAAACGAATTTTTTTTTTGCCGAAAATAGGAGAAGAGAATCGCAAAAGCAAATGTTTCTGCTTTTCAAACTGTGGAGTATGTAAATTTTGAGTTCGACGTCAAAAACGTCGCTTCAGCGGCAAATAATGAAATTTTACTTTCAACTGGATAAAAGAGAATGAAGACAAGGATGATCGGCATTCAGTGATTGCTTTGTTTCGATGAGTACGATGTCTCAGCGAAGTCATTTGACAGATTCAGAAGCTTGGAGAATTGTTGGTAGGTTAGAAGGGGGCCAAACTCAAGCCGAAGTAGCGCAAGCCATTGGAGTGTCACAAAGTTTCATTTCCAGGATCTGGAACCGTTTTTTGGAGAGTGGATGTGCAGGCCGAAGACCAGGGCAAGGTCGTAGATGGGCAACAACGCCCAATGAAGATCGTTATTTAGCGTTAACAGCTCGGAGACACCGAAACATGAACGCTACTATTCTCCAACAACACCTTCGCTCGGCTACAGGCACCACGATTTCAACTCAGACTGTCCGAAACCGGCTCCATGCTGTAGATCTGTATGCTCGCCGACCGATGGTATGTGTTAGATTAACATCAAGGCATCGTCGCGACCGCAGGGAGTGGGCAAGCGAGCATGTCAGCTGGAGGAGAAATGAATGGAGCAACATTCTGTTTTTTGACGAGTCCCGTTTTTCTGTGCATCTGGTTAATAGGCGTATTTTCATCTGGAGGGACCGTGGCAGTAAGAATAATCCTGCGTTCGTGCGCGAATGTGTCAGATTTGGCGGTGGAGGAGTGTTGGTGTATGGTGGCATCTCCATTGATGGGAGCACTGACCTCTATATCATTCGAAATGGAGCTCTGACTAGTCGCCGATATAGGGATGAGATCCTCAGACCTATTTTAGTCCCTTACGCTGCAGCAATCGGAGACAACTTCATTTTAATGGACGATAACTGCAGGCCACATCGTGCAAACCTGGTGGAGGGTTTCCTTTTCGAGGAAGGAATCGTTCGAATGGAATGACCAGCGTGTTCTCCAGACATGAATCCAATCGAGCACGTTTGTGACGCTCTAGAAAGTTTCTGGCCACCAACAACCCCCACAAACTCTCCAAGAACTAGAAGGAGCTCTTCTGTAAGAGTGGGGCAGAATACCCCAACTCGTCATTAATAGCCTCATTGAGTCCATGAATCAAAGGTGTTCAACGTTGCTGGCCGCCCGTGGAAACCATACCCCCTACTGAAAATGATTTTTTTTTAAGAAAACACCTTTTCTTATTCTTTTTTTCTCATATGCACAAATTGTGTTTTTTTCCTTTTGTACACAAATGCGCAATAAAATGCATTTTTTTCTGCCAAACATGTGTAATTTATTCTCGTATAACCTACTATGTCTGTCGACCATGTATCAATCAGCTAAAAAGTTTCCCAGATACAAAATCCACCTAAAACTGCAATACCCTTTAATTGTTTTGAGCAGTGTTGATAGATTAGAGGTCTGAAATGAACATAGGCTAATGTTTATTTATTTTATTCAAATATTTTTCTTAATAATCCAAAATTTCATCATTTTTTATACAGAATCAATTGACATTTTTTCTATGATATTTAATCAAATTAAATCAGGTTTCTTTTTTGTTGCCAAAAAATAAAAAAGAGGAAAAATAATTTCTCTTCAGTAATTTACTTTCAATTGTAAGATTTTCACGTGATAAAAAATGAAATAAATTAATTAATAATTTAAAAATGTATCACTGTGACGTCATATTGAAAACAAAACATAAGTTTTCAACACTTCTAATAACTCAAGGAGCATAAATTTTGAGTAAGTACTAAAAGAAAAGAAATATGATGTCATATATAAAAAATAAAATGGAATTGATGTTGGAACTTTGATATTGAAATGAAATGAGATTCAATTAAGATATCAAATGTTATTATTTAAAGAAAATTATGTTTATCGTCTGCGCATTATTAATATAAATATTTAAATTTTGATTTCTAAATGAAATAGATTGAAAAGAAAGGTTAAAAAGAAAATTCATAGAAAATGTCAATAATTTATTCCGCAAAATTATCAACGTTATAATTGACGAAATAATTAATGAAAAATAATTTTTATCATTCTTAAAAAGTAAAAAAATAAATCAACTAATTGGGAAAAAAAGATATTTAACAAGTGTTAATTCTTAAAGCTTTTCAGTTCAGAAAATATTAATAAAAATTACTTTAAAAAATGCACTTTCGGGCATAAAACATAAATATTTAATATGATTGCGTAAAAATATCATTTCCTTCTGTCAATATCGCAACTAAGCATCCGGGGCTCGAAGTTCGCTGTAGCTGTAAACAAGTTTCTAAATGGCGATTTGCAACCGGCTTTTAATTCCACATTTATTTTCGTTTTCAAAGAGTAAAAATACGTTGTTACATAAAAAAAATAATAATTTCTATAGAGGTATATAGTATGTAAAGCACACCTATACAAACTTTAAAAAATACCTCCTAAAACACAGTTTTGTGGTAGAATTTTCCTAGCATTGTTTTTTCGTTTTACGAAGGTAAATTCGTCGATTTTCATGATTTTACTAGACCTTCGCTTTTGACACATTCTAACCTGGTTAAAAAGTATTTACGACTTCGCCCTGTTTGTAGCCGGATGCCGCAGTGCCTGCGCTCTACCATCTGTCTGTAATTACTGTTAGCATAAATAAAACTTCCTTGGCACTTATACACTAATGATTTATTCTGTTATTATTCATTTCTTTAATTTAAACTCTCCTTCCCAACCTCAAATCAAAACAAAATATGGTTTATCTCTTTTCCAATCTATCCATCTGGTTCAATCCATCTAATTACTTATCTAAACTCCTTTTTCTTTCCTCCCTAAAAGATCAAAGTACAGTATTACGTCATACTGTTTCAATTACATCATTTCATTCCAGAGTGACGTCATCCCGACAAAGTCTGTGGTTTTTTCTTTTTTTCAAAGATCGTCTGCTAATCTGGGGGAAGAAAATAACGCAGTATGCAAATTTATGGAACCAGATGATTCTGATGTGAGAGGGATATAAGCAGTTCTTTTTGAAAACTGTGTTGGTTGTCTTTTGAGTATATCGTTGTTGTTTTGAATATATCGCTTCATGAAACACCATGACTTTATTCAGGGTGAATATAAATTAGAAGCATTTCTAAAAGTGGTTGGAAAGTATTTTTCTTTTTAAGACTGGATGTTTATGATGGATTTACATATAAGCAAATTTAGAGCTCCCTGTTGTATTTTGCCAAAGCCGGTGTTCTCATTCATTTGTAAACTATAAGGAAATGTAAAAGATAGTGAGTTGTTTTTTTTTCAAGTTATGTTCTATTTAAATTTATTTAATTATTGTTGTTCATTTAACTGTGTTTTTTCTTTTTGTTTAATAAACGTTAGTTTATTGTAAAACTTAATTACGTTTCTTTCGGTTATTACACACTGTCGTTCAGCCATTTTTGCCTTAGCTTCCACTACTCTGTTTCAATTTAAGACTGTTTTACAAAGCCGATGTTAAAGATTAATTTAAAGGCTGGCCCGACATACCGGGTCATCACGGGTTATGGGCCCCGCCCTTTTTTGGTGAATTTAACCCTTTGAGGGCCATAACTCCGGCAGAGTACGTTGGCAGATGTGTTCAAACAGCGCTCTTTAAAACCTCCTAGTGAATTTTAGTTGAGGGGCGCAGTTTTTTTTTCATTTAGTGACATTTAATGAACTGCTATTTTATTTTTAAAGGAATTTAAAGTCTTTAAATGACTTATTCAAGTAATGACTCAGTCAAAACTCAAGTTTTTTTTCCGATACGTTTCTTATTTCCGTACGTTTTTTTTGATAAAATATTAAACGGTAAACTTTTAAATATTTATCTTTGGAATTAGTTTTTTTTTCAAAAAACTTTGAAATTTGAGCTTGTTTTTTTACTATTCCAAATTTTACGGCAATGCCAACTATACAGGTGAGCAAGACCTTAACCCGTTCGTGACGGCGCGCGCATTTCGAAGTGCACTTCTGAGGACGGAGCGGGGAAATTCGATTTCCTCTTCAGGGCCGAAGGATTTTGCGAAGCTAGGCCTAACTCTTGTAATGTGTTCTTTAAAAAATTATAAAAAATTCCTTTTTCCATGTAACCTTTTGAAATAAATATACATGGAATTAGTCGTCATTATGTATATTCACAGAAAAATTGAATTACTTTCTCCGATATTTTAATATAAAAATTACTTCTTAAACGTATGTATTACCTATTTTAGCTACTTTTGTAGGTTGCAAAATTATCACAATATGATCAATAAGAACCAATAATCAATTTGAAACAATATGATTACAAAATACCTACGTAACTTTAATATAGCAACATTTGAAACATTTTCCTCAAATAAAAAATAATTTTGATAAAACAGAAACAGTTTTGCTTCTAAATAATTTGTAATGCATTCTTTAAACAAAATAAGCGTTTTAAAGAATCCGATTTATTAACAAATAAGAATAATTAATAGAACATGCAAGCACCTTCTGCATGTTAGTTTTTATTACTTATTATATAAACATACAGGCAAAATAAATTTTAAATGTTTCCTTAAAAATATTAGAGAATTCAAAAATTACATATAATCAATCATAAAACATTTATTTAATAAAAAGTATTGGATAACAGTAAGTAAAAAGTGAATAAAACTAAACTTTAAAATAAAATATGCATTTCTATAAAGTTGTTAAATATAAGGATAAATATAGTAATATATGTTAAAACAAAATATCAAATAAAGATTATTTGATAATAGGGATTAAACTTAAATGCTAAATTAAAATACATTAATCAAAGAATTGTTGATTTCAAAATATCTTTATATCTTATGTATTAAAAATTATTAAAAATTATAAATAAACTTATGAAATTAAAAAGTATTGAATAATAATTAATAATAATACATGAAACTAAATAGCAATTTTAAATTTACTGATAAAAAATGCCAATAATGTTAAAAGTATTTTTGGAATTGGAAATATATTTATAATCAAGCATCAAATAATACACCGAATAAATCTATTAATTTATAACATCTAAAACTTAATATTAAATCGAAATATGCATGCTAATGTATGCGCTTATTCATCGAAATATTCAGAATTTAATGATTCTGTTAGAAACTCTAAAAAATTTTGCTTTCTTAAAATTTCTTTTTTTTTACGTTTCAGTGAGTTTGAGAAGCGCGATACTTAAATAGAGATAATTCAATTTAAAATGAATTAGTTTGAAACGATGCATAATATTCTAAAAAGTTAAAAAAATAAAAAATAATCAAGTATCTCACGATTGAAAACTTTATTTTTATTCTGTCCTTTCTTTCCTTTCTTTTTTTTATTTTTATTTTTATTTTAAATTACGGCTTAAAAGAATTTGCCGCAACAAAATAAAGCTTAAAATGGAGTCACTGTTTTATTCTGAAACAACCAATCCCAAAATTTCGGAGCTCGATAATCACAAGGATTTATATACAAGTAAGCAGTTTGGAATAAAAACGAAAAAAAAAATCTTAGGAAACATTCATTTGTCGATCTAAGTTATTTTCAGACCAGATAAAAAGGGGGAAAAAAGAAAAATAGAAACGCACATTAATTAGAATGCTTACTCAGAGTCGAGAGTGCATGAAGCATTATGTACTCCTTAGCTCATTCACTCTGTATCTCTTTCCAAATAGTGTAGAACATTTTGCCATAAATAAAAAATAAAGTTTAAATAGAACTGTAAAAGATTTATGATCGAAAAGAGAATACGTTATAAAGGCTTCAGAGAAAAAAATAAATACATCATATGATAAAATCATATTTTCTTTTCACTGCAGTATTTTTTGTGAAAAATTAAACTAATTTTTATTAAAAAAAAAAAAAAATATATATATATACTGATTCCACTTGTTTTCTAAGTTAGGATGGAATGTATTCTTCTCTAATATAAAGTCAAATACGATTACGATAAACATATTATACGTTATATTCTTTAAATTAAAACGTTCCAGACTGACGGCACGAATACTTGACGCTGGGGATCTGAGTGCCTACAGCGCTGTCGCGTATACGGGTATCGCGGGATGTGAGTGCCAATGGTGCCGACACGAATACTGGTCGTTCGTCCCGAAGGGGTTGACCGCACATTTTTCCTTCTGAAGTTCAGTAGCATTATTTCTAATAAAGAAAATTAAAGTTTTATTAGACGCGTAAAAAGATTTATGAAACACAAAGACGTGATGAAAAAATATTTTTTTCCCATTGTAGTATTTCCATAAAAAATTAAATTCGCGTGGATTTAAAAAAAAATGTTTTCGTTAGCTTTCCTAATTTGAAGGAGAAGTCTTCTTCCTTAATATACATTCAAATAGAATTAGGATAATTTTTTTATATGCTAAACTGTGAAAATCAAAACGTTCCGTTTGATCGGCATGAATGGTAGTCTCGCGGGATGTGAGTACAAACAGCGCCGGCATGAATGGTAGTCTCGCGGGATCTGAGCACAATCGGTGCCGGCATCTATAGTGGTCGCTCGTCCCCAAGAGGTTAATACCCTTAATGCCTATAATTATAGAAATTGGTGCTCCGATATAAAATTTTTGTTATTGGACAAAAATGCCTGATCCATTGTCAATGGAACTGAACCCAAACCAGCAGATACTGAAACAACTGCATGGAAGGATTTCGAAGCTAGAGAGCGGTCTGCATTATCTATTTTGTACTTAAATATAGAACCAGAATTCCGAAGGATTATAGAAAGTTTGGATGATCCAAAGTCTGTATCAGATAAACTGAAAACACATTTTTATCCCGATAATAGAGCACGTCACATGCAGGTATTTTCGAAAGTTCTTGCTACCAGAATAGAGCCAGAGGAATCTGTGGACATGTTGGCTGCCCGTATTCAAAGGATTGCAGGTCAATTAACAGAAATGAAAAAGCCTATGGAAGAAGAGTACCTATCATTCCACATACTTAGGTACTTACCATCCCAGTTTGACAACCTGGTTCAGTCTATTCTTCGATGGACTGACGATGAATTCACGTTCCATAATTTTTTGACTGAGTTAGTTGCAGAGGAATCACGTCTTCAATTAAGAGAGAATCACAAAAGTGAAGGACATAGTGCCCATGTGCAGTACGCCAGACCAAAATCTCGACAAAAAGGAACTTGCCATAAATGTGTCATCACTTGAGACAATGCAAATCTAGTAAATTCCTGCCAGATAGTGTCGGAGGACCCAGCGAGTCAACTTCTACAGAAACCTCTCCATTGAGTACAACGGCAGCCAGAGAATCATCCATATCGAGACGTAGCCCTGAGATATCTAGACGTCGCTACCAGAGGCCTCAGAAACCAGTGAGCCAGATTAAATCAAATAAAATGATTGAAACATTAAACATGTCATTTAATGAGGAGGCCACTATCCCAAAACATTGTAACATTGAGGAACAAGGTCCTACCTATACTTTAAAAGACCCTTTCGGTATTTCTGAAAAGCGCAACGGAGACGAGCTGGGCCCTACTTACATTTTAAGTCCGAATACACCTGAAATTGACCCTTATAATACTACAGATCATTCTTCTGAAGAGGAGCAAAAAGGTGACGAGGTAACACGAACATTAAGGGTAGCTGTTTTGTATAAGAAAAATTAAAACTAGACCAATAGGGGGACGAACAGATGCTTATTACTATGAACAAGGTAAAAGGGACAGATTAAGATCAATAAAAGACGTAAGGGATTATTGTTTGAGAAATAGTATCAAATTTGAGCCATATTTGTTTTGTTTCAGAGGATCTGATAAATATGAAGGTACAGTCCAAAGTGCCAAAGGTAGTTCAAGTTCAAGTTCCAGTCCCAGTTATAATCCAACTTATGACCAAATCCCAGATAATAATCAAGCTGATAGATGACTAGCCGACTCAACCATACGGAACACATACAAACAGGCACTTACATCGCCACAATGGGAACAATGGAAAAGTGCAATGGGGGATGAAATTTCCATAATGAAAAAGAGACAAATGTGGCGTTTAACACAATTACCTGAGGGAATACAGCCACTTGGGTGCAGGTGGGTATATACAATAAAGCATGACAAAACTAGAAAAATTACTAGATACAAGGCCAGATTGGTAGCACAGGGATACAAACAAATAAAAGGGGAAACATATGACGAGACATTCAGTCCCGTTATAAATTTTAGTTTAATAAGATTTTTCTTCTCAGCCTTAGTTTCTGCTCAGGGATGGACCCATTTGCAATGTGACGTAAAAGGAGCCTGTTTATATGCTCCATTATCAGATGAAGTTTACATGAAACAGCCCCCAGGTTTTGTATAAAAAGGAAAAGAAAATTTAGTTTGTCGCCTACACAGGACAAGTTATGGCTTGCACCAGAGCGGCCGTGTATGGTTTTTTGAGTTACACAGGGTTTTAATCAGTTTGGGTTTTGTAAAATTAGAATGGAGTAATTGTGTTTATGTATTTAAAGATGATATTGTGTTATTACTATATGTTGACGATTTTGTAATCCTAGGTAAAGAAAAAAAATATGTTGACAAAACAGTTAATCTCCTTATGAAGCATTTTGACTTAAAGATTTTGGGAAAAACCAAAAAATTACTTGAAACAGAATTTGAGGAATAGATGGTAACATATCTATCCTCCAGTTAAAATATATAGAAGAAGTATGTTCCCGCTTCAAAGACTTTAATTTTCCTATACCTTCCTTACCAATTAGTAAGGGAATGGTTTATTTTAAAAATCAATGTCCTCAAACAGATCATGAAATTAATGAAATGCTTCAATTTCCCTACAGGAGTGTCTTAGGTTGTTTATCATTTTTATTACGAGCCGAACCAGACTTGATATCTCATATGCTGTGAACATATTTAGTCAATTCCAAAGTAACCCTGGAATTGTCCATTGGAATGGCTTGTTAAAACTTCTAGGATATGTAAATCACACAAAACATCTTAAACTTAAGTTAACATGTAATAAAATTAATCTCATTACATTTACAGATGCAGATTTTGCATCCAATCGGGTCGACAGAACATCAATGGGGGGGGGGGGGGTCAAATAATTTTATTAGACGAATCGCCTATAACATGGAGGGCATTTAAGCAGAAATCAATATGTTTATCTACAATGGAATCAGAATTCGTAGCCTTGACCGAAGCAGCAAAAGAACCTTTATGGTTCAATAGAATTATTGATGAATGTTATAAAAGGCATATATTTTTAGATCAAAAGGTTAAACCTACTTTATTAGTAGACACATGGCTGCTATTGATTCCATAAAATCTCCCATTGAAAACTACAGGACCAAACATATAGATGTTAAATTGTTCTTCGTCCGTGATTTACTGAATCAGGAAATTTTCACAGTTAAACATATAAGAGGTAAAAATAATTTGGCCGATATATTTACAAAGCCTCTCACAAAGTTTGAATCGCAGCGATTTATAGAAACAATATTTAACTTTGAAATTGTAGAATAATATTAAAAAAATCATTTAAACCCTCCTTTGAACTTCATATATTATTTCAATGTAAACATATACCTTTTATAAGTTTTTTTAAGTTAAACTTTGTATTTGTTGACTTAAATTTTATAGAAAGTTCCAGGAAACTTGTGTGTTTCTATGCATAATATATGAATGTTTGTTTTAATTGTTTGCATTTAATGATTATACAATTTGTTTTTTTATTACTCTTCCTTAACCAATGAGCAAATTAATTTCCCGCTGGAATTTGGTGCGGACTCCATGATAGTTCATCCTCCCGGGTCCGAGCGGCCCCAAGAAGCGTCTCGCAGGGGTGAAAATGTAATCAGCCAGAGTGGCCTGCAGGGGGTAGCGGCTATCGTGCATGTTCCGATCATAGGAAGGCCTGTCGCGGGCACGTTATCTTTATTTCTGTAAGTCCCTATTTTTAATATTATGGAAATGTCACTTTTATCCCGCTCATATGGAAAAGGTTAGATGTAATGAAATTTTGTTAAGTTTATTGTTGAATTTAATGGTTGTATATTCTTAAATTTTTTGAATTTACATGCATTTATCCTAAAAATGTATTTGATACAAGTTTCTTTCCATAAATGTAATAAATGTATAAATATATGTGCATAAAGTTAATTTCAAATTGACCAATACTTTATATGAGGAGCCCAGAAGCCAAGGGATACAAGTGACAAAATTTACATTTCGAGTAAATTGAATTCAAAGTTAAACATCAATTGTAATTGAACGAACTGAGATATGAAACTTTTGCTTACTTCTTAGTGATCTTTGAACTCTTATTTCAATAACTGTTTTAAAAAAAGTGGAATACAATATTTCTTTTTATTTATAACTAAGCAATGTTTATCGTCATTCGGCACTTGTACCCATTGGCTTCCAAGCAATAGGGTCATTCCATGTCAACTGGCCTAGAGGCTCCCACTCGACCCCCTTCGATTTTTATGAAATTGATACAGAATATACATGTGGGCATATGATGAACATTTGGAAACTGTTTAGTGCAAAAAATTGTATAGTTGAAGCACGAGGGGTCCATTTGTACCAATCACTATTTCATGGTTGTAGAAAAAACGGCCAAATCATGAAGTTTGGCATCATATTGCTCATGATATATGAAACCTTACTTATTGAAAATTGGTGATCTTGTACAACTTTTTGTGCTAAAAAATGTAATTGCAGTATTAAAAATCACAAATCAAAACTATCGTGACTACTAGGCCTCAAAGTAGGCCGTAAGGCCAATTTGGTTGAATTTTACCCTAATTTTAACATGCTGTAACATGCTGCAAATATTATTTTAAAAATTTGTCACTTTACAAACTAATTACCTAGGGATATATCGTAAAGCCGCTGTAGTTGTTTTTTGATTTCTTAAATATTCATTAAATTATCGATGTTCAAAATGTAAAAAAAATTAAAATCGTCGATTTTGCCCCATATTCAAAAGGGTATATCTCAAAAGGGACACTTCTGATTTGGTTACAATTAGTACCACTAGAAAGAGCATGTCTTAATTTATAAAAAAAACTTTATTTCATTTTGGGCCTCTTAAATACAGAAGAAAAATAATACAATTCAAAAACCTGTTGTACGAGATAATCCAAATACATACAAGAAAGGTATATATATTACGACAGGGTCTTTCAACATATTTTGTACCATACTTTTTTCTTACAACGAGTAATGCATATAATAGTTATCACTTTTCCTGGTCACAGTTACTTCCCCTTTACCATTATGAATGATTTGTAACCTCATTGCCAATGAGTTATATCCAATAACCAGGCAAGACTAGCTCCTGATTGGGTATTGCATGTTTTAAATTTTGAATGCGGGTACCTAACGAGATCCATAGATTATTATAGACTAAATGTTTTGATTATTTGAAGCTCCCATTATGTTGTTCCTGATTCTCAATCTATAAAAAAACATTACTCATTGGTTCAATTTGTCAAATTTCTTATTGATTGCGATTACTACAGCTTTCGGTAAATTGTATTGCTAACTATAGATCCGTCGGAGTTAAAATTTGGTTTTAGTTGACCTTTTGAAGACTTGCTCTTGCAGCTAACCATTTTACAATTTCCCCCTATTCCGTCACAGGGTGATTTCCCCTGACTTGTGACAAAAAAGTTCCACTCTGCAGAAATTCCAAAGTAAGTTTGGTGATAACAAAGATTCAGATATTTTTTTTAATTCTTGTATTGTGCAGAAGATCCGTCGCTAAAATAATGTATATGCGTAATTTTGTCAAAGCTTTTTTCAGATGCTCCATTAGTTTTATTAAAAATGTATGTACAGCAACTGATTTATGTTTGAGACAGTCAATAATTATGCAGTAACTCGCACTTTTAGTTTCCGAATTATCTTAAAAATAGATAACAAATGGGTGCAATGTTGCTTGGCTCTTTTCCCAATGGAAACCGTGAATAGCATCCTGGATTACAAAGCTGTAATTTTCTGCGAAGTCCATCAATATGGTCAGTTCATCCGGCTTAAGAGTATCTTTGGTCATCCTCAGATGTTTGCTTTGATGCTTTGATGTGTGGAAAGTGCTGAGATTTTCAATAACAATTCTTCAATAAAATCTTCAATTGTCATCTGCTTCGTTTCTAACGTGTCATGATCTGTGTGAACCCATTGTTTAAATTCAACGGATTCTTCTGTATCACTATCTTCAAAAATACTTTCCAAAAAAAATTTAAATCATCTGTTCCAGGACATTCTTCGAGCGATGAAGCATATAATCTTTAGAATTTAAGTCACAATAAGCTGTATTACTTATAAGGAATTTTTAATCTACATCAGTTGGGCAGCTTGCTAGCATCAACTTCACATTTTGATGCATTTTACACACAGATTGGGAATGTGAACCTGATGCAACGACAGTCACACATCATTTTGGTTTTAACTCCCAAAATTTGGAGAATCCGATTTCCGGTCCATTACTACTTCGATAGACTGCAAACATTTCTTTCAAATTGCTTAGTAATAGATGCTTCTGCATCTGAACTTTCCTTCCATCTATCCGAACAGAAACGAAATCTTTTATTCCTGGACATATTAGAAAAAATTCTTCATCTTGAAAAAAATTTAATACTCTTTCTTTTATGTTTTCTGGCAACTTTTTACCAAACTTTGCTCTAAGTAAAGCCAATATCCTGATGTCTGCTTTTAGTTTTTGCGCTGCTTTTACCATTCTTTCTGAAACTTCAAACTCTTCCATAACTTTTTTATTGTCCAACTTTGAGGTGCCATTGTTAACAGTGGCGCAACCAAGGGGGTGGTTTTGTGGTTAAAACCCCTCCCAGAGCTAAGAAAGATCGCTATAATTGCCGCTTATATGAATCAAGACCAAAATTAATATTTACATGTTTTGGCGTATTTCGGAATCCGTCGCTTTATTGAATCCCATTTCTTTTAATAAAGTGATTCAATTAAATGGCGAAAATTCAACTAAAACTGTAAAAGGTCATATTACATGCATTAGTTAAGTAAAAATTGTTTATTTGAACTAAATTACTTTTCTGAGACTTTACTTTTTTAATATGCTAAAAGAATGATGATTTCCTGCCACACAGATACTGTTTGAGTTTAACTATTATACAGTGAATATTCTAATTAGTACTGATTCTATAAACCGGCAATTCAAATAGCCGGCAATCACCTGTATTAGAAACTCAAAATCCCCCTAGAACCGAATTCTGACTGCGCCACTGATTGTTAATATTTGTATTTGTTCTGGACGTTTTGGCAACTGTAACTTCTCCTTCAATTCTTTAATTAGCTGTTTGTAATCTAAACAGTCTAGGCATTGGTTGCATGTAGTAGGTTGTCTTATTTTACATGGATCTATACCAGCAACAATAGCTATTTTCTTTGAAATCACATCTTCAGTTTCATTTATCTTTCGCTTTTCATAGCTTTTAATATCTCTTGTTGATGTTCGTTGAAATTTTAAAGGAGATACATCAATAGCTGTTAGACTTTTGTTCAACGTTTTTGTTACATCTATTTCATCTTGCTCCAATTCGCTTGAAGAAGAGGACCATGTTGTTCTTGTTTCTTCGAATTCTTTTCTGCATGATCTACATATTTTTTGGTCTGGTTTGACATTTTTCTTAGTTAAATCTGTCAAATGATTAGAACTTTCTAAATTGATGGACCGCAAAGATTTTCGTACACAATGATTGTCTTTAGTGAAAGGATTACAGCATGTTCGCTGAAGAAACTCAAATTTCTTCAAAATATGCAAAAGCAATGTTTCGTGATGAAAGCATACTTGAGAATTTTCTACAAGATGCAATAAACTTCGGCGATTAAATTACTCCTGCTCTTCAGAGGAAAATTCTTTAAAAAGCTTGAAACCGTTATGTGCACAATAAGTCGTCAAATGGCACTGAAAATTATCAGCACAGCCATTGACACTGATCATAATCATGAGAATCCCCAGAGCTAAAATCTTGATACAGAATGTTTTAACAATTAATGTAAAGCATAAACTGAAAGAGAAAAGGAATATTTTCGTATAAATCTTGTTAAACATGCAATACTCAACCAGGAGCTAGTCTTGCCTGGTTATTGGATATAACTCATTGGCAATGCGGTTATAAATCGCTCATAATGGTAAAGGGGAAGTAACTGTGACCAGAAAAATTGATAATTATTATATGTATTAATCATTGTAATAAAAAAGAATGGTTCAAAATATGTTGAAAGACCCTGACGTAATATATACCTTTCTTGTATGTATCTGGATTATCTCGTACAACAGGTTTTTGAATTTTATTATTTTCCTTCTGTATCTAAGAGGCCCAAAATGAAATAAAGTTTTTTTTATAAATTAAGACATGCTCTTTCCAGTGGTACTAATTGTAACCAAATCAGAAGTGTCCCTTTTGAGATATTCGCTTTTGAATATGGGGCAAAATCGACGATTTTAATTTTTTATTAGATTTTGAACATCAATAATTTAATGAATATTTAAGCAATCAAAAAACAACTACAGCGACTTTACGATATATCCATAGGTAATTAGTTTGTAAAGAAACAAATTTTTAAAATAATATTTACAGTAGTTACAGCTTGTTAAAATTAGGGTAAAATTTAACCAGATTGGCCGTACGGCCTACTTTGAGGCCTAGTAGTCACGATAATTTTGATTTGTGATTTTTAATACTGCAATTACATTTTTTATCACAAAAAGTTGTACTAGATCACATATTTTCAGTAAGTAAGGTTTCATATATCATGAGCAATATGACGCCAAACTTCATGATTTGGCCGTTTTTTGTACAACCATGAAATAGTGATTGGTACAAATGGACCCCTGGTGCTCCAACTATATAACTTTTTGCACTAAAGAGTTTCCAAATGTTCATCATATACCTACATGTATATTCTGTATCAATTTCATAAAAATCGAAGGGGGTCGAGCGGGAACCATGCCAAAATTTAGGACACTTGACATGGAATAACCCAATAATGAAAATTGCTTGGAAACTAAAGGGTACAAGTGCCGAATGAACACAAAAAATGAAAAAATATTAAATAAAAAGTTGTATTTATGAAAAAATTAAGTACAATGTTGATACAAATAAGTGAAAGGACAAAATTTTGTTTTAATATAGATTCTAAAAAAGGAAAAATTATGAAATAAAAAAAATGGATTTACGAAAAATTAATGAACAATGTTGATATAAATAAATGAAAGGAAAAATTTTTGTTCTAATATAAGTTTTAAAATTTTATTATAAGTTTAGAAACATTGTAATTTATATTTTTTAACACTTACCCACAAAACTGAAAAGTGAATATGATTTTGGTTTGTCAGCCCGTCTGTTCGCGCCCTAACTCTCGTAAATATATTCGGATAGCCTTGAAATTTTTGGGAATTATTCATTTTTACCTCAACACAAACCTATCGCAAATGAAGTTTCTAACACGATATTTACAGGGGCAATCAAAAGTTTTTCATTACATTACAGTTTATGGGAAAAATCGTTTTAAATGAATTTGAAAAATGTTACACCTTGTCACATATTAAAATTTACATGTATTTACGAATTGCATTAAAATAAACATTTTATAAAATCTGAGGTGAAAAGAATACTTAATATTTATATACAGAACCATACAAAAGATTTACATTACCTAATGATAAAAAGGGAATTGTCTGCGACTTATTTTAATTATATTACAATTTTCACGTGTAATAAAATTCATATGTATCGCCGAGGCTTAATGTAAGTTACTTCGCATATAATACGTAGTACACAGTACAAGGACAAGTACATTTACAAGGACACAAAAAAGATTTCAAATAGTATATTCTATCCGAAGTACTGTATATATTATCAATGATGATTGATGGATGGAACAAATGCCATTTTAATTATGAATTGCACTTTTATGTTTCACTAAATTTATACATGTTATATAACATGTATAAATGCTATAGTTTATATACAAAGTTACACAAAAATACTCGTAAAGGTTACAGAATATGAGCGTACTATACATAAAGATTGCTTTTAAATAAGTCATGTATTTCAATGCTGAACTTCATTCAGTTTACTAAGAAATGCTTGTGAAATTTAGATAAAATGATATACAGGATCACGCACAAAATTTTATACATGGTCATCGATGGATGATAATTTCTGAAAATGTGATTTCAGTAAACTTAAGTGTGTTTTAGTTCTAAGTAACTTAGTTCTAAGTAAATTTCAGCTAAATAGTGGCGTATAATAAAGTTTCAAGATAAACTACAAAATGAACAAAAGTATACAAGTATGCTTCCATCATTAGTATAAAGTGCTGAAAGTGAAATTTCAAACTATTATGTGTTTTCTTGCTAAACTAATTTTTCCCGTTATACAGTACATATCAACCGACTGATAAAACATAGGGCTGCTCAAAAGGATCAGAATACATATTTGGCAATGGATTGTAACTCTTTAGTACCCTAAATAGCAAAAATTTTTAAAGATTTCAGGGTGTGTTTCAAAGTGTTCATAATCTATGCTTAACGCACGATTTTCTTACTTGATAACAGTTAAAATGCATTTAATTAATGCATAAAAAAGCAAATGGCTTTGTATGTCATTGGTCGCGCTTCTGCTATATAGACGTTAACGGACACAACTGTACTTATACCCCTTGGCCTCCAAACGTTTCACTGTTTTGGGAAAGAGGTTAAGTAACTGCCCCTATAGCTCAGTACATAATGAAAAAAAAACACTCAACTCTTTACCTACAAATAAATAGACATATTTCCAGATAGCCTGTGCACGTAACTCAATTTTTTTCAATTTTGTCACTTATACCCCTTGGCTTCTGGGCTCCTCATATATCATATTGGTAAATGAATTGTATGTTAAAATGTGGGACCACATATGAAAGCTTAATGAATTGCATGTATGAAATAATATGATATTTGATGTTCATACATATGTTGAAAAAGGGAATTTTTTTTTGTATTAATACATTGTATATGCATAAAGGTATAAAGTAACCATATAGCTACATGGTGAGGTAATTTTTATTTGAAATTTCAGGTTCAAGATTCAAGATAGTTTATGTACAAGAATTTAATTGTGAATTAAATGCACATAACATGTATAATTTTCGAGTTTAAAGTTTTTCTAATCAGTATTGTAAATGTTTGAATTTAAGAAAAGAAACTGTTGTATAACTCAAATTTTTTTGACTTGAAAGTTTTTCTTTTGAAATTTTCGGTGTAAAAAGACTTTTCTTTGGTAAATCTCGTGAAGAAAGTTGTGTGTGATGAGTTGTGTTATAGTGAAAAAGTGTTTTTGTTCTATTGTTTAAATTACTAGCTATTATAAAAGGTATAATATTTTCTTTTATAAGTGTAAAAGAAGAAACTATATAGACTGTAATTTAACGTCTATCAAGTAAGATAGAAATGAATAATTTGTAATTGGTATTCATTTTTGTTTTAAATTAGATTACTGAGAAAGTATAAGTGACAAGGGGGGGGGATTGTTAGCATAAATAAACCTTCCTTGGCACTTATACACTAATTATTTATTCTGCTATTATTCATTTCTTTAATTTAAACTCTCCTTCCCAACCTCAAATCAAAACAAAATATTGTTTATCTCTTTTCCAATCTACCCATCTGGTTCAATCCATCTAATTGCTTATCTAAACTCCTTTTTCTTTCCTCCCTAAAAGATCAAAGTACAGTATTACGTCATACTGTTTCAATTACATCACTTCATTCCAGAGCGACGTCATCTCGACAAAGTCTGTGGGTTTTTTTTTTTTTTTTTTTTTTTTTTTTTTTTTTTTTCAAAGATCGTCTGCTAATCTGGGGGAAGAAGATAACGCAGTATGTAAATTTATGGACCCAGATGATTCTGACTGGAAAGAGATATAAGCAGTTCTTTTTGAAAACTGTGTTGGTTGTCTTTTGAGTATGTCGTTGTTGTTTTCAATACATCGCTTCATGAAACACCTACTTTTATGCAGGGGAATATAAATTAGAAGCATCTATAAAAGTGGTTGGAAAGTATTTTTCTTTTTATGACTGGATGTTTATGATGGAATTACATGTAAGCAAATTTAGAGTTTCCTGTTGTATTTTGCCAAAGTCCGTGTTCTCATTCATTTGTAAACTATAAGGAAATGTAAAAGATAGTGAGTTGTTTTTGTTGTTGTTTATTGTTTTTCATTTAACTGTGTTTTTTTTTGTTTGTTTAATAAACGTTAGTTTTATGTAAAACTTAATTACGTTTCTGTCTTATTACACGCTGCCATTCTGCCATTTTTGCCTTATCTTCCACTACTCTGTTTCAATTTAAGACTGTTTTAGAAAGCCGATGTTAAAGATTAATTTAAACGCTGGCCCGACATACCGGGTTATCAATTACTTTAACTCAGGTAAATTTAGTCGGATTCCCACGAAATTAATACATGTTTTGAGATTTGTCATAGCATGTTCGACATTGAAAATGAAGCATGTAACAACCACATCTCAATCATAAAAGCACTTAAGAGGAGACTTTACATTATAGTCTGAGAGAGAAAGAAAACATTTGCGATGTTTTATAGTATTGTTGCATAATTTTATATGTAGTGGAATTTATATACATTGTGGAGGTGCACAATAGCATGGTCACTATCGAATATGTTAAGTGTAGTACTCATAGTATGCGTAAAGGGAACTTAAAAATATTCAAGTATATTATGGTCTATAAAGAAAAATTATTTGTGGCGTATTTTATTGATGTTATTCTGTTACAAAAATAATGAAATGAATATCTATTTCTGAAATGCACTGAAACTGAATTTTTGCTGAAAATGGAGTGCAAAGCATTTAACATTCAGAAAAGGTCATAGAAAAGAGATCAGTAATATAACAGTCTACAGAGAAAAGACATTACCAGTGTATATTATTTGTGTTGCACTATTTCAAACATAAAAAAAATTGATATACATTACTAAAATGTACTACAATATGCCTGCAGTTGAGTTTGATTTGCATCACCTTTATTCTTCATTTACAGGGACACATAAAAAATTTCGCATGCAATATTGTATCCGAAGTATGATTTATTAGAAATAATTGATGAAGGGCTTTTTAAATTATGGTATGCTTTTAAGGTTAACTAATTTTTTGCTTAATATGCCTATGCTTACATTATATAAACTAAATAGGGGACTACAAAAAAGAATTCGTAAGCAATACTGAGAATGAGCGTGAATTGATGAAGGTGTTTTTAATTCAGCTACATTTATTATAATAAGATATGTTTGTAGAATTTAAGTTTTTTGTATAAACCGCTATATTATTTTATTTAAAGTAATAATTCCTGAAAATGTGAATTCATAATTTTAATCAGGTGTTTGCTTGAATAATTTAAGCTAAATATGCGGCACATACAAAAATCTGCACGTAATATATAGGGCTGTATAGAAGAATTGAAGCACGTTTGTGTGTGTCATTGGAAATTGCTAAAGCTGAAATTTAATCCCCATTATACTTTTTCTAACTAAAGTAAATTTTAGCATTATAATTAGAATATTTACAACCATATAGATCATATACATAGCTGCACAAAAGAATAGTTCGGCGAAGTTACATATTTTGGAAGTGATGGATAATTTTTTATTATCTAGGTTTAACGCGCGATTTTTATTTTCTTGATGCAAAATTCTAAAATGCAATACAACATGGTTTCTGTAGAAAATGGGGTACGTTACGGTCGTTGTACAGTCTATGAGTGTTTTCAGCTTCATTTTCGCGATTATTCATATTATCAAACACAACATTTCCCTTTTATTTGTCTGCGTTTTGTGAAGTCTCCTATAAAAAAGAACATCTATATTATGTCCTATACAATGTGATAAAATGTGTGTTAATTATATATTTTTAAATTATCGTTAATGAAATGTTTTGTCAGTTAATGTGGTAATCTTTTTTTTAATGCTGCGTGAACGACGTCACGGGTAACAGCTAGTTACTTATAATTTTAAAACTTGATTTACGTTACATTATTGAACAACAACAACAACGCAAAAAATTGGATCCACTAATTTTATCCCGCACTAGTGTAAGTATTACACTAGTGCATGTATGTGAATATGCATTGCATTAGGGAATGAACTTGACCAGCATAAAACAATTTTTGCAAGGTAATCATTATTTTTTTAGCTTCTTCATACACATGTATAAAAATTTAGAACTGAGTTTCAGTAATACTTTAATTCATATTTAATAAAAAATAGCATCGAATCATTGCATGAAAATCCCCGTTCATCAGTTTTTGTTAAAACTGAGCTTCTAAAAAATGAAATTTTTGTTTAAGCGTGAGGAAAATATATTTCAACTTTATAAAGCGTACACATCTAGAAGAAGCTCGATATGAAATACAATATAAAAAAGATAAAAACTTTATTATGCATTAGTATAAACAACAGTTTTGTGAATGGCGTGGAATATTTTTTATAATGATGCATCAGATTTCAGTGGCGACTTACAAATGTTTCTTTTATCTAAAATTTCTATGATAAGGAACACTGATTGATGTGTTGTAAAGAAAATTATCTAAAAAGAAGTTTACAACTCATTAGCGATCTAGTGTTACGCCATTAATGTGCTAGTAATAAAATTTCTTATTTTATCTCTTTCTAATGATGCTTTATAATCGATTCATTTGCTAAACCTTTAAGTAAGTTATTTATGTACAGAAATTAATTTTGTTACTCTTAATACTTTAGCTATAGATAAATTTAATCAGCGTAAATAGATATATGTTTTCAGTATTTTTTTGTGATGAATTCAAATGTTCTTAAATTTTTTCGTTTGCTTTATTTTGTTACTTTTCATTTTATAAATAAAAAGTTCTAAAATAAAATAAAAATAAATATTTATCTAAGAATAAATTAAAATATAAAATATAGATTAAAAGGTCCCTTTTTCAAGTATCAAAATAGTGTTGAATCGATATTGTTTGCGTAATAAATCTTATCCAATATTCATAATTAGAAATTTATTGGAATCAAATAAGACAGAAAAGTTAGGATGTTTAAATAATGTGAATTTTGCAGAAATATAAAAAATAGTTTGGCATTTAATTCACGATATTTTCAATGTAAAGTAAATTTTGCATTTAACTGGGAATAGAAGAAAGATAAATAAAATAATACTGTTCTTATTTGACTTTCATTGAAAGTATTTCTGGTAATATTATATGATTATCCTTGAAACTGGACTCCGCTTCCTATGGAACCATAGCAGACATGCTGCAAGTAAACTGCAAAATCGTGTATTTTCTTTTTCACCGATGTCCTTGAATAATCTTTTCTGTTTCCAAAACATATTTTGAAAAATCGTGTAAGAAAATTTCCCATTTTAGCTACGAAAAAAATATCTTAAGCATTAAGAAGAATATTTTGCAATATCGTCAGTTAAATGCGCTTGGTAGATTTTACTTTCACAACCCTCACATTTACATAGAGTTTAATAAAGCAAAGACTGTAACTCCGTGTAATACCGTGATTGATGGCCTACATACACAAAGCATGCATTGACATTATTGTTAAAAAAATGAAATTTGTACCGATAGCATCTCATTTAATATCCGTAAACTTTGGATGCACATATTGAAAAATCTTTTCAACGAATTTCATTCGTTTTGTACTTTCGAACATTGAGAATGCATTAATATTTTTACTTTTATCAAAGTTATTGTATTTTATTTTTTTAGTTTTGAAATTAACTGAATTACTTTACAATAGAAGTAGCCACTATAAAATGTACTCTTCATGTATTACGTTATCATCTTATATGACGCCATTGAATTTCTCTTTTTAAATCATTTAAAGTTTCATCCTATTTTTAGTCAGATAAATGTTGCCATTTCATAATTTCTTAATTGTAATTAGTTAAAACAATAATTGATTGGTTATATAACGGGCCTTTTAAATTCAAGCGGTTTTGCTCTGTGGTTTTTTCTAGAAGCTTAACGAAAATGTATGAAAAGAAGACGATCAAAAGGTTGAATATGTTAAATTTATTTTAATGTATATTTTGTTTTTAGACGTTACAACATTTTACACATCGTTTCGTAAAATTGTGATTTTCTTATTTTGACATTTGCATGTAATTTTTCGCAGTGTCAATGTCCAGCTCTTTGAATATATAACTGATATTGCGTTACGCCATAATAATATGATTTTTGATATTTTCCCATTAGTAAGGTGTAATGTTACATGAGTTATATTAGTTTAAATCACGCCATAATAAAAATTAAATTACTCCATAATTTATTTAACCGTATAGTACAATACATACACTAGCTTCCAAAAGTTAAGGTACAACCGGTTTATTGCGTCTAATTTGCAAATGAATAAATATAGAAACAACAAATTTGGAAAAAAATGTGCACTAAACGGTAATTTATTAAATGCGACATAGAAATTTACTTAAATTAAATGTATAAATGAAATTACAACAAAAAAGCTCACATGGTGGAAAATTCCATTCTTGGAGAAATCAGTACATCGCAGTATTTTTTATTTTTAGTAAAATGTGACAGAAACATTAAAAAACTGGTTCTACAACAGAATATGTCTACCCCAGACTTGAATGCATTGGAGGCATCGATTTTCCATGCTCTCAATTAAATTGTCAGACACCGATATAGTTAGCGCTGACCAGACATGGAATAAGCCTTTTTCCAGCTCATTTAATGACCTCGGAAGTGGACTTAAAACCACAACCTGTCGTTCAAGATAGTCCCAAGAATGTTCTATCGGATTCAAGTCTGGTAAGTGAGCTAGACATTTCATTCTCACCAAACCGTAATCCTCAAGATAATCCTCAACAACAACAGCTTGGTGTGGTCTCGCATTAAAATGAAATCATTGCCAATAGTACCGCCATATGAGCGCACATATAAATCAAGAATCCCATGCCGATATCTCGTACCAGTCAGAGTTCTGCCATGTAACACATGCAGTTGAGTGTGGCCTCTGAGTGAGATCCCTTCCCAAACCATGATTCCACTATTTCTGTACATGTGTGTTTCGACAGTTTTTGATTGATGGTATCGAGTGCATTGTTCTTTTCAGATTAGAAGATGTCCTGAATTCAGTGTGAACCTGGACTTGCCTGTGAAGAATACAGAAATCCACTGTTGTCTGGTCTAGGAAACATGTTCTCTTCCTCAATGTAAGCGGGCCCTTCTTTGTCATCTTTTGAGAGGGACACACACAACTGGTCGCATTGCATAGAAACCTGTATTGTGAAGACGTCTTTGCACCGTAGTAGCGGAGATTCTTCTCTCCGGTTCTGAAAAGGGGTCTGCAATAAGTTGTGGCACAGTAGTGCGACTTCTCTTTTGGGCCGTAAGAGCTAGAAGTGGGTCTTCTGCAGGTGTTGTAACACGTGTGCGGCCTGGAACATATCTTCTGGACACAGAAACTTCGGATTCATACTAATTCCAGAATCGTTGGACTCCACTGCGAAACACATTAAGCCGTCTAGCACTATCGGCCTGTGACAACTCCATTTCCACCCATCCTACAGTCCGGCACCTTAATGAATCTGGCAAACGATTTCGTCTAGACATTTCACTCTACTGGTTGTTATGAACAAAACTGACAACAATAGCTCAAATACAACAAAACTTGCACGCGAAAATACGAAAGCTTCGTGATTACATATTTTTCTCTCATTTACAAATTCCTATTTTTTGTCTATAAAATAAAATTTGTAGCTGTAATTTTTGCGAAAGTTTATTTAAAGCTTATTACTGTCATTCATATAAACTATGAAGTTTAATCTGACTGCCATTTTTTTCTCGTGAGCATCGAAATACATGTTCTACCTTTACTTTTGGAGGACAGTGTATTTGATATGCGTATATTTTAAATCAGGCAACGAGATGTTTTCCTAGTATGTATTATATTCAAATCTGCTTATCAATTCGCTTACAGAATTTGGATAAAGATGTGGCCTATACGGTAACTGATCTAACCATAGCATACATTTGTGGCATTCGTTTGACACCAATTATATGGTACTGCATATACTGTACACCAGTTAATTGAGTTTAAATACTTAATTTTATAAGTTAAATTAATCCACAAATATTTTAATGCGAATATATAGATATTAAAAACGCACACTTTGTGAAAGATTTGTTTAATAAATCAAAAAAATATTTCCTTCATATACTAAATATGATATCTGATGAAATATAAAAATAAAAATCTCAAATTCATGTATAATAATAATTTTGCGCGATTCCACTTATGAAAAATATCCAGGATAAATGACAAAATGAATTCAATAAATCCTACTAAATCTAAAAATTATGTTTTCTCTCGAGTCAAAACCTATTTCCATTTATCTTCCTTAGAAAACTTCATTTATTCATCAAGTGCACCTTATTGTAAAATCAAATTTCTTTATTTATTGCTTAAGGCTACATTTTTTGACTAAAACCGTATATTTCATAAATCTTTTCAGTTTAAAATCTTTAGTAAACTGAAAAAAAAAGATGTTTGAAACGTATAGAAATTTTTACATGAACGAGAATAAAAAAAAGCATATTTTTTATTATTTAGAAATTAGGTATTCTGTAGTGTTTCTTTTAAAGAAAAGTCAAAGTATTGTGAGAAGCAATTACTTATTTAATAATTGGCAAAATTAACCAATTTATGCCAAGCATCACATTTTTTATATGCTTCAAATTTTTAATTTTTCTTTTTATAATTTCCATATTCTTTAAGCATGAAAATTGTATGAAATAATTATCTGGAAATGCATTAATCTGTTATCAAAAGATAACAGAATATGATGGGTATTTATTTGTTTAATTGAAGACTTTTTTTCAGATATTAAAGAATTTTCCTTTTTTAACATGACGAAATGTAAATAGTAAATTTATTTGTCTTTTTCCGATCAAGGATTCAAATACATAAGTCATAATCATAGCTTGTTGAGTTTTATGAAATATATAATTTTTTTAAATGTGAAATTATATCTTTTAATGCCTATATATTATGATTTTATAATGTACAAAACATATTGAGCAAGTCACAAACATGTATACATTTTTATTAGCCAATAACGGAACAGTTATTTATGTAAAATTATTTTCAACATAATTAAAAAACAAATTGTTTTTAAGCCTTTAAATATGATTATTTTTAGTACATCATTACTAAAACTTAGAAGGAATTAGAACTTACTAGACTTAACTTTACTAGAACTTAGAATTTGTGTAAAAAAGTAAATACATTTTTTCAGTAGTTCATAAAATTACTAGTTTAATTTACAATATACAATTTGAAAGCTTATTTTATATTAATTTTGACAAAACATATAATTTTGCATTTCAAATATTATCCTTCTTCCCATATTCAGTCCACCCCATATATTTATATTTTATAAATAAATAAATATATATATATATATATATATTAGCGAATATTACTATTGTTTTTCCATAGTTCATTTTGAAACATTTTAAAGCAACTTTTCAAATAAGTTTGAGAAAACAAAAGTTCAGGCGCAAATGAGTGTCAAATGAGTTCTCGTTACTCATTTTCAAAAATATGGTAACTCAGTTACAAGCGTCTTTAGAACAACCACAGGTCTCCATAGATGAGAAAGATTAACTGAAATTTGCATTCATTTTTAGCACTTTCTATCATAGTTGAAAATATTTATGAATAAGGTTTGTCTATAGTTCCATCTGGATGTTCGCCTGCCATTTAGTCTGTTTGTCTATCTGCCGTCAATCTACCGTCTTTCCGTTCTCTAACTAGCGTTAATATAGTCCGATTGTCATAAAATTTATCCATGTGATTGGAATGGTATGCTTCGCATTGAAAATGAAATGTGTAGCCGTAATGTTCGTTTACAGGGACACTCAAAATGTTTTCATAACATTATGCCTATGAGAAGAAAACTGTGATTTTTTTTAATTATATCATACAGTTTTCAATTTATTAGAATTTAAATATACCACCGAGATGTACTATAAGAAGCATACACCTTAGTATCGTGTGTATAAAATTTATCGCTCATATACAGGGAAACATAGAAGTATTTGGCTACAACACAGTCTGTGAAAAATAATTGCTGAGAGCATGATTTTATTTGTTTTATGTGTTGTTAAATGTAACTATTTCTTGCACTTTATTTCGTGTCTATAATTGTAGCATAGTCAATAGAAGAGCATTTGGGTCTTTCTATTCCAAGATGGCCCACCACTCACTGCTTGTGTTTTTTTTAATATCTGAAATGTTTTCTACAATAACCCAAACATGTTAGAAGTTAAAAATTGCTGTTATTTTAATTTTATTAATTAGATGTAATTACATCTAACTTTACTGCAATTTTTACGGCAAAAACTAAAAGCAACTTTGCTGCCAGCAGTTTTTGCCGTAAGTTATCCGGTTTCCTTTTTACAATGAAGTCTCAAACACATTGTATAAAAATTCTGAAAATTATCGTCGTCAGAATATTCTCAAATTCCGTTACTTGCAAAATGAAGCAAAAAGATTTGGGGATGTATTCATATATTCTATTATTAGTGTCAATACAGAATACACAATATTGCACATACTACTATATTACAGCTCTTTTCTGGGTTTCATTATGGGAACAACGGATTTTGAACTTGTTCTATCGACGATAATTTTCAGAATTTTGCAGCTATGTTTTCGAGACTTTAACAAAAGTTGGTCTGTATATTTATCTAATACAATACGTAAATGAAACTTTGGTAGCATTCACGTATGCGCAATGAAAAATCACTTGGCAAATTTACTCATTTTTCATACATTCTTTATTAATTTTTAGTTTTGATTACGGGGTAGTCAGTATAATATTAGCAATTATATAATCTGAAAAGAATATTTTTCATGGTACGAATTCTTCAAAATATAAGCAAAAAAACTCGGCGAAATTTGTGATTGTTTTTATAAAAAAATCTTAATTTCTCTACGAGTATATATTCTCTCAAAGAAATTGACACATTTTGAATCAATAAGCCACTTAATCTAAAGCTTGAATGAGTTTGATGCATTGGTTTTTACAGGGTTATACAAAAGATATTCGTTCTTTTTCAATTTGCTGGTGGTCTCCTATGAGGTTTTGGGGAAAAAATTACGGTAATCACCTGTACTATTACGTTTACACACCTGGAGTTTCAAGATAATTCCTTATGTGTTTTTCTAGATATTTAACAAAATGCCTAAAATCGCAAATGGCCGATCACTATGCATATCAGAAAGAATATTTTAGTACTCATATTTTGTATTATATATACTTAATATTCATAAAATGGATTGGCATGATTCCTTGGCCATTGTTTTTGACGTTGTTACGACCTTATGCGAGTAATAATGCCATAAAAACGAAACTATGAAATAAGATGTAATAACGGCATAAAAATTGTCCATTACTAAAGATACAATCTCTACTGCTCGAGAAAATTACACTTTGTTCCTAACCACTAACTGCATTATCAGGATGCGTCAATAATCATTTGATGTTTTTTTTCATCTGACATGAAAATATTAGTACTATTATTATTAATATTAGTATGATTTAGGATACATAAATTGTTCTTTATGCTTTTTAGTTTTCAACAATAACAATAATGGTCTGCCGTGCATAATATACATATATATCTATATGTAATGAAAATGTAGTTCTTCCACTGAAAAGAATCAACTCCGATAATAAAACCAGTGGATGACATTAGTATCCCGATACCAATTTTGTGCGGTATATTTTAAATTACAAGCTGCCTTGTGAACGCATCCAACTCCCCCCCAACATTTTAAAAGTGCATGAAACACGCTAAAAATTTATTTAATAAACAAAATATTTCCTAATAAATTTATAGTCTTTACATTACAGATCTTACTTAGCAGATATTGGACCGGGCGGCATATTTCAGATGTGTATATTGCTGGGACGATTACTGTTTCTAAACCAATAGGAAACCGTCATTATCACGGTCAAGTACACGCCCACACAGTTTGATTGACAGGAACTCGTGGACAATTGATCGTGTGTGTTTATTATTTATTTGTACTCGGATTGTTTGAATTTGTACTCGGTAATTAAAAATTAAAGGTAGGAAAGAATTTTTTTTTCAAAATGACTGAATTTTATTTACTTCAATTAGAAATTGTACTTCCTCTGATCCTGAAATAAATAAATAAATAAATAAATAAAAATTAAAGTAAGAATTTTGCTTATACGGATATTTTCGCAGAATACTTTTTTTCCCATTTGTTTAATATATATATAAATCATTTTGGAACGATATTTAGAATATTAAAAGGGTTTGAAATATTTTTTTAAATGTCTTATTTATTAATAAAAGACAGCCTCCAATAATTAAAAAAAAAATCACCAACGGACTCTCGGCCCGCGATGGACTCGAACCCATATCCTCCGGTTTCAAGCTCGACGCTCTAACCATTCAGCCAGTCAGCTCACTTTCATCCGCAACAGATTATCGTTATAATTAGCACCGTCAATTGTCCACGAGTTCCTGTCAATCAAACTGTGTGGGCTTGTACTTGACCGTGATAATGACGGTCTCCTATTGGTTTAGAAACAGTAATCGTCCCAGCAATATACACATCTGAAATATGCGAACGGGCGTTGACTCTTACTTACTTATTCCAGCGATATGGTTTACATATGTAAAAAATAAAATTTTAATTGTTGTTTGTGATTCAGATAATCCAGAAATTTTACGTGCAAAACTGGTAGTGGCATTCTACCGTATTCCTTCACGGATAAATTCATGAACATTGTTATCATAATCATTTGATGCCTCGCAATTACAGAAGGTCACTCAAATTTTATAAATTCCTTCTACGTACTTATCTCCATTGAATTGCAAGTGCACATTTTTAAGTGTATCAGATGAGCATTCTTTATCAGGAGGTATATTTGAAAACGGGAATATGTGGATTACAGAATTAGAAAAAAAATTCTTTAAAGAGTGGAAAAGATAACTTATTTATTCCTTAGTATTAATATTTTAGGTAATTTTACTGAAAAACATGAAGCTGGAAATCAATGAACTCGATTAGAGAAGAATAATTTGTATAGTGTTTCACTGGGAATTTCACCAAATTAGTCAACTACAGCCAAGTTGGCATTATCCATGGCTACTTATTTTTGGTCGCCAAATTTGGTGATACATATAAGTAACTTTCGATGAAAGAGATTTTGAAAGTTCGCGGACAAACAATAATTAGGACATTTGAAAAATGTTTTAAGCAGCAAAATTAAATAAAAAAAGCGACGATCAGCAAAAATGGTTTGGAAAGACTTTTAATTCCGTTATTCAAGTTTCAGTCAACCATTCATCCGTCATGCAGCAGTGCAAAAGTTTACAGCTTTTGATTGAACATGAAGTCCATTAAGATATCGCATGCTTTTTTTTCTGAAATGAAACAAGCTTAAGAAAATAATCAAAAACTACTTCTTAAATCAAACTGGCCAATGACAAGAATATCAAGAGAACACAATATTAAAATTGCAAGACGGAATGAAGATGATCACGCTTTTTCACATTTCTCAGTTGTTGGATCCAGAATTACGTTTTATACCAATATCTGTTGAGAGTGAGGATGCATTGAGCACGATAAATGACATATTTATTAGCCAAAGATTTTAGTTTACAAGATTACCATAGGCTATAATTGTTCATTTTGGTAATTATCATGGGCCAATTCAAATTGAAAGTTTTTTGTTTTTATCAACATATTGGAAAAAAGAAAAAACTTCATGCTCATGAAGTCAGCTACATTTAATAGCTGCATACCCTGCCATGTTATTCAAATCCCATTGTTTAACTTTATCAAAAACTTCTGTGGGAATTGATCTAAAAAAGTTGTCCCATAAAGCAACATAGGTCACTTTTAATATAGTTTAACAGAAGTTCTCGATGAAGCCTAAATCGCTTTTCGCTAAGGGTAGGCTTGATCAAATCAGATGAATGGGATAAATTGCTTCCGGTTCCGCCTTTGACCATTATCTAAGACACATGATGACTGAATTAAATTTTAAAGAAAAAGATTCGGCATTTTTTAAAATTTATTTTATATACTACTTAACACTAATCATGAAAAAAAAAATCAGAATCTTATAAGTTTATCGTACTCCATACTCCGACATTTTAGCATGATGAGTGATATAAAATGTAGCTACCATTTAACGCATTTGTGAATAAAAAAGAATTTGTGGATGTATCAGAAAGTAGATTGTTTAGGAGCATGAAACAGATCTAAGGAAAAATATACACTATATTGCCATTGATTATGGGGCACTTGCGATTTTAGACATTTTACTAAATATCTAGAAAAATACATGATGAATCATCTCGAAACTCTTAGTTTATAAGTATAATAGTATACGCCATACATCTCCGTGAAGATTTTTTACCGAAACTCTATAGGGGACCGTCAACAAATTAAAATTAATGAATATCTTTTGAATAACCCTGTCAAAACTAATGTAGCAAAAGCGCTCAAACTCTAGATTATGATTGAATGCCTTATTGTAATACACTGTGTTCATTTTTATGCAAATAGTATGCACACTCACAGAGTAATTAAGGTTTTTATAAAAATGGTCCCAAATTTTTCCAAGTTTTTACATTATAATTTTCAGAGTTCTTAATATAAAATAATATTTTTTTCAGAAAATATGACAAACAACATTGCACACAGTACCCTGTAATCAGAATTAAAAAATAATAAAAATTGTATGAAAAATGAGTAGGTTTACTAAATAATTTATTACTGCACATGCGTCAAAGATATCAAAATTTCACTTGCATATTATGTTAGCTAAATGTATAGAGCAACTTTTGTAAAAGTCTCAAAATCATAGCTTGAAAATTCTGAAAGTATTCGTCTATAGAAAAAGGACAAAATCCGTTGTTTCCAAAATGAAGCAAAAAAATGGGGGATTTTATCCAAATGCAGTAGTACATCCCATATTGTGTATTCTATATTGACACTAATCAATGAATATATGGATACAACCCCTCTTGTTTTTGCTTCATTTTGAGAATAACGGATTTTCGAATTATTCAATTGACGATTATTGTCAGAATTTTCAAGTTATGATTTTGTGACTTTCACAAAAGTTGCTCTATACATTTAGCTAACATAATATGCAAATGAAATTTTGATATCGTTGACGCATGCGCAGTAAAAAAATATTTAGTAAACCAACTCATTTTTTATACAATTTTCATTATTTTTTAATTCTGATTACAGGGTACTGTGTTCAATGTTGTTTGTCAAATTTTCTGAAAAAATAGTAATTTATATTAAGAATTCTGAAAATTATAAGGGAAAAACTTGGAAAAATTTGGGATCATTTTTATAAAAACCTTAATTACTCTGCGAGTGTGCATGCTATTTGCCTAAAAATAAACACAGTGTATTAAAATAAGGCATTCAATCATAATCTAGAGTTTGAGCGCTTTTGCTACATTAGTTTTGACAGGGTTATTCAAAAGATATTCATTCTTTTTTAATTTGTTGACGGTCCCCTTTGGATTTTCGGGAAAAAATCTTCACGGAGATGTATGACTTATACTATTATATTTATACACTAAGAGTTTCGAGATGATTCCTCATGTATTTTTCTAGATATTTAGTAAAATGTCTAAAATCGCAAGTGTCCCATAATCAATGGCAATGTGATAACTATTTTCGTTCATATTTTAAAGATTGGAAGTTAAATTTTATTAATTGCTTGAGACATATAAACAAACAGCCATGACTAAAAGTACTTTGCGTAAAACAGCAATAACTCAAGTAGGAGAGACTCAAGACCAAGATCTGACTATGTATGTGGCATTTATTAAAGAGAGGTAAAACTTACACTCTCGTGGGGTGACCCCCGGTGAAAATACAGAAGCAGGAGCTCTACATCCTTACAGCAGTACAGTAAGAGATAGAATGATTCCTGACATCAAATAAGGTAGCCAAAATGCGTCGAGCTAAACTGTGGTTGCCCTAGATCATAATAACCCTATACGTATAGTTCATAAGGAAAGTTTAAATTAAAAACATGCCAACCGGACCGTTAATTTGGCGATTAATATATCAGCGTACAAATATGCATGCCAATACTGATTGCTGGGAAAATTATTTCTATATGCATAACACTTTAATATAAACAGAGCGTTAGATTTTAAGCCGAAAAAGGAGTTGTAATGTCTGTTAATTTCAAAAGGAATTAAGATATTGCCGCAAATGAGTATATGGTTTTAAACTATCATTCTATGTACTCTTTGAACAAACGAAAGTATGCAAGCTTAGATGCAATTTAGGATGAGAAAAGATTTGATTTTGATTTATTTTATTAACGGCCTCGGTTAAGGATGAAAATATACATAACCGCAATTTAAAGGAAAGAGATAAATATATTCTTTTTAGAAAGTAAACATGATGTTTAATTGATTTGAATTCGGGAAAGATAATTTAAATTTTAAATTTGAGAATTTAAATTTAAAAAAAAAGAATCTAATAATAATATGTGATGTTATGTTGCTTTCGACATCACAGGCAATATAGTGTATTATCATCATATGTTTTATGCAACTTATGTGCAATCATAATTAATATTGTAAATACTGTATTCATAACCTTAATTATTATGTTCAATTGCTTTGTAACTTTTATATAGGTTATTATATTAGAAACACATATCTCTTATACTATCTATTCGAAATAAATTCTCCTTAAAGTTTTACAAAGAAACTGCATATGTTTTTCGTGGTTTTCAATAGGCAGAATTTTTCAGCAAATAAAAACATATTTCAAAAGAAAAATGTCTCTTTTTTTACTTTTTGCTATTCTGACATTTCCTTTGGTGATAGAAAGTTTTGACTTAACATGTAAAAGTGAATATATATTCCTAAGGTATGTAAATTTTAAAATTCAAAAATATGGTGATGTTGTCATTTTTTTATACTGTCAATCGCTTTATAAATCTTTTATGCAAATAGAAATATAAATATTGGCATAAGATTTTTATTTCAAGATATTAAATTTATTTATTTTTTATATTTAATGCTTCTGCCTTTTAAAAGGCATCCATTTTATTAAAGCTTTTGATATCTTTTCCGATCTAAACTGAATTTTAAGGGAATTAAAATGTAATTATCTGTTTCTGTCACAATGCAATGTATGTATGACTAAATTTTTTTCAACTTCAATGTAAAGTTTAAGACCCATTTTCCAAAGAGGAATTTTAACTAAACTGATTCATTTCAACGTCTATAATAACTCCTTTACAAGCACATGTAACGTATTTTAAAAATAATGTTTTCCGAATTACATACTTACACTGTAAAACTTTTGTGTAACGCTACTCCATAAAACAGGTGGCAGCTTTGCTGCCTCCAATTTGGTGGAGTATTTTAACCGATATAATCCGTGTAACATTGCAATGTTACACCAGTATGCATGTTTTTATTACACCATTATATAAGTGAAAAATTACTCAATGAAGTGTAAATCGTAGCTGCCACCAATTTTATGGAGTAACGTTACCACAAATGTTTTTCAGTGTACGGATCAAACGAATCTGATATCTGCATAAATATTACAAAAATGGCGTATGATAAAAAACTGGTTGAACGGACTTCGGTTAAATTTTTCATTAATTACAATTGCACTGAGATTATAAAAAAGAAAGGGGCAATATACAAATAACAAATCCTCACTCATTCAGAGTATATTAGAAGATATCGAGTGTGATGAGCCGCAAATGTGTCATTTGTTAAAAGTCCATATTATTTGAATCCTTGAGGGTGTTTCTGTAATTTGTGTCAGTAGGTACCCCGCATAAACTGTGATTCGAAATATCCCGAATATCAGTATATTAAAATAATTTCCTTTGCTTTATCTATTTTCAGATTTATCTGCGACCAAAAATGGTGAAGTAAACTATAAGAAATTAAAGATATCGGGATTATTTAAATCACAAGTTTATGGAAAAACACCTGGTGACATTACATAGCGAAAATTCAACAACACAACTTCTGGCCAAATATTTTGTCCGAATTACTTCACCAGAATCCGCAGCTTCTTGATAATCGATGATACTCCCCTGAACAGCTCGATTAAGTGTCAGAGAGGCCTAAATTCCTACGGGTGAGATTTAGAATAATTAACTAAGGTTTCTCTCATTCTTGGCGAGCCTTAAAAATATGCATAGATTTATAATTAAAAATACGCTTTATATAAATATCATATCAATATTCCAAAATAACTAACAATATCAAGAACATTGTTGATACGAAAGTTGCAGAGCTTAAAATTCTAAATAAAATGAGTACTTAATATTTTTATTGAACATCAAGGTCACAATTCTAATTCAAATTTTTTGCCAAGTAGTTAAAGGGTTAAAGTTGGAACTAATTATCGGAAAACTGGAAATTATTTTAATCCCAACATTTCTCACTTCATACAAGGTGAACGTTATAAAGCATGTGCGTATATAGACTAAATTCATGTTTTTATGAAGGGGCCATCCACGAATGATGTTACGTTGGTGGGGAGCTCTTGAAATTGCGACAATTCGTGACAAGGGGATGGGAGGGGATAAGAAGAAATCGTTGGTTAAAATATTGGATAATATAAATGCATTGAAAATCAGCAGTTAAATTTTGAAGTTATTGTAAAATTGAAGAATTTTGAGTTCAGTAAACAAAGATAAGATTTCAAGCCAAATATATTAAATTATAATTTCAAATTCCAAAACACTAGCGCATTCTGTTGCACTTCATATTAATATTTTGCTACTTTTCTATATTAATTAGGCTTTTAGTTTTAAATCTGAAACTTATTTTGTACAAAAGAAATATACGAATCATTTTTATTTTTAATCCTGACAAATGCCTTTAAAACACATAGTTAAATTTTAAAATAAAGTTTGAAATATGATCTATAACGCAATGCTTTGTTTCTGAACCGCAAGTATATGCTTATGTAATATAGCGTGACATGTGACTTGAGGAAGGGAGAGGGGGTAAGATGAAGTTTAGCATTTAGTGACAAAGAGAGGGAGGTGTGTGAAAGAAATCGAAAAAAACGCGTGACATTTTTTTCGGACAGCCCCTTAACAATATCTCAACGCAATTAACTCTAAATAAAATCTTGTCAATACAAATGTTGTAGAGCTTAAAATTCTGATTAAAATGGACACTTAAATTAGAATTTTTGTGAAACATTAAAATTTGAAATTTGTTCATTAATTGTTAATAAAAATCGTGAAGCCATGAGAGACAAAATTATTAGCCCAAGAGCCGACCGCACAAAAACCTAAGTCACCCAGCACAAGAAAAATTCCTTTATTTTATTCAAAAGTAGTAATAGGGGAATCTAATCTTCCATGTCTCACGAAAGCGAAGTGGTGCATAAGCCAAATATTTATAGCACTACCCTCATAGCATGCATGGTCACCGTGTTGTCACAATGACGTCACTGTGAGTAACTTTGGTCACATTACATCCGTGACCAAAATGCCACCACTCAGTGACGTCACATTGTGACTGAGATGTGACTTTCTTAAAAATCTTTAGAAAATTACAAAAATTCTTCAAAATATGTTATTTACTTTAAAAAACATGTTTCTAGCAATTTAGATATTGTCACTTTTGTCACAGTTTCGTCACAATGTTAATGTCAAAGTAGTCAAAAATGAAACATTTTCACAAATTTGTCACACAGTGTTGTCACAATGACGTCACTGTGAGTAACTTTGGTCAGATTACATCCGTGACCAAAATGCCACCACTCAGTGACGTCACATTGTGACTGAGATGTGACTTTCTTAAAAATCTTTAGAAAATTACAAAAATTCTTCAAAACATGTTATTTACTTTTAAAAACATGTTTCTGGCAATTTACATATTGTCACTTTTGTCACAGTTTCGTCACAATGTTAATGTCAAAGTAGTCACAAATGAAACATTTTCACAAATTTGTCACACTGTGGCTTCACAAAGAAGTCACAATGTGACGTCACAAAAAAGCTCTAAAACGGCCATAACGACTTCATATTTTAGTCACTGTGTCTTCACATCGACATCGCGTGACGTCACATCGACGATCGATGGTCCCAAAGTCACAAAGTGACTTCACAACGACGTCGCAGTGAAGTCACCATGCCTTACGGGTAGTGGTTCACTTGTACGTTTAACATTGTGTTTGCCGTACAAGTAAAAGTATGAAAACATGGAAAATTGGATGCAGGAAAACGTAATGGTAAATCTACGAGTCAACCACTAGTGGTATTCACTATTGGCTTATGTATTACTTCGCTTCCAGCAGACATGGATAATTTGATTCCCTTATTACTACTCTTCCCTAAGATAAAGTTATTTTTCTTGTACTCCATGACTTAGGGTTTTGTGCGGTCGGCTCTTGGACTATATCATTTCGTAGTACCGCCCCCAAATGTCATAAACATATGTTTTAGGTAGCTTTCATTACAAAAAGTAAAAAGCTACCTATTGCAGCCGTCCGGAGGAAAGCACTTCCAGAAAATTTTGGTATATTTTCACCGATCATGACCCCCAGACCCCAAAACCACCCTCCGTTCAAATGTTGACATATATATATATATATATATATACAGGGTGATTCAGCTCGTCGGTGACAAACTTTAAGGATCGATATAGCACACCTAGACGAACATTTTTGAATAGGGAATGTAGGGTCCCTGACGCGATGGTAAGGCGCTAGGCGCTTTCGAAAATTTGGGTGCCGAAATTCGAAACGTCATAGAAACTAGGGAAATGGTTAGATTTTCTTGCTTGTTGCGTCGAAATGATTCTGTTTGTTTAGACTTTCTTCAGTACCAATTTGATAAGCGTATCTCTTAAAACATGGATAGGGGGCGCTGCAGACTTTGGAGAGCTAGACAACAACTTTAAGCCCGTTATTTTGATAATTTAACACATGCTCGCCAAAGTTTATACTCTAACTTAAAGTTTGAACCCAAAAGTAGAGCCCTGCAAAAAGCGTAAGAGCCGGAATAAAATGTCAAAGTACAGGGTGGTCGAAACTCGAAGGCTCCTAAGAGATAAACAAACAGATTTCTTGACTTATGGCATGCATTTTCATGATTCTGTTTGCTGGGGCTCTCTGAAACTCAGTTGAACGGTACAAAAAGAAACATCGATAGGGGGCGCTTTGGGCAAAAAACATAATTCGTTGACATTTCGGACGCTAACTGGAAACGGGGCGCTACGATCAGTTAGAAACAAAACAAGAGAGTAATTTACTTATCATAAGAAGCTATTAAAACTGCAGTTTGTTTGTTTTTTTTAACAAACATAGCTGGTTTCAATCATGCACAATGCGCGCAATAAAATTTACATAAGGTGCTTTTTGCTGATTTATGCAAAAGATATCGTACCATATCGATATGCAAAAGATACGTAATGCGTAGACGACAACGCGAGATGACGTAGTTGTATGCGCAGACACGTCTTTTTAACGTGCGGTACCTACTTAAGCTTCGGGTTACTTGTCTGCAGATCGGTAGTAGGATGGAACGGTACACAAACTCTGAATTGGATGACATGCATTTGGCGTATGGCGCTGCTGGTTGTAATGGACGAGCCGCTCGGTTGTACGCCGAGCGTTACCCCAACAGGCAAATCCCCTGCCATGCCTTCTTCGCTCGAGTACACCAGAGGTTGTCCACAACGGGATCTTTCGACGGAGGCAGGCCTGAACGGGAGCGATCAGTGAGCACCCCCGACAACGAAGAGGCTGTGCTTAACCTGGTTGAGGACAACCCAGGTCTTAGCACGAGAGATATCGCCAGACATGTTGGCATTTCGCAAGCAACTGCGTGGCGCATCTTACGTTCCCGGAATCTGCACCCCTACCACATCCAGCGGGTGCAGTTGCTCAGAGAGCAGGATTTTGGCCCTCGAGTGGAATTCTCAAGATGGTACTTGGCGATGAGATCCAGGGATCCCCGTTTTGTAAACAGCATTTTGTTTACGGACGAGTCCACCTTCAGCCGGGAGGGAATGTGGAACGCCCACAACAGTCATGTGTGGTGTGATGAAAATCCACATGAAACCAGAAGCCGAGCAGCTCAGGAGCGTTTCTCAGTAAATGTGTGGGCCGGCATTCTGGGGGATTGCCTCATTGGCCCTTATTTGTTACCTGAACGGCTGACAGGTGGAAATTACCTGATTTTCCTGGATCAAGTGCTGCCGCAGCTTCTGGAGGAGGCGCACGTATCCGATGTGGTTCCAGCACGATGGAGCTCCGGCCCATTACACGAACGACGTGCGTCTCCATCTAAACGCAAGGTATGGCCAGCGGTGGATCGGGCGTGGGGGTCCAGTTCACTGGCCTGCCCGATCACCAGACCTCACCTGCTTGGATTTCTTCCTTTGGGGTTACCTGAAGGCCGAGGTATACCATACACCTGTCAGCAGTGCTGAAGAACTTGTGGCGCGCATTGTGGCAGCTGCAGGGCAGATCAGAGATACTCCTGGCATTGTTGGAAACACACACTCCTCAATGCGACGGAGGTGCGAAGCCTGCATCATGGCCCAAGGTCGAAATTTCGAGCATCTTCTGTAGTGTTATTTTTTGTAAATAAATTTCCAGTATCATTGATGTTTTTGGTCTAACTTTATTCAGAAGTGTTGAGCAGAGGTAGAAAATGTGTTTTCATTATTACTAACTGATCGTAGCGCCCCGTTTCCAGTTAGCGTCCGAAATGTCAACGAATTATGTTTTTTGCCCAAAGCGCCCCCTATCGATGTTTCTTTTTGTACCGTTCAACTGAGTTTCAGAGAGCCCCAGCAAACAGAATCATGAAAATGCATGCCATAAGTCAAGAAATCTGTTTGTTTATCTCTTAGGAGCCTTCGAGTTTCGACCACCCTATACTTTGACATTTTATTCCGGCTCTTACGCTTTTTGCAGGGCTCTACTTTTGGGTTCAAACTTTAAGTTAGAGTATAAACTTTGGCGAGCATGTGTTAAATTATCAAAATAACGGGCTTAAAGTTGTTGTCTAGCTCTCCAAAGTCTGCAGCGCCCCCTATCCATGTTTTAAGAGATACGCTTATCAAATTGGTACTGAAGAAAGTCTAAACAAACAGAATCATTTCGACGCAACAAGCAAGAAAATCTAACCATTTCCCTAGTTTTTATGACGTTTCGAATTTCGGCACCCAAATTTTCGAAAGCGCCTAGCGCCTTACCATCGCGTCAGGGACCCTACATTCCGTATTCAAAAATGTTCGTCTAGGTGTGCTCTATCGATCCTTAAAGTTTGTCACCGACGAGCTGAATCACCCTGTATATGTATATATATATATATATGATTTCTGTCATGCGATAACTAACGTATTTTTGAACCGATTTGAATAAAACTTGGTATGTACATAGTACATACAAATATCTCGACCGAGTTCGTTGGCCAGCATCATCCGCCATCTTGTTTCAAAATGGCGGCCATTTAAAAAATTTAAAAAATTTAAAATTTAAAATTAAATGCGATAAATTTAAAAGCTGAAAAATATGTTTATTTTATGTGTTAGATCTTAAAACACCAATTATAGAACTCTTTTTATTTTGTCTCTATCTTAAAAAATGACTGAGTTATAGCACTTTGAATTTTTCTTATGGCTGATATTTTGAAACGATCTGAATTTTGTTGAGCTATAACTAACGAATTTATGAACCGATTTGAATGAAACTTGGTATGTACATAGTACATACAAATATCTCGACCGAGTTCGTCGGCCAGCACCATCCGCCATCTTGTTTCAAAATTGCGGCCATTTATAAATTTTTAAAAAATTTAAAATTTTAAAATTAATGCGAAAAAATTAAAAGTTGAAAAACATTTTTATTTTAAGTATTAGATCCTAAAACATCGATTCTAGAATACTTTTTACTTTGTCTATATCTTAAAAAATAATTGAGTTATAGCACTTTGAATTTTTCTTATGGCTGGCATTTTGAAACGATCTGATTTTGTCACGTGATAACACTCGTACTTATAAATCGATTTGGATGTAATTTGGTGTGTACATATCACTTAATAAGGCCTGGAACGAGTTCGTTAACCAGGTTCATCCACCATCTTCTTTAAAAACTGAGGCCATTTAAATTTTAAAAAAAATTGAAATTTGAAATTAGGTACAAAAAAGTGAGAAATTGAAAAAGATTTTTCTTTTATGCGTTCGACCTTCATACAAAGATTCCAAAGAACTTTTTGTTTCGTCTGTATCTTAAAAAATGTCTGAGTTATAGTACTTTTAATTTTTAGTGTTGTTCGCATTTTGAAATGATCTGGTTTTCCTCACGTGATAACAGGCGTATTTATACACTGATTTGTATGGAACTTGGTGCGTAGATAGGACATACTGATGCCTGGACCGAGTTTGTTGGCCAGTTCTAACCGCCGTCTTGTTTCAAATTGGCGGAATATTATTTTTTTTAATTTAAATTTTAAAATTCGGTGAAAAAAAGTAAGAAATGGAAAAAGATTTTTCTTTTGTGTTTTGACCTTGATACAAAGATTCCAGAGCATTTTTTGTTTCATCTATATCGTGAAAAATGGCTCAGTTTTAGCACTTTCAATTTCCAGTGAGATTGACATTTTGAAACGGTCTGAAATTTGTCACGCGTTAATACGCATATTTATAGACTGATTTCAATATAACTCTGTGTGTTCATGGTACATACTAATGTCTTGATCGAGTTCACGGGCCAACTTTATTCGCCATCTTGTTTCGAAATGGTCTTGTTTAAATTTGTCAAGAATCTTTTAAATGTATAATGATGCATAAACAAAAAATTAGAAATTAAAAATAGGTTCTTTCTAAACTATTTATCTTAATAATGAATTCCGGAGTATTTTTTGCTTTGTCTTTACCTTGTAAACGCTTGGGATACAGCAGTATGATTTTCTAATGCGGGTGGCATTTTTTAAAGTCAATTTGCCCGCGACAGCCCTCGTATATATTAATCGATTTCGATGTGAGTGTGCATGTTCACATGAATTAAGGTTTCGATCAAGCTTATTGTCTTTTTTTTTTTTTTATCCATCATGCTGCTTTAAAATGGATATCGTAGAATTTGGCGACCCTATAAATCGCTGAAATTAAAACCAGGTTGAATAAAAGATGACTAATTTCTAAAAATTCCTATTAATATTCAGTATTGACAAAAACTAGTATTCAATCTTACATAATCCTGTTCCACTATTTTGAGCTTCGTATATTTGATTAATATAACTGAATTTAAAATAAATAAATAAGTATATGAAAGCTACCTCTTCCTCCCGGCATTGCCGGAAGGACTTTTTTATAAGTTCTATAAGTTTTATAAGTTTTATGTCTTCCTGATGTTTTGTAATTATGTTAGGGCTTTATTTTGTATATTTTGAGGATTATAATTTACTAGTTATCAAGAAATAATACATGGCTGATTTACATTTCATTTCACAAGTAATACTGCCAATTTCAAATCGTACTTAAAAAAAGAAATACGTAGAGATTATAATAGTTTCTTTCAATATTCAGATGGATTTAAACCTAGTACGTTGGAGAAAACATAGTACATTACTTTTAAACCTAAACTAAAAGAATAAAAACAAATCCCATGCAGATAAATAAAAAAACAGCCTTTTCATATTCATCTATGAATGTTAACCTTATTTATCCTCTTATATGTACTTAGAGGCACTTACAAGAGATAACAGAGTACTTAATACATAAAGTCCTATAGAATATATAAAAGAAATTTTTTTTCAAAAATAATATTTTCCTAGATTTTTTTTAAATATCTATGAATGCATATTTATGTTTTGTTTTACATATTATTATGTTTATGTTTTATTTCAGATAAAATTCAATCTCAGTTTTATTCTTTTATCTTTATATTCAACAATATATATGATAACACCATTATAATATAAATCGACAACAGATTTTAAAATAATGCTACTTTTTAATTAATAGTTACAATAGTTTTTTTCATTAAAGATCTGATATATAGAATGATGGACATCACATATTTCTAATAATTCTGTTTTCACTGTTAGAATGAGTAAGAATTTTAACTAATAAATTTCGAAAACTATATTTTCGTGTAAAATTAAATTTAATTTCTAGCGCTACTAATTTCTTTTTTCTGCAATGGGCAAAATAGTAAATAGCAAAGTTAGTATATTTTATTTTTATAAAATATATTTTTCTAAATCAAATTTTGAATTCAGCTTTTAGTATATACGTCTTAAGAGCCTTTTTTCAATTGAATGTCATATTCTAGGGAAAATATTAAAATAATATGATGCATAATTCATAGAATTTTCCTTCATAGTATTTTATCAGTGGAAGTCTTCACTTCGTTATATATATGCATGTTATGCCATTAATTTTCCCTTCCCCATATCTCCTTATATTAATTTTTATTACCGGCATATTGACTAATTCTCTATTCTTTAATAATATACAGGGTGATTAAAAATTTTTTGACAAAATAATATGACATTCAAGCATACAATAAGGATAAAAAACACATAGGCACATAGAGTCGCACACTACTTATTGAGTCACAAATGCAGGGTGTTTCATTCTAGCGACACGCGTTTTGAAAGTAAAAAATTAGACGAAAATAAAAAAAAAATGTAATGAAAATGCAACGATATGTACCTTATTTTATGTTAAATGTGATAACATCACGAAAAGATTTGGAAAAACATATTGCTCAAGCAATTGGTGATACTGTATAAACTGATTATGACAGTCCAAAATGTGAGGAGTCAAGTGTCATATTGTTGTCGCACATAATGCGAACTTCTACCACTTTTTTGGGTGTTATCACATTTAAAACAAAGAGAAGAATGTCTGTTAAATGTTTTATTATAATATACTTCAGTTTTCTGAAACTTATTACCGCCATCCCAAATTGAGTTAGGATGAAACACCCTGTATTTGTGACTCAATAAGTGGTTTACGGCCCTATGTTTCTGTGTGATTTTTTATCCTTGCCGTATGCCTGATTCGTCATATCATTTTGTCAACTTCTTTTAATCACTCTGTATATCATTAATTCAATGAAATTCATCATTGGGCCTTATGAGCACACACTAGTCACGCGGTAAAAGCCGAGCGCTAATGTAAAGTCTATGGGGGCGTTCTTTTCGAATATCTCACTGAAATTTTAATATATTTTCATGATTTTTTTGCACAAGATAGCTGAGGACGATCCACAAACGGCCTAGTTTTTATTTTTTCAGTTTTCGTTTCAAATTTTCTTTAAACAATTACTTAAACTTTCGGAACCGGTTTAAACCGGTTCTGAAATTGAAACTATCGTAATATAAAACATATATAAGCAAAAACTAGGCCGGTTGTGGATCGCCCTCAGCTATCTTGTGCAAAAAAATCATGTAAAAATATTAAAATTTCAGCGAGATATTCGAAAAGTACGCCCCCATAGACTTTACATTAGAGCTCGGCTTTTACCGCGTGACTAGTGTAAGCTCTTATCGCATGGCGTTCTTTGTTCTTTACCAATAAAATGATGAATTGCAAATATGATGAATTGCATCCGTGCGAGTTCGACCGAAAAGCCGGCGCATTGACCGAAAAGACAGATTTTACACGATTTTCAACTGACAAACTTCTAATGGAAACTTCTTGGGATAAATCTAAACGTTTTTATTATAAGTGTTCTGCACCATGCTTTTTACGCCTAATCTATATAATAAAGGCCAAACGTATCAGTGCGTAACGCATACGTCATGTTTTGAATGGCAACAGTTTCCGATGAAATTTCAGCTTTGCAATTTTCGCTATTGTAAATTTTTAAACTTCTAGACATTGCACGTTTTCATTCTTAATACCATCGTTTAGAGAAAAAAATGCACTTTTAAATGCCGTTTGTTAGAAAACTGTATCTCAATTTGTTTTTGAGATATTAATTTTTTTGTAGTTTTTGGTTCAATTTCTCTAATGGTGGCAACTTGAGTATTGCATTTATGTGGGAAAGAGAGGAAAATAGCCATAAAAAAGAAGTAAGAGAAGTAAAAGGAGTAAAAGAAAGAGTAAAAAAGAAAAAAAATACCTGCGATGCAGTTTAGTGGCTGGAAGTGACGCCAAAAATGTAACCCTAAAATTCGCTGCATTGCATCAAACACAACCGCGTGCTTTCACAAAAAAGGAAAACTTTTAGCTACGCAATTTTAATTCATAATACAATGAAATGCTATTTTATAATGCTAAAATATAATCAGATCTTTTTCATTTAGAGAAAAAATTATGCTAAAAAATTTGGTCTCTGTTCCACGTGATTGTTTTGTTTGGGCCGAATGAGAGACTTAAATTGGAAAAATGACGTCCATTAAACCGTTTAAATCGCATACTGCACCTCCATCTATCTCTTTTCTCCATGGAAAATCACAGATCACTGTATATTTTAGTTAAAATTTTTTCATAGCAACTGAAACAAAATAGTAATTAAAACCCTGTTATGTCAATATATCGTTATGTCAATATACCGCTATAAAACCCGGTGAATGTTGTTGGTTTTATTTCGTTTTTATCTATGAATTTAATGACTTTTAGTTCGTTGTAAACTTACTTTATAAAAAATACATCAATTAACCTTTACAAAAATGTATTTTAAAGAATAAGTGGGTGTCATATTTTCTTAGAAGTTTTTAAAAACTGAGAATGAAATTTTATTCTTTAGCGAAATCTTTGGCTAATAACTTCTATGTTGCGTCTAATACGGAAGTACCGATAATTTTTAAAGCTGCATATGATTACATAAATAATATGTTTCATATAAAATTGCTGTTTGGAATTATTTGGCAGTTTAAAAAGCCTATTACGCAAAAAAAAAAAAAAAAATTATTAGGCTTTCCAATTTTAAATTTTAAAAAAGTTTTTCACCTTTACTTTGTGACTCGGGAACCCCGGGTTCGGTGTACTAGTTATATATAAAAGCACATGTATTTAAATGGTAACAACAGTTAATACACATATATTAAAATATATTACATTTGAAGAATAAAAATATTAAAATATAAACATTTCTTCAAACGTAGATTTTTTTAAATATTTGTTTATGAATAGTAAACGCATATTCAATGCAATGCTTTATTCTATGTTCATGAATTTTCAATTTAGTATAGTTTGGAGTATTTGTAACTATACTATCACAACAACAAAAAAATGAAACAAGTTTTATAACCATAATACTTCAAAAGAGGCAACATCAAACAAATAGATCACGTATTGCACTGAAAAGAATTTTTACATAGAAAAAAAAATCTGAGTCTTTTGAATAAAATATTTAGCGTAGAAAATAGGGTTGTATAAAAGAGACATACAAAAATAATATTCTGTATTTCTAAAAATATATCTTGCTCGGATTCACACGCATGCACATGATATTTTCTCATGAAAGAAAATTCAGAACGATAATTGTGTTCGAATAGTCAACAAAAGGAAAAAGGATGCAAAATAACGAATCCCGTAATGGATATAAAAATAGGTCTTTGAAAAAATATATTTTTCGCCATTCGTGAAACTATTATAGATGCTGATCATTATTAATACATCATTCGATCATCAAAAATCATCATTATTAATGTATTTTTGTAGAGAGGGGTCATTGCATTTACATAGTAAATTACTAGCATCAGAAGTATACTTTGAGAACGAATTATAGTTAAAAATCTTTATTCCCATAGTTATGAGATACTTAAAAGTTTTTGATAATTGAATATTATTTATAGAAAATGACAGTTTTTATCATTTATTATAGAATTAATATTGATTTTATTAAATATTTGATTAGAAAAAGTGATTACCATTTGAGCATTAGTTTGTAGAACTTTAGTACTTTTAGTAAATTTATACTGTAAGGATTAACTCTAGTCAAAATAAGATTATAAAATATATCTGAAAAATGTGTAGAGTAAGATTTACTCAGAAATATATTTATATATTGTACTATATCTTTTTTTTATTCCAAATATATATTTACGTATTAATAACCAATTATAATTTAAAAAAATACTATGCAGATTATTTATTTGTTTAATTGTAGTTTTTTTGGAGGTAATGTTAATAGATGAACATTTTCCTCTTTTATTTTGTGTAATTTTTTCATTTATAAGATGATTTAAACTGGGATAAATGGGAGAGTAATCAGTAGTGTTATTTATAAAAGAAAATATTTTAACAGATCGTTTGAAAACCTCACTACTGACTCCATATGGATAAATTGTACCATAATACCATAGCAAACGCGGTAGCGTTTGCTATAATATGTTTAAGAAATAGAAAGTGCAAACAATTTTCTGAAATTTCTGGCGAACCAATTGAGATACGACAGCGAAATTCTTTTTAAAAGATAGAACTCGACGAGACGAATAAAATGATCGCATTCAAAAAATTACTGCAGCTTACTATAGTTTTTTATTTAACTTTAAACGAAAAAATGAAGGCGAAAATTTTAACAAAGTCTAGCTAACGTTCCCGTGGTTGGATTAACTTCGTTTTTGATTAATTTTAATCCTCATGGTAAAACTTAAAATAGCTTTTTTTCTTGTTTCTATGTATGACGGTTGCTGAGAAAATCGAATTTTTGTCTTAAATCTCCAGCTGAATATTGTCTTCTTATTATTGTGGTTTTTTCTTGTAATTGTTGCACGCAAGTTTAAATGAATATAAAAAATACTATGTATGTAACACAAATTAATAGATTAGATAAATCACGTGAAAAACACACTTATTTGCTTTTATATTGATATATCATATTTATCATCTATTTTGACGCGCGAAGTAAAATATTTTTATCATTTATTAAATTTCTATTTATTTACGTTACAAGCCGCCTCTGGAAAAAAAGTTGGTCTCTCTTAAATTTATGCTAGCCATTGTTATATGATACCTTTATTCATAATTTTATTTATTTTCCTTTCTGAAGGTCCATATAATGAAATCAACAATTTTAAGCGATCAGTGTAAGATTTAGCGGGATAGTTCGTTATCCTGTTCTGGTTGGTGTGTTTGGCGAATAAATCCAAAATGGCGCCGAAAGACCGTATAGCAATTTTTTTTAACAGTTTAAGCGGCTTAACCATGTTTTCCCATCACGTAATATTTTATTTCAAAGACTGATTTAACACAAGATTGACATTAATGTTAATTTTTTTCATTTTACAAAACAAAATGATATGTAAAGTTATCAAGTGTAAACGTTCATACCAATACTTTTCACAGTTATTATTTTATGAATAATTAGACATGAATGGAAAAATCAATAGTAAAATTAAAAGATAAGCGTAAAAATACGGTTTTAAATTTTTATAAACATTTATTTGAGCCTTTGAGACGTATGGTAAGGACGTACCGGTAATAAATCCGGTTTGGCGAAAAACAAGAACTGTGAGTTGCGCGCTCCATGATGATTCGGACGTGAGAATGTGTCAGCTTTTTTTAAGGTACGTTGAACGATTCTAGGTCAATTAAATTATTACTTATTTTATGAATGTCTGGTTAATATACATTGGTTTGCCAAAGCTTGGTGCTATTCTGACTTCAAAAACGGAGGATCTGATGCCAAAATATATAAATAGCTCTGAAAACAAACCTCTTGAATTTTTCTTTTTGTTTTCGTACGAATCAATTCTGTTTCTATATTAAAATGCGGCACAAATGTCATATACGAATCACATTGGCGTTGATTTTTTTCTGAGGCCAATTTGGCGAAAATCTTGTTTTAGAATAACAGTTACATATATATTTTTTTAAAAGGGAATAACAATAAAGGAAAAAAAGGTTTATTTAATGATATAGGACAAAAAAATTTACATAATTTAAACAATAAAAGTAAATATTTTATTAATAAATAAACAATAACATCCGATTTACCATATCAAGCAAAATAACGACACTCTGGATTCAGTTAAATACTCCAATGTGTTTTATGACATTGGCGTCAGAAAAAAATTTCGCCAATGTGGTGCGTATATGACATCTGTGCCAAAAATGCATATTTGTTTTATTTACATTACATACGGTGCTACTTGATTACCAGGTCGACCAATTTCACCAATTTGTAGAAATCGCCAAACTATTCGTCAAATTACACAAAAGGAAAAATGTTGCCATTCTAAAATTTTAAGTTTAGAAAATTAATGTATTTAGGCTTAACCTAAATTCATTAATTTTCTAAACTTAACAGCAAAAAGTCATTAACGAAATGAATTACTTTAATGACGACGTTTATATTTGATTTATTCAGATTTCATTTGGAAATTTGCAAGGAGTTAAATGCTTTTTATTTAGTCAAAAAATGTCGGCGGATATAACGATAAAATAACTTTAATAAAATATATTTTTCTCAATTAATATTAAGAGCTATTCGCTTATTGGCATAAAAGTTACATTAAATAACAAAAGAACAAAAAATTAGTAAAACATTAATAAAAATACAAATAAATCATCTAATATAAAATCATTTGATCACTTAACAAACAAGTGTAGCAGGTTTAATATCAAGTAAAGTGTAACATTTATGTTCATCCATTATTGGCATATAATCTTACAGTTTTTCTATAGTTCTTTGGTCGACGGGATCAAGTAGTACCTTAAATACACTGTTATCTCATGAGAAAAAAAATTGTGTATATGAAATAGTAAATAGCTTGTAAGAATATACGTTATCAAATTTCTTTTCCCGCCAAGAACTTTTCGTCATGTACAACTACAGAAATAATACTTTTATTTATTTACTTATAGTATTTTTAATAAGGTGAAAGAAAAACGTGTAAGTTAAATGTATCTGATATCTGTATTTTTAATGTATGTGTTTTTTAATGAAAGTCATGTATTTTAAAATAAAGCCAGTGACAGCTTTATATTTAAAGTGAAATTATGGCGAAGGAAACCTATTTGGCGATTGTTTCGGGTAGCTAAAATAAAAGTAGGAAAATAGCCACCGGGCATATAAAAAATAAAACAGCTAGACCGTGCCTGTTGATGACAGTCACATGACTTATACAGGTATTTATATAGGTACTATAACAAAATTTGCAGCATATCTAGTGTTAAACTAGGACTCTTGAGGTAAGGTATTTGGCTCCTCAGTAGCGAGTAGTAAGCTCGAATCCCGTTGGATCTAAGTTACGTAAATTCGTCTTTGCTTAGAAATACTTTTGTGTTTAACTCTTATTCTTTCGGGAATATTCTTATGTTAATTGTTATTCAATTTTGTAGAATTTTTCTAGTTTGAATGTTCCATTCGAGAAAGTACCTTGAATGTATTTAATTGATATGGCTTTCAATTTTTTTAATAAAGTTCTGAACACGCTGTACTTTTTTCGTTCGAATCTACGGTTTATATTTCATATCATGCTTTTTATATGGCAATGCAATGACTTTTTAAATTATTCTGATACATCAAAATTTTATGCTGATGTTATCGTTTTATAAATTTTCACAGCAACAATTATTTTTCTTTTAAAGATATTAGAAAATCTTCAGTTTTTATTTAAAATGTTAAATGACTAGTATTAAAAAATGCTCTGACGAGCATCAAAAAAGCTTAATATGTTTTTAAGTATGAAAAAGGGTTTGACAAGTGCTTGTGTTATTTATGGAGCATGAGGAAGGACAAGGGATCCCTTCTTGGCTACAACTCACTTCAATGCTAACTTTGAAAAAATCATGTTTGCGCTTTTTCCATATAAAAGAAATTTGCGGTACTTTAGTAAAACTCCCCACCATGCTTTAGATGTTAACCAGGGGTAGGAGTGTAATTGTAAAAATAACAGAGGATATATATGCTCTAAGCAGAGGGATACTATAGAATGTGTGTGCTATAGCTTTCTTGAGAATCAGAGGGTATATGGTGTTCTATTAAAACGTCCAGAAGGTATACGGAGTATAGCCTCCACTACATCCCTGATGTTAACTGCACTGTTCACTCTGCACTATACTACAAATCAATTTTCTGTGCAATTATACACTTAGGGCATGCTTGGTGGCAGTGCATGAATGTGATACCTGCAGGAACTAGGCTGTTGGCACTATGTCGCCTTCCCTTATATATATGAGCTGCATCTTTACTGGTTACGTTTTTACACTACACATTTTTATAGTAGCTGCGACTGATTTGTTTTCACGGAAAAAGCGCAAATATGATTTTTTTCAAAATTGGCACACTATTAAAACTAATGGTGACACATTGCACTTTTTAAGGGTGAAAGGCTTGTATCACTGGTGACACCCCTAAAGGAGCCAAAATAGCACCTTTAATTAGGGTGAAAAGATGGCACCCTTAATCCAGAGTGCCCAATGATAAAAAATATAGTAACCGACTTTCGGCCCTCGATGGATTCGAACGCAGAACGTCTGATTACAAGCTCAGCTTTCTATTCACTCGACCATCAAGCTCACCTTCAAAGTCTCCCTGAAATGTTCATATATCCTGAACTTCAAAGGTTGCTTTATATAAAAAAGCTCGCCAAAAGTTAGCCATCCGAAGTTCTAAACAAAATTGGGATAGCGTAGAGCGTTGATAGTCATTATAGGAAAAAATTGCTGTGTTGATCCACCAGTGACAGCGAGTTGAAGTGCAAGGGCATGCAAAACGTTACAGAGCATGCGCAAATGACTAAGGGGTGAAAATCTTCCAACGATATGCATTGCGCGGCACCCTAATTAGCGTGAAACACCCAATGGCACCCCAAACACATTTTCAAGCCCGCTGGTGCCAAATGATTTAACCTTTTCACCCCTGGGCGTCAAATGCAACCGGTTCGTCACCTTTATTTTTAACAGTGCATTGAAGTGAGTTGTAGCCAAAAAGGGATCTCTTGTCCTTCCTCGTACTCAATAATTAACACAAGCACTTGTCAAACCCTTTTTCATACTTAAAAACATAGTAACCTGTTTTGGTGCTCGTCAGAGTATTTTTTAATATTAGTTTCATATATGAAGACTTGAAATAAAGACGCTCTGATTTATTTTTCTGCATTTGTATTATTTCAAAAGTAGTATTTTTAAATTTATGTTTATGAAAATGTTGAATTTCAGCAGTAGACTGTATATTTTTTGCTTCATTTTTATCAGAATCTGACCGATGCTGATTTATGCATATATGGAGTGGACCAGACGTTTCACCAATATACAGGGTGTCCAGCAAATAACACTCTGATTTCAAAATTAAATTTCTGAAAAACAAAGATCTATAGTAACATGCGGTAAACGGTTTTTTCATTAAGTAAACTGTAAAAATCTTATACAGAAATCTCAAACAGTGAATATTTTGAAAAATTGCGTTCTCATTGCATAGAATTCTTTGATTTGACATTTTTCTTGTTTTAGATTGGCTGCAGAGAAATAATTTTTCACCTTACAGTGCAATATTTTAAAGATTTTTCAAAGTTTCTAGAATTTCGAAATTTCAAAAATTTAATTTCAAAAAACTATGAAACAGGCATTTTAAGCCGAAAAACACATTCTCTGGCAGCAATCTAAAGCAAGAAAAATGTCAAATCAAAGCATTCTTTCCAATCAGAACACAATCTTTTCAAAATATTTACCGTTCGAAACTTTTGTATAAGATTTTTACAGCTTACCTAATGAAAAAACCGTGTTTACCGCATATTACTATCGATATTTGTTTTTGAGAAATTAAATTTTGAAATCAGGGTGTTATTTACTGGACACCCTGTATTTCATATATATGTATATATATATATAAATATATATATATATATATATATATATATAAAGGGTGATTCAAAAAAGATGGGAAAGTTTTTAAGGGGTAATAGTGTACATCAAGACAAACAATATTAAGCAGGAAACCAAGGGTCCCAAGCGTTTTCCAAAGGAGATAGCCGCCATTAAAGTTTAGGGTCCAAAATTTCAAATAAACATAAAAAACGGAAAGATTGCTCGATTGATTCGCGGTTTTCACTAAAACTATTCTTTATTTGGTATTTTCTTGAAAATAAATTATAAAGATAAATTCCGAAAAATGTCGATAGAGGGCGCTTTAGATTTTGCAGTAACGAACAACTGTTTTCTGCTGTTATTTTTTGCATCTCATTAAATGATTTCACAAGCTTAGACTTAAACTTAAATTTTGAGCTCAAAATCTGAATAGTTGGGAGTGGTTAAGTAGCGCAAACTGAACTGTGTTCAGAGGGCTCAAATTTCAAATGATTATAAAAAACGGAAAAATTGGTCGATTGATTTGCGGTTTTCGCTAAAACTATTCTTTATGTTGGTATTTTATTGAAAAGAACTTATAAAGCTAAATTTAAAAAAATGGCGATAGAAGGCGCTTTAGACTTTGGAGTTACGAAAAACTATTTTTTTTCCGTTATTATTTGCATATTGTTAAATTTTTTAGGAAGCTTAGACATAAACTTAAATTTTGCGCAAAAAATCTGAATCGTTTGGTTAAGTAGAGCAAACTGAACTGTGTTCAATGGGGGTGGAGAGGTTCAAATTTCAAGTTATAAAAAACGGAAAAAATGGCACATTTGTTTCCGGTTTTAACTATTCTAAAACCGAAAAAAAACTATCCTGTCTAAAACTATTCTTTATGTCACTATTTTCTGGAAAATAAATTTTAAAAATAATTTTTTTAATTTTTCGTTTGAGGTGCGCTTAATTTTAGAGTAACCAACAACTATTTTTAAACGATTTTTATTCTAATTAAATGCTTGCAAATGCTTAGACTTAAATTTTGAGCTCAAATTCTGAATAGTTGGGTGGGGATAAGAAGAGCAAACTGAACTGTGTTCAAGAGTTGAAATGCTACTCCCCCCACACCTTGAACACAGTTCAAATTTGTGCTACATAATTACTCACAACGATTCAGATTTTGAGCTCAAAATTTAACTATAAGCTTTTACAAGATACAAGATACAAAAAATACCTATTAAAAATCGTTGTCGGTTACTCTAAAGTTTAAGGCGCCCTCTAACGGATTTTTTTTAAATTTATCTTTAAAATTTATTTTCAAGTAAATACTGCCATAAAAAGCAAATACTGCCATTTTTATCCGTTTTTTTATGATAACTTGAAATTTGAACCTCCCTACCCCCATTGAACACAGTTCAGTTTGCTTTACTTAACCACTCCCAACGATTCAGATTTTTTGCGCAAAATTTAAGTTTATGTCTAAGCTTCTAAAAAAATTTAACGAGATGCAAATAATAACGGAAAAAAAAATAGTTTTTCGCAACTCCAAAGTCTAAAGCGCCCTCTATCACCATTTTTTTAAATTTAGCTTTATAAGTTCTTTTCAATAAAATACCAACATAAAGAATAGTTTTAGTGAAAACCGCAAATCAATCGACCAATTTTTCCGTTTATTATAATCATTTGAAATTTGAACCCTCTGAACACAGTTCAGTTTGCGCTACTTAACCACTCCCAACTATTCAGATTTTGAGCTCGAAATTTAAGTCTAAGCTTGTGAAATCATTTAAAGAGATGCAAAAAATAACGGCAAAAAACAGTTGTTCGTTTCTCCAAAATCTAAAGCGCCCTCTATCGACATTTTTCGGAATTTATCTTTATAATTTGTTTTCAAGAAAATACCAACATAAAGAATAGTTTTAGTGAAAACCGCAAATCAATCGACCAATTTTTCCGTTTTTTATGTTTATTTGAAATTTTAGACTCTAAACTTTAATGGCGGCTATCTTCTTTGGAAAACGCTTGGGACCTTTGGTTTCCTGTTTAATATTGTTTGTCTTGAAGTACACTATTATCCCTTAAAATTTTTCCCATATTTTTTTAATCACCCTGTATATATGTATACCTTTACTAATATAACCAAAGTTACTCAGATAAAACCATAACAATAAGCCAATGAATCCAGTATTTTTACAGTCATCCTATTAAAATCATTAAAGCGTGAAGTGATAGAGAAGGCAAATTACCAAAATCATAAAATGCAAATGGCTATGCAATACACACAAACATAATGTCTAATAAATTAAGCCCCTATTTTAATTTCAGATTAGTATATTATTACTAAATACTCCAATATTAAGTATCATATCTATACCAACTAAAATAAAATTTTGGTAGATCCGAAGTTATAAGAAAGGTAGATATTATAAAAAGTAAGAAAGGATCGGCAAAAATAACAAATGGAATAAATACATCAATTCATGCGCTACGCAGCAGTAAAATAATGTGTTTTAAGTAAAGTTAATTTATGCCAAAATTGGCTCAAAATGGATATCCACAAGATAGCTGCATATATTAGATGTAATATTAAAGTAATAATATATATATTGATATAGTAATAATTTGTAAAAATTCTTTTATCTCTTGATATATTTTTTCTGTGAAGGATTTAATTTTTCAAACTTTTTATCTGACATTTTCTTTCAAATGGAATCTTTATTGTAAACGACACGACTGATCTATTAGCAGAAAAATATAATTTTTCTTTAATTCATTGTGTATCTGTTGTTACATTATTAATGTTTTAGAGGTTTAGATCTCTCTTTTTATCTCTCTCGTAATGATGGTCCATAATTGATTCAATAGGTAAACCTTTAAGCAGTTTTCTTGCGTATCTGTATTTATTTTATTTTATTTTATTTGTTGCTTCTTTTTAGTGTTTTAAGGATTATTTACAGTGATCTATATATATATATATATATATATATATATATATATATATATATATATATATATATATATATATATATATATATATATATATATATATATATATATATATATATACTGGCTCCAAAAGTTAAGGTACAACATGTCTACAGCTTTCTCTTTCCTTTCAATTTCCAATACATTTAATAATAGCAAAAAGTGAACTTCCACCTCCACCTGAAACTGCAAATACACTCACATAAGGAAATGTGGAAATTCAACACTGCAAATCATACACTCTTTAAAAATAAATAATTCAATGAAAATCAATACAAGTATCTACAAAATAAAAGAAATTACAAATGAAAAATATTGTATAAATTTAAAAGGTACTTTTAATATTTATATAGGCCTAAAGTGTGAAAGAGATTGTTTTAAATATAAACAAAAATTAAATTAAAAAAATAACATAAATTTATATAAATATTTTCCATTACATAAAATATTAAACAATAAAGATTGTGTCAATTCATTGACCCTGCGAAATTCGTTACTTTTCAAATTTATAATGGTAAATCAGGGTCCAATTTAATGCAGCTCAAATTGGCCCAATTAAGGTCATTTTTAAAACAGATAATCGGAAGTCTAAAAACATAAACACGTGAAAAATATGCGGAAAAGACACATATTTATGTGTGTATCTGAAAACATAACAACTTAACTTAGTTTTAAAGTATTTTCTTACGTTTATTAGGAAAAAAATTCGATCAAAACAGCTAATTTTCAGGGTTTTTTTTTTTTTTTTACTTTTTGGAATTAGCACATTGGAGGTGCGTACTTCTTCTAATCTTAAATGACGTCATTCTCATAAGTAGGATTTCAGCAGCAGATGAAATCTCTTTCTGTAAGTTGTGGAAGAATGGTAACGATCCATTTAAATGGCGGTCCAAATATAGCCACTCTCTCCTATAACAATTTGATATTCGAGTTATAGACCTTTTACCCGGAAGTATATAATTTCTATACATTTAATCTTAAGGTAAAATTCCATTTATCCGGTTAATTAAAAGGCAATAATAATAATTTCATATTTACATAATTCATGTTAATAATTTGAGCTTCAAAAGATTATATTCCACAAAAATTGGGATGACTGGCCATTTTTAGATTAATAAATTAATTTTTTAATATCTTTATAAAATTATATATTGATTTATAACTGTTAATTTTATTCATATAACTTGAATTAATATTACCCCCCCCCCCTCCAAAAAAAAAAAAAGAAATTTGTTATTTTTTCTTATCCTGTGAAATGTTATAAAGTTAAATTGTAATTAAAAAATGCCCTTTAAAGTTTTTTTTTTCAAATATATATTTTTTAGAGATTCCAACACACTAAATTACTAATCAAATAAGCAGATAAAAGAAGATAATACCAATTGTAATAAATCTCGAAATTTAATAACTTAAGGGCAGACAGAAAAAATGAATTGTATTTATTTTTAATAAAATAGTTCAAAATAAAATAGCTTTTTTAGTACTATTTCATTTAAAACAAAAAACACTCACCTGTGAAACAAAGCAATGGTATATAAGTATCATTCATTATTCTTGCAAGTTTGACTGAAAAAGTTTTCTGAAATTTACATAAAGAAAAAAAGAAAGAAAAGATAATGATGTAAAATTATGTACTTTAAAAAATATATGTTATAGTACATATTTTTTAAATAAAATAATTGTGATTAATTGTAATTTTAAACTTGTGAGTTATGTATTTCTTTGTGTCTTAAAGATTTTAATGCATCATTTTATTTTAAAAAAAGCTACGAAACTGAATTCTATGTGAATTTTAATAAGCTAGTTGTCAGTAATTCTGAAAGATTAATATAAAAATGGTATTTAATTTTAATTAATTTTGGAAAATAATTAAAAAACTGGATTTAGAAAAAATAGGTAAATCGGCATTACTCCACATAACGACAAAAATGTTTGCTTAATTTCGTTTATTATATTGTAAAATGATTAATTATGGTTATTTAAGATTTTAAACAGCTAGTGAAAGGAATGTTTACATGTAATTTAAGATATAAAGCTGAACATAAAATGATACTAAATAAATAAAAATATACGTCTGTTTTAATTAGATTTTAGGAAATCAAACAGTTTTTTCTCATATTATTATTTTTTATTTCGGAATTAGTATTTTAATAATGTAAATTAATTTCGTTCTAGTGTCTATGATCTTTAAAATTTAAAAATTCTAGTTATATATTAAGAAGGAATAATTTTTTCCAAAATTAGTCTAACTAGAATCTGTTATATATAAATAGTTATATATAAAATACTCAATTATAAAGATATAAATAGATTGAACAATTTATTTGTATCGGTGGGTAATGATAACATTAACAATTCTTGCGGCTAGACCTGCTGAACCTCTTAATTAGACAGATACGAGCCTCAATTAAGAGGACGGTGACTTTATTATTATAAATTTTTTTAATTTTCATCATAGTAATGTGAAATTTTGTGCAAAAATACCTTTCCATGAAAGCATATTGCAGCATAAAGCACCCTCAAAACATTTCCAATCTTATTATTTGTTTTTTAATTTTTAATTGGAATTTTAAAATGCTCCTCATGTCTTAATTTTTGAGACATTTTCTTGCTTTTGTACTTTTATCACTTAAAACTCTATTATAAAAAAATTATGTAAGATTTTTTTTATCTCTTGAATAGTTAATATTTTACAGATTTTTTTTTTAATTTCCTCTCAATTTTCATCAAAATTTTGCCTTTTAATAAATAAAAAATCAAATTTGACAATCTTAATGAAGACGAATTTTAAAAAGCTTGCTCAATTTCTTTATTAATTTCATAAATATTCATCAAAAATTATGTCGCAAGGAGCATTTCAAAAATCTAACAGGTTGGAAATTGCACGTGAAGCGTAGCAAATGCGGTCCGTTCGTATGATAACAAAGTCTTAAAAATGTCATTTGCATATATCAATCTCATAAAATTGTAAATAGTTAATTGCAATTAAAATGCACACCAAACAATGTTCTCACTATACCATTATGTAATGGAATACTTTTGTGTGACCTTGTAAATCAATAAAAAATGTTCTTTGCACCAAAGAATATGCAAAATGTATATTATAATATGTACTTTATTGATTCATATCAATTTTAATATGTTCGAATGAGTGTAACATCATTAAAATGCATTTGAAACATTTTTCCCCATTGACCGTAATGTAACGGAATACTTTTGATTGTCCCTGTAGTTGAACTATGCATCCGATTTTGATAAGATTCGAAATAACTCGACAAAATTCTGTAATAATTATATATTTTAAAGTTCCAACGATTAAAATGCATCTGAAACTTTTTTTCCCATTGATCGTAATGAAACGAAATATTTTTGATTGCCCTCTAACTGATCTATGCATCCGATTTTCATAAAATTTGAAATGACTCGACAAAATGATGTGATAATTATATATTTTAAATTTCAAACGATTCGGTTGGGTAGTTTTTGCGTTGTTATATGCGGACGGACGGACTGAACGAAAACTATAGGTGCTACGTATTTACATAATTACGAACGCACCTAAAAACGCTGAAAAATTAGTTTTGAGAATAAAAGAATTAAAGTACATAAATATCATATTATTTACATTTTAAAACCTTCATAAATGATATTTTAGTAAGAAATAAAAAGAATATTGCCCAGATAAACTGATGTCATTGAGCTCACAGGCTACACATACTAATTGTACATTACAGCCTTATATTTTCAAGGGTTAATTCCGTTCGAAAAAAAAATTAAGAGGGGGAAACAGCTCTCATCTTTCCTCTTTTTTATACTTAATCTTTGAACCTCCTAAACTATCAAAGTCATGCTTTATCATATAAAAAATCTATATCCAAAATTCAGAGCAAATGAGATAATTCTTAATAAAAACCCATTTAGCATTTATATAATTTAAAAGGAGTTATAGGAGCATTAAACCGCCGTTCCCCCTGTTTATACTTATTCAATGAATACCTAATAACAGTCACGGAATCGCCTCATCAGAATTATTCTATATATAAATTTTGAACGAAAACTTAATTCTGCATGAAAAATCCATTCATATCGATTAAGGGGAGGACCATGAGCTTTCCGTTCCCCCTCTTATATATATATAGAATGAACTCCAAAAACTAATCGGGAAAGCGCCTTGTCAGGATATACCTATATACAAAATTTCAAGTGGATCGGATATTTTTTTCATGAGTTATCGCGTTACGCACGTACAAACATACATACAGAACGCGCGGGCACATAAGCTCTCAGGCTATGATAGCCTGTGAGCTAAAAAACCAGCAGCACTGACCTTAATTGATCAACTAATGCTCGATCATTCTACATAGTAGTAGAAGTAGTAACCCATTTCTCAATCTCCCTTTATAATGAACACTGCCATAATCTGAACATTTTTGGCCGGTCTCATGGGTGTTCAGAATAGAGATCACTGCATAAATCTTTAACTTTACGAAGCTCTTTGTTGTGGTTTGTCCTCGAATCTCCTTTGCTCAGCTGTTTCGACATCAATTGGCGGGCTGATGACGTAGCGACTGGGCATCTCCTAGTACCTTTTGGGACGGTGGAATAATCGCATGAAGACGCTTGACTATGGTTCAGGAAACTCTTTAGTTTTATATCGTTTACTTTTGGTGTTTCAATAGCATATATAGAGTAAAAACAAAGTGGACTTGGATCATATGTCAGTTCTAACAATTTGAAACATTTCTGGTGTCATCTAGAGTCAATTTTTGAAACTGAAAAAAGGATATGAGGTACAGAAATTTCTGATTCAACATGCGACTTTGTCCTGCAATAAAAATCAATTCAATAGTTATCACCATTTGCTTGTTACTGAATTTTAGTAGCATGTAACAGAAAATTATAATATGAAATGTTTTGTACTGTTCTGATTTTATGAAAATCATGTTTTGTTAGTTTAAAAAATTGTAATTTAAAAAGACATCTAATGAGTGAGGAGTTTTATTAAATTTTTTGAACTATCACATCACTTAACTGCTACAACTTATCATAAAACCATGTCAAGTCACGATCATCATCACCTTCTTCATCTTCATCTTCAGAATCATATTCATCTTCATCTTCAGAATCATATTCATCTTTACCTTCTGTATCATATTCGTCTTCATCTTTTAAATCCTTTTCTTCTTCATCTGCGTCTTCGATTCCATAATGACCCTTAACTTCAGCTTCATCTTCATCTTCTTCCACGTCATGTTGAAATTCTGTAGTGGAAGAAATGTCCGGAACTTGCACAGTCGAGTTCGGACCTTCCGGATCCGGGGCAGGACCTCGTTCCACATCCTGTTGGACGTCCGTAGTGGAAGAGATTTCCGGAACTTGTACATCCGGCAGAGGGTCTCGTCGGATGGGTATGTAGAAAATCGGCCAGTGGGGTATGTCCACAGACAAGACACGGTTGAAGCCATTGAAAACTAGAAAAAGAAGACAAATTTTTCTTTTAATTATTATTAAGAGCCTACACTACTGAGAAGAAGACCCGGAAGATAATGTTAAGTCTATGGGGGCGTTCTTTTCAAATAGCTCGCTCAAAATTCAATATTTTTACATGATTTTTTTGCATAGGATGGCTGAAGACGATCTACAACCGGTCTAGTTTTTACTTTTTCAATTTTGGTTTTGGATTTTTTTTAAATTACTTTAACTTTCGAAACCGGTTTGATCCGGTTCAGAAACTGAAACTACCATAATATAAAAAACTGTATAAACAAAATCAAAAAAGAAAAATCTAGCCCGGTTGTTGATCGTCCTCAGCTATACTATGCAAAAAAATCATGTAAAATTATTAATATTTGAAAAGAATGTCCCCATAGATTTAAAATTATCATCCGGGTCTTTTTCATTCAGTAGTGTGGGCTATTAATAAGAAAGAAAAAAATCTTGCTTCAAGTATAGATTATGAAGAACTTTCCAACACATTCAGAATAATGCAACAAAACTGCACCGTTTAAAATTTTGAATTATGTAAATTAGTAGCAGGTATAGTCGTTGTTCAGTCCTTCCGTCTGTCCGCATGTAACACAGGAAAAACTATCCTATCAAATCATTTGAAATTTAAAATATATAATTGTGAGAGCGACATTCTTACTGCCACTAGCCAGTCTGCAGTTCCGTATCACTACTCCGAGGAAAAGGTATTCCAGCAACGCAGACGAATAAAGAATTAGATGAAATTCAAGCAAGCAGCCGAACTGAGCGTGTTTTGGAACGTTTTGTCGTTCGTTCGGCGAGAGGTGGATGATGGTTGTTCCGCGGGAAATGTATGGACGTAATTCGAACACAATTCTAATGTAAATAGTTATAACTGTAAATAGCTCCTTTTATAAATAAGTGTATCTTCAATAAAATTTACTTTAACAGTTATCGTTGTGGGGATCATGTTTTGTAAAGTGTGTCAGATATTTCAAGAGCTGCAAATCTACATAATTGTTCCGTAATTTTGTCAAGTCATTTCACATTTTATGAAAAACGGATACATAGCTTTGCACGGACAATCAAAAGTATTCTGTTACAAGACGTGCCAACCAAAAAAAAAAAAAGTTTCAAGTGCATTTTAGTGGTGTTACACACTTTCGAACATAATTAAACGGATATGCATCTGTGTAATATATACTAAAATCTATGGTGAAAAGAATATTTGTTATTGGTATCCCTTGTATAATGGTATAGGGGAAACATTGTTTAAGACGCGTTTTAATAATATTAAGCTATTTCACATTTTAGGAAATGTATGTATGTTGCTGGATTTAACTACAGGTTACTGTATAAAAGAAAGAAGAGAATATTGACAGGGTTACGCAAAAGATTTCTGATACTTATACAGTATCCGAAGTATTGTATACTATTACACCAAGATCTGAATATTTTTAAAACTTCGCTATAGTACGAGCGCACCTCATTTGCTACGCTTGACGTGTAATTCCAAACTTGTTTATCTTAGTTTGCTTCATTCTGGAAAAGTGTTTTTTAACCCCTTGGGGACGAGCGATACGTATACGTGCGCAAAAGGCTTAACCCTTTCCGGCGCACTACCCTTTAAATTTGGAATTTAAAGAAAAAAAAATTTAGGCAATCTATTTAGACCTAGAGGAGTCCACAGGTATAATTTTGTAAAGATGCGCAAACCATTTTAATTATACAGCTGTTGCCGAAGTGGTAACTCCCCATAAGCACAGCATTGATAAGCACAGTGAGAAGAGCATTGCTGTGAAGCGCGCATTAGAGTAAAATATTTTACCTATTATTTAGAAACAGTAGAGTTTGATCTCTGTGGTTTTGCCATCTAGAACTCATAAGAAAGATTTAAAGTAACCATTAGAGTAGTTTTTGAAATATTCACGGAGTTTTTGTGTCTCTAAACAGGGGAAACTTTAGGTGTTGCCGACCCGGCAACACTGCGCCGGAAAGGGTTAAGAATCCTTGTTTATTCCCATCAGTAAAATTTTACTGCAAAATATGCCTTATTTAATCGGAGCCTTTTCTCGATTTAAAAAGGTACAAATTTTTGTCTTTATAAACCGGTGACAAAACATTAAAAATTTCGTAAACAGCTCCCGTCACGAAGGTGTTAATCTATGCTTCACGAATGATTTTTTTCATTCTTGTTTTTTTTATGATATCGGTACAGATAACAACCATTCGAAAAATTAGAAATTAAATTGTAGCAGAATCATGAAAAGCACTTACTTGAATTTCCCGTGGAAACGGTCGCAGTCGCGAATGCCGCGACCGACGAAAGTAGGTTGTTGACAAATGGCGAAAACTGGTAATCGGCTGAAACAATCGTAGTGACGAAAGCTACTATTGCCGAAGAAATGCTGCTAAAAAAAGGCCTACGCTGGTAATCAACCATTTTTAACTACTGCTTTTATGCCTATAAAGATTATGATATGATTAGAATATAATTTAAATCTAGTGCAGATTTTATGTCTATTGCTATTGGAGTTATTCCAATCTTCTATAAAAACTAATGAACAAGTGGAAAGATAAGTCCATTGTTGACAATGCTTTGTTAAGCATTGAAAGATTTTTATGTAACCCGGCAACAATGGTTGACTGTTATTGTTGAACTGATTTAAAATATCCGACAATTTAAAAATGAAAAAAAAAGAGTACAACCATAAAAATACGCTTTTATTAGAGAACTTAACTATATTCATTGTAGTACTGTCTTTTTTTTCTACACTCACTTCCAAAAGTTAAGCACGGAGAGGAAAATACTAATTTCCTGAAGCCAATCAGAATTGAAGAGGACGCAAATCGCTGTAGAGGTAGATGGAAGTATGCAAATATGTTAGGTAACAGCCAATCGCGCTTTCATGTCAAGAAATATGCAAAAAAGGGCATTCTTATAAGAATATTATAAGAAGCCAACTTTATGAAGGGTTACAGAAGTTGATTATAAGTGCTGATAGAAGTTGTTTAAAACTTTCGTACAACTTGTTTTGAAGACATGCGTGTTTTTATGACTTCCAGCAGACGAATGGAAGATTCTAAGCGCTGGCGTGCTGTGGGGCGCATTGAAGCAGGACAGTTGATCACAGATGTTGCTTTTTTCTTCAGAGTTCATCATTCTGTAATTTCACGTTTATGGAAACAAGTCCAAACCACACAGACAGTTGTCCGAAGGCCCGTAGTTGGTCGCCAAAGGGTTACAACCCCCGCGGAAGATCGATACATTGCTATTGTAGCCAAGTGGAATCGCAGAGCGACCTCTACACGTGTGACATCTACGGTTACAGCGTCTATTGGTAAGGCGATATCTGCAGCTACTGTACGCCAAAGATTACATATGAATGGACTGCACGCCCGGGTACCTCGAGTTTGTGTTCCTCTATCCGTCCAATCAAGAGGGGCACGATTAAATTGGTGCCGGGAACATGTCAATTGGACTGTGTCTGACTGGGGCTATGTCATGTTTACTGATGAGTCAAGATTTGTTCTGCAACCAGATGACAAGCATATAAGAATATGGCGTGAACAAGGAACACGCAATCAGCACCCAAACATCAGCGAATATCACGCATTCCGAGACGGAAGCATTATGGTGAGGGCAGGTATTTCCTTAGGATACTGCACCAACCTGCACATCTTTAAACTGGGTTCTGTGATAATGGTCCGGTATCGCCATGAAGTCCTAGAACCCATTGTGAGATTGTACGCTGCAGCAGTTTTCCCTACTTTTGTTTTAATGGACAATAACGCACGTCCTCATACAGTTGGCATCGTCGCTGACTACCTGGAGAATGAAGGAATTATGCGTATGGCGTGGATAGCATATTCGCTTGACCTTAATCCCACTGAAAATCTTTGGGATGCTCTCGGCCGTGCTGTATATTTATGTTCCCCACCTCCGGCCACTCTTATTGAGCTGAAAACTACTCTACAAGAACTATGGCGATTGCTTAATTTTACGGTTGGTTGACCGCCTAATTGAAAGCATGGTCAGAACGTGTAAACTTTGCACACAGAAGAAGGGGGATCACATACCCTATCAATGTCTTTTTTTCATTTTATGCTGTTTATTTTCACTTTATACATAATTCCGTTTAAGTCTCCAGTATGTCATTATCTGATAACTTATAAAAATTTAATATTGTTTTCATTTATGTATGTAATTATTGATTTCGTTTTATACATAAATATATATGCTACTTTCCTGCCGAATTTTGTGTCAATCAAAGCAGTATATGTTGATTTTTTTTGCATTTTACATCTTCGTGCTTAACTTTTGGTAGTGAGTGTATATGTATTTTAATTTTGAAAGCAAAATTTAAAAAAACCTTACACTGTTGGAAAAGAGTTTATTGTTATCTAATCGCCCTTTCTTTGGTTTGGTCTTTTTTAGGGTTTTGTACTTATTAAGTGAAAACGGAACCGTTATAAGATCATTTCTGTGTCTGTCTGCCCGTTTGTCACAACCATTTTACTCGTAAACTATAAAACGTAGAAATCTCAAATTGGGGGAAGTAATAAGGACTATTGACCCACATATTTACAGATCATCAAACATTTGCAATATATTTAATAGGAGGGGGGGGTAATTAAGTTACTTAAAGAAAAAAATATTTTCTTCATATTTTCTGTGTATATCTTGTGAGGCTATTGTGAAAGCTTTCGTTATGCTGAACATGAAAATATATTTCATTAAATTTTAGGTATTATGTTCTCAGAGATAACTTCGAAAACGCAATTCAAAAATATATCCCCCGCCACCTAAGTCCGAATCTACTGAAACTAAAATTACGAAAAAATTGGAAGTTATAGATGTTACTTTAAACATAGCAGGAAAACTATAGCGATTACTCTAGATCGCATAGATTTTGAGAAAAGCATGTTTTCTGTTACAAACAAATTTCTATTTGAGGGCATTGAGCAAAGATGTTAAGGAGTGTTAGAGGTACATATCACACAAGAAGTATAAAGGCATTGTTAAAATGATTTTTGAAAAAAATTTGTTGGTAATTAGACAAGTAATTAATCCTTGAAAACAGAAGCAATTTGGACATAAATAATGACGAGGGCGGAGTATTTTGTATACCTTAGCTTTTAAAACCTAGATAACAACTTTAAAAATTATACTTGTGTAGTGCAATACCAAGTTCCAGTATAAAAGCAATAAAATTCATACTGTTGTAAACATACTAATATAATTTGAATTAATCGCATAAATCATGACACGGACTCATAAGAAATTAAAAAATGGTACTACTCTGTTATCCCGTCGACCAAAATATTATCGCCATACTATAAGATTAAATACCAATAATGGATGATCGTGAATGTCAATTCAATGACATAAAATAGCATTCACGTGTTTAAAACGTCATTAAGTGATTTTTGTTCCGACTTTTTATTTGTATTTTTATTAATATTCTGCTAATTATTTGTTTGTTTATTATTTAAAATAAAAATTACGTCAATATGTATAATTTGGCTATTAGTTTGGCGATTTGTATAATTTGACGAAATCAGTCAACGGGATAACAGAGTAGTACAAAAAAAAATGCATATCCATTTTAGTACCAGAATTTTTTTAAAGTATTATCTGCCTTATTTAATACAAACCGTTCTTTACTCAGGATATAGCGTCCACTACGTTATGAAATTTTTGGTAGTAAAATGTTTATTATTTTTAAAAAAATCTTTTTGCATGCGAACTCTTCATAAATACACTGGTGTGCGAAAATTAAACACGAAACGGTTTTTCAAATGTAATCTCGCGCAGAAGTCGCTACATTGACCAAAATCATACCATAAAAACTTCAAGATGTGAAAATATGGGATATGTGATAAAAAGTACCTAAACAAAGAATCAAAAGAATACAAAAACACTTTATTGAAAATGTTTTTGGGAGCACAAAGGCGAAGAAGACAGAAGCGTCCATCTTACAAGCGTTTTAGGACTCGTTTGTGACGTCACATTGTGACCACTTTGTGAAGCAACATTGTGACCACTTTGTGAAGTCACGGTGTGAGAAATTTGTGAAAAATGTGTCATTTGTGACTACTTTGACATTAACATCGTGACGAAAGAGTGACAAAAGCGACGTTGTGACATAAGTGTTTTTTAAAGTAAATAACATGTTTTGAAGAACTTTTGTAATTTTCTAAAGATTTTTAAGAAAGACACATTTCAGTCACAATGTGACGTTACTGAGTGGTGGCATTTTGGTCGCAGATGTGATGTGAACACAGTGATTCACAGTGACGACATTGTGACGTCACTGTGACCATGCATGCTATGAGGGGAGTCCTCTATTTTTCTTACTATTACAAGCATTTTTTGAAACTTTTTCGCAAACATTTTACTATTTTTATTTATTTCTATATGTTTTTGATACTTTTATGAGAAACATTTAACAAATGCTTATTTTTTGTTGAATTAAACTAAAATTTCCTTTTTAACTAATATCAAATTGAAAAATTGCCATGAATTTAAGTATCATCAATAGATTTTTAATAAAAGAATATATATCAGTGAAAATTGTAGCGATTTCGTCTTAATTTTAAAAGAAAATTCAATTTTAAAATATCGACCCCATACTATCCTTTGGGAGAGAAATCTATGATTTGCCAAAGATTTTCGTCGGAAAATCTTTGGCATTGTATTCATGTGCGGACCACTGTATTCAATGTATCAGAACAGGGAGTTAGCTATCTGTGTTATTATCGAGCACAGAGGTCACCCCTGACTACGATGCAGGATTTACAACATCCGTCCATACTCAGGACGAAGTTGTCTCAGAGCTGTTTAGGCATAGAGTGCCGCCTCTTGTAACGCCAATTTTAGCTACGTAATCATTGCTGGCACTTGGTCCCAAACATCTCCCGAGAAGGTATCACACGTGTTCTATGGGATTCAATTCTGGGGATTTTGCAGATCGATCCATGTGCTGAATATCTTGACTGTCCAAGAGCTCTTCGACAGCCGCTGTACGATGAAAGGGGAGCGTTTTCGCAGACACAGACAAACGGACAGTCCTGGTGATGATTATACCCAGGTCAAAATTTAAGCTATTATATAATAATTATTATATAATATATAATAATATTATATAATAATTCAGCTATTTAAAAACGTTTTTGCAGCAGGGTTATGTACAATGTCAGGAGTTTTTTTACCGTAATTTTTTATTTTAGTTTGCATATCAAACAATAGGTGGCGCTGACGACGATTGAAGGCCAGGTGATTAATGCTGAGTGAAGCGTCTATCTGGTCTTCAATCGCCGTCATCGCCACCTGTTGTTTGATATGCGAACTAAAATAAAAAATTACGGTAAAAAAAAACTCCTGACATTGTACATAACCCTGCTTCAAAAAATTTTTAAATAGCTGTCACCGTTTGCAAGTTATTTAATTTTAAAATCCATCAGTCATTTTTGGGACACCCGGTATATGAAAGTAGACTAAGTTTTCCAATTTAATGGTCGCAATAGCTGAAAAATATATTGGGAACGTTTTCTCAGCCAAAATCATATTTTATCAGGTTCAATAGTTTTATGAAGAAAGAATCCTTTTGAACTGGGATTGGTTTTGAAGCGTGACGTCGCTTCAAAATAGCGTAACGTTGAAGCTGAAAAAATATTGGAATATACACTGCTCAAAACAATTAAAGGATATTGCAGTTTTAGGTGGATTTTCTATCTGGGAAACTTTTTAGCTGATTGATACATGATCGACAGACATAGTAGGTTATATGAGAATAAATTACACATGTTTGGCAGAAACAAATGCATTTTATTGCGCATTTGTGTGCAAAAGTAAAAAAAACAATTTGTGCATATGAGAAAAAAAGAATAAGAAAAGGTGTTTTCTTCAAAGAAAATCATTTTCAGTAGGGGGTATGGTTTCCACAGCAACGTTGAACACCTTTGAGGCATGGACTCAATGAGGCTATTAATGACGAGTTGGGGTATTCTGCCCCACTCTTCCAGAAGAGCTCTTTCCAGTTCTTAGAGAGTTTGTGGGGGTTGTTGGCGGCCAGAAACTCGTCTTCCTAGAGCGTTCCAAACGTGCTCGGTTGGATTCATGTCTGGAGAACACGCTGGCCATTCCATTCGAATGATTCCTTCCTCGAAAAGGAAATCCTCCACCAGGTTTGCACGATGTGGCCTGCAGTTATCGTCCATTAAAATGAAGTTATCTCCGATTGCTGCAGCGTAAGGGACTACAATAGGTCTGAGGATCTCATCGCTATATCGGCGACCAGTCAGAGCTCCATCTCGAATGATGTAGAGGTCAGTGCGCCCGTCAATGGAGATGCCACCATACATCAACACTCCTCCACCGCCAAATCTGACACTTTCGTGCACAAACGCAGGATTATTCCTACTGCCACGGTCTCTCCAGATGAAAATACGCCTATTATCCGGATGCACAGAAAAACGGGGCTCGTCAGAAAACAGGATATTGCTCCATTCATTTCTCCTCCAGTTGACATTCCCCACTCCCTGCGGTCGCGACGATGCCTTGATGTTAATCTAACACATACCATCGGTCTGCGAGCATACAGACCTACAGCATGGAGCTGGTTTCGGACAGTCTGAGTTGAAATCGTGGTGCCTGTAGCCGAGCGAAGGTGTTGTTGGAGAAGAGTAGCGTTCATGTTTCGGTGTCTCCGAGCTGTTAACACTAAATACCGATCTTCATTGGGCGTTGTTGCCTGTCTATGATCTTACCCTGGTCTTCGGCCTGCACATCCACTCTCCAAAAAACGGTTCCGGATCCTGGAAATGACACTTTGTGACACTCCAATGGCTTGCGCTACTTCGGCTTGAGTTTGGCCTCCTTCTAACCTATCAACAATTCTCCAAGCTTCTGAATCTGTCAAATGACTTCGCTGAGACATCGTACTCATCGAAACAAAGCAATCACTGAATGCCGATCATCCTTGTCTTCATTCTCTTTTATCCAGTTGAAAGTCAAATTTCATTCGCTGCCGCTGAAGCGACGTTTTTGACGTCGAACTCAAAATTTGCATACTCCACAGTTTGAAAACCAGAAAAATTTGCATTTGTGATTCTCTTCTTCTATTGTCGGCAAGAAAATTTTCGTTTATATCTTTATTTTATATAAAACTTCAAATATCCTTTAATTGTTTTGAGCAGTGTATTATTCGGAATATTGTACTGGAATATATCATTGTGGGAAAATGAGATAAAATTTTATCTCCGTATAAACAAGTGAAAAGTTATTTTGATGCTAAAAGCTGTCCTCAATCACTTAGAATGGAAAAGCATTTTAGGACGCATTAATAGAATTTCTGAAACATGAATGGTTTTCAAAAAAAAAATTGATTTAAAAAGGAGATGAGTTGTATATCAGTAAAATAATTGCGAGTAAATATAGTAACATTTAACTTATTTTGATAATTAAAAGGTAATATAATTATTTCCTTTTAAACGATATTGTCTCTCAAATAATTATTAAAAATCCTGTTTACGTTTTTACCGTGTTCACGTTTTAAAATTAGAACATCAATGTTGGATTGAAGTGGATGTAAAATTTCATGTAAAAATCTCGCCATAATTTGGTTATAAAATTCAACTTGAAATATAAATTAAAAAGAGAATTTACGAAGTCGAGTGACATTTAAAAGAGTTAGTCTTTATCAAAGCATTAAATGACAAGCAAATAAGATGACATTTTCATTGACAAATCAAAGCAATAAGATGACATTTTCAGTTTCATATTTTTGTAGTAGAAAAGACATAAGATCATGTATAATATGATTAAAAAGAGATAAACTTTAAAGAAAGGACTGAAACTCAATAATATTATTATATTTATAAAATAAAGTAATTACAATAAAAAAATAGTGACAGAAGAAAAATGTTCAACTGTTTAATTAGATAGAATAATCGAGTTCATTGAGTAATAGGCGAAAAGGACTTTTGAATGAGAGCTAGACAGTGTTTCATTGTATGATTGTTATTCAAATGTCCATGATAAGATCTACCACTAATGTTTCACTATTGGTATATTACATTTATTCTTTACTTATCGAAGCTTGTATTTAATGAACATTTTTAAAATGCAACCTAATGTGCTATAATTTCAGGCAAACCCATGTGCTACATTTTCAGGGAAAATTTTTATTTTTTACCACAAATAACTCTTTTAAAACTTACTGGTGAGAATTTTAAATAGCTAAGTAAAAATTCAGCTAGATGCGGCAGCTCTATTCGGGAATGACATTACATCCAACAGAAAAATAAACAAAAATTTCACGTTTTTTCTTGTAGATTATTAACAAAAATAGTCTCAAATATAATATTTTCTGAAAAACAAAATTATGTATTAAAGGATAAAATTAGAATAAAAGTGACTGTCGTCGTCGTTTTTGGTTGCCAACAATATTTAAAACTTTTCACACGCATTGGAGTCTTAAATTAGCTTATAATAAATGGTACAAAATAAAATTCCGTGGAGAATTACTGATTATTATATATTCTGATTTAAACGCTTTTTAATCACAGGTATTTCAAAATAAATATTATTTTCCTTGAACTTTTACGCGCAGCAATAAATTTACATTTAGGATTATGCCTACTCGAACAAAGGTCATATCCACGATATCGCGCTGCTATAAAAAAAACCATACATGTCCGCGAGTGTAAACATAAGTTTCTTTACAACTTACCAGCACTCAAAAGACTCACCCTTTCCCTTAAAATCTATTATTCTTAAAGATTTATCATCTTCAGGGGTCACTTAAAAATAAAAATCCCTTGCAACACCTGCTCGAAACCCATAAAATAGAAATAAAAACACTCCGGTGTGGAAATGAACTCCTTGATCTATACTAATAAAAGAACAAAACGCTCTGTCTGTGTGTGTCTTCGATGGCTAGCAAAATCTACGGCACGTACGAAGCTCAACATTTTTTTGAGAGCAGCCCAATATCTCTCCTGATACACACGAAGCTCAGAATTTTAATTTTTTGTTTAGTTTCATAGATATTAATTATGAAGCGGAACTCACTCTCTTCAAAAACTCATCTTTTTAATTTTCGGGGAAAGAAAACGTTTGCACATGCGCAGAAACTCAATTACGCACCAAAACGGAGGAAGAAACTTTTTTCCCCGTTTATTTCTATTTTTGGATCATTTTGTTTAAATCCAAATCAACCAAACTGCTGAAAGCAGTTAAACTTAAAAGACATATTTCGAAAGATTTTTAGGCCTCAAATGCAATAATCAATTCGAAAAAATGGTTGCAGTTAACCCTTTGAAAACAAATATTCAAAAATGGTCGTTTTTTCCAAAACTATTTTTCTCCCTTTTGTCAATGCCCCTCCATGGCGTAATTTTTAAGATATAAACAAACCAAAAAACGATATTAAAATTTAAACTTTCTTCTAACCGATGATGTAATTGGTTTTAAAATATTTGGATTTTAACCCTTTCAAATACACTGGCAAAAGAAGGTCATTTTGCGATTCGCAGAGAGGATATTCATTCATTATTCATACTCCTTCATTATTTCCCATGCTAAAATTATCTTAACGTGCATATTTCAACTCAATCTTTTAAAATCTTCTCAATAGACCAAATATATACTCCCTACAAAAAAAATGTCAATACAGTCCGAACGTGTAACTGACACGTTCGGACGGATAGAAATATTTTTTACAAAATAAAAATGTACGAAAATTTTTATGAAATCAATAAAATACAGATCGTTTTCATTGCGGTTTCGACTTAGCGAAACGCAATCCTATAGGTACCGGTAAACAAAAACCATATTCTTTAAGCTTAAAAACATTTTTATAATCTATGATGCAATCGGTTTTTAAAATATAAGATTTAACCCTTTCAAAGACGCCGGCAAAAAGAGGCACTTTGCGATTTACGTATAGAATATTTTTTCTACGCTAAAAGTATCTAAGCGTACATGTTTCAGCCCAAACTTTTAAAAGCATCTCAATAGATCAAATTTACACCTTCTTAAAAAATTTTGAAACGTTGGGACGAGTAGAAATATTTTTTACAGTGCGAAAAATTTGAGGAAATCAATAAAAATGGTTTTGCCTTTGCAGGGCGCAATTCTATATATGTCCTGACAAACCGAAAATATTTTCTTAAATCTAAAACATTTTCATAATTTATGTTGCAATTTGTAAAAAAAAAAAATTGAGATTTAACCCGTTCAAATACACCGACAAACACGAATTACATCCCGCGTAAAAGTAACTAGATGTCCGTATTTTAGCACAGTCTTTTTAGAGCCTATTAATAAACCAGATTTACATTACTTTCAAAAACTTTGGAACTTTCGTATGGATAGAAATCTTTTTTTACAAAATAAAATGTGTGAAAATTTTTACGAATTCAGTAAAAACCTGAGTGTTCCGTCGCGGTTTCTTTCGCTTTCGGTACGTATAGTTTCCAAGAAATCAAAATACATAGAAAACAAAATACCAAGCAGCATGTGCTTTCAATTCAATATCTTTTCGCGATTTTTCGTTTAAAAATATAAATTTTGACAAAATGGATTTAAAGATATAAAATTATAGAAATTTGAGTTTAATTTAAGGGTCGTTTAGAAAGAAAATAACACATTTGAAAACTGAATAATATCACGTTCCCGGGCAACGCCGGGCAGAACAGCTAGTAAGGAAATAAAAAATTCAGAGCAAATCGGAAAATTCTGAATAAAAACCCATTTATATAATTTAAGAGGAGTTATCCCTCTCTTTTATGTACTTAACCACTAAACTTCTAAAACTATTCGGAGATTTGGACATCCGAATTCTGCATGAAAAACCCATTTATATAAATTAAGGGGAGGGGCATTAGAACCCCCATTTCCCCTGTTTATATTCATCCAATGAACACCTAATACCAATCACGGAAGTGCTTCATCAGAAAGATCCTATGTGTAAATTTTGAACAAAAACTATTATTTCTGCATGAAAAACCCATTTATACCAATTAAGGGGAGGAGCATGAACCCCCCATTTCCCTCTTATACATATCGGATGAACTCCAAAAACTAATCAGGGAAGCGCCTTACCAGGCTATACCTATATACAAAATTTCAAGTGAATGGGATATTTTTATCATGAGTTATCGCGTTACGCACGTACATACAGAACGGGCGGGCTCATAAGCTCTCAGGCTATGATAGCGTGATAGCTCTCAGCTATGATAGGTTTTAGTGCTACAGAAATTATGTACATAAAATTGAATAATTGAATAATTATATAAATTATACCACAGAAATTGACCTTTTTTGCAGCGAATTTACTATAGACGATTTTAATCAAAGATAAGTCCACAGCCCCCTTAATGAGAAAAAAAAAATGAAAAGTGTCATTATTTCCCTAATTAGAAAGATGAAATGCTTAGTAAGATACAACGGTAGTGAGAGACATACAGTACATGTTAGATATGTACATCTACAGTACATCTACAGCTCTAAGGATAAAAAGTATTTCTCGTCCCTGTTTTCAATGACCGAGGTACTCGAGTATCTGTATTAATTGGGACTGTATTAACTTATTAAACGACTGTATTAACTGGGAAAAAATATGATCCGATATAAAAACTGCTAGTAATTTTATATAAAGTTACATTTGACACAAATTTTTACGATTAGGGACAATGGAGTGATAAAATGTAAACATAAAGAGCTTTTAAACTGCAGCATGTATAATCATTTATAGCCGTGGCACGGATAATACACAATAAAGCAGCTAGTAAATAGCTTAAAATGGCAGAGATGTCATATACGCATCGCAATGGCACGATTTCTTTCTGATGCCAATGTCGTATATGCATCTGGTACTTAATTGGCGCCAAAGTGTTATTATTTTACTTGATATGCTAACCCGATGTTGATGTTTAATTATTTTGAAATATTTTATTTACTTTTATTTTCTTTTTTTTAATTATATAAATTGTTATTCGATAGTTATTAATTAAACTTTATTTTATTTATTGTTATTGTTCCCTTTTTAAAAATATGTATGCAACTGGTATTAGAAAACGAGTTTTTCGCCAAATTGGTATCCGAAAAAATTGCGCCATTTTAACACGTATATGACATCTATGCCCCTAAACCTAGCACTGATACGGTAAAATGTTTTTTGTCTAGGTAATTTAAAAATTAAGATGAGGAAAATTCTATAATCGAAATACATATTCAATTAGTTCAGTTTAGTGAGATGGCTTTGATACAAATTAAATACAGTTGTTGTAACCGTAATCGTAAATCACAATATTCATGCATTGAAACCTCTTTAAATTTACGACATTGTGACGCAATAACGGCATTTATTCAGCAGAGATAACGAAAAATAACATGCTATTTCATTAATTTTAATGATCAATATTGTTATGATGTAAAATCTATCTCCTTCTACTTTATGCACAAAATAAAAATCGGTATTTCGCTCCGGTAGTTGATAACCTGAGTCCTGCTAAAAACATTTTCATAGATTTTTTTTCTTTTAAGCATTTAGCTTATGTACTTATTTATTGAATTATGGGTTAAATTTTGATAATCAGAAGAACTCATTTGTGGAATATTATTCACTTTAATAAAGTCTACTATATGTATTTTGATAAAAATTGCATTGTAAGTAGGGTTGGTTTTAGTATATTGCATATTGCTCTACAATGCTCAATTATAGTGTTATTCAGTTTTTTTTGAGTAAATTTGTCTGATTAAGTAAACCCAATTATGGAAGATAAGTCTAAATAAAAACTACTGATAGACGGATTTTGATAAGACTTACATTGTTAGATAAATTTTCAAGGGTAGTTTTTGTAAATTGCATTGGGTTATTTCGTTTACCAACAAAAACTATTGTAAAAAAAATCAACGATTCGTCTGGAAAAGTGGACCAGCGTAGCGGGCGACACCTGCTAGTCATTTAATAAAAAATACAAACCGACGGAAAGCTTTTCAGAAGCAAATATTTCAGTAACGAGAAAGAACAAAATTCACAAATTTTTTCCCGTCAAACTTGCTAAATATGGAGCCAAGTTATTTTGCATGTCAACAAAAAAATTAATACTGTCAACAGACTCAATTTTAGTCCTTGCGAAGTTACTTTTGTAGATCCCGTGAAATAAGATTTTATATTTTGTACTGAATAAACATTACAAGATAATTTGAAGTTTTTGCCCTTGAAAAATATTTTATACTCTAATATAGTGTAATTAAAAATATATAAATAAATACTTAAAATGTTATGCAAAAATATAGATATCATTTATTTATTCTTTTACCTGAGATCTTTCGAATGCCTGTTTTCAAAGGATTGTAAAAGAAGATATTTGATTAGAAAATTTCTCTAATAATAAGAATAATAAGATTTTTCTAATCAAATATCTTCTTTTATGTTCCTTTGAAAATGAATGCGTGGGCATTCGAAAGATCTCAGGTAAAACAATAAATAAATAATATCTATATTTTTGCAACACCTTTTAAGTATTTATTTGTATATTTTGAGTTTAATAACAAGGTGTAATTTTCATTGAAGACACTGGTATTAATACAGTGGCTTGACTCATTGACTACTACAGTGTATTTGAATTGATTTGGGTAATTAAATTTTTTAGTGGCAACACTGGATATGTTTGTAAATAATGTTTTGTGGGCAGATTTTAACTCTCTAATTTTTTCTATAGTGAAATTTTCTGGATAACAGATAAAAATAACGTAAGTGTCAAAAAATTATCTTTAGTAACCTGTAACATATGTGTGATCAACATTTTTCCTTTAACTTTTTATTTTGATATGAAATGTTTAAGTTTTTATAGAACTAACATAAAAACAAAAAATTCAGGGCTACTTTGTTGCAGGCGTTTTTGGCCCGAAAATAGCACCAGTTACTTAGAAATGCCTTTTATATATCCAATTCTCTTAACCTCTTCAGTCCTGGAGTACCCATTTGGGTACATTAAAACTAAATCCAAAATTAAACCAAATGTTTTTATATAAATGCATAGATTTCTGCCAGGACTATTCAGATACACCACAGTGTCCTATATTACAAATAAAAGTGCTGCATGTTTAAAGAAAGAGGAGTCATGTGACTTTGAGAATAAATATTTCAAAGATGGACGACATAAACAATTTTCCAACGACTTCACGTCAAAGTATGTGAATAATACATATTTTTGAGTGAATTAAAGAAAAAATATTGCATTCTTTATAAACTATAATGCTTCAAGAATGATTTGGAGTTGTTTATAAATGTTGTTCATATGTGCATGGATGTGGAAAACATCTGTAAGTATGTTGTACCCATTTGGGTACAATGGGTCTTTACTATACATTTTCAGCAAAAGAAACTAATTTTATGTGTAACTATTGTGTACACTTGGTTATTAAAAAAAATTTAAGGACGAATAAATTATTTAATTTAGTCCTACAAAACAATTTAAAAGGACTTTTTTTCATTTTTTAAATAATATGAAGTACTATACTGAATTTACTGCTAAAATATGTCATAATTTTTAATAACTTTAAAAATCTCTAACACGTTTTGAAAAGTTGTACAGTTGTACAAGCACGCATGTATTAGTCGAAAAAGTCTATAATAAATGATACTTTATTAGAAGATTATATTAAAAGGTATGTATACTATTACAAGATATATAGTATATGTATAGTATATATCTGCGCCTTCCGGTAATAACCAGGTAAGGCACATTTTTAATATTTTGAGTAATTAACGTTTAAAGTTTTCAAATGCCTTTTTATCATTACTTTTATAAAATAGATTAGAACTTAATAATTTTCATTACATTCAATTAGGACCTCATTCATTAAGAATCTCTTTTTTTTCGCCAAAATAGTTACATAAAAATGGTTTTTATTAATTGAGAACGATTAGTACTGTTTTTTCAATTTTTAAATGAAAATTTATAGTCGCCCTATGGCGGGAAGTATTGGATTTTTTTCAGTGTTATGGGAGATGAAAGCACTCTTTTAAAGCTACATCTTCCCAAATTATCTCGATTTTTTTCAAAAATGTACCTTACCTGGTTATTACCGGAAGCCACAGATATAGTATAGTAGCAAGATATGTAGTGCAATTATTACAAGATATGTATAATATTTTTGAGCAATACATAACTTTAGGTAAAAAATCATCTAAGTTTTTTAAATTGATATCATTTTTAAACAATAAATAGGTCTATTTTTGTAAAACAAAATTGGTTTTATCTGTTTAAAAAAATGACATTTTTACTCAATTGTGACCCGATGTACCCATATGGGGACATACATTTTAACTATTTAAGAATTTTAAAAATAAAAAACTAATTTTCTTTTTTTTCTATGTCTAAAAGCACCATAATTTACTAATACAATAATTTTTCTATGCAGTAGATTTTTCTCGGGACTGAAGAAAGGAGAAAAGATGTTTTAAGTAACTTTTTTTTAGAATGTTAGTGTAGCAAAATTTTACATTAATTGTTTTTGTTTGAATTGCACTGGATAACGTGCCGTAAACCGCCGTTCAAGTGACAGGAAATCGATTTAATAGGTAAATATATGGCGGTAAAATAATTTTAGATGAATCTAGTTCCTAAAAAAATCGATGCGAGTTCTAGTTACATTTTAATAAAAGTCGAGATAATAAAAAGATTCCTTCAAAATTCACAGATTTTAGAAAGGAATTTACACGCTTTGGTGTTAAAATTACATCGTCCGGCGTTCTAGTGTTAATGAAATTGCTGAATAACTTAATGTAAAAAATGTTGCCCGATTAATCGGAAAATATACAATTTTTCTGCAAAAACGAAAAAATACTCCTGACTTAATTCTAACATACTCGTATTTAAATCAGATACTTGACAACAATCATCCTTTGTCCAATAATAAGAATCAGAGTCTGATTAGAAAATTCTTGAGTTTAGAGAGTTTGTAAAGAAGACTTGATATTATTTTAATCGGAAATAAAATTGATACCGGGCATAACCATCAAAATTTCAAATTATGTAATTATTTTAAGGACTTTAAGAAGTGAGACCAGTATAAGTAAAAAGCTCTATTGAAGGTTGTCTATTTCTAGTGCCCGTATTTACGAGTGCTCTCAGATTTTTGCTAGACACATTTTAATATTATTTTTTTAGCTTAATTATTTTCCCATGACTGTCGAAAAACTCTCCATCCAGTCGTTGTAAATCTGTTATAATTTATCGAAGGCTTCACAAACATATTGAAGTTATGGTAGAGTACAAGATAGAGTAGTAGTGTTCAGTGCAATGAAGCTGATCTACCCGGCGTTACTCGGAACCATAAATGTTTTCAAACAAATTGCAAATTCTTAAAATTTCCATTCATACTAAAATAGAGCAAAAATATTTAAATTCTATCTGAAGAAAATTTAACTTTTAGAATATTCATAATTTTATCTGAGTAGACTCAGGTATGTATTTATGTTACGAAGACCATGCTTATGAAGGATAAAGAAATATAGTCGTTGGTTTTAACTGCTTTGAACCACAAAAATAGTGCAATAATTGAATTATTTTAAAACTCCTTTTTTCAATGAGACCTACTCCATGCAAAATCTTCTGTGAAACGCAGTCGTTAAATCTTATATTCACCGCCTGGTCTCAGTGGCTGGTTGCTTCGTAAACACGGATTGGTGGCGAGCTGTAAATAGCCTCTAATTAGGATGCTTCGTTGCCGTGGATAGGTGGCGAGTTGCAAATATCCTCTTACCCAGTAAGTTTTAATTTAAAAAAAATCTAAATTAAAATTTAAAATCCGGATGCGAGGTGCATTTTCCGGTGTTAGAACCCACATATGACAAAAATTCAGTGATCTAGGTGTTATAATTACGGCGTTATCCGCGGACAGGCAGGCAGGCAGACAAACATCGCTTATTTTATATACATAGATTACTCGGACTACAGTTAGAAAAAAATTAGGAATTAATCCGAAAGCTATGTTATCAAATTGAGTGCTCAGTAATATTTAACGAGATTCATCGTTTAATATATTTTATTTGTCGAACATGTATTTATTGCTACTTATATGTAGACATATAGCAAAAACCTTGCATTCAAAATGACAATGGTATTGTGTTTGGAGTCATTTAATGTTAATTTTTTTAGTTCTTTACAATCGACCAATCCCAATAGAACAGAAATATCTATTTTATTTACAAATTCTACTTACAACCACTCATAGTTTTCATTATACTTTTAAAGGGATAGTCGTAGTAAATGGAGTAATTTTTGTTTTTATTTGCAAATAATTTTAATTCACATGAGCACATACATATTCAATAAGAAATTTATTTTTCTTTTGAATCTGCAATATTGTAATCTGTGTCATTAATTTTATCTCTCTATAATAAATTACATAAGCATGAAATTCTTGATCATGTATAGGAAAAAACAAATATAAAATTTTAAAGTATGTAGTCCATTGTGGAAAAGATAAATCGCACTGGAAGCGAAAAAAGAAAACGGGGTTTTAGTTCATTTATCAGTCTAATCATTAATTAAAAGGAAATGACATCATAGAAATGAAAGTTCTTACTTAAATTATCTTTTAATACTTTCTCCTGTTAAACAGTGAGTAATTTATTATACCTGTTATCACTTTTATCATAAAAATACTCCCTTCTAAAAATAGTTTTGTATTTCTATGAAATTGATATGACCAGAAAATTGTATTTTTTATTATTTTTCTTTACTGTAACATTTGTATTTTGGGGTAATTCTTATATTTTAATTACTGATTAAGATATTTACGATTTTGAGTTAGATAACTTAATGGTAAATTCCATGCGTCAGCAAGAAAAACAATGAAATTTTATGCATTGACAAACTATAATCTATCATTATATGAAGCTTTACATATAGCCATTGCCTCTATACAGGGTGAGTCATAAATATCAACAATATTTATGACTCACCCAATAACTCAACAATAGGCTATCTCCTTAAATATTGCCCCTAGACCCATACTTCCAATTGCAAAAATTCATAAAAAAAGATGAATTTTTTGATAACATAAGTTGCAACTCCATGGGGGGTCAGTTTTAAAAAATACGAAAATTAAGTTTTTATACGGCCCCCAGAGGATAAAACTTCCAATTAGAAAAATTTTCTTTATCCCTTCCTGAATTGAACAAAAAAAATTTCATCTCGATATCTGCAAATCCCCGAAAGATATTAAAATCCAAAATTTTCCAAAATTCCTGACTTACACCACTTAAGCATACCTCTGAGCGCAGCAAAATCAGTTCATTTGAAGTACAATTAAGAGATCGACCATAAATTTACGTATTGTTAAATGTCGATCCTAGACAATAATTAAACTTTTAAATGTAAAATAAAAGCGTATAGGTTTTTGCTTTAAACTTCGTTCAAATATGTTAGATGTCTGCAATATTTCGACCTAGCAGCCAACTTCGTAACTGGCACGACTCATTGACCGGACCGTCTTATTAAACACTTATTAAAAGTGTTATCAAATTAAGTGATATTAAGTAAACTCTCATTAAAAGTATCTTAAAAACTTATTGGCGCAAGCAATAAGTTTAGCAAATATAGTAATAGCGATAATGACGCTTCTATTAGCGGAATCATTGGAAATATATTTTAATAAATTACATAGAAATATTTTCAAAAATCTACTTTATACTACAGTTAAACCGCTATAACGGACACTCCCAAATAGCAGACACCTCTGTTTAACGTACTATTTTCTATTCCCCATTCTCAAAACCTAAATTTGTGTATGTTTAACCTCTGAATAACGGACATTCCAAATAGTGGATACTGTTTAAGGCGATAAAGGAAAACGTATTTTTTTAAGGAGAAAAAAATTGAAAAAAAAGTAAAAAGGTCTCTAAATTTATCAGGGAATTTTGTGATAAATGAGCTGGGAAAAATCCCCCCCCCTTTAGAGTTGAATTGAAGGGGTTGCCCAAAAGGGACATCTTCCAGAGCATTGAAATATCCCCTCCGAATATTGAGATTTTATGCTTTTAATAGTCAAAAATAGAAATCCCCCTCCCCGACCGGAACTCTATAATGTCCAATAATGTCACTTTGAAAAACAAATTGAAAGCAAAAATTGAATCGCAAGCAAAAGTTAACTTTTGTAACAGAGTTTTTTCACAAGCATGTAATGAACAATGGGTAAAGGTGTGTACAGTTTTATTTAGCCCCATTGCTTAAAAAATAATTTTAATTTCTGACTAATCATATAACAGAGGTTTTAGGACACATAAAAGTCAATTAATGAAATGTTATACGTTTCTTAGCACTTTTTGAATATCTTTGATTTTCCCAATAGTGGACACCTCCGAATAGCGGACAATTTCTGCGTTCCTGAGGTGTCAGTTATTTAGAGGTTTTACTGTATTCAGTTTCAAAATTAATGAAGGTTTTAAACCTATTTTTACTTTCTTCTATCTTTACAAGAAGAAAGTATTGGATTCATAAAAATTTTGAATTCCGGTTTTCCATGGATTCCCACGTTTTAGGGCTCAGAGATACCGAAAAACATGTTTTTATGAAATGTTTGTTTGTGAGTCACAGCACAATAAAAAAATTTGAAATCGACGTGATAAAAAAAAAAGTTTAAATCAACTGACGCATTCAAACAGTAATTAAAGAATGTGAAAATGGCAAAACTTAAACAAAATCTGAAATCGAAACTATACAGCATTTGAACGTTAGGAGCCCACCTTTGCCCATCTTAAAACTAAATCCACTTTACTGCATCAAATGTTTTTATTTCAGTATTTCTCATTTTTAACTAATATTTTGAGTTACAACAATTTTAATTTACTCAATTTTTTTCCAAAAAAAAATTATTAAGAAGTCTTATGATGTGATAATGCTTACAAATTATATGGTTAACCATCACAAAACATTCAAAATTCCAATAAATAAATAAAATAAATGTTTCCTGGACCCATTACAGCAACATTGTTTCTTCAATTACACGGATTTCAATCTGTATCTGATGCCTTGAAACCTCACGATTTATTAAAATTGTCATAACTCTCTGAGTTTTAAAGATATCAAGATGCATTTTTTTTTGTTCATTTCAGGAATGAATAAGGAAAATTTTTCTAATTGGATGTTTTATCCTCTGGGGGCCGTATAAAAATTTAATTTTCGTATTTTTTAAAATAGACCCCCCCCCATGCAGTTGCAATTTATCTTATAAAAAAATTCACTTTTTTTATGAAACTTTGCAATTGGAAGTATGGGTCTAGGGGCAATATTTAAGGAGATAGCCTATTGTTTCGATACTTATGACTCACCCTGTATACACAAACTAATAGTTTTAATGCATACAATGTAAAATTTTATTAAAAATACAATTTTGAATATGTATTCATAAATAATGTTGCTTACAATGATAAATAACTTAAAAAAGCATGAAATAGAAAATAACTAAAATAACGATAATTAATCTTTATGTAAATTTGCCAGATTTTCATCGTTTGTCTAATAAAAAATTAAATACAGCATCAACGTTTATTGTGAATTAATATAAATACATATATACATATATATATATATATATATACATATATATATATATATGTACAATTCTGTTCTAAATCATATCATTTAGAAAGAATACTCCATTGAAGATTTAGCAATCGTGCGGCACAAAGAATCAATAAAATTCCTTTAGGATATTTCCCACTTAAATTAGACAGAAGCGCCGTACATTTTCTTAAGTGCGTTTATTCGAGTTTCATATCACATTAAAACAGTTCCATTAATGCTGATTTAAACTTTATACTACTATAAGATACCGACATAACAATAGATTTATGTTATCACCGTATAAATCTGCTCATACCTTCAGCTTTCACCAAGTGACATAAAATATGGAAATACACAAAAATTAAACTAAAACTGAACTGACTCCAAAGTCAACGTAATCCTTTATATAAGTTATCAGCGCGGGAAAAGGGAATTTCATGAAAAAAACCAAATTTACTAATTAAATTTTGAGAATTTACTTTTAACCAATGAAATTTAACGCGTCAACACAAACAGAACATAGCTCTCTTTCATGGTCTTGTATACTCAACTGGGATTCTGCATTTAAACAAAAACCATTGAAGGGAAATTCTGGGTAATCGAACGATTTTAGAGGAGAAAATAATAGATATTACGCAACAGATACAGAATGAATTAAGAAATGGGATTGTTTTCAAATGTTTTCAATGTTTTTCAAAACATTAATTGTTTTGAAAAATTAATGTTTTTTAGAATAAAATAAAATAAAAAAGTTTGATAAAAAGTATGGAATTAAAAATAATGTGTTAAAATGTTATAAAATGGAAGAAAAAAGTTCAATTTTACAAAAATTTGGAATTAAATTAGGATTAAAGCGAATTTTTATTATTATTATTATTATTATTAGATATCCCCCGCCCAAAAAAATGAATGAACTGGTAGGCCTTATGACCCACAAGCTCTTAGAAGGGATGTATTACAATGACATGAATTACAATGTTGTCACCTGGTGTCGAAATTTAAAAAGATATTTTTATATGCTAATTACATTTAGAAATTGTAACGTAAACTAGTGCAATTGTTCATAAAAAATACAATGACAAGATATTAATAATATAATTTTTGTGTGTTTTTTATATCTCTTTGTCGCGTGTCATTTGTATTGACCGTGAAATAGTTTGAAATTTTTATTTTTAGTTAAGTTTTTAGATCATGGTCTATATTTTAATTTAATTTTTTTCAATAGAGCGCGTGTTTTTTGTTATTTATATCTCATTGTCGCGTGTCATTTGTATTGTCCGAGAAATATTTTAAATTTTGTTTTATTTATATTATGACTATGGAACTTATTTGACGGTTCCGAAACATGTCAATGTATTTTATTTTTACTATAACACCTTTCTTAAGAAAAATTAAAATTGTTATTAAAAGATATTAATCTTGTTTACTAATTCCAAAGCTAATTCTTTTAAATAGGCATAATCATTTACAGTATTTCTATATTATTTACAAAACGTACTTCGTTTGCTAATATGTTTCAAAAATGTCTCATTAAGAATAATAGTCCCATACGTAAAAATTCTGGAAAATAATGAAAGAAGCTGAACAATTTAATTTTAGAACTTGCTAAGGAACCGATATCAAAAATTGTTTTTTTTTTTTCGAAAATCAGTTAAAATGTCAGTTTTTGTGTTCAATCCAGCTCTTTTTCAATTATTATATCACAATAATAAATAATAACCGAATAAAATTCAGTAAAATTAATAACAATAAAATTAACACAATAATAACATCTACTTATTGTAAAAAATGCATGCATCTTTATAACCTACTTATTTATAGAATGTCCATATTGTTTTTGGCATCTAGCCAATTTTATACATTTTCTTATATATATTAAAGCAGTAGCCTTCTTTATTCAGCACATTAAAACTGGTCTCTACGCATACATGCTTGCGCAGCGCAGATATCTGAGAATCAATCGGAGAAGACTACTTACTCTCTGTACACGCATTTGCAAAGCGCGTTGGTAAATATGGGATAAGGGGATAAGACTGCATTTTTGCTTTAACTGTTTAATGCAATGCTATAATAATTATATTTTTTTTCTTTACTTATAATGATCGAAATACATTGGTTTTTTCACTTTACGTAAGTTATGTTATTTCCATTTGTTTTCTTTTTTCATGTTAAACGCTATTCCCTCCTTCAAAAATTGCGATGTTATTGCCGGGAATTTTAGGCTTAATGTAGAGATGTTTCATATGAAATTGAAAAATTGAATAGTTAATGATTAAAGTGTTTATTTACGTTCTTGGCCGATAAAGCATTTTCTATATTGTAATTTTCAAATTTATACTAAGTATGTACAAAAAACCTGGCTGGAAATCACATTGTTTTTTGTTTTGTGTTTTGGAGGAAAAGCAAGGATTTTCGAAAGATGTTTTGACTTCATAGATGTAAACAGATTCGCAAATCACTATTTATTTTTTGCTTCAGTTTCTTATTATACGCATTTCTGAAAACGGTGATTTTTTTTCCTCCTTATAATTTCATTTTTGAGCAAATGCATAACGTTTAGGAAGTATTTACATTACATTGATTTCACCGAAGAATGGAGAATTGCATATGAAATGAAAATATGCCCAGTTATAAACGGAAACAGCTTTGTAAATCATTAATATTTATTTGATGTTTCACTTTCTTTGTGTTGACTCGAAGTTCCCTTTTTAAAAAAAGTGTTCCCGTGACAAAATTAGCTGAGTTTTTTTAGGGAGGAGGAGGAGGGAATATTTTGATGAAATTTGCTATTTTTTTTCAATCGTTCGAATCTTTCAACAATGTTTTTTTTTTTTTCAGAAATATGAAGATCATTATAATCAACAAAGAAAAATAAAATTATCAGAAGAGATCCCTCTTTTTGCATAGCGTTCAATCGTGATAAAGCAGTCTTTATATACCATATTCATCGCTTGCTGTTTTTTATGATTACTTGGCAAAATTTGCATTTTTTGGGGTACCTAGACAATTTGAAAATTACAATGTAGAAAATGCTTTATCGGCCAAGAACGTAAATAAACACTTTAATCATTAGCTATTGAATGTTTCAATTTCATATGAAACATACCTACATTATGCCTAAATTTGCCGGAAATAACATGGCAAGGTTTGAAGGAGGGAATAGCGTTTACCAAGAAAAAGAATACTAATGGAAATTAAATAACTTAAGTAAAGTGAAAAAACCAATGTATTTCGACCATTATAAGATAAATAAAGAAAAAAAAAACATAATTATCATAGCATTGCATTAAACAGTGATAGCAAAAATGCCGTCACTCAACAATGTTTTTTTTTTTTTTTTTTTTTTAATATGAAGATCATTATAATCAACAAAAAAAATAATTGTAATCGATGTAATTAGCCGTTTTTTCGAATTTACCCTTTTTTCGTGATTTTTTGTGAAATTTGTCGTTTTTTTGTTATTTTCAGAAATTTGTCATATTTTCGCTCTTTTTTCTTTGCAAAAATTACCTGTTTTGCGATTTTTTAATGAAATGTGCCTCTTTTTTTCATCTTTTGACAAAATGTGCTGTTTTCTCACAATCTAATTACCAATATTTGCGTTTTTTGAAGAACCTATGATGAAGATCATTATAATCAACAAAGAAAAATAATTGTAATCGATGTAATTAGCCGTTTTAACGAATTTACCCTTTTTTCGTGATTTTTTTGTGAAATTTGTCGTTTTTTTTGCTATTTTCAGAAATTGTCATATTTTCCCTTTTTTTTCTTTGCAAAAATTACCTTTGCGATCTTTTGATGAAATGTGCCTCTTTTTTTCATCTTTTGACAAAGTGTGTTGTTTTCTCACAATCTTTTTACCAATATTTGCGTTTTTTGAAGTACCTAGACAAATTTAAAATATTTTCACGATCTTTTGACGAAATTCACATCTTTTATGGTACCAGGACAAAATTATTTGTTTTCTCAGGGATTTTTGGTGAAATTTGTCGTTTTTTTTCGCTATCTTTCGATGTAATTTGCCGTTTTATCGAATTTATCCTTTTTTCGTGATTTTTTTGTGAAATTTGTCGTTTTTTCGTTATTTTCAGAAATTTGTCATATTTTCGCTTTTTTTCTTTGCAAAAATTACTTGTTTTGCCATCTTTTGATGAAATGTGCCTCTTTTTTTGATCTTTTGACAAAATGTGTTGTTTTCTCACAATCTGTTTACCAATATTTGAATTTTTTGAAGCACCTAGACAAATTTTATGTATTTTCGTGATCTGTTTATGAAATTCATGTCTTTTATGATACCAGGAGAAAATTATTTGTCTTCTCGAGGATTTTCGGTGAAATTTGTCGTTTTTTCTTGCGATCTTTCGATGTAATTTGCTGTTTTATCGAATTTATCCTTTTTTCGTGAATTTTCTTTGCGAAACCGTTGTTTTTTGTTACTTTTTTTAGAAATTTGTCGTTTTTTTCACTATTTTTAGCTAAATTTACCTTTTTTGCGATTATCTGGATAAATTTTATGTGCTTTTTGAGATCTATAGGCGAAATTAACGTCTTTTATGATAACTGGACAAAATTCGTCATCTTGAGGTCTTTCGGTAAAGTTTATCGTTTTTCTCGAGTTCTTTCGATGAAATTTGTCGGTTTGTCACAATTTTTCGATGTAATTTTCCGTTTATTAAAGATCTTTTTGCAAAATTTGTTGTTTTTTGCGAAATTTATCTTTTTTGATGAAATTTGCTTTTTTTCAATCCTTTGACGAAATTTGTTGTTTACTCACAATCATCTGTCGAAATTTGTTGTTTACTCATAATCATTTGTGAAAATTTGTTGTTTTCTCACAATATTTTGAATTTTTTTTCAATAATATGTTTACAAATTTGCCATTTTTTAGGGATTTTTTTGTCAAAAAAATCCCCTTTTGTCATTTGTTTTTTTTTCGAAATTTTTTCATGAAAATTGCCATTTTTCAGACGTTTTGGCAAAATTTTGATTTTTTGCAATACTTTTGCGAAATTTGTTTTATTTGGGATATCTAGACATTTTTTTTTTTTTTTTTTGCAGTTTTTTGACAAATTTTTTAGAGATCTTTTGAAGAAATTTGTTGTTTTTTGCAATCTGTTGACGAAATTTGCTGTTTTTTTCCACATCTATTTATAAAATTTCTTGGTGATTTTTTTTTTTGGGGGGGGGTTATTTTGACGAAGTTTGCTATTTTTTGTGATTATTTGCCAAAATTTGCATTTTTTATGGTACCTAGACAAATTTTGGTAAATAGTAAATGATTTCTAGCATTTTTAACAGTGTTTTTTTTTGGGGGGGGGGAGTATTTTGACGAAATTTGCTTTTTTGTGATTATTTGCCAAACTTTGCGTTTTTTATGGTACCTATACAAACTTTGGTACATAGCAAATGATTTCTCGTATTTTTTTAAAACTTTAACAGTTGAAAAATAATCTTCAAACATTTTCAAGAGTCCCGGGATCATGTCATGTTGGTGTTACGTTGGTAAATGGAAAAGCATATTGAAATTTTCAATAAATATTAGTCTTTAAAAAAAAATTTATCTTTAAAAAAAATTTTATAGCGGCAAAATACTTTTTTTTCTTTGGTTTTTTCATATTGTTGACGTCAACTTCATATTGTTGCCGTCGTATTGTTGACTGGTTTCACCTAGCCAGAATAAATATTATCATTAATTTTTTTTAATATGTGAAATTTACATGTATTTTTGATTTATGAAAAGGTAATAGAAAAGTAGTTGAAAATGCAAATGTTTATATGTTGAAAGGGTTGAGTAATGTAACAACAAATTAACCATTGAGAGGATCATTGTTATAGTTCTTGCTAAATGGCAAACTATAAATTTAGTCTTATTTTGCTTCGAAGTCAGTGAAGTATATTTTGCATGAAATGAGTAATGACAGTAATTTATGATTTATTCATGTCATGTACAATTTATTGGTGTTGTATTTGTAAATGGAAAATTATCAAATGAGAGAGATTCTAATTCTAACACAGCATGTTTGAATGTAACTCGGCCAATTGCGGGTCATTTGCCTAGATGTAAAATGCAGGTTTTTATTTATTGAAATTTTTGCAGAAGAGTAGTCGTTAAAAATCCTTTAATAGCTGGAAAATACCTTTTTCTTTCTTCGGTGCCGTCAAGTTTTGACGGGTTCCATCTAGTTTCATTATTATTTACATCTCATTTCCATTAATCGTGCTACAACTTATTAATTAAAAAGATATCAAGATTCGTTCATAATAACATGTTATGATTTATAAGTCATATGATGAGTTATAAGTCATAGTGATAAGTCATAGTTATAAGTAATAGTTATGAGTGGTAATAGTTATGCGTTATAAATGAAATGTCATGCGATAAATCATAGCCGGCAAAATGATAATTACTTTAAGTTTACACTATTACACTATTATAGTAGGATATTAACTTTTAACAGCATCAACTTCTAGCACTAACGTTTATATTTTTAATCATATTCAATGTCAAATAATATTTAATCTCAAAAGTATTTAATTAATCTCATTTATCAATAACTTCCAACAATAATTTTCAAAAATATTAGTAACATTCAAATATTAACGTTATATTATCAAATCACTTCTTAATTGTATAACTGAAGTGAATGAAGTATGAAAATATAACAGATAAAAAGACATAAATGAATAAATAATAAAGTTCTAGGAAGAGAAACTATCATTATTTCGGAATAATTACGCTGTTATCTTGTGTTCAATCAAACAAGAAAAACTAAATTTGTTGAATGAAAATGTGACTAATAACCTTTTTTAAATCAAATTTAATCTAAAATCCAATTTAAATTTAAATCTTACAGTTAAATTAATTTATTATTTCATACAACTTAAATAATTATTTTTCTAATCCAATTCATTTCCAATATAAGAAATTACTAATTTAAATTTAATTTATTTTGATTTATTTTAAACTAGCTGACCCTCCCGGCGTTGCATGGTTCCGAGATAATAATATTAAAGGAACCTGAATTTTGTGATTTTATCTCTAACTCGAAATATGTGAAATTATGTTGTTTGAAATACACGGACACTGACTGCGTGAAAAATTGGTTTAAAAAATGAACAAAGAATATTTAGTGGTAAAAATGTTCAAAAGGATTGCAATGGGAAACGGGATAGGAACTATTCAAGTAATAATAAGAATTTTGAAAATCTCAATGCAGATAAATCAGGAGAGACTTTGGGGTACTTTCAAGAAAGTTTTCAGCCTCGTAATTGCCGTAGATTTTGCTAGCCATCGCACAAAAACATATATGCACACAGACAGTGCGTTATTTTATTACTGTAGGTTACTGTGGATATTCAAAAATATTCCTTTACCGCTAATTCATTAGTTTTATCGTTTTTGCCTTTTTTATGCAATTTAAAAATAGATAAGACCATGATGCGTAAAAAAATCTGTAACACTGACAAAATTGACAAAAAACCGATGCTAAACTCACAGAAGATCGTTAAAAACCATATCGAAAATCGTACTGAAAATCGCAATAAAAAATCGCTGAAATTGAAAAATCATACCAGACAAAATTTAGTTTATTAGGCTTTGAAACAATTTTATTTTTATGATTCTCAAAAAATAATCTCAAAATGGGAAGAAATACTAAAAATCGCAAAAAAAAATTCGTTAAAAGTACCAAAAATCGAAACTATAATTTTGATAAAAATTACAAATATCGATGCTAAACGCACAAAAAATAAAAAAAGCGCTAAAAAACATCGAAAATAGCATTGAAAATCGCATTAAAAATCACTGAAATTGAAAAAACATAGCAGGCAAAATTTAATTCATTAGGCTAAATGTTTGAATCAATTTTGTTTTTATCATTGTCAAAAAACAGCCGCAAAATGCGAAAAACACTAAAAATCGCATTAAAAAATTCGCTAAAAATTCAAAAATCAATTTCAAATAAACTTTATTTAAAAAAAAAAAAATCACTATATTGAGTGAAAAGAACGAAACCGTATTCCTTTCACTAATACAGAAAAATCGCCTCGAAACATAAAAAGAGCGCTAAAAATCGCTTAAAAATTAAATGAAGAAATTCTAATCAAAAAATCAAAAATCGGGCTTCGAGGTAACTTGTATAAAGGTAACTTACCTCTAAATTTTGTAACTCTACATGCAGCGGTCTCTTCAGAACAGCGCTGACATTCACACATACTTGTCTCTTTATTATTATAGAAGATTACTGTGAATATCCTAATTAATAACTTTATTGCTCATTCGTTAATTTTATGTTTTTTTCCCTTTTCCTACATGCAATTCAAGTATGGATAAGATCATGATGCATACAAAAAACTATAATTTTAACAAAAATGACAAAAAATTGATGCTAAATGCACAAAAAATAAAAGAAAATCGCAAAAAATCGCATTGAAAATCGCATTAAAAATCACTGAAATTGAAAAATAATAGCAGACAAAATTTAGTTCATTAGGCTGAAAGTTTGAATCAATTTTGTTTTTCTCATTGTCAAAAAATAGCCGGAAAATGCGAAAAACACTAAAAATCGCATTAAAAAAACTCGCTAAAAATTCAAAAAATCACCGCACGGATTCCGAATAAGCTTTATGAGAAGAAAAAAAAACTAATATATTGAGTGAAAAGAACGAAACCGTATTCCTTTCACTAACATGGAAAAATCGCCTCGAAACATAAAAAGAGCGCAAAAAATCACCTTAAAAATTAAATTAAAAAATTCTAATCAAAAAATCAAATATCGGGCTTCGAGGTAACTAGTATAGAGGTAACTTACCTTTAAATTTTGTAACTCTACATGCAGCGGTCTCTTCAGAACAGCGCTGACACACACACATACTTGTATATTATTATAGATTTCTTGCCAGTTGTGGGAGTTATGCCAGTAATTATTATCATTATTCTAACGAACAAATAACAGTTAAAAACAAAAGAAAATGTTTTTATTTTATTAAAAAAATTTATTAAATGTATTTTTTAATTACTAAATTGATCAACACTTTTCTTATTTATAGTATACTTTTTCTATTTTATGATGCAAAAATTGAATTTATGCGATATTTGCAAGTGACGACTACATTATAAAAAACACTTCTGATGGCAGCAATATTTATAGTGAAAGAAATAGGAATTTGAAGCTAAAAATATAGTTTTTGAAGCGTCTGTAGCGATCTTTTCTTACTTGATAAGTATAAAATAAAATAAGGCTGTATGGATGAATTGCAATTTTTATTTGTATGTATGTTTAACTATAAAACATAATTGACTTTCTGAAGCACATTCATAAACTACTGAATTTTAGGTTCATTTATTTATTTTTTGCGGTTAATGAACGTTTTGAAACTCTTGATGTTATTTAGTCTCTCATTAAATTTTGTATCATTATTTTAAGTCAAATACAATTTTGTGCCAGTATTTTTTGTCAACTGTTAAGATTTTACATTTAGGTAGACGTATTTCAAACACCTGATTTTTACAACAACTAAGACTCTGTGTGTATTTTATTAGATAAGCTAAAAGACAAAGTATTTTAAAAAATTTTATATAAATAAAAATGTGTATTGCTTTCAAGACTCAAAGCGAACAGAAATCTCAAATAACTTAATGTTTGCCCCCAAAAAATGAGAGCTTGTGTCCTAAGATGTTAATCATGTATTATTAAATAATATTTAAATAAAAAGATAGAAACTCTACCATGACAACAGATAATTCAATTTAGTGAAAATTTCTAATATCTCATATTAAATATGTTTTTAATAAAGATTTATAAGAAACAGAAAATAAATAAAATATTTTTCTTTAACAAAACTTCTAGAAAAGACACTGAAATAATATAAGTAGATAAAACTATGTTAAAGAAATTTTCTTTTACCAGGGTGTGGGTTTGTAATATATTTATTTAAAATTTTGATAGCATATTTTGCAGACTTAAATGCTTGATTTGAATTTAAACATTTAAAAATAATGTTATTATTTTGAATTACATTCCATTAACAAGAAATGTTATACATCGAGTAAAAAAAGTAGAAAGACACTAGACTCTTTTTTAAGAAAAGCACGAATATTTAAATTATTGCAAAATTCTTTATTTGTATATCTTTTTACAACTAAATAAATATAAAGTCGCAGTAATCAAAAATAAATTATGAAGAAAATTTGATTTGTTTAAAATAGTTTATGTTGCTTACGCGAAGCTCTGTAAAAACAAGTAGAAGGACACATAAGTATTTTATACGAAAATGAAAGCATTAATATTAAGTTTTCTTACCTTTTGCCTTTATGAAAATAATATATTGAAAGATATTTTGAAAATCTCTGTTTGGCATTGAATCATAGAATGCTTACATTTTCCTTTGGTAAAATTTGTCACAAACATTGTTAACTATATTTCAAGCTCAACATGAAACCTATACTGTTTATTTTTATTGCATACGTGACGAAATAATGTAGTCAATATGTTTCCAAAAATGTTCAGGTCAAGGATTTCAGTTGGATAGGGAAACACATTCCTTATTTCTGTAGAACCAATTTTTAATACTAATAGATTGTGGGTCGTTCCTCCACCTTGCTGAAATATCCAAACTCTTTCATTCCATTCTATACCATAAGGAAAAATTTCAGATTCCAACAATCAATTTAATATTTATGGTTCTGTCTATCATTCGAAATGTTTAGATTCGTTCTTCCATCATGTATCTGATTGCTAGCCAGACCATCAAACTTTCTACGCCCATATGTTGAGTGGGAAAAAAATTGTTTCTCATTCTCGATACAGAGACAACAGAACTAATATCAATCAGGATCATATAAATTGATTTTTATTCATCTGAGTAAACAACAGAAGTCCATTTTGCGGTGCATGATACCTGGTTTCTCGCCCATGCTAGGCTTTTAGCAACTTGCACTTTGGTCTAATTGGATAGTGTTGTGTCTTCTTAAAAATGAAGACATCACTTTTTTACATACACAGATTTATACACAGTTTGACGTGACACGTATTTTTGTCCTTTTTGTATTCTGATCTTTTAAACTGTAGAATCTTTCTTTTTCTACATTCGGATTACTTTTTCATTACGAGTCGTCAGTGTTTTAGGTCTTCTTGTGTTTATTTTAGTACCGTGATCCTCATGATTTCTAAGAAGATACAGCAATTCAGCGATCTTTCTGGTGCTTTTACCCTATTTTCTAAATGAGTACATCAAATGAATATTATCTATAATATTATCAAATGGCTTCTTCTTATACAGAATTATTTAAAGGTCTTCCTTAGGCATGAAAGAAATAAAGAAATGTATGTATTTTTTGCCAAAAACAATGAAATATTAATACTTATTTACCTTCCCTGTAGCAGAAGCGTCCAATAAATAAAAATTTTCTGATCTGTCCTTCTACATTTTATACAGAGTAATATTTAACAAAATTCATTCTAAAATTTAATTGCGGTAGCAATTAATTATTTATGTTATAACAAAGGAATGTGTATAAAATGATACTCTTAAAAACATTCAACCATTCAAAGTAAATAAAAAATTGAGGGTCATTCTACTTTGATTACGCAGTATAGATATATTATAATTAAATTTCCATGCTTAGACTTAATCAATCAACACACGCACTGAGATGAAATTTACCCCCAATTACATTGCTAAGCTAATTTACAAATGTAAGTGTGTGTGCTGACGGATTTACCAAACTTTTAAAAATTGAGAACCAAAAATATAATTCAATTGTCCATATTATGAAGGAAATAATTATAATATTAACTATATTACAAACGAACCTATATGTTTATCTAAAAATATTTCTCATTTGTATTAGTAATTAAATCTTTTCAGTTTAGTTGTACTTTTACATATTATTAAAAAATAATATAAAATGGATAAAATGTTTTTATTATTATAGTAGATTTATATATTATACAACGTATAGAATTAAGGAAAAATAGACTTTTTAAGAATATTATTTTTTCCACCATTTACATAGATGAAACAATGATCCACTAAAAAAAAAATATTATATGAAAATTGTGAAACTACAAAACCCTTTTAAAAAAGAAAAATCATAGTACATTTATTTACATCGTTTACTAATAATTCAAGGATAATTCAACAAGTGTAAGTTTTATGTAATCTAACTATTTTTTATGTAATCGAACTATTTTAAGACATTTAAAAAAAGAGCTAACGATTATAAAGCTAACACTTTTTTAAAATCCCTTTTAAAGAGAAAATATATCTGAATTATTATTAATCATATATTTTATGTATCAATTTTCTAATATATTTTCATACAGTAAGAAAAATAATTATTGGGGAGAGAAATTTTCTTCCTTCTCAATTTGGGGCTTAAAGATTTAAGGAAGTGGTAATTTTATTTGTTAAATGTATGCAGGATCTTGATTTCTTCTTAAAATCACTTGCGAATGTAAAAAAAGCATAATAAATGTATGTTTATTTTTTTAAATATCTCATTAAAATTGTTTTTGATGTTTCCGAATTTTTAATTTTTAATATAAAATAATGTATCTTCTAAAGCAAAATCTATGACGGCATAACAATAGTACATTATTTCAGTGAATATGATTGTCTTTAAAAAGATATGCCAACTGTTTTTTTTTTTTTTCATTTTATACAAATTCACTGTCATCTTTCAGGATTCAAAGAATTTGAAACTTCCCATACATGTGAAAAGATTTACATTACGCACTCTTCTAACACACTGACATAGGATGGAAAAATACTTTTACAACTATTTTCGGTGTTGTAATAAGACGTTTAAAATTTCAAGCTTGTAATGTAAAAAGGCTTAATATTATTTTAAGATAAAAAACTAGATAAACTGTTATTAAAAACACGTCCTTTCTATATATTTTTTAAATGTTAAAAAAGCATTATTAATAATTTTTTTTTCCTTTATATGTCAGATTATTTGTAATTTCATGTTTCTGCTTTTTCAATGTTCGATATAATCTAATGAACGTTTTAAAGAAAACTTGTGACGGCGCATAAATAATACAAAAATCCGATCAATTCGATCTCCTTTTAAAAGATATACAAACTGTATTTTTCTCATTTTATGCAAAACTCACTGCCACTCTTAAGTATTCAAAGAATTTGAAACTTTCTAAACACGTGAAAAGATTTTCACTACGCTCTCTTTTCATACACTGATATAGGATAGAAGAATAACTTTTGAAATATTTTCGGTATTATTTAAAAGTTTTAAAGCTAAAATTGTGATGTATACAATCTTTTAATAATATTTTTCTATACATAACTAGCTAACTATGATTAAGAAACATGTTTCATAAATCGGTTTATCAATATAACAAAAGGCATTACAAACATATATTTTACTTTTTTTTTTATACATCAGATGTAAATTGCTTTGAATATTTCTGATATTTTAAAGTTTGATATAAACTAATTAACATTTAAAAGCAAAATGTATAAAAACTTCACAACAATAGTATAATATTGAAATCAATCTGATCTTCTTTAACACTAGAACGCCCGGAAATTCTACTCAAGTTTGAAAATAATATTTCTCACCAGATTTTTTGTTCAAAGTTATTTCATTGATTTATTTAACGTAAATTTGCGTGTATTAAATTTAAATTATTTCAAGAAAATTTTTCTGGTTCAAATTGAAATTTAGTTACATGATTGGAGTCGAATCGACTCCATCAGGGCGTTCTAGTGTTAAAAACATACACAAACTGTATTTTTCACATTTTATACATACGCACTTCCATCCTTAATTACTCAAAAAATTTCAAACTTTCTAAACATATGAAAAGATTTTTAGACGTAACGTAGATTTCTTTTTAGAAATTTTTAAAGCTTAAAATTTGGGAGTTTTTTAATATTATTTTATGATAAATAACTAGATAAACTGCGATTAAAACACATGTTTCTCATACCAGTTTATAAATGTTAAAAAAAAATCACAAAAAATGTTTCATTTTTCCTTTATATGTCACATTAAAATTGCTTTGGTTATTTGATTCTTAAATGTCTGATATAAACTAAATAAATTAAAAAAAATGTATGACGGCACAACAATAGTACAACATTTTGATCAATCCGATCGTCATTTAATCTATATAAATAAAATAAAATAAGATATGTATGTCTTCCTGAGCCGAATAACGCAGAAATAGAGGATATTCCAAATCTGCGTTCGAGGCCATAAAAGGTCACGTGGTACCGGTAATTTACCCAAAGAACTTCTAACTGATAAGTAGAGAGGCTGCTACTGCTTTCCCTATGAGCTGTTTCATTGGCTGGTGAGGATTTACATTGCATCTAACGAAGCTTTCTCTTCTTTACGCTAGAAGCTTTTGCCTTGACCACGTGATCAAAACGTAAATGGAATATCCTTCATTATAACACTCAGGTCTATGAAATTTTTGTCATGTGTGGATGCTAACACCTAAAAGTGCAGTTCACAGCCAGATTTTTAAATTTCACTTTAGATTCTTTTAATTAAAACTTACTGGGGAGGAGTATATTTGCAGCTTTCCATAAATCCACGTAATGAATCAGCCAAGTTAGAGGCTATCTCGAGTTCGCCACCAATCCGTGCATGAAGCAGCTAGTCAATGTGAGCCGGTGGTATATATGACATTTAACAACTACATTTCACACTTGAATGCTAGCAATAAATTTTACACGCATTTGTTAAATTTCCTGTTTCGGTGATTTGTTTTTCCAGATTGATTTACAATCGATCTTCAAAACCCATCCATGGCACCATCCAAAAAATTAGTAAGTTAGGTAATTACTCTTTTTCTATTTTCTTAGGGTTTGTTCAGATGTGCATTGTGCAGTACACGTCGCGCGCGTGATCAGAAGATTTACATTGAGTAGTTTTCATTGAAAAAAGGAATTCAATTGTTACATTACTTTTGTGGTTCAAAACACCTAAAATCAACGACTATATTTCTTTATCCTTTAAAACATGGTTTTCATAACAGTAATACATAACTGCGTTCACTCAGATAAAATTTAAATTATTCTAAAATTTAAAATATTCTTCAGATAATTTTTTAATTTTATTTTAGTACGAATAGAGTATATACTACGAATGGATAAACATTTGCAATTTGTTTTAAAACATCTATGGTCCCTGGTATCGCCGCCACAGTGGGGCAAGAAGCCTCCAAAGTTGGCAAAAAATAAAATTTACTTTGAACAAAAAAAGCACATCATGGATTTTTTTGTAGACTAAAAGTAGTAAAACTTTTACATAAGCTATAGAGTAATTTATTAATTAATTTACAAACCTTTTCAATATTTTTTGTAAAAAAGTAAGTTAAAAACAAGAATTTAACATAGTTTTATGCAAATTAAATATTTATAAATCATCCATAATATCGCATTTAAAGTAAAAAAAATAAACATAATTATAATAATTTTAATAATTTTAATGATTCTTAAGCAAACCGTAAAGTGAATATTAGCGACTCGTTTTGAAGGAATGAATCAACCTTTCTCAGGAAAATGCTCGCATTACTATAAAGACAGCAGAAGCAAACTGTTTCTGCTGTCTTAGGGCTAACATACACTTTCCCTTTTCCTGTCTTTCAAGTCTTAAACTAATACATGTCACGTACGCTAACGAAGATATAGAACTAGAATCTTGTAACCGTTTTGCTCTTGACCTATTTGATTGTCCAGAACAAATTCAGACGGAATATGAAAACGGACATGCTTGCTTTTCAAATCAAGGAAATGAAAGCGATTTGCCAAGCCACTCTTTATTAATTCTAAAGAATTTCCCTCGTCTCGCCAGGCTTCGCCCACTGGAAGTTATATTAAAACTTAAAGCATTTAATTTTATTTTAATTTAAACTACTTGTCCGTAATTTCTCCAATCATGAAGCTCTTATACCAATAAATCATATATCTTTTCAAAAGTTTTTTTGTTAAAACGTTTCATGATAGTCAGTTCCATTTAAATACATTATTTTTAATAAATAATGTATTTAAATTCTTCTTTAACAAAGAAATAATATATATTCATGTTTGGCACACCCGTACACTAACAAAAATTTAAGAATGATTAACTATAAGAATGACCATACAATTAAAAGTAGCAAAAAGTAGCAAGATTTTCTGACATATTTTCTCATCCAAAACTCAAATTTACTAGAAAAAAATTATAGTTAACACTTAATTCGCCTTAATTCATAACTAAAACGTTCAATGTTTTTAGCCACTTAATTTTTTTATAAATTTCACAACTATATATTCTAAGTGTCTGTATATCTATAAAAATCGTATTAAAATAAATTGAAAGTTAATAAATTATTGTTACATATTAGCTAAAGGTTCCGTAGTCAAAAAAATATTTTTTTGATTATTACAGTGAAATTAACAAGCTAATATTGAAACAAAAATATAGATTTTTTTTTTTACATTTATTATTAAAGTACAATATGCGTTTTAACTTCTTTCTTTAGTGACGACCAAAATAACTTTGGCAAATTTTTAATACTGGGCAGATGTATACTAACATCTGCTCTATTAAAGTAACGTATGCCGGTAGTTCAAAATAAAATTTCATTTTTTCGATTTTTTCCGAGATTTGAAGGATTTTTGCCTCAGTGTGCGCCGGACGGTTCAGCTAGTAAATATATAAAGAGTATTCTTTCCTTCGGAAGTTGCAGAGTGTCCAAGTTAGCCATTAAAAAATACAAAAGTATCTCAGATATAGAAAGTAATATCTTAAATTCTATACTATTAAGCATATTATTCCAAACATAATTTTTCTTCGAAAATTAATTTTTATATAGTTTTTATAAAAGTATATTAAACAAGTAACGTAAAATTACAATAATGTACTATCTAAAAATATTCCAATTTTAAATAGACGTATATTTTTAAATAATCGACATTAGTAAAATTTTTTTAATCCTACATTAATCAAATATTTCATTTTGAAAAATTTAATGGAAAAAAAAAATTTTATACGTATTATTATTGTCTTTCAAAAATATCATTCTGCTATACATTTAAAACCAGGAAAAAATAGACGTGAATAACTAAAGTAAATCTCTCGATCATCAAGCTTAAATCTCAAATCATATTAAAGACACATTTTAAGAAAAATTTCAATTCATGTGTAATAAAAATTTCACCTGCTTCTTTTTATGATAAACGACTAGAATGGGGAATGAAATGAATTCAGTAAATCCCAGTAAATCTTAAACATGTGTTCTGTAGAGTCAAAGTCTACTTTCGTTCATCCCATTTTGAAAAAAATAGTTTTGCTCTCTATAGATTGCACAAATTTATGTGAATTCAATTTTCTGTCTTTATTTTGAAATTTTAATTGTATATGAGACAATGTAATTTGTTAGACTTTACAATTTGAATTTTTACTATACCAAAGATTTTTTTTGTATTAGAAAGGAAATTCTCTGATAAATATTTAAACAATAATAAGTACAATAATTAAATAATACTTAATTAATATAAGTAATACTTAAAACAAGTAATACTTAAAGATCAAATAAAAATATAAATGGATAAATTAAAATTAAAAATAACCGTTTAATATTAAATTATCTTTTAGAAGGGATAGTCAGTGGTTTTATATAAAAAAAAAATAATACTTTACATAAAAAAACTTGTCAGTTGTGAGAATCTTAATTTTTTTTTATATCTTATGCATACTTCCATACATTACGTATACTTCCTGAAAAATGCAGCGTAGCAGCGCCACCGGTTACGAGGATTAAACCAAAATCTAGTCAGCAACATGCATTAATTTTTGAGATACAGCTATTGCAAAATAGTACAAAAAAAATGCAACAAATCGGTGGCGATGATGTGCTGTAGGGTCATGTACACCCAAAACTAATCAGTATCATTTTTTACTTACCCAACATATGTAGTATAGGGTAAATCTTGCAATTGTTTTTTTAAAAAAAATGACGGATTTACACGTTTTTGTCACTGAATATTCCGAGAAACATATTTTGAGAAAGATAATTGCCGTCCGTCTGTCTGTGAGCCTGTGTGTCTGTCTGTCTGTAAAACCTCTATCTCCCGAACAAATTGAGATAGAGAATTGAAACTTGGTGTGTACTTGATATATAATAATGAGAGGAAGCTTATTGAATGTCAGTAACCTCTATTATCCGGAATTTTTTTTCAGAATCACGAATATTTGTTATGATGAAAAGTTATGAAAATTTTCGTGTTTTTACATGGTAAGTAATGGCTTTAAAAGACAATAAAAAATATAAATTTTGCATAAGAAATGAAATCGATTGGATAACTTTAGAATTGTTAAATCTTTTTATAAATATAAAAGAGTCCGAAATTTACAGAAAATGTATCTTATATTATAGATTAGTTTTTTCTGATTATATGTAAGATCTGTTGTAATTTAATTCAATATAATATTTATTATAATAACAGATAAAATATCCCCTTTAAGACCGGGAGGTGTTTTGTTAGAAATAAAAAGTGTTGGTAGTTTCCCGCGATCCATTCAATTGTATTTGATTGAAACAAATACCCAATGCATGTTAGACCATGGCAAGACCCATACAATTGTGTAAGTTCGGCCTTACTGCAGCCGTTATTCTGACTAAATAATCGTTTGAGTTTACGTGCACAAATATCTAAAATTAAAGTTTATGAAAAAATCGCTGTTGTTTATTCAAACAGTTTTCCCAACTACAATGTTTGAAAATTTTTGAAACAATTTTTGTTTTCGAACTGACAAGAATAACCATCACATTTCTCGCTTGTATTTCTGTAACAGTTTTTGAAACCGGCAACTTTTAGTAGTTTAGGTCATCGAAACAAGAACAGTAATTAGATGTAACCTCTTACTTTCAGATGTTATCTTTAGGGGTGGATTATACAATTTGGATCTCCATGAGCCAGAAGTATTATCTTCAGTCCTTTTTCTCCGCAGTCGATTAGGACAGCCTTTGGTATTTTCTTCTTTTTTTTAGTAATGATACATATAACAGGTTCTCAGACAAACTTAATTGAAACGATTGTTAATCAAGTTCTTTCAAGGAATAAATTGTTTGTTTTCGCATCTCATTTGTAGATAATCCTTGAACTTGTCACAGCCTGGTCGAAGAAATGAACCATGGATTTTAAGTTCCACTTCTAGTTTAAAACTATGTTCCACGTATCTACATTTTTTAATCGCAAATCTCCACACCTCCCACGGATGAATTGCAACTCTTAACACTGGTTAGACAAGAGGCGTTAGTTTTCAATTTATCTTCCTTCGGCCAACAATTGAATAGGCTTTGCAACGGGATCCATTTAGTACACGTTGTCGCCAGAAAAAAATTCGTGTTGTATTTTCACTCAACCACTACAACTCCATTTCCTGAAACGTTATTAATGCTTTCATTCCTCTTGATAGTTGTTGGCTTGTAACGGTTGGGTGCTCGTACTGGGGGTTAAATGCAGACATAACTCAGGAACTAAGATAAAAACAGTTTATTTAAAACGGTTCGGGCTCAAGGACAGTGGAGCAGTTCTTAATTTTAATAACTGGTAACAATGCTAAAAGATTAAACTCATACTCACAGCTCCGGCACTAACTCAATCGGGGCACTTCAGATTACTTCTCAGCTATACGTCGGCTAAGCTGCTAGATAAAATCTTATTAGACAGACCGTGGCTGTATATATATTCTTTATTAACTTTGAAATAGTCAACGTAATTACTATTAACTTCTTACTACCGGCCAACTTCTCGAGTCGAATTCCAAAACTCCTTGCCAACTCACTGTAGGCTCGATAATACTTGATGTCGCTTACTCTAGATCACTATCATCTGGCGAATGCCGTTAGACACACTCTGCTAGACGCCACTAGTCACACCTAGTCGGCCAAGGCCGCCTAGACACTCTCTGCTAGACGCCACAAGCTGGCTAATGCAGCTAGACATACTCTACACACACTCAAACTCCAAGCTTTTATATGCTGCAAACTGAGATACTGCAAATTTACATATTACTTCTAACCGCGACATAACTGTAGAATCCGAGAAAGACACACACGCTCTATAAAGTTAAAGTAAAAGAGAGGATAGATGTCGCTTTCACGCTTACACATGTTAAATCATTGACGTCACGATCTCAAAAATGCTAGAGTGCCTTTATTACAAAGGGTCACTCCCTCACAGGCTTAATAAAATTGATATCCTTCACCTTCTTTGTTTAAGCATGTTTCTTTAAATTTCTTATTTTTAGTTCTTCCAGCTGCAGTATTGTGTTAAAATACCGTAATAAAAAATAAATCAAATCAAATAAATAAAAATATGTGTGGACCAGAATAAAGAAAGAAGAAAATTCTCAGCCTAGATTATTGTGTTTTTGCTTTACCATTTGTGCAGCACAAAGCTTAAAACTATCCTAGATGATGCTGTTACAACAAAAATTTTCATACCCACAGGTTGTGGTTTGTTTTTACATACTGCTTTATTGAGGAACGTCTTATAACATGAATTATCTGTTCATCTATTAAACATTTCCCCTGATCTATACACATATATAAATAGTTTGTCTTGATTGAGTGATACTCAACGTAAAGCCCAAACTACTTAATGTAGAAACATGAAAATTGGGAAAAATGTACTCCTTATTATGTAAGCATGCACTAAGACGAGATTTTTCAAAATCCTCCCATAAAGAGGGCAAAAAATCTGAAAAATCTTTCTATATCTCAGCAAATATTTAAGATAGCAGCGTGAAATTCCAGATAAATAATCTACTAAAAAAATAATTAAACATATATTTCCGCGATTTTAGAAATTGCCTCCCTGAGGGGGTTAAAAGGGGTGTCGAACAATTTAGAACATTTTTAACATCTCAGCAGTCGTCTTAAATAGAAGCATGAAACGACAGAAAATAAATCTATTCAAAAATATTAAAAAAGTCTTTCACCAATTTTAAAATTTCCGCCTCCGAGGGGGGTTAAAGTGGCGGTCGAAAAATCCCAAGCTTTTTTTTAACCTGTCACGTGACATATCATCGGAAAGCGCTCGGACCTCACTTTAATATTATGGATTTTTCTTCTCGCATCCTAATTTCCCCCTACCCCTCGCGGAAAATTTTCGAAACTTTTGAATTTCTAGTGTGTTATCATTATTGATCGGATTTTTTACGGATTCCTCTGATAAATATTAATTATAATATATGAAAATTTCAAAAACAGGGGAAGGGTATATATCGGGAACACGTGATAGTTGGATCTCGGGGGGGGGAGGTAATAGACTAAATTTGGCCTTCATCTCTCATGTGATATATCACTGGAAATCACTCTGACCATTATTGCAAAAACCTATATACTTTCAGGGCCTTCCCCCTTTGCTCCCTGCGGTGGGGTCACTTTTATAAATTTATCCGACTCTCCTCATGTGATATATTGTTGGAAAGCCCTGTAACTATTTACTCATGTTATGCATTTTCCGGACCCTTCCCTCCAAATTTGACCTTCTTGAGGATGCGGTTATCGTATTTTATCACGTGTTTTTCTGGGCATGGGATAATTTGTCGAAATTATCTCAATGATGTAGAAAAATTAATAAAAAATACTGATGACGTTCTTGTAAGCATTTTCTCACTTTTCCATTGCATTTGTATTAAATATTTTTCTTTATTGCTCTTCTACGGTATCTATATTGTAAAACTTTACTTGGAAATAAAGATGTTCGCATATTACAACTAAAACGTCAAATTTTAAATATAGTGTCAAATTTCAGGTGCATATAATGATGCGAATTCACTGGAATATAGGCAAATATGACTTTTGTAAGTAAAATAGTGGCAACAAACATAAAAAAAAATTCAATATAATCCGAAGAAAAAAAATTAGTACCTAATATCAAATATAGAGTATCAGTTCGATACCGCTAGCAAAATGTTTGTTGTTGGTGACAGCGTCCTACAGCTGATTGTGATCGACGATCTTAACACGTTGAATGTCATGTTATTCATCGGTGATTGACGGTGAGCCTTCTGTTATGGGCTGCGTCAGTCACCGGTGAATGGCAGTCTAAAATATGATATAAAACTAAAATATTTATACTGTTTCAAGTAATTACTGACAATTTATTTAATTTTTTTTTAATATCATATTTTATACTCTCAGTCACCGAAGATTGACGCGTTCTAAACAGAAGGTTCAGTGTCATTCACTGTGGTACTCAAATTGTTATAAAATATGCGACCAACTTCAGCGCTGCAAATCCACAGTTTCATCTTAATATCCATGAAATCTTGTACCATGAACGAATTCTAACACTGTAAAACCGAAAACGCCATTGCATTATTTTGTTCCATCTGATTAATCGTCATCAAATTTTTATCATTTGGAAGAGATCTTTCAGTCTAGTCGAATGTTTCCATTTTCTTTTAATTCTTTTTCAGTTGCTTATTTAAAATTCGATTATTCGGATACATAAGGCGACGTCAATAGAACCGTGGTAATTTGATTTACAAAATTGTAAAAAACCACTAAACACAACAGTAAAATTTCATACGCTTATTCAAGAGTAACAGTCTAAGCCTTATATTTTCAGTTTAAATTATTGCCAAAATGAGTAGAAAAAGTTTTGTTTATTTAGAATTCATATAATTGAGCAATAATTTATAGGCTAAATAAATTTCTAACTGAAAAAAAAATCATGGATTTACTTACACTTTTTTTAAAATTAAACTATTATGTATAATAAACCTCTTTAACTGTCAAATTTAAAACAAGATTTATAAAAATCAATAGATATTATTAAAGTACATGTATGATAATTATTCCGAAAAATAATATTTATTTCTATTAACCTTGTGACCAGATAATTTTCTTCTAAGACCTTTATAAAGAAATAAAAACACGTATATCTTCCAAACACGTTCTTGGTTCCCTACTTTGCGTTTTCGTAACAGTTAAACATTTATCGTAAATTCCATTAGAAGAACGTGCTGCACATTGACGGGGAAAAAAGTCTCATTGTAATTATTAAGTTTCCAGGAAAATGTTTATGTGCTGAAATACAAAAGAAGTGTTTACCTAATTAAAATATAATACGTAGTTATAAATAAAGTGTTATACTAAGTTCTGAATCAAAATTTCACAAAATAATGAATAAAATAATTCACATCTCATAAAAGGTAACAACCGAAATAACAATTAATGTTTTTCTTTTATAGAAAACATTAAAATTGCAATAGCCATAATATTTTAATACATATTTTTACTACAATTACTCTTACTTATATTGCTACTGATAACATTTTTATCCTAAAAAAAGTTAGTCGCATGTAATCGAAGATCGCACAAAGGGATTATTTTGACATTTACTTTAAAGATGACAGCGCTAGTCATGAACGAGAATTAATTTATTTAATTATAATAACATAAGAATTTTTCAGGATGGTATGATTTCGTGATGGGATATATTAAGATATAGGTATTCAAAGTTTAAAGTCTTTGACTTATATACTCTCCGGCGGGAGCATATTTTGCTATAAACCGATGAAGGAGTTAAAGAAATGTTGTTTCGTCAAGTGAAAGAAATCCATAAAAAACAAATCCCATTGCTGTCGCTGCGGTAATTGAGTTTCTTGTTGTCAGGGATGTTTTTTGTCTTATATTCGAAAACCACCCCGTATAAAAATATGATATGCACTGAGACAGACAGTCTTTAAATAGGCGAATTGTTTTAATTGCTATTTAAATTTGAAATCTGTCAAATAGTTCAGTTATAGAAGTTTTATTTTGTCTAGAACTTGTCATTAGCAATTTAACAATCTTTCGCAGGAACATACTGGTCTATATTGCGACGTGCAGTATAGAATAATTTTATCAATTGTTCTAGTTTTGCAAGATTTTTATTCAATTTTTATATTCAAAATTTTACTATCTAAATTTTTATTTTATCGATTTTTTTGCTTGTGCTGCGATTGTAGCCTTGCCGACATTTAAGAGTGAGAAGTAATAAGCTAGGTGTCGTAATCGAAGCTTAATAGTGGAGCTTTGAAGCGCTATTCCAAAGATTCGGGTTTCATTCCCAGCTTATACACTTTTTTACTCTATTTGTTTACGATAGTATGTAGCGTGAAAATTTTCAGGTATTTAATACTGAAAAACAAAACTTTAAGTAATAAAATTTAAGCATTAAATGGTAAAAAAAATGCTCTAAATATCATATTTAAAAGGATTTTTTCATAACGGCTATATGAAAACTTTTCTTATACACGTTCTTATAAAAGTCGGGATGACAAATAAAACATGCACTAAATCATAGTGAAAAATCTTATTTTTAAATGTGTTATAGATCTTACATGTTGAATAATAAGAGACAGCGAGTAACAATCGTGTTTGTGATGCAGCCTTGAAAATAAGAAAATCCTACAGTCACTGTGGATCAAGCTGCAACTGGTTGTGATAATATCATTATATTTTCCGTAACCGATTGATCATTTTATAAAACATATAAATTAGCGTGTAATTAGAGTCTTGGGTATCTGATTTGTGTGTTGGTATTTATAGATCTTGGAATCTCTAGTAGTAGTAAATAAAAATAATGATTTATTTTCAGAAATAGCATTATTTAATTGGTTTTTAAAACTTTTGTTATTAAACGCCATTAAACCCATCACTGCATGATTTTTTTCCTATTTTTATCAAAAACATTATTTGAAATCTATATATCGGTTTGTTATTGAGAAAAATAGTAAGAAAAATTAAATTTCAAATTTTCGGCTGGAATTTTATATTTTAAGGCGTTTACCCTATACATACAATTATTATTTTTAAATACTGTATTGTTATATTTTGCTATTAAATGGATTTTATTTGATTACTTTTATCTGCTTGACACTATAAAACTTTCTTTATATAAAGGTTTTCAAGTATTCAGTAAAAATAATAAGAGTAAATTTTGATTTAATAGCTTAATTTTTTTTTCCTTCCAAAGAACAAATTCCTGAAGCCTTCTGATGTGTACAAAATAAGTGTTAATTCATTCTTTCTACCCTCATAGCATGCATTGTCACAGTAACGTCACTGTGAGTCACTTTGGTCACATCACATCTGTGACCAAAATGCCACCACTCAGTGATGTCACATTGCGACTGAGATGTGACTTTCTTAAAAATCTTTAGAAATTTATAAATACCCATCAAAACATGTTATTTACTTTAAAAAACATGTTTCTGGCAATTTAAATGTCGTGGCTTTTGTCACAGTTTCGTCACAATATTAATGTCAATTTAGTCACGAATGACACAATTGTCACATTGTGATCTCTTTGTGAAACGTCAAAAAAGAACTCTAAAACGGCCATAACGACTTCACATTTTAGTCACAGTGACTTCACATCGACATCAAGTGACGTCACATCGACAATCGATGGTCACAAAGTCACAATGTGACTTCACAATGACGTTGCAGTGACGTCACCATGCTTTACAGGCTCATAGCATGCATAAGCACAGTGACGTCATAGTGAGTCACTTTGGTCATATAAAACCTGTGACCAAAATGCCACCACTCAGTGACGTCACATTGGGACTGACATGTGACTTTTTAAAAAATGTTTAGAGAATTATAAAAATTCTCCAAAACATGCTATTTACTTTTAAAAATGTTTCTGGCAATTTAAATATCGCCGCTTTTGTCACAGTTCCGTCACAATATTAATGTCAAAGTAGTCACAAATGACACACTTTTCACAAATTTGTCACAAACGAGCTCTAAAACGGCAATAACGACTTCACATTTTAGTCACTGTGACTTCACAACGACGTCGCAGTGACGTCACCATGCTTTACGGGTACTGTTCTTGATAAGTAACAGCGATCCTGTTAACTAAATTCATGGCACATAATTATAATTATAGTGTTTTTAGGTAGATGCTATATATAGCACACGGTGCAGTAAAAGGAGTAGAATTTTCATAAGATATATTTTCTAATGTTTCATTGATGTAGAATTAATTGCATGATGTGTTGTGTATGAGGAAACATTTTTCATTACATTAATATACGATTATAATTATACAGATACAGATACAGTCAAATCTCGTTAACATGAACACGGTTAACGTGAATTACTTTTAACATGAATTATTTTTACAATTTCCTGTGAAAACGAATACAAAGATTTGGTACGGAAAACATGAACTACTGTTTACATGAAAAAAATTTTGATTCCCCTTGAGGTTCATGCTAACGAGGTTCGTCTGTAACTGTATTGAATATTATTCGAGGGTAATACTCATATAAAATTTTCAGAAACACGTATATTAAATAAATCGCGAACTTAATAGTTTACCTTTTAATTCAGATATGCTTTTTTAAGAATATCTTGAAAGAATGTCTTTTCAGAAAGTATTTCTTAAACGTTTATGCACTATTTGCACGTCTAAAAGACTTTCCGTTATGATATGTTTATCTATTTGAAAATTTACAAATGACTTTTTAGTTTATAAAGTTGTTCAACCACAATGGATGGGTATATTATTGAGACATTTGGTAATCTCATTAACGTAATTCAATTACCATTACGAAGAAAAAGAACTGATTTTTTAAGAAAGAGGTCGGGAACCGAATAGACAGTTGTCAAAAATATATCTGTTCCAACCACGAACAATTCAGGCGATCACTCTAACAAGGAAGGTCTCCATTGGAGGCATACTCAGAATTTTTTGAAAAAAATACGAATTAAACTACTCATGTAGGTAATAAAGGATCAGTGAAAATTAGTGGCGGAATTACATTATTAGATATGTAAAAAAATAAAATAGTTTGGAATAATTGGCGTGAAAAGCTGAAAGCGACGCGGGATTTGGCGAGCAGTGCATTTCATCGCCAAAAGCAGACGATTTTAACGAATCTGTAAATTGATTTTAATTGACTTCACTGTTAAAAATCTGCAGCATTTACTGCAACGTCACTCCATTACTTTTATAGAATATCTCTCTTCTGACCAATGAGAATGCTCCATAGCACAATGAATTGACCGTTTTCTATAAAAGCGGTGGAGTGACGCTGCAGAAAATGGTACAGATTTTTAGCGGTATTGTAGCTTGTGAAACACTGTTAAAAGTCTGACACATTTTGCTGCAACGCACTCCACCGCTTGTATATAATATCGCTATTCCAACCAATGAGAAAGCTCCATTTCACGGCCAAGTAACTGTTTTCTATACAAGCAAGGGAGTGAGTTGCAACAAAATGCAGCAGATTTTTAACAGTGTATTTTTCAATTTGGAACAATTTTAATCAATTTAAATTGTGTTTTAAATGATAAAATATATTAATTTCATTTTCTTATAAGTACATATAAACGTATATGACAAAATTACACTTAAAGTAAAGTAAAAATGCAAAACTAAAATTACTTAAACTAAACTTATTTAAATAAATTGAACATAGAAAGTTTTTTCTTTAAAAAGTATTCGAAGCGTAAAAGCGTATTTTTCAAAATTTCGTTTTTTTGTCAAACGGAGATAAATCGCCAAATAAACGAAATTTTTATTATTTTTTTACGGACGTTATAAGGAGGTTCCGCCGAAATTATTTTATAAACATATATAACTATATGAGAAGAACATTCTGTAATTTTTTCAGATTTTTCTGAGTATGCCCGTATGGAGATCTTCCTTGTAAGCTATATTGATTAAAATGACATTTTGCATTGTTCTTCTGGCTTATTTTCTAGCAACCTTTTCTAACCTTTAAACCTGCGAAAGAACATCTATTTTTACAGTTGCGCAGTGTCAAAAGAGTCGTAATACTTGGCACAAAAATACGCCACCAATGTTTTAACAATTCAAACAGTTTAACTCCTCACAAAATGTACTCAGTAAAGGGAATATAATCCATTAATAATTACTGATAAATTTCCAAACAAATGATGTGAGCTCTCTATTTACTAATGGTAACAAAAATACTTTTATTAAAATTAGAATGCTTGAGAATAATTTTTTCTCAAATTTTGTATTAACAATACAACTTTGTTTAATTTAAAAATGAATAATTTTTCGAAAATGCTTTTTAAATATTAATTCCCATGAAAGCTTCTATTTTTGAGTTATTTAGATTTATCCTGTTTTAAAATATTGGATAAAACATATATCTTATGTTTTACTAAGTTTTTATCTTACTTCAAAACATTGTATTTCAATGTAAACTAAGCACTAATGAATTTCTAATGCAAATTTTAATGTAGATTTATTTAATGAGCATCAAACTAATAATTTGGAATGATAGTTAATAATAATTATTATAACAAAGCTTTTGTGAGGGTCACACATGTTACCATTCACAATAACACCGCAAGCCAGACATTCTAACGCAGTTGTTGTTCTAATCCGTCTGCTTGTCTGGTATAAGCGTCTGCTACAGCAAAAGATGATTTAGACCACTCCGTCTGTCAGAAGTATAAAAGGAAAGAAAAGCTTATAATTCCACACCTTCGTATATTACTAAGTTAAGTAGTAGTAGAGGAAACTTACTAGGTATTCATACCAATAATTATCAAATATTAGAGTTTTTAAAGAGTTCCTAATAATGAAACTGCAATTTTACTCACCCACATCAACTACAATACTATTGCAAAGTAAGCACTAATTCGTTTGTATGGCAAATTTTAATAGCTATTTATTTAATGAGCACCGAATTAATAATTTGGAATGAGAGTTAACAATAATTACAACATAGCTTTTGTGAGGGATACAAATGTCACCTTTCACTGTTAAAAATAAAGGTGACAAACCGGTTGCATTTGGCGCCCAGGGGTGAAAAGGTGTTACCATTTGACACCCGCGGGCCTGAAAATGTGTTTGGGGTGTCGTTGGGTGTTTCGCGCTAATTAGAGTGCCGCGCAATGCATAGCGATGGAAGATTTTCACCCCTTAGTCATTTGCGCATGCTCTGTGACTTGGATCCTTGCCTTTCAACTCGCTATGACTGGTGGATCAGCACAGCAATTTTTTCCGACGATGATTTTTTCCGCTATACGCTATCCCAATTTCGTTTAGAACTTCGCTCGGCTAGCTTTTGTCAAGCTTTATCATATAAAGCAACCTTTGAATTTCAGTACATTTGAACATTTCAGGGAGACTGTGAAGGTGAACTTAATGGCCGAGTGGTTAGAGCGCTGAGCTTGAAATCAGACGATCTGGGTTCGAATCCGTCGAGGGCCGAAATTCGGTTTGTATGTGTTTTAATTTTTTATTATTAGGCACTCTGGATTAAGGGGGCCATCTTTTCACCCTATTTAAGGGTGCCATTCTGCCTCCCGTAGGGGTGTCACCAGTGAGACAAGCCTTTCACCCTTAAAAGGTGCAATGTGTCACCATTTGTTTTGACAGTGTTCACTATAACACCGCAAGCCAGATATTCTAACGCATCTGTTGTTCTAATCTGTCTGCCTCCATGTCTGTTATACGTGTCTGATAGGGCAAATGACGATTCTGTCTTTCAGAAGTACAAAAGGAAGAAAAAGTTTCTGAAAATACAATATCATATATTACTAGGATGACCAGTAGTGGATGAAAAGTTTAAGGTACCAATACTTAGCAAATATTACCGTGTTTAAAGATTTCTTAATAATACGACTGCAATTTTACTCATCCACATCAACTGTAATACTATATTAAATTCTTTTTAAAATATTCAGTTGAATATATTTTTGCACTTTCCTAAACTGAATTTAAAGTAATTATAAACGATGAATAGTTTTATTTCGGATGTTTTAGGGTTACCTTCATTTACCAACTTCATTTCATTTATAAATTCCTCCAAACACTGTGCAAAATTTTAATTCAGCTGGAAAAAAATATAGTGCCATTTATGATGTATATCATTAGTAAACTAATCGATTTCAAGAGCATAATTGTTTTCAACTATTTGTAAATAACATAATCACTAATGCATTTAATCAGATTAACAGCTTTGCGGAAAGAGTACTTTGCTTCATTTTTAATCTTTTACCACTGCTTTTTAGAAACAGATAATCTTCTGTAATTGAATCGTTAAAATACGCAGATTAAATAATATAAACTTATAAATAAAAATAACTGATGGTAATAATGAAAGTTTCAGAGTACTCTAAATGGCACTTGTAGTGCTTGCTCGTCCAGAGGGGATTAAGGGCAGCAGTTTTTAAAGTCAATTTGATAATTGTCATAGTTTTGAAGTTCATAAAATTTGCAGTTAACTATTAATTAGTAAATGATGCTCTTTGTTACTGCATACATTATCTTTTTTCTTTAAATTTTTGAGCCATAAAAAGAAAAATACTGCATTTTATCTAATTCAACAAATGTATTTATTCACTCTCTGAAATATATCAATACTGTAGTGAATAGTTTGTATTCTAAATGTTTACATAAGAAAAAAAAAGCTGTGGAACAAAAAATGATCATGCAAAAGGCGTTAAAATTCGTTTTCTGCTATGTATTTCATATTAAAAAAAATCTTTTTCTTGTTATTGTTGTTTTCAAATTATACAAATATCATTTTTATCTATATTAAACTTATTTCTTTGCGACACAAAAACCTGCATTTTTCATAAGAAATAAAAGGTTTACAGTTTGTAACAATCTTGTGTAGCTTAGATGGATTCCAAAACACTAGCATTAAAAAAAATAGGCCTTATTTGAGAATTAGCCTATAAGAAATATATGTATATCTCCCGTGTTATTAATAACCTATCCTGCCTTTTCAAAATATTATGTTACCTTCCCTGTTTAATGTTTATAAAAAATATTAAGTATTCTGTTACATACTTTGATGAACTGAATTATTTTTAATAAATAACGATTTAATTTTAAAATAATTGTCTTAGAAATATCAACATTTTAATAGAGAAATATTTGAATTTTATAGTAGTAAAGTTTAACATACCTTAAGGGGATTAGGTGCCCTCTGGACTTTTTTTTTTAATTTTTAGCATCATAAGGTACATTTTTGACATAATAGTAAAGGTCTCAATGAAGGAAAAGGTTCCTATCAAAATATTGTATGACTTCTCTGAAAAAATGTGAAAAACTAAAATCTTTTTTTTTTAATTAAATATTCTTTTAAATATATCTTCTCGTACAATTTGAAACATTTTGAGTTCTTATTAATTATTCATAAAAGAGTGTAGTATAATTTTAAACATTGGATTTATCTTAACTTAAATGCTTTGAACAAAGATAATAAAATGTCAAATAAGTGTAAAATTTATCGTAAATTCGATAACAAGTTTTATCAAATAGGCCATAACAGTAAAAAAAAAGAACTCGAGCCAATTGAAAAATATAAAAAATATGAATAAACGTTTTATCCCTTTGAACACGCCTTTTCATTGAAAAAACACAAACTGAGAAAAATCACTTTTAAATGAATTGGATACACCACTGACGTGTGTCTCCACCTACATCAACGATTGCTGTTAGTGGACCGGGCGGGGTGGTTAGATGCATTTCTCTACTTGATCGCTAGATAACTCTTGCTTTAAGTTGCTATTTTAACACAATCAAACAGATTGGTAAAGTTATCATATGAATTAAATATTTCCAACTGAGCGAAAATTGCCCAGGCGGGAATCGAACCCAGATACTTGGCTTACAAGGCCAATGATTTACCGTTTAAGCTACCTGGGCACGACAACCTGTGAGCATTTCCCGCTCAGATAACCTTATTGGTCATAACATCTGACCTGTCATTTAGACAGCTCAACAGAATAGACCGCAGTTACAGGAACTCCATAGAACAATGGGTACGTAGATAATTTCTATTTTAACACAATCAAACTGATTGGTAAAGATATCATACGAATTAAATATTTCCAACTGAGCGAAAAATTACCCAGGCGGGAATCGAAGCCAGATATTTGATTACAGTTTAATTTGGGAGTATGTCAAGACACTGGTGTAAGCATTCCTCGTAAACATCACCGAGGAACTTGTTGCTAGCATCATGGCAGCTGATGTGAAGTACGAGATGCGTCCGGCTGATTATTATATATTTCGTATGCCTGAAATATCAGGCCTGCATACGGCACAGGGTCGTCATTCCACCGTCGTTACAGGGGTCGTCACAGGGCCAGTAGTAGTATTCTTCAGTAGGATTTTATCATGACTTGTTGGTAGCATCATGGCAGCTGTTGTAAAGTACGATTGGGATCTTGGGAGTCTTACGTTTTTCCTGGTGGTGTAATTAAGTTACATTTATTTTTTTTTATTTCTCAGTCTCTATCAAAATAAATGCATAACATTTTAATTATAGACAGCTTAGTACCTCTTCTATTTATTCATTTATTTATTTGTTTTATATATAAAGTTTATTTTTGATGTAAAATTTGAAATTATTTTTAGAATTGCATCCACTGCACGCAGGACTGTAATAGTACTATTGGTTCATAAGCCTCCAAAAATATTGATGTAGATGAAAACTAATGTATTTTGAGCATATACCGCATTTGAAAGCAATTTAATTATTTATTTATTTAGAATTTAAATTCTAAAATTTTGATGTATTTTATGTAAAATTTTGAATTCTAAAATGAGGAAAACTGTATGAAAAATGAACAGGTTCACTAAATAATGCTTCACTGTGTCTGTGCGAATGCAACCAAAATATAATGTACAAATTGTGTTAGCTAAGTCTATAGAGAAAATTGTGCATAAGCCTCAAAAGCATAGCTTAAAAATTCTTAAAATTATAGTCGTTAGAATAAGCTCAAAATCCCTTGTAAAATGAAGCAAAACATGAGGGGTGCATCCGTTTATCCATAGATTAGTGCTAATATATCCTACACAATATTGCACTATTATTATATTCTAATGCTATATCTCATCGCAAAATATGGGCGTAATTCTTGAAGATAAATAACTAAAATCATCCTCATAAAATATGATATAGTGGCATGTGTTTTATATAAGGCACTTTCATGATAAATTTTTTAAAAATGTAATAATAAGTGGTTACCTGTCTTTTATAAGACAATATATCTCTTATTTTGTGATGTATCCCAACGCACATCATTTTTATTTTCCTCACTTAAAGCAGTCATTTAATAGTGTTTTGTTCCTTTTATCAAAATTGAAATACGAATTCATTTAAAAACGTATTTCTCTAAATCATTATGAATTCATGTAAAAAAGTTTTAAATGTAATACATATTTTACAGGGTATTATACTTGTTATGTTGTCTCAGTTTCAGTTTAAACTAGTTGGATGTGTCAATCCCAAAACTTTCTTCTATCTCATAAGTGCATTTTAATATTTAAAAAGAAACGTGGTGACCCCAAAGTTACCCACTATCGAATTTCTTCGAACATTTGACCTAGAATAATGAGATTCTGGTATCCGAAAAGCCTAAAACGCAAAAATTAATTAATATTCTGAGAAAATGAGCTTGGTAGTGCCTCATGTTGGGTAATTTATACTAAAACCTAATAAGCATCTATTTATGTCAAGACCTAATAGAATCTGAAATTTGATGGAATTTCGTCCATTAGTTCTTGAGATATAGTTATAACAAAAAAATTGCAAAACGTAGCAACACCATATCTTGGGCAATTTATGCCAAAACGTAAAAAAGCGTCTAATTATGTTATGGTGTAAAAGAATCTGTAGTTTGATGAAATTCTGTGCATTAATTCTTGAGATATAGCTAGTTTAAAAAAACCATGTAAAATATAGCACAGCAGCACCATCGATTGAAGGATTTATAACAAAACGCAATCATCGTGTAATTATGTTATATGTCATTTTGTAACAAAATCTGAAGTTTGATGAAATTCTGTGCGTTGGTTGTTGAGGTATAGCTATCGGAAAAATCGTGCAATATGCAGCATATCTGCACCACCTGTTGCAGGGTTAATACCAAAATGTAATCAGCGTCTAATTATGTTATATATTCTAGTGTAACAGAATCTAAAATTTGATGAAGTTCCCTGCATTAGTTCTTGAGATATAGCTATCGCAAAAATCGTGCAAAATGTAGCATAGCAGCGCCACCTATAGGGAAGTTCACACCAAAACCTTATCAGCGGCTATGTATCTCAAGGTATCGAGGAATCTGAAGTTTGGGGAAATTTTGTGCATTAGTTCTTGATATATAGCTATCATGAAAATCATGAAAAACGTGGCATCGCAGCGGCACCTGCTGGCCAATTTACACCAAAACTTAATCAGTGTCTATGTATATCAAGTGGTCATAGAATCTGAAGTTTGGTGAAATTCTATGCATTAGTTCTTGAGATATAGCAATCTTGAAAATAATAAAAAACGTAGTATAGCAGCGCCACCTGCTGGCCAATTTTCACCAAAAACCAATAGGCACTAATTTATATCAAGGTCTAACTGAATATAAAATTTTATTAAATTTCGAGCATTTTTTGTCACATACAGACAGACAGACAGACAGACAGACAGACGGACAGACTCACAGACAGACATTTTCTAAAAATAGTCAAAACGTGTTCAGGACCTTCTAAAACGTATAAATCCGTCGAAAACCGGAAGTCGAAAATTTTCATGAATCCAATACTTTCTTCTTGTAAAGATAGAAGAAAGTAAAAATCATAATATATTATTTAGATAACACATTACGCTATTCTTTAAAAAGCTGTAAGGATACTTTGAAAATAAAAGGGTTAATATTTAAATAAATATTTAAATCATTCCTACGGTAAAAATTTCAGTGAGATTTTATATAATCTCAGTTTTTGATTATAAAGCAATAAATATAGTATATGCGTATATATGCCTTGATAACTCAAAACACTAAGTAAAAGTTCCTAGTTACTGAAGTTAGTTATTTAAGGTTTAGTCATTACTAAGGTTCCCAAACGTCTTCCGAAGGAGATAGGCGCCATCAAATTTTAGGGTCCAAAATTTGAAATGATTATAAAAAACGGAAAAAATGGTCATTCTTTATGTCAGTAATGTCTTGAAAATAAATTATAAAGATAACTTTCAAAAAATGCCTATAGAGGGCGCTTTAGGCTTTGGAGTGACGAACAACTATTTTTTACCGTTATTTTTTGCATCTCATTAAACTTTTTTAGAAGTTTAGACGTAAATTTAAATTTTGAACTCAAAATCTGTGGTTAAGTAGCGCAAACTGAACTGTGTTCAATGGGAGGGGGTAGGTTCAAATTTCAAATGATTATAAGAAACAGAATAATTGGTCAATTGATTTGCGGTTTTCACTAAAATTATTCTTTATGTCAATGTTGTCTGGAAAATAAAATATACAGATAAATTTCAAAAAATGTCGACAGAGGGCGCTTTAGACTTTGGAGTAACGTACAACTAGTTTTTACCGTTATTTTTTGCATCTCATTAAATTTTTTTAGAAACTTAGACATAAAGTTAAATTTTGAGCTGAATATCTGAATCGTTCAGAGTGGCTAAGTGGCGCAAACTGAACTGTGTTCAATGGGAGTGGGGTGGTTCAAATTTCAAATGATTATAAAAAATGGAAAAATTGGTCGCTTCGTTTGCTATTTTCTCGAAAACCATTCTTTATGTCAGTATTTCCTTGAAAAGAAATTTTAAAGATAGATTACAAAAAATTCCGTTAGAGGACGCCTTAAACAACTATTTTTAACCGTTTTTTTAAAAATCTAAATAAATGTTTTAAAAGCTTAGACTTAAATTTTGAGCTCAAAATCTAAATCGTTGTGAGTAATTAAGTAGCGAAAAATTGAACTGTGTTCGTAGGGCGGGCAGGGTAACATTTCAACAATAAATTTCAGTTTGCGCTTCTTAACCCCTCACAACGATTCAGAATTTGAGCTCAAAATTTAAGTCTAAGCTTTCGCAAGCATTTAATTAGATACAAAAAATAACAGTTAAAAATTGTTGTTGGTTACTCTATGGCTCCCTCTCACGGATTTTTTTTTAATTTATCTTTAAAATTTATTTTTAAGGAGATACTGACATAAAGAATGGCTTTAGAGAAAATCGCAAATGAATCGACCAATTTTTCCGTTTTTTATAGTCATTTGAAATTTGAACCTACCCACCCCCATTGAACACAGTTCAGTTAGTGCTACTTAACCACTCTCAACGATTCAGATTTTCAGCACAATATTAAGTTTATGTCTAAGCTTCAAAAAAAAAAAATAATAATAATAATAATAATGAGATGCAAAAAATAACAGTAAAAAATAGTTGTACGTTACTCCAAAGTCTAAAGCGCCCTCTATCGACATTTTTTGAAGTTTATCTGTATAATTTATTTTTAGGACAATACTGACATAAAGAATAGTTTTCGTGAAAACCGCAAACGAATCGACCAAATTTTCCGTTTTTTAAAATCATTTCAAATTTCGGACCCTAAACTTTTATGTCGCCTATCTCCTTCGAAAGACGTTTGGGCTCCTTAATTTCCCATTTAATATTATATGTCTTGATGTGTACTATCATCCCTTGAAGTTTTGTCCAGTAGTTTAAATACACCCTGTATTTAGATATATATATATATATATATATATAATGTATGTAAAAAAAAAATGTTAAGTAAAACATTAATTGATATACACGATGCCCCTTAACCCTTTAATTCCCATGCCAGAACACGTTCTAGAAATTATGTAGTTCATTTCACACCAGAAAAATTCAATGGCTAATTTCGTTTTATTTAAATATGGAATGTTCTGTTATTGATTAAAGCAAATATTGTTGTTTTAATTTTCTGGTGGGAACTGAAATATACGAATTAAAGATCGGTGGTTTAAGACCTAAACCACTGGGGAGCAAAGGGTTAAAAGCTCTTATCACAAAATGCAAAAAAAAAAGCAAATGAAATACTTAAGTAATTATTTTAATCTTTCCCGCTACAAAGAGTTCAGCGCTCTTTTATGTAATCTCAGGATTCAATTATAAATCAATAAATACAATACAAGTGTATATATGCGTTGATAACACAGAAAGTTCAGTTTAAAACACATAATTACTAAAGTTATCTCTTTAAATTAACTTATTAAAAATAAAAGGAAAAAAATTATAAATGAAAAAAAGTTAAGTAAAACATGAATTGAAATACATGATATCCTTAAAAAGCTCCTATCATGAAATATACCAGGCTTTAAGAAGACATATGATATTTGAGTGCATCTGGACATTAAGACAGGATCGTGAAAATGAAATGCTTTCAACATTATTATGAAATATCACTTCCAAATGCATTCAAAGACACACTACTTTTATATTACTTATTTAAAGCCCTTTACATTTAAAAAACTAAAAGTTTTCATTTGCGTGACAGTTAAAAATCACTTTTCAAATTGTGATTTTTTAAAAACAGTATTAAACATCTAAAAGAGGAAATAACTAATGCATTTCTGAAAAGCAGTTTACATTATTATAATCAGATGTATTTCTGAATTTTTCTGTAGATTAGCTAGTTTTATCTTTATATTATGTCTTATAAGAAACATATTTTAACTTAAAAATTTTTTTAATGTCCCAGAAAGTTCATCAAATCTAACATCATTTGTTAATTTCGAATGAATATTCACATCTTTCCGATTTTTCATTAAATTTTTCTTTTTTCTTGATGTCTTAAAAGGAAACAAGATATTTTGTTGCTAGTATACGCAGGGTATAATCAGTTTTCATATGTATGTTTTGTGAATTAAAATATACTGTTTTAAATTTCTTATACCCATTACTTAAAATATATACTTAAAAATATAGTTACTTAAAATTATTATTTTTATTATAAATTTATAGTTCTTTTGAAAATGAAATGGTTCAATGATGTTTAAGTCTCCTATTGTTGCAGCCTCAAATAAAAATAATGATTTTGTTGATTTCAATACTAAATTAGTAACTGTGCAGTTAAAGTTTTAAATTTAAATATTTTAACAGCAGGTCATAATTATTAATGATTTATAAAAGCGTTCATACACAAGAATATACAAACATAAACCATTTTTACAGAAAAAAATTATAACGATGAATGCAGACGTACTTGTAGATAATGTCACATTTTATATTATAAATCTGATTCATTTTATATTAACATTATTTCAAAATGCAATGTAGGACAACTAACTATAGTTTTCAATTAATTTTACATGTTTTCTGCTCTACATTTTTTATAAGTATAGCAAAAGAAATTATATTTTTTCATGTATAAAGTATTATAATATTTCATAGGATTTGTAATTAGTTTTAAGCCAAAAAATAATAACAAAATAAAAAGAAGCAAAAAGATAATTTTTTTTTATAATAAACATCAATAAAAATTAAAATAAGCAAAAATGCAAAGAGTTTTTTGAAAGATCACTGTCTTTCTTTATCTCATGTTTGAACTTTCACTTTAAAAACCCTACCAAAGGGAAGCTCTTTCTTCAAAACTATTAACACGGATACTTTGCGTCTAATGACGAAAGACAAACTTCCTTCAAAATATGTTCTAGAATTTTTTGTATGCATTAAGAGTTTCTTTTAAGCTTTAATTGCTTTTCACCCCTTGTTCTGACTTTTATAAAATTAAAAGAAAACAAATTGGATGTGCCAATCCCAAAACTTTCTTCTATCTCATACCATACACTATTTCATACATTTTAATTTTTAAAAAATAGTTACTCATTTTAATGCTTTAATAATACCAATATCAAGCCAAATAACAGCAATACCATGCCAACTTTAATTTTCATCTTAAATTTCGGCTTCAATCAGTTAATCGGATTAAAAACGAATTTTCGTGTCTGTACGAGCCGATGGACAATACAATGATAGACAGATTTATTTATTTATTTTATTCAGGGTGGACTTACTTGCCTTACCAAAAATAATCACATAAAAAAAATATTTCAGTTCTAGAACTGACTTCATACACTTATAAGTGGTGCAATATTGAAAACGGCATAAAATTCGCGATTGCATTGCCCCCTTCGGCGGATTTTTTTTCAAATTTAGGGCGATCCCACTAGCCATAGCCATACACTTACAAAAAAAGTTTCGTTCAATTCGATGCATAACTTCACTTTTGGTCGGTACAATATTGAAAATGGCACAAAAATCGCGATTGCAGCGCCCCCTTCTGACGGATTTTTTTCAAATTCAGCGAGGACCAGAGTCATACACTTACACAAAAAATTTGGTTCAATTCGATGCATAACTTCATATACTTTTGGTCGGTACAATATTGAAAATAGCACAAAAATCGAGATTACAGAGCCCCCTTCCGGCGGAATATTTCAAAACTGATGGAGGACCTGCTTGCCACTGCCACAAACATTCACAAAAAATTTGGTTCAGTTCTATGCATAACTTCATACACTTTTTAATGGTAGAATGGCGACATACAGACACACAGACAGACATTTTGTAAAAACATGTTTTTTGGAATCTCTGACCCCTAAAACGTGTAAATCCGTCGAAAAAAATTTCGAATACAATACTTTCTTCTATTGAAGATAGAAGAAAGTAACAACACGATCTGTAATCATTTGGGAAAGCGCAGTGGCTGCATACATAAGTGAATTTGGAAGTTATATGTGTAAATTATATAAAGTAATATTAATTTGGCACAACGAAAAATCTATCTCAATTTTAATTAAAAATATTTGTCATTTGCAAATATTTTATGCGTTAAATCTTTTTCAATAAATCAAATTAGAAACACATTAGATTCGTTCTTAATTATACAGTTATTTAACCTATGGGCAATTCCATGCTAATTTGTTTTTCTGTTACGCAGCTAAAAATTGCTATAATTGTTGGCCACCGGTATTTTAGTAAAGTTTGCTTCGTTTTATTCAATTGATGAGATATCTTCAATAAAATAAGTCACATTTTCGCGACATCAAATACTGGTAGCCAAAAATCGTAGTACGTAACAGACAAACAAGTTCGCATGGAAATAGCCCTATGCATAAAACTCTATTGTAATAGAAATAATTTAGCGTGACAATAAAAAAAAGAAAAGTGTTTTATAACATTGTTTATGAAACAATATATTTAAATATTATTTTTTATTGAATGCTTGCTTAAAAATGTATACACATTACGTATATTTATAAAAGTCAATATGGAAGAGATTTAACCATTTATTTAAATGAAATGACGGGTTTATATACGTATACAGAATGTAAGGGATGTAAATGCACATTTGTGTGGATGCGTATTTAATAATGAGAGTGTAGATTTTTTTTTTTTTTTTTAAGAAAATCTAATTTAAAAATGATAACAACTTTTAAGAAAATACGAAAAAGATGACAAAATAATGGACATAAAAAATAAAATAGGTGATATATAAAAAATGAAACACAATGGATAAATAATCGACAGATTTCAGCCACTCATGTCTTAACAAAAATAAATTTTATTTCTGAAGTTATAAATTAATATGATCTACCCCAAAATTTAAGTTTACTTTCGGAACTTGAGCAGCATACTAGATATTCACTGTTTATTATACACTGTAAAAAAGAAGGTCGATCTACTAAAAAAACTTTAGTGATTCTTGTAATTACTAAAAAATTTTTAGTAATCTTAGTCGGTTACTAGAAAATCTGTAAGAATTACTAGAAAAAAGTTAGCAACGAATAGAGTTAATAGTTTTATATTTTTAATAGCTCTTACTAAAACTCAGTTGGTGTGGCCTTGATAGCATAGTGGTTATAGTAACGGACTCCAGGCTAAAAGGTCCCGGGTTCGAAACTTGCCACCGCTAAATACGCACCGAATGTCTGTAGTGCCTCGTTAATAAAGGGATTATGAAAATCCTGTCGGAGCAGTTAAGAATGTTTAGTGCTGCCATCTATTGCGGTTTTGCCGAAAATCTTCCGCTTCAGAAGTCTGAAGTAAGTTCCTCCGCTTCGGTTTCACGTAATGGTTATTAAAAGTAATTTTGGAGCTATTACTAAAATTTGCTTTGTGGCTCATACTAAAAATTTTTAAGTTAGTTATACAAAAAATTCTTTTGTTCAGTTTACAAAAGAAATGCTTGTTTCACTTGCAAAAAAAAAGTTTGTAATGGTTACTAAAAAATTCTGTGGAATACAAATTTACTAAGAAATTTTTAGTAACCTCTTGAATTTTTTTTTACAGTGTATACAGTCGAGTCTCCCTATAACGAAACTCCATACATCGAATTTTTCTATATAACGAATTTTTTGTAGGAACGGTCCCCTTTTCGCATGATTACGTTAAAAACAGTCTCTATATAGCGAAATATTTATCTCCATATAACGAATTTTTTCATAAATTGGTGTCAATTTATTCATTTTTAAAAAAGATTTGAAATCACATGGAATCAATTTTCCATCATTTATCTTTGATTTATCTTTCAGTGCTGAGTTTTTTTATATTACTTATCTCCTTGTTCTTTAAATCCAACGAATTCATCCCACCTCCCACACACCTTTCAACATCTTTCTAAAAACAGAGTCAATTAGATTGTTACACATATAATAAAGGAATCGATGAGAAGCACATAAGAGAGGCCTTCAAGTGGGGGGAAATGATAACTACAATTTTTCATTCCTTGCTAAAATTTGAGCATTTTTTTGAGAGCGTAACAATTTTTAAAGCAAAGCAACAAAAAATTACAGATTTCTTCGTCTGAAATTAATGCAAGTCTTCCTTATTTGATTTTCATTAAGCTTTCAAATAAATGTCTTGTCTTTTTTTGAAACTGCTTAAATAATTAAAAAATAGAATGTTAGGTTAATATTTACTTTTAAACATTTCAAATTCTTAATTAAAAACATCAAAAATAATATTTGTTCAAGATTTACACATTAAATACGATTTTTAACATCATTTTCTACACTGTAAAAAAAAATTCAAGAGGTTACTAAAAATTTCTTAATAAATTTGTATTCCACAGAATTTTTTAGTAACCATTACAAACTTTTTTTTGCAAGTGAAACAAGCATTTCTTTTGTAAACTGAACAAAAGAATTTTTTGTATAACTAACTTAAAAATTTTTAGTATGAGCCACCAAGCAAATTTTAGTAATAGCTCCAAAATTATTTTTAATAACCATTACGTGCGCCCGATGGGCAGGAGCTTCCTTCGAGCTGCATCACGACTTCTGAAGCGGAAAACTTTCGGCAAAACCGCAAAAGATGGCAGCACCAAACATTCCTACCAGCTCCGACAGGATTTTCATAATCCCTTTATTAACGAGACACTACGTACATTCGGTGCGTATTTGGCGGTGGCAAGTTTCGAACCCGGGACCTTTTAGCCTGGAGTCCGTTACTATAACCACTATGCTATCAAGGCCACACCAACTGAGTTTTAGTAAGAGCTATTAAAAATATAAAGCTATTAACTCTATTCGTTGCTAACTTTTTTCTAGTAATTCTTACAGATTTTTTTGTAACCGACTAAGATTACTAAAATTTTTTTAGTAATTACAAGGATCACTAAAGTTTTTTTAGTAGATCGACCCTTTTTTTTACAGTGTATACATCGAATTTCTCTATAAAACGAATTTTTTACTGGAACGATGGATTTCGTTATATAAAGTCTCGACTGTAATTTCCATTTTAAAGTGCATTTCTTCTTACTTTATTTAATGTAATAAGAAATGGCGAAAAAAATGAAAGCAATTTCCTTCGAAGAATATTTGTTTTTAAATCATTTATCATTCCTACTTAAAATAAATAAATGTAAAACTTTAAATAAGTACATAAAAACATCTAATCCTTAGAAAATATCACTTTGCAAAGACTTTCAGCTGTAAAAAAGCTATTTTGTTTATTTTCTTGATAAATATTACGATCTCTTCTGAGGTTTTTTTTCCTACGAGGTTCAGTTAAGGCACTTTTTGGGTCCACTTTATTTTGAATTTATGTCAAAGTAAATTTTCCAGATAAATACTAAAAAACATGCAGTCTAAATATTTTTGTATGTATAACAAAAAAAGAATAGTTTTAATCATTTTTCTACAACTTTTTCCGCTTAATTCTTTACCGAATAAAAATGAAGTATGAACCTCTGATAGTTTTTATGATGACAAATGTTGTTAAGAGGATCGTGTGAATACAGTTTTGAAAATGCAATTTTTTCTTATGCTTTAATATTTTTTTTGTATACTAAAATATAAATCGAAAATATTAATTAGTATAAACTTCTAAGAAATTACTACTTATTTCCCATGATAATTATTCAGCAACGAATGTGTAAATATATGATAATATCAAGATCTCCTTATTATTTTCACCCTTTTTATGGATACATCCCATTTTTCTATTATGTAAACACGAATATCGGAATTCAAAAATGCATACCTTTAGAAATGTATTTATCTACATCATAATAAATGCAAATAAAAATGGTTTAAATTCAATGCATTTTTAGAGGGCATTATATCTGTTAGATAGTCTCAATTTTTCTTTATAAAACCTGATATATCATTTAGATAACACATCATGCTATTCTTCAAAAACTGCAAAATTACTGTTAAAATAACAAAGTTAAACTAACTATTTAAAGAATTATTTCAATCATTTCTGGAATAAAGATTCCAGTACGCTTTTACATAAACCTAGTTTTTAACTAAAAAGCAAAAAATATAGTATATATTTAAGCATACATTGATAACTCATAAAGTTTAGTTTAAAATACATAGTTATTAAAACTCTTTAAATTAGCCTATAGAAAATTTTAAAAACCTTTCTTTGAAAATGAAAAGAAACATTTTGTAAATAAAAAGTTAAGTGGAACATAAATTGAAATACATAATAACATTAAAAATCTCTTCTCATGAAATGCAACAGGCGTTAAGGAGACATAAACTGTAAGTGCATGTGGACATTAAGACAAAGCAGTGAAGATGGAATACTTTCGTCATTGTTATGAATGATTACTTTCGTCATTGTTGTGAATGATTACTTCCAAATGTGTCTTAAGAGACGCTATTTTTATATTAATTATTTAAAGTACTTTACATTAAAAAAAACAATGAAGTTTTGATTTCCGTGACAGTTAGAAATGCATTTTTCAAATTGTGAATTTTTTAAAAAAGTGTATTCTAGCATCTGAAATAAAAAATAACTAATTCATTTCTGAGAAGCAATTTACATTATTATAATCATATGTATTTCTGAATGTTTCTGTAAATTATCTTGTTTTAGCTTTATTTTCTGTTTGACGAACATTTTAACTTAAAAATTCTTCGAAGATGTTCTAGAAAGTTCATAAATTTCAACATCATTGCCGATTTCTACTGAATATTCACAATACATATATTTTCTTGTAAACAGTTGACTGTACACCAGTATATTTCAGACTTGGTCGATTTGAGGTTGTAGAAGGGTTTTATTTATTTTTTTTAATATCCTAAAAGGTTAATAAGGTTCATAAAAATTTCAGTGTTCTTTTATATAATCCCAGGTTTAATTATGAAACAATATATGTAATATATGTTGACATATGCGTTGATAACACACAAAGTTCAGTTAAGAAATGCATAGTTCTTAAAGTTATCTCTTTAAATTAGGCTACTGAAAATAAAAGAAAGAATTGTATATAAGAAAAAAAAGTTAAGTGGATCATGAATTGAAATACATCAGACCCTCAAAAAGCTCTTATGAAATGTACCATGCTTTAAAAGACATATAATAGACATATAATAGACATCTGGACAATAAGACAAAACAGTGAAGACGGATTAATTTCGTCATTGTTATGAAAGATCACGTTCAAACACATCCAAAGACATGTTATTTTATATAACTTATTTAAAGCCCTTTACATTTAAAAAACAAAGAAGTCTTGACTTCCGTAACAGTTAAAAATACACTTTTCAAATTGTGATTTTTTAAAACTTTATTCCAGCATCTGAAATAGAAAATAGCTAATGCATTTCTGAGAAGCAATTTACATTATTATAACCATATTCATTTCTGAATTTTTCTGTAAATTAGCTCTGTTTTAATTTTGTTTTTTCTTTGACGAGAAACATATTTTAACTTAAAAATTCTCCAAAAATGTTCAAGAGAGTTCATCAAACATAACATCATTGCTGATTTTGAATGAATATTCACAATACATATATTTTCTTGAAAACAGTAGACTATACATCATTATAATTAAGATTTTTCCTTTTTTGTAATTATAGAAAGTTTTTTTCTTTTTTTAGTGCTCTGAAAAGTAATAAAATATTTTCTTGCTAGTATACGCAGGATATAATCAGTTTTTTTATGTATGCTTTGTGAATTAAAATATAAGGTTACGAGGGATAGTTATGACAAATTTTATATTTTCAACTCTATTATTTTTTTCTACTTATTTCAATTTTAGGTTAGTGATGCATTTAGTATATAGGAAATATGAAGATCCTTTAGGAACATTTTGATCCTTTAAGAACATTTCTTAAAGGTTTTAGTTCTCAAAGCCTTTTTTATTTTTAATTTAAAAGGATGATTATAATTATTTGGGTAAATTACGACCACTATATTCCATCTTTATACTTCCCAACATATATTTGTTTGAGGTATCTGACAAATTAGATATTAAATATTATGGAAGACTTTTTTCAAATTGCTATTTAGATCTCGAAAACGCTTTAGACTACTTATAAAAAATGTATAAAATGAAAAATATATTATGAGGTTACTATTTAAGCGTGAAATAAAATTTTACCATATACAATTTTCTCCATTATAAGATTGGTCATAATTACCAACATGACCTTATTATTTTAAATTTCATATGCAGTTACTTTAAATATATACTTAAAATTATTAGGTTTATTATAAACTCTACGCAAATTTATTGTTCTTTTGGTAAATGAAATGGAGTTGAGCCTTAACGCAATAATGTTGAGCCTTAACGCAAAATAAAGAATTGATTTCAGTAATAAATTAGTAACTTTGCAGTTTAAAATTTTAGGTTTAAACACTTTAATAGCAGGTCATAATTATTAATGTTTTTCAAAACAGATCATATTCAAGAAATATACAAATATAAAACACTTTAATAGAAAAAAATTTGATCGATAAATGCAGACATAATTGCATATAATTACTCATCTTATTTCTTAATGTAATGCAGACGTAATTGCATGTAATAACTCATCTTATATCTTAAATGTAATGCATTTATTACAAAAAATAATTCAACGTTTAAATATTTGAAGTACAATAAACTAAAATACTGAATTAGTTTTATATTTTTTCTGACCTACATTTGTTGTAAGTATACCATAAGAAATATTCCTTTTCATATGTGAAATATTATATTTCATGTGATTTGTAGTTAATTTGAAGCCAAAAAAACAAACAAAAAAACAAAAAAAAAACAAATAAAAATATCAAATGCAAAAGGTTTTCGAAATAACATCGTCGTTTTTTCATAGCTTAGTTTAAATTCCACTTTGAAAACCATAGCAAGGGAAAGAAGCTTCAGCTTCAGAATTGATAACATGCCTACTTTGCAACTGTGGCAGAAGAACGATCTTTTTTCAAAACATGTTCTACATCCTTGATAGGCATGAAGAGTTTATTTTAAACTTTAATTAGTTTTCACGTAGATTTTTACCTCTTTATCTCATAGTTATTAAATATGCTAAAAAATCTATAGTAATGCAAGTGATATTCGCTTGGAAATATTAGAAATAAAGTGTTTTATAACATTATTTCTAAAGCAATATATTTAAATTTGATTTTTATATGAATGTAAGATTATAAATTTTAATGCTTTACGTACATTTATAAATTTAGAAATGCAAGGGATGTAACCAATAATTTAAATAGAATCATGCATTTATATAAGTAAACAGAAAAAAAAAGGAATGCAAATACACATTTGTAAACATTAATTGATTAAACAGAGTATAGAATATTTTTTAATAAAATTTAATTAAAAAATAATTACAGTTTTTAAGAAATTACGAGAAAGATAACAAAAAAATGAATATAAAAATGAAATCTATGATATTTAAAAAATAAAATACAGTTGATAAATCCGATTGATTTCAGCCCCTCGTAACTAAACAAAAACAATTATTTTTAGAATTAATAAATGCTTTTATTTACGATAAAATTTAGATTTACTACCGAATTTTACGCTACCATTGGGATATAATCTCTGTTTATGTATGTAATTTATTATTTTAAAACATATTTTCTTTTTATTTTATTTAATGTAATAAGAATTGGCGAAATAATGATAACTATTTTCTTCAAAAAATATTTGTTTTTTTACACATTTATCATTCTAAAGGAAAAGAAATAAATGAAAAACTCCAAATAACTACATAAACACATTAAATCCTTGGGAAATATCAATTTGCAAAGACTTTCAGCAGAAAAAAAAAGTTACTTTGTTTCATTTTCTTGATAAATATAGCAATCTCTTTGCCTTTTAATTTTTTGGATATTTTTTTTTTTTTTTTTTTTTTTTTACTACGCGGTTCAGTTACGGTATTTCTTTCGGAACTGCTTTATTTAGAATTTATGTAAAGAAAAATTCAAAATAAACAATAAAAACTTCCAGTCCAAAACTTTGTATATTTATAGAAAAAGAAACATAGTTTTAATCAATTCCCTACTACTTGTTCTGCTTCCTTCTTGAATAAATAAAAATGAAATTTCAAGCTCTGATAGTTTTTATAACAACAACAGTTTTAAACAATGTATTTTTTTCAGTTTCTCATGCTTTATTTTTTTTTTTTATGCTAAAATAAAAACAGCAACTATTATTTACTATAAACTTCTAAACAATTACAGTTTGTTTAACATGGTAATGATTTAGCAAAGAATAAATAAGTATACGATAATGCCAAGATCTTCATATTACTTTTATCCTTTTTATGGATACACTATGTTTTTTTTTTACGTAACAACTATTAGGTTTATTACTTTTTCATGCTTAAAGAATAATGCTTTTTAACTCTTCACTGCACGATTTTTTCTTTTTTTAAGAAAAAAAAAATATTTGAAATCTATATATTAGGAATCTAATAATGGAAACATTGGTAAAAATTATAGTAGTATAAGTTGAAGTTTGAATAATTAGCATAAATTTCATTTTATGAGCTAAATTTTGATATTTTATTGCGTGTAATCTATAGACAAAATTGGGGGTTTTAAATTTTGTATTGAATGATGTAAAATGTTCGTATCATGAATAGCTACTTAATTTTAAGATATTTATTTATTTTAAATTTAAATTAGAAAAAAAATCATTTTATTGAAAAATTGCCAATTTAGAATACATTAATAAATAAACTTCTTAAAAATGAAGCATACATTCAAGATTTTACAACATTATCAATACTTTTGATCGCTCTTAAATCAATAATCTCGTGCACAGTGGATGCAAGTCAAAAAATAATTAAATTTTTTCGCAAAAAAAAAAAAAAAATAAAAAAAAAATAAATAAAACTTTAATATAGAATATAAAAAGTTAGTTTAAGTAGAGGAGATATTAATTTCGGAGATATTAATTTGTCTATATTAAAAATTCTATTAATTTATGTTTTTTAGATACTGAGAATAGATAAATAATACATTAGATTAATTTTTTTAAACACGATTATTCAACCGGTAAATTAATTATATATTTACATCTGTTATAAATATAACATGTTGCTAAATTGCACCATCAGGTAGAAATTAAGACACCTGAAACCACTTAAGCGATCTAATGCTAATAAATTTCATGTTGAATAAGTTTGATCAGCCTCTCCAATAAAGATGGGAATTGTTGTTCAGTGAAAAAATACATGACTTGGGTTTGTTTCAAAAATGTATTGAGAGGGAAACTCGAAGTGTAGAAATGTTCAACTTACAATCAACTTGAGTCAAAACTTTATTTCAAAAAGGCTCTAGGTGCTAGTGGAGTCAAAACCAACGTAATGAACAGTACGATTGTTAGAAACGATAATAATTGCTTCCTATGCAATCAAATCTATGTAACCTTTTGAAGCGCCCTGTATTCAAAGCAAAACCAGTTAAAGAGAGGTGGAAAATCGTTGATTTAAAAGATTTATGCGAAAATTGTCTTACACAAAACCACAAAGTAGACCAATGGAAAATAAACATTAAATTGAACGATTTTTCAAAATTGCATCATATTTTGTTACATATTTATACAACCAATGAAACAAATAGAGAATTTGTTAATAATAATGCACCAGAAAAATTTGTTTCTAATAGGGCCCAGTGTTATTCATCTTTGAAAAAATATAATGTTTTGTTATCTACGGCTCGAGTTAATGTAAAATCTAATAAGGTAATGTCACTCAGTGCCGAGAACTCATTGACAATGCTTCTCAAAATTCTTTACTCTGAAAAAAATGTCTAGAAAGATTAAATTTCCCGTAAGTAGAACAAACCACAGGTTTATAAGTATCAATGGTACTTTGGCTGAAATATGCCTAAATTTCACTGAAATTAATTTTTTGTCATATTTTGAAAATAATTACAATACTTTAAATCCCTTGAAGTTAATCCGGGTACTACCCCTATCTCTAACTTTAGGCTGAAAAAGCATTCTTGGCCGCCAACCGCAAAATTACAGTAGGATAATCCTGAATTTTATATAACACAAACTATTGATATCTTGCAAGGAGCAGTAATTTTTGCTCGTATCGTAGTATGGTCACCCATTTTTGGACAGTCTTTTGAAACTATTGCCATACCAACTAAACTTGGATACATTCTAAGTGGTATAGTACCTCATTCGCTCAAACCGGCCATAATCGTAGTCTGCAATGCTGTGCGTTTAACAGATTTATTGCAGTTTGAACCTGTTCCTCTTGATAACGAGTTCAGCAAATCGGATGAAACAGGAAAAAAATATTAAAACTCTATTAACCATAATACTGTTAAATTGCCTCTGCAAAAAATAACTGTGAATCCGCAGATAGTATTGCTCAAGCTTTAAAATTTTTTACGCGTTGGAAAACTGATTTTCAAAATATCCTACTTTAAAAAATGCAGTACATTGAGTTTGTGGACGAATATCGCCAACTCCACTGTATGGAACTGTTAAATGCTGACAATTTAAACATACAATCGAATTACATTTTACCGCATCTTGCAGTTAAAAAAGGAAAAGTTCAGCAACTAAATTCAGAGTAGTTTTTATGCGTCAGCCAAGACATTTGAGGGCTAATTTCTTAATTACGTCCTCCTTAAAAGACCAAATTTACAAACAAGTATCTTAGTTAACTTAATCCAATTTAGGCTCTACAAAGTGACTTTGTTAGAAGATATTGAAATATTGTATTGGCAAATCCTGGTCTCCACAGTAAATACACAATTACAACGAATTTTTTGGCAATAAAGATCCCTCTGGTCCGTAGTTGGTATGCATACTACAAAACTACTTGTGCTCTATCTTAGCTCTAAGAACTATTTCAGAAGTTGTGCAAATATAAGAAGACCAATTTTACTGCTCCTTCCAGTATAACCCAAACCCATATATATGTGGATGACTTTCTAGGTGGCACAGATACTACTAAATCAGATCTCTCATTGGTGAGCTTTAATGGATTTTTGAATTGGAGGTTCCCACATAAAAAACAAGTATCCAACGAACCCCTTGCTATTAAACATTTGTAAAATTCTTTAAAAGCAAACAATTTAACACTTTACTTAGGGGAGACTGGGGTACAATTGACCACGGGGTACAGTGGTCCACCCCCCCCCCCTTTTTGATATTATTTCTGTTTTAGAATGCTTCATATTTTGGTACATACATGGCAACCCTGCAATGGTAAATAAAAATTTTAAACCATGTGCATAGCTACCATTTTAGTCATTTTATTCTTGAGTTGTGGCAGGTAAAAGTAAATATTTTCAGTTAAACATATGCTATTTTTTACGTTAAAGATCTATAATTTGGAAGACATTGCTCAGCACAATAAAAAGAGAAGACAATAATTTATTATATTTATTGTAAGTAAAATAATTGAATATAAAACTTTATTTTTTATCAATTTTTTGTCAATGTGGCATATGGAGTACAATGGACCACCAGAAACCGGGGTACAATTGACCATTATCCATTGTACTCCAGTCCTGAATTCTGTGTTTTTTAAAAGTAAAAGTTATGTGCAAAATTAAGAATTAATTAATTAATTAATTTTTTGTAAGTAAATAAACTAATGATTTATGTTGCGTAGTGCATTTTTGAAATATTATCTATATAACATGTTTTTAAATTTCAAAATTAACTCAAATTAAACCCCAATAGCCAGAAATCAAAGTTGTTAATTACATTTTGGTTAAATTTTTGACAAAAAAATTATTTTGTTGATTTAGTAATACAAAAAAATGATGATGATTCTATTTTTGTGAAATCCATGTGCTGAAAATCAAACCAAAATGTATTTATGTTTTCCAATAATGTTGATGAATCTCTTGTAAACATCTCTTGTATCTTGTTTACAATATTGTAATGATTCTTCCAGATTCTAATGTTTCAGAAGAAAGCAGCAGGCTTTCAGTGACACAAATATCTTTTGATGTATCATTTTCTAACTTTAATAATCGTTAATCTTACATTATATCTATGAACTTAAGACATGAATAATCAAATTATGATATATTTTATGCTTCTTATTATTAAAAAATGTACTATATTTACATATTTTTTCAGAATTACTTGTGGTTCACAGAGTCCCATGGTGTGTACCATTGTAACCCGGTCATGGGTCATAATGGTCCATTTTATCACTTGCTATTTAAAAAAGTATACATAATTGTTATTTTTTGGGTATATGTAATCTAAACTATAATGTATGGATAATATGCATGCATGAGAGTTTTTTTTAAACAAATTAATATTTTAAGTGTATACTGTCAAAATTTACAAAAGTGGTCCATTGTACCCAGTCTCCCCTAAATCCTGATTCATCACAGATAATTCTTGGAGTGAAACCGTAAAACAGATTCCCTTAGTAATAAAAGTGTTAGTAAAACCAAGTCAATTATTATGCACAATCGCGCATATTTTTGACCCATTGGATCTTTTATCACCTTCCACTGTTATTACAAAAATTAAGACAGTCTTTAATTGGGCTGATCCTCTGCCCTCATTTATGCTAGAAATGTGGAATAAATTTCAGATAGAAATAAATGCTTTTGAATCTATGCAGATACCACGGTTGATGATTTTCAGAAAATCATCACCATTTGAACTCCACGGTTTCGATGATGACTCTGCACGTGCCTATGATACAGTTGTCTAAACAAATACTTTTAATCCTGTGACAGTTATGCTATTTCCTGCAAAAACAAGAATATTTCCCGCAGTTCAATAACATTACCCAGGTTGGAACTTTTTTCAGCTCTGTTGCTATATACCTTATTCAAGTTGTAAAAGATTCGTTACCCGATTCCGTCCACGAAGTATTCTTGTGGTCAGACTCCACCATTGCATTGAGCTGGATTTTAAAACCTCTAACGAAAGGGAATCAAGTCGTTCTTCATCGTGCTAATTTAATCCAAGAACTGACATCAGTAGAAACGTAATGTCGTATTACTGGTAAATATAATCCAGCAGACAGTGCAACGCGGAGTCTATAACCCTCTTATTTACAATATTGTGAATGTTGGTGGTCTGGGTCTACTTTTATCTATCCTCCTTTTACTGATGAATAATCTTTAATTTCCAATTTACCAATCGAAAGCTCTGATCCAATCGAGTCCCTCTGAAAGCTCTTCTTTAATAAATCAACTAGAAAATGATGTAGACATTCTCACCAAATCCTCGTTATATATTAAAATACTCCAAGTAGTCCCTTAGATTCAGAGACTCGCCTAGAGCACAAGATTTCCCCCAAAAGGCAAAGGGCCCTTAAATACTGTTGACCTTAACAACACTTTTAAAACTGTCATAAAGTGTTTACAATATTCAGCCTTTTCTAATGAAATTAATTTGCTTAAATGCGAATTCAAAGCTTAATTTCTAACGTCTATTATCCCTCTGGGGCTCGTGGCACCAGCATAAAATGCTAATGTTGAAGCAGGAACTGCCACTATTAATTCGCCATCATTAATTTTGAAATCGATTAGGTATTTCCTATTATTCCATAGAAACGTAATTTTAAAAAAACTTCAAAGGCCTTTTTTTTAGAAAATTTTGTTGTTCATGATAACCCCAGTCGGTAGTGGCACTTGCTTAAAATATAGCCTGTTTTAGGATCAGATATTAGTAGCATTGATTCGCAAACATATCTTTCATAATCAGTTTATTACACACTCTCAGAAATGAAACTCTCATTTTTGACGATTCAACAATCCTCGAGCTATATTTCGTTATTTTTGAGAGTTTTCGTCACCGAGTCACGTGATTTTTAACGAAGTGCAAACTCTCAAATAATCCACTACAAATGACGAAATTGTTTCCTATCTCATTTCGTATGTTTTTCTTCTACTCAACTCTGGCCTGACCTTTGACGCTCGTGGACGCTAAAAGCTGTGTTTATTGTGGATTTGTTTCATCGGCTACCAAAGCAAGAATGAAAAAAGAAAATTGAAATTTATATATTTATTCATTTATTTTTTTAAATTTATGTAGTATTTACTAAAAAGCTGTATGTTTAGAATGTGTTGCTTTAGACTTAACACTAGAACTGCGGGAAATTTCATTGAAGTTTTATCAAAATATTTTTCACCGGAATTTTCATTTAAAACTGTTTATCTTATTTGTTGAAAATATTTTTGCTCCGCATACATTTAGCTTATTTTATTAAGAGTTTTCTGGTTCGAATCGACATCTCTCCCTATGAAACTGGTCAAAATGTTCCGTTGCCGCGGTTCTAGTGTTAATATATTTGTTCTAATATGTTTGTATATCTGTCTTTGAGAATTCGACATTAATTGGAGTAAAATACTTATCAAAAAGCATTTTTATTCATAATTAGTTGGTCAAAAATATGTTTTAATCTGAAAAAACATTATATAGAAAAATTTTAGTGCAGATTTATGGTCGCCAGTCACGTTGTATGATGACTAAATTTTGCGTTGTGGCCTTCTAACGTTTGGTAACGTTGTCCCCACAACATCCTAGATATTTTTCTTTGTAGAAAAACAAATGATTAATATAGTACTAAATAATTTCGTACTTTTTCTTTTTTTATAATAATCCGTACTTTGATAATGACAAAATCAAAATAAGACACATTTTCCTTATTTACACATTTCCTTATAAAATTGATAATTGTTTTACTTCCATTAGTTAAAATAAGTAAGTATATTCAGTTTTAAAGCTTATTTTTTATCCGCTATTATTACTATTTAAATTAGCTAAGTTTTTCTCTCAAAAGAAACATCTTTCCTAAATAATCATTAACTTTGTTGATAATACTTTTACTTCATATTTATTTTTAGAACTTCCATTTACTTCTTTTCTCATCATTTTTAAATATTTCTTGTATAACTATTAGCAGAATGTAGTCAAAAAGCTGAAAGTTGCATTGTTATTTTGAAAGTTTAACCTTATCTGGATCATTAGAATGGCTACATTGTATAATACAGCAAAAATTATTCTATTATTCCTGAAAAAATAAATAACTGATGCTTGTAAAACACAAATTTTACAAAATATTTGAAAAAAAAAACTAAAATATGTAATTTTCATAGTTTTTTAAATGTATCTATTTTATCTCACCTGACCTTTAGTGTAGCCTTTAGTGTTCGCTTTAAGACTGTTCAAAAAGTACTGTGTCAGACATTACTTTGTGCACCTAGGAGCCCTTCTTAACTAGTTTGTGTACTAGGCAGCAATTTTTATTTTATGTACCTAGTAGCCTTTACTAGAATTTTTTACACGCTTTTTATTTCTTTTCCTGGTCACAAGGGAATAAAACTTATACGTTCATTGATTGAAGGGATTTGGTAGAGAGAAAAATTTGCAAAATTTGGCAATAAGTCGCTTGGGGTGGGGAAAAACAATTGGTTAGTTATGATGTAAAAATTGTGAAATTCATCTATTGTTCATAAAAATAAATCAGTAGATTCATCTAGATCTCACTGGGGGGGAGGGGGATCTTGTTTTATCAGTAAATTATGTAGAAGAGAAGAAATACAAATTAACAAACATGAGAGAAAAAATATATATACATTACCCGCCGCTTAATAAAATCAGCCACTTAATATTATCAGAATTTGAGGACCAGAATCAAACCAATACAACTTCTATTAAAACTGCCATTTAATAAAATTGGCATTGCTTTATAATAAACTCAAAAAAATTTCTTAAACTGCAAAATAATCAGTTTAATCTTTTACAGAAAATTTTAATTTTACTTTCTTTCTCAGATTAAACAACGAAAAAAATTAATAATAACTGCTCATTCCACAGTCTCACCTGCTTAGCAACAAACATGCCTATCACGTGTCATAACGACCAATTCCCCCCCCCCCACACACACACCCTCAGATTTTGTACAAGATTAGTATAGAAATAAAAGGGGGTATTAAAGAGGAATGGGAGTAAGGTGTAGGTACATGTATGGGGGAGAAGATAAACGATTGTGCATTTTTTCAAAGTTTATTAATACATTGGTATGTTTAAAAAATTGTTGTTACAATGATCATGTGACTTATTTTTTTCTTGTTGTAATTTTTTAAAGAGTTTAGTTCAGTATGATTCAGTTTTGTTTCTTTCGAAATACGTAATGAGTAAGATGTCTAAGCGAAAGGATTTTAGTTTGAAGGAAAAGAGGGAAATTTAAGCGAACTATGATAATTTACCGAAATGTTGCCAAAGGGAAGCGACATCAAAACTTGGAATTTCTCAATCTGCTTTATGCAGTTTGCTTAAGAACAGGGACAATATTAAATCTGAAATGGTAGCAAACGGAAATTTGAGCCACAAATAAAAGCGAAAAGGGAGAGCAGAAGACATCAAAGCAGCACTCTTAGAATTGCGTAAAAATGTCAGGTTGAAAAAAATTCAAATTTCTCGTCGAACTTTGTGCGAGAAAGCCGAACAGTTCACCAGAGTTGTATAATATAGGCACACGCCGTGCTCAGAAAATTTTAGGAAGACAATTTTTATTTTCGTAACCTTTTTTTTTTTGTACCAAAAAATTAAAATTATTCGGCCAATTTTATATACGATTTATTTACTGTTAGCGTACATTAAAAAAGTTGGGCCAATTTTCGAATTTTTCAAAGGGCTTTTGATGTTGAAAACTTAAAAAATTCACCAGTCTGAAATTTTTGAGAGCGAAAATTGGGAATTTTGACAAATGGTTGTGGTAAAAAATAATTTCGTCAATCGTTCGCAGAAAAAAAATAACCAATTTTGTCAAATTATCACGAAAAAAAAAACTGATTTAGTCAGAGTTCCGCAAAATCAAAGTTAAAGCAAGAAAAATCGGCAAAGGGCCATGAAAAAACACAAATTTACTTAAAGGACAACGAAAAAACCATACATTTCACCAAAAGATCGTAAAAAATAGCAAATTTCGTTAAAAGACTTTCAACAAAGAATCTGGTAAAAAACACACACTTTGACTAAGAACCACGTAAAAAACTCCTATTTCGACAATACACCGCTTAACAAAACTCCTATTTCGACAAAGGTCCGCACAAAAAACGCGACTTTTGACAAAACACCACCCAAAAAAACAAAAATTTCGTCTAAAGCTTGTTCTAAAAAATGGGAATTTCGTCCAAAAATTATGCAAAACACTAATTTCATACAAAAAAATGCGAATTTCCTTCATAAATTGTAGAAAACGCGAATTTTGTCTATGAATCTCATAAGAAATGTGAATTACTCAAAAACGCGAATTTCTTTGACAGATCTTACAAAAACGTGAATTTCCTCAACAGATCGAGCAATTCGAGCAATTCGAGAATTTAGATCGAATTTCGTCGAAAGATCACACAAAAAATGCTAATTTCCTTAGAGGATCACATAGCAGCAGATCGCACAAAAAACGCGATTGCCGTCCATAAATCGCGTTAAAAATGTAAATTTCATCCATGTCAAAATAATCTAATTAATGATGAATTAAAACTGTAATTTAATTAAATATTAATTTTTCAGAAAGTTTTTGACCCAATTTAGGCACGCAGAAAAAGTTTTTGGTTTTATACAAGTCTGCAATTCACGCAAATGATGGATGTTGAAAATTTCAGACTCACTGATGGTTGGTTGTCACGATGGAAAGATCAAAACAATATCGTGTACCGCAAACTGTGTGGCAAAAAACAGGACATAGATTTGGACGCTGCAGAATATTGGAAAGCAAACATTTTACCAGATTTGTTGAATGCATTACATTAAAATGGCTTGATACAGTGTGAAAAAGCAGGGCCGTAGCTAGAAGTGATCTATGGAAGGGGGGGAATCAAGAGTTGTAGGGGGGTCTTACTTTATTTTTCTCTCTCTCTGATGCAGAAAGATAAATTAGTGCATATTCACATTGTCGGTACTATGTTTCTTATTAAATTTGTACCAGTTGTAAAATTAATCATCCAGTCATCAGAAAAAAAAAAACACACAAATTGTTAATTAATCTTTTGTAGAAAAATTCGATAACTTTTGATTGGTTGATAACTTTGAAACATTGCAAAATTTTGTCAATACCTGAAATAAAATCATGAAATTCATTAGTCAAACCTCAGAACAGTTCAGTTCTTCAGTCAGTTGAAAAAGAGATAGGTAGGGTGCAAAATTTATTCATCTGTAGCCATGGAAAAAATTAGAAGTTCATCATTCATTCATCATCGGATAAATAGTGATTAATTTTAACCTCAATAAATTAAGTATATTTGGTAAATTTGTTTTTGTTAAATTTAATCTTAAAAAGATATTTTAAAATGTAATGGTATTTCTCATATAAAGTTATAAATCAATCCTTAAAAATTGTCTTATTGTCAACCTTTAAATAGCCTGTGACACTATTTAGTAAGCATCCCTTCATATATTTATTTTTTAAATGGCAGTTCCATAAACCCAAATAAACATGAAGTTGTAAAAATATAGCTTTAATAAATAATTCAAACTAAATAAATTCTAGTCACCCAACCATTAATGCATGTAAAATAGGTATTTCAATTTTACATTTAATGCTTCTTTATACAGGTTTTTTTGCACCATGGATTTCGTTGCTTCAAAGCTTCAAGAATGGGGATTTCCATCTTTAATTGACACTTTCAAGGTAAGTTTATTTTAATAAAAATAATATTCACTAATCAACTAACTTGTTTCTTTACCCCCTCCTTTTTTTGACTTTTTGTGAAAAAAAAAAAAAAAATCCAAAAAAGCTTAAATTAGTTATAATTTCATTGCTGTCACTTGATAATATTTATTTACAGACTCCGCAGGGCTCCTATTTTTCCAAATTTCTCTGATTTTTAGGTCTTTCCTTTTTTCTCTTTTTTTTTATTTTTTGGCCATAAAGTAGACTAATTTCTATGTCATTTTTATTATGTCACAGAGTGATTTAGTTCAAAGTTTTCAAAAAAATCTAAGGCTTTCAATTTGGAAAGTTAAAAAAAAAAAATTCAATCATCAATCCCCCCCCCTCCCTTAAAAGAAAAAAAAATCTCAAAATTTAACAAATGGTTGCCAAAAAATCTAAATCATTCGTTCACAGAAAAAAAAAAAAAAAAAATGCTGATTTCATCCATGGATTGCTGGAAAAAAAAACAAATTTCATCAAAAGTTAGTCGATAAAGTGTGTATTTTGACAAGGAATCATGTAAAAGTACATACTTCATAAGAGAATTGTGAAGAGGTGGGAATTTCATCCAAGGATTTAAAGGAAAAAAATGAAAAATTATAAAATGTAACACACTCAGAAATGAATACTCAGATTTCGCGAAATCTTCCTCGTTTTTGACGAAACCGTTTCCTGGGAAATGCTCCGAACAAATATTTCGTCAAATTCATGAAATTACTTCCGTCATTCTTTTGACGATACCATATCGTCAAAAAATTTTGTCAAAAAGGGCTAGTGCTGCCATCAATCGAATTTTTTAGAAGCTCCTGTATTCATTGACAGAAGCAAAAAAGACAGGTAATACGTAAGGTTCGAACTCGCATCCTTCAGCGTGGCAGTCCGACGCTATACCTTGACGCCATAGATTGCTCAGCCTGATGTGATTATAAAGATATATAATGGATTATAGTGTGGTTTAAATTTTTATAACGTGATTATATCTTTATCGATTCTGTTATAAATCTTGCAAGTTTTTAATAATAAGACAAATTTATTAATATGATTTTCTAATGGTTAATGAATAATTATTGGCTTAACTAAATAAAATCTAGGGGAAATTTATTTGCTTAATGAATGATTAAAATATGGACTGGTTAATTTGTTGCTCAGAAATAACGAATTATGAAGTTCTTGTTGGGAGAGATTTTACAACTCTAAGTAGGTGGATAAGATTTTAACAATTTACTGTTTATAGAGGGGAGAGAGAAAAATTGTGTATATTTTTAATTTGAGGGAAAAAAGAATATATTGGATATAAAATAGATCTTGCAATTTTGAAATTTTATTGATCAAATTTACTTTTTGAACGGTTTGGTAGAACGAAGTAGTTTTTTTTTTCGAATTAAATCATAACGAAATACAACTTACAAATAAATAAATAAAAATAGTAATAAACAGCCATAAAAACTTTAACCCCCCCTCCCCCCAAAAAAAAACTAATGCAAGAAGAATAATTGCTTATATTTCATTTTTTTCTGAAAAACGCTAAAAACTACTGTTATAAACAAGAAATATATCCTTGCTAAAATCGCAAAATTTGAGTATTGGGTATAATATTGGGTCCTTCTATAAACAGCTACCGCGACAATTCATCAAGTCTGGCCATGATTAAGGAAGCGCTTTCGTCAAATGTTTGAGAGTTCACGTTTCGTTAAAAGTCACGTGATTTCTATACGAAATGATTGTCAAAAACAACGATATAAGGCTCAAGGATTTCTTAATCGTCAAAAATGAGTTTTATTTCTGAGAGTGAATGTAAATCAATAAAAATGATTTTGAAAAATCATCGCAGTGAAATGCAAATTTCATCAAAGGATATCAGGCACACTGATTTCAGCACAGAATGCTGAATGAAATAAGTTTCATCAAAGAATCTCTGAAAAAAAACAAAATTATATCAAAGTATCTAGGAAAAGATGCAAATTTTTGTCAAAATATTGTGGAAAAATGCAAACTTCGTCAAAAGCTATAGAAAATGAAAGTTTCAAAAAATACTTGGGAAAAAATTGTAATTTTCATCAAAGGATCTTGTGGGGGGCAGGGGAGAGAAACATATTTTGTTAACTATAGCAAGAAAGGTGCAAATTTAATTAAGGCCCCTGTCCCCTCTCGAGGAAACGCTCACGAGCTAATGCTATTCCTATGGGGAAGTATTTTTCTAATAACTCTTTCGCATTTTGACATTTTTGAATATTTTTTTTGCATTAGATAGCTGAGGTGCATGCCGATTGCGCACCTTTTTTACTTTTTCGATTTTAGTTGCAGATATTTTTTACAAAGTTAGTTTCACTTTCAAAACCGGTTTCGAAACTGAAAGTGCTTTTTAAAAATATGTATATATGCATCCAAAATCGAAAAAGCAAAAAAGATGCGCAATCGACTTGCACCTCAGCTATCCAATGCAAAAAAAAATATTCAAAAATATCAAAATGCGAAAGAGTTATTAGAAAAATGCTTCCCCATAGGAATAGCATTAGCTTGCGAGCGTTTTCTCGAGTGAGGACAGGGGCCTTAATCTAAAAAAAAGAGCTTCATTGAAGGATCATGGATGAAAAAATGAGAATTCTGACAAAAGGTGATGATAAAGAGAAAATTTTATCAAAAGTTCTGATAAAACTCTATCGAAAAAAAATGCAAATTTCACAAAAAAGAATTGTAGAAAAGATGTGATTTTCGTCAAAGGGCCGTGGAAAAGATGCGGATTGTCAAAGAATCACGGAAAGCCAGTTATTGTTAAAACATCTTATCAATCAGGGTAAGAGGGGAGATACATTATGGGATCTGCATATTGTAACATGTTTGTTTAGTTGAGCATCATGGCTGTGAGTCGGAGTCATGCCCATTTTTGAGTAAAAGAGTCTATCTCTAAAAAACATTCTAACTCAGGCTCATTTATCAAATTCTTAAGTGAAATTAAACCAATCATGTTATTTTAAGTCCATTTAATAAAAAAATTGTTATTTTTGTATTATATCAGGTTATCCAACTTAAAGATTTCCAACATACTGCCTGGCATACATTGTTGATGAAAATTGTTTTTACTTAAAATCTAGTATATTCCCAATTAGTAACATTTTAAAGTTAAGTTTTTTTTCTTTCCATTGAAATTTTTCAGTTATGGAGGACATAAGTTAATATCAAAATTGTAAAAATTCCAAGCCTACAATTCCAAAATAGTAAAATTTCTGTTTTGTTTAGATTTTGATAGTTAGATTTTTCGGGATTGTGAGCCATGATATTAAAAAATAACTAATAATAACAGTTGTAAATTTCCAAGGTTTTGAAAAATGTCCCGGCCAAGATTTGAACTAGGACCCACTCACTTGCAAATTTACAACTCTTATGATTTATTTACCTGTTGCCTGATTATATCATTAATCTAAGAGTAACATTAAAACCATGCAAATTGTCAAAATAGTCTGGCTTTTTTCATTCTAAAATCTAAAGTTCAATTGTTAAAATAGAACTGGAAACTAATCAAAAGTGTCCCCATTTGTCCTGATTGATACTAAAACTTATTTAATTTAAAAAATAAATAAAACATAAGTATATATATTTATATAATTTTTTTCTTACATCTGTAACAAAATTTAAATTATTAATCTATCAAAACCAAATCAAGGTGATAACCTAAATTTTTCTAATAAATTGCACAGATATGTAATGTTAATATTTTATTTTTTTTCAGTTCATTATTCGTCAAATGTAGATGTTTCTTATGTTGTATTTTTAGATTGACCAAGACTATGCACAAGTATATTCACCAGAAGCGTGCGGGTCACTCTGTAAAGAGTTTGGTTTGATAGCCCGGAACTCGATTCTCCAAGCAAAAAATTGTGGCAGAACAGCTGCGGAACAAAGTGTTCTCATTTTGGCTGATGAAATAGGCGAACTGTCTAATGCAGATGAACTCATAGGTAATTAAAATTCTTCTGACCTGTAAAATATATTTTTTATTAGTCTTTAAACTTACTTTCAATTGATTATGCTGAAATTTATTTTTTCAAAAACATCTGCATTTCTTGAACTAATGCTTTTGAGTTAGCAAGAATTAATTTGAATTTTCAGCATTTTGAAATTGGTAACTAATAAGAACATTTGCTAAAGATCAAGCATTACATTGCAAGAATTTTTGGTATAGCTATTAATGTTGGGAATAATTGTATTTAAAAAATGCAGAACTCTTTCTGAAAGTAACAATTGCTTTTATCTTTCTAAAAGATTTTGTACATGGGGGGGGGGAGGAATGAGCTATTGTTTTAATAATGTTTAGCCCACTGTAGAATATTATTGTAGAGATGGGTAATGTAGTACTTTTATGAGTTTTTATGTCAATGTGTCATAATATTTTTTAAAAATAATTTAAGACAACCGATTTTTTTCAATTACAGTTTCTACAGCAGAAATAAATGCTGCATTGATTTTGTTACCATACCTGCAACCACAAGGTGTTGTAAATAAGAAGAAAAAATTCCGGACCACATTGGACCAAACTAGGAGACATTTCATAGATGAATTACCAGTAAATTGCGATACTTAGTTTATGCATTCTCTTATAAATACTGGCAAAAAGACGCATATGTACATTAGAAAGTTTTTTTTTTTTTCATATATATATAAATATTTCTTATGTGTTAAATTCAGGGTTGGAAAAAATCATGGATTTAAAAAAAAATAAATCAGATTTATTTGATTTAAATCAGATTTTTTTTATTTAAATCTGATTTGATTTTTTTAGAATTCTATTTGTAATTAATGTGTTTTTATGTTTTTATAATACATGGGGCAGTTTTTTTATAATAACTAAAAAAGAATAAATAATATTTGTAGTTTATAAAAATAATGTAAGGAATAATTATGTAGTTAAGAAAATACTATTATTCTAGTTGCTGATTAGTACTAAAAGTAATACATCTAGGCTTTAATCTAAAGCCATTCTATTATTTTGTCATCAAATTGTGCACACTAAATAGGAAATAAATTTAAATATGTTGTAAATTAGGGATGCACAACCTGTGGCCCGCGACTTTCGACAATTTACAACTGGAGAAACATTCTATTTTTGTGCATATGTCGCAGAAAAAAAAATCGTAAATTTCGTCAATTTATCGGGGGAAAATATAAAATTTTGTCAGCCCCCCTGAATCGCAAATTTCGTATATCGAACACGGAAAAATTGTAAATTTCATGCATCAAGTACGGAAAAATAGCGAATTTTATCAATGATGCTCGGAAAAATCGCAAATTTCGTACATCAGGTATGGAAAAATCGTGAATTTTGTCAGTCGGATGCAAAAAATCGCACATTTTGTTGATCCAGTAGGAAAAAATCGACAGTTTTGGTGATGATGCACGAAAAAAATTGCAAATTTCGTTGATAAGGGCCGATAAATCGCGAATTTTACGAAATGAGTGCAAAAATTGAAAATTTTGTTGATCGGCTGCAAAACAATAATGAGTTTTATCAATTTATGAAGAGGAAAAACTCCTTCTTTTATCTCTCTGCGTAAAAAAATGCTGATTTCGTCAAAATTAGTTAAAATCGTGAATTTCGTAGATTGGGCACCAAAAAATACGTATCTCGTCAATTAAAACCGGAAAATGAAGAAATTTCATTGGTCGGAGAGAGGATTATCGCGAATTTTGTCAGTGACACGCGAAAAAATGCAAATTTCGTCGATCAGGCTCAAATAAAATTGCGAATTTCGTAAATCGCCTTTATAAAAATTGCGAATTTCGTCGATCTGATGCGGAATAATCGTGAATTTTATTGTTCATGCGAGCTAAAATTGCAAATTTCGCCGACCAGCTTCTTAAAATTCGCAAATCTTTCAATCAGCTTTGTGAAAATCGGGAATTTTGTCAATCAGGCGAAGAAAAATCGTGAATTTTGATAGGTTTCATAAAAATCGCGAATTTCGGCGATCGGCTGCGTTAAAATCGCTAATCTTATTGATCTTAGCGAGGAAAATTACAAATTTCGTCGATCGGCTTTTTAAAATTAGCGAATTTCGACGATCGGCTTCATAAAAATTGTGAAATTTGTCGATCGCTTATGTCAAAATCGCAAATTTTCACGATCTTGCGAAGAAAAACCCGCGAATTTCGTTGATCGGCTTTGTTAAAATCGCAAATTTTTTTGATCAGGCGTGGAAAAAATTATGATTTTTCTCTATCGACTTCATAAAAATCGCAAATTTTGACGATCATGCGAAGAAAAATCGTGAATATCGTCGATCAGGTGAGGAAAAATTGCGAATTTTGTCGATCAAGCGACAAAAAATCACAAATATCGATCGGTTTCGTAAAAATCGCGAATTTCGGCGATAATTTTGTTGATCTTAGCGAGGAAAAGTGTCAAATTTCGTCGATCGGCTTCTTAAAATTTGGTGAAAGTGAACTTAAAGCGGCAACCCCCCCCCCCTCTCTGCTCTGAAACCATATTTTTTTTATCCGATTATTGGCCACAGATCTCCTTCTTCTTGGGATCAAATTCTTTCCGTGTTGTTGATGTGGCCCTCGACCATCCAGAGATATTTGTGTGTGGCCCTTCTCTTGAAAAGGTTGTGCATCCCTATTGTAAATGAATAGAAAATGGTAAAATTTGAAAAACAAGTTAAATATTCATTTAATGCAAGCTACTTATTAAAGCATAAAAATCCAATTAATTCAATATTTTTAAGCAAATAGAAATAAATCAGGGATTTAATTGTTTGAATAATAACATTAATTTAGAAGCTTTGTCCACTCCTAATTTATTATGAAGGCTTGAATGAACTAGTTCAAAAGAAGAAAATCGTTTTTCTGCTCCAGCAAATGAAGTTTTGTTATTTGGTAAATAAATTCAGTTTCAATTTCACTGGTTTTCTCTACTTCCCATCAGGGGTGCAGAATATGTCCAATTCGACGATCTAGGATCTGGGGAAATTTTGCAGAAACATATACAATTGATTTCGATTTTAACAACGAATTCCATAATTCTCAGAGAAAGAAAATTCACTACAAACGGAAAGATCTGTTTGGCGATCTTTACAAAATTGATGTGTACCGTATGTCACAGGTGATTGCTACGAATTTTTCGAAAATTTAAAAAAAAAAATCATTGGATAAATTTGGATATAAAAATACTGTGAATTTTGTCTAAAAATTACGGAAAAAAACATAAACTTTATCACGAGATCGCAAAATATGTGCAAATTTTCTCCAAAGAACTGCAAGTTTTGTAAAAAGATCACAAAAGAAACACAAATTTTGTCAAAAGACTGCAAATGAATGTCCATTTATTCTAAAGATAGCGAAAAAGCTGCAGATTTAATCAAAAGAATGCAAAGCCACAAATTTTGTAAAATATTCACGAAATTTCATCAAAACACGGCACAACAACCACAAATTTCATTATAAGATTGCTAAAAAATGCAAATTTCACCTAAAAATGACAAAAAAAAACTAGTAATTTTGTCAAACGATCGCGAGACAACCACAAATTTCGTCAAAAGAAATCTCTAAATGACCACAAATTTTGTCAAAGCAGGCCAAAAAACCTGCAAATATCATTAAAATATCGTGAATATCGCCAAAAGATCACGAAATGATTACAAATTTCGTCAAGCGATCGCTAAAAATCGCGAATTTAGTCAATGGGCCGCGAAAAAAAAAGTTCATGCTGTGAGTGGATTTCCACCCCCACTTCCTTGCTGTAACCTTTTAGAAAACTTACAGTGAATTTCAGATTTTTTTTCACTCAGAATCACTCTTGCCTTACACCCTTGCACATAAATTTAAAAATAATGGAAAAATGTATTTTCGATACATATGGTAGTACAGCATTGATCTATAACATACTGTAAAATTTGGGGGAAATTTTCTTATGGATGGGGGGAAATTTTGAGATTAGAAACATTTTCTGCACCACTGCTTCCCATTACATAAAAGGATTTCCATCAATCGTAATCTGTCATAATACCTGAAACTTTTTTTTCAAGCAATGGTAGTTTTTGAAAATGTGCTACAGTGATGAGAAGTTTCGGACAATTTTCTTTAATGAATGACAAACTTTCATTATTTTCCTCTATACTAAGTGAAATTTCATTTTGATTTAAAACAGAGGGGCTTAATAAAACTCTAACAAAATGACAGCCATTAATAGTTTGTTCGTATCTTGCTTTAAATTTTGTAATTCTATCTTTATCTAATACATTTTCTAACTTTTTACTCAAAATTTTTTATTGATATGTGCATTCAGCAAAGAAACAATCCTCACGCCCTGAACAATCCTAGGGCACAAGCAATGGGTTTCAAAATTTCAATCATATGCTCTGCATTTCTTTTAATATTTAAGTCCATTGCTGTTTTCTTGATATCAGAACTTATATTTTCTGGGTGCTCTTAACATACTTTTACTATTTTTGACCAATTAAAAAAATGATTTAAATCAAATGATTTTTTTTAAATCAGCTGATTTAAATCATGCCAACCCTGGTTAAATTTTGTTGTATTTTATATTGATATGTTTAATGCTGTTTTTACCCCAGCATATTTATTAGAAAAACAGACAAAGCTGTTAAGTCATATCTGTTCCAAAATCATGTTCCACAGATTTTTTTTTCTCCCGATCATTATTTTTGTTTAGTGCTTTTAAAGTTTTTTTAGATCTTTAAAGGAGTTCGTGAAAAGAATCTTCTGTATTCTGCTGAATGTATGACTCTTTAACTGAAATTTAACATTCTATATTTATATTCAGTAGACCCCCCTAATTCGGACCCCGTTAATCCGGATCTCCGAATAATTTGAGAAGCGATTTGGCTAATTTCCATAACAATAACTTGTTAAACCGCCGTATTCTGAATTTAAAAAAAAATCTGAAATCTTTTCGAAAGAATACCTAAGTTTTCTTATTTAAACTACACCCAACGAACTACTTATGCTCAAGCGGATGCATGTCCGTGCGGCTCAAGGTATAGAAAACTGGCACAGCAAAAAATTACTAACCTTGTTATTTCAAAGTAAACATTTTTACTGTCTGTAAATATTCAATAAGTTAAACATAAAGATCATTTTCTGTAAGTATGTTTTATTTTATTTCGTTTTTTCCTAATTCTCCGGATAATCCAGATTAGGTCTGGTCCTAATTAATCCAAATTATCGGGGTTTTACTATATAATATCTGCAAAACTACTCTTAATATTAAAATAAAGGATGGTAAATATAAAAAAGAAACATAAATATTTACAAATTTTTAAATACTTTAATACGTCATTCTTTTATAATGTAAGAAATCACCAATCATCTTTTGTCATCCATATCATAATCAGAATCTTCTGACAATGCTTTCAAAAGTGGATGAATATTTCTTGCAACTTAAGCCTAGCCTTTTTCTCCCTTTAGACATAGTAACTATGTCAACCTTTTAAAATTACGTAGCTATATTTTTCACAGTTCCATCTTCAGATAGAATCCATCCAGTCTATTTCAAATAGCCTGTCTTTAAAAAACTTATTTAGGAAAATATCTGAATGTTGAAAAAAATGAAAGTAATGAAACCGGGGATCTACGAAGATTTGTATGTATCAATATGTATGTATATGTATGTATATGTAGTATGTGTGTATACAGTATGTATATGTATCAATTTGGCATATCAATAATTTTGAGTGCATTTTTTCCATTAGCTATTCCAAAAAAATACTACTTTTCTGTTCACTAAATTTTCCGTCTCATTTTTCTAAAACCGTTTTATATAAGGGTTTCCGATTTTTCACTGATAAGTTGTATACTCGGCTTATACACGAAAATATACAGTAATGAAAATGAAATAAATTTCAATCTATACCTTTCCATAATAAGACTTTTATGCTAATATTATATGGGTAGTAAATAGAAGTTGTGTGATTGGTATGCAATTATTTACTATCTGATCTGCAGTGCTTAAAATTTTTGAATAGAATTCAGATTTTTTTTTCTCTCTCTTTCTCAGGAAGGATCTAACATTGCTGATATAATAAATAACAGGACAGAAGAAGATAGAAGCAGGACCCAGCCATTTTCAATTATAACAGGAAATAATTTTCCCCATCCAATATCTATGTGATTTTAGAAAGAAGTAGCAGAGCCAGATTGTTCCAAGCAAATTTCCAAACTACAAATTTAAAGTTGTGTTTTTTACCATCAATCACAACACCTATGCCTTGAGTGCTTAACTGTCCTAAGTCTGAAATTAGACGATCCAGAATTTTTTCATAGCCATATTTATCTACATCTATAGCATAATGAATATTAGAAAGAAATATATTAGATATCTGAGAATTGAATTTGGGCAGAAAATCTTTGATTGTAAAGCAAACCAAACCCAGTTTGTGAACACCAGTATGAGATGATAAGGGATTATTAAAATCAACATCATCTATATAGAATTTTAGAGCAATTTCGCAGTTATCCAACGAAAAAATTTTATGGGTTTTATAATATTGCCCATCTTGTACATTTGATGGATCCTGTTGTCTCTCTAACTTCTTATAAGTTAATATTTCATTTACAATATCAAAACGGCTGAACAATGCTTCTAAAACTATCGTAATTGGTATATATTGGTAGGTGTCCTTTGTAGCTCCGTTTACAAATCTTTGTTCAAACCTATTACCAAGTTCAATTTCTACAGGTTTTATCAGAAATTCTGACTTTTCAAACTGCTGTTTATATTTGTAAACAGAATTATAAGGCGTTAATAAATTCTTCACTCTTTCAAAGTCATTTTTTACAGGAGATATGTTTATTCCTGAACTTTGAAGGCTCTGTTCAAGAAAATTTGTTGTGTTCCTTAACAAATTAGATGTCAGTTCAAATCAAGAGCAGAAGTGTATGTTGTATTATTTTTGGTCATAATTTCTGAGCAAAAATCAAACGCAATGTCATTTATATTTACATTATTTGACAGATTAACAATTTTTTTTGAATTTTCAATTGGAGAATTTCCTATTTCATCATGAATATCTACATTATCAGGCAGCGTAAAATTATAAGTAGCAGCTGTATATTATCATCATGAAACCTTTCATAGTGTTGAATAAGATTATATAGTCTGCTAAAATATTGCTCACACCCTTCAGCTACGCAATTAATTTTATCACCATTCTTCACATTATGAATTAATTTAAGATGGTCTATAAGTTCATGGATGCTCGAATAATGAAAAGAACTGTCACATTTAAGGCATTTCATTTAAAATATGTATAAAAATTACAAACAAAAAAATAAGTATTAAAAAATTATTCACACAAATATAAAAATTACATTACATTACAAATTAAAAAAAGAAATAAACAAATTATGAAAATTATCTTACAAATATTCTTGATCTTAACTCCTTGACACAAGATGGCATTGGGCCATTCTTGTAATCCCCAATTTTATAAAATGAAGAGTTTAAAAAACTATAAATATTTGAGCATGCTGCTGAATATTCAACATTATATAAAAAATGGATTTTGAAAGCAATATCGACTGCCTTTAACAAAGAGTATTCCATCTTTTTCCCCCCTCTAGTATTGTTATTTTTATGCCACATCTACCCTCAAAAATGAAATGACTGTCATTAAAGAAAATTAACTGAAATGTTTAGTTAGATGAACAGACTATTAAAATTTGAAAGAATCTGTATGTATAATGTTTATTGTATGCAATAATATTTTTTTTTTTAATTTAACTTTGTGTCAATGGTTTTTTCTTCTAATATTTGTCTTTTTAGAACGACTATGGAGTCGGTGTGAAAAATGGCCGACTCTGACCCCGTGCTGGCTAATATACAAGTGTTGCTGTTGATGAAAATTATGAGGGAATGCAAGAAAAATAGAACAAAAAATTCACACTATTTTGATATTAAGTTCTTAGGATCTTTGAAAGAAAAAAGGAGAAAAAAATTGTTTTACTTTTTTTTTTTTTTTTTTTTTTTTTTTTGCAATCTTTTAAAATTTTGGAATCTAAAAAGAAACAAAACAAGTTTTACTGTTTTAGATTTGTGTACTTTTGTAAAAATAAGAAATTTTTATATATATGTAAAAAAAACTTGTTAACTTAAAAAAAATGTAAAAATAAGAAATTTTTACAATTTTTTATATTAATTTGTGTTTTCCAGCGACGAAAAATTTCGATGGAAATGGGAGGGGGGAAATTAGATGAAAATTTTACTAGTTCAGAAATAATTTGTGGTATACTAGTTTTTGATTAAATACGTTTTTAATCTACTGTGTATGTTAAGGAGTATATTGAGAATCTTTAATTTGAATAGCTCAACATAATCCAAAAAAAACGTTAATTCCTTTTGTGGTTTTAAAATTGCATATAACTGGTTTAATTTCACTTCAAACTGTCTAAAAAATGCCTGAGTAGGCTTGTTTTTTAGCAACTGACTCTTTTACTGAAAAATGCACCCAACTCAGACTCTGCCACTATGCTTATAACAGAAAGGATACAAGGACAAAAACACACATGTTTGAGTGGGTCACTGATAATGTCAATGAGGGAATTATCCTGAAAAGAATTTTTTTGTTAAATACCATTTTACACTGCCGACTCGATTAATATTTTCAAATATCTTCAATAGGCAATTTTAAACTAACCTTATATTAGTATTTCTACTCAAATGTGTACTTAAAAAAAAAAAAGTTGTTTGTGATTATGAAAATCAATAACGAAACAGGTCCAAAAAATCTGAGATTTTGCACATTAACTTTACAAATACTATAATTCTACAAAAAATATCAATATTTGAGGTATCAAGGTCCAAAAACTTTTCTTGGTTGATTTGACATGGGATAACTTAAACTAAACAGGGAATAACTACTAACGAAACAATTTTCTGTAATTTCCGCGAATCAAACAATAACATTTGAACCCAGAATTTTTAAAAATTAAAATTTAATTTATAAGATCGCAGTAACTGTTTAACTGAAATTGTTTTAATTTCTGGGTCCAAACATGATTGTTTGATCGGCGGATTATATGTAGGAAATTACGGCAACGAAAGCCTTTATAATATTCTCTTATGACGAAACAACACAGTCTCAAAACTACGAAAATGATTGTTAATTTTGAGGAAACAGCATGAAGATATATCTCTTTATTAATAACGAAATTCGTATCCTGAAATATGACGAAACTAGACTCTTTAAAACAACGAAAATAATTCATACTTTTGACGAAACTAGCATGAAGAAATATTTCTTTACTTATGACGAAACTAGACTCTCAAAACTACGAAAAAAGTTCTTGATTTGACGAAAGTAGAATGACGAAATATTTCTATACTATCTTTAAGCATCTTAACTTAAGATATAAAACAGCACTCAGTAAATAATCGAGGTGGACGCACTTTTTCACATAACATATTTAATACACAGAATTCACTGCACACGACATACACATATTGTAAACACAGAACAATTACTCTGGAACTCAGATACATTATGTTCCTTACATAATTCCATGGAATAGACAAGGGGCGCCATCTACCGTTTAACCTGAAAGGTAAAAGTATAAAATACCACAGCTCTTCCCCACTTAGTAATGAAGTCGGTCAGGAGCTCTTCGATGTCTTCTGGACCTTCTAAGTACCTGTGGAGAAGAAGAAGAATTAGTTTTTACATGTTCAGGAGCATCAACTGTAGCACTAGTAGGAACCGACGGTTTTTGGTGAATATTATCAGAGTTAGCTGAATTAGAACTCGAAGAATTAGGATCACGAAAGTCAGCTGGAGTAGGATCTGGAGCAACTGGAACATGTGAGTCAACTGGTTGCGGATCTGTGAAACTTGACTGTAAGGGTGGAAAATCATCTTGCTTCACACTTGCATTTTCACTTCTAAAATTTTCTGTAACATTTTCTTCTGAATTTGGATCATCGGTTAAAGAAATATCTTCTCCTTCATTAGTTATTTGATCCACATGCCTTTTCCAAATATTCGAACCAACTTGAACTCTGTAATGTAATTTTCCTTCTCTTGCTACAATTCGACCAATTTTCCATTTGGCTTCAGGAGTATAATTTCTTACAGCTACTTTCTGGTTGACTTCAAATTCTTTTACTTTAACTTTAGATTTCCTTGCAGTTTGCTTTTCATGAACAAAATTTGCAACATTCGGCACGATCAAATCTATGTTTGTTCTTATGTGACGCTTTAGAAATAAAGATGCAGGACTTTCCCCCGTTGTAACATGTGGCATCTTCCTGTACTGCATAAGAAAGTTATTCAGCTTCATTTGTAAAGTACCTGGTTCAGACTCTAAGGCTTTTAATCCACGTTTGACCGTTTGCACATATCTCTCAGCCTGTCCATTTGTAGATGGATGGTACGGTGCACTAAACTTATGTTTTACACCATGACTTTTTAAGAATATTTCAAATTCTTCAGATGTAAACTGCCTAGCATTATCTGATACCAAAGAAATAGGAAAACCGTATCGTGCAAAGAGAGAAGAAAGACAAATAATTGTATTTTCTGAAGTTGTACTAGGAACTATAAATACTTCTGGCCATTTACTATAAGCATCAACCACTAACAAAAGCATTTTACCGTTAACAGGGCCAAAATAATCAATATGAATTATCTGCCATGGAGCAGTAGGCCATTCCCAATGATGTGTATCAACTTTGGGAGGGTTATTTTTCAAATTTACACAAATAGAGCAATTTCTTGCAATATCTTCAATATCATGGTCTATTCCTGGCCACCATACAAAACTACGGGCTAAAGATTTCATTTTCACTATACCAAAATGACCAAAATGTAATTCCTTTAATATTTGTTGTCGATGAATTTCTGGGATAACTACCCTACAACCTTTTAAAATACAACCATGCTGAAGAGTAAATTCTTCTTGTTTACCACCAAAAAGTAAATTCTTAGGAATTTCTGAACCAGAAATGAGGTGATGAAAAATTTGTCGCAAAAGAGGATCGGTTTTTGTAGCTGAAGCAATAGATTTAGCATTTAAAGGTAAAACAGAAAGTTGATTTATTTGAATGATTTCCGATTCATCAAGTCCCTCATTTGAATTATATTCGTGGGGTAAATCTTCACTACGTAATGGAAGACGTGAGAGTGCATCGACATTACCGTGTTCAGTAGTTTTCTTATAGCGAATGTCATACTGGAACGTTTGTAAATATATGGCATATCTTTGCATTCTAGCAGCTGATAAAACAGGAATACTTTTAGAAGGTGAAAAAATTGAAACTAATGGTTTACTATCAGTAAACAAAGTGAATCTGTTACCGTACAAATATTGAAAAAAATTCTTAACACCAAATATTATTGCTAATGCCTCCTTATCTACTTGACTATACCGTTTTTCGGCATTATTCAAGGTTCTGGATACAAATCCAATAGGCTTTTCAGTCTTGTCTGGCATCACATGCGAAAGAACTGCAGAGATACCATATGGAGAAACATCCGTAGCTAAGATTAAAGGTAATTCCGGATTGAAATGCGTCAGCACTCTGTCCGAAGTAATTTCTCTTTTTATTTTTTTAAACGCTTGATCACATTTGTAAGACCAGTTGAACTTCACATTCTTTTTAAGCAAATTATTCAAAGGATGTGCAATTGTCGATAAATTCGGTACAAATTTTGCATAATAATTTACAAGACCAAGAAATGCTTTTACCTGGGAAACATTTTCTGGCTTAGGGGCATTTACAATTGCTTCTATTTTATCTGGTGTTTTATGAATACCATGTTTATCCACTTTATACCCACAATAAGTAATTTCATCTGCCATGAAGAATGATTTTTCCTTATTTATCCGAATATTATAATTTCTCAACCTTTCTAATACTTGCTTTAACCTTTGCAAATGAATTTCGTCCGTTTCCCCAGTTATTCCTATATCATCAATAAAAATTGTAATTCCCTCAATTCCACTTAAAATTTGTTCGATTTTTCTTTGCCATATAGCAGGAGAACTACTAAGACCCATTGGTAATTTAAGAAACTGAAATAATCCTTTAGGTGTATTAATGGTTAATAATTCCTGGGATTCCTCATCAACGGGCAATTGGAGGTATGCTTGATTTAAATCAATTTTTGTAAAATGAACACCACCACTTAAAGTAGCTAACATATCCTCTATTTTAGGCAAGGGATATTTTTCTACTTTCAGATATTTATTTAATGTGACTTTAAAGTCTCCGCATAAGCGTATTTTACCATTAGATTTTACCACTGGAACAATCGGGGTTGCCCACTTGCTATGTGTAACTGGTTTAATTATACCTGCTTCTTCTAATCTTTGTAATTCCTCATTGACTGCAGCACGTAGTGCATAAGTAACAGTCCTAGCTTTACAAAATATGGGTGTAGCATCCTTTTCAAGGTACAGCTCTGCCTTTAACCCTTTAATTTCCCCTACTTTATCAGAAAATAAATCAGAAAAATCATTTAACAATTCTTGTAATTTATCAGAATAATTTACAGTCTCATTAACATAAACAGATCTTAAATTATGTGGAAAAAGATCGAATGCAGAGGCCCAATCGCGGCCAAATAATAATGGAAAAGTATCTTCTTTTATCAAATATAATTTTAACTTTTCTGTTTTATTTTCATAAGTAACATTTACTTCAACATAACCCACAGGTTTAAAAATTTCACCAGTTGCAGTTTTTAACTGAACATCTGGGGAGAATATTTTATAATCAGGAAAAATTCTGCGAAATCTTTTTATAGGAACAGCAGAAATTCCCGAACCTGTGTCCAACTCCATGTCAGCTCGTGCTTTATTTTCAATTAACACAGATAATTTAATAGGATTTGCACCTGTATTTTTTATAGTTAATACATTTACTGTATCTACCGAATTTACGTGTTTTTGGAAAGTTTTACTTCTACAAGCCTTTCCAATATGGCCTTTTTTCTTACATATTTTACAAGTAGCATTAATAAATCTACATGAATTGGCTAGATGGGAAGTATTTCCGCATCTATAACATTTTAATTTACTTTTATTTGCTTCAGGAATTGTATTATTTACATGATTGTTGACATTTGACTTCTGACAATCGTTAGAAAATTTCTTTGGGTGTACAATCTTTGAATTTGAAATTTTATTAATACTGAAATTTTTATTTTTAATTTCAGAAATTTCAATATCTACATTGTGTAAGGATAACGCTTTTTCAACTGCTTTCTCAAAAGTTAAATCCTCTACTTGCGTAATCAATTTATTTTGAATGCTTTCGCTTTTCAAACCGCGTAAAAATTGTTCCAATAAATTTTCATTTAATGTATCACCCGTAAAACAACAAAAAGTTGTATTTTTCTTTAATCTAGCAGCAAAATCTTGAACTGATTCCGACTCATTTTGGTAACACTTACGAAATTTTATTCTTTCAATAAATTTGTTGGGGGCGGGGCTTAGATGCTTTATCAATATGTCAACTATTTCAGAATATTTTAATGTTTCACATTGTTTCGGGAAACATAAGTTACTCAGTAAATTATAAAGCTTAGGACCCATGCAAGATAAAAGGGCCGCAACTTTTTTTTCCTCTTTTAATTCATTCAGAATAAAATTCTGCTCCAGGCGTTTAATATAAGCCTGAAATGTTTCTACTTTATCATCAAATTCTTTAAATGAGAACATCGTATTTTTTATGCAATAAGACAGGAAAAAAAAGTACTTTAAAATTCAATGTACTTACCAACCCCTTGTTTTATAGCTGCTGATATATTCTGGAAAGCTGCTGTTACCTTGAATAGTCGTCGAACTCAAAAACGAAAGGAGCCATTTCTATTTGGCGCGCCGTTATTCCTTTAAAATTTTTACGGTAGAAAATTTTAACATCTCGTCGCCATTATACTGTCTTTAAACATCTTAACTTAAGATATAAAGCAGCACTCAGTAAATAATCGAGGTGGACGCACTTTTTCACATAACATATTTAATACACAGAATTCACTGCACACGACATACACATATTGTAAACACAGAACAATTACTCTGGAACTCAGATACATTATGTTCCTTACATAATTCCATGGAATAGACAAGGGGCGCCATCTACCGTTTAACCTGAAAGGTAAAAGTATAAAATACCACAATTTCTTTACTTTTGACGAAATCCGTATCCTCAAACGAATGACGAAAGCAATTTCGTCAATTTGACGAAATATTCGCTCGGAGCATTTCCCAGGAAACGGTTTCGTCAAAAATGAAGAAAATTTCTTGAAATTTGAGTATTCATTTCTGAGAGTGCATCCCGAGATTGCATAGAAATCGGAATTTAGCAATTTTGTAGACAACATTTTGCTCTTTCCTATTTTTTCACAACTTTTAAATTTCGAATTTACTTTTGATTGTTCTTAGAAGACATTTATATTCCATAAAAACCATCATGCCACATTTTAATTTCTTAACCACTTTACTATCATAGCAGTCGCAATTTAGAATGTTTTTTGTTCTTGCTATCGTCTGTTGGTAGTGAAAACACTAAAAATATAGCTTAAACAGTTTCTATGGCGACCAATTTGCAACAATTTTTTTAATCGGTTTGGTATTTTATGACGTGCATAAAAATCATAATTTAGAACATTTTTAGAACGCTTTTCCTTTACTTCATCTTTTTTAAATTTGGAATTTCCTTTGGACGGTTTTTAGAAAGCATATAAATGTTTTAAGTAACTATCATGCCAAATTAAAAAATGTTAGACACCTCCCTTGTAACGAAAATTTAGAGCATTTTGTTAATCTTGCAACCCCAGGTGGTAGCGACGACAACTTAAAATATAGCCCATAATGAAGCAGGGACTATCACTATAAATTTGCAACCATTATTTCTGAAATCTGTTTGATATTTCCTGGACGTAGAAACCGCGATTTCGAACGTTTTTAGAACGCCATTCATTCATTTTCACCTCTTTTTAGTCTAATTTTTTTTCTAAACTGTTCTTGGAGAGCGTTTACCTCTAATAAATAATTACCATGCCAAATTTGAAGTATTTTCCGAGATTGCTCACAAATCGGCCTTTAGTACATTTTTACACCGCTTTTCGCGCATTTTCGTCCTTTTTAAATTTCTATTTTTTTTCTAAAGAAATGTTGTTAGATATTATTTATATCTAATAAGTAACTACCATCCAAATTTCACGAATCAACTCCTTTCAACATCACAAAAATCGCATTTTTTGAACGATTTTTGCTCCTATACCCCCTTTTGTGATAGTCGCAATCGACCTAAATCATAGCCTATAATTTCAATAAAGACCATTATTTTTACACCATTAATGTTTAAATCGGTTCAGTATTTACCGAATTTACGTAGGAATCGCAATTTCATTTTTTTAGGATGCTTTTCCTGCACCCGTCCCTTTTTTAAATTTCGGTTTTCTAGGAAATATTCTTAGGAATAAATTATATCTTAATAGTAACTACCCTGACAAATTTCATGTTTCTAGATATTTTCGTAACAAAAAAACAAAAAAAAACGCAATTTAGAATGATTTTTTTTCTTTTGCAACCGAGAAGTGGCAGTGACATAGACATAAAATTGAGTTTATAAAAGAACAACACCTGTCACTATCTTTTGAAGCCATTATTATTTTTTAATTGGTATTGTCGTTCCTGTTATTGCATAGAAATCGCCATTTAGAGCGGTTTTTTGGAATGCTTTTTATACGCGTTTTCACCCCTCTTAAAATTTCGTATTTTTTAAGAAATGTTCTTAAAGATAAATTATATCTTATAAGTAATTAACATGCCGAATTATTCGTTTCTAGGTCATTTAGAAACTCGCATTTTTAGAATGTTTTTTGCTTCTGTGCCGTCTTTGAGCTTATGACACCGACATAACATATACAATATGTTGGAGCACAGAAAGTCGCATCATTCTAAAATCATTAATTTTTAAATCGATTCGTTTCTTCCCAAGATGCTTATAAATCGTAATTTAGAAAGTTCATAGAACGCTTTTCGTGTATTTTCATACCTTATAAATTTCATATTTTTTAGGAAAATATTCTTAGAGTCTATATATATCTTATAATTAACATGCCTAATTTCCCGTTTCTAGGTGTATCAGTTACACAAAAATCACGTTTTTAGAATTTTTTTGCTCCTGCACCCCTTTTGTGTTAGTGACATGGGCATAAGGTATAGCTTATGTTTGATTCGGGATGAACACAATCATTTTGTGCCATTACTTTGAAAATCGGTTCGATAGTTCGCGAGATTACACCCTACAAATAAACAAATTTTACCTCTTTTTAAATATAAATATAGAATAACAATCTCCGCGGTTATGGTCCCGTAATAGAAGAAATATGCAAAGTGATATTTGTATTCCTAATTTTTATTAGAAGAAATTATACTTTTAGGAATAGTTAAAAAAATACCATTAGTCATAGTTTAACTAAACTTCATTGTTACACTGCTTCAGATAGAAATGAGACTTAAATTAATAAGAAGAAATAAAGCGAATTCTAAATGAATGTTAATTTACAAAATATTTTGAAACTTTCATGTTGAATTCATACACTTCTTTTAATATTCATTTGAATATTTTAATTTTTTACAAATCAAGTTATTTGTATGCATTTACATCTTAAAATTAACCATCATGTCAAGTTCCAAGTTGCTTTTCTAAAAGTCTCTAGGGTAGTGGCACCAACTTAAAATCCCTTTTTTGAAATAGGGACAGTCACCATAAATTTGCTAACGTTAATTTTGAAGTTGGTTTTGTATTTCTTAATATTCCATAGAAATATAATTGTAAAAAAATTTTAAAGGCTTTTTTAGAACGTTTGTTGTGTCTGCCATCTGTAGGTAATAATGGCACTAATTAAAATTTAGCCTGTGTAGGATCAGAGATTTACACCATTGATTCCCAAATATTACTTTTATAATTAGTTTATTATTTTCTGAGATTACACTGAAATCGAAATTTCAGAATTTTTAGAACGCTTTTCACTCTTTCCCTTCGAATTCAATTTCTTAATTTAAAAATTACTTTCGACAGTGTTCGTAAAGGATATTTCTATTTTACAAGTATCTACCATGTCATACTTAAAAATTCTAGATTGTTTAGTATAACAGAAATAGCAATTTAGAATATTTTTTTTTCTCCTGTAACTCTCTGGGGGTGGTGGTACCGATATAAAATATAGCTTATGTTTGAACATGTTCTACCACTATCATTTTGCAAACTTTATTTAACCCACAAGAACTCGCGCATGAGATTTTCTTTCTCCATCGTATCCTTTTAAAGACTATTTTTCATTTTAATAAAATTTCAAAATTTGATTTCGATTACTTTACCTCTTTTTTGAATAAAAGTACTAAGCCAAACAAAAAATTGTATATTAAATAACTGTAAAGTAAAAGAAAAGAATTGGGCACCGTGAGAGAAATTCTCATAGCGAGTTCTCCCGAGTTAAATCGAATTTGCATTTCAAAAGATTGCATAAAAAAGTAATATATTTAGCTATAATATATATTTATACACATTAATTCTTCAAACACTTTTCATTCTCTTCATCCTTTTAAATTTGGAATTTTCTTTCGGCGATTCATGGACAGTATTTGCATCTTTTAAGTAATCACCATGCCAAATCTCAAAATGGTAGATCTCCTCCATTGTACAAAAAAAGAACGTAATTTGGAACATTTTTTTTCCTCTTGCAACCACCAAGTGATAGTGACAAAAACATGAAATATAACCTATATTTGATACGGACTGTCCGATCAATCTGCAACCATTGCTTTTAAAATGGATTTTATATTGCCTGAGATTTTATAATTGCAATTTATAATCTTTCTGCCGATTTTTCACCGTTTTAAATTTCGAATTTTTTTAAGAAATATTCACAGAGATAATTTATAAATAATTACCATGCTTTATTTCAAGTTGCTCGTCCCTGCAATATTTAAAAAACACAATTTATAACTTATTCCTTCAACACTTATTCATCGAACATTCAAGTGGTAGTGACACCATCTTGAAATATGACGTATGTTAGAGCAAGAGCTGTCTGTATCAATTTCCAATCAATACTTTTGAAATTGGTTTGATACTTTCTGAGATTGCTCAGCAATCGTCATTTAGAATGTTTTTAGAACGCTTTTTGCACATTTTTATATCTTTTAAACTTCGATTTTTTTTTAAGAAATGTTCTTCGAGATTGCTTTATACCTAATATGTAACTGTCATGCCATATTCATACTCTTCAATAAGACTTAAATTGCATTTTAAAACAATTTTCTCCTATATTCCTTTTAGAGTAGTGCTAACCAACTGAAATATAGTCTTTCTTGGAGCTGTCACTATGATTTTCAGAACATTATTTTTGGAATCGTTTCGATACTTCCCAAGATTTCATAGAAATAGCAATTTAGATCTTTTTTCAGAACCATTTTTGCACATTTTTTCACACATTTATATTTTGATTTTCTTGAGTAATGTTCTGAAAGGTCGTTTATATGAGCAACTACCATGCCAAATTTCATGTTTCCAGACACTTCCATAACAAGCAAGCAAGAAAACTAAACATCAAAAAAGCAATTTTTTTGGCTTTTGTAACCCCGAAGCGTTTGTGACAGTCACATAAAATCTAGAGTCTAGTTTGGAGCAAAGACTGTCACCATCAATTTATAACCATTATTTTTTATGTCAAAATGATGCTTTCTAATATTACATAGAAATGGCCATTTGAAAAGTTTTTTTTTAGAAAGCTTTACATGTATTATCACTCCTTTTAAATTTTGCATTTTTTAAGAAATATTTTTAGAAACCATTTATACCTAATTCTTGAATATCATTTCTATGCCTAATTTATGTTTATAGCCGTTTCAGTTACAGAGAAATTGCATTTTTAGAACATTTTTTGCCTCTTGCACCATTCACATTAAATGTAGCTTATGTTGGAGCAAGTGTTGTCACCATCATTTTGACACTATTATTCGCTTATAAATCGCTTTGGTACTTCCCGAGATTCCTGAGAAAGTGACATTTAGAACGTTTTTCTCGCGTTTTCGAAACCTTTATATTTTGAATTTTTAAAAAAAGACATTTTAGAAATCATTTACATGTAATATGTAACTACCATTTCAAATTTCATGTTTATAGGTCAATCAATAATGCAAAAATCACATTTTCAGAACGTTCCTGCTTCTACACACCTTTTGGGGTAATGGCAACTAACATAAAATGTAGCCTGTGTTGGAGCAAGTACTGTCACCATCATTTTGACATCATTTTTAAAAAAAATAGGTTTGTTACTTCCCAAGATTGCTTAAAAATCACAATTTAGAGCTTTTTAAAACACTTTTCGCGCATTTTCACCTTTTTAAATTTTGTATTTTTTAGGAAATATTCTAAGAGATCTATTATACCTTGGAAATAATGAACATGATAAAGTCATGTTTTTTTTAACCTTTAGTAACAAAAAAATCGCATTTTTAAAAATTTTTTTTGCTTTTTTACACTTTTTGAATTAGTGGAAACAACGTAAGATCTAGCCTAAGTTTGTACAGGAGCGAAAATCATCATTTTGTCAGCATTACCTTTAAAATCGGTTCTGTAGTTCCAGAGATTGCCCCTACAAATAACAAACTTTACCTTTTTATAATATAAATATAGATAATTGCATAATCATTAGAACAAGGATTCCAAGTGCTAATGCGTTAAGTATTTCTTATTTACTGATTGCTCTTTTAATCCTGTAGAACTCATTGTTTTTTTTTTCCTTTCAAGATGGCACCCATTAGGGCCTATATCCCAAGCGTAGATAATTGGCCGGCATAAACAACACAAACACCACCTTTCAAGATGGCAAAAATGTTTGTGAATAATTACAAATGAAAAAATCCAACATAAGTATTCCGCTGGCATATTGCAAGTTGAAAAAAATGTCAAAATCTTGCACTTCCAATGCCAGTTAAAAAGGAAGAAGATGTCTAAAAAATGCACACTGGCTGCAAAACAACAATAAACAATTCGAAACTGATTAAAACCAGCTATTATCAACTCAAACACTTTCGCATACCGTCTTTATTACTTTAACCGTAAGACAATTTTTGTGCTATAAAATAACTAGTTAATTCGATAAATCTGATAATTTTATACAGTTTAACGAACTTGTTATTTATTTCACAAATTAGGTATTTTATTAAAAATCGGATTATAAGATTTAACGGTAACATGTATATACATATATAACTATTTCACTATTTCCGTATATTTTTTAATTATTTTGGTGAAAAAAAAATTACGAAAATTCAAGTATACTGAAAGCATGTGATCATCTGTGAACTGGAATTATTTTATTATATATTTTTTAATTTTGCAAAGAATTTTTACTCGTATTCGCAGATTAATTTATTAAAACATTTATATGCCTTCAAATGTATTTCTTTTAATTTTGAACGTGTTAAAATATTATTTTAAATACACCCTAATCTACTCGATAGCAATACCATACAAAAATCGCCAAGAATACACATATTTGGAGACTTCTAAATATAATGGAGTACCATTCATTGCATAGTCCATGGCTAATTGCCTGAAACACATCATTTTTTTGCTATATATATATATAGTAATAGCCTTTTAAAAATATCTACAATAAGTTAAACATGAATGAAAAATCATGCATTCAACAAAGATTATTCAAGTTTCCTGCAAATTCTGAATGCAGTACCAAATGTTCACAGCTTCTTTATGTAAAATATGATGTGTAAACAAATTATTTGAAAAGATCAATTTGAAAACCACTTTCTGCAATTACAATCAATAATCGGAAAAAATCATAATTTAATTTTTTTTTGTTTGAGTTTTTGAGCAGACCTATATATGATCTATGGGTTTTTATGTGTATTGCATAGCATGCTAAAAGTTGATGCGAGTAGAAGAGTTGAACATTTTCACTCACAAGTATGGTCTTCATACTGGGCATACTCAGATTGTTTTTAAAAAAAGTAATTAAACTACTCACGTATGTAATAAATAATCAGTGAAAATTAGCGACGGAATTGCAGTAGAAGACATGTAAAAAAATAAAACACTTTCGAATATTTTTCGTGAAAAGATGAAAGTGTCACACAATTTGGAGAGCAACACTTTTCCTCGCTAAAAGCAAACGATTTTAATGCAACTGAAAACTTTTGGATTTTTATAATCTGTGTAAAAGGTATTCATTTAATTTAAATATAAACAATGAGAGAGTTTAATTTATTATATACATATATATATTAAATTGTATATATATATATACTATTTGTTGCTGTAATTATTTAATTTACCTCTGGAATAAATATTTTCATATATACGAAATTCTTATTCAATAAAAATATTTTTATACATTTAAGCGCATTCAAAAATAAAAGCCAGATGTTTCCGTCTCAACAAAATCGAATTGACAATGCTCAACTGGACTTTGAATTTGAAACAATTTTAATTAATTTTAATTTCGTTTTAAATCTGAAATTTTGATGGTTAAATTTGAATATAAACATATAAAAATATCAATATAACAAAATTATACTTAAAACAAACTAAAGCTGACAAAACGAAAGGTATTTACTATATCTAAACACGTTGAACATGAAACTTTTTTTCTTTTAAAATGCATTTGACATTAAAAAACATTTTTTGGAATTTCTTTTCATCGCCAACCGGTGATAAATCGCCAAATAACGAATTTTTCATTATTTTTTTACGGACGGGGTACGGAGGTTCAGCCGAAATTTTTTATAAGCGTATATATCCTCATAAGAAGAACATTCTGTAATTTTTTTTTTTCAGATTTTTCGGAGTGCCCTTGTCAGTAATTTCCACGAATAAACGGAAATCTACGTTAAACAATTTTCCAATCCTGTATATATTTTATAGAATTTATCTACACCAAGTAACATTTTGAATCAAAAAGCAGTTGCTGCAACTGAAAGTACGCAATTATTGTTAGGCAATTATTATTCATTAGTTTTAATACTTCAATTTTTTCTAAAACCAAATACATTAGTATGTCTCTGTAAATAAATGATATATTCTATGCATGTTCTGTTTTACGGTAATCGCCATGTAGTTCACCTTTGTGATAAGTATAAATTTCAATGTGTTTAAAATACATCAATATTGTTAAAGAATACCGCAAACTATCTTACCCTATAGACCATAATGAATAGTTTTGAATACCTCTATAAATGGGCCATAAATGCTAATCTTCATCTGCAATACCAAACTTACCATATTTATTCTAAAATAACATCTTTCAATTTCACAGCAATCGGACCCTATTTACGCGAGTTAGACCGCGAACGGACAATCGGACAGACAGACAGAGAAATCAAATTATTAAATATTGTTCAACTTTTTGGAAAGTATTAAAAAAGTTAAAATACTAAAATTGTTAATATTTAACTCAAAGTTATATTGCACATTAAATTATTAAAGAATAACTATTTTTTATTCCGTGCATACCGTACATGTTTTTGTACGTTTTACTGATTCAGAAATCATAAAAGTACTTTACTTACTACAAAATTTCCAATGCAGATTTTTTTGGTACCGTTTAAATGTGAAAAACACTGTTAGTATTCTGCTAATTACATTTTATTTTCATGTCACCTAATTTTAAGTTTCTAAAAATTAGACATAAAAAGATTTTAAATTGTTTAAAAGATTTTGGAAGATAATTACATTATTTTTTATCATCCATAAGTGAAGAAAGCAAATTTCAAGAAAAAAGTATTATGATTTAAAAAAAAGAAACATGGTTAAATGTTGTAAAAGAAATTGAAAAACTGTTGAAATATTAATGAAAAAAAAGACCTTTTAATTTTTTTGTATCTAAAATGTTCACTTTACGTCTTAAGTATTTATTTTCATTTAAATAAAAATTAAAAAAAAATAACTATTTATAAAACTACATACAGATTTGCTGGGCAAGTAGAGTAAATCTATTTTAAATACGAGATGCAATTGGCTTTTTGTAATTTGTTTCTTAAGTGGTATTTTTTTTCTTAACATTGCTTTATATTCTATTTAAAAGTTTAATGTTTGCTTTTTTTCTTCCTATCGCATTTTTCATCTAAAAAAATATCTTCCTAATAAAAATAAAACTTCTGTTTTAATAGAGCCGTCTCTTGAAGTTAGTGAAAAAAATTTCTGAAAAAAATGTTTTTTACATTTTTTATTGAAAAATGACAATGGACGTTAACCTATACGGATTTACAAAGAAAAAAAAATAAATATATGAAAATAAAAATGAATTGTATGTTATTTTTACTAACAATTTGAACCTTTTATTTAGTATATTTTTAGTTAACAAGGAGGTTCTGCGCCGTAAGAGCTATGGTCACCAACGCCTTTCAGACACCCGAAATTATTAAAACAAGTAAATTTCAGCGGCTTCAGAAAGATCGATTTTTTTTTAACTGCGTTTTTTCTGTTAACGGGTTTCAATTCATTTTTATTTAATTGAAAATTTTTAAAGTGAAATCAGCCGCTATTAAAAGATACAGTGTCTGTTTTCATCTTTAATTTAAAAAAAATTAATTTTGTAAAAAAAGCTAATGTAATATGAATTAAGTAAACACAGTCGTTAACTTTCGGTATTTTTTTTTTTAATTCTGTAGGAATGTTCTTTTAAATAAGTCATTTCAAATGATCGCTTTAAATCTGAGGTAATTTCTATCAGAATTTTCTTTCTCTTTTTAATATTCATTTGAAAATACTTCTGTTTTTAGAAAGGAAATATTATTTGCACTGTATTAGAACTCGCAAATATTATCTCAAAATATAAAATAAATGTCACGTAAAAAAAAAAAAAAAAAAAAAAAAAAAAAAAAAAAAAATCTAAATCTAAAACGTTTTGCCTTAATATTGTTTGGTCATTTCAAATATGATGTAATTTCTCCTATTTACTACTTTTAACGCATAATAATAAATAATGTTTAATTTTAATGTATTAGCTTTCTTTGCAATATCCACTTAAATTATTTTGTTGCACGAAAGGAAATACCTTTATTTGTGCTGCTTTACGATTAGCATTAATTGTTTAAAAGATCATCTAGAAATGTGCAATGTCTCGTATGAATATATTTTTAAATTGTTGTGTCGTTTTAAATGAATTTCACCAAAGTTATCGTTCTCTTTTTAATATTTACATAAAAATACTTTTTCTGTTAAGAAGGAAATATTATTTGTGCTTTCTTGATAGTAATTCATAACAGTAACTTAAAATATTATCTCAAAATATGAAATAAATGCCTCGAGCAAATATACTTAAAGAATAATTATTCTTTGACAAATGTTAATTATATGTCCATTTTTGACATAACGTAATTACAACCACTTAGTCATTCAAAGCATAATAAAGTATCTAATATTTAAAAAAATTCTATCCCTTTTAAAATTCACGTGTAAATATAGTTTTATGACGTAATTTTCAATTTTTTTATGATTTTGACACAGTATGATGGTGTTATTTAGGACGGCCTATTAGCTGCAAAAGGGATTTAGACTTTAGTGGGAGTGCCCTTCGTTGGAGTCTTTTTAACGCAACTTAATCCATATTTACGCATGAAAATCCTAGGTTCGAAGAAAGTCACGGAAAACTCCGACAGTCGTGATTGGGTGCGAACCCCCGTCTACTGGCTTCGACAGAAGAAACTCTCAGCCACTGGTTGGGTGATTTTGACATTAAATTATTTAAATGCAATTTGAAAGTTTTTTTTTCTCTTTATAACAGCGACATGTAAATAAGTTTTTAATTTAAAGGAAAAGATATTTCTTGCGGGTTTTTTTTTATATTGCCAACATATTTAAAACATTTTTAAAGTACACATCGAAATGCTGAAAATTTGAAATTAAAACAGAAATAAATCCTCAAGAAATAATTCAAATTAAAAAATAAACGTAGTTTGTTCATTGCAAACTTCTTATGAATAAAATGTTATAAAAATTCCTATGTTGAATTTTTGCTGCTATAAAACTTTTTTAATGGAACGATTTTGACTAACTTTAATATTAAATGTCTATTAAAATAATTATTTTATTTAAAAACTACCTGCATCATCTTGTTTATCTCGATAATACCAAAAAATTTCATTTTTTTTTTCATTTTTCTTAATATTAATTTAAAAAAAAACCCTTGGTATCAAAATATTTATTGTCAGTGCATTAGTTATATTTAAAAAAAAAAATAGAGAAATACTGTTATTTAGCCCTTTAACAAAAAATAAAAGGGCTAACAAAACATTTTCACTGCTAAGATGTTGAAATAAATGAATGACACCAGTAATTCCAAACAAATATATTTGTAAATAAGAAAAAGTGATTTTTCCACATACAAAATAAAATGGATTTCTTTTAGTTAAAATTCGGATATCGTTTAAATTAAAATTTTTTGGCTTCGTAGAGAAACCAATGTACATAAAATAGTTAAAATATTCGCATTACGAAAATTTCCAATTTTAAAATTCATTTTTAGTTTGTTATAAATTTCTTTTTAATAACATCGAAATATAATTAATACGAAAAAGTTCAGAAATTTATTAAAAGTTTTTTTCACGTAACTTTTGTAATAAATTGTTTGTTATATTTTAAGCAAATAACATAAAAAAAATTTAATAATAGTTTAGTGAAAAAAAATTAATTTTTCCAAACTACATATCACATTTTTAAATTCTTTACTGTTTAGTTCTTGCTTTAAAGTAAAAATATTCTTCCAAATAGCAAACGCATTCCTAAAATATTTTCACACTTAACTGTTCTAAAATCGAGTAGAGTGAATAATCTTCCAGATGTTCTGAAAGTTTAAAATTCCTAAACTCTTTCATACACTTGAGAACGTCCGGATCTTGCAGCAGACGTAGAAGAAAAATGTGTTTATATATTAGATAAATTTTCTTCAGATTAAATTTATGAACTATTGATAGAAGTATGTAAGAAAAATATTTGTTGTTGTTAAACACAAAACTTTAAATATTTTTAAAATGAGCTTTAAAAGCTAAATAAGATATTTGTGTATGTAGATTTTTTACCATGTAATAACCTTAAACAGATTTTATCTTAAATTCTCTTTCAAAATCAGAATGCTCCATATTACCTTTTTTTCCAGTATTATATATTTTTTTTCTCTGTAATGTAACTAGATCGCTGAATGTGTTAAAAGTAAAATCTATCCATATCATAATATTATTGAGATAGACTCGCGATATTTCTGAAAATATTTATATTTACATAGCGTGTTGGTTTTACCCAAAATACTCTTCATTTCCATCATTTTATAGTTGTGACCTTATTGCGCACATAACTTTGATAACTTACTTTAAACATTTAAACTTTGAACACATTTAATAAACTTTGCATGAACATTTATTAAGTGTCTTAATAATTCAAAAGAAAATTATAAGGTTGTCTGGTGTAATAACGCCAGGCGGGGTAATAACGCCAAGTGCTAATACTTGGCATAATTATGAAATAATCTGGTAAATGACACCCATGTGCTCTGCGCAAAAGGGTTTTGAGTCATATAAATCGCAAAAAACTGTTTCAAGTTAATTTGTTTCATTTTTAGGTCTTACTCTTTTTACAAGCAACTAAAATTAACGCTTGATCTGAAATTTGCGAGATACGTTTTGTGATGTGAAGACTATTTTTTTATACGGAAATACTTTGTTAATTACATAAATTTGTAGTACATTTCATGGACTTTCAAAATGTTGTTGAAGATTTTGGATATCTTCTCGAGATAATTTGTAATTTAAAATGTACAGCGCAATAACTATAACGGGGTAATAACGCCAATCCTTGGCATTAATACCCCGGTTGATTCCCTAAGTGGCCGAGCTAAATCCTAAATACTGGTTCAAATAAACACAGTTAAAACTGTGCAATGTTTCTAATAATTCTATTTAAGCGGTTCTTTTTAAGCAAAAAGAAGCTCACGGTCTGATATTCTTTTGCCTCATCCTCCCCCCCCCCCCTACACCACACCTTTATTTTTCTTACACTTTCACAAAAAATTGAACATTTTCAATAGCTTAGAATGCAATTTGTCAATTTCTAAGTTTGTAGAGTTTGAATTTTTAGAATTGGGCATTCTACATGCCATGATTTCATCTTATTTCATAGTTTTGTTTGCATGGCGTTATTACCCATATAGGTGGGTAATAACGCCAAATAGCATTGGTCAAGAAATCACGCCATGCACGGCGTAATTTCTTGACGGCGTTGCTGTATCAAATCATATATTTGTTTGAAAAATACAAACTAAAACTGAACCGTGAAAATTGGTAGAACCTTAACGTGGCGTTATTACCCCAGGGTACCTTAAACGAAATTTCCGTGTTACATTTAGAAGAAAATAATTAAATTGATAGCATATGGCTGATATTTATTTTAAATATAAACCACAATTTACTTTTTTTTCTATTTATATTTGTTCATATATAGACATATATGGGATAGTAAATATCGTTAACAATCCAACCTCACAAACTCAAATGTAAAATTAATAGATAACGATATCGTATTAGAATAAGAAGCATAACACAAAGAGTGTAGCGAAACCGTAAGGTGATTATGAAGTGATATTCATGTGAAGGGTGCATTAAAAAAAGAAAAAGGGAGAGAAATTCCAGTTTTTTATCTAACCATAACTGTTGAAGATCCGCTAATTGTCCAATAAAAGTTTTGAGTAAGCAATTACTGTGAATTTCAGTATTTATGTTTATAAATGTAGTTTACTGATGTGGTGAATTGCCGTGATTCACAAAACATATCATTTGTACGAGTGAATAAAGTATGTTGTATAAAACTGAAAAGATAATAGATGCATGAAGAAAGAGAAAATAAAATGAAATAGCACAATTAAAAGTATGTAGATAATTTATACAACAGTTTCAAAGCCTCTAAAACATCCTCGTAAGACGACAATGAACTTCACCCGACCAAAGACTCTCTGCTGTACATCCCCTCACCACCATCTGAATACCGTGAGAACCAATCACCGATCGCGGAAATATAGGGAGAGATAACTATAAGACTCGCCCCCAAGCATACGCTGGTAGGCCATGACAGCCAATACCAACATCAGTACAGTAAGTAGCAGGGACCACTGAAAAAGGTAGCTGTAAGAAAGTACCCGAGTTTTTTTCGAGCACAAAAAATCCCGAAAAACCCTGTGCTGTCCCTCCACCTGGCATACTCCGAGACGCCTCGGACTACTAGAGACCAACGAGGCATAGCAGAGCTCTCTCCCAAATAGTTATCCCACTCATTTTCAACAATCAAGTTTCCTAGTCATGAACACTTAGTAGAATTAGCACGACCGAATTACATAGCGAATAGCTGCATTCGAATTTTCGCACAATTCTAAATCCTTTAAATAGACTTCACTCATAATTCTTGCCCAGTTACGAAAGCACATGTGACGCATACATAAGCTCCCTGTCATATTTCCTAAGTAGATGACCAAGACGCCCTTAGCCAGAGATGCCGCTCCTTGTCCCTTACATTGCCATAAAACAGTAGACACGAGGAAGCGACACCACCCAACCTGAGTACTAATTATTATTCTGGGCACAGACGTCATATACTCACCACATTTGCATGTGCTTTTTTTCCCCGCCAATTTGGCATCGCGCATTTGTGCCAAGGAGAAGATCCGTTTAATAAGTTTATAACAACTAAGAATGTATTTGTTAAAAAAACAAGTTTAAAACAAGTGTTAAAAAAATAAAATGGGAAAAGTTAAATACAGGGTAGTCATAAAAAAACTTTGCCGATATACGGAGCTCTAGCGGCCAGTCCGCTCAACCGATCGAAATGAAATTTCAGATATAGCTATTCAGAGGTATGAGCTCGAGATTCTGTGAACGACAACAAAATGGCGCTCACGGTTACGGTTATAGTTACAGAAACTCGAAAATTTCCAATGGCAACACCCATTTTTTTTCATCGCAAAATGCTCAGCGCATGCGAAAACCCTGAAGAGCGTTGGAACCACACGTGTATCGCAAGAAACGGACATGTTATGCACGCACAAAAAACCGTTCTGCGAATCCTTCCCCCATAAAAAAAACTCGATTGGGGCGCAAGGAGGAAATTTGTATGTGACGCAGAGTCAGTACACTAATCTCTGATTACTATACAGATCGGAGAAACTAAACCTTTTATTTTGATTACACATTTTCCACATGGGTGTTATCACAGGCAAATGCGTAATCAAAATAAAAGTTTTAATTTCTCCGATCTGTATTGTAATCAGAGATTAGTCTACTGACTCTGTGTCATATGCAAATTTCCTCCTTGCGCCCCAATCGAGTTTTTTTTATGGGGGGAAGGATTCGCAGAACGGTTTTTTGTTCGTGCATAACATGTCCGTTTCTTGCGATACACGTATGGTTCCAACGCTCTTTAGGGTTTTCGCATACGCTGAGTATTTTGCGATGAAAAAAAATGGGTGTTGCCATTGGAAATTTTCGAGTTTCTGTGAGTATAACCGTAACCGTGAGCGCCATTTTGTTGCTGTTCACAGAATCTCGAGCTCATACCTCTGAATAGCTATATCTGAAATTTCACCTCGATCGGTTGAGCGGATTGGCCACTAGAGCTCCATATATCGGCAAAGTTTTTTTATGACCACCCTGTATTTCAGTAAAATGTGCTGATTAAATAATACAACTGCATGCATTCAACATGGCTATAAGTAATACTATTTATGATTTATTGTGAAAATTATATTTACTGCTTTGTTACTTATTAAGTTTATTATTTATAATTGTTTATTTATTGTTTCCTTTTTTATTAATTTCATGTTTATTTACTGTTATATTTTATTTTTATTTTAAATTATTTTATTATATACTATATTAATAATTATTTATATCAAACTATCACTTATTTACGTTTATTATTTATTTTCTTAAAATATTAGAATCTCTTTCATTTTTTCACGTTATTTTATTTTTATATTGCAATAAAAAATCGCGACCTGTTATTGCATGTAATTTGTAACTTATATTCAAAAGCAAAATTCTAGCTAAATTGGCGGGAAAAAAGCACGTGCCATTGTGGTGCGTATATGACATCTGTGTCTTATTCTGACCTAAAGATTCGAATGGTGACTACATGAAAGAGGATATCAAACCTCACAAATATATCACCTGCTGCCAGCTCGAGAACACGCAACTCGCCGACAAGGATCAATCTCGAAATGCAAAGTAGCTCTTTGGTATAACACCAGAAAAGGACACAGCGTAAACTCTAAGAACATCCCGGCTGCCAGGCAACAGGCTACCAGGCAAGAGTGTCTAACAGTGATTCCGTTAACCAGGGAGTATCCTGACTGTCAGGGATTTTCAAGGGATAATATTGGGATTGTAATCAAGGGATTGTAATACTGCGCCTGTTGGAGACGCATATTCACAGTATCCGCAAAGAAACTATTCCGGAGGGTTGAATTCTGATAGGGATTGGCCAATGCGTTTTCACGTAACTTGGCGATAATTATACTTGGCGTAGCGATAGACGCTTCCGTCGAGTTTGATTTCCTTCGGAGCCGAGTACAAAGTAAAAATTTGTGTTTAAAAACTTTTAAAGAGTACAGCTTTCAGAAAGACACGTTCCATCTAATGCAATGCTGCGAGAGAAAAGTTACTTTGTACTCGGTTCGGAAGGAAATCAAACTCCTTGACGGAAGCATCTATCGCTCGCCAAGTATAATTATCGCCAAGTTACGTGAAAACGCGTCGGCCAATCCCTATCAGAATTCAACCCTCTCGAAGAGTTTCTTTTCGGGTACTGTGAATATGCGTTGGAGACCTTTCTTTTAGTTACTTTCCACACTTGGTGCCTAATTCCGGAACACAAAGTCCACTGTCCGATTTCCTGTCATCTCCCGTACATGAGATTTGATTGTCGTTAACCAGAAATGGTTTCCACCCGTAAATATGGATGAAAGATAATTAACAAAAAAAACTTATTTGCTTAGTTACAATGAAGCATACAGTTTTAAACATTTTATAGTTTTACAAGGTGTTCAATATCATACATTGAAATTTGTTTTAACTGAATATTTAATGGATTGCGAAATATCTCACATCATTTCGGGGAGAAGAGATTTTAGAATTTTCCTCGTCATACCTTTATGTTTCTTTTTGTTTTTCTATTTTGTTGGATGATTCTCCACAGATTTAAATCTTCATTTTGCCATTCGAGGAATTCTGTTGAACTGCAGATTCGAAAAGTCTAAAATCGTGTTTCACAACTTCAGATTAATTTACATCCTTACACTTTCCAACAATTTAAAATTGCAATATTTTGAAAACAGTAAAATTAAAATAATGAACAGGTTGGTTACATTCTTTGTAGTTTTCTAGTTTGTGTAGAGTACCCCTGATTATTACGTAATTCAAGATGTAATTACATGGAAAAGATCTACCTTTTCTTTTCTGACCATATATTTAAAAATTTTTATATAAGTGTTGCTTGAATATTTGGATAATTTAAATTAGAAACTGTTATTTATATAATAAGCAGTGTTCTCGCTGTCGCTCGCCAATGCGCCAAATTGCGACTAAATTCTTCATTTGGCGAGTAAACAAGCAATTAGATTCGCCAAATTGCTAGTGCTCAATTTTTGCTTTTTCTTTTTTTCTTTTTCGTTTTTCATACATATGCATATATATATATATAATGTATACATATTTTTTATATTTGTAGCGGATAGTTGAAATTAGATTAATAACAATCGCTGTCACAGTTGTAGAAACTTAGGTTATTTTAGAACATATTGAAAAAAAGAGGTTACATTAAAAGATTAAAGATATTTTTTGTGCTACATGGCGAATCTATTCTGCTAATACATTTTTCATTTGGCGAATGTTTTTTATTTTTAATTCGCCAAAGTACTAACGTTGATCAAATGTCAGCGAGAACACTGATAATAAGTAAAAATATTTTATTGTTCATATATTAAGTGACGATTTCGAATGCGATTACACCAAACAATTTAAACAAACTAGTTGAGTTCTTAAATACATTATTACACCTTTAAAAGTGTAGTAATTATCAGCATTCAGATAATTCTGTTCGAGTTTGTCGGATGTTAAAATTACTAATAGATTAAAGATCAGATTCAGGAAAAACATGATGTATGCTGTTTGCCCTCTAGTAAAAAGTTTAAAATAATAAGTAAAAATTGCATATGTATCATTTATTCAATTTAAAGTGATTGGAGTGTTTAGTTGTATTAATTTTCCATATTACATAGTATATCTAAAAAAAAGTAGATAATTAATTAAAAACTGTTTTTTATAAGTTAAATAAATACGTAAGCTGTAATATCATGAAATACTCATTAAGTATATCTCATTGTTACTTTTTTGTATCTATTTTTCTAAATGATATAAGTTATGTTAAATATTTAGCCCCTTGCTTAATTTTTTTTTTACTAAAAAAAAAAAAAAAATTAAACGTAAGGAAAGGAAGAAAGCTTAAAAAAGGATACACATAAATAACTAATTTTTTCCGCTTATTCGTCTTCGGAAAAAATGAATTTACATTTTTTTCCTTACATTCTACAGAAAATTTGCATTAACTTTTTTTTTGTTAATATGCGAAAATATTCAGGATATTTTTTTTTTCTTAAAAATGAATTACAGCTGAATTCATTTTTTTGGAATAAACAATTTAGTATGGCAAATTAACTTTGAAAGTCAGGATGTATGGAAATTATTTCAGAATTAATAAAGCATGATGCACTTTGAAAAAATTATCACTCACAGAGCTTCAAAAAATATACATAACTGTATACAATAGTTAATAAAGTTGTTAAAATTTGCATAATTTTTATGAATTAAACTTATTTGTTATATAAAATTATTTGTTTCTTTGCTGCGTACAAAAGTATTTAGTCAAACATAACATACTTTATTTGACCCAATATAACTTAAATTTATACTGAAATGCTCACTTGAATGCAAAAGTTTATTTTAAGTTCGCCAAAAGTATCATTTGAAGAGTTAAAATTTATAAAATTATCTCTTAAAAATAATCCTCTTTAACGAAAAGTTTGAGGAACTGTAAATTTTCATAAGCAAAGCTTGAAGTAAGATATGCGAAACAGAGTAAGGACCCTATAAGGATATTTATCTTGCGTCAAGCAGACGTATGAACTTGAAGTGCAGCTATAGATTAAAATGAATCGGTGAATACCAAATATTTTCGACGCTTTTAGGTCAGCTTATTTTCAAATTCATACATATAAACGGCATTTTCAGATTACACATTTAAAACACGTTGTATTTAAATTATAAAATTGTTTTATTATATATATATATATAAATATTTTAGTGAAAATTACTGAATTACTGGCGCTAAAAGCAGCTCATAATATATTCAACAAATCATAATCCTTTAACATAAATGCAAATGTAGTATAAACTCTGAAAGAAAGTGTATATCTAAATATGAAATATTCAATCATGCAATTTCAAACATAAAATAAAATAAACACAGACAGTAGAAAGTATGCTCTTAATCAGATTTGCTAATCCAACCCCTCCCCTCTTACTGTTCAAATCTTGTACCTTTCTGAACATCCTTCTATCCTACATTCAAAATAATGAAAAAAATAAATTTAAAGCATATTTCCAATTAAAAGATGAACAAGTTGGAAATTGCACGTGAACGTAGCAAATGAGGTGCGTTCGTACGATAACGAAGTTTTAAAAATATTCAGATCTTGCTGATATAGTAGACCGTACTTTGGATACAGTATAGTGGTCGAAATCTTTGTGTTCCTGTATGTATGCAGGAAGTAATTTTTATTGCACCTCAGCAACGTATATCTTATTAATAAAATGTGAAATAGTTGAATATAATTAAAACACGCCTCAAACAATGTTTCCCCGTATAGCATTATGTAGTGGAATACTTTTGTATGGCCCTGTAATTTAATAATAAAAATTCTTTGCATCACAGATTGTACAGAATGCATATTTTAGTATATACCTCATAGATTCATGCCAATTCTATTATGTTCGAACGAATGAGTGTAACATTATAAAAATGCATTTGAAACTTTTTTCCCATTGACCGTAATGTAATGGAATACCTTTGATTATCCCTGTAAATGATCTATGCATCCGACTTTCATAACATTTGAAATGACTCGATAAAATTACGTAATAATTATATGTTTTAAATTTCAAACGATTAAAATGCATATTAAATTTTTTTTCCCAATTGACCGCAATGTAACGGAATCCTTTTGATTGTCCCTGTAATTGGTCTATTCATCCGATTTTCATAAAATTTGAAATGACTCGATAAAATTACGTAATAATTATATGTTTTAAATTTCAAACGATTAAAATGCATTTGAAATTTTTTAATCAATTGACCGTAATGTAACGGAATTTTTTTTATTGTCCCTGTAATTGATTTATGCATCCGATTTTCATAACATTTGAAATGACTCGACAAAATTACGTAATAATTATATGTTTTAAATTTCAAACGATTAAAATGCATTTGAAACTTTTTTCCCCACTGACCGCAATGTAACGGAATCCTTTTGATTGTCCCTGTAATTGATCTAGCCATCCGATTTTCATAAAATTTGAAATGACTCAACAAAATTATGTTATAATTATGTATTTTAAATTTCAAACGATTCGGTTGGGTAGTTTTTGCGTTGTTATATGCGGACAGACAGACGGACAGACAGACGGACGGACTGAGCGACAGCAATAGGTGCTAAGTATTTACATAATTACGAACGCACCTAAAAATGGACAAATGAATGGATAATTAAAAAAACATAAAAAAATAGTACATAAACAAGATGACAAAATATATTTTGTCACAAACTCAAAAAGTGCTACTACACTACTAAACTACATTAAAATTAAGTTTATATGAATGCAGAATTTATGAGCTTCGACCCTGATTCACAAGAAAAAAGAAAAAATATGAACAGAAATACCTGTCAAGTTCCCTGCGTCTGTATTAAACCACAAATAACACTAAATTCTTGATTCTGCTTCCATATTCAATAAAAATCCGTTCCTTCCCTGCATACTTCCTTCAAATCGAAACATTTGTCCATATCCCTTCTTCAAAAAGACTTGAGGGTTTACACTTCATACAGAATATTTCTGAAGCATCCCACCAATCCATAGTATCACCATTTATTTCTTAGAATTTTAATGGTTAAGAGTTCTAAAGAGTTATCTAATAGTTAGGTATACATTAAAAAAATTCTTTATAAAAATAACTATTATTACTAAAAATTTATTGGAACAAATTAATTGATTAATTATAAAATTTATGCAATTTCTTATGTAAATTCGTATACCAATGTGGCATGCTTCTAGTAAAAAATCTAAAACTGTCTCTTTTATCACATAAATCTAAATTTAATTTATTATTAGGATGAGCGAAGCGAATCCTCTACTAGTCCACTCAAATTACAATTTGTCGTACGCTTTACAAAAAAAAAAAAAACTATTCAATATTTTAACTTCAAATTAAACACAAAAATAAATTATGATCTGTAGATTTGCAGAATATAATTTTTTTACAGTAAAACGTTAAAAAAAATGTTATTTTAATTAATTTATTTTACATGCATTTCCAATACGGACGCATTTTAGCAAATAAATAAAAAATGAAACGCGTATATTTTCAGAAAAAAAAGTTTAAATCAAGGAGTAAATAATTATAGATAGAATCATGATTAATTTATTAAATAAAACATGTTTTCATTATCCCGCAAAATCGTTTGCACAGATGACACTTAAACATTTTGAAAAAATTGTATTATGGATTTTTTTTTTTTTTTTTTTTTTTTGTAAACTGGCAACAAAATAATTGTAAACAAATAAAATTAATTCTTAAATTTGTTATATAAATGAAAAATTAAAAGATCTGCGTGAAGTTATTGGTTCAAGCTCTTTATAAATATTTTTGCGAAGGTCGTATTGTGGCTAAATAATATCGACTCATTAATCAGAAGGATTTTATAGAAAAACTAGCTGACCCGCCCGGCGTTGCCCGGGTCCGTATTAACAATATTAAACGAACTTGAAATTTGTATGATTTTATCATTAACTCGTTACATGCAGAAATGCATTTTCTGAAATACGTAGCCACTGACTGTGTGAAAAATCGGTTTTAAAAACAACTAATATTAAGCTCTAAAAATACTCAAAATAAACAATGAAAAACGCGGGAGGGTATATGTATCCAACGATTGCATGATTTTCGTGTAAAAAAGTTGATATTTACCCGTAAAAATCACTGTTAAGTCACGTAACTAATTATTATTTTCACATACAAATCCCAAGTGAAATATTTTGAATTTCAAACTAATTATATCACTCTTAAATCCGACTATACCATGAATGAAATCGATACACGATGGTAGCTAAAGGGTTGGTATATAGTACTATAATTTCAGAGCTATTTAACAAAAGTAAGTGTTATTTTTAATCAAATCTTGCGTATAGATTCACTCTGTGTATAAATTCCTAACCTTAAACTTTTATACCGTAACCAGAACCTGTCTGTAATCTAACAGCGACTTAACAGTACCCTACCGTAAATTAAATATAACAGAAATGTAACCTAGCCTAAATGTGTTCACTTTATTGTAACATATCCTAATTCTAGCCATAACATAAATGCAATTTAACTTTAACCTAACTTTAAACTAAATAATATAATAGAAAAAAACCATTTTAAAAAAGTACTATTTCTTCGTAAAATATGCTTCAGCTGTAATTCGTTTCTTTCAATTCGTTTTATTAGTACAAAATTCCTTCCTCGTGCTTTTGTTTGAGACATTAAAATTTCAGTGATAAATGGTTTAATATTGCAAACCACGGAGTAAGACACTTCTTACTCCGTGTTGCAAACCTTTTTTCGGTTTACTTCGCCTCCACCTATTTTTTTCTCCATGGTGTACAGCAGCTGTGATTAAAAAAAAAATCCTCATTTAAACTGACAGTTTGCCAGTCTATGAATTTTAAAAGTCTGTCCCAGCTTTTTTAATTATTTCTGCGAAAATTTTATGCAACCAATCAACCATAAGAAAATGTAATGGAAAAAAAGCGAAAAAAGGCGATTTTTTATGAGAGTGAGCTTTGGAATTTAATTAATTACTCAGTTAATAAATAGAATTTTGAAATTCTGAGCCTCAGGTGCATCAGAAGAGACATTGGGCTACTCTCAAAAAAATTTTGAGCTTCTTACGTGCTGTAGATTTTGCTAGCCATCGCAGACACACAGACACACACACACACAGACAGACAGAGCGTTTTGTTCTTTTATTAGTATAGATAAGACTTTAATAAGTTCGCAAACACAACAATAATTATTCGTGAAAACGTCACTGCGAGAATGAGACAGCGCTTCGTTAAAAGGTAATTCCATTAATTGAGTTGCCATTCGCAGAAAGTAAAAAGTTCTCCCACGCGGAGAGAATTACAGCAATTCTCATACGCTAATATGTATAAAAATGAAGAAATTAAAATAAAATGTTTTACAGTTGAAAATTCATAGTATCAACGAAAGCAAATTTCAAATGTTTTTGCCAGAAAATAGGATTTTGAAGAAGTAACTTTCTTCAAGCTTTCTTCAAATATATTATTCTAAAATAGCTATCAAAGATTATCGGATGTTGATTACAAAGATTGGAAACATGCATATTTCAAACAATTAAAAAACACCAGTGGCTATTTGAAATTGTAAAAACATCTTTAAAAGAGCTTTTAGTTGAAAATTAAAAAAAAAAATTTAAAAGTTTGCTTCGAAAATATCTTATGCCAGTTTTACATCATAAATAAAAAATTAAAATGCGCCAAAACATAAAATAACGTTTTTGTTTAATAAAGATGCAAAAATAATAATAAAAAAATATTGTTACTTTCAAATATCTGTTTTATAAAATAATGCTTCGCGAATCCAAACAAAGCATGGCTTTTGCTAGTAAAAATATTAAAGGAAATGTCCAAAAAAATTGCATATTAATCATCCTTTGTTTGTCCTATTCAGCTTTAAATATTCCGGATATATTGTCTCATATTCATTAATAATTTCAAAATTAAAGACCAGCTTTTAAATTTATTTTATATCATTATTTTCAATGCGGGATCGGCAACTCTTTAAAAACCTGCAAGATTTATATAGTAAGGGGGGGGGGGGTTAATGTACGGTTTGTCTTTTCACCCCCTGATGAAGAGTGAACTTCCTATTGCCTGTGTTTAATTTATATTATTTTGGACACATATCTATCTATATTATAAAGGCTAAACGTATCTGTGCGTAACGGAAACATAAATTTGCGAATGGCAACACATTCACCTGCAATGTCCATTTTGTAATTTTCGCTACTACAAATTTTACACTTTTAAACATCGAACATTTAAAATTTTTACACCGTCGTATAGAGAAAAAAATTACTTTTAAATGCAATTTGTTTGAAAGGTGTATCTTAATTTATTTTTGAGATATAATTTTTTTTATAGTTTTTAGTATCAATTTTGTAATTGTGGCAACATAATCACTCTATTTTCTCTTAAAATTGAAAAAAAAAGAAAGAAAAAAGAAAAATAGAAATTAAAAAGAGCAACACTTTTTCATGCAATTTCGGTTTTGCAATTTTCGGTACTGAAAATTTTACACTTCTAAACATTATACATATTAAATTTTTACACCGTCGTATACAGAAAAAAATGCACTTTTAAATGCAGTTTGTTTCAATGCTATAGTTAAGTGTATTGTATGTAAGTTTATTTCTGATACATTAATTTTGTAATAATGTTTAGTACCAGTTTTGAAATTGTGGCAACAGAATCACTCTATTTTCTCGTAAAATTGAAAAAAAATTAAAATGCGTCTATTATAAAATAATAGTATATATATTATAAAATAAATTTCGATTTTATTAAATTTGTTAATTTTAGCTTAAAATAATGTTTGCTTGAGAGTTAGACTGACCAATATAAGATGTACTTCTTACTGTAACTAATTTGGTAGATTTATTATAAATAAAAGAAACATTTCTTTTTTAAAGATTCTCTTTCGTCGAATATCAACGGGTTCCATGTCGTATATATAAAGTTTGTCTATGCCTGCATTAATTTTATGAAATCATAGCAACTTGTGTGAAAATAGTGCTTTTTTGCAAGCGACAAATCCAATCAACTTTTGTGAAATTGTTGTTTCATCCAAAATTGGATTATTCCAATTGGGGGGAAAAATGTGGTTGTCTTGCAGTCGTACTAGAAAACGATACGGTCAGAGCGTGAGTATAGCAATCAATACATTCGAGAATTCGGTGGTCTCTCCATTACGGCGCAACACTAGTTATTGAAAAAGACCCGGATGATAATGTGAAGTCTATGGGAGCGTTCTTTTCAAATATCTTGCTCAAATTTTACTATTTTTACAGGATTTTTTTTGCATAGGATAGACGAGGACTATCCACAAACGATTTAGTTTTTACAAAAAAAAAATAATAATAATAATAATAATAATAATTTTAAAATCTGTTTAAACCAGTTCTGAAATTGAAACTATCATAATCGAATCATAAAATCGAAAAAGGAAAAACTAGGCTGCTTGTGGATCGCCCTCAGCTATTCGATGGAAAAAAAATCATGTAAAAATATTAAAATGCGAGCGAGACATTTGAAAAGAACGCTCTCATAGGCTTTACATTACCGTCTGGATCTTTTTCAGTGACTAGTGTGGTGCCTTAATATACGAAGCTTATTATCATTCTAATGCTTTTATTATATGAAAAACCTAAACGAAATCTCATACTATGAAAATATTCATGACAGTTTCAGGCTCATGTATGAATCGATACATCATGATACGATCTTAAATAGCGAAATTAGGATTCACCAAGATTGCAGACATCAGGTAACATACTTAAAGTACTTGGGAAAAGGATTGAAAAATATATTTATTCTAACCCCATGCATACTCATTTTATAGACGCTTTCAGTATGACGTCAGTCATGACGTTTTGCTTGGATACTGACTTCAAACAAACGGTTGATATGTTTCTTATCTTATTAAATAGCGGAAAAAATGTTAACACGACATATAAAGTACTAAATCATATATCCGTAAGATATAGCTGCAGAATATAGCTATAAACAATAATACAGGTAGAAAACACACCATAGCAACGATTTATTTGGAGTAGGTATCCGAGTAAAGCATCATATCTGACGTCACGACTGAAAGCGTCTATTAGCAATGCATAGAAACACCGATCGGAATGAAAACATCAGGAGGAACCAACCAGAATCAGGAATCAACCATACCATGGAATGTGCTCGATTACTCAACCAATAGATAATGAGAGAGCGACGCAGTGGAAAAAGAGTTCTATACCTCTAAGTGATTGGAACGTAATGTTTCGTACACTAAGCTACAAGTTTCACGGTAAAGCAAGCATTATTTATGATATAAGCATACTTGTCAACCTCCCGCTTTTTAGGTTCGTTCGTAATTAAGTAAATATGCAGCACCTATAGTGGTCGTTCTGTCCGTCTGTCTGTCCGTTCATCTATCCATCCGTCCGCATATAACAATGCAAAACTACCCAACCAAATCATTTCAAATTTAAAATATATAATTATTACATTATTTTTCGAGACATTTTATATTTTATAAAAATCGGATGCATAGATCAATTACAGAGGCAATCAAAAGTATTACATTACATTAACGTCAATGGGGAAAAAAGTTTCAAATAAATTTTAATCGTTTAAAATTTAAAATACATAATAATTACACAATGTTGTTGTATTTCGTTACATTGCGGCCAATGAGAAAATTTTTTTCAAATGTATTTTTATGGTGTTACACCTATTCGAACATAATAAAATTGGTTCAATTCTACGCATATCTTCGTACACTTTTTGATGGTAAAATGGCGACACAGACACGCGGACAGACAGACATTTTGTAAAAACTTGTTTTCTGGAATATCTGACCCCTAAAACGTGTAAATACACCGAAAACCGGAAGTCGGAAAAAAAATTCGATTACAGTACTTTCTTATGTTGAAGATAAAAGAAAGTAATATAAAAATCAAATTTTTAATAAATTATTTTTACTTTTCTAATTGTTATATCTACAGTATTTGACTTTGTCTTAAACATGCAACAACTATTCTTTTTAATTTAAAAACACCTCTTCGTACGGAAATATGATCCCTTAAATAATTAGTAAATATTTTTTTTTTTTTTTTTTTTTTTTTTTTTTTTACGCAAAACATTATATTTAATTTTGCTTTTGATAAGAAGATCTTCAAAAATTTCAATATTAAGTTAGAAATCAAAATGAAAGTCATTTTATCTTTTTCTTCAAATAAAAAAAACATTTGTATAAAAACAATGAACATTTTTATATGCAAAATTATTTAAAAATATTAAAATAATACACTAAACTATAAGTAAATAGTTTATTACAATAACATTTTACCAAATTCTTTAATGTCAAGTGTTATATGATTTCTTTTGAGTACCTATCAGTACAATAAAAAAGCGTACTAGATAGCAATAGAAAAAAAAATAAACCTACTACATAAACGAGTAGTATAAGGAAGTATTCTGCATTCTTTTTATTCCTTAGCTTGCATTTTGACTTTTATCAGCACTCTATTCTTGAAGATGATTGCAGATATACTTAAAGTGTCTCTTATTAATTACATCTTTATGTACTTGAGATATTTTTTCCTTTCATAATTTGTGCAATTATATTGTTAATGTCACTTTAGTGTTTTAATTCCTTTTAAGGTTTTTTCAATTTATCTTCAAAACGTTATTGTTATTTAAAATTTTAAAAAAATCTACTTATTTTTTTTAAATAGATTTTATTGAACTAAATCTGTTGCATTTATCCATTAAAAATTATGTAAATATTTTTTTTTATAATTAAATTATAGATTATCGGTAAAATATTTGCACATAAAAATTAAAATAATAGATATCATAATAAAAAACGCATAATCCAGGAGAATAATCAAAAAAGTAAGTTAGTGTAAAGCCTGTTATTCCATCTGGTTGCTGTAAAGACCAACAACGTTGAATCTAATTTGTATAGTTTTATTTACTGCTGCATTCTTAGAAGCATTCTCAAAATAATTCTGCGATTAAATTAGAAAAAGATTTGTGTTTTGAAAAACCGGTGGTAAAAGACTAAAACTTCTGTAAAAATCGCTTCTCGCGAAAAGACAAAGAAATAAATGTTACATTTCAGATACGTCATAAATATGTTCAAATTTACCATACTTAAAATTATTGGAATGCATTATCATGAAACAGTACCACTGTGTTTTCGCGTTAACATCAATTCACATATTATTGCACGTGTAACACGCACAATTTTTTTATGTTCCTGCCTTATAATTGTATTACTTTGTTTACAGATGTAAAACATAAATATTATCACTGCATTGAAACTGCTTAGGGGAGACAAGGAATGGTTGAATACATAAAATAACCACTTCCGAGGCATCTAAGATTCTGATAAATGTGTCTTTATCTTTAGAAACCTCACAAAATCATTATTCTTCTTTGTAATTTGATATTCTTCTTTGTAAGATGATACAAAAGTATAATTTTATTAATTGTCCGTAGTTTTCGAAAATGTTTCTGAATAACTTTTACACGGCATTAATCAGTTCTCTATGCCCGGAAAACCGATTTTTTTTAGATATTGTAAGTATACCTCTACAATACTTCTTTCCGAAGATCAATATTCATATTCTGTTATCCAAAAACGATGTGAGAGTCATTGTTTTGTGATACCTATTGCACCAATATGTAATATCTTCAACAAGAGAGGAAAAAGAAAAGTCAAATTGGAGCCTCGAATGAAACGAAAATTCCAAACAAGTATCCATGGAAATAACGGACATAAAAATTCTTAATTTAAGTTAATTTTAAAGTAACGTAATTATTAATTTACAGCTGTAAGGAGTACACGTAAGTTTTTGCCAAAAAGAAGATTAATGCTCTGAAAAATTGGCAGCTCTGGTAAGAAAAATGGACCTGGTCCTTGGAGACTGGATCGTATCTGAAACATAGTTGGCAGTTTGAGAGTGGCACTAAAATTATGTTACACAAAAAATAGTATTATAATCGGATTATTCTTCAAAAAGCAAAACATTTAAAGCATATTAAAATTGTGTAATAAAGTCCCAAAGAATGAAATTAATGTTCAAAATTGGTGGTAGCTAAAGACTGAAAAATATTTCTGTCGTCCATGCAATAAAACGATTTAAAATGCTGTTATGAAAAAAAAGCTAGTGAATCAGATCATTTTTAAGGGAATTGTAGGGCCCCAACATTAAAACATGTAAAATGCGTTTAGTTCTTAGCACTTTAGAAGATGTTAGCACTTCAGAATTAATCAAAATTAAGCATACCCAGGTAAAAAAATCAGCAAAAAACCTTTAGAAAAAATAAGATTTCACAGGGATTTTGAAGGTTTCTACAGGGATTTTGAAGGCAAATTAAAAGCGCAGGTTTATTTGAGGGAATTTACTGTTAATCAAAAGATTTTATGCAGGCATTTATCTGACCTCCAAATTACTAATCGGGTATTTTGAAGGTCACTTCAGGTATTTTGAAGGAAATTGAAAACCGAACAAAATGCACACATTTTTAAAGGTTGTATAGAGGCTTTTATCAGCAGTTAATGGCTTTCAATTTACCGTTAGTGACTTAGCTGATTTTTGATAAGTATACTTCAGGTATTTTGAAGAAAAATATAGCCTTCAATTAACCTTTAGTGACTTAATGACTTAGTGAATATTTACAATTTCTTAGTTCAAACCTTCGTTTTGTTACGGGAGGACGTGTCCCAGAAATGCTCTTCAAAATACAAGAATAGGCGCGACCCACGGCCCGCGGGACAGGAACATTCTGTTGATTTAGATGCGTTAATATCTCAGCTAAATTTTGAGGTAAGTTGCATGTTTTTAGGACAATTATTAATTAAATTATAAGTAATTAATTATCACATCTCTTTGCCAGTTAATTCTATCGGCGTTTACGGATACTAAGTTCCACAATTCTAAGAATTTAATTGCTTAAACTCTTAATTAAAAATTCTCAAATCATGTAAAAACCATCTCCATAGTCTAACTTTCAATCAAGATTAATTTATAAAAATTTTCTCATAAAAATTCTCGCATTAATTAAAGTTTTATTATTATTTCTTCCAAATTAATCTAGAACCACGTGTTCAGCCTAATGGGAATAAGTATTAAGATATATATCCACAAGATAGCGTCTCGTTCACCCCTGCCGGCAGAAATTCAGACCCCGTAGCGACCACGTAGAATTTCTAATCTTTGAAAAAAATCTCAAGATTAAAAAACTTCAAGACAATACACTGGCCTCAAATATACTCCGTAAATATATATTGTAATTATATTTATATATTGTAATTATATGCATTTATATAAAAAACTTTAACTATTTTCTCCATTTTTAATGTTTTAATTTCTAAACTTAGAATATTTTTCGACTTTTTTTTTCATTTTTTCGAAAATATTTTTTTTCGAATTTTTAGATAAAAACTGGGAAATTGACTAATTATTACATAAAATTAACGATTTTAATTAATTTTCTTTAAAATTTAAATTTTTTTTTTAGTACGGCATTTTTGTTTTTACCGGTGGTCGGCATGATTATGCCGCACTCACCGTACTATCCATCCAGCCGTAAAACACTAATTTCTAACTATCTCATTAATTAATTAATATTTATTCTTTTCCGCTGGGTTCCTATACCTACGACTTCTAAATTGGGGGGAGGAGGGATTATTGTTTATTTTGAGTACAATTGAGAAATGTGAAATTTAAATCTTTGTTTTCACTCATATACAGGGAAATTGCAGGTTTTTTACCTTCAAGAAACCTTAGTTCCAAATACCTGCAAAATACCTGAATATTTTACTTTCAGGGAACGTGTAGGTTTTTTACCTTCAAAAAACCTTAGTTCCAAATACCGGTAATTTACCTTAGCTTTTTTTTTAAAGGTTTTTTGCTGATTTTTTTACCTGGGTAATTATTAACATTAAAACGAAATATTTTAAAAAGATGCACAAAACATGGAGGGAAATGTTTTGAACTGTGCCCTAGTGTCTCAGTAAAAATGTACGGTTTTTGGCTTGTGGAGAAGGATCCAAAACTCAACTTTAAATCTTTTCATTCAGAATGCGGGAAAATTAGGAGTTGAAAATTTTATGCTGCACAAAAAGTTTAAGGAATCCCGGATGGGGCTGTATGAAATTTTAGGATGCCCCAGACTTTTAACAGGAATGTACCAACGTTAAAATAACTAAATAGAAAAAGGGTTCTAAAAATGAAGATCCGATTAAGACGAGGAAAATAATAAGCTATTTATGATACGAAATTATCAAGGTGCTAGGGATTTAACTGCCATGTTGTTGAGTATAAAGATATTTTTAGTAGTTTTTAAAGCAATCGGTGGACGTCAGAATGATGTTAAAGAAAATTGCGTGCAATTCGAATAATTTTTTAAAAAGCTACATGAAGGTGAGAGATCATAATCACCAAGAAGGTGATTATTATTCAAAATGCGTGGAAGTTAAATTATACATAAATATTTTTGTCTTTTATGAAAGACCTAAGAATTTGTTGGAAAAAAAAGCTAATTAATTGGGCTACTTTGAAGGGACCTAAAAGGAAACAAACGGTAATTAAAAACAGGGCCCTAAGATGGAAAATGTTATAATTACTTAGTACTTAACATATTAGATCTACAATTAGACAAAAATAAGCATATGATAAGAATTAGTTGTTAGGACAATATTTCAAAAAAATGCATGAAAAATTGAGTAAATGCTTTAAAAAAACACTAGGACACCAATAAAAATATCAGGGTGTAGGTCGTGGAAGAAGAGTCCAAAATTCAAATTTAAAATTATGCAGTGAGAAGGTGGGGAAATGAGCGGATGAAATATGCACCGCGAACATAAAATCAAAGACCCTGTGGGACCATCGGAGGCCATATAGTCTGAAATGGAATGTATGACCGTGGAAATAATTAAACGGAAAAATGAATCCAAAGATGAAATTTGTACTAAGAGGAGGGAATTTAAAAACAATTTATGATATAAAAACTTCAGAGATTCTTGTATCAGACTCCAAGGGACCAGAAACGCATTTCGAATGTAGTTGGATATAAAATATTTTATGTAGTTATTAAAGTAATGGGAGGACGTTAAAATCATGTTAAAAAAATTTGCAGGAAATTCGGATCGTTTAAAAAAAAAAAAAAAAAAAAGTTGCATCAACGGCCCCAAGAACGCAATTAATATTCAAAATTGGTGGTAGCTAAAGTCTGAGAATTTTTTTGTTGTTGTTCATGTAGTATTAAGGAAAGTTATAAGTTAGGAAAAAAGCTAGTGAATTGAACCATTGTTAAGGAATCGATAATAGGGACCCACAAACAGGCCATATGGCAGTTAAAAAGGGGGCCAAAACAGGAAAACATGTTAAAATGACTTAGTATTTAGCATTTTAGATGTACAACTAGTCGCAATTAAGCACAGAGTATGGATTATTCGTTAGAATAATATTTTTTAAAATAAACTAATTGATTGGATAAATATTTTTAAAAGGCCCCGAGGGCCCGAATAAAAATATCTGGGTATTTGATGTGGAAGAAGAGTTCGAGACTCAACTTTAAAATTTTGCTCTGAGAAGGTGAGAAATTTAGAGAATGAAATATGTATGTCTCTCAAAAAGTTTAGGAGACCTGGACTGGACCCTATGATTTCCTCGGGGGGCACGGTGCTTTATATGGAATGTTAAAATTTGAAAATATCTAAATTGATAAAAAATCCTAAAAATGAATATGAGATTAAAAGGAAGCAATTTATTCACAAATTGTTATTGATAAAACTGCAAGGGGCCTTGTACCGGGCCTCAAAGGACCAGGAATTTCTTTCGTATGTAGTTGGGTATAAAAATATTTTTGCAGACATTAAAATAATGGGAAGATGCTAAAACTAAATTAAAAGAAATTGAAAGCAATTTGAATTATTTTAAAGAAGCTGCATTAAAGGCCCCAAGAGAGCGATTAATATTCAAAATCAGTGGTTGTTAAGGTCTGAGAATTTTTTGGCCGTTCATGTAGTAGTTGGAGGACCTCAGATGTTGATAGAGAAAAAAAGCTAGCGAACAGGACCATTTTTAAGGGATCTGTAATAGGGGGCTCATAAGCGGCAGACTGATAATTAAAGCCAGGGCCCTATATAGAAATATTTCAGTACATAGCGCTTTAGATCTTTAATTAGACAAAAGTAAGCATAGAGTATGAATTATTAGCTGAAATATTTTTTTGCAAATGTACCAATTGCTTGGATAAATGTTTGATAAAGCGTCCTGGGACCCGAATAAAAATATCAGGCTCTTGGCCCTGAAAAAGGGGCTCAACTTTTAAATTTTTCACTGAGGATGTGAAGCCATTTGCACCATAGCCGCGTCCTATAAATCCCTTGGCGGAAAAGTGTCTCATCTTGAAAAAAACTTGAAAATATCTAAATGGAACTGGAATACCAAAAATGAAGATCGGATTAAATGGAAGAAATTTATTAAAAATTTTTTTTACAGAAACTTAGAGGGGCCCTGGAACGGTGTCCAAGGGCCAAGGGTCAAAAATGAAAATTAAAAGACGACAATAACCAAAAGGAGAAAAGTCCCTGTACGGACCTGCATATCATTTGGAATAGTAGTTTGTGGGTTCAAAGGTATGCAGATGATATGCTTGAGACCTCATGTCATACCTTACGCTGCTGCAGCCATTGGAGATTCCTTTGTTTTCCAGCATGATAATGCCTGACCGCATACAGCACGTCTCGTGGAGAACATGCTTGAAGCTGAAACAATACGGCGTATGGATTGGCCAGCGTGTTCTCCTGACCTTAAACTGATTGAGCCTGCTTGGGATATGCTCGGATGACGCATTCCTGCGAAACCAAATCCTCCTTTTATTGACCGAGACTTGGAGATGTCACTTCTTAAGGAGTGAAACAATATTCCCCATATTCTTATGAATAACATCATCGCATTTGTGGAAAACAGGTGTGCAGAAGTCTTAGCAAATCGAGGAGACCACACGCCATATTAAAAATCTTGCATCATTTCTAAACAATACCTTTTTTTTATCATTTACATATGACCAATGTTTGACCTAAATGCTTTTTTCATGTTTTTTTTTTCATCTTTCGAATGATTTAAAACTTAATTACAATTTTTTGCGTCTTTTTTTCTATATTGCTCATTGACACGCGTGTGCTATCTATTTTATGCCGATATATGGCAGTCTCGTAGGTTTTCTTAACTTCTTTGCTTGTTCCCCTAATTTTGTTTGAGCAGTGTATAAATTGGTTATATTAAAAATGTCGTTATGTTGCTGACTATTATAATGACGTTATTTACTTCGTTTAGTTTGGAGGTTAAAAAACCCCGCCTGTTTAGTGATAACTTATCAGAACCACGGTATTGAAAAGCATTGTTTTGAAAATTCCAAATTATATTTTATATTTTGAATGATTTTTAGATATTTTCAGGAACAGGTATAGCTTCTTCATGATTTCTTTTTCTTTGTTTTGATATATAATAATGCATATTTCGCAGTGTATATTATTTATATTAATTAATAAGAATATCCGAAATTTCTAAAATGTATTATCGTATTGTAGTTTGCATAAAATAACACGAAAGTATTTTGTGCATACATTTACTTGTATTTTCTTTGCATCAAGTGATGTAATGTGTAAACAAAATCACTAGTCGAACTACTTTTATATTGTGTGATGCAACATCAAATTTCTGCGTAATGAAAATCGGTTTCAATGTATCATTTTAATGTATGACATAATTTTCAATATTGCATGCATCTCGAGTGCTAATTTATTTATTTGAAACTCATTTTTCTATTTTAAGTTTCACGAATGCATTTATTATTTAATTTAAAACTTTTTAAAAATATTATTATTCCACTTTTTATGTATGACCTGATGTGCGCCATTAAAAAGTTCTAATTATTTTAGGCCTTTTAAATATCACGATGCCTAATATTTTTAAATATAGGTGACTTAAGGGTGTAAAAAGGGTGTATGGGTATTCAAACTTCTTATTTTTCAATTTATATTTCCTCTCAAGTGCATCAAACTGGCAAATTGTCTTATTTAGAAAGTACACAAGGTGCCGTGATTGCTGGTTCTTTGTTAAATGCAGAAAATATTGCAAAAAATCAATAAAAACGGTGTTTTGAACCGATTTTTACGAAGTGAAAGGTCTGGGAACGAAAAAAAAGTCATACTGAGAAGATAATTGTTTATAAATCAAATTCTACTGAATTGATCCTAAAATGACATCACACGGCACCTTATAAGTCTCTTCAAAAATCCCCTCAGCAAGTTTCACGTTTCTACTTTTAAAAATGTGTCTGAAATTGTATCAGATAATTTCGAGCTGTTGAAGGTGAAAAAGCTTTTTTTCGAATACACCCTTAATCATAATTTTTTACTCTGTCATTCCTTCGGACTTCATAAGTGACAGATATGAATTGCCTTATAAAGAAAGCAATAAAATCCAGCTTTTATTCCATGGCGATCTGATTTGTGGACAGATAATATCTTGCATGCAGTACAATAATAAAATTGTTTTTTAATGGGATCTCTTTCATCACAAAAATGATAATAATGAAAAATAATGAATAATAATTAAAAATAATTTAAGTATGACAGGGTTAAATGCGTTTCGCGTGGAATAATTTTCTTATTTCAATGTCTTTGTACTTTTTTATATATATGTGCAAATTTTTGATTTCTTAAATTGAATTTTTAATTTCTTAATTTTTTTATTAAAATATTATTTTAACGCAATATTGTTTCACAACTGATTGAAATAAAAGATAATTTCAAATTCATTTAGAAAATGGCGAAAATGATTAAATCTTATAATCTCTATAGTTTTCTCTATCCTTCAAACAAAAATGGAGTAATTACCGTAACTTCGGGTGTATAAGCCGCAGATCAAACAATTCTTTTTTGACCCAGTTTTTTTAAGAAACAAATATAACTACTTAGATCGCCGTAAATATTTGTCTTCAATCACTAAATAAGATTTCTGTATAATCAGAAGCTGCAATCATTAGAGTCATTTTATTAAAATTTGAAACAAAAAATAATATTTCGAAAACTTTTAAATTGTAATATCAGTTTTGGTAACTGTGGATCTACGGTCAATTTTTCTGAATAACCAATCCTTTTATATGTCATTTATCCTTATCACTGCCAAACGTTTCGTATTTTAGGACAAATAACCATGAAACATAACCAATCGTTTAGTCAGTCTTTCATAAAATTATTTCATAAGGATTGTATACGTATATGGGTGATTTTCAAAATAGGGGACGATTTCAAAAGTGAAATCTTAAAAAAATTACTATTAGCAAAATTTCTGAAAAAAATAGGTGTTATTAATATAGTATTAGGTATGCTTTACATGTAGTCAGCAGAGCTAAATATTTAAAAATTAACTTAAAAAAAATAATTAGTATTTTTTGAGCCATGCTAATGACAAAACAAATTGCATGGAATAAATATATTAAGAAATTTTTATTTTCTTCCTGTTTAAATATTTTTTTCTATATTTATTAGCCTTCCTTTTCAGCAAATGGTTATATGTAAAATATAAGGAGAATAAAAACATTACCAAAGAGCAAACTTTGTTTACATGAGCAACATTCTGACACTAACAATGTAAGAAGCTGTCTTAGTGATGACAGATTTAATGTCTGACAGATTTAATGCATATTTTAGGGATAATAAATGTAATACCTAAATTTATATGTAAATTTAAACTTTATAAAAGATACAATATAAGCAATGGTTACATTTATGCACATAGGAGTCTTTAGCATGGACAGAAAAACCATGCTAATGACACTGATATTTGTCCATGCTAATGACAAATTTTAATTTAAATAAGATTATGAGCCATAATATAATTACAATGCAATAGTCCTTTCTGGGGCTTTTTAAAACACAAAAGTCCTATGCAAATAAGTAAAACAAAAATTTTAATTATAAAATAAACATGAAAATTATTATCCATTCTAATGACATACAATTGATGTACGCCCCTAATATTCAACTTCTATTCTTAAAATACAATACATGCTACTATTTTCAGGCTGGAATAAAATGGCTACTTGTTGCCATGGAGAAACTATATTTTCAAACTATTGTCATATGTGAAAATGAAATTGTTATTAATAATCAGCTGCTATTGTATGACCTTGTTTTGAAAATAGAATATGGAAAACAAACTTTAATTCTTTTTTTATATACTATAATTTTATTTTTAAAAAGAAATTTATTGGATAAATCCTCTCCTTGATTAATTTAAAGAAAGAATAACATTTGTTTTATTTTATAAACATGATATTAACTCTTGAAAAAGCTAGTATATACAAGGCACAGCTGCTGTGGACATCCATGCTAATGACCTTTTGAACATTTATTCTGTTATTTTAAGGTGTTTTTAACTAAAAAGTGAGTAATTCTTGAGTGCAAATAATGAATTATATTAAGACAAACATATCTAAATATAAAAACATGACAGAAAATCTCTCAATTTTTTTTGTATGCCGAAAGACATAAATTGTCCCCTAGTTTGAGAATCACCCATATATATACACACATATATATATATATATATATATATATATATATATATATATATACCGGATGATCTAGAAGTTCCGGGAGTTTTGAAATGCTAATAATTAGCAAATTATAAACAATAGAAGTATGCGGCTTTCACTGAAATGCTTAGAAACTTATGGGATTTGTTTTGTCAATGAAATAAACATATGTTAGTTACACTTTTTGCCAACAGGTGGCGCTAAAATTGATAGTATTATTTTTTTATGGTATGATACAGCTTACTAAAAAAGAAGGATTGGTGTCCATGGGTTACAAATTTTCATTATGATACCATAGCTTATAAGTACCGCCGTGACCCGATGCAAAAAAGCGTGCACTGCACAGTAACCTTAGAACAGAAAGAAATGCCAGAAGAAATTTCAGTTCATCTTGATATTAGAAGTGTACTGCACTCACCATGAGCTGATGATTTCCATTGAGTATTGGATCGAATTCTATCTCATTTACGATTGCAACAGATGTTTGTGATGTCCTGCTTCTGTTACGATTTTCCAATGAGCCTTTTTTTCAAATCTAATTTACCATAGCATTTCACATTTGTAATGGCAATCGAATCTTTTGCAGTTTTAACTTTACGTATTTTACGATAAGAACGCAATTCGACATGCAAAGAAAGCATGTCTAAACATAGTAGTTACTGATCAAATTTTGAATCAAAATTCCTTTTTAATGCAATTTCAATTAATTCAAAAAAAAGTGTTTGAACATAAACCACCCATAAAATGAAATCCCGTCAATATCTTAGAAGAGATGTTTCGGAATGAACTTATGTGTCTATATAACGCATAATATAAATACATTCAGTCTTTAACAGCAGCGCCACCTGTTGCTAAAAATTGTAACTATATATATTAAAAAAAATCATTCTAAACAAAATTCGCGCATGTTTCTCAGTATATATCTGAAAACCGGACCTTTGTATTGTACATAGTTTCCTAATTATTAACATTTAAAAACTCCCGAAACTTCACCCGGTATATAAGGTATTTATTGATATACTTTTTAAATATCAACGTACTTGTGATTCCCAATGCTTTAAGGAATTCATCTAATATTGGAATGGAAAATTATTTGTTTTCTGCATGCATATCATAAATGAAAGAAGATTCTTTATCATTTATTAAGTAACATTTTTTACAACGAAAATCAATTGGTAATATGTAAGTTATATGTATATAATTCTTAGTTATAATCTAATGTCTTGGGTAGAAAATTTCTTTGTATCGCCTCATCAATATATAAAACTAAGTATGATTATGAAAAAATAAAAAAAAGAATATTGCCCAGTTAAACTGATGGCATTGAGCTCACAAGCTACGCATACTAATTGCACATTACAGCCTTGTATTTCGTTAATTCCGTTCGAAAAAAAAATTAAGAAGGGAAAACAGCTCTCCCCTTTCTCCTTTTTTATACTTAATCATTGAACTTCCTAAACTATCAAGTACATGCTTTATCATATTAAAAAATCTATATCCAAAATTCAGAGCAAATCGGATAATTCTTAATAAAAACCCATTTAGAATTTATATAATTTAAGAGGAGTTATTCCCCTCTTTTATACTTAACCATTAAACTTCCAAAACTATTCAGAGATTTGAACGAAATCTGACAATTCTGATTGAAAAATCCATTTATGCAAGTTAAGGGGAGGGGCATTAGACCCCCGTTCCCCCTGTTTATACTTATGCAATGAATACCTAATAACAGCCACGGACTCCCCTCATCAGAATGATCCTATATCTAAATTTTGAACCAAAACTGTTAATTCGGCATGAAAATCCCGTTTATATCAATTAAGGGGAGGGGCATGAGCCCCCCCCGTTCCCCCTGTTTATACTTATTCAATGAACACCTAATAACAGCCACAGTATCGCCTCATCCGAATGATCCTATATCTAAATTTTGAACGAAAACTGTTAATTCTGCATGAAAATCTCGTTCAATTAAGGGGGGGCATGACCCCCCCGTTCCCCCTGTTTATACTTATTCAATTAACACATAACAGTCACGGAATCGCCTTAGCAGAATGATCCTATATCTAAATTTTGGACAAAAACTGTTAATTCGGCATGAAAAACCCATTTATATCCATTAAGGGGGGGGGCATGAGCCCCCCGTTCCCCCTCTTATACATATCGAATGAACTCCAAAAACTAATCAGGGAAGCGCCTTATCAGGATATACCTATATACAAAATTTCAAGTGGTTCCGATATATTTATCATGAGTTATCGAGTTACGCACGAACGCACATTCATACAGAACGGACGGGCACATAAGCTCTCAGGCTATGATAGCTTGTGAGCTAAAAATTACTGTATTTGGAACTATATTTAAATTAAACATCATGAACAGATTCTATACGGTACCAAAAAAGTTGCATAAAAGTGTCCTTATTTTCATGACTATTTTTTTTTCATTGTTTAACCAACAAAATCGCTAAACTGAAAGAATATCCTTGATTTACTTTTCTTATTTAATACTATAAAAGATAGAAAACTATAATGTACTAGCAGTCTCCGCCCGCTACGCTGGTCAGTTTCTCTAAAATAATCTTGAATCAAACGAAATATATTTAAATAAACAATCTTAATATCGAATCAAATACCCACAATTTTTATCTGATTTATGTAATCTTACATTGGTCAGTTCAAAATTCATTTTGGCGACAAAATACCTCTAAAATGATTAAATAACTGACAAATTACGAAAGTACTAAAGTAATCAAAATTTTTTAGTAGGTTTTTTATCTTGAATTCCACTTGAATTGTTTCTACCTGAATTTGCTTCTGAGATATGGTGAAACATGTTACTATTTTAGACCATCCGATGAACTTCCTAAAGGAGAGGTTTATATATATATATATAGATAGATAGATAGATAGATAAGTATTCAAAATTTCAGGTTTTTGCGCCGAAGACATCGCCAAATTAGGAAAATGTGAAGTATCTCACCAAGTACTGGATTTAAAAGAATTTGCTTAGTACCATTCAATTAAGCATAAAAAATACACTAAAATATGCACTAAACGAACAAATAATTAGTAAAATATTAAGAAAAATATTAATAAAAAGTCGAAATAAAAATCATTTAATGACATTTTAAACACGTGAATCGTATTTAATGTCATTGAATGCGACATTCACGATCATCCATTATTAGCATCTAATCTGATAGTTTGGCGATAATTTTTTGGTCGACGGGATAACCTAGTAGTACCTTTTTTTTATTAGAATGAATGATAAATTAATTGCAAGTATTTTTTCATGATAATGATTTTTCCTTCACACTCAAAATATTTCTTTTTTAGGTACTTCTAGATTATCCCGTCGACCAAAAAATTATCGCCAAACTAAAAGATTAAATGCCAATAATGGATGATTGTGAATGTCACATTCAATGACATTAAATGCGATTCGCGTGTTTAAAATGTCATTAAGTGATTTTTATTTCGACTTTTTATTAATATTTTTATTAATATTCTACTAATTATTTGTTTTTTCGTTATTTAAAATAAAAATTATATCAACATGTATAGTTTGACTATTAGTTTGGCGATTTGTATAATTCGGCGAAATTGGTCGACGGGATAACCTAGAAGTACCCTTTTTTAGTGATGGTAAAAAACTGCAGATGAAAAAGATATAATAGTAAGGCTAAAACACAAATTTAATGACTGCTTGGCATATGACTTGGCGGAGACTCGATAAGTACGCTAATTCTATGAACCTAAATATCCAGATAGAGTGTAAAGAAACAATTGGTACCATTTGATTATTCCGTCGATCAATTTCGCCAAATTATACAAATGGATATAATTTTTATTTTAAATAACCAAAGAATCAATAAATTACTAAAATATTAATAGAAAACGAGATAAAACATCGAATTAAAATTAGTTGATGACGTAACAATTATGTAAAACATATTTAATGTCAAAAGAATGTGACATTTACGATCATCCATTATTAACATTTAACCTTAATCTTTGGCGACAGTTTTTTGGTCGATGGGAGATTAAGTATTGCCAAATAATGTAAACAAATTATATAAACAATGATATTGCCAATAATATTTAGATGCAGATATCATCTACGGATCACGTTGGCACGATTACAACAAAATTGCGATTTTATGCCTCACGTGGTAATCCAGTAATGTAATAGTCGTTTATTTATCAGTAAACTATTTCATTATTTTTCTTTCTATTTTAAAACTATACAGATTGTTTTGCTCCATAATTACTAATTGAATTAATTAATTTATTATTTTTTTTCTGATTATACTTTTTTGGCAACTGGAAAGAAAAATGGTTATTTTTTATCGGAAAAATTTTAATTGATTCTGTATGAAAAATAATAAAATTTTGAATTATTAAGAAAAATATTTGAATAAATCAATTAAAAATTAGCCTATGTTCATCGGAAATAGTGTAGCTTTCCAACGGTGAAAGAATTTTTCAAATCCGTCGAGTAGTTTCGGAGCCTATTCAATTCAAACAAACAAACAAACAATCAAATCTTTCCTCTTTATAATATTATTAGTATAGATGAAAACATTCAAATATATGCTTAAATGCAATTGTTTCTTAGTAATTTATCTTAAAAAATTGTAGTCATAAAATAAAAATTAAAGAAATTCTTCTTTTAAAATTAATGATAAATATTTTAATAATATCTTTCGTATATTTTCTTTCTTATGCGATTCTGTTAAGGAATTTTTAAGGACTGATTTATTTTGTACTAAGTGAAATAATAATAAAAAAATAGTAACAAAAACTTTTAGTCCGAAATCTTGAAATTTTCACAAAATAACACTTATATAAATATTCTACATTTGCTTCCGCTTAAAAGCTCAACAATAGCAATTGAGGTTTCATGCTTTGGTGGAGTTTAATGATAACAAATTGTTGTTGAGGGATTTGTGAATGTGGTTTTTAACGCTATTATTTTTGCCTTTTACTTGTACGTTATTTTTTTCTGTTTAGATAAAGAATAAGTATAAATTAATATTTACTGTACATTTTTTAAAGAGACTTCATTTGTTTGCTTTTGATAGAAATTATTTAGCAACGATATTTTGATACAATCGGTGAAAATTTGTTTTTATCGGTTCCATTTTAAAGTATTTAGTCTACTTCATAGTTATACAATAGACATTTAACTCTGTTTCTGTTTTTTTAGGATCATGAATTTTCATAACAAATAACATGCAAAACATATTTAGACAATATTCATTAAAACAAGACAATATTCACGAGATAATATTCATAAAAGAATTATGCTGGATTAGATTTTTTTTTTTTTTTAGTAGGTTACTGAAATATTCTGTAAGTGATAGTTATATGATTCTTAGAACTATTTATATATTAAATCATTAAGTAATTACATGGATTTAATGATTTGTTTAGACATGTGTTTTTGCAATTTTTTTTTTTTTCAGAAGTGCATCTGAAAGTGTGCTTTTTAATTACAGAAATGCTTTTTCCAATTGCAGAAATATTTTGTAAAATGTAAAGAATTGTTTTTTAAGCAATTTAGGTTTAAAAAAATTCCATTTAAAAATTACGAAAATAAAAATTTTATGCAGTCCCCCTGTCCTGTGATATTTAATAAAATTCTTGCATCACTCTAACAAACAATACAATAAAGGTTCATTCATCTAACATTAAAATTGACCGAGTTGTGAAACTTTAAATTTCATGACTTAAACCACTTTTCTGTAGCTGAAAACGAATGAGTTGGGCTGATCTCTAAGAGAACGTGCTTAAAGTATTATGAAGGGCGTCCATTTCCAACGCTGTCCAATAGCTAATTCCTAAACCATTTGTCACAGACATTTTCCAATTACAAAAATGTTTTACACAAGAGAAAGAAATATTTTTAAATAATTTAACTGAAGGTGCTACCATCGTATAAATTTTATGGCAGTGTTAATTTTTATTAACTTCTAGATTGGTTATAATAGTTCACACGTGAGTTTTAGAATTCTCTTTATCGAGTAAATCAAATTTTGAGAAATTGCTTAAATGCAGTTTTCATTATAAAGGAGGTGGGTTAATAAGGGCCATTTTTCGCCCATCAGCACCTAGACATGACATAATTTTTTTTCATTAGTATGCTCATAACAAGTGAGAAAATAATATCTTGAATGAAAGTTTAATAATTGATGGAAAAATAAAAGTTATAATAATTTTATATAAAATAAATTTAAGTAAATATTATGTGTATTAATGAGCATAAACACAATTGTCATTAGTTTTAATAAATATAAACAATAGTAAATACAACAATAAGCATGAAATTAAGATAAATGGAGCTTACTAAGATTATTATTTCAATACATGAAATATCGGAAATAATAAAAATAATAGAAAAATTTCAGACTTTTTGGACAACATGTTTTAGATTATTTTCGTTATTGATTGCTTCACCACAATCACTAATGGACCATTCAGCGGCCGCGTCTTCTAAAGTATATGAACACATTCGATATTTGGATTTTAAATTTTAATTGAGCGATGGTTCATTACAGTAGTATTGTAAGACAGAAACCATAGTATGAAAACAACATGCACCCAGCACTCTAAGGGCACTTTTGCGTACTTTACATTGACTGTACCATTATGTTATAATGTTTAGCTGTGTTTTTATCCAAATATTATTGGTTTTAGAAATTGTGCGCTGAAAAATCAAATTTTGGTTACGAGAGTGTTGCTTAGCATCATCTGTTGAAAACTGTTGCTGCTTAGTTAAGAAACTTGTCATTTCATGTTCAATATCAAATTCGTGCAGAAGTTTCAAACAATCCCGGTAAAATCTATCAATACTCTCAACATCATTTGGCTTTAGCCACTTTCTGATATTATATGAATATTTTTTAATGTATTTGTAAGTATGTTAGCCTAATTGTTCTTTGTTTCCGCGAAGTAAGGAACGAAAACATCCAAAATGTAATTTGAAGTTTTGACGAATACCATATCCTTAACAAAAGGTCTTCCTTTGTATAGCCAGAAGGAATGTCTCTGAAAGGAATAGTTCACACTCTTCTGGATATAAATGTACGTGCTATCAAAAGAAATCATCACAGTATCATTGTTGTCATCCGGAATAAACAATCTTCCTGCTGAAGGCCTTGTATATTTTTCAATTACTTGTGTTCTGGTGATGTATTCCATTCTACGGTGTTTTAGAACAACGATCTCAATCAAAGGCTGGTTTTCATATTTTACAGAAGATATTATTATTTTTCTTATATTGAATAATGTAGACAGAACACCATAATAGAGACCAGTTCTAAGTTTTACAAGCAACTTTGCAAAGTAAGTACGAGATGACATCTTTATTGAGGAACGTATTTTGGACTTTACAAGTTTAAAGATATACCGTATTTACTCGTGTATAGGGCGCAAGCGTGTATAAGGCGCACCCCTACTTTACAAGTAAAAATTACGATTTCTTAAAATCTCGTATATAACACACGCCATAAATTTGATACGCTGATGAAGAATGACCAAATAAATTTCAGTAAAAAAAAAAAAAAAAAAAAAAAAAAAAAAAAAAAAAAAAAAAAAAGTCGAAACAAACATTACGCCAGACCAGAAAACAAGACGAAAATGCATTTCTAGACTTCGGGTTGCAAGAGACGGGAAATAGGAATGAGTGACGGTAAAGAAGATTGCTAATTAGCGTTTAGATAATGTCATTAGCATTGTTGTATAAAAAACTGCAAGGAATGAAATAAATATGCAGTAATACTTCAATTAAGTAACATTTTCCGAGTTTTAATATCGTCTTTGAATAATTTCTTTTTTCATATGTATATCGTTCGACTGCCTCCAACAGTAAAATATTATTCCGTATATAAGGCGCACCTAGGAGTTTTGCCTTAATTTTTGGAAAAAAAGTGCGCCTTATACACGAGTAAATACGGTCGTTAAAATCAGACATAAATATACCCATGAGAATATAATAATAGATTTCGGAAAAGTGTCCCAGTATATCAAAATCGAAGCCTTCTTCGCTCCATTTCTGATAATGGTTTGAATATTTTCATGCATCGCATTTCTTACATCGATGTATTCTCACTTACAGGACTTAAATCTTGCAGAGTCAAATTACCGATCAAATAATGAGTTTTACATCATCGTTTTCGCGACAAGTCTGAACACGCTCCGATAGTAGTGCATTTGATTCTCTCACATCATACATTTGTTTCTTTTACAGGTAGAAGCGCACACTGAACCCAAATAAAATAATGCTCATAAAAAAGCTTATAAAGCGCAGAATCATTGCATGTCAAAGTTAATTGGGTTCATCGAGCGCTTCTTAGTAAAAAATTAATTCAAAGACACAAAAAACGTCAAAAATGCAGAAAAAAGCCAAAACACTCCACTTTCGGGTTATAATTTCCATGACTTACTATTTTATCTATCACGTAAAACTTATATTAATCGAAAATACATATCTTTAACTAAACAAAGCCACAGAACAATCCTCTGAATTCGAAATTTTTTTCCGGGTATATGATGGGCGAAAAATAGCCCTTATTGACCCACCTCCTTTCGAGATTGTAGTGTTACATTAGTGCAGATTGGTATAGATTGATAGAGAAAACAAAGGCAATAAAGCGAGTTTTGAAATTCACATCCTCAGTTGTATTTTTACCAACATTTTATTTCGTAAGGAAATGAAGCTCTTTTTCCATAAATTTAAGTTAAACAGGTGTGTTATTTTGATAAGCTTTTATTTTACTCAAATCATTCGTATGTATGTATTCCTAGTTCAAAATTTTTATTTTTATTTTAACTCACTTCCAAATATCAATCGAGGTTCGATTCGCATACTTATTTATATCGAATGACAATGTAATATTAATAAGATTTTAGGTGCGTACCATTTATTTATTTTATAGGACTACACCAAATTCTATTAGTTTAAGTAATCTAATAGAATTTTAAATAATATATTTATTTGCAGCGAATTGTACCCGTTATTTTTCATTACTTAACTCTTTCAATACCAAAGCGCCCGAGACGCCCCGTCAGACAGAATACCCAAGACGCCCGAAAGCGCCTAGACTAATTCAACCCCTCTTTTCTCCGGAAAACTACCTGTCAAGACGTGAAGTGGGATGTAACGGAAGGATTATCTTCTCTTTGTTAGCTTGATTTCTTAAAAGGGATTTTTTTTGGGGGAACCAGATAGGGAAAATGAAGTCTGTTTATACACTCTTTAAAAGATATTCATATTCATATCTTTATGTAAATTTTCCCAAAGATAATTTTTGAAAGGGGAATGAAAGAGAAAACGTAAAAAAAAGAAAAAAAAATGCAGATAACATGAATTTTTTTGAGGTGGAAAAAATGTTAAATAAAAGAAATTTTTTAAAAAATGAAGAAAATGAGTCAAAATTTTGAGATTTGGCACAAGAAAATGCAACATTGGCAACATGCAGCATAGACTATTTACTATAAAATTAAAAATATAGGGAAATGTATTTTGGGGATTCTACTACTACTACTAATAATAATAATAATTAGTTAATAAAAAATTGAATGTAAGTACAGATAGTTTTATTTCATTTTTTGACAGTGAATTGCATTTTTAGTAATAAACGAGTGTTTTCTCACGAGGAATTTTATCAGGTTTTCGCGTTCAGAAATTCCATCAAAAACCCCGATTTTGACCGCTGTTTCTAAAAGACCATCTGCACTTATCTAAAAATGAAAATCATTGTTCGACTTTACAGTTTATGAATAAGATCTCCCTACTATTTCCATGCGTTAAGGAAGAAAGCTGAATTCAGTAATGCGTTAGAAAAATACATTCCTTGGTTCCAAGTACTATAAAAAATTGTAGTATTTCTGTACGGGCAAGGGAAGAATTTTTCCCGAGTCCCTATAATGTAATGATTCAAGATTAGACGTAGCTGCAATTTTAGCTCAGTACTTTTCCTTTTCATTCTTTTTTTGAAAATATTTATATTTAAAAATATTTCATATCGTTGTTGTTTAATCTGTTTGAGTCATAATGAAATGAATATATTAAAACTTTGCAAGGAAGAAAAAATTAGATTTTGATGGTGTAACTATTGATTTTATTAGTACGAAAATGAAAGAAAAAACATGTAGTTTAAAATATATTTCATGCTCTCAAAGTAATAACTAAAATATTTAAACGCATTAGAATAAATGTGCATATATCAGTATTATCGAAAGTTAATTGTGTAAAACAAGTGACTTTTTTTTTCTTCTTTCCTTGTTTTCCTGTGAAATTAATGGTTACAATAATTACATCAAAATCTAGCTCTTTTTTTTCTTTCTTTCTTTTTCTTTCTTTCTTTTTCTTTCTTTCTTTCTTTTTTTTTTTTTTTCAAATTTTTAATACATTTATTTCATAGTGATGCAGACAGATTTAACAACAGCGACATGAAATAAGGTACCCTGGGGTAATAACGCCAGGCGGGGTAATAACGCCAAGTGCTTATATTTTGCATAATTATGAAATAATCAGGTAAATGACACCCATGTGCTCTGCACAGAAGGGTTTTGAGTCATATAAATCGCAAAAAACAGCTTCAAGTTAATTTGTTTCATTTTTAGGTCTTATTGTTTTTACAAGCAACTAAAATTAACGCTTGATCTAAAATTTGCGAGCTAAGGTTTTTGATCTGAAGACTATATTTTTTTATCCAGAAATACTTTGTTTCTTACATAAATTTGTAGTGTATTTCATGTACTTTCAAATTGTTGTAGAAGATTTTGGATATCTTCTCGAGATAATTTGTAGTTTAGGATTTACTGCACAATAAGTATCCCGGGGTAATAACGCCAAGGGATTGGCGTTATTACCCCGGTTGATTCCCAACAGTGGCCGAACTATATCCGAAGGCGGTTTATATATTAATATGGGATAGCATTATCATCATTGTTGAAATGGTAAGATTAAGAGTGGGGGGGTGCCCAATTCTTCAAAATAATCTCTCTATTTTATTTTTTATTATATTATTATTATTATTATTATTGTTATTATTATTTTTTTTTTTTTTTTTTTTTTTTTTTTTTTTTTTTTTTTGCTAATGTAAAAAATAATTTTTAACTCTTGTAAATAAAACTATATCAAAAGGTTTTCGAGATTCAAATCCGAGCATCTTCAAAATCAGGTTTCCATTAAATTTCCACTGGATTGTTCAAATTTTAACTGTCCGCTTTCTCAGCGTTCGGTTTTTCAAAACTTTATAAATTTAAACTTTAACTGATATGACAGAAGTTGTAACGTATGAATGTGATGCAGTTTGTGAGACCACAAAATTGAAAGATGAATAAAAGGCGGGAATAACTCATAGGATTGTGTTTTTGTACTAAACTTTTTATACAAGAGTATTATACTTAATATTCACCTATTTAGTCTCTGGTGATAGTACTAAAATTCCAAATGAAACAAAATTTCGGTAGTGTTTGCAGTTAAACTGAAAATTACAAGTTAAACTAAAAAATTAAAAGAAAAATAGTCGTCTACGAGACCGGTAACATTAGTTAAAGGTTAAAATGCGATCCATGATTAAAAATCATAGAATACTGTTCCTGCGCTAAACGTTTTGTACAGAATTAATTCTAATTAAATTTAATCTATTCAAATATTTCTAACAATATTACGAGAACTCCAAACGAAAGAGAATTTCAGTTGTAACTATAGTTAAACTGGAAAATACAAGTTAAACGCTATTTTTTTTGGGGGGGGAGGGGGTACAGTGTTTAGTCAGATTGCTAACAGCAGTTAAAGGTTAATTTTGTTGCTAATATAGAGATAATGATATATAACCATATGAATTATGTATAAAATTGAATAAGAGATCTCTTTGGGATAATATTTTTTAATCAAAAATTTTATTCAATTTATTAAAAATTTATTAAATCATGCTCTTTAAAACGTCGACAATTTAACTGTAGGTTTGGAGAATCCGCATTAGTGTGAAGTTATGGGTTAAAAACTATTTACTAGATTAGTATAATAGTATTAACCCTTAACTACTGTGACAAAAATTGTCGCATTACTTACTGTGAGCGGCCTGTCAGACCGCTTAATCTAATGATGAATAAAATGTTAAATTAACTTTTAGAATATTATTTTTGTATTGAAACTTATATACAGGACTATTATAAATAAAATTCAGCTATTCAAAAGTTTCTAGAGATAGTAATAGGACTCCAAATGAAACCAAATTTTCCTGGTATCTATAGTTAAACTAAAAATTGCAAGTTAAACTCTGAAACTTGAAAAACTCAGCGGTATGTGAGACGATAACAGCAGTTAAGGTTTAACAAAAATATTTATTACATATAACTCTAGTTGTTATAAAACTTCACATGATTAAAATATTACATTATGAAAATGTTTCTTATAATCATATTTAAGCGAGACTTTTTAAGCAAAGAGAGACACAGTTTGTTGTATTCTGTTGAAGCTCTCCCTCACTCCTTTTTCTTTCACTTTCACAAAAAAATCAATATTTTCTATTGCATAGAATGCATACATGGGAATATAAATACTGATTCAAATAATCCGTGCAATGTTTCTAATAATTCTATTTAAATGGTCATTTTTAAGCAAAACGTAGCTTAGAATCTGATATTCTTTTGCCTCCCCCTCCCCCGCCCCCACCACAGCTTTATTTTTCTTTCAGAGTCACAAACAATTGTACATTTTCAATAGCTTAGATTACAATTTGTCAATTTCTAGAGCTGTAGAGTTTGTATTTTTAGAATTGGGCAATCTACATGCCATTATTTCATCTTATTTAATAGTTTTTGTTTGCATGGCGTTATTACCCATACAGGTGGGTATTAACGCCAAATAGCATTGGTCAAGAAAAAACGCCATTACATTTTATGAATACATATCTGTTAAATTATTTTATTTTATATAGATAGTCAATGAGTTGCTGTATCAGATCCTATATTTGTTTGAAAAATACAATGTAAAACTAAGCCGTGAAAATTGGTAGAACCTTAACGTGGCGTTATTACCCCAGGGTACCTTATTTTTTTATATATAGATTCTTTTGAATAAAGAATAAAAGGAAAAAGTACCGATCTAAAACTGCAATTATGTCTAAATTTGGAACATTACACTAATAGTGAGTCTGGGCAAATCCCTCACTTGACTATAAAGAAATGAATCACGGAAACAATCGCCCCCGACAAAAAGGTATAATAAGGCTTGCGTTAATTAAGATTGAAAAAGCCCACACATAAGAATAACAAAGATTTGATGACTTTGATTATGGCAATTATAATTTCAAGTAAACCACGTGCTAATCGCGTGCATTTCTACTGGAAATAATTACGGCATTGTATACATATTGTTTAATAGTAAAACCTCCATTTCAAATAAGGTCCTACTTCTATGATTATCGTATAGGCAAAAGGGGAAGCTGCCCGGCTCCCCAAACTCTTTTTTTTTTTTTAATTAATACAATTTGTAGCTACAAAGAAAGCTTGGATGTCCTCATTTGAGTATTTCACTCAAGATATTGAGTATTGTTATTCAGTGATTGATAACTGATAACTGTTTAGGGTACAAACCTACACTTCAGTTCGTATCATTTTTAAATCCGATTTTTAATTGTGCAATAGGAAAGAACAAGGAGAAAACTCTGAACCTTTTTTTTTATCATTGGGTTTCACAAAATAAGAAGATAGGGAGGAAACAGATTTATGAATGTTAAAACTGTTTTTAAATCCAAAAGGACAAATTTATGACATAAGTCTTAATTTGTTTTCGTTCGGAAATTCAGGAAAAATAGTAGGTGTTAATGTTCAGAAACTATCTAATCAATCACAAACTCGTGTTTCGTTTTTTTTTTTTTTTTTTTTTTTTTTAAACCCAATTGCTTTTTAGAAAATAATGTCAAAAAGGAGCGTTTTGAATCAAATTTCTGCATGAAAGATTAATAACCACACAAACAAAGGTGAAATTGTGTTTGTCACGTGATCAAAATCGCTTATACCTGAATACGTAGTTTAATGAAACAAAAAATTGGAAAACACTGTTCATTTCCAAATCGCTTCCATGATCAGACATTGCAATTTTATATCTTTCCGTTAAAAAGCAATTTGTAAATATGTCAAAACATTTTGCGCTTATTTAACAGAGCAGTTAAGAACAGGTTTGCCGGAAATTATGTTTTCAAATTGTGAGATTTAGGGCAGGGTCAGATGAGATACATTTTACAATAACTATAGAAAATAAAATTGATTTTATAGATTCTTTCATCTTGCTACAAATGGAAACTTATATATAAAAGCAATGCTGCATAAAGAAGTAAAGAAAAGTAAACTTTACATACAGAGATTTTAAAGAGGGGGGGAGGGAGGAAATATAGATAAATAAAAAAAATTGTTATCTATCTTTTGAGGTGAGGGAGAGGTTGATTTTAGGGGAAGTAACAAAAAAATGAGATAAAATCTTGAGATGTTTGGTAGGGTGGGATTTTCTGTGTGGGGTGGAGGGGGGGGGCGAAGGGCTAATTCAAAAGAAAATGTAATTTATAGATTCTTTCACCTCTCTACATCTATAGCTTACATATATAAGTAAAGTTGCTTCTGCGTTCAATATATATATTTTTTAAATGTCGCAATATATAAGTTATTTATGTAGTGAGTTTACGGACTCTATAAGAGAGGTTTGAGTTATTCTTACTTCGTTGTCTCCTCTTATCTTTTTAGTGATCATTTTTGTAGAAAGTTAAAAGAAATATATACTTTATTTTATGGAAGAAACGCCTTACCCATCATAAGCGCCGCATTCCTCAAATTAACCTCAATAAGCTAAAAAAATATATCGTAATCGCCGAACCCGTGATATATGCTATTTTTGTCGACACAGTCACATGGACATAATTTTATTTAAAAATTTCTGAACAGTGCAGGGAGCCTCTTTTTAATAACTGAAGATGTGTAAAATTTTATTTAAATACGGTTTTAAATACATAATTATTTTTGGAATTTTTATTTTACCCAATGTTTATGCGCGCGAAATAAAAAAATCATAACCGCACGCACTTGAAAAAAAAAAAATAATTTTGTTAACGCCGTGACCTTTTTTCCATAAAATATGGTATGTAACCATCGATGAATAGCATATAGTATATCAGTGTAACAATTTGGAAGAATCTGAAATTTTATTAAGGGTGTGTTCCAATATAAACAGCTTATTTTGTGATTTATTTTTCAATTCATTTTTCTTTCGATTGCGTCAAACTGGTAAATTCTCTTATTTAGACTCTACACAATGTGCCGTGCTTGACGATTCTTTGATAAATGCAGAAAACATTGCAAAAAGATGCTGTCAAACTGGATATTTTGAACGGAATTTTCCAAAGCGTGAGATGTGGAAACAAGAAAAAAAAAGAAAAAAAAAAAAAAAGAGAAGGTCATACTGAGAAAATTATTTTTTATAAATCAAATTTTAATGAATTGAGCATAAAAAGTCACGCGGCATCTTCTAAAATCACCTCAGCAAGTTTCGTGCTTCTACTTTTAAAAATGAACCTGAAGATGTATCCAAATATTTCGAGCGGCTGAGGGTGGAAAAATCGTTTTTCAAATGCACCTTTTATCCCGCCATTCGCTCCCCCTCACGCAGAAACCTACCTACCTGGAAGTAAAAAAAAATAAAAATATTTTTCTGTCAGCATAATGTCATGGTTTAAATTCATGATACATATCTCAATATTTTATTTATTATTTTTATATGTGAGTTCTTTAAACCTCGTCACATTTAAAAAATGTCAAATGAAAAAAAAAATAATAAAAACTCTTCTTTATTTACATTTTACCTTGCGCATTAAAAACTCTCTCTCACTCTCGTTGTATTATACTCCTCTCCTCACAACAACATTCTTATCCAATATCCCCCCCCCCCCCCTCAAAAAAAACCTTAATCTTTTTTTTTTTTTTTTTTTTTTTTATCTTCTCCGCAATTGTTGTTATTCTTTTTTTTATCTACAATATTTCTTCAAATATTGCCTAAATTTAAACCTTGCATTTGTAAAAATTCATATCAAAATTACAGAATTTTATTAACATTTAGAAATGTTCGCTCAGACGTTCAAACAATGCTCCTAAAAAATGCAGGTAGAAAAGAATTTACTTCAACAAGTTCCGTTTGCAATGGTATCCACATTTTCCTTTAAAAATTTAAATCTTAGTATCTATAGTAATATAAAGATTTTTTTTTCTTTGTAAATTTATTGAGCTTTGATCTGGAAACGTGCTCTATGCCAAACGGCATCTAAACGTTAAAAAAAAAAAAAAAAAAAAAAAAAAAAAAAAAAAAAAAAAAAAAAATTGTATTAATCGGCTGCAGAAAAACTGACACAATTAATCCACGATGCTTTTATTTTTGAAAATAATGCAATTATTTTAAAATTATGATATTAATACTGAAAATTGAAAATAATAATAGAAGTTAATGGTAATAGAAAATATTAATAAAATATTAATAAAGAATCGAAATGACATTAATATTTACTTATCAATTTATAAGTGCTTTTGTTTTTCCTTTTCGCAATATTTATGAATTATTTGTTCTAGAAAGTGTAACCTTAAATTGTTTTCAAAATATTCAATGACTTTTCATTGATGAAAACTAAAACAAAACATTTCAAAATGGAATAACGCATTGCAAATAATAGATCATAGCAGCAACTTCGAATAATGTCTTCCCGCTTATTCTTACATGAACATGCATTTAACCAAAAAGAGAATCTCTTTTCTAATTAAAGTTTGATTAGTGTGTGTGTATCGGGAGGGGGGGGGGCGATAGGTTAATACACTAAATACCTCTATCACGATTAGTTTTACTGAATTTAATTAATAAGTAAAAATTCCGTTATTTCTTATAGCGAAAGCTTTTGTAGTTCTCAGAATTGCAATCCTTTTCTATGATAGGCGTATTTGAATTTTATAATCGTAGAACGCCCCGAATTCCAAAATATTGAATCCAACGGAGAATGCCTGGGATGTTTTCTCCTTTCTCCCCTTCTTTTACCTTTTCGCTATCTACCGTAAGCTCATAGCCTATCAATGCAAATATTAAGAGGTGTGTCAATAAGATTATCTTTTCTTAGTTAACTTAATTGGTTCACTCAGTTACATATTCATAAACGTGTACACGGGAAATGAAGAGGTTTTACAAATAAGCAGTCTATAGATCGCCAGCTTGTCAATTTCGTTTGCTTTTATTTTCAGTCTCATTTGATTCTGTAAACAATTGCTATTTATTTTCTCTCTAAGTTAAAAGTGTAAAGTCCAGTGTTTTTTTCCAAAATGAAGCAAAAAAATGAAAGATTTTATCCAAATGTAGTAGTACATCCCGTATTGTGTATTCTATATTGGCACTAATCAATGAATATATGGATACAACCCCCCTTGTTTTTGCTTCATTTTGAGAATAACGGATTTTTAACTAATTCAATTGACGATTATTTTCAGAATTTTCAAGTTATGATTTTGTGACTTTCACAAAAAGTTGCTCTATACATTTATCTAACATAATATGCAAATGAAATTTTGATATCGTTGACGCATGCGCAGTGAAAAATTATTTAGTAAACCTACTCATTTTGTACACAATTTTCATTATTTTTTAATTCTGATTACAAGGTACTGTGTGCAATGTTGTTTGTCATATTTTCTGAAAAAAATATTATTTTATATTAAGAACTCTGAAAATTATAAGGAAAAAACTTGGAAAAATTTGGGACCATTTTTATAAAAACCTTCATTACTCTGTGAGTATGCATGCTATTTGCATAAAAATGAACAAGGCGTATTACAATAAGGCATTCAATCATAATCTAGAGTTTGAGCGCTTTTGCTACATTAGTTTTGACAGGGTTATTCAAAAGTTATTCATTCTTTTTTAATTTGTTGACGGTCCCCTATGGAGTTTCGGTAAAAAATCTTCACGGCGATGTATGGCGTATACTATTATATTTTTACACTAAGAGTTTCGAGATGATTTCTCATGTATTTTTCTAGGTATTTAGTAAAATGTCTAAAATCGCAAGTGTTCAATAATCGATGGCAATATAGTGTATCTATGAGAACCATTATAAATGGCAATACTTTAAAATATTTATGAGGTAGTCATGTGCAAGCCAGATCCGAAGTTAACAGTAACCACTTTTACCATGTAAATTAATAATCAAAATAAATATATCGAGATCACAGAAAAAATGTCAGAAGCGAAAAAAGGAAAGGTTATTTATTTCTTTTTGTAAAACGTACATTACTATTTAACTTTATATCAAATGAGAAATATTTTATTTTATATCCTTTTTCCATTAAACAAAAATTATTTTTGTTCAAATACCTAAACTATATAATAACAAGCTTTTTATTTCGTCTGCTTTGTTCGCCTTTACAAATTCTAAAAGAAAACATTATTTACTTTTTCGACAAATGACGAGGTTTAAAAATTATTTCTATAGCGATTACAACATTTCTAGGTCTGAAAAATTTTGACATTAATCCAAAGGCATTACTGAATTGACAGTACAATTTCACCATGTGTAATTCCATGATATATTGAAGAGTTAAAAAATTGATTTAATTCTAAACATTTAAATAACCATAAAATTTAAGTCTCCATGAATAGAAAGCTGTACTATAAGTTTTATATTTACACAAAAACGTATTTCAATTTATGTGGGTAACTTGAAGAAACAGATGTTTAGCATTTTTGTTTCAAAGCTCTCACAAGAATTTTGCTCTTTTGGGAGTAACCTACTTCCTTGGAAAAAAGGTACTATTCAGTCGGAAATCTTCCCTGTTTCCCCATGCAAGGGAAAACGCTAATCCTTTCTACGTTCTTTTACACCCACTTGTAAGATTGATGCTCTTTACTTTGACATTACTCCTAAGAAGGGGGATATGAAATTTTTCAAACAAATTTCGGGCGTTTTGGTTCTCCCAGGTACCTGTACAATTTCGGCCATGGTGATGAAAGAGTTAATTTAACAAAATTTCTGTTATTTTTTTTAATTACATTTTTATTACAAGTTGTATATTTTGCTTCATTATGTAAACATCCACAAAAATTTAAAAATAATATAGTAAAAGTTATTTTACTCTCAATGTTTAACATTAAGTTTTATATCTGACGTTTATTTGTATTTCGAGTAAATTTGTGTCTGACCCCCTATTCTGCAGTAAAAAAGATGCTTAAACTTTAATCAGCTATTACTCGATCAGTTTTAATGAAACTTTTTTTGTCTTACTTGTTAGAGTAATGGTAAAAAGTTTCTAAATATAATTTATTTAGAAAAGACCGGGGGGATGCATAAAAATTTAATTTTCGTAATTTTTTAATAAAACATTTTTCTGACTTAAATCAATTAAAAATTACATCTTTACCTTTTTTAAAAACATTTCTGCAATTTGAACTATATGACTAATGGTTTTAAAATTAGCTATTGGCCACCGTTGAGAGTGGATACCTTGTATAGCCATGCTCATTGTTTTTACATGCTTTAAATCACGAAGTTTATCTGCAAATATTTTAACACTCTAGTTATAAATGTACATACAATATATGCCAAAAGTGACCGGCCACTTATGGTTTTAGGCGTTTTGTTAAATATCTAGACAAATTATCCTGAAACTGTAAGTATGTAAACATAATAGTACAAGTCATACATTTCTGAGAAAAAAATTCCCTAAACCTCATAAGGGATCGTCAATAAATTAAAAAAAAAAAAACAAAAACGAATACCTTTTGGATAATCCCGTCAAAACTAATGTTGCATAAGCGTTCAAACTATCAATTATGATTAAATGACTTATTGTAATAAACTGCGTTCATTTTTATGAGGATAGTGCCAAAGTTTCACCCATCGTTTAAATCAAGAACAATTACTGAAGGTGGGAACGTCAGGTAAAAGAAAAACCTCTCCTGTTTAGACAACGCTAACATTAAATCACATAACAACACACTGACATATAACATATAAAAATCTATATTTCCATACATTTCATTGAAAAAATTCCTAAACAATCTTTTCCTAGATTACTAATGCAATAATACCATTGGCACTGAATAACTTGAATTGAAAGTATAAGACATAATACATGTATATGCAAAAGTTTAATTATGTCTTTAAATACGTACACATAAAAATTATGCTGGGTGAGAAGCATTTTTCAATTATTAAGATTAAATTATCGCACAAATTCTAGCAATAAAGTTTTTGAAATACTGAAATTTCCGCTTTATAAACTTCATTGGTAAAAAAAATGCAAAATTTTGTATCAAAGGTGAAACTGTAGTATTATTTTAGTCACGTTTTAGCTAGGTTGAAAAATAGATTGTTTGGAAGATTGTACATGATTTCATTATTAATACGTGATGTGTTTTAGCTCCGAGAAGATGTTTTTTTCCTTTAAAGTTCGAAATGAATAAAAAATAATGTTTAGTGTAAAAAAAAAGAAAGAAAAAAATGGGTATTTTAAGTGATGTAAAATGAATAGCTATTTTTGCTATTTTTAAATGAAAATCATGATAAAATAATAAATAAAAAATAAACAGAAATCAGAAAAATTATAAAAATATTAATAAAAATAGAAAAATACTTCAAAGAAATTTAAGATTTCTAACAAGGAAGGTCTCCATACGGGCATACTCAGAAAATTCCGAAAAAAAAAATACAGAATGCTCTACTTATGTGAATATATTTATAAAAGAAATTTCGGTTGAAACCAAGATGGAAAATCCGTAAAAAATAATCAACATTTCCTTTATTTGGCAATTTATTCCGGTTGGCGACGAAATGAAAATACTTTGTGATGTTAAATATACTTTAAGGTAAAAATGTTTCATGTTGAACTTATTTAAAAAGTTTTAATTTTAATCAGAGCCGGATTAAGCACTTCTGGGGCCCGGGGCTACTGGGAATTTTGGGGCCCCCTATTAAACTATTGGAAATCTTGAGCCTCCTACCACGATACTGAATATCACCACCCCCTCCTCAAATACACACATACCTTTGTTTTGTTTTTTAATCCTAAAATACAAATCTTAGCTATTGAATATGTATAATGTTAATTTTTTTTGTTATCTTTAATGGTGTTCTTGAATTCGCCTTTTTCCCGCGATTTCTTTTGGCAAAATTTGCACTTCTCCTGTGATTTTATTCCGGAATTTGCGTTTTTCCTGCCACCCTTTCACGAAATTCGCGTTTTCTTTGCGATTCTATGCCAAAATTCGTGTTTTTCAGCGATTCTTTGACGAATTTCGCGTTTTTTCAAGCGATCCTCTGTAGAAATTTACACTTTTTCCGCGTCTCTTTGACAAAATTCGCTCTTTTCTGCAATCTTTTGACTAAATTTGTGCTTTTCCCACGATCTTTTCAAGAAATTCATGCTTTTTCTGCCATTCTTTGACGAAATTCGTGTTTTTTTGCGGATTTCTGTCAAAATTCGCATTTATCGAAATTTTTTTTGACGAAATTCGCGTTTTTTCGCGATTTTTTGTCAAAATTCGAGTTTTTTCGGTAGCAACACTTTAACAAAATTGGCTCTTTTGACTAAATTCGCGCTTTTCTAGCAAACTTTTTTGAAATTCCGCTTTTTCTGCCGCCTTTTTCCCTGTTCTTTCTCAAAGTTCGCGTTTTTTCGGCGATCCTTTGACGAAATTCGCGTTTTTAGCGGTTCTTTGTCAAAATTCGCTCTTTTTCCACGATCTTTTGACTAAATTCGCTTTTTTTCCGCGATCTTTTGACTAAATTTGCGTTTTTCCCGCGAACTTTTCAAGAAATTCTCACTTTTTTGCCACATTTTGACAAAATTCACGTTTTTTAAGCAATTCTTTCTCAAAATTTGCGTTTTTTTTGGCGAACCTTTGACGAAATTCGCGATTTTCCGAGGTTCTTTGTCAAATTCACGTTTTAATCACGCTCTTTTGACAAAATTCGCTTTTTTCCGCGATCTTTTGACTAAATTTGCGCTTTTCTAGTGAACTTACCAAGCAATTGACGCTTTTTCTGCCATTTGCCGAAATTCGTGTTTTTTTGTCAAAATCCTCATTTTTTTCCGACCCTTTGACGAAATTTGCGTTTTTCCGCGATCCTCTGTCGAAATTCGCGTTTTTTCAGCCGATGCTTTGACGAATTTCGCTCTTTTTCCGCGAACTCTTGACTAAATTTGCGTTTTTTCTGCTATCTTTTAAAGAAAATCGCATTTTACCTTCCTTCTTTTGATGAAATTCGCGTTTTTTACAATTCTTTGTCGAAATCGTGTTTTTTCGCCATCCTTTGACGAAATTCGCATTTTTTCCGCGACCGTTCGACAAAATTCGCGTTTTTTCCGCGACCTTTTGACGAAATTAACGCTTTTTCCACGGCTTTTTGAAGAAAATTGCGCTTTTCTGCGATCTTGATTAAATTCGTTCTTTTTTGAAGAAATTCGCGCTTTTTTACGCGACCCTTTTTGTTTCGTTTTCATCGCCACTTTTGTTAAACCTGGAAACTTTCGGAGATACAGACAGCAATGACATCAAATGACAATTCAAATTGAAAAAAAAAAACGGCGATTTCGCGCAGCTCTTATATTCCTGTAATTGTTTAAACGAAACTTTGGTACAACTTAAGCCTCTGCTGAGGGCCCTTGACTGATTGGGGCCCGGGGCTGCAGCCCCCTTAGCCCCCCCCTTAATCCGGCTATGATTTAAATAACTCAAGTCTCGTCCGTTTTAGTTTGTTTTAATTATGGATTTCTCATAAATATGCGCTAGTTTACAAAATTAAACTTTTTGTCTGTTGCTGCGAATTTTGTGGTTGATAATGTTCACTTATGACTTGATTTTATCAAATCTAACAGGAAAATTTTTTGAGCAGCTCGAGTTATTTTGTTTTTGATTTTTATTATTTAAGCATACATGTTAATCAATAACAGGCGCATTTTACTGTGTTAAGATCAGTTTCTCAAGTTTTTGCGTCATGAGTAGTTCAAGGAGACGTTGTTTAAACAATTCAGATAATTTTTGATATATATGCGGAGAATATGTGTTTAAAAATGTAGAAAAGCTATGTCAGAGTTGGTGAAAAATATCTATTTTGAGTATTTTGGGATGCTCTTTGATAAAAATGAGAAGTCTTGGGCTCCCAATTGTGTTTTTAAATTGTGTGTGGAATATTTTAGATACGAAAAGTGGTAAAAGAAGTGCCAGGAACACCGACTATTTGGCGAGAACCAAGAAATCATCTCGAAGACTGTTATTTTTGTAGCGTGAATGTAAACGGCTTAAACACTAAAAATCGTGCTAAATGACAGTACCCAAGTACCAGTTGCGTTCAACGTCCAGCGCAGCTTTCACTTGATTCTTCAGAGCCTAAAAATAAATCTGAACCATTAGAGCAAGACATTGAAGGACCAAGCTCATCACAAAATGATGCTGATTTTGTAGGTGTGTCAAATGAGTCAAAATGTTTTTCCGAAATGAGCTAGATGATCTTGTACGAGATTTAAATATTTCTAAACAAGCTTCAGAATTGTTAGCATCAAGACTAAAAGAAAAAATTGCTTTCTCAGATACTAAAATTAGTTTTTATCGGAAATAAAAAATCTGAAAATTATATTGAACTTGTAGAAGACCTTCTGCTACAATTAAAAAATATAGGGTGCTATATGAGCATAAAACTTCACTTCCTCCATAGTCACCTGAACTGGTTTCTGGAAAAATTAGGAGATATGAGCGAAGAGCAAGGAGATCGTATGCATCAGGAGTTACGCGTCATGGAAGAGCGCTATCAGGGTTTCTGGGATACGAATATGATGTCTGACTATTGTTGTTCTCTGATACGTCACACATCTACACATCGGAGAAGACCTTTAAAACAAAGTCTTTTAAACTCAGAGATTAATTATTTTTAGTAAGGTTTCTCTTAGTAAATACGAGTTTTTTCTGCTTAATACCTACACAGCTGAAACTCAGAAACTAGAGCTGATTGAAATATTCTAATTACATTTTTGAAAATAGCATATTATATGTAGTCAGCAACAGCTAAAATTTTTTCATGAACAGATATACTGTAAACTAGTGTATATATTTGAAATGACAGTTAACTATAAACTTTTATGAGTTAAAACAAAATTGAAGTTAATTAAAGTTGTTTCCAAAATTAAGTTCATTTGAGCACTGTCGATTTAATTTTGTTGCCGTCTAAACAAAAAATTCTCCGCTATTGAAATGTATTTACTGCAGCAGATTTCATTTGGCTTTTATTTTGGAATACATTTAAATATATGAAAATATTTTTCATATGCGAAATTACTTTTATAGTGAAAAAATTGAATACTAACTGCAGCAACAAACAACATAAATATGTAATACGAAAGAAAAATTATAAGTATCAAATTCTCTCATACCATTTACATACATTCTAAAAAATTACCGACTTTGAGTTACATTAAAATCGTTTTGTAACGCGCGTTAACCACTCCAAAAATAGATTATCTCGTGTTCGTAACCGTAACTGTGAGTTTTGCTAACATTCTATTAGAAGTTCTGTTCGAAGTTGGAAGTGAGTTTGCGTTGTTTCGTTTGTGCGCAACTGCAAAATGTAAAAAGCGATATATTTTGTAAATAGTTTATGTGTGCGTGCTTTTCTACGTGTAATGTACCATCTATGATGAAATAAAAAATATTTAAAGATGATCGTCACCCCGAGAATTTATGTTTAGAAAAATGAAGCTTCTTTTTCTTGTAAATAAATAGAGATAGGCAGACAAAAATTTTTGACAAACATCAGGGTTGGTACGCATCAGGGGGTTCCTAGGATTTTAGGCATTTTTGCACCAGGAAATTCGTAAAGTACTGATTGCTATATCTAAAAATCGAATTTTTTTCATAAAATAAGGGAAATATTACTTTACAAATATTCTGGTAAGATATCATTGATGCATACGAATCATGAATATATTTGCCATTTTTTGCATTTTGACAAAAATGCTTCTTGCCATCTGTCTAAATAAACTCAGCAAATGTTTTAAAAATAAAACAAAATCATACTTTATCATGGCCAAGTAGAAGTCCAGACTCGAATCCTACTGAACATCGTTGGGGTGTTTTAAATCGCAAAGCTTGAGCTATTAATAAGTAGTTTTTATATGCCAATTGGCCTAAAAGTAGCCATAAGAAAAGTCACAATATTTCTGAATCTGTATTTAATCACTTTGTTACTTTTATGAAAAAGGGAGTGTTTGAGATAAGAAATAACGGAGGATCAATATCGCATTAATTTGCATATTATTTATGTTTTTAGACAAGTGGTCCTATAATTTGTTAACTGTGTATTTTTCAATCATTGACAATATTTTGATGACATACTAATTTTAATAAATATGCTGCATTTTCATGTTTTTAAATTATATTTAGAAACTTTAAATTACTTCGTAATTTTCAAAATTAAATTGGTCTTATAATTTCTTAACGCACTGTATTTATTTTTTTGTATGAGTTACTTTTACGCAGTACTTCGAGATTTATACTTATATTGGATTAATTTGATTGGAGGAACACATAATATCTTTATTTTGGATCAATTTAAAATTAATTAAAAAATTCAATGCAATTCACCGTATTTTCTCGCATATACTGTGTACTTTTTCTGCAAAAATTTTGCTTTAAAATGTAAGGCGCACGTTATATACGGAATATTTCTAACCGTTATTCTAAACTGCACACGCCTTTATTATTTCTGTAGTTATCACATTTCGCTATTGCGGTAAAATTATTGAATTTTAGATGTTGTTATAGAATAGTTTTAATAATTGCCTTTGATGCTGTGTAATTAGGATATTTTAAGCAAATATATTCACAAATGCTGAACTATGTGTTTTGTGCCAAACAAAAGATTAAGAAAATGCTTGTCTACTTTCAATTAACCCATCATCTACCTTAGTAAATGATGAGTGATCTCCGAACTTACCAATTGAAAATACATCATACACTTTTAAAAAAAATTCGTTAAAATTGACGCAAAAAGTGCTGGCAACAGTTTTTGCCGTAAAAATTGCAGTAAAATTTGATAGAATAAAAGAGTTTACATCTAAATTTACTGCTATTTTTACGGCACAAACTGCTGGCCACATTGCTGGCAGCAGTTTTTTCCTCAAATTTAACAGTTTTTTTTAAAAATATAATGCATAATTTCTATTAGATTATCTTTGTATAACAAAACGAGTAGGAAAATAAAAATACACATCTTCCTAATTTTCGCCACATTAGTATTTATGAAAAGGTAATATAAGAGTTTTCTTGCTACAACCTAAGGTCATTTTCTTGAGCTCAACATGAGTTGAAAGTGATTATTGTATTTTTTCTTCCTATGAAAAAAAATTGTTTGAGGGTTACCCTGACCAATATAAGATACTTTTTTTATTGTAACTAATTTTGTAGATTTATTATAAATCAATAAAACAGTTCCTGCTTAAATATTTTCTTTCGTCGAATTTCGACGGGTTCCACCTCGTATTTTTAATGTTCCAAAAAAAAAATCCATTATCATTATTATAAAGTTTCATTGTCTTCCCTAAAAAGTGATTTACGTTTCGATTTCTTTCTGTATTGCTTGCAATCTTTGCGGTTGTTTACTATGCAAGAACCAGTAATTCTATGCGTTAATATTAAAAGACGTTAGTTTTTGCTGGTAAACTAATCACAAAATCTGTAACTTATCATTTTAAAAAGTTGACTTTTTTATGGTTAACTTAGTAATTTAAAACTCACACAAGAATTCTTGATTTGTATCAAAATTGTGCGTAACGGAAAGCATTTTCCCTAAATTGAACATAAAAAATACATGTGTAATATCCTACATTTTATAAACAAGGACTTCTTGTGGAAATATGGGGAAAATATTTTATTAAAAATATGATTCATTTTATTACAATACATAACACTACCATACTGTAAAATATGAAGTTTACATATTCAGTTACTTTACTGTACGAAATAAATAAATGTTATAAATTATAAATACGAATGACAATTAGGATGGCTAAAGATAAAAAACCAACAATTATAAATGCACAAATAAAGTAAGAAAAGGTAGCAAACAGCCGTTTCGAATCTACTATGGAGATTCTTCATCAGTGCAAAATTCAGCGAGCTAAAAAAAGCAAAACTGAGCTAAGAGACAAAGAGACGCAGGCTAAAAGCCTGCGTAAGCAGAGCTAGCAGAGCTAGCCTGCGTCTCTCTCAATTTTCATTTTTGATACAATATGAAAGTTTTCAAGTTATTCCTTTGTACTTTTATGATTTTAATAGATTTTCACAAGGAAAATGAACTTTTAAAAACAATTATTATTGAAATATTTCGCTTTCTTAATTACAATATTATTATACTGAATTCATCTGTCCACTATCTTTCTGAAAGATGGTGCCCTGTGTTAATAACGCCATATTAAGTTTCTACTGATTTTCGCGAGTTAAATTTAGATTTTTTTTCAAAAAGTATAGGTGTTGATGCAACAATTTATTGACAAAGTACACAAGAAAAAATAATTTAACTGATATGCATTTATAAAATGTAATGGCATGATTTTTCGACCAATGCTATTTGGTGTTATTGCTATCCTACGTGGATAATAACGCCATCCAAACAAAACTATAAAATAAGATAGAATAATGCCATTTTACATGTCCGAAAGATACAAAATATACGCGGTCAGAAATCGACAAATTTCTCCTTATTACCATTAATTGATATTAGGATACTGTAATAATCATTTGAAAATTTATTCTTCTGATATGAAAAAATAACACAATTGAGATTATACAATATATTCTTCCTCGTCTTCAAAGTGACAAAAAATGCTCCGAAGATACAAAATATACGCGGTCAGAAATCGACAAATTTCTCCTTATTACCATTAATTGATATTAGGATACTGTAATAATCATTTGAATATTTATTCTTCTGATATGAAAATATAACACAATTGAGGTCATACAATATATTCTTCCTCGTCTTCAAAGTGACAAAAATGCTTTCTTAGGCATAAAAAATAACCCTCTTCGGATGTAGTTCTAGCACTGAAAATAATCATCTAGAGCAATGACGCCAATGGACGGCATTATTACCCCGGTATACTTATTGCGCAGTATATTTTAAACTAAAAACTTTCTCACGATGAAATCCAAAATCTTTCTCAAAATTTTGAAAGGATATAAAAAACACTACAAATTTATGTACTATATAAATTATCTCCTAATAAATATACTCTTAAGCTAATTAAACTTACCTCTTAAATTTTACAACGGACGTTGATGCTTACGTGCTTCTTCCAGTGATAAGATCTACTAATGGAACAAATTCACTTTTAGCGGTTGTTTGTAATTCATATGACTCAGAACATATTTGGGCAGAACACTTAGGCACCATTTCCCGGTTTCCTTCATAATCACAGGTACTATTACATTTGGCGTTATATTACCCACCCTTGCGTTCATACCCCCAAAACACTTTGTTTAAGCTTTAAAAATATAGAACTAATCTAAGAAAAAAATAGGTTCTTTAGTCTGAAATTTATATTCTTTATATCTTTTTTTAAGTATTTTTGTATTATATACTGTTTTAAATTATTATTAACAAAAGACTGATATTTGTATGTTACAAAATATCATTTCTTTAAGTAATAAATAAGCATTCTATACATTGAGAAGCTTGACAATTAATCTCTTCCTTGTGCTGATAACAAGCTTAATTAAAGTTTCCTTAATCACGGATTATAGATAAGTTGAAACGGGTATTAATCAATTGAAGTAAAAAAAACTTCTTTAAAACAACATAAAATAAATTAAATTGTGAAAGGCCTTTTATCCACCTTTATCTTTTAAATTAGCTAAAGTTTTAAGACGATTCAATTTTAACATTATCTTTAAACCTGTCAATAAATTCAAATTTCCTTTCATGGAATCCCCTGTCCCTGACCTCCAAAAATGGGGTATTTATAATGTTCCTTGTAATGGCTGTGATTTATCTTATATTGGTCAAACTAAAAGAAATCTCGAAATACGCCTAAAAGAACACTCTCGGTATGCCATGAATCAAGAGATTTCTAAATCTTCTGTTCTAAGCACTCTTGAGATTCTGGCCATAGTTTCAATTTTCAAACTGCTAAAATTATCTTGAATGCAAATAGTACCCCTAGTTAGATTTTCTTGAAAATTTAGATATTTATCTTAATCGTAAAATTATTGTTAATGATAAGTCTGATTCTAAAAAACGCTCTCCGTTTCTTGGGAAAACCTTTTCAGCACCACCTTACAATTAGTTATTATTAGTTATTATAATTAGTTATTATTATTAATAAATATGTATGTACTTTTTTAGATGTGTGAATAATATATTCTTTTAATTTTTAAAGTTATTTTTTTAATGTAACTTTAATGACACTTTATTTTGCTTTATCAAAATACCCCCTCCCCCTTTTTTTTTGTCAAAGATTTTGGTCAGATTTTGAAAACAGATTTTTGCTTTTTTTCTGTATGCACCATTCTTTATAAAGATGCATCTTTTGAAGGCTTTAAATTCTATTTTTTATATAAAATGGCATTTTAGTCTTTTTTAGGGGGGAGGGCTATCCATGGGGCGAAAAAGGTAAAACCAAAGATTCAAAACTTTTTTTAATGCTATAAAATTTTTTAAACCAAAACAGATACGAGCAGTATTGAAATGAGACACTTTTCTGTGAGAAGGATTTCTCTGATTCCTCGGGCCACTCCCTGAATTTAACACTGGATATAAGCTTTCTTACTATAACAACCATTTTAAAAGGTGCCCAAATGGAAGAATTTCTGCAAACTTTAAATGCTCTTAAAATTGTTTTTTTTAGGGACCTCTATAAAAGTGCGGAAAAGTTGGAATCTGAGATTCAAAAATTTTAAGCCATTTTTTAAATTCAAATGTTTAAAAAATATGCTTTTCACTCTCGTTGGGGCCCATAATAAGTTTCAAATCATCCTTAATTCTATTATTTCCTTTAACTAAAAGTGTTTTCTTTCTATATAATAGTATTCTTTTTAAAGGTACCCAGATGAAAGAAATTTCGCAGGTTCTAAATACTTTTAGAATTGTCCTTTTTGGGATGTGTTTTTTTTAATATGTGTGTATTTACTTTTAAAATCTGTTTTTTACTTATTACTTACTTTTAATATATTTCTTACCCTTTTACCATTTTGCCTTTTCTTTCCCCTTTTTTATGGTATGCCTCGTACATTTTAATAAATAAAGTAAAACACTTTGTAAAATCACCATAAAATGAAAAATAAATTAGGACGTTTTTCAAGCTACAGTAATAACAGCACGTCACAAGATAAGCCAACACGTGTCCGTAAGGGCACAGAGCCGAGATAAAGTTACAGAAAGAAAGATGAGATTACAAAGAGGTCGACAGGTGGCGCTAGCTGAAAGAGCACACGCGGAAAAAAGGTGATGCCAAAATAATAAAAGAGAGAAAAAAGAAGGAAAAACAATAAAAATAATTACGAAAATAAATAAAATAATAATAAAGTAATAAAGTAATAATAATAATAATAATAATAATAATAATAATAATAATAATAATAATAATAAATAAATAAATAAATAAATAAATAAATAATAAAATAAATAAGTATATAAAAATAAATAAATAAGTAAATAAGTAAAAATTAATAAATAAATAAAATAAAATAAGAAAAAAGTAGGTGAGAGTTTCTATCTAGCATTGGTTTTGTAGAGTGATGTCCTTTGCAGATTGGCAGGATTTAGAGTTTCCCTCTTTTTTTTCTTCTTTTTCTTCGATTAGTTTTTAAATGTTCGAAATTTTGAAGGGTATTTTAATTCTTTTCTCTATAAAACGAACCTTTTCTGGCGCCTAAAACTGACGTAAAAAGCTTTAAAAAATAAACTATGAAATGTAAAATGGCACTTGTAAAAATGAAAAAATAAAAATGAAATTTAAATTAAGAGCGTTTTAATCATTGTAGATGAAAAGATCGAACAGCATAAAAATAGATTAAAGGTATTTATACTTGTGACTGATGTGGTTATACATTTAAAATTCACTTAATTTTATAGTTTTACGAAGGCATATTTTTACCTTTATGGTTTTATTAGAAGTTCAATTAAACATCATGCTTAGTTACTAATAATAAAATAATAAAAGAAATATAAAAAAATAACAATGAAAGGAATAATAAAAATATTCGGATATTAAAAGCGACAATGGCATCTTTTCTTATTACCCCAAGAAACATTCTATTTCAAAAACAACCTGTGGACGTGTTCAAAATAAATTCTATGAAAATATATATATAAAGTTTTCTTTTCGTGGTCGTTAAAAGTTTCGTTGAACGTGTTTTCGTAGAAATGCTTCTTTCACAAAAATTATATTTCAGTTTAGAAATATATCTTTCATCTTCTTTTCTTTAATTTTGATTTAAGATTTAAAGGTACATTTTTGGTTGAAAATAAGCAAAGAGGATATATTCCAAACATATTTTCGTCTGTCACATAAGAAAAGTCCTTAAAAATTTCTTTCTTTATTACTAAAAAAGCAAAAAACGGCAGTTTAAAATTACATATTAAGATACTATTTTTCTTTGCAGCAATAGTATACATGAATTTCTCAATCTATGCATTCATAACACAGTCTAAATACATTCTCTAACAAAAAATTATATAAACTCCATTAATGAAGAAGGAAATAGCATTAAAAAATTTATAGTGTTTATAATAAATCGTTTTAAAAGTTGTTTAGTTTTTAAATGTTAGTAGATGTAATAGTATGTAGATGTGATAGTATGTAGTCATAAAAAAACTTCCTTTATATATGTACCCCTAGCGGCCTAACGACTCAACCAATCGAAAGAAAATTTCAGATTTATTTACTTGAAGGTATGCGCTAGATTATGATTATTTAAAACATTAGATCTCACGCGGTTACAGTTGCAGTGAACAAATATTGGAATTTTTTGAATGATAACACTCATTCTGCGCAATTTTTAAGCGTATTGAAAAAACAAATGCTGTTGAAACAATTCACGTATGAATAAAATTGCCGGTGTAATGTCGAGGCACTCAATCCCAAATACTTCCTATGTAGCGATATGTAACTGTAAAAAAATGATTGCATTTTTATTTTCATTATGCGTGCAGAAAGTAACTCCAAAAACACATTTTGAAACAAATCGTACAACATTACTCAGTTCACAAGTGGAAATAAAAATCGGCTATTGAAACATATGTCTTGCAGCCACTCCTTCATTCCTTTCTTCTTGCAAGTAATTTACGCCAAAAATTTCAATTGTATATGTAACATTACAACGCCATTTATTGTTTCTCAGTGCACCGATGAATTTTGACATAAAAAATGGATGTCGCTATTCGAAAAAATCATCACGATCTCGGGCGCATATTTTCAAACAAGTATATCTAAAATTTCTTATGAATCGGTTAATCGGTTATGCCGCTATTGGTTTATACATTGGTGAATTTTTTATGACCACCCTGTATTTCAGTTGAACTAAAGTGAAAGCTGAAATCCCAGTCCTTTTCCCTAAACGTAGGGATAAATAAAACACATACTCTGATTTTCCCTCTGTGCAGCTATATTGTTGTTGATTTTTCTCTTTTCTGCTTTTGAGTTTGTAGATATCGACGAGTGTGTATTCAAGTCTCCAAGAGGATATTTTGTTTGTGAAATTTTAAATAGTGTTCAAAGTAATATATACAGTGAGCTGCTTTATTTAAAAATCATTTACAAAACATTTCATTGTTCACAATCGTAGCCGGAGTATTGGGAAATAAGTAAAATAACTAAAAGTAAAATGCATAAGTGAAATGTAAAAACGTGAACTCTTTAGAATTGTGACAACTGCGAGACAAAAACTAGATAAAAAAGCATCAATCGGTAAAACAGTATTGAAATTGGCCATAAATGAGATTCAAAGAAAAATTAAATTCTTTAAAACTGATTTGAAAGTGTATGTGTTAGAGCAGCTTCATCTATTGAAATATTAGACGAAGAATAAAAAGTGTTGTTAAAAATGATTATTTCTGCGCGTGAAGAAATTGAAATCGATACATTTGTAGACGAAAAAATTGACCAACAAGACATTTTATATTAATTAATAGTAAAAGTCAAACATGAATTACAACTAAAAAATAAATATGGACAATCCAAAGAAAAAAAAATAAGTTAAATAAAGTTACTAGAATTTTCTCTACTATCATATAGTTTATGATATTATGGATCTTATTAGATGGATCCGAAACATGTCTGTGTCATTTATTTTTAATTATTATAACACCTTTCTTAAGTAAAATAAAAAAAATATATTAAAATGTTTATATAAAAAGGTGAATCTTTTAAAATTTGGTGATTTAAAAAATCTATTGGATTTAATAAACTTTTTATTGGCTATTTCCATGAGTACTTGTAGTGTAAGTCACAGGCTACGATTTTTGGCTACCAGTATTATAGAACGAAAAAAAATGTTATTAATTATATTGGCACATTCTCATTAATTGAATAAGGCCAAGCAGACTTTTCGAAAATAACGGTGGCTAACAAGTATAGCAATTAATAAGTTATGTGATTTACACCACAGAACCCATAGAATTAGCCTATCATTTAGTTGTCACATTTATGAATCGAATTTATGAATAGATGACTTTTAAGGATTTATTTATTCTAGTATTCATTGTGATGCAAATGTATTATCAGCTCAGAAACTGAACTATTTGAAATTATCTTGTCAAGGAGATGCCTTATAAATAATGAAATCCATACCTAATGATGGCTCGAAATACAGTGTCGCTTGGGAATAATACTAGATGAAAGATTTTCAAATTAACATTTGTACGGGGGATCGGACAGCATCTGTCCGGCTTTACATGTATTCACAGACAGATGCTGTCCGAGCCTCCGTGTAAAAGTTAACTTGAAATAATATATAGTCAGTTTAGAAAACTATTAAATTTTTCATTCGTTTAAGTGGACGTATCCGCAGTAATGCTCAAAGTAGTTCATATGAAAAAGTAAAGGTCCTATCATTCGAAATATTGGATTAGAAAGCATGTGGCTTTTCAGAAACCTTCTTCATTTACTTAATATTGCAAAATCCGGATTATAATATTAAATTATGACAAGAACATCAGTTTAAAAATGATGAACTTCCAACATTTCTTCAAATGATAAATATTCTAAAACATTAAGTTTTTTCCTTAGAATCTACCAAAGAAAATATCAATTATAAGAAAAACAGTTATCCCAATTTAAATGCAATGATTACTTCTGTGTAATTTAAGCGCAATATATTTGAAGAAAAATATATAAGCGCAAATATTTTTCTTCAAATATTTACACAAATCATTTGAAAATTGAGGAGTTAAAAACAGTATTTTTGAATTCTGACAAAGGCTGTGTTTACAGTTGAAAGTACTAAGAGTTAAAGTAGTTTAGAATATTTTTAAATGCGTTTTGTCATCATTTAATTTACACAGCGTGTAATCTTAAATTTACCTTCTTAAAGATGAATTTCGCATTCTATTTATTTATTTAATGTTTTAATACGGTATAAAAATAATTGGAACATTGTCATTATTTGAGCATGGTTTTTGTATAAAATATCATGTTTATTTTTCATTAACTGTTTTTCAACTGTCAATGCAACTATATTTTGAAAGAATCTCTCATTTTAAGGGTGAAATAATTTTTTTTTCATATGTAACATTATTATGTGCTTTAAATGATTAATCTAAAAATAACGTGTGTTATGATTGATTCGGAAATAAACTTTTCACGAAAAGCATCGAAAGTATTTCGCCTTCACTGTTTTACCTTAATGCCTCGATGCATTTAAAGATAATATGCATTCTTTACGGTGAATAATATTCATGATAAGAGCCTTTCTCTGTAACACACATCTGAGTGAATGCAGCACTTATGAAAATTTCCAGTTCCACAAAATGGATTATTTTAAAAATATATTTTTAGAACTGCACACTAGAACTTTAATTGGTTAGCCAAAGATGCATTACATGCATAAATGTTTATTATTAACTAGTGTAAAAATTAGATGACAATTTTTTTTCAAACCTTTAATGATGAAGAAATTTAACAAACTATTTAAGTAATATCTTATTTTTATTCTTATTTTATTGGACATATTTTGTATGTTACAATTTTACAAGCTATAATCATAAAATAGATGTTGAATAATATTTCAATCTAATATTTATCATTCTATTTTTTTATTATATTTTTTTTTTAAACGGAATGATGTGTTATATTTAATTCCTAATTACAATACAGTAATTGATTATATTTATTTCTGACAATATTATTCATTTGTTAAGAGCAAAACTAGAGAGATAAATCATTGAGAAGTCATGAAAGTTTAGAAATAATTAATCCTACATTGTTAAAAATCGTGTCCGAATATTAAACCAAATTTTGGTGCTCAGTACACAGTATCATCAGCAAAATACGATGGTGAAATCTCGTACCAAAATTTGGAGCTTCGGTTGAATCACACTTTCGATTGCAATCTCGTTCCAATAGTTAGAACTTTGCTCTCTCAGAAAAAAAACTGTAAATTTATGAGCTTTTGTCATTCCATTTTCGCGAGCAAGAACTTTATTTGATGAAAAGTGGTTTGATGGAATAAGCGGCATTATTCGTGAGATACTTAGAAAATTAAAAGCAATTCACATATTCTAACTGTTCAATCCATTTATTCGAAAAATACGTACGACCCTATACATTATCCTCTGCTAGAGTGCAACCCTTCATTTTTGTTGTGTTTCGAAAAATAATGTCAATTAACCGTGACCGTAACATAATTTTTAACCCGCCCCAAAAGCGATTGTATAATAATTATCTAATATATATTTTTTAATGTGATGTGATTAAAATCTTTGCTGCCGGCCTCTGCCCGTAATTTTACAGGTATATATTTAAAAGTGTGCTTTAACAGGAGTTCGAGCGAGATTTCTCCATTTTACGGAGCCAGCTATTGAGCATGAAAATTTGGCTCAAACTAGGACAAGATTTTAACAGTGTAAAATGTTATTTAGAAAGAAGTACATAGTGAAATTGTTATTATTGATAAAATAGTCAGTAGTTTCGTTCGGGATACATGAGTTATGGAATATCCAGAACACGGACAGATTGTTCTGAAAAAAGCCTGCATATGCTTTTTCATCTGTCTATCAAACTATCTATATGCATACATGTGATGCAACTAGTTTAGGTGCATTTCGCCCAACGGACGACGCTGGTATGCTGTATTTTTTGTTATTTCCTTGAAAGCTATATATCAATGAAATAAATTTCATCAAATACCGTATTTAGTTAAACATTGAAACATGGGGTTGCTGAAACAGTTTTTATTGTCAGTGAAGTCTCCAAGGATCATGCTGTCACCCATTACATGATGAGACGAAGGATGAGCTAGAGGACAATGCATATAGGAAAATGTTATTCGCCATTAATCATTTTACTCGGAATTACCAATTCAAAAATATATCATTATATTTATAAATACAAACAATTTTCGAAGGAAGGAGATTTATTCAAAAATTTATCAAACCCTTTTTTTTCTTTCATTGTAAACTTATGCAATGGGAAAAAAAATTACTATTTTTTTAAAAGGAAACTGATTTTTTTTTAATCACGGAAATTTTTCATACATTAATCTCATAATTTTGCGTAACTAATGACTTTCAAATATTACTTTCTTTATAATAAAGTTACATTGTAATTAATGTTACATTGTAAATAAGTATTTAAAATGTAATTTATTTTTTATCACAGTTTAATTCAAAAGAATCAACGGAACTGAAATTCAACAATTAAAATGTGATGTTTCTATGTCTAAGAATAAAATTAATTTTCAAACAAAAGGATTTTTTTTTTCAAAATTGTCAACTAATTTTCCTTTTTAAATTTTGTAACACATGGAAAGCATTCTTCGCTTTATTTAAAAGAAACTTTTTTTTCCTTTTTTCGCATAGAACTTTTCACATTTTAATCTCATAAGTCGAGAGAAATTAAATATACTTTTAAAAATAGTTTAGATAGTTATTTAAAAATAGGTATCCTGGGGAAAATAGTTCGCCAGTAACAATTTTATTAGTAATCCGAAAAATAATCAGGTGTCTGTGATTTCAAATAAAAGAGGTATTTTTTTATTGTAGTTCTTTAAAATAGATGTCGCTGTAAAGTTCCAAATCTAATGCCTTTTTTGTGTTTTGAAAAATAATTGCTTTTTTAATCCAGCTGTTTTATGAGTAATTTAAGGTTCCCTAGCAGACATACCGATTATCGACGTACCATGGCACACATAGCATTTTTTTTAGCTGTACAGTAAAAAGTAGACAGCTGCATTATGTTTACTTCATGAAAATTCTAACTGAATAAAATACAATTGATATTTTATTTAATTTTGAATGTATTATCTATACTTTTTGTCAAAAAATACTAATCACAAGTCTTTGATAAACTAATACTCTTCTTGGAGGCTTAGTATTAAAGCAACATTAAAATAAGCTATTATTTAAACACAATATACTGATTGGTAAAGTAACCATACGAATTTAATATTTCCAACTGAGTGAAAAAAAACCCAGCGAGGGAATTGAACCAAGATCCTTGGCTTACATGGACATTGCTTTACCGTTTTAAGCTAACTGGACTGACACGCGGAGAGTATATTTTGCTTAGGTAATTTATTGGTAATAACATCTGGTATGTCATGTAGGCAGCTCAACAAACAAACCGTATCAAAAGGAACTCCATATAACCGTCTATATATGGAGAGTCTGAATTTATATTATCTTACTTTTATCAGATGCCAGCTCCTTCCGCAAAAATCTTGAAAGCACCAACAATCCTGTAAAGATTTCGAAATTTCCTTAATAATAAATTATCCCCCCTTCCACAAAAAAAAAAAAAAAAAAAAAAAGCACTTAATTATTTTACACCAACGCTGGATAACACTTCCAAAGAATCTTTTTTTTTTAAAGTTCTATTCAAACTTTCCGAGTTATTTATAAAGAAGCCAGTCCTTCTACATTCAAACAAACCTTACACTAGAAGAAGTTATTCCTTTTGCGAAGGCAGCATTGGGGAGAGAGACATTGATTGGAAAGAAAATTAGGAAGTCTTCGGTTTTGAGTGATTCCCATGATAAAAAGCAATAGATTTGGACAAAAAGATTCATCTAAAAAAAGGAAAACGTTAAAAGGGATCAGATAAAATGCAATCCCATCCAGGAAGGTTTTTGACCGCTGTCTTGAAATATAAAAACATTAACACTGGTTATATGGCTGTGCATTTAGTTTACAATAAAAAATACTTGCTAATTAACAAGCAGTATTTAGTACCTGTGTTTCATCCTTTAAATTATGGTTGGAATATTTTCCCTGCATATTTTTAGTAAGCTGGAAAAATTGTCCATATACGGGGCATATATTCCCAATGTGGCATAGTTCGACATAACCATTTTCTGTTAAAAACTATATTTATTTATTTGAAAAATAATTGTGTCAGTTTATAGAGAAAATTCTAAGGAATACAATAATATCCTGTAGATCTCAAATTAGATAAAATAAATAATGCAAAAATAAAATTGCAGATAGTTGGTAAATTTATTCTAGTATGAGTAAATTTAAAAAATGGCTCTAAATTTAAAATATTTTTAATTAAACATTGTTTCTTAAATTTCCCAATAAAACTCATTTTTTCCTGTTTTATCAATCCTTTTTTAAGAGAGTCTTATTAGATTTATTCCAAAACCATACTTTTCAAAAATATCATTCTTTTTATTTCTTTTTCTTTTTTCTTCGCGTTTGATATTCATTGCGTATCAATATATTCATTTCTTTTCTTTTTTGTGTTAAATTATCGTCTGTAGAGTATATTCGAATTTTGATTTCGATTATAAATTAGTTGAATAATAATCTTTTAAAATAAAAATTATCGTCTGCAAAAGATTTGAGACTGCTATTTTTAACCTCGACGCTAGACATTAAATTATGTTTACATGAAAGAATCGTGGTTAGAGATTATCGAAAATTCTAGAAGTTTTTTATATTTGACTTAAGTGAGGAGGCCCATAGATGATGGAAACTGTTTTTCGATGATTCGAGTTTCAGACGACTTGCGGAAGCTATGTTTTTATGATGCAGTGCTTCTCCGGGGAGAGCATTTCCCGCTCTATATGAATTCCTTTTATTTAACTATTTTGGAGCTGTTGATATGTAGTTTAATGAAGCTTCTAAATTTATTATTTTTTTTCTCGCCATGATTCCTCAGATATAAAATGGGGAAACTTACGGATAATATTACTGGTCCTAATCACAAAATGTCACGCACACATTTATATATATACACAAGTGGAATACCGTTTATTTTAGAAGGTACACTAAGGAACAAAAATGGTGTGCAAATCTCTTTATACATATGTAAAATAAGGCTATTTAATCTTCATATATGTAGAATTTGAATTTGGGTAGCATCATTTATTTCACTTATGGTGTACGTGATCAAATCAGTTAAGTTTCTAGAATTTATCCTTAATTTGAACACATGAACTCTAAAAGCGAATACACAGATTACGAGCGTAATTATCTTGTCTATCATACATGAAGCATTGGCACAGACAATCTCAATAAAGCATTTATTAAGTTAATCCTAAATACATATTCTACAAAATACATTTTTAAGGTGTTCATCCTAGTATGTTTTTAAAAACAGTTCTATGACATTCATAAATCTATACACTGTAAAATAAATCCAAATTTAGGCAAGCAGCAATGTTGCCAAACGTTTATGCCGTAAAAATTACAATAATGTTAGATGTATTTTTTTTATTACATCTAATTTTACTGTAACTTTTACGGCAAAAATTGCTGGCAACAATTCGGCCGGCAGTTTTGTCGTAAATTTAACGTTTTTTTTCTTTTTGAGTGTTTGAATTATTTCGATAATTTAACGATTTACACATCTCCTTTCTACATTCATGTAATAATTTAAAGCGGGTATTTCCATGCGATAAGTTTTCTACCTACTTAACAGATGTGTGTTTTGTTTCTTTTAAGAACTAAAAAACATAACATTTAGAGAAATAATTAGTAACATATTTTGTTTAATTTCAATCGTAAAAAAAAACATACTTTTATAAACTGCAATAAAAATCAACACACTGCTAAAAAATTTTGAGTAAAATTCCAGAGAATCTACCGATAATCTATTATCTTAAATCTTATGTATAATTACAGAGAAGAGAAAAACAGGGTTTCCATTAAATAACAGAAAAATATTCAATAACATTACAACAGACTCTGTAGATTAACATCGTTAAAAATAGACAAGATTCTGAATTTATTTTTAATGATAATAATTTAATTTAGTTTTAAAAATCAGTAAATCCCGCGATCTTTAGCGGTCCCTAAAGAATTTGACTTTTTCCAGTAAGTTTGAACTACTGCGTTATTTATGTTTTACACAATTCTGTTCTGGCCATCGTTGGGCTGGAGACCAAGACCTTTAATCTAGTGAAGAACACGATAGTGGCTGATCATAGGAGCCGTTATTTTGTTCAAAATATGTCTTATGTTTCAGGGGAAGAAAGCGATAAAAATCCCCGAGAAGAGGATTTTCCCCTTTCGAAATTATTCTAAAAAAACGTTTAAAAAAAGAGAAAAAAAACTAATTTTCTTTTTTAATTTTTCTAATAAAATTGCGTGTGTGCAGTTCAAATTATCAGTATCCACAAGTAGAAAATTATATCTATATAATAAAGGCCAAACGTATCTGTGCGTAACGCATACGTCATGTTTTGAATGGCAACACTTTCCGATGAAAATTTGGTTTTGCAATTTTCGCTATTGCAAATTTTTAAACTTCTAGACATTGCACGTTTTTAATCTTTATACCATCGTTTAGAGAAAAAAATGCACTTTTAAATGCCGTTTGTTAGAAAACTGTACCTCAATTTGTTTTTGAGATATTAATTTTTTTGTAGTTTTTGGTTCAATTTCTCTAATGGTGGCAACTTGAGTATCGCATTTATGTGGGAAAGAGAGGAAAAATAGCCATAGAGTAAAAAAGAAAAAAAAATAGAGAAGCAGTTTAGTGGCTGGAGGTGACGCCAAAAATGTAACCCAAAATTCGCTGCATTGCATCAAACACAACGGCGTACTTTCACAAAAAAGAAAAACTTTTAGCGATGCAATTTTAATTCATAATACAATGAAATGCTATTTCATAATGCTAAAATATATTCAGATCTTTTTCAGTTAGAGAAAAAATTATGTTAAAAAATTCGGTCTCTGTTCCATGTGATTGTTTTGTTTGGGTCGAATGAGAGACTTAAATTGAAGAATAACGCCCATCAAACCGTTTTAATCGCATACTGCACCTCCATCTATCTCTTTTCTCCATGGGAAATAACAGGTCACTATATATTTTAGTTGTCATTTTTTCATAGCAACTGAAAAAAATAGTAATTAAAAACCTGTTATGTCAATACATCGTCGGCTATAAAACCCGGTGAATATTGTTGGTTTTATTTCGTTTTTATCTATGAATTTAGTGACTTTTAATTCGTTGTAAGCTTACTTTACAAAAGATACATCAATTAACCTTTACAAAAATGTATTTTAAAAAATATCTGGGTGTCATATTTTCTTAGTTGTTTTTAAAAACTGAGAATGCAATTTTATTCTTTGGCGAAATCTTTGGCTAATAACTGCTATTTTGCTTCTAATACGCAGGGTCGTAGCGAACAATAGGGAGGGCTCAAGAGAATGTAGGGGGGGCTCATAGATTTTTTTTTCTCTCTCTCTGACGCAGAAAGATAAATTAGTGCATATTCACATTGTAGGTACTCAGTTTCTTATTCAACTGTTAAAATAACTTCATTTTATGCTTAGAAAAGTATATGATGATGAAAGTTTAGAGTGTATAACTGGTGCAAAATAGCCCATCATGTTAGCTTCATATGTACAAATAGGATGAGGGAGGGTAGAAACACTTATTTTGGATACAATTTAGTAACTCTGCAAAATTGTGAAAAGGTTTCAAAACTCAATTAGATTTTTAAACAGTATTTCATTTGAATTTTCGGAGCAGAAATTCATTGAGTGACCTTGGAATCTTTTCCGGGGGGGGGGGGATGAGCCGCCCATAGCGCCCCTTTAGCTACGGCCCTGCTAATGCGGAAGTACCGATAATTTTTAAAGCTGATTATGATTACATAAATAATATGTTTCATATAAAATTGCTATTTGGAATTAGTTGGCAGTTTAAAAAGCCTATTACGCAGAAAAAATTTATTAGACTTTCTAATTTTAAATTTTAAAAAAGTTTTTCACCTTTACTTTGTGACCCGGGAACCCCGGGTTCGGTGTACTAGTTTAAATAAAGACTAAATCTCAACAGGGCATTAAATATAATATTAGGGAATCGTCGTTAAAATGATGATCAAGAAACTTGACTGAAATGATCGAAATGAATTCCTTTCGATTTTAATTTATTAGAAATGTTATCTCTCGATCAAGAAGCAAACTTAGTCCTTTCATTATCATATTTGCCTGAAGACGGCGCAAAACGTTGATATTTTTATTTTATTTTAATTGTACAAGTTGATATTAAAATTATTGTTCTGCGCACCATTGAGCAATTGTTGTATTTTTAATAAATACATTCTTAGTAGTTAAATTTTATGGTGCAATTGTCCAGTATATATGTATCTGATTTTTGTCACGTGATAACACGCGTATTTATCAATCGATTTGGATGTAATTTGGTGTGTACATAGTACATAATAAAGCCTGGACCGAGATCGTTAGCCAGTTCCATCCGCCATTTTGTTTCAAAATGGCGACCATTTAAATTTTTTTTTAATTTAAAATTTAAAATTTGGCACAAGAAAATGAGAAATTGAAAAGATTTTTCTTTTATACATTTGAGCTTGATACAAAGATTCCAGAGCATTTTTTGTTTTGTCTGTATCTTAAAACACGGCTGAGTTATAGTACTTTTAATTTCTAGTGTTGATCACATTTTGAAATGACCTGATTTTCGTCACGTGATAACACGCGTATTTATAAACCGATTTGGATGAAACCTGGTGCGTACGTAGTACATACCGATGTCTGGAACGAGTTCGTTGACCAGTTCCATCCGCCATTTTGTTTCAAAATGGTGGAACATTAATTTTTTTTAAAGAATTTAAATTTTAAAATTAGGTGCAAAAAAATAAGAAATTAAAAAAGATTTTTCTTTTGAGTGTTTAACCTTGATACAAATATCCAGATCATTTTTGTTTCATCTATATATTTAAAAATGTCTGAATTATAGCACTTTCAATTTCCAGTGTGGTTGACATTTTGAAACGGTCTGAAATTTGTCACGCAATAATACGCATATTTATAAGCTGATTTGGACATAACTTCGTGTGTACATAGTACATAACAATGTCTTGACCGAGGTCACCTGGCAACTTCATACGTTTTCTTGTTTCAAAATAGCGTCCATTTAAGTTTGTCAAAAATCTTTTAAATGCATAATGATGTACATACAAAAAATTAGAAATTCAAAATGGTTCTTTCTAAACGATTTTTTAGATTTTTATTTAATAATAGTATATAATAGAAATAAAGTATTTATATTAATAATGAATTCCGGAGTATTTTTTGCTTTGTCTTTACCTTAAAAGACGCCTGAGATGTATAGCAGTTTGAATTTCTAATGTGGGTGACATTTTTTTAAAAAATCAAATTGCCCGCGACAGCACTCGTATATATTAATCGATTTCAACATGAGTGTGCATGTGCACATGAATTAAGATTTCGACCAAGCTCATTGGTTTGTTTTATCCATCATGTTGCTTTAAAATAACATACACTTCATGATATCGTGGAATTTGGCGACTCTCTAGATCGCTTAAAATAAAACCAGGTTGAATAAAATATGGCTAATTTCTAAGAATTCCTTTTAATATTCAGTATTCACAAAAACTAATATTCAATCTTATAAAATCGGGTTCCACTAATTTGAGCTTCGTATGTTTGAATAATATAACTTAATATAAATAAATAAATAAGTATATGAAAGCTACCTCTTCCTTCCGGCACTCCCGGAAAGACTTTTATAATTTTATAAGACTACAAACATACCTTTAAAATATCAGCAAGGTTAAATTAATTACACTGAATGTTTCTGTTTTTATATGGACTCGAAGCAAGAGCTCTGTTTACATGTTTTTCCGTATCGATCAAGCCATGAGCCCCCTTAATGAATTTACTAAATATTACCGATATCTTCAACAATATTTAATTTTATGAATAAACAATAAATAATTAAAATAATTAATTAGAATGTCTCACTCGTAAAAGACTGGCAGTAAAAAAATAAATATGTTCTTAAATAGAAAAAACTACAATAACTCAAAAAGGAAAATATGGAACACGATTTTAATTACCTGTAACAGTGTCGCTTCTTGTTAGATTTCAGCTGTTAAATTAAATTTCGTGATGGTAAAAAAGCTTTGTTTTATTCAAATTCTTGTCATAGAGAAAAATTATTTTCAATCTCAAAAAGTTTCTTATTAAATTTTATTTAAAAAATATTTTATGAACCAATTTACATAAGTTTCTTTCGAGAAAAGAAAAATTTATATGTCATAAATCGAGATAGAATTTTGATTATTTTAATTTAGTCATTTAAAGGATTGGATCATTATACAGTCGACTCTCGTTAATTCGAAATCGGATAATTCGAATTTTTGCTTAATTCGAACTAAACAAGAAGTATCGAAATTTTCAATAAGATAATAACGTTAAAAATTTTCATTAATTCGAACTCATTTTCTCTTCACTTCGTTTAATTCGAACTAATGATAATTCCGATTTTTAATTTTTCTTTTCTTTCTCACCGATTTCAAATCATTTGAGTAACTTTCTTTCTTTGTTTTGTGTGAAAATTGTTCCGAACGAGTATACATGTAATCCCATGCATTCCATGTAATCCTATGCATTTGATATCCACTTTCTTAGTGCCCCATCTGTCCATCATGACACCTCAATTTTTTTATTCAATCATGTTTGATTCTAATCCCTTAATTAATGTATTTATGTATTTTAATTTAATACTAAGTCATATTCTAATGATAACAGAGGAATAAATAAAAAAAACACTATAACATTAATTCCTTTGTAATAGTACCACATTAAGCATGTTTTCGTTTCATACTTTCCATAATTCGAACTTCGGATAATTCGAACCTTTCTTGCGATCTCAACGAGTTCGAATTAACGAGAGTCGACTGGATTACCCATCATATGTAGTATAGGGTAAGTCTTGCAATCGTTTTGAAACATCGAAAAAAATGAATGACGGAAATACAAGTTTCAGACACTTTAGATTCCGAAAAACATATTTTTAGAATTGTTTTTCGGAATTCGTTTTGGAACATTTGCCGTTCATCTGTCTGTATGTGTGTCTGTAAACGTTCTCCCGAACAAACTGAGTTAGAGACTTGGGAAGAATACTATTTAATAACAATAACCTAGATTGTCCGGAAGAAATTTTTTCGGGCTCTCGAAATATTCGTTCTCATTAAAAGTATATAATTTTTTTTTTTTTTAAGGAGTAAATGCATAAGACAATAGAAGAACATAAATTGTACATAAACAATGAAGTCGATCGGGTAATTAGTTTTTGAGATATTTCTATTTTCCCCATTCTTCAATTTTTCATGACCCTGTATTTCATTCAAATTTCAATACAAAGCTGTAATTTAATTGAAAACGAGACTAATATTATTAATAATAATAGCATTACTAATAGATTAATATAACACAGTAAATTGTCAGTTTTTATAATTATCATTTAGTCTATAACATCATTCGAGTTATAATAATGCTTCTGTTACGCAATTCGGTAATACTTGATTATCACGTCGATCAAAAAAGAACGTGATTTTTAATTCGACGTTTTAATTTTCGTTTTATTAATCTCTTATTAATTTATTTGTTATTTTGTTATTTAAAATAAAAAAGTATGCAATTTTCATAATTTACTAAGATTTTGGGGATTTATAATATTTGCCGAAATGGTTCGTCAGAATAATCAAGTTGTGCCCGCAATACAGTAATAGAACATTACTGTGTATTAAATATACTAGCAGGATTGACAGAGCTAAGCTCGGTCAAAATTAACTTTCTGTTCAAACTGATATAAAATTTTTATTTTAACCAAACTTCTCGAATCCTATTAAGAATGTATAAAACATTTCGTAACATTCTGAAGTCAATACTTTTTGCCACATGAAACCAAATTTTCCGACATTTTATCATTTGATGCCAAATGCGTGTTTTGACTTTCGTAATCATATTAGTCGATTTTTCGGCCGGATATCGCCAATATTTTGTCAAATATTGTCAACTTATTGGCTGTTTCCATATTCTCGTGACCCTGACCCGTATTACCTAAATTAAATACCAGTCAAATTTGATCAAGTGAGTCAACATGCGAGATAGCTCATTGGCCTTTGGGTAATCAAAAGCAGTAGAAAATAAAATTGAATCAAAATAGCTTAAGCCATATCTTAGTTATTAAAATAAGCTTGACAGCATTTGACAATGAAGCTGAAAGGGCCCACTAGTATAACTATTTTTAATGTGCGACTCAGCCCAATAGTCTCCTCGTGACAAAAAACGTTTCGTTAGAAAATTTAGATAAAATTAATTGAGTCTTTATATATAATTAGAATGACCCTAACCCATCATGACCCAAAATAATCCTACTATCGAATTTTCGCGAACAAATTTTTGTCCTAGCCCAATGGTTTTCTCTTGCCCAAAAATGATATAATACAAAGTATAGTCAAAATGGTGAAAGCCATTTTCTAAATAAAATTAGCATGATCCATCATGACCCACAAATAACCCATGTAATTGAAATCTCTCGAATATGGGCCTTAACTTTTAACCTATTAATTTTTGTATGCCAAAAAACGTTTCGATACAAAATTTTGATAAAATTGATTGGGCCATTGTTTGTGCTGTTGGATATAATTAGTTTGACTCTGACCCATTATGACCAGAAATGAACCATTAATAGATTTTTCTCGAGCACTTGACCTAACCCAATGATTCGCTCGTGTTCGAAAACGATACAATATAAAATTTAGAAAAAATTGCGTGGGACATTTTCTAGATAAAATTACATGACCCACAATGACCAAAAATGGCCCGCTAATCAAACTCTCTCTAACACATGATTTAATCCAGTAATCTCCATACCAAAAAGGTAGAGTACGAAATTTGGTCACAGTCGTTAGAGCCAATTTTTAGATAAATTTGGTTTGACCCAAAATGACTCCAAAGTGACCCACTAATCAAAATTTATCGAACATGTCACCTATCCCAATAGTTTTCTCGAGCTAAACAAATGTTGTATGCAAAAGTTCATTAAAATTGATCCACTCGTTCTTTAGACATAGCTTGACTATGACTCATTAGGACCCATCATGACCCACAAATGATTTTTAGAATCGAAATCTCTTGATCATGTGAGTTAGTGTATTAGTTTTTAAGTGTCAAAGAACTGTTACATACAAAATTTCGTGAAAATCGATCTTGTCGTTTTTTTAAATATAGATGTCTTGACCCAGATCCTTTATGACCCATTAATCGAAATTTCTCAAACATGTGACCTAGCACAATAGTATTCCCCTGCTAAAAAATGTGGTATACAAAATTTCGTTAAAATTGATCCACAAGTTCTTTAGATGTGGCTTGACCATGACCCATCATAACCCACAAATGAACCTTATAAATCTCTCAAACATGTGACTTAATCCATTAGTTTTCTCGTGTCAAAAAACTGTTACATACAGAATTTCGTTAAAATCGATCCTGCCGTTCTTTAAATGTAAATAGCTTCACCCAGATCCTTTATGACCTTTTATGACCCATTAATTGAATTTTCTTGGACATGCGTCCCAGCCCAATGACTTTCTCGTGCCATAAAACGATAGAATATAAAATTTAGACAAAATTGCGAGAAACCATTCTAGGATAAAATTAGTGCGATCCACAATGACGCAAAAATGACCTACTAATCGAATTTTCTCTAACAGGTGCTTAACCCCTTAACTGATTCATTCTTTTCCGTTCAATAAATTGAAAATAGCGGACTAACACTACTATTATTTAAATAACATATTCGTAAAATTTAGTTTAAGCATTTCCGCCTTGTAGTATGAAAATTTTCTTAAAAATAATAGTGATGTCAAAAAGCTTTAAATGATGGAATAAGAAAATTCGTCTTGCCCGAACGGCGTTCGGACAAACCAGTTAAGGGGTTAATCCAATGGTCTTCACGTAATCCAAAACGGCAGAATACAAAATTTGGTCCGTTTTTTAGATAAAATTGGTTTGACCAAATTATGGCTCATTAACTGAAATTTTTCGTACATGTGACTCAACCCAATAATTTTCTCGTGCTAAAAAACTGTTGGATACAAGATTTCGTTAAAATCGATTGAGCCGATTTAGATATAAATAACTTGACCCTAACCGATTATGACCCAAAATAACCCATTAATTGAATTTTCTCGAACATGTGGCCTAGCCAAATGTTTGATATGGCCTAGCCAATACATACGGCCTAGCCAATACAGCCCAATGGTCTGCTTGTGCCCGAAAATGGTAAAATACAATTTTTTTTCCAAAATCGTTAGAGCCGTTTTTGAGATAAATTTATACACACAAAAACACACAATTTTTGCTCGTATTATAGTATACGATTTAAATATATAGGTTTAAATTTTATTTTGGAGTTCCGATGCATTTTATAAATAGTTTTTGCATGTTTTATTTTCATATTTTCTATTATGCATACCCATTGTGGGTAAGTATTACGGTGACCTCCTAACGACTAGTTTATATAACAATAATTCATTAGTGACGTCATATGCTAATAACCTTAAATACTACTATGAATAAAAGATTCAAAATGAATCGGTACAGTGAGTTCTAATGAAATTCCTGAAAATTTCTCCACAATATAAAAAAATCATACAAATTAAATGTAATATCATATAAGAATGGGTTTACAAAAGCAAGTCTTATGAACGGGCGTGTATGTTTTCGGATTAAACAAAAGACGGTTCGAACACTCTTTGAACAGGATTTTGCCACAAGTTTCAGACTCTTTGAACAATTTTATTGTACAAATCGAATTTCGATACGACAATGTGTTAATTTTGTATGAGTTTTCGGAATGCTTATGGAACACCCTGTTTTTGTGAAAAAACCGCATTCATGCTTTCTATAATATAAATAATTAATACTTTGTAATTTATAACAAAATAAAAGAAAATTGTATTTTTTTAAATAACGTTTTCGAATTAGCTAAAATTTTAGTTATCGAATGAGTCTTTAACACATAAGCTTAATATTTTGAATTGAGATAAATCTATGCAATTAATGCGATAGCTTTATATAATCTGTTTAAATACAGTTTCATTAATTATGTCCATGTTCAATATAATTAAATTGTGTCATATAGAGTCAATTAAAAGTCACAAAATCAATTGCGAACTGTACAGTGTTGTAGAGATGTGTGTTATTTAACCCATTAGAATAAATATAACTTTTATTGTTTTATAGTTTATAATTTAGTAAAGTCATTTTATAATACATTACCCAGGTCGAAATTCGTGCTGGCATTTGTTTGCTGGACAAGCACCGAGTGCTATAACCCAGGAAGTAAAATAGCATAAACTAGCATTATAAACATTATATATTTCCTGGTTCCAGTAGAATTTCCAGCAACTCATGGTGTGTATTGGCCCACTTTGCTGGAAATAAACATGCAGTGCTTGCATATAGCTTCTGATGCTTTTGTTCTGCAAGCTAGCGATATAGCATGTGATACTAGCTAGCATATAATAGCATGGAAATCTAGCAGACATAGCAATACCTAGCAATAACTAGCATATTTTTGTTGCTGGTACAAGCATGAATTTTGACCTGGGTACTAATATTGTATGAAAAATTTATTTATTATTAAATACGGTCATAGTATAAAAGAATAATTAAGGGAATCGTCGACTGATAAGATTGCTTTCTAAATGATCCACGAATTCAGATTTCACTGTTAAAAAAAAATTCGATGAGATTACAGAGATCCTACGGGTAGTCCATTATCTTAAGTCTTAGATAAAATTACAGAGATTAAATGTCTGTTAAATAACACAAAAGTTATTCGGTAAATTTACAATATACCTTGTCAAATAACATCGTTATAAATAGCCAAGACTCTGTAAATGTATTTTTAATGATAATAATTTAATTTAGTTTTAAAAAATAAACGAATAGCTCAGTATTCAATAAACCCTAAAGAATTCGAGTAAATTTGAGCTGCTATATCATTTAGCTTTGACATAATTTGTTCCGAGCTAACCTGGTGTTTGAGCCCGAAACCTCTTGCTTGAAACCTCGAAGAATACCTGACAGATATAGCTATAGTTGTTTTGTACAGATAATGTCTTCAAAGATTCAAATGAGAAAAATGTATTGCGATTTTTTAAATATTTCACTTCAAATGTATTCGTTAAAAATTCGTAAAAGGTTTATTTTAATTTATTTTAGACCGATAAATACTACATTATTTTTTCTTAATCAACTTAAATTTTGTAAAGGGTTTAAGTAATAAATAAAAAAATCTATGTTTTTTTTTTTTCAAATTTTTTTTGAGTCAAATTAAGTTTTTACAACAATACTGTTAAAGTGAAAACTTTTCGAAATATATTATCTATTTTTTTATGTTTTTTAGTAAGAAGTAAAACAAAAATAAACAGAGAAAATGTAATTTGTGATTGTTCACGTTTTAATTATTTTATTTATTTTATATCGTATGTTTTTAGAAGATCCACTTTTCAATATTTTTATAACATATTTACTAACAAAACAACAACAACAACAACAACAATAATAATAATAATAATAATAATAATAATAATAATAATAATAATAATAATAATAATAATAATAATAATAATAATAATAATAATAATAATAACATTGTAATGATAATAACACCTTTAAAATAATATTAAGCAATTTACTTTTAACATTACAAAGTTACTGGCATATGGTGAAGGAAAATTTGCAAATTAATTGTCGATGAAAATTCCCAATAACTCCCGGGAGCTGGTTGTTATCTTTCTAAATTATTTTAACTTAAAAAAATTATAAAAATAAATAAATAAATAAATAAAAATAAACTATTTTTTAAATATTTGTAATATGTCTGCAAAATGATGACCGAGAAACTAATTCGAATGCATTAAACCGAGAATGGGTGTAAATTTATAGAATCTTGCTTTTTTCAGTATTTTTATAGAGTGTTTTATTTTCATATTTTTATATTTTACATATGTAGATTGAAATAATCTACCAATTAAAAAACATGAAAATCTGGTCTTTTTAAAATAAACAATCTTCAAGAATAAAAGTATTAAAAAAAAAAAAAAAGATAATTTTACAACTTTTCTGTATGTTTAAAGCTTACCGATTTCCAATATTTGATGTTACATAACATATTTTGAACTAAAATATTTATTTTATGTGTAAAAGTTAAATAACACCACATAAAGCAAAACGTATTTCTTCAAATACATTTTCTGGGTTAAAACTTATGCATTTGACTTTTGAAAAGACCAGAGGATTTATAGTTATATATTTAAGATATCATAACACCAAAATGAACAAAACAGTTAACCATAAATTCATTTAAAAACTGGAAATGAAAAGAAGAATAAAATTGCATTTTAAAAGCACCACATACTTTCAAATATTACAAAATTTAAATTATTACCAGCTTTCTATAGAATCTGCAACATGTGACAGAATAATCTTTCTACTTCATTCCTTTCAATAGAAGCATCATTTTTCAACTGCATCATGTATTTTATAGAAAAGTTACTGAAAAATGTCTTTACCCTTTATAAAATAATGGCATTGTAAACATAAAAAAATTTCAAAAATAAAATGTTAATTTTTAAAAAGACTACCGATTTGTATTTATATGCATGCTTTTGGAAAATGAATTTCAAATGAAATTTTTAACGAACTTAGGTTTTTGAATAGACTAATAAAACTTTTCTATAAATAAACCGCGCATTAAATTTTAATGCAGCTGTTTAATAAAGAATAAATAACTGAACAGATTGATTTTTAATTATGAAATAAATTTATATAAGACCTGATTATATGCCTTTACCCCTCTCTCTCTCTGTATGGATCGTTCCGATTACATTCCAGATAAAATACCAACATTGTACAAAATATATAATATGAAATTTAAAATTTAAAATGTCCAAGTTTACTTACAAGGCTTTATTTATTTATTTATTTACTAACATAGATTTTTGTTTTGTTTTGTTTTGGTGGAAAAATAGCAAAATTTCGACTCATTTAATCAGTGATTTTCTATAAAAAAAAAAAAAAAAAAAAAAAAAAAAAAAAAATACTGGTACCGAAGAATTTTCTGTTGTTGAAATTCCAGGACCCATACGAACCCTGCTCTCTGTCTCTCTATATATACTGTAATGTGCAACATTGCTCTTTGGTCCATTATCTTTAAAATACTTTTTTGGAAACAGTTGTATATAATTTTATCATTATTTATTTTCTTGATGCAGCATGCTACTGAATGAAGATATCGTGGATGTAATGTAACTTTTCTCTTTTTATCAGTTTAAATCCGTATTTAATTTTAATATTTAATTGGGGATTTTTTTTCGGGGGGGGGGGGTTATTGCGCGTTGGTCAGGGATGTAGTGGAGGGTATACTGGGGTACACGCCGTATATCTTCTGGATTTTTTAAAGGAGCATCGTTTACCCTCTGTTTCTCAAGAAAGCTATAGCATACACACTCTAGAGCAGCCGTTCCCAAACTTTTGGGCTTGGGGAGCCGTTTTTGGGAAGAATTTTTAAGGCGGATCCCCTGAACCCAACCATACTCTGTGGTTTACAAATTAATGTTTTTTATGCTTATGGAGCCGAGAAAAATCTGTTGGATAAAAATATGAGCAAGTAATTTCCAACATTGGACCAAGGTTCTCAGTTTGGTTCTTTCCTGATTTAGAAATTCTGAATTTTAGAAATTTTAAAAATCAAATTTTCTATTACATAACCATTTGACAATTTTTTTAATATTGTTGGATACATTAAAATAAAAATAAGGATTAAAATCCTCTTTTTTTTGTATCAAAATATCCAACTTGTATAATCGAGATATTTCCTTCAAACACAGCAAAAATTACCATGAAAAATTTGTGATTTCTGAAAGCTTTTAGTAACGAGGAAAACAAACTCCTTTTTAACGGAGCGATGTTCAAGCAATAGTGTTAAATGGTTAATAACATCCATTTTTAAATAAAAAGTATTCTTTTGGGATTTCCAGTATGAATTCGGAATTAAAAATCAAAATGTTAACCATGTATGCATTACGCCTTGCATTGAGGCTTACATAAAACTATTATTATTTATGGCTAAAACAACACACACACAGACAAAAAGGTAAGGTGTACAGTTTTCTTTCGCAGAGAGATACTTCCGTATCCGTATAATTCTAATAGGCTACTCGCGGAAAAAAGAAAAAAAAGAAGAAGAGAAAAAGAAAATGCGTAGTTCCAGTCACCCATGAGTAACTATGTAACACGTTTTCGCTAGTCCCGCCTATCCGTAACAGAATCATATGATTATGGTATATTTGTCGGTCTTCTTTAAATTTCTAGTACTTATAGACATATATCTAAAATAAATCGCCTCTCAGCTTTTTTTAACCATTTAAAAAATATATATTTATAATCAGGTCATTGTTTTAGTGTTTAAGTGGGCGGGGCAAAATCTATAAGCTGTATTGTTATATGCAGCATTGTTCACTTTTTAGGACATTTTATTTAAAATATTTGGCTATTAATTATAGTTTTGAAAGAAACTTTCTGTCGTCATTGTTTTTGCTTCAAAACAGATAAACAATTAAAACTACACTTGTTGAAGGAGCTGCAACTAGTAGAAAAACTGTCCTAATAAAGTGGGATAAAATTTATATCATGGCGGGTAGGGGCCTCGCTAAGGGGGAGGACAGGGGGGAGCCTCCCCCCCAAACATTCGCAAATGTTATTACACTTATCAAATTTAATTAAAATTTTAATAAAAACCGAAATATATTTCCTATTTTTGATAAAACTTTCAAAAGTTACAACTCTAATTGGGAATATTATTAAACATTTTGCAAATAAGAACTGTATTACATTTTCTAAGTGTGTAGCTTGGCAAACTTATAAAACGACTTGGCAAATATGAAAATTTGACTTGGCAATTTACGGTCTTCTCCCCCACCAATAAAAAGGCTTAACGATGGCCCTGATGGCGGGTACCCATTCACAAAAAGGTCTAAGCAAGGGGTGGAGCTGAGAAAAATTTTAAATTCTTAGTGTGATGACAAATGTAGAGAACCAGTATATACTTGTTAAAGTGCTACAAACTTATATCTGATTGGAAAATGGGACAGAGACCAATTAAAAGAAATTTTAAACAGAGGTTGTAAAGTTATACAAGATGTTGAAAAAAATGCGTTTTCAGCAGTATAATTGCTTATAAAATTAAGTACAATTATGCAAAACAGTATATGAAATAAACAAACTAAGAAATTATAAAAATAAAATAAATAGATTAAAGCAATTACAGTTACGAAAAGAAAAAAAAGTGATGTACACAACGTATATAAATATTAAAAAAATGTAATGAGGGATTTATTAAAGGATAGAAGATATTAGAAAAATGGTGTGTTTAGTCGACAAATATTGTTGTACAATGAAAAACAGTTTAGAAAATTTAAATATACAAGTAACATAAACAGATTAAAGAATTTAAACTAATATATCTATAAAAGAAATATATATACACAATATACACAAATGTAATATGAATATAACGAGGGGCTTTAAATGTTCGAAAAAGCAATAAAAAAATATTTTTCAGTGACATACATTATTTTACTATGAAAAACAGTATAAAAAATTAAATAACTAAAAATTATCACAAATGACAAAGTTTTTTTTTAAATCAAGGATATAAAAATAAAAATAAATATATACACACATTACGCACAAATTAATCTAATGAGGAATTTTAAATGATAGAAGAACTTTTAAAATAAGACATTTTAGACGACAGACATTGTTTTAAAAATTAATTCAAATTTTGAAAACTAGGATAGACTATTTAAATAAGTAAAACCTAATTAAATAAAATAAAGAGATTAAATTAAAATTACAAAAATAAAAATAATACAATATGCATTACATACAAATATTAAATACGGATAGTCTCTTTTTCTACATAAAGTTTGACGAACAATAATATAAAAAAATTTAGTATGAAAAAAGTGCTTGAATTGTTTTGAACATTAAAAAAAAAAAAAAAAAAAAAATCTGGTGCAAATTTTGACAATTGTAAGCGAATGTCTGGATCTGCATTAAATTTGTTTCTGTAAGTTATTTTGATTTGTATAAGTGGAGAATCCGGCTTCACACAGATTTGCCGATAAAAAGGGAGTAAAATTAATTTTGCTTTGTCTGACAAGATTTTGTATTAATCTGTCAAATGACACCAAAATTCAGTGATACGCTTTTTTTAAAAAGAGATTACGAGATTACATTGAGATTTTAAATCAATGAGAATTTCGTAGAGCTTAAGTTCTGTGGTTTTGTTTTTACAATGAATTTATTTTGTACCCATTTAAAATCTTCCATCGTCTTATTATAAGCAGCTGGAAAGTAATGCTCAAATGAATCTATCAGAGCTTCGAGATGATCTTGAATACTTTTCTGATTTTTTTTTTCTCAGTTATGGTCATTAATGAACATTTTAGTAAGAGGAAAGCAATTTTTATCAGCCTTTTCTACACATTCTGACCAGAAGGCATGTTTCCCCTTAAATGCCGACACTTTATAATTTGCATCAAAAATAGTAACACTTTCTTCTTTCAACGATAAATTCATTTCGTTCATTTTTCTAAAAATGTCCGACAAACATGCCAATTTACATCACCAATCTTCATTATTTAAAATTGTTGTTAATTGAGGATTGTTAATCTGTCAAAAAGGTTTCAACTCTGCACGCATGTCCAGCAAACGTGTCAACACTTTTTCTCGTGATAACCATCTTACTTCAGTATGCAGCAGCAGGGACTGGTGCAGGCTTCACATATTTTAGCAAATTAGCTTGAAAAATCTACTTTTAAGTGGTCTTGATTTTATAAAGTTTTTTTTCATTTTATGGCATCATTCAGAACTGTCATAAATTCAAACGCTATCAAAACCAGAGGTAGCAAAAAAGAATTAACCCATTTTAGGCCAAGCACAGAAATTTTATAAAATGTAGCATTATTTTTATTGAAATATGCTTAAATTACATACATTAAGACACAAAAAAAGATTCGTGCATGAAAAATAATATTTTATATAAGAAATAATATTTTATATAATAATATAAAATATTATTTCTTATAATGAATAAGAATAATATTTTTATGACTTTTGTTTTATTCTTATTTCATATACAGAATTTGCAACTTTAATCTATTTTAAAAACATATAATTCATTTCAATTGGAATAATAATATATTTTTAAAAAGTCGAATATATCAAAGGCGTTTCAAATTAAAACTCTAGCGTATTTTGAAAATTTTTTAAGAGAAAGTGTTTACTCCAATTGAATTACTAATATTTTATGGATGTCTTCAAAAGCCTTAAAAAATAGAAGAAAAATAAAATTCTTGAAAAAATTGTGTCAGAGTGTTAAAAAAAAATATTTATCGAAATGTTTCGTATACGAACCTTTGGCCGAAAATGGGTTAAGCATAGCTGCCAACTTTTACGCATTTTTTCTACCACAAAAATTTTATAATAAATATTGTCTGACTAAATCGTCGAAATCTTAAGATTAAACAAACGGAAAAGCTTTGTACAATTTTAGTGGTAGAAAAAGTGCGTAAAAGTTGGCAGCAATGAATTAAATATAAATATATGAACGGGCGGAGCTCCAAAGAACAAACAAAACTGTTCTCCCTTTTGTTCAGCAAGCAGAGTTAATAGCAATGGCAGGCTTTTTAAGTTTCGATTCATGTTGTGCATTCTATTCAGAATGTTGTTTTTTGTAGCCTAATTTAAATCGAATTTTTAAAACACATTAATGCAGAAACATGAAATAAAGCATTAAATGCAGAAACATATTAAATGCTGAAACATAAAATAAAGCAATTCATACCAAAAATAAAATACAGAAAATAGATACACGTTTAATGCAAATGCTAGAATGGTTATGAAGTTTATAATTTTATTTTTCAACTAAGTTAAAGATATATTTATTTCTGACACGCACACACAAAGATTCCTACATACTTTTGAAAATGTTTCACTTGCATTATTTTAATTTCTTTCATGTTTTGTTTATTTTTCTGGAACACCGCGGAGCCCCAAGGGCTCCGCGGAGCACACTTTGGGAACCTCTGCTCTAGAGCATACCCTCTGCCTTGAGCGTATATCCTCTTTTATTTTTAATACTACACCCCTGGTGTTGGTAGCCCCAAATTCGTATTATTTAGCTTTTTCATAGCTAATACGAAGATTAGCATGAAATATTATTATTTGCATACATATTATTTGCAATTGACAAAGTATTTAAGAGTATTTAGGGTCTTGCGATTCTATTTTATTTCAACTAATTTTCTTTATATTTCTTTATTTTCTTTCTATGTTTGTTTGTGGTAGTTTGTAATTAATTTTAATGGTTTTGTACAGAGAGTTTACAGAGATGTATAGTATAAATATATAGAGAGAGAAAGATAATTTTAAAAAGTATTTCTTTCCAATCTTTAAAATATTTATCATTGGTTTAACTCGCATAGAGAGATTAACTTCTAGGTTTGACATTAAGGGACATAACTTATGGTTAAGGACATTGTTAAACTCTATGATACTGCTACCAATCATGATTGCCCTTTGAGTCTTTAAATCAATTGACTTTGAACTAAATAAAAAAAAAGTGTTTCTGTAAAGATATATATTCTTATTTCGATGTAGGTGTCGATTAATTAGTGGTTCAGTAATTGAGTCAGTAATCAACTAATCAGTAATCAACTATCTTTCTTGTTCATAATTTTAATTTGTTCTCGGCTGGTTTAAGAGACATTTATGCTGTATGTGTTTACATTTTACGTGTTAATTATACAGGTTTTACCAAGATTGCATGTCTCAAGTCAAGAAACCTGTATCTTTTTTATTTTATTTATTTATTCTTTTTACTTGTTCTGTTAATCAAATTATTTGTTTTTTGTTCGTTCTATAGTTCTAGCATATGGATTTATTTATTCGAGAAGTTCACATAAATATATTGTTACGGATTTTGTAAATAGTTAGTATTTTTACTAAAATATAATGTAAATAATTCTATTAATCTCTATTTACAAGATAATATTTGTTTTTGTTGCATTAAAATGTCTCTGTTTGTTGATTTTCTGCAAGCATGGAAACCTATTGGTTTTCATTGGATGTCTATGGGGACTTGCCAAATACTAGAGATAACGCCAAGTTGACAACACTTTTGGCGAATAATTTTCGTCGCCAACTTTGGAGATATACAGCTAAGTTGGTGACAGAACCGGGCCCCGACCTCTGCAGTATCTACGTAGATTGTCATTGGTCCATTTCTAAATCATTACTTTTTTTAAGTATAAGGATAATAAAGAAAAAAGCTTTTGTGTGAGTTGATGTGTCGATGGTGTTCTGAAGGTAAATCTAAATATGAAGTTTATCGCTTCAAAGACAAATTTTCAAATTTTTGACTAGATTTTTTTTAGACAATTATTAACGTTCTTTTTATGTTTTGAGGACACTTTTTCATATTAGAGAAAGGAATACGGTTTCATTTTTTTAACCCTCTGTAATAAATTTTGTTCTCTTATTAATAAAATTTATTCGAAACTCTTACTGCGAATTTTGAGTTTCTAACGAATTTTTATTGTGATGTATAGTGTTTTTACGCTTTTTGCGGTTTTTTCACATTGATAAAAGGAATTTTGTTTCAGACTTTTAACTTAATGTACTAAATTTTGTCTGCTACGATTTTTGCATTTAAGCGATTTTTAATATAATTTTCAGTGTTTAACGTATTTTCGAGATTTTTTTTTAGTTTAGCATCGATATTTTGGTATTCATGGATTATTTCCGAATACAAGGTTCTATTCCAATACAGTAAGTTTTGACCCCTGAGATTTTTTAACATTTAGCGATTTTTAATGTATTTTCAGCGTGATTTTTATTGTTTTTCCGAGTTTCACTGCGATTTTTTGACATTCGTACACTTAAATTTGTATATCAAACTTTAAGCATTATATAGCGGATTTCACCATTTACAATTTTGAGTTTTAGCAGTTATTAATACGATTTTAATGCAATTTTAACGATCTTTCAACATATTTTATATATTGCGTCTTTTTTTTTCTCCTCCCTTTTTGAAATGTTTCGTATTACTATGATTTAATTATTTGAGATTCTTCAAATTTTTAATACTTAGCATTTTTTAATACATGTTTCGATGCGATTTTTGCATCTTTCGATCTCCACAGTAATTTTTTGACATGTGAAAAAAGATTTTGGTTTTAATTTTTTATCCTAGTTTAGTAAAATGATTTGCAATTTTAGAGATTTTTAATGCGATTTTTAATGTGATATTCTTGTGCTTTTTCGAAACATTTTATGTTTTATTTATTTATTTATTTTTATTTTTTTTTTTTTTTGTCATTTTTAAAAATTTTCCGATTAGAATTGATTCAATAATCTGTATTTCTTTAAAAAAAACTAGCGATTTTTAAAACATTTTCAATGCGGATTTTTGGCCTTTTTTTAATATCCTCGGTGGTTTATTTTTAACATTCGAAAAAAAAATTTGGTTTCAAACTTTTAATATTGTAAATATAACCATCTTTTTTCATTTTAATTATTTCTAATAGGATTTTTGGCGATTTTTTATATTGTCGGTTATATATATATATATATATATATATATACACTGATGTGCAAAATTTAAGGACGAGTCCCAAAAAGCCAATTTTTAAGGGATTTTCAAGCGATAATTTTCACACGAATAATCAAAAGAAAGTAACATTGTTCGAATAATTAGTATCTCTGTATAACAGCTAGTCCATATAACATCTCATGCAGGTCACACAGGGTCAAAGCATTCACAGTCACTTCGGCGAAACAAAAAATAGGAAATTTGATACGCCTTATTTATGACTCTCAAATGACTACTATATGTGACTCCACTGACAGGTCATTGAGACTGATGCTTTGTCACCAGGTGACATTATATTGTCGTTTTATTGAGACTCATGTGACTGTCATTTGGCGACTCAATTTCAAAGTTATTGTGAATGATGCATTATGGTAAATCACCAAATAATGTCACATTAAAGTCACATGGTAACTTTCTGTCACAAGACTTTGTGAAATGGTGACAGAAACCTTTTTGTGAAATAACCACTGTGAAAAGTGGTGAAAAGTCACCACGTGACTTTAATGAGAGAATATTTGGTAATTTATCATAATGCAATGTTCACAATGGCTTTGAAATTGAGTCTTCAGGTGAGAGTCACACGAGAGTCTCAATGAAACGACATTGTAAAGTCACTTGGTGACTCGCCACAAAGCAACAGTCACAAAGACCTGTCAGTGAAGTCACATATAGAAGTCATTTGAGACTCATAAGAGAGACATGGAATTTCCTATTTTTTGTTTCGCCGTAGTGACTGTGACTCTTGTGACCATGTGTGACCAGAATGAGATGTTATATGGACTAGCTGCTATGCAGGGATAGTAATAATTCGAATTATATTACTTATTTTTGAATATTCGCGTGAAAATCATCGCGTGAAAATTATCGCTTGAAAATCCCTTGAAATTTGGCATTTTGGGATTTGTCTTCAAATTTTGCATACCAGTGTATATATACATATATAAATTATGATTACAATGTTTATCCTCATTAGGGTGAATTTTGACTCCTTGGATATTTTCATATTTAGATATGAATGTATTTTTCAATGAAGTTTTTAGCAATTTTAGAATCCAGTGGCTTTTTGTAGGTTGTTGTTGTTGCTGCATTTTGGAAAAGAGTTTGGGTATAACGTGTAGCCTGACATAGTAAATTTTTAATTCAATAAAATTTAAATTTTTGCTATATTTAATATAAGGCTGCCACAGGCGACTATTTTTTAACTGTAACTGGCACCATTTTCTCAAAACAAAAATCTGTATGTCCATGTTGACAACATTTGTAAGAAAAAATATAATTCAAGATTTATGTTTGAAAAATACTGGTGCGAGCAAAATACAAAAATATCGCCTGTGGCAGCCCTATTAATACAATTTTTAGCAAGATTTTCAATGAGGATCTTTTTCGATCTTTTTTTGCGTCGAATTTTAGTGATTATCGGAAGATTTACATCATTAAAGTAAATTTTGACTCATGTGATGTTTTAATATTTAGTGGTTGTGCATTTTTTAAATCGGCTTTTAACAGTTTATGGATTTCCACGGCAATTTTTGATGTTCTGAAAATGATGCGAGAGGGTTATAATAGGTTAATGGGGAATATGGATTAATGAGGGGAATAATAGGTTAAAAGTTTGAAAATGATTTCAAACTTTTAACCTATTATTGAAAATCTTATTAAACAGGTATTTTTAATGCAATTTTCAATTCTTTTTTTGCGATTTTTCGAGAATTTTGCATTTATAATTTATCATTCGTAAAAGATTTCAGATTACCCTATAACAACTTTTGACCTCTGCAATTTAATGCAATTTCTATCGAGATAAAAAGAATTCGGTTTTAACATTTTACTTTAATCTAGTAAGATTTTGTCTTCTACGAATTTTTCATTTTAGCGACTTTGATATGATTTAGCGATTTTTGATTTTTTTTTCTTTGCACCGATATTTTTGTTATTGGATGAATGTATTTTTTCCCTTGGTATATTTTTAATTTTAAGCGATTTTTAATGCAATTTTTGCTTTTTTTCCGAGTAACACGGAGTTTTTCGCAAAAGAAATTTTGTTTTAATATTTTAACCTAATATAGCAAACTTTACCATCAACGATTTTTAATGCAATTTTTTGACTTTTACAAAATTGTTTTGACATTTAAAAAATAAATTATGCTTATGCGAATTTGGTTCCAAAAATTTAGCTTATTACGGTAAATGTTATGCTCTGCTACTTTTGAACTGAAGCGATTTTTAGAGCGACTTCAAGAGCGATATTCAATGTAATGTTGTAGCATTTTCATTTTTTTATGTATATAGTTAGCTGATTTTTTTTAGAAATATGAAAAGGAAATTTGGTGTCAAACATTTAACTAAATGTAATACATTTTCCCCTGTGGGATTTTTTTTTATACATTCGAGCCTCGTTAACATGAACCTCAAGAGGAATAAAAATTTCGTTCATGTTAACAGTCATTTACATTATCGGTATCAAATATTTGTATTCGTCTTTATAGAGGTCTGTGAAAACAATTCTTGTTAAAAGTAATTCACGTTAAGCGTGTTCATGATAACGAGTTTTGACTGCATTTACCCGTTTTTACTCACGATTTTAAAGCCGTTCAAGGCTGAATTAGATTTGAAAATTTCATTCTAATATAATAAATTTTAACTTTCGTGATGTTCGAAGCCTTTGTGCTTTTGAATGTGATTTTTATGTTTCTTCGCAATCTGCAACCATTTTTAGGTAGATTTCGTAAGAAATACTGCCTGTTGCAATCGCACCAGTTTATATCTATCTATCTATATATATATATATCTCACTTTTTTATGGACACGATAACTTCTATAATTCTTCACCAATCTCCATAAAACTGGTACATAAAATCAAAGGGGATAAAATCTTGGCTAAGTTCGTTAATGGGCAAAATCGGACCAAGGGGGTCGGAATAGGGGGCGTTTTTGTGAAAACCAAAAAAACGCCATAACTTCTTACTTAAAGTAGATATCGGATCGGTTTAAAGTTTATATTACTTCTTAAAAATGGGCCAAAAGTATATGCATGGCATATTTTTGATAAATTTAGAAGTGGCCTCAAGGGGCGAAAAAAAACAGGGATTTTGAGAGAAAAAATTCATAACTTCGTCAATTTTCAAGATATCAAGTCCAACTAAATTTTTTGTAAATGTTCTTAAAATTATCTAAAACTTTTGTACTTACAAGTTTTTGATAGGACCAACTTTTACCGATGAAAAAAATTAAAAACGAAAAGAAAAAGGGCGCTGAAAAAAGAGAAAAATCCATAACTCCGTCAATTTTTAAGATATCAAATCTGATTAAATTTATTTTACATCTTCTTAAAAATATCTACAACTTTTATATTGACAAGTTTTTCATAGGACCAATTCATATAGCAAAAAGAAATTAAACAAAAATAGGAGTTGGAGAAAAAAACCTCAAATCCAAATTGCTTATATTCTGACTCATTTTTAAATTCATTTTTGATTTTAAACGCATCCAAATGGTAGATCCCCTTATTTAGAAACTGTATAAAGTGACGCATGACTCAATTTTCTGATAAAGACAGAATATATTTCAAAAAAGGCTACCAAAAAGGGTATTTTGAACAGAATTTCCGAAAGTCATTGGGACTGAAACTTGAAAGAAGTATTCAAATTAGAAATTGCGTTTTTTTCTGACTCGTTTTTAAATCCATTTTTGTTCTCAAACGCATGCAATTTACAGATCTTCTTATTTAGGAACTATATAATATGATGCATTGGTCAGCTTTTTTATAAAGACGGAATATATTTCAAAAAAGGCTACCAAAAAGGGTATTTTGAACAGAATTTTCCGAAATCATGTGAATGAAAATTTAAGGAAGTGTTCAAATAAGAAATTGCGTTTTTTTCTGACTCGTTTTTAAATTCATTTTCGCTCTCAAACGCATCCAATTTACAGATCCTCTTATTTAGGAACTATATACTGTGACGCATTGGCCAGTTTTTTGATAAAGATAGAATATATTTTTTAAAATGTTGTCAAAGTGAGTATTTCGCACAAAATTTTCCGAAGCAATCATGATTAAAGAATTAAGGATGTATTCAAACAACAAATCGGTTATTTTATGACTCATTTTTTAATTCAATTTTTTTCTCAAATGCATTCAACTGACAGTTTTTTGTTATTTAGGAACTGCACTGTTAAAACTAATGGTGACACATTGCACCTTTTAGGGGTGAAAGGCTTGTCTCACTGGTGACACCCCTAGAGGAGCTAAAATGGCACCCTTAACTAGGGTGAAAGGATGGCACCCCTAAACCAGGGTGTTTCAGGGGATGAAAGGACGGCACCTCAGGGAAGAATAATGGCACCCCTTATCCACAGTGTTCAATAGGGTGAAACGATGGCACCACAGGGGAGAATAATCTCACCCCTTATCCAGGGTGCCCCAGGAGGTGAAAGGATGGCATCTCAGGGGAGAGTAATGGCACCCCTTAACCAGGGTGCCCCAGGGGGTGAAAAGATGGCGCCTCAGGGGAGAGTAATGGCACCCCTTATCCAGGGTGCCCCAGAGGGTGAAAGGATCGCATCTGAGGGGAGAGTAATGGCACCCCTCACCCAGGGTACCTTAAGGGGTGAAAGAATGGCATCTCAGGGGAGAATAATAATACTATTTATCCAGGGTGCCCCAGAGGGTGAACGGATGAAACACATAATCCAGTGTGCCCTGTGGCATCCTACAAGAAATAGCACTCACAATCTATGGCCCACAGTTGCAACCCCCCTCCCCCCACCCTGCTTGTCAAGAAATTGTATTGGTTTGAATCATGAAATAGAAAGTGTTTACCCATTTTTAAATTGAATTCTGTAGAGAAAATTATCATGATCAGTCAATATTTTGAGTCTTTTTTTTTCTTTTAGATTGATGGAATATTATATTTTTAAACTCATTATCAGGTGTCCAAAGAAAAATTGTAGCATATTTTTGTAACTCAGAGAGGGATAATATGAACTACAAAAATAATCATAGAAAGGCAGAGAATTCAAATTGTACTTTCATTTACATGGAGAGTATTTTAAGAAAAATTCAAAATTTTAACTTTTATACAGTCTGTGCATTTCAAAATCACCAATCATAAGTCATCACTATTGCATTGTTAGTCATACCCAAAAGGTTTTGTTAGAATAAATCGGAAAATTTAAACAACCTCTACACCTATTTTCTGCCTCTAAAAATCACTGAGTTAGAGTCAAATATTGTGACTTTGTCATGCAATTTGAAGCCTGATTTTCAATTTTATGTTTTGAAGTTCTTGTAAAATGAAATAAATCATGATTTTTGACTGTCTCTAACTCATATGTTTGGATCAAACTTTTTGAGTATGTTTAAGAAAGGGCCAGTAACTATTTTTGTGATTGGGCATTTTTAGATGCAAGAACATTATAAAAATTTGATGTTTTTTGACTCCAAAATAAGAGAAAGTACAAATTGAATTATCTATCTTCATATGAATATTTTTATAATTATCTTATAGTTTCAGAAGTAATAAGTAACCATCTTTTTTGACACATAGTATATTGCTTGACATGTATTTTCATTATTTTATATACAGGGCAACTGAAAAGTATGGGGACACAGAAAAATGCTATATCCTGTAAAATATATGACATAATTTAATAATAAAATATAAAAGGAATAACAATATTTTAACAAATTGTTCACTGGCTTGATATTTATTTTTTACACAAGTTTGAAAACGAAAGATCACAGAATTGACAGTCCGCTGCAGATAATTCTGATTTAAATCATTCTATGCCTTGATAATTTCACATCACATACAATGCAAACTGGGGATTTTCTATTTCTAGCTTTTCTACAGAAGTCAAGTAAGTTAAGATCTGATTGTTAGAAGGCAATACACCTGTTATTAAATATCCACGCAGAGGATTAAGATTTTCATATAGTAGAAGAAATGCTACAAAATTTTAAAATAAGCATTTCTCAAATTTTAGTTATGAAATATCAATGTCAAATAACGCACCAATAATTTTTCAGCTACCCTGCTGTATCTAATTAAAAAAATGTAAAACACAAATTAGAAAAGAATATGTAATAAATGCTGTGTAACTTTTAAATTAGTAAGATTACTTCATATTCTTTAAAATTCTTCCAGAAAGTTAGCCATCAAGCTATGAAATGAATTATAGAAAATAAATTCATTTTATAGTTGTGTAAAATCACAGATGAAATTGAGTAAAAAAAAATCATTTTTACAATATGTGTAATACTTACCTTTATAGTGAACTTATGGAAATCCATATTTTATAGCATATATCCACACAGGATTAGAAATTAAGAACTGTATGTAAGGTGTCAAAATAATGCCTACAATTTTTTTTCGATGTGCCAAATACATTTCATATTTTCTTATTTCTTTTCACAACCATGTTAATAGTAATAATATTGCATTGCATATTTAATTTTAATGTATTGAAGGGAAGTGGGGAGGAAAATTTATATATTAAACACTTTTTCTTACTAAACAAAATAAAAACTGACTTTCCATAAGTATGAAACCTGATTAAACTACAATATTTGGAATCTATTTCTAGCTTTTCTACAGAAGTCAAGTAAGTTAAGATCTGATTGTTCGAAGGCAATACACCTGTTATTAAATATCCACGCAGAGGATTAAGATTTTCATATAGTAGAAGAAATGCTACAAAATTTTAAAATAAGCATTTCTCAAATTTTAGTTATGAAATATCAATGTCAAATAACGCACCAATAATTTTTCAGCTACCCTGCTGTATCTAATTAAAAAAATGTAAAACACAAATTAGAAAAGAATATGTAATAAATGCTGTGTAACTTTTAAATTAGTAAGATTACTTCATATTCTTTAAAATTCTTCCAGAAAGTTAGCCATCAAGCTATGAAATGAATTATAGAAAATAAATTCCTTTTATAGTTGTGTAAAATCACAGATGAAATTGAGTAAAGAAAAATCATTTTTACAATATGTGTAATACTTACCTTTATAGTGAACTTATGGAAATCCATATTTTATAGCATATATCCACACAGGATTAGAAATTAAGAACTGTATGTAAGGTGTCAAAATAATGCCTACAATTTTTTTTCGATGTGCCAAATACATTTCATATTTTCTTATTTCTTTTCACAACCATGTTAATAGTAATAATATTGCATTGCATATTTAATTTTACTGTATTGAAGGGAAGTGGGGAGGAAAATTTATATATTAAACACTTTTTCTTACTAAACAAAATAAAAACTGACTTTCCATAAGTATGAAACCTGATTAAACTACAATATTTGGATTCTGGAAAAACTTATTCTTTTTATAAAGCTAATATGCATACAAAACAGATAATCAAGCAAATATGTCCACAGAGAGAAAATATGAGCTTTAGATATAACTAGGGATAAGCGAATTTTAAAAAAATCTGAGACTAACAGTACATCAAAAAATAAAAAGTTAGCAAATAAATGAATCTTTGGTTGTCAATTATGGTGGGGCATTTAAAACATTTCCAAATCACACACATTTTTTTTTGTTTGTTTGAGGAAGGGAATACAAAAATTTTAAAACAATTTTAATACAGTTTCTTATTTTAGGAACATATAAGGATGCAGAAATATCTCATAATAAAAGAAAATCTTGTTTACAGGGGTGTAATATCCAAGGACCAGTTTTATCAGTCATTGGTGAAAGTGAAGTTAACTTAGAGGTTATTGAAAGGTTCAAAATTCTTAAGACACGTGCTGATGTCATGGTCCAGAGGGAGGGGGGATGTATGCTAAAATACAAATGAAAGCATTTGCTAAACAAAAATTAAAGTTAAAGAAAGCTAGCTATCAAGATTTGACGACTAGGAATAATTTTTCTATAATTTAGTTTCATTTGACGACTAACGACTGCTGATTTCTAGTCCAGTATCCACATCAAAACACTTTCTGCCTAATTGTTTTTGTGTTTTGACTTATTGCATCTGAAATTTTAATCCACTGAGTAAATATAATGAAATGAATAAAACATTGAATTAAAAAAACAACCTTTTAGTTCAAATAATCTTTTTATTGTAAACACGAAGAATGTATTAAATATTATTAAACAAAGACGTAACACTATGTGGAACTGATGCCACTGAGAAAATTTTGAAGACATAAGTATCTAATAAAAATGATAAAAATTTAAATTGGCTTTTACCATAGTTAACGTTAAACAACCAAAACAATGCATACCACAAAGTAACTAAGCTTATAAAATTATCAGTTTTTATAATTAACTGTTTATATAAAATTAATACATAGCATGAGTAATTTAACAAGTTGCTTGAGTTGCGGAGCACAGTAACAGGTTGAAACTCAGAAATTTCTGCATCTTCATGATAAAGAGTCGGAAACTTTTCTTGTATCAAGCATGGTAATGTAAGTACTATAAATTTAAGTTCACTATCTGAAAAAATAATAATAACACATTAACGAAAACACACAACAAGACAGTCCAATTAAAATCTATCATCAAAGTACAGCAAAAATTGTAGATGAACAAAAAAAGAAAGAATAAAATTTAAATAAAATTTAAATTATAGCTCACAAGGCTATCAAAGTCTGACAGCTAATGTGCCCGCAAGTTCTGTATGTAACGTGATAACTCTTTATATAAATATCAGATTTTCTTCAAGTTTTATATGGAGGTTCATTCTGATAAGGTTCTTCACTGATTAGCATTGGAGGTTCACTGGTTAAATATGAAGGGGGGGAGAAGAGAGTGCTACCCTCCTTAATTTATATAAATATGCAGAAATCATGCAGAATTATCACATTTTCTTCAAATTTTGTTAATAATTTCACTTTGATAAGACACTTTCCTGATTAGTTTTAGGGGCTCATTGGTTAAGTATAAAGAGGGATGGCAGTTAATCCACTGTCCAATAACTTACAGTTAGTTGATTTCTTTTATTTTTGGAAGGGCATTATTCTTTGAAATAAGAGTATAATATACAGTTGTATGTATAGCCTGCGAGCTCAATGCCATCCGTTTAACCGGGCAGTTTCTTCTTTATTGCCTATTTTCGGACAGCACGAGAAAATTACATGACCAACTCATACTTGTCATTCAGATATTCTTTTCCTGTATTATCATTAAGAGTTACAAACTATTTACATTATTAACCATATTTACAAAACATATCTTGGAACAAAGTGTCTATTCCAGATTAGCAACGAATTTCCCTAACATGTACAGGTATTCCATACCAGTAATAATAATAAAAAATGAGGAATTTTATTCAAATTTATTAGTAAGCCCCTATTATGTATCCTATATTGACACTAATCAATGAATATATGGATACAACCCCCCGTGTTTTTCCTTCATTTTGGGAATAACGAATTTTCAACGTATTCTATTGACGATTATTTTCAAAATTTTCAAGATGTGATTTTGCAACTTTCACAGAAGTTGCTCTATACATTTGGCTAACATAATATGCAAATGAAATTTTGATATCTTTGACGCATGAGCAGTGAAAAATTATTTAGTAAACCTACTCAATATTCGAACAATTTTTATTATTTTTTAATTCTGATTACAGGGTATTGTGTGCAATGTTGTTTGTCACATTTTCTGAAAATAATGTTATTTTATATTAAGAATTCTTCAAATTATAAGCAAAAATCTTGGGTAAATTTGAGACTGCTTTTCGGATTCGTAGAAAACCTTAATTTTTCTACGAGTATACATGCTATCGACATAAAAATGAACACAGTTTATTACAATAAGCCACTTAATAATAATCTACAGTTTGAGCACTTTTGCTACATTAGTTTTGACAGGGTTATCCAAAAGATATCCAAAAGGTATTCATTGTTTTTCAATTTGTTGATGGTCCCCTATTGGAGTTTCGGAATAAAACCTTCAGGGAAATATATGACTTGTAGTACACTACCTGGCCATTGATTATCGTCCACTTGCGATTTTAGACATTTTGTTAAATATCTCGAAAAATACATGAGAAATTATCCTGAAACTCTCAGTGTATACACATAATAGTACAGGTCATATATTTCCGTGAAGATTTTTTCCAGAAACCTTATAGGAGATCGTCAACAAATTAAAAAATAATGAATATCGTTTGGTGTCAAAACTAATGCAGCAGAAGCGCTCAAACTGCAGATTGCGATTTAGTGGCTTATTGTTATAAACTGTGTTCATGTTTATGTCGATAGCATGTATACTCGTAGAGAAATTGAGGGTTTTATAAAAATATTCCCAAATTTTTCCAAGATTTTTGTTTATAATTTGCAGCGTTCTTAATATAAAATAATAATATTTTCTGAAAATCTGACAAACAACATTGCACATAATATCCTGTAATCAAAATTAAAAAATAATAAAAATTGTATGAAAGATGAGTAGGTTTACTAAATATTTTTTCACTGCGCATGCGTCAACGATATCAAAATTTCATTTGCATATTATGTTAGTTAAATGTATAGAGCAACTTTTGTGAAAGTCGCAAAATCATAGCTTGAAAATTCTAAAAATAATCGTCAATATAATAAGTGGAAAATCCATTGTTCCCAAAATGAAGCAAAAAAAATGAGGGATTTTATCCAAATGTACTAGTAAGGTCCGTATTGTGTATTCTATATTGACACTAATTAATGAATATACGGATACAACCCTTCTTGTTTTTGCTTCATTTTGGAAATAACGGATTTTTAAGTGATTCTATTGACGATTATTTTCAGAATTTTCAAGCTATGATTTTGCAACTTTCACAAAAGTTGCTCTATGCATTTAGCTAACATAATATGCAAATGAAATTTTGATATCGTTCACGCATGAGCAGTGAAAAATTATTTAGTAAACCTACTCATTTTTCATACCATTTTTATTATTTTTTTATTCTGATTACAGGGTATTATGTGCAATGTTGTTTGTCACATTTTCAGAAAATATTATTATTTTATATTAAGAACTCTGCAAATTATAATCAAAAATCTTGGAAAAATTTGGGAGTATTTTTATAAAAACCTTCATTTCTCTACGAGTATACATGATATCGACATAAAAATGAACACAGTTTATAACAATAAGCCACTTAATCACAATCTACAGTTTGAGCGCTTTTGATGCATTAGTTTTGACAGGGTTATCCAAAAGATATTCATACATTTTTTAATTTGTTGGCGGTCCCCTATAAAGTTTCTGGAAGAAATCTTCACGGAAATAGATGACCTGTACTATATTGTTTATACACTGAGAGTTTCAGGGTAATTCCTCATGTATTTTTCTAGATATTTTGCAAAATGTCTAAAATCGCAAGTTTACGATAATCAATGGCCAGGTAGTGTATTATATTTATACACTAAGATTTTCAGGATAATTCTACATACATTTTTCTAGATATTTAACAAAATTTCTAAAACCGCAAGTGGACGGTCATCTCTGGCCATTCAGTGTATATCAGGAGCTTTAGGGAACTGGCTAATTCTTTATTTCCCCTTTTGCTATATGGGGGAAAGTCGGGTGGAATGGGACTGTAGGTTTTTCTCTTTGTGCATTATTCTAAACATTTCATCAATCGCATACAAGATGATGCAATGGTAATCCATTCTTCAGTTTACAAAAAAATATTGATATGCATAGACTTGCAAATGTTTGAAAGAATTTTTTTTTTCAAAAATCCAATTTAAATTTGATTTATTTGCTCTCAATATATTAAAGGCTTGTTTATGTATAAATGTAATAGTTTCCCCATTTATGGAACATTATACTGTATATTATCCATAATTTAAACTAAGCCTAAAGCAGCATTTTTGTTTGAACAAGAAGTTTAACACAAACAAGGAAGTGGCGAGGAATGGGACATGCCAGAAAAGGGATGAATGGGACGCGCCCAGTTCCTTTTTTTAATTAATAATAATGCAAATTGCTAACATGCAAATTTTTTAGACGATAATATATTAATTATAACATTGATAATATATGCATTCATACTTCAAAATGTAAATAAATTGATGATTATTTAAGGCGCAACGCTAGGCACAGAAAAAGACCCGGATGATAATGCAAAGGCTATTGGGGCGTTCTTTTCAAATATTTCGGCGAAATTTTAATATTGTTACGTGATTGTTTTGCACAAGATTGCTGAGGGCGATCCGCAACCGGCGTAGTTTTTACTTTTTCAGTTTTTGTTTCAGATTTTTTTTAAAAAAATTACTTTAACTTACGAAATTGGTTTGAACCGGTTCTGAAATTGAAACTATCGTTGTACAAAAAATATAAAAGTAAAATCGAAAAAATAAAAACTAGGCTGGTTATGGATCATCCTCAGCTATCTTGTTCAAAAGAATCATGTAAAAATATTAAAATTTGAGTTAGGTATTTCAAAAGAACGCTCCTATAAACTTTTACATTATCATCTTTACATTCTGAGCCTAGTGTGGGGCCTTAATGACACCTATGACAGAGAATCCTGAATTTTCATTCCAGTCATGAAGATACTGGAATTTTATATTGTGGCATATACATTATCAACTTACAACCTTTGTTTGATTGTTTATCTTACCGACACTATAGGTTATTTTGTGCCTTATAGCTTTTTTTTTATTATTGCTGTCCCATAACTCTTAATGAGGAGGTATGAGACACATTTTGAAACTTACGTTCTCTTTAAAATAAAACAGTATTTGCACGTTATGTTTCTATATTGTTCAGGGGGATTAAAAAGTGTTTTACCTTGCATGCTATAAATTGATTTTTTTCTTTTTGTGTATACATAAAAAAAAAATTCTTACTTTTGTAAAAAAAAAAGTCCCACACCACCCCACTCTCCCCTATATAGATATTATACATTAATCCACCAATTACATGAAAATAGAATTTTTATCAATAGTATTAAAATACGGTTTAAGGACTAACAGTTTATTGTATATCCTTAAGTTTTTACCACCTTCTCCCCAGGTTTTTACCGGTAAAAAGCCAACCCTGTTTATTGGTCTTGTTTCAGAACGGGTGGAATGAAAGATTGTTAAAAATTATGTCATTAGAAAAATGTTTAAGATTTATAAATGACAGTGCAAAAATCGCCTTTAAAACACGAGATCTTCATCACCTGCGGAAAATTTTCACATTTGTGTAAAATTACGATATAAGTTTTTATTCATTGTTATATTTTTTGAACACACACTATTTCTGTAAACTATTCTGAAAGTTCAGTGGAGTAAATACAGATTGTTTTCCTTTTATAATTTGAATGTTCATGACTACAAATTTGTCATATCGGATGATGTTGATGATTGAGAAAGAGGGGGGGGGGACTGATTACGGTCTAATCAAACTTAAATTACTATTATTGAAAAAAAAAAATTATTTTATTAAACCATAAAATTCTGCTACTAAATAAGGTTTAATGCGAAAGAATACTTTCGAAAAAAAGTGGGTGTAAATCTGCATAGCCAATAATCAGATCATAAGGTTTATTCAATGCAATACCCTAACATTTTCTCACCTTTTTGAAAGAAAATGAAACCAAAAGTATGAAAATATGAAGAATTGGGAGTAAGAAAACATAATGGTAAACCCAAGATACCGTTAAATTCGGGTTTTTAGGCATTTCCCACAAAGGTATGACTTGGCTGACTAATAACGTTTTAATATGCAAATCGAGGTTTTATCCGTGATTTTTATCCTTAAGTGAGACTAAATGATTGTCCGTGCTACCGCCTCCCGATCTAATCTTATTATGAAGATTATTTTGGAAATAATGGTGGTTAATAAGGAAAATATTAATAATGAAAACCCTGTAAACAAGTTTTGATTACTTTAAGATTTGCAAGTATTCAATTGTCTTAAATGAAAAAGTTCCCCCCCCCTCTCAAATAAAGACAAATCAGGTATATTGAAACAATATTAGAGAAGTTACGCGAGGCTGCAATATGGTGTGAATTAGCCTTTACAGGAGGGGTTCGGATAGCATCTATCCGACAATATATGCAAAGCCGGCCAGATGCTGTCCGAGATCCCGTGTAAAGGTTAAAATTAAAACTTCGCGAATAAAATTAATTGCTTTTAACTGTATATAGACGCAAAAATATATTTTAACCTTAACTGCTCTGACAAAAATTGTTACATAACTACTGTGAGCTGTCTGTCAGACCATTTAATCTGAAGATGAATAAAATGTTACGTTAATTCTCAGAATACTATTTATATATTAAACTTTATGTATAAGAATATTATAAATAAATTCAGCTATTCAAAAGTATTTAGAGGTAGTAATAAGGCTCCAAACTAAAAAAAAATTGACCAGTATCTATAGTTAAACTAAAAATTACAAGTTAAACTGTGAAACTTGAAAAACTCATGGTATCTGAGACCACTAACAGCAGTTAAGAGTTAAATCTAAACAGCTGAGTTTAAACACAAGGTAAAATGGTCATAGAATATTCCAATTGCAACAAGATTCGTCTATAATAACTGATTTGTAATGAAAAAATATGTAAATATTTTTAAAATCTTTCATTTCGCTCTTTCTAATTGTGCGCCCTTAGTATTCCCGTGCCTAGAGCAGTTTGCTCCAATTGCTCCTCGGTAGCTAAGGCCTCGATAAATCATTTAAAAATATTGACATGTAAACGAGAAATTGTAAAATAACTACCTCATAGGTTTAACATTAGCAAGCAGGTATTTTGGTGAGAGTGTAGCTTGTAGCTTCACATAATAAACTTAACAATCAATCATACTAACAAAAAAATCTAATTTACTCTTTTTTATGACATTACTTATAGGGATGTACGACAAATTAACGTTACAATAAAATAAAATAAAATAAAGTTAAATCTTACCTTTAATCAGACTTTGCCCGGTTCACTGGTCGCGCAAATCGGATCGTTAAGTCCTCATTGTTGTTTCATTGTAACTCAGTGGTTAGTCCTCAATTAATATCGCGAATTTACACACTGCCGTGTTTTGATTTGCTCACACTCGTAAACTTTACATGCTGACACCGAAAGCAGAAAGACACGCGTCATACATAGCGCATGCGCAAGTTGCCAGTCACCCGATGAGGTGCTTACGAAGTGCATGACACCTTATTTAGCTCCCATCATCCAGTAACAGATCTGTCGTCACCCCAACCGCATATTCAAGCTCCTATGACACCCTAGGGTTCCAAATGGCACCGCCTTTTCACCTCCGGGTCCCAAATGGCACCGGTTTGTCACCTTTATTTTTAACAGTGTGTATAATGTACTGTTTTGGTCGATTTTTTAATAAATTCAGAATCTATTTCAAAATATGTTGTCAAAATGGGCATTTGAGCTGAATTGTTCTTAAGATGATTCTGATAAAACGAGCTTTGGCAAAAAAATGAAATTAAAAATTTTTCATAAACGGCCAAATGAAGTTATTAAACTGGGTTTATCTCTAATCATATGTATTTTATTGTTGAAATGAGCACTCTTCGAAATCTACCTCCGCCTATAGGCCCAGCCGACAGGGATTTTTTGACATTCAATGTTTGACCTAAAACAAAATCTGTAAATGTTTATTCGGATTTCGTATAGCAATTTTCGTATTTTAGTAGGTGTTTCATTTTTGGTGTGTTTTTGCGATTTGCAATCATTTTTCTCATTAGTAAAAATGAATCCATTTTCAAACTTCTAGCCAAATTTAGTAATTGTTTTCAGCATTCGACGAAGTTTATTCGAAATTTGTTCATATGAACTAATTTTTTTGAACTAATCAGTTTGATTAATTGAAGTTATAAAATTTTCGCGATATTTTATAGGGATTTTCAGAGCTTTTTCACAATACGTGACCTTTTTTTTTTTTTTTTTTTTTTTTTTTTGATGAACCCGGGCAAGTTACCTGCTATGTATAAACATTACAAAATGATTTTTTTCTCCAGGTTAACAATATTCTATATAAAATCTTCTTTTAGTAATGTTCCATATATTATACCGGGTTTCTAAATTAAAAACATACACCTAAACTAATATATCAATCGCCATATGTAAAGATGTAAGATCCTCATCCACCTAATAATATTTATTCCAAAATGCTTAGTTCTAAAGATAGCGCTACTATTTATGTTCTTTAAATAAAATAATTTTATTACTATCATCGCTTTTAACAGTGTAACAATCATCCTAGATTCGTTAAAATGTCATAATTCCTAAATTATCCTATTCTACAAAACTTGTTTATTGTAAATCCTTTTATGTATTTTTTAAATAACAAAGTGTCTATTATAATATTTCAATTCTTTGGCATTTTAATTTTTATTTTACTTCAATAAATTCATTTTTTTTTCTTTTTTGTTAAAATTATCGTCTGGTAATATCAAATCAAATTTTAGCCATCACCCACGAGCCCAGCGCTTCTTTTTCATTTACTCATGGTATCCTAGATTTGAGGCTGTAGAGTATTTAAAAAAAGAATTTTTCTGACTACAGTAATGAATTGCCCCAAACTTATTCAACCGGAACTGTTAATAAATACCGCTTAAAACAGATATGATTGAAGAATAGAAGGCTTGAAGAATAAGTGGCTTGACTGTCACTTTGCACTAAAGTAAATTTAATACACAAGCGCAACTAGATACAAAGCGATAACGGACATGGGTAACAGAGAAGTTTTTTGAAGTTTATATACTTCGAAGTTTTATACCAAGCTTTATTTTACACATCCGATACCACTAAGATGGTTATATTCAAAGTCAGGAGTATTTATATGGTACGTAATAAGATAAATGATCCGTGCATAACATCTTTATCTTGATTTAATAGTAATTTTACAATCATGTTTCTTGAGCATTTCTAATGCTGAGTTGTTCGTAATTATGCAATAAAGCTTAGAAATACAAAATTCATATGCATCATTCTTCATGTGCTTTTTTTGACAATTATTTGGCCGCTGCTTGTACAACAGTATACGCAAACTCAGATTAAAAACGATTTCGCTAACTGCCTTGCATACTCCAATAAAATACACACGCACATACATATGTATGGCGACTTCAGAAACCAAGGAATGCAAGTAACAAAAATTTTATTTGGAGTAAATTGAGTTTATGCAGGATTGACGTTTAATTTGAACATAAATAATAATTGTCTGAATTTGTAACGTTACATGCATGCTGAGTGTCATTTGTAACGTTTGGTTGGTCGTGATGGGAGTTAAATGCAGACATACTCAGTACTTAAGATAAAACAACAAAGTTTATTAAAATGATGAGGGCTGAAGGGAAGTGGAGCAAGTCTTAATTTTACACAATTGAGAATACTATAAAAAAACTAACGCATACTCACAGGCTCCGGACGAGCTCAATCGTGGCACCTTCTAACACTTCTCACTATCTCTTGGCTGAGCTACTAGATAAAGTTTAATTAGACAGCCCGTGGCTGTGTGTAATTCTTTATTCACAAATAATCAAAATGAAACTACTATGAAGTTTCTTACCCCGGCCAACTCTCAAGTCAACTATCGAAACTCCTTTACACTTCACTGGAGGCCCGCTGCTACTTTCAATCGTCTAGCACTTCGCTGAACAATATCTCACTTCGCTATCTAACGCCACAGATACTCACACACTGGCTAACGGCACAGATGCTCTCGCGCTGTCTAATGCCAGAGACACTCTCCATTCACTCAAACCCAAGCTTTTATATGCTGCAAACTGAGATACTTCACATTAACATATTACTAATAACCGCGAGCTAACTGCAGAATCCGAAAGAGCACACACACTCTAAAAAGTTAAAGTAAAAGAGAAGATAGATGTCGCTTTTACGCTTACACATGTTAAATTATTGACGTCACGATCTCAGAAACACTAGAGTGCCTTTATGACAAAGGTCACTCCCTCACAAATTGAAATAGGAAACTTCCACTTCTTATATTGCGGGCTTTGAACTCTTATTTAAATAATTGTAAAAAAAAAAGTACATACTAGCTGCCTTATATATATGACGATCTCAGAAGCCAAATAATTCAAGGGACACACTTTTTATTTGCAGTAAATTGAGTTGAAATATGATTGAAGTTTAATTTGAACATAAATAAAATTTGACTGAATTGAAACGGGAAACTTCCGCTTGTTTCATTGCGAGCTTTGAACTCTTATTTAAATAACGGCAAAAAAAGTAGAGTACGTTTTTCTTAGAATTTAAAATTAATCAATTTTGTTTATCATTCGATAAGAGTCGCTTATATATAGTAAGCAGCACTTAATTAGAAAATCACTTACAATTCTTTACCTGAAAATAAAAATGCATATTTCTAAGTTGTCTGTGCATTTAGTTATTTTTTTTTCATTTTTTTCATTTATAACCCATGACTTCTGAGGTCCTTCTGAGATGCAGTGCGTTTGCTCCCGCCTAGAAATTACTTACTTGGAGTGGCTTAAAAGATTATATTTTATTAAAGCATACATTTTTTACATATAATGTACAAGTAAATGGGATTACATTAGGGAATATTTATCATGCGCGCTACCTCAACAAGCATGTCATGCATTAATAATTGTCAAATCTATACATAAAATGGATCTCATTAATGACAGAAATTATAAAAATTGTGTAAGATTAATTATTTTTACAATTACTATGAAGAAAATATGATTATTTATTCGATTATCGTGTCTGTAATAGCAATAAATGAACAAACTGATTAGCAATATTTTTTTCTCTAGGGCTTAATGCATTCTATACTATAATTTTCCATTCATTATTTTTTAACTGCTTTAAACCAGTTAACTGTTTATCGAATGTATTTTTAATATTTTAAAAATGTATTCATATTGTTTATTTTTTAATGAAATGTGTTTAAAAATTCGTTCTGAGAATTTAAAATTTCTGATACCGAGTATTCTATAGCACCACTTTTCATGCGATTAAACAAACATAACAAAACAAAATAACAAACATTGATAACAAAATGTCATTCCAAAAGATATCAACAAATGCAATTTATTTCTTAGTATTAAAATCGTTATATTCATTTTTATCCTGCAATTTTATGGATACAACTGTAAACGCAAATTTAGTTTTAATAAGTAAGGGAAAAAAACTAATGTGTTTCTTGCAAAAACAATTGGTAACAATAATTATGCGTTCAGTTATTCGCTGTCCTCCATAACAATAAATCTACAGAAGTTAATGAAGCACGATAATTGTACAAAGTTTTTGTGATCTCTTAGGGAAATACAAAACAATAAATGTCACAAGGGGATATTCTTTATGTAGCATCTCTGATATTATGGTTATATTTTATTTATTAATTTATCTATAATATTTACATAAGACATAAAAATAATACATATTTTTTATGGCCCTTTTATTTGCAACGATACATTGTCAAATTAGAGTGATAAATTTGTTGTATTCTTTGCAAAAGATATTGTGATTGTTATATGAGAATAATACATTTTAATAAATTTTGCAAAAAAAAAAATTAATGAATAACTGTGTACGAAAGTATTAGTATTCCAAAAATTCTAAAAATGAAATATAACAGTTTAATTAACAATAAATAATAAATTAGACATTTTGTAGATATAGTGGCGCTCGACGATAAAACGCTAAATAGCCAAGATTTATCACTAAATTAGGAAAAATACATTACAACATTATAATATTATGTTGTCTGTAATATATAGTGATGCATTATACCCAACTACAGCCATGTGTGAATTCTGTGACTAAAGTTGCTATTTTTCTGAAACATGCGATGTAGCTAAATTGTCTTGTCAGCCCCAAAAATAACAGAAGTGCAAATTTAGACAAACTTGATTAACTTGGCCTATAGTGGCCAAACAGTGATCTATTAATCCAGATTTCTCGAAGATGTGGCGTGATCTAATTGTTTTGTCGTGGCGGGAACGGTATAGTACATATTAGTATCAAAATTGTTTGAGTTGTCTGTCAAATATACTTAGCTATACTTTGACCCCTACTGACCCAATAATCGATTTATTATAATAAAAATCAATAGAACCAGCTAAAATTCTAGTTAAAATTTGCTTGACCCATATTAATCGAAAAATAACCCACTAATCGGGATTTATTGAACATGAGATCCAATCCAATTCTCTTCTAGTTCCGGGAAATGATCTATACTAATAAAATCCGTGCGCCTCTGTCTGTCTGTCTCTCTGTCTGCTTGAAGCCGATTACAGTTTGCAACGCGGGCGAGTTGGAAGTCGCGAAAGGTGTCTTTCGATTGGAAAAATTCCGGGGAAGTCATTTCGGGCATTTTCGAGACCGTGGAACCAAAATTAAAAAAGTTATGAATTAAAAACCCTTTGGGAATCGGAACGAAAAATGTCTCAATTCCCAAACGGAGCTCCGAAGCAGAACACTGCGCCACCTTGCGGTGAAGGACATGAATTTTTCCCCTTTGGCTAAAAGAAGAAACAGCCGAAAACCTCTTTTTCTACCGGCGCTAATTGCGTTTTTTTCCGCATCAATTTTTTTGACTTGCCGTAGAATATTTACCGTAGTCTTCGCTAAAATATAGAACTTAGAAATACAACAGGACTATCGAAACTTTTTTTTCTGCGCGTTTTTTCTTAAACCATCATGCAGACAGTTTTTAAAGTAGAAAAAACTGATTACATATTCAGAATCTGCGTAAAAGTCTTTTTCTGATGAACCAAAAAATACGAGAAAAGGTCTTATGGGCGCGCAGCGCCAACCGTGCAAAACCAAATATTTTTAACGGGACGATGGCGACCATGGCGCGTAGCGCCGGTGGGCGGTAGGCCGGTGGGCAGTAGGCCGGTGGGCGCGTAGCGCCCACTGTGCGAAACCACATATTTTTAACGGGATAATGGGCGCATAACAACCATAGCTCTTTAATTTACTTTTTTTGTGCTTGAGGATTCGAACACCAAGACTTGCTTCTTAAATGAATTTTTTTGCTTATTATATACTGCTTAATATCGAGGTTCGTTCGGAAAAAGTGGCCCAGCTAGCGGGCGTGTCTCGCTAGTCTATACTAATAAAATCCGTGCGCCTCTGTCTGTCTGTCTGTCTGCTTGAAGCCGATTACAGTTCGCAACGCGGACGAGTTTGAATTCGCGAGAGGTGTCTTTCGATTGGAAAAATTCCGGGGAAGTCATTTCGGGCATTTTCGAAACCGTGGGACCAAAATTAAAAAAGTTATGAATTAAAAACCCCTTGGGAATCGGAACGAAAAATGTCTGAATTCCCAAAAGGAGCTCCGAAGCAGAACACTGCGCCACCTTGCGGTGAAGGACATGAATTTTTCCCCTTTGGCTAAAAGAAGAAACAGCCAAAAACACTTTTTATACCGGCGCTAATTGCGTTTTTTTCCGCATCAATTTTTTTGACTTGCCGTAGTTTTCGCTAAAATATTGAACTTAGAAATAAAACAGGACTATCGAAACTTTTTTTTCTGCGCGTTTTTTCTTAAACCATCATGCAGACAGTTTTTAAAGTAGAAAAAAACTGATTACATATTCAGAATCTGCGTAAAAGTCTTTTTCTGATGAACCAAAAAATACGAGAAAATGTCTTATGGGCGTGCAGCGCCAACCGTGCAAAACCAAATATTTTTAACGGGACGAAGGCGACCATGGCGCGTAGTGCCCACTGTGCGAAATCACATATTTTTAACGGGATAATGGGCGCATAACAACCATAGCTCTTTAATTTACTTTTTTTGTGCTTGAGGATTCGAACACCAAGACTTGCTTCTTAAATGATTTTTGTTGCTTATTATATACTGCTTAATATCGAGGTTCGTTCGGAAAAAGTGGCCCAGCTAGCGGGCGTATCTCGCTAGTCTATACTAATAAAATCCGTGTGTCTCTGTGTGTCTGTCTGTCTGCTTGAAGCCGATTACAGTTCGCAACGCGGGCGAGTTGGAAGTCGTGAGAGGTGTCTTTCGATTGGAAAAATTCCGGGGAAGTCATTTCGGGCATTTTCGAAACCGTGGGACCAAAATTAAAAAAGTTATGAATTAAAAACCCCTTGGGAATCGGAACGAAAAAAGTCTCAATTCCCAAACGGAACTCCGAAGCAGAACACTGCGCCACCTTGCGGTGAAGGACATGAATTTTTCCCCTTTGGCTAAAAGAAGAAACAGCCGAAAAACACTTTTTCTACCGGCGCTAATTGCGTTTTTTTCCGCATCAATTTTTTTGATTTGCCGTAGAATATTTACCGTAGTTTTCGCTAAAATATTGAACTTAGAAATAAAACAGGACTATCGAAACTTTTTTTTGCGCGTTTTTTCTTAAACCATCATGCAGACAGTTTAAAAATAACTGATTACATATTCAAAATCTGCGTAAAAATCTGCTTCTGATGAACTAAAAAATACGAGAAAATGTCTTATGGGCGCGCAGAGTCAACCGTGCAAAACCAAATGTTTTTAACGGAACGATGGCGACCATGGCGCGTAGCGCCCACTGTGCGAAATCACATATTTTTAACGGGATAATGGGCGAATAACAACCATAGCTCTTTAAAAAATGTCTTATGGGCGCGTAGCTCCCACTGTGCAAAACCAAATATTTTTAACGGGACTATGGTCGCTTCGCGCCCATAGCTCCGATCCACAATCTTTTTTTTTTTTGGTGCACGTGGCGCCCACCGTGCAGAATAACATATTTTTAACGTGACCATGGCTCTTTAATTTACTTTTTTTGTGCTTGAGGATTCGAACACCAAGACTTGCTTATTAAATGAATTTTTTTGCTTATTATATACTGCTTAATACCGGGGTTCGTTTGGAAAAAGTGGCCCAGCTAGCGGGCGTAGCTCGCTAGTCTACACTAATAAAATCCGTGTGTCTCTGTGTGTCTGTCTGTCTGCTTGAAGCCGATTACAGTTCGTAACGCGGACGAGTCGAAAGTCGCGAGAGGTGTCTTTCGATTCGAAAAATTCCGGGAAAGTCATTTCGGGCATTTTCGAGACCGTGGGACCAAAATTAAAAAAGTTATGAATTAAAAACCTCTCGGGAAACGGAACGCAAAACGTCTCATTCCCCCAAAAGTGCTCCCAAGCAGAAAGAGAGCAGTTCCGGAAGGCCGCCGCAGAGAAAATATACCAAAACTTTTTCGCGCGTTTTTTCTTAAACCATCATGCAGACAGTTTTTAAAGTAGAGAAAAACTGATTACATATTCAGAATCTGCGTAAAAGTACGTTTCTGATGAACCAAAAAATACGAAAAAATACGCCTTTAATCCTTTAAAAAGTGTTTAAAAGGGGTCGATTTAATGAATTTCTTAAAAACGGCCGCACTTTGGTGGGGAAAATAATGGTCAGATTTGGGAATTAATCGAAAATTCAAAAAATCTTATTAAAGTCGGTACTTTTTCTTACAAGTCAGTATAATTAGTTTTCAAAAAACTGGCCTGGAATTTTTTTGCTTATGATATACTTCCTTATATCGAGGTTCGTTTGGAAAAAGTTGCCCAGCTAGCGGGCGTGGCACGCTAGTATAATATGAAAAGTTGTCAAAATCGTTTAATCCTTTTCTTTATATAGAATGAGCTTAATATTGACCCATAGTGACCCAAAAATGAAAGAATAATTCAATTTATGACTTAGTGCAATGATATTTTTGTACTAAAAAAACGAATCCAAAATTTTTTCAAAGTCGTTAGAGCCGTTTTTTAGAAAACATTAACTTACACCCAAAAATAATTTATTAACCAAGATTTCTCGAGCATGTCATCGATCCACAATTGTTTTATCGTGTAGGTAAACGATATAATACATTATTTTCTCAAAACCATTTGAACCTTTTTTTAGATTCAGTTAGCTTGGCCTTGATCTATTATGATCTAAAAGAATCCGGTAATATATGCTTCTCGATCAGGAAAACGTTAAGATACAAAATTTAAACAAAATCATTTGAGATGTTTCTAGATAAAATTCATTTAACCCACAATGATCCCAAAATGACTCACTAGCCGAATTTTGTAGAAGGCGTAACTCAGTCCAATAATCTTATAATCCAACAGAGTAGTATACATAAATTTTGACAAAATCGTTAAAGCCGTTTTTTTATATAATATTAGCTTGACTCATAGTGTCGTAAAAACCAACTAGTTAAAAATTTCCAAGCATATGACAAACTTCTACTGAGTACAATAGTTAGTCAAAATCCATGTAAACAAATCTGCTCAAAACGTATGATTTAAATTAATAGTCTCCCGGTAATCAAATATGGTAGGCTACAAAATTAAGTCAAAATCATTTCAGCCATTTTTATAAATAATTATCTTCACCCTGACCCTTAGTGAACAAAATTAACCTAACAATCAAATTTTCTCAAACATGCGACCTAACCAATTTCTCTTCTCGATTAGGAAATGATAGAATACAAAATTTAATCCAAATTATTACTATAATTAGAGCTATATTCTAGATGAAACTAACATGATCCACTAATCAAGATTTCTAGAACATGTGACGTAGTCGAGTTGTATCCTCTTGCTGGGAAATTGTATTCTACGTAATTTTGTCAAAATCATTTACGCCTCTTTTAGATACAATTAGTTTGATCTTGATCCGTTTTTACCCAAAATAACCCATTAATCGTATTTTTACCTAAAAACCGATAGAATATATGACATTGTCGAAATCTTTCGAACCGCAAGCTTATACATCTTATACATTATTATTTTTGGTGATATTGTTGTATGGTGATAAAATTAGCTTGATCTGCAATGACCCAAAATGACTCGAAGTTTCTCCAACATGCAACCTAGCCCAATCTCTTCGAGTCAAAAAAACTAGATAACATAAAAGTGGTCAAACTCCGAAGAACTTTTTTCATGATAAAATTAGTTTGATCTATCGTGACCCAAGTGACCCAAGTGACCCGTGAATCGAAATTTCTGAAACATTTGACCTAGCATAATACCCGTTTTGTGCCCGAAAATCAATAAAAATAAAATTTAGTCCAAATCGATGGAGCTTTTTTTTAGAGAAAAACCTGGCCCATAATGAATCAAAATGACCCCCTAGCTTTTTGATATCGTGTGACCTAACTTATTCGTCTTCTTTAGAGCCGTTTTTAAGATAAAATTTACATGCACTCTGACGCACTTTTTTTGCTCATATTATAATATGAGATATAAGAGGATATGTTTAATGAATACATGACATATATAATATGTATATATGTTTATGAAACATTTTGTATATGCATGCTTTTATAAGCTCTCTAATAATCTTGCATAATCGTAATCATGGCGGCCATTATATCAATACGATGAGTACGAATGTCATAAATAATATTTCTTTGTATTTGTAGTATGAACCCTAATATCTTATATACGCAATAGAATAATCGTGCACAGTTTTACAAAACTGGCAGTTTATTTACATTTTATTTTTATTTTTGTGTTTTCTCAATTTTTTCCGATTTTTTTTTTTTTCAATTTTTTTTTAATGCAATAATCTTGTTACTTTTAGAGATAATAATTTCAAATTATAATTTTTAATCAATTATGTGGTATTTGAATAAGAACTGAATACTCTAAAACAGCAGCAAATTTGTTCCTATTATATAACTTGAGACCCTTGACGACAAGTTTGGTCTCCCTTAAATATGTGCTAAGTAATACTACCTCTGACAATAAAGTTCGGTGAATAATCTTGTAATACTAATATAGATGAAATATTAACGAAAGTTACCATCCCATCCTTCGAAATAGTCACCGCTCATAAGTATGCACCACTCAGATTTCCTATACATGTCCTGGAAAATGCGCAAGACGTGTTCTTTTGGGATGGAGTTAAAAAGCTTCGTCGCGTTTCGTTGGATGTCAGCCATAAGGTCAAATCTCTTTCAAAGAGAGTTTCAGTCATGAAAATAGGAAGAATTCTGGAGGATTAAGATCTGGCGAGTATGGTGGTTGTTTAATTTGCATCACCCCTCATGAATTTCTTTCGATATCTTGCAAATTATAAAACCAAACTTTAAATTGATCTTTTGTTCTTTGATTTTCTTGTTTTCAGTTAAAAACCAACACACTGAACAAGCACTTTGTAAAACACGTCTTTCGCAGAACATAAACGACGCTCAACTAAACAACGGTGGGGGAAGATGGTCAACATTTGCCTCTATGCAGATGCAGCGTTTTATTTCTCCACTGTTGCCAGATCAACTGTTCTGAATTCATTAACCGAACTTTATTGTCAGAGGTAGTATATCACGTTCTTTTATTCATAATTCAATTTACTCGCTAAATCTTTCGCCAAATCGTAAGTTTCTGACACAGAGAAATCATGAGATCTTTATTTTTATGCCAGCAGGGTGAATGTGATAAATCGCCAACGATAGATCCCATTACATTCTATTGTATTTCATTAAAAATACAATCTTTTCCTTTATTTCATTTAAAAATACGGTAATTTCCTTTAAAATTGAAGCATCTAAAATTGACGGCTTTCACATCTTTATCTTTCTTTCTTTCCTTTTTTTGTAACGAAAAGAAAAGAAAATTTATTAAATAAGGCCACAAACCATGATTTTTAATTTCAACTTCAAAGCATTGTTTTAATTTACCACGCGAAAAATAAAGAAAATGCAAGTTGACGAGTAAAAATTTTATTGCACCTATTTATTTTATTGCATTTATTTCCATATGAAAAAAGGTGAAATGAACTCGTAATTGTTTATGTCAATCACATGACCTGGACCTTATAATATAGATGGAATGACGGTGATAGAATAATATTTGGCGATTTATCACCTGCGCCTAGCAAACATTAAAGTGCCAAAATTGTCGCTTGGCATACAAAATGTGTAGCGGTTAGCCTGGAACTGTTGACGGCAGTCACATGATTTAAGCTTTTATTATAAAGATAATGAAAATTCTTATACTGTTAAGTTCAACAAATCTTTTCATATGATCATATATATTAATGACATTTTGACTCTCAATTCTGATTTCCATAATGAATCTAATAAAATTTATCCAAATATTTTAAAATTAAAAAATGTTAATGATAATAAAAATTGTGGAGATTTTGTTTTCTTTTACATTTTTTTTTGAATATCAAAAAATAGCATTGATATTGATCTTTATGATAAAAGAAATAGTATTGAATTCTATACAATACTCTTTGGTTCTTTAAGTTTACATTAAAAAGTTTTAATTAATACAGTTATTTATCAACTTATTTAATTCAAAGAAATGTGTAACAATGAGTTTAAATTAAATAATATTATAAGTTAATGGGTAATCTATTTCACAAAAATATTTAAGACTTTTTTTAAAGTTACTTCTTGAGAATTGACAACATTTTCGTTTAGAGGCGTAACCTGTAATGGTGGTCATTTCTCGAGTTTCATTATCATGTTGTTATCAAAGAATCTAGATTTGAGAAAAGATAACGATGGAAGTTAAAAGAAGTTGAAAAACATACAAATTTAGAAACGTACAGGATTGTTATTTGGCTAAGAGAAAGAAAAGCTTAGAGTTTCATGCTTTTGTCAAGTAACTGGTGAAATGGAAGATACGAGTACAAGATACCAGCATGTTTTTAGTGTTATCTATGAGATATAAGCTCGGTGCAGCAAAGGTGAGCTATTCGATTGCATTTTACTTTTTAATTCGTTAACAATCTTTAAAATCTTTAAATTGAAAGTCTATCTCTATCTTACTCTATCTAGTACTCTATCTGACAATAAAGTTCGGTGAATACTCCTGTAACGTTAATGTAGATGAAATATTAACGAAAGTTACCGTACCATCCTTTGAAATAGTCATCTCCCATAACTATGCACTGCTGAGTTCCTCTATGTATGTCCTGGGAAATTCGCAAGAAGTCTTCTTTTGGGATGGAGTACAAAAGCTTCGTCACGTTTCGTTGAATGTCAGCAATAGGGTCAAATCTCTTTCAAAGAGAGTTTGAGTCGTGAAAATAGGAAGAAGTCTGGAGTATTCAGATCTGGCGAGTATGCTGGATGTTCAATTTGCACCACCTCTTATGAATTTCTTTAGGTGATTTGCAAAGCTTAAAAGCAAACTTTAAACTGATCTTTTGTTCGTTCATTTTTCTGTTCACAGTTAAAAACCAACACACTGAACAAGCACTTAGTAAAGCACGTCTTACACAGAACATAAACGACGCTTAACTGAACAACGTTGGGGGAAGATGGTCAACACTTGCCTCTATGCAGGTGCAGCGTTTTGTTTCCCCAGTGTTGCCAGATCTTCCGTTCTGAATTCATTCACCGAACTTTATCATCAGAGGTAGTATAAATATACTTTTGGGTGTCTCCAGAATGACACAGAGCTTTACAAAATGAAATACAGAATATCAGAAAACGATAAAATCGATAGAATTGCGTTGTTTTCTGCAATTTACTTGAGAAATCAATACTATTCAGCTACACGACCTTTAGAATTTAATTAAGAAGTACCTTAACAGGTTATGCTGCTGATGATCTGCGAGAGTTATAAGGCAACGTACACCGACGAATCTTTGTTCTGTTTTTTTCTCATCCTGCTGAACATGAGCAGAAATTTACAGAAAACACCCACTAATGGACAGCCACCCGCAGGTAAGGAACAGTCATTCCACGGGGTGAAAACTGAGAATGATCATGTGGGGCAGTCAGAAATTGCAAGTTGCTTTGCAGAACTGGTTTAGTCAGTAAAAAAGCTGATTTTCTTATCATGGAATTTCATCGCTGAACCACAGTTTGAAACAGGGCTCAACTTCTAGAGGATGGTCAATGGGACTGTTTACAAATGATATGACGGTTGGAGGGGGAGAGGAAGGGGGTTCATGAAATTGTGACAATGTAGTGAGAGGGGATAAGAAGAAATGTTAAATCACAGATTTTCGCTAAAATAAATGCATTAAAATTCAGTAGATTAATATTTCAATTTATTTTGAAATTAAAATATTTTGTGTTTATAAAGTAACGTTAAAATTTAAAGCCAAATGCGTTAAAATCTATTTCAAAGTCCATTTCATTTGCTGTACTCTTTTAATATTTTATGACTATTACATAATAATTTTTCTTTTTGTTGTAAATAATCTTATTTCTTACAAAATAAGTACATGAATCATTTTTATTGTTATAATCACAAATGAACAAAACGTTGTTAAAATTTAGAAATAAAAATTGAATTATGATCAATGCAGTGCTTTGTTTCTGAACTGTAAGTTCTGAACTGTAATATAGCGTGACATGTGACAAAGGAGGATGCGGGAATGGTAAAATGTGGCGCTTTGTGATAAAGAGAGGGGGGGCAAAAATATTGAAAAAAAAAGTTTGACACCATTTATGGACAGCCCCAATGACACAAAAGACGACTACAGTAAAAAGTACTTGTTGAAAAATTTTAATGACCTGAAAACATTTATCATGAATGTATTCGCGACGCCGGATATCTACATGCATCAGTTTCTTGCCCGAAAGTTGAAGTCGTTCAGCACGGTATTTAGTAAATTCGATTAATTTCCATCCAGCCTATTATAGCGTAGACTGGACTACGACACATCTCGAGGCACTGTATCATGCGCCACATCCTATATTGTTTCCTTACTGGATTTACACCCCAGAGTTGTTTATTTTGAACGCTATTAATGCGTGCGAAACGATTACAAATGCTACAGTATATCAGCTGCATAGTGCCAGAATAAATTTGAGAAACATTAGGTCATCGATGAAGCATATATTTCTCAGAACAGCTTTGTCGATAAGCAGAACTGGTGCATTTTTCAAACGAAAATCCCTCCATTATTCTCAAATGTCCTAGTCTGGGTAACCATTTCCTCCAAAGGGCTCCTTGGACCCTCTTAGTACACAACAAAATTCTTACAGCTCTCTAAATAGACAATTTATGCCAAATAGTATCCCATAAAATGTGCACTGAGCCAACAAACAACTAAAGTCATTTATTGTTTCAATTAAATTCTTAATGACCGTATCATTGGCCAAGATTTTTGTCAAGTACGCAGTAAATTGCAGGAATTTACTCCACGATTCCCCAAAATAGACTCCTTGTTACTTTTCTCTATAAAAAATACCTACAGTACTTACTAAAGTACTGTTTAAATCTATGCAAATTCTTTTATTATCTCATTTAGAAGCGCAATCTGTAGCAAAATTTATTTTTACATGTTAAATTTTGCATGGCGGAAAATTTACTGGCTTCGATTGTAATTTGTTGCAAATAGTTCATTTCTATCATTTCTCTTTTTAATTATTCAATTTTTTGAATGCACTCATAATTTTGGTGGCACCTATACATATGAATATTTATTTACATACATAAATATTCGTATCTGTACTTTGGAAATATACACAAACAAAAATATCTTGAAATTTCATTTTGTTTTCATACTGCTAAAATTCAAAGCAGAAAATCCTTTTTTTTCCTTTTAAATATTTATTCATAAAAAGTTTTATTTATACTTTATATAAAAAAAGTTTTGTACAGCAAAAGATTTTATTCCCTTTTTACCATGATTTTTATTTGTTTGGTTTAAAACATTTACATCTCCGTCACGCCAATTAACGTGCCGCAGTGGAATTTTAATATACTTTAACGCTTAAAAACGTTTTCTATTTAAAACTATTTCTTTGTCTCTTTTTTTAAAAGGTTATTACTCGCGAAAAATAGATTTATAATATGAATGCAAAGAAGCAAATTAAAAATGTGATTTGCAATTTATAGTTTATTTGTGCACTACTGAAAAAAATAACGCGATTTAACATACTAAAAAGAATATTTTATATTTTTAAGTAAATCAATTTAGACTTTTTTTAATTGGAGACCTCGTAAAATGGCTTTTACGCACAAAGAATATTTTACATTATAATACAGTTTTATATGTGTATGTTTAAATTACTATAAATTTTCATTAAAAATTTAGAAAAAGTTACCTAAATTTAAATGTTTCGTTTTTGTTTGTTCTTGGAGAAAAACTTAATTCAGAATAAATAGCTTTAAAAAGAGCAAAAAAGGAAAAATAAGTATGTGTTTGAAATGCTGTGTTCATTTAAACAATACTAAAAGAAAGCTATTAAAAATATTTAGATAAAAAGATATTAAAATTCTTTGTGAGTTGTTATATTAACCTTTTTAGGTGCGTTCGTAATTATATAATACGTAGCACCTATAGTGGTCGTTCAGTCCGTCCGTCTGTCCGTCCGTCCGTCTGTCCGTCCGTCTGTCCGCATATAACAACGCAAAAACTACCCAACCGAATCGTTTGAAATTTAATATACATAATTATTACATAATTTTGTCGAGTCATTTCAATTTTTATGAAACTCGGATGCATAGGTCAATTACAGGGGCAATCAAAAGTATTCCATTACATTACGGTCAATGGGGAAAAAAGTTTCAAATGCATTTTAATCGTTTGAAATTTAAAATACGCAATTATTACATAATTCTGTCTAGTTATTTCAAATTTTTTGATAATCATGTGCATAGATCAATTACAGGGGCAATCAAAAGTATTCAATTACATTTTGGTCAATGGGGAAAAAGTTTCAAATATATTCTATACGTTTGAAATTTAAAATACATAATTATTACATAATTTTGTCGAGTTATTTCAAATTTTATGAAAATCGGATGCATAGATCAATTACAGGGAAAATCAAAAGTATTACGTTACATTACGGTCAATGGGTAAAAATGTTTCAAATGCATTTTAATCGTGTTACACTCATGCGAACTTAATAAAATTTATATGCAATTATAAAGTACATATTATAATATGCATCTTACATAATTTGTGGTGCAAAGAATATTTGCTATTGATTTACAAGGCTACACAAAAGTATTCCATTACGTAAGGGTATAGGGAGAACATTGTATGATGAGCGTTTCAATTGTAATTCACTATTTACAATTTTATGAGATTGATATATGAAAGTAATATTTTTAAAACTTCGTTATCGTACGAACGCACCTAATTTGCTACGCTTCACGTGCAATTTCCAACTTGTTTAAAATGTAAGGCTATTTAATCGTTCTTTTATTCACACCGTGACTTATAATATAAATTTTTCAGTAAGCTTTGACTAGTTAAATGTACCTTTTGCTTTAACCTGTTTTTATATTTTATAAGAAGAACGATAAAAAAAATGTAATATCGAGTTATGTAACTCAAGATAAGAAAAATTAATACTTTTTTTATAAATATATAATGAACTTTAATTGCAGGTAAGTTTATGTGTTTCAGAAATGAGATTTAATTAAAATAACTAACCACTGTAAATAAAACTTTTGAGTTTGTAATTTGTAATCGTATTTTCAATTATACATAAAATCACACTTACCAATAAGCAAAAATCACATTAAAAATTGACTGAGACCATTCTTATAAATAATATTTGGCACTTTTTATTTATTTTTAAGAATTTTATTATTTATTTATTTTTTTATTTTTGAGAAGAGCCAATGTGTTCTGCAAAGGCGATTTCACATATTCTTTAAAGCATCTTTTAAATTAAAAAAATTAATATATTGTTATATTTTGCACGAGTTTTGAAAACATATTATAAAATATTATTTTCACAGATAAATAATTACTGAATCTTTACAGTCATTTTTTTTTCTACGAACTAAAATACTAAATTAATCTCTTAATTGAATACAGTATTATAGTTCGGAACTGAACGAAAGAGTTTTTTTGTAAAATGTATCTAAAATAAAATCCCCAAACTCATTAAATTGTAATTTTTTCTCCAATCCCATTGCAAATACTAGTTACACTTTACAACACGAAAAACATCTTTTAGACGAATATGTTTGTACATTTTTGGCTAAAATCTTGTACATTTTTGGCTAAAAATAACGAATCTGTAATTATGTTTGCTTCTCAAGGGTCATTTTTCGAAAAATCTACATTTTAGTTTTTCACATATTTTCACTATGACTTTATATGCTTATTTTATATATTTAAATGTATTAATAACTTTCTTATTTTATTGAAATTTTTACTGAAGTTACAGAAGCACATATATTTAGCAATGGAAATCTCTATTGTAACCGCAAGAACTCTCTGTGCCAAACGATCAACTTAAAACACAGGAAATGAGCTTTCATTAACAGTCAGACCTGCTAATATTTAGCCACGTGTTTAGCAATCTTTGCGTCTTTGGTGACAAAAACTTATCTATCTTCCTGAAGTTTCGAGACTTTAGCTGCATTTAGCATCCGAGAATTAATTGGAATTTTGTCGACTTTTCTGCCAAGGGCATATTATGCCTTCATCAAAACTGTACGAAGGTACACGCAGTCGGTTGAATGAAAACAATCCTGAGAGATCAGATAATTTTCATTTATTTTCAAATTCCTCAGTCGCCCTATGTCGCCCAGTCGTCTTATGTTGCTGTTTAGAAAATGCTTCTGCCACTGAGTGTAAATTTTACAAACGTCGTAAGAACAAGATTATATTACGTTCAAAGCATTGTAATGTTTCATCAGTGTAAAAAGAGCTTAATTTGTTAAGTGTGGTCAATTTAAATTGAACAGTCTAGTTAGCAGGTCTTATGATCTGTAATTCATATGTAGAGATGGGTACCAGGATGAGACCTAAATTCCACATCTATGTTGCAAGACATAGTCAAGTAGTTTGAGAAAAAGGTTACAAGGAAAATGTAACAGATTTATGTTTGCACTATCTAGAATTAGGCACCAATCACGCAACGGAAAATTATTTTTGTTTGACTGATGACGAGGCGTTATCTTCTAAATCCAAACATGTATTGCGATTTATGATCAGTTCCTCACTCTGAAGGTCTTCTATATCTACAGCGTCAGATACAATTACAGTTGATTAAGAAGAAGTCATCTCTGATGACTCAAACCATCAAGAAACTGTCTTTCAACTATCTACATCTCTGAAACGATCACTTCGTGAAATTACGCAAGCATAACTTAAAGTTTTTGTACGAGACTTAAAACTTTCTCAAACAGTTTCAAAATTACTCGTTCTTGGCTTCAAAGTTGGAATATATCAGATAAATGTGTAAAAATAAAATTATTTAGAAGACGATGAAGGCGATTTTATATTTTATCTGCGACTGAAAAAATAAAATATTTCCATTTATAAATACAAAAATTAGGTCAATGATTGTATGCTCAATTAAAAGCAAGAATTTAGAATTTAATCATAATGGTGTATAGTCGGCTTAAAACATTTTGCCTCAATCTTCTTGTACAAAATGAAGACTATTTTCTAAGAATTAGTAGTGAAACCTGCTATTTTCTTCAAAATTGAATAGTGACCTGTGCTTCTTTGTTACAGCGTTTTGAGAGTGGGACTTTAATTACAATCACCCTGTGCATCAACGTCTTTCCATCATCGATACTGAGTTCTTATCTAGGCCAAAACTGAACATATTTAACCTTTTAAACTCCAATGTTCCCAAATGGGAACATTGCATTATTTGTAATACAAAACGTCTTTTTTTCCAACATAATAACGACGGCCTTATTTTTCTTATAAAATATAAGGTTGATTTCAACTTTTGAAAAAAAAATATCTATGTTTAAGCATTTATCACGGTGCAACCAAAGCATAAGGAAAATCTAAATATATTAATTTGCATAAAAATATATTATTTGCTTTTATCGCTTTCTCTATATTATTTATATTTTACCGCTAGTGTTAGAGTTATTTGTAATTTATGTTTGGAATCTGGCATCACACAAGTTCGCTAATGTATGTAACTATAGAAACGCAAATGGTCTGTGTATTTTCTTAGTTGTTGTTTTGTTTTGCTTGGAGAGCAAGCAACGCTTCGCTATGTCTTAAAATAAAGTATGTTACAGTCTACTAAAGCATGTGAGTTTATTAATTACGTTAATACGCATCGCCGCAACAACTAGTAATCTAAATGTTTTTCGAATTTGAGAAAATATTTAAGAACAATATATAATCGCATATAGCGGAAAATAATTTGTTATATTTGCATAGATTGCCAATCAATAATCATGTTCCAAAATGTGAATTTGATGAATTGATTGATTCCAAAATGAGATATTTGTTTCTAAATTTCTAAATTTAAAAAATGTGTTTCTTATTTCTAAAAAGATATTTTTTTTCTAAATTTTTATGCATAAATTAAAACAGTTGAAGCTATAATATAGAAAAAAACAAAATTATTATTACATTGTGATATTAATTCGGCGTGTAAGCGGTTAAGACAAAACTGTCAGATTATTTCATAAAAATGCGCTCAAATTCCGTTCCTTCTTTAATTGTCGCACTCTGTTCGCATCAGTGCATCATAACTTGTCGCCAGATTTTCACATTTTGGAAAAGATTACTTACTATTGCTTTTGGTAATATGTTTTAGGATCATAATTTGACACCTATTAGGCTATATGAGGCTGGAATGTAAATTTCAAAAATTTACACAATACACTCATTGTGCGGAACAATTATAGTCAAAGTAGATTTAGGAACAAACATTTTCAAGCCATTGAAAGTCTATTTTTTTAATTAAAAAAAGTCCCTTAACGTTATAGTGCCCAGCACTAGTACTGTTACCATAAATAGAATCTTAAAATTTATTATAAAATTCAATTACCGTAATTTCTGGTGTATAAGCCGTGGATGAAACAATTCTTTTTGGAACCAGAAAATCTTATTTAGTGATTGAAGACAAATATTTACGGCGATCTAACTAGTTACATTTGTTTCTTAAAAAATTCTGGGTCGAAAAAGAATTGTTTGAGCTGCGGCTTATACACCCGAAATTACGGTACATAAATAAACGTAAAAAAAAGGTCGCATATTTTAAGTAATGTGATTTACTTTTTAATTTTTTAGATATTTGTCAGCGTTTATGTATTTCTGTTTCATCCATTAAATAAACTATATAGACTCTGATAGGAAGTGGAATAGATTAAACTTTTTCGTAATACAAATGTATACAAAGAAGACTAATGAAATGCATTCAGCATCTATTGTTATACAATTAATGAGTTAACGATTGATTTTCTGTTCTTTTTTTGTCTCGCAATGATTCTCTATAATCGATTGTTTTGGAAAGTCCTTGAACAGATTACATATGTATGAGGCGAAGCTTCGTATTATGGAGTGCGAAGCAGGAATGATATCTGTGTAGTATTTTTACTTTCTTCAATATTAGAAAGTATTGTAATAAATTTTTTTCGACTTCCGGTTTTCGACGGATTTACACGTTTTAGGCGTCAGAGATTCCAAAAAACATGTTTTTACAAAATGTTTATCTGTCTATCTGTGTGTATGTCGCCATTCTACCATCAAAAAGTGTATGAAGTTATGCATAGAATTGAACCAATTTTTTTGTGAATGTTTTTGAATGTGGCAATCAGGTCCTATTTCAGTTTTCAAATATTCCGCCGGAAGGGGGCACTGCAATCGCGTTTTTTGTGCCATTTTCAATCTTGAACCGACCAAAAGTATATGAAGTTATGCATCGAATTGAACCAAATTTTCTGTGTAAGTGGATGCTTATGGCTAGTTGGTACTCCCTGAATTTGAAAAAATCCGCCGGAAGGGGGCGCTGCAATAGCGAATTTTATGCCATTTTCAATATTGCACCACCTAAAAGTGTATGAAGTTAGTTCTAGAACTGAACTAAATTTTTTGTATATGATTATTTTTTGGTAAGGCAAATAGGATCTTAATGAATTTGAGAAAAAAAATCTGCCTATCATTCTATTGTCTATCGGCTCGTGCAGAGACGTAAATTCGTTTTTACTCATATTAAATGACTGAAGCAGAAATTTAAGATGAAAATCAAAGTTGGTATGATATTGAATTAAAATTATTAAAGCATTAAAATGAGTAACTGTTTTTTAAAAATATTAAAATGTACATATGAGATAGAAGAAAGTTTTGGGATTGGCACATCCAACTAGTTTCTCATTATGTACATAAATTTCGTCAGTTTGCAATATGCTTAATAACCTTAAAGTTCTTTACTCTGTTTAATCTTATGTATTGCTTTTAATACAATAAACAGAGTTAAAATTTCTTTTGTATTATTCAATAAGAAATTGCGATGATAGTAGTGACGTTATATGAATACATATTCAAATTTTGTAAATTTGTAAGAGATTTTCATAGCTTTTTAGCACTTTACTTTGTTTAATTTTATTTTTTACATACTAAAATATAAAAATTTGATAAAATAACGGATTTTAAACTAACAAAATAGTTTTTCTTTAAAAAAAAATGTAAAATACACAATTAAAAATAAAATTACTATGAAAATGAAATTAAAATTGAATTTTCTTTTTAAATTCTAAATTCTTTTTCAATGTTATTAGCAAAAATACTACATTATTACAATAAACAAATTAGAATTTTTTATAGGGTAAAGTATTAGTTTTAATTTTATGTTTCTGTAGCTAATTTTACCATTGAGTATATTTTTGAATAACTGCTCATTACATTTTTATATGTCCAATATTAACTTTTCATTTTTCGTCTACCACGATACATATTTATCCATATATCAATGTTTTCTGAGCTGTCAAGTATAAACACTTATAATAACGTAAATTGATTTTATTGCGATTTGAATAAATAACATATATTGCTAGAATATTCTAGGCGAGTGATTTTAATGCACTGCACTTCTACATGCAAATAAGTCATGGACATGATATAAGTGGCGCAAGCAAACACAATTTTTTTAAATTCGTTAATTGCTTTATTTTATCTTTACAAGAAGAGTATAGTTAATCCGTGAAAATATGGAATTCCGGTTTTCGTCACATTTGTTCATTTTTTTATGTTTACCACACGATTTGACTATTTTTAGAAAATGTCTGTGTGCGTGACTTTGCCTGTCTCTCCGAATACAACACTAATTGTAGGTGATCTAATTCATATTATTGATTAATTTTACACATCATTTCCCTTCACTTGCTTTCAATTCAATGCATCAATATGTTTTCCAAAAGTTTTTAATCCGAAACACGGATCCATTCTTCAATCAGTAAGATATGTACGCAACACTGCTACTACTGAAACCTACGCTGACTTTCAAGCAATAAATACGTTCATCTTTATGGCTGTTGTTGTAGAAAAAAATGTGTTTTCAACAAATTTACGCAGAAAAATACTACCACGATTAATTACAAGACAAAATTCTGCCCCTTGATAGATTTTTAGGAAATCTCTTACAAATATATATTTTTTATTTAACTGTTTCTGAAACTGAAAAAGTGTTTATATTTCGCAAACAATTAGATTATGATACATAGTATACATTTCTTGAACCTTGTAACAAGAGCTCTCAAACGATATAACCCTCGTCAAAATCGAAAACTGACAATTGGGGATGTCACTAAATAATCTATCCATGTTTCGTAAATAATTAGGAATAAACACCCATTTGGATCCATAAAGTATTACACTAGTCTTCATATACAGGGTGATTCATAAAAGATGGGCAGAACTTTAAGGGGTTATAGTACACTTAAAGACAAATAATATTAAATCGGAGACTAAGGGTCCCAGACGTATTCCCAAGGAGATAGGGGGCATTAAAGTTTAGGGTCCGAAATTTCAAATGATTATAAAAAATGGAAAAATTGGTCGATTCGTTTGCGGTTTTTGCAAAAAATTTTCTTTATGCCAGTATTTTCTTGAAATAAAATTTTAAAGTTCAATTTCAAAAAATGCCGATAGGGGGCGCTTTAGACTTTGGAGTAACAAACAACTATTTTTTAACGTTATTTTTTGTATTTCTTTAAATGATTTCGAAAGCTTAGACTTAAACTTAAATTTTGATCTAAAAATCTGAGTCCTAACGAGTAGTTAAGTAGCGTAAACTGAAATTTGAAATTTGAAACCCTTCTCCCCCCCAGAACAAAAATCAGTTATTCCCGATCTTTGTGTCGTAGATTAGGCTCTAACTACTGCCGCGTTTTGCTAAAATTATTCTTTATGTCAGTATTTTCTTAAATATAAATTTTAAAGAAAAGTTTCAAAAAATTCCGATAGAGGGCGCTTTAGACTTTGGAGTAACGAACAACTATTTTATACCGTTATTTTTTGTGTCTCATTAAATGCTTTCTAAAGCTTAGACTTAAACTTAAATTTTCAGCTCAAAATCTGAATCGCTGAGCGTGGTTCAGTAGCGAGGGGAGGGGGTTCAAATTTCAACTTCTGAACATAGTTCAGTTTGCACTACTTAACCATGCCCAACGATTCTGTGCTGTGATACGAGGCAAAAATACAACTTTCGTCAAGGACTGCATAGTCGGAATTCACTCATAAAGGCACTGGCACAGTTGGAAACGTCGCTCATGCAAACGTTAAAGCTCCATTCCTGACGCTAGTCACCGGGTGAAGAAGGAGACAGAAAGTATGCAAATGTCAAATGGGGAAGAAGAAGAACACGTATGCAAAATTTCGACACGATTCAGGCATAAAAACCACTGAACGGTGAGTCAAGTGTAAGTCGCTGTAGTAATGAATCGGAAGATGGTGCCCTTCACGAATAAGGAAAAGGCTGATATGCATTTAATTTACGGAGCGGCAGATGGAAATGGTGCAGAGGCACAACGAATGTACGGAGAGCGATTTCCCAACAGGCGGTTGCCTAACCGCAAAACTTTCGAGCGCTTGCACAGACAGTTGTGTGAGACGGGATCATTTCTCGCTTCCCGGTCGAATGCAGGTCGTGCAAAAAAGGACGAATCAGTAGTTGTTGCAGAAGCCATTCTGGATGTAGTAGCGGCGCAGCCAAGTACAAGTACACGAACAGTGGCTAGGCAGGTGGATACCTCACAGTCCATGACTTGGAGGGTACTGAAGGATGAACATTTGCTCCCGTTTCATGTTCAACGAGTCCAGAAACTGTCTCCAGGGGATTATCCAAATCGTATTGAATTCGCCCGCTGGTTTCTGCAGCAGAACGCACTAAATCCACATTTTGGACGAACTGTGCTTTTCACCGATGAATGTACCTTCACACGTGAAGGTACATTTAACACACACAATGCACATGTATGGGCGGATGTCAATCCACATGCTACGTATCCACATGCTCATCAGAGACGCTTTTCCATCAATGTTTGGGCAGGAATCCTCGGAGACCACCTAATCGGACCGTACCTTTTTCCTGAACGCCTCAACGGTAAAACATACCTCACATTTCTGCAACATGTGCTGCCAGACCTGTTAAACGTTGTTCCTCCACGCATCCGGAGGGTCATGTGGTTCCAGCACGATGGAGCGCCAGCCCATTACGTACGAGACGTCCGCAACTATCTGGACATCACATTTCCGAACAGATGGATTGGTCGAGGTGGTCCTGTTGCTTGGCCTGCTCACTCGCCAGATCTTTCACCCCTCGATTTCTTTTTTTGGGGACAATTGAAAGCTCTTATGTATGAGACACCCATTGAATCCCCCGAGGAACTGGTCGCCAGACTTTCCGCCGCTGTAGGGGAAGTGCTCGAAAAGCCTGGTGTTTTCGCGAATGTTCGCCGTTCCATTCTTCGCCGTTGTTCTGCGTGCATAACCTCTGGTGGTCACAATTTTGAACATTTATTGTAATTACATGTTAATAAATATGCTTTGGTAACATAATCCTAATTTGTGTCTTTTTACCTCGTATCACAGCACACAATGTGTGGACATGGTAAACTGAACTGTGCTCAGGAGTAGAAATTTCAAACCCCTCTTCCCAGAAACTTAACCACGTCTAACGATTCAGATTTTGGGCTGAAAATTTAAGTCTAAGCTTTAGAAAGCATTTAATGAGACACAAAAAATAACGGTATAAAATAGTTGTTCGTTACTCCAAAGTCTAAAGCGCCCTCTATCGGAATTTTTTGAAATTTTTCTTTAAAATTTATTTTCAAGAAAATACTGACATAAAGAATAATTTTAGCAAAACGCGGCAGTAGTTAGAGCCTAATCTACGACACAAAGATCGGGAATAACTGATTTTTGTTCTGGGGGGAGAAGGGTTTCAAATTTCAAATATCAGTTTACGCTATTTAACTACTCCTTAGGACTCAGATTTTTAGATCAAAATTTAAGTTTAAGTCTAAGCTTTCGAAATCATTTAAAGAAATACAAAAAATAACGTTAAAAAATAGTTGTTTGTTACTCCAAAGTCTAAAGCGCCCCCTATCGGCATTTTTTGAAATTGAACTTTAAAATTTTATTTCAAGAAAATACTGGCATAAAGAAAATTTTTTGCAAAAACCGCAAACGAATCGACCAATTTTTCCATTTTTTATAATCATTTGAAATTTCGGACCCTAAACTTTAATGCCCCCTATCTCCTTGGGAATACGTCTGGGACCCTTAGTCTCCTATTTAATATTATTTGTCTTTAAGTGTACTATAACCTCTTAAAGTTCTGCCCATCTTTTATGAATCACCCTGTATATACCGGGGTGGAAAATGATAGGAACGATCATGTAATTGCCTAAGTAAAACATATAATTATATTTATCTTCATATAAGCCATACAAATTTATTGTTTCATATTAAATACTTACTATAAACAAAAAGAAAACATTCTAAAATTATTGTTATAAATATAATATGATAAATTGCATATTTAGTCGATATGCACCGGAGCAAAAATGATAAGAATTAAACAGATTTTTCTAAATTAAAGAAATATTACATGTCAACTGAGCCTCTTTTGTATTTAATAATTTCAATGCAATATTGTAAAATAGAGTTTAGATAGTTTTGAATTCGTCAAGGGGAGAAAATAAGTGATTTGTTCCAAATTTCATATTTTAATTCTGTTTTTAAAATATACTGCACAATTTGACCATCTTTCATTATATTTTGTGCCCTATAATACGCCAAACGTTGTTCATTGGTTTTAGATTTGGACCTTTGCCTGGCCAATCAAATTTGAAAATTTTGTTTATCTTCAAGCCACTTTTTGTGTCTTTTTCTGAGTGAATTTAGACATTGTCTTGTTGAAAATTTCGTAAAAATTGGTAATTTTTTTACTCAGGTACAACAAATGCTATTCTTACATGCAAACAAAGGTATGTCTATTTTGTTTATTCATCTGGAAAAGCAATTGCAAGCTTACTTACCGAGGAAAAAGTAACCTAAACCATTAAAGCGCCCGCACTTAATTGATATGCGGTAAATGAGACTTTTTCACTTTGAAAACCATGCAAATAAGGAGAAATACCATATAGACTATCGTATTTAAAATTTCTTTTAAACATTGAAGATAATTTTAATGCAATTCTTTTGCTGCTTCAGGTGTTTCTCTGCAATAAGACATTTGTATTTTTTTTTACTGCAAATGTTAAACGCAAGCATTGACATGATTTTACATTCTTAAGAACTCCCGATACTTTTATTGTTCTTCATATGGTAGATATCGATACGGACGTTTTTACCTAGTTTCGAAAAACTTGTGCTGTCGCTATTGTACTTGGAACCGTGCAAATAATCAAACTTTCAAATTGGTTCAAAAGTATTTTCTGCTTCCCTTTAGATTTTGTAATAACATCAATAGTTGAATTCTGTAAAATTGAAAAATAACAGTCTTTGAAAGTTTAATTTCATCAGCAATTATTTGAAATTACATTCCGATGTTGTTATAAGCTAGAATTTGCCCTTTGTTAAAGTTACAAAACATTTTGATTGACCTTGTAAACCACATATTTTGCGAACTAAATGAAAGTGCTAAGAATCTCTTTTAAATGCTTTTTTAAATGATGTGCGAAAATATCCGCCAATCACGTTCCGCGGTTTCAGAAATATCAGCTGCCTTGTATCGGCTGCCTCTTTTTGCTCCAGTGTAATTTAGTAAAATAAATATTTTGAAAATATTTTAAAATGTATATTTAATTTGTGTAAACGATTACTTTAATATTAATTTTAGTACTAAATATTTGATTTTAACACAAAAGTTTAAGAATTTGTATAGCAAACACGATCTACTTTCTTTAATTTTGTATCGTTCCGATCATTTTGCACACCGCTATATTTCAATAAAAATTACACTATATGTGTTACCAAGCTGCTGTGTTACCAAGGATTGCGAAGGAGTGTCTCTAATAAAGGCACTCTGGTGTTTTGAGTGCGATTGCAATGGTCTAACATGTGTGGCGCCCTCGATCTACAGTTAACTGCGGTTTTTTGAGTTTCTATGCAAATTTCTAGCTCCGTCTTCCGTTTGCAAAGTATAAAAGCTGTAAGTTGTGAGTTGGAGGGTGTATGTTGTGTGGTGAGTTGGGAAGAGCCTCCAGTGACGAGTAGTAGAGCTGACGGGTGACTAGTGAAAGTAGTGAGCCTCAGTACAGCAGTTCGCTAAGACTCATTTCGCAATAATTTTGCACTGTGGTTGTTTAAAGTAAAGATATTTGTGCAGCCACGGGCTGTTTATTTAAAGGTTAGTAAAAGTAGTCCGCGACCCCAAGAGAAGAGCCGAACTAGTGATTTCAGCCAGACTTAGTTGTAATGTGAGTACAAGCAAAAGTTTATTCTCATAGTAGTGTGTTTAATTGTCCAAAATACCAAAATTTGTTCCACTCTCCGTTCCCATATTACAGTAAATAAAAGTTTTGCGTTTTTAATTCTACTCAAAATAAGTCTTTATTAGACCGACACGTCACAAGCTTAATTTCTAAGAAAAATTGTACCGGAGCTGTACAATTTTTCATTAATATCAAATATAGTATATTTCTCTGTAACCTTTTCTCTCATATTAATATTTTGTACATTAATTAGAAATTTAAAGTAGTTTCATCTGTAACTTAATTTCAACGCAAATAAAGTATTGAACATTACTGGTCCAAATAATATGTACATCGCACTCTACAATAAATATAATTTAAAATAGCATTTCAAGTTGGGATTTTTTGCTAATCAGTTTAAAGACACTACAATAAATTTGCGAGATTCGTCTTTGTTAAACAATGATCAAACTAGTAAAAAATGTCAAGAACATTTATCGCACTTATTGTAAAAGTTAATTAAATTATATATGCTGTATGAGTCATCTAGATCAAGATAGGAATTTATTTCTCTCAAGTTTGTATGAATTCAGAGATTCAACTATATTTATTTAGCAGTCATGTTCGTTTTTAACAGTTAAATGAATTTTTTTTACAAAGAAAAGTTTTTAAAATGGATAGAAGTTCATTAAAGTATGTAAAAGATTTAGTTAAATATAATAGTACATGTAAATTAATGTGATTAAATTTAAAATAAAGATTCACAAATGTTTTAATAAACATTTATGCCTGTTTTCACTAAAAAAGCGAGTTTCTGAGCCTAATTTTTTATTCATTACCAAAAAAGTATTAACCCTTTGGTGGTTATAAGCGCGCACACGCGCCCGAAGTATTGTAGTTGTAAATGGTTAAGAGCGTCTGTGAACGCCCAGACTCATATGCTCCTAAATGGTTATAAGCGCTTGTAGACGGTTGAGTTTTTCTACGCTGAAAAGGTTAAGAGCGCGTGAGCGCGGTTTTGCTTTTCCCCCCATTGCCCCATTGTTCCTGCCTGGGAGTAGGGTAGGCGTGTAGCTGCTCCTCCTTCTTTTCACTGCACAATAGCTGTTCTTAGGTAAATTACCTGTCAAGTAGTTTATTGTAGTTGAAAGAATTTGTGCTTTGGAAATTTTGTTAAAAAATGCTTAGAGTATGATGTTTTCTGTGTATGGTTAAAAATGGCATTGTATCTCAAAACAAATATTAAGGTGAATCTAAAGATTATATGTAGATGAGGAGTTATAGATTCGTTCTAAGCAAATTCATCAAATATTATTTTAATGTTTGCTTATTTTATTTTATCATTCTTTTCCAGAACATTATATTTCATTATAATAAGTATCATTATTTTAAGACATTTGCACGTGCCATTTCTGTACTATATTGTTTCAAAGAATAAATATTTATTTTCTTTTAATTTTCTTTCTTAAAAATGTTTCAGCGTTTTTCACTTAATTATATTATTAAATACTTAAAACTTTTTTTCTTACATCACTTTTGCTTTATCACTTTTGTTAGTATCAGGAGCGCCATTTCAGAACTTTCTTTGGGGCGAAGGGGGGGGGAGATTTTATAAGGATAGGTTCTGGGGTATAACTCCCTCTCCCCTTCTGAGCAGAAAACGTTTACTGAATCATATTTACCAAAAAAAAAATCAAAATTACAAGAAACTGAAAAACCGTTAAAATATTTCATTTTAAACAGGATTCCGTCTTAGCACGCAAAATTTAACAAATTGAATATAAAAAAATTTCTTTTTTAGACAATTTATAGTTTTACAGGTATCTTCAGATGTTGTTAATTATTTGTAGAATTATTGTTTTTTATTTTATATGCAAATTCTGTGCATGCAAAAAATATTAAAACATTTAAAAAGTTTTTAAGTAATTAATCAAAAGTGATCGTTTTGCAAATTTCAATTTTTCGTTCAAACCTTTCAATAGCTCATTTACCATACTTATAAATTTTAGTACTTCATTATTAGTAGCATTTACAAAAAAGTATTCAACTACTGTGCTCAGCTAGCATAAAATATTTTGACACATTTACAAATTCATTTTTTAACAGAAAGGTATATAACTGGAATGCCTGATTGTGGAAACGATTTGGAGTCGAACTGTGTTTTCACTTATTTGGTAAATAAATTACCTATTGAATTACAAGCGATTTTGATCATGTGACAAATAGGTTTTTTACACTTTCAGAGTAGTTATTCTACTTTCAAGTAGAAATTTGGTTAAAAACGTCCACTTTGACAATATTTTCTGTATGATCTATTGCGTTTGCCTTCCCTCCTCAAAAATAATAATAAATAAAACAATTCGATTACATAGTTTCTGAACAACAGCTAGTTTTAGGCATTTCCGAATAAAAAATAAATGTACTATGTCTAATATGATTTAATAAAGCAAATATTTACAAAGTGTACTATATATAATATGATTTAATAAAGCAAATATTTAAATAACTTTCTAATATTGCAATGATTGTTGTAAATATGATGTAACTAATAATTCGAGAAAAAAAGAGTCAGATAATTAAGAAATTTAATCACATGCTTCCACTCATCCCTCCTACCATACAAGGAAAAAAAAAACTGAAAAACATCTAAATGTCTGACTATAGAAAAAAATTTAACTCTAAAATTCTAACCTTAAGGTGATAAGTTTTTCTATGATCAAGTTTTACACAGCAAAAATCAAATATATATATATATATATTTCTAATTAGCCAAAGTATTAGCATTAGTATTAATGATATACGTCACACCTTGAACAAACGCAAATAATAAGACATTGGATTTTTATTTATTTATTTATTTTTCGCTAATTATTAAATTCTATGCATATTGAATTCAATTAATGTATTTTTTTTTTATTCCAATCTATCCTGATAAATTATTTTAGCGCTTGAACATTTTTAAAATTTTTGCTTAAGTCTGACATTTGATAGTTGATAAACTTTGTAAACTATCAAATTCATTTTGGGGGATATTGCCCCCTCATCCCTCTTCAAATGGCACTCCTAGTTAATATCCTCTTCTCTAATTTTCACAGGTTTCTATTCCCTTCCGCCCCCTGGATACTTGTGCATCCTGCATATCACATTCTATTTTCAGGATGAAAATTAAAGAGGCATTATTTCACATACCGATGGACTCTCGAATCACTAGAATAAAAATTCATTTTAAAATGATAGTTAGATTTTTTTAAAATCAGCATTTCGTTGAATTTTTAAATGCGCAAAAATGACTATAAAATGCAGTTTAGCATTTAGAAACTCTGTTGACAGAACAATTGATAGCAATAAAAGATTTGTCTGCGTATCGTTCTCAGATACTGAGACTAAATTCAGACTTTTCTGTTTTAATAATAATTTAAACTATGTAGATAATTTAGCATGTTTTTCTTTCATAGAATCAGTTAATTTCAAAATTTATAGCATTAAACAAATATTACATTTTTTTTCACTATTTGGGAAATGATTGTTGTTCTCTCTCGGTTGAGAATAGATGTATCTGAATCCTTGTAGTATTCACATTTTTGGAATACTTCTATTGCCATGATGACAAAAAAAAAAAAAAAAAAAAAAAAAAAAAAAAGCATTAAAAACTAGAAAAAAAAATTAATAATTCAAAAACAAATTGACATACAATTTACAAAAAAAAAAAAAAAAAAAAAAAAAAAAAAAAAAAATCATTTGAAAGTACATTTTTTTCCTATACGACAGTGTAAAAATAGAAAATATGCTATGATTAGAAGTTTAAAAATTTGCAGTATCGATAATTGTTAAGCTGAAATTTCATTTAAAATTTGAAAGTGTTCGTTCATAGAAGTACGTAGGCGTCACCGCACAGATACGTTCGTCTTTTATAACTTAGATAGGGTAGATATAACTATATAAGCAGTTGAATGAATTCAGAAATGAAGAAACACTATCACTTCTTTATTTTATTTTTAAAAATATAATATGTACTTTAAGAGAAAAATGACTGTATAAAGGATAATCTCTTCGAGATGTTTTAGTTTTATTTAACTGTAAAATAAACATGTGTTGTTTAGAAAAAGTGAGGATTTTTTTTCTTTTAATATAAAATTTATTTATGTGTCTTAAATTTTAGTTTTTGAAAAAATCATTTTAGAAATTGCTGTTGTAATTTGATAAATTACATTTTTTTTTTAATTGTTTCCAATTTTGATCGTTCCAAATTATTTTGTTCATTTCAATAAGTTTTCGGTTTAAGAGGAGAAAATTTATGAAAAATGAATCATATCTAGTGGTTTTCCATCTTTCCTTCATTTGAAATTATTGTCAAGCGCATGTAAAATGGCAAATTTTGATCATAGTTACAAATCAGTGCTTCATTATTTTGACCAATTCAGAACACTAAGTGCAAGAAGTTACTACACATCACAGGGCTAAAAGTAATTTTTTCGCATAGGGTAAATATGGATTTTGGCCACCCCACTCCCTTCCTCAAGCACAATAAATGTTATCAATCGCAAGTACCCTATGGAAAAAAAGAAAATAATCCTTAAAAAATAAAAATCATTTAATAATAATTAAAATGTTAGCAAGAAATATGTAAACAACACTCCCCTAGAATTAAAATGAGCTTGAGAGTTAAGAGCCTACACTGGTCATGCGAAGACACTGAATAGCTAATTTTAAACTTATAGGAGTTATCAGGGCCGCTTTTTTTTTTTTGGCACCCGGAGCAAACATGGGTTTTTGCGCCCCCTCCTTTTTCCGTAAGGTGTATTTACAAAGAAAATTTTGAACAGTTTTAATAATCGACTTATTTTAAAATTTAAAATTTGTAATTATAATATATGTAATGCCGAATCTACTTAATCAAATATTGATTAATTAAAATCTTAAAAAAATCCGTTTTATATAAGATTTTTGAGTAGTAAATTATCTTCTTTTCCGTAGCATCCTTAGATTCTTCTATACTTTTCCTTTAGCATATCCCAAACAGAATGATTGTAACGATTTCATATATACATTTATTCTTGTATGAAAGAACAAAATCTTTGTTTGGTGCCTCCTTTCGCTTTTCATTCTGACAACCAGAGCACATGCCCCCTCTGCACCCCCTAGTTTCGGACCTGAACATCAATCTGCAATAGTTAAACAAACAAACAAACAAAAAAAATAATAATGTAGTCTTTAAACATGTGAGGTCTCTGAAAATGTAGATTATAACACTGACAGGAAATATTTAAAAAGGATAAATACAACCGAGTTATTTTGTAATTGTTACTTCCCCCCCCCCCCAATAACACACACTCACACCTCTTTTTTACTTTCTTTTCTCGTTAGAAAAATCTACTGCAAAGGAATAATATTCTAAGAAGGTCCCACCGGTGAGAATATAAAGGCAGGTCACAGAAGGGATTTTCTGAAAATGCCCTTTTTTCAGATTATCGATTGCACTGTACGAAGGAAATAAACGAGCTCGCTTACTATTCTCATGCGTTGACATATAGCTTTCAATTCAGCTTTTATACGATATATGAACGCACAAAATTGTTTGCAGCTGTAACGCAAAAAAAAAAGTTCTTTCTCTTAGTTAAAGTTGATAATAATAAAAAAAGTTAATATCGGGATCTCTGTAAAATGCATTCGGATTCTGAAGAAGAAAGTTTGATGGACTCCTCCGATGAAGAATTTTTATCCTCTTCGTCCGAATCTGAGAGCGATGATGAAATCGAGAATGTCAGGAACTGGTGTGAGATTGACACAAGAACTAAAGTAGTGCCTCCACCGAAATTTGATTTTGCGGGAGATCCTGGGATAAAAGTCCCCATCAGCGATGCAGAAGACCCTCTGGAGTATTTTAGATTATTTTTTGACGAAAACATTATGAAATGCATTGTTGAAGAAACGAATCGATATGCCAATAACCATATCGAAAGTACAATATTAACTCCCTCATCTCGATCTCTGAAATGGAAAGATCTAACAAACGAAGATATGAATAAATTTATTGGGCTTCTTCTATTACAAGGAATAGTGCAAAAACCAAAAGAAACATGGTTTTGGTCAAGGAGACCAATTATTACTACCCCATTCTTTGGCAAGGTAATGAGTCAACAACAATACTCATTAATTATGCAATACCTCCATTTTGAGAATAACGAAACTTTTGATATTACAACGCACCCAAACCCAAAACTAAAAAAAATATATACTGTACATAATTTGCTGACAAACAATTTTAAAAATGTCTATTCCCCAGTTCAAGAAATATCCATTGACGAATCTTTACTCAAATATAAAGGCTTGCTAGGATGGAAGCAATACATCCCGACGAAACGCGCTCGTTTCGGGATAAAGATGTATCAACTATGCGAAGCCAAAAGTGGTTACATCTGGAATTCAATAATATACACCGGAAAAGGAACAATGTTTGATGAAAAATATGAAGCATTGAACCTGTCAATAAAAACTGTCATGACACTGATGAAGAATTTACTAGGGTTGGGATATACCCTGATCACAGATAATTTTTACACATGTCCGGAGTTGGCCGAGTTGCTCATAAAAGAAAAAACGGATATATATGGCACAATGAGAGCAAACAGAAAAGGTTTGCCACAAGTAATAAAAAATTGAAAAAGGGAGAAATTGTTGCCTTTCAAAAAGGAAAAATGTGCATTTTGAAAAGGCACGACAAAAAAACCACTCTGTATGTTAAGTACGGTGCACAGTACCTATACTGTGGAAGTGACATCAAAAGGAAAATGTCAAAAAAAGCCCCGCGTAGTTACTGATTATAACAAATCAATGGGGGGAGTAGATTTATCTGACCAATGTTTGTCTTATTATAGAGTGACTAGAGACAGACAACGTAAATATTATAAAAAAATATTTCGTCATTTGCTTGACCAAGCGGTTTGGAATTCTTATGTAATATTTAAAAAAAAAGGTGGAAGTTTAACCCACCTTGATTTCAGAATTCGCTTAGTTGAAAGGTTAATCGAGGATTCTGTCGAAATAAAGCCAGTGTTGTGTAGAGGTCCAGGTCAAAAATCATCACAAAATGTTACACGATTAACAGGACGGCATTTCCCTTCTTTTATAGCGAATTCAAAATCAATTAGAAAACATCCTGTTCGGAAATGTGTAGTGTGTGCTAGTCAAATTAACGAAAGTGGAAAAAGGGGTCGTAGTGAAATTCATTATGAATGTGCACAGTGTAATGTTGGTTTGTGCCCTGCCCCTTGCTTTGAAATTTATCATACAGTTCAAGTGATATAATGCCCATTTGATGTTTTACATTTTCTCTGGATTATGACTGTCTATTTTTGCATCATATACCTGATATTTAATACTGTCTTATTTATTGTTACATCATTTTATTTTTATATCATAAATACCTTGTTGTCCTAATTTTCCAGTACAGTTATTTCAATTTAATTACTTTCTTGTATATATTTGGCATTAAATTATTTATATATTTATTTTTTTATCTCTGTTTATATTCATCATTGTATTTCTCTTATATACAGGGGTTGGACAAAAATATGGAAACACCTTTGAGAAATGCATGCTTGAAAAGAAAGATTGATTATAATGAACTATGTTGATGGCACTGGAGTTTTCGCCTACTGACGCCACCTATACAACTTCGTAAAATCGCTGCACCGTTCAGTCGTTGTTGGAACACTGTTATGTGAGATTATCATTGCATTATGTCAGAGTTAACAGACTTCGAACGTGGACAAATTGTTGGCGCGCGTATGGTGGGTGCTTCCGTAAGCAAGGTTGCCGAGGTTTTTAGTGTTTCAAGAGGTGCTGTGTCGAAGATTTATTCCGCATATTTGAAATGCGGAAAAAACATCATCTGCTAAATCACAGCGCGGACGAAAGTGTGTGCTGAGTGATCATCACAGACGATCATTACGGAGGATTATCGCGAAAAATAAGCAGTCCACAGTTGCAAAAGTTACTGCTGAAATGAATGTCGTGTTACCAAATCCTGTGAGTACCAAAACAATTAGAAGGGAGCTTCATAAATAGGGAATTGCTGGCATTGTTGCAATTGAAAAGCCATCCATCAGTAATGCTAATGCTTGTAACAGGAAAAAGTGGTGTTTAAGTCATAAAGCCTGGACTATAAAGCAGTGGAAGAGCGTAATATGGTCTTCTTTCACATTGTTCCCCACTTTTGGCCGAGTTTACGCCTGGAGAACGCCATCTCAAGCCTATAATACAGACTGCTTGTTGCCAAGAGTGAAACATGGCGGGGGTTTGGTGATGGTTTGGGCAGCCATATCGTGGTTCTCTTCTGGCCCCATGATAACTCTGTAAGGGCGTATTACTGCTCAGACTTATGTGAACATTTTGGCCGATCAAGTCCATCCAATGGTACAAGCTTTGTTCCCCAATGATGATGGTATCATCCAAGACGACAACGTCCCCGTTCACACAGCTCACATTGTCCAGGACTGGTTTTCTGAGCACGAGGATGAATTTTTGCATCTCTCCAGGCCACCAAAGTCATCAGACTTGAATATTATCGAACCTTTGTGGTCTACATTGGAGCGGAAAGGGCGTTCGCGCTATCCACCGCCAACATCGTTATCTGAACTTGCCACTGTTTTGCAGGAATAATGGTACAATATTCCCTTTTCAAACATACAGAAAACTGTATTTATCCATTCCGAGAAGACTGCAAGCTGTTTTGAATAACAACGGGTACCGTACACAATACTAGGCAAGGAAACGTGTTTTTTTAAGGTGTTTCCATATTTTTGTCCAACCCCTATATATATGTGTGTGTGTGTGTGTATCCTTAATTGGATTATTTTAATTTTTCCATCTCTTTATTTCTTAAAAAATTATTAACTTAAAAAAATATTTATAATTAAAGAAATGAATCCCGTATAATTTAACTTCTGTTAATATTTCGACAGATGAATTAACTTTTTTGAGTTTTTTAAATATTTCTCCCATTTTTTACTCAGATGTTATATAAAGCACATTTGCATGCGTTTAAACAAATATATTTTATAAAGTTTAATCCTATAGAATACTTTTTTCTACAAGCTACAATATCTTAATTAGTAGTTCAGAAAGTTTTAGAATTTATTCGCTATTTTGAAATTTCAGAGAACGGTAAATTAAAATGCTCGTGTGATACATGGTATTTTCTAAATATATAAAATCATAGTTCCTATAACATTGTTTAAAATCTTTCCTTTAATTTATTGTTATAATTTTTTTGAAAAAAAAAATACCGTTTACTGGATTTTAGTACAAGGTTAAAATGTTCAAAAATTATCAAATTATATAGATTTTATTTGTACGATACAACGGGACACATCTCACTTGTTCGTTTTTCACATGACATTCATTGAATTTATTAACACATTTATTATGTTAAATTGAGAAATAATATGTTTAATTTAATAAAAGAGTTAATATTAATTTAATAATATTATTATAGAAATATTAATATTATAAATTATATTGCATAATGTTACATTATTATAAGCTTAGTAATTTAAAACTTATATTTATTAAATTTTATCATATAATTTTATTAATGATAAAATTAGAGGACAGTTCAGAGAACACTTCTCCTTGCTTCTGTAATTATAAAGAGAGGAAATTTTTAAAACAAAATAAACATTAAATTAAAAAAGAGGCTGATATTTTTAAAAGTAAGGGTAAGTCCTATTTACTGAATTAGAGAGGGAATTTATTAGAAAAATATGTTTATCTTTAAGTCGTCAAAAGTACATTTGAAATTATAGCTGGCCATATGTTCTACTCTATTTCAATAGTATGATGTTAATAACACTTTAGGACAAAGTGTTATATACTACGTTCTTTTGTGTGTGGGGGGGGGGGAGGGCCAAAACTAGGGAGGGAGATATTCCCCCGGGCGCCGGAAGGAAAGGCAAAGGTGAGACGAAAATGAAGATTTTGATTGTCGTTTCTTAAAAAATTGTATATATTTATGTATATGAAATACACAGAAACTTACATTCTAATGTTAAACCTATGGGAGAGTTCTTTTGAAATTTGTGAAAGTGAAAGTAACTTCATAAAAACATCATAAACCAAAATCGAAAAAGTAAACACTAACTTGGCGAGAATTCAATATCAGCTATTTTAAGCATAAAAAAAAAAAAATTAAATTTATTAATACGCAAGTGAAAAATTTTAAGAACGCTCTCATAATTTTAACATTAGTGATTCAGTCTCTTCGTGTGAATAGTGCAGGATCTTAACTCTCAAGCTAATGTTAATCAATGGGAGTTAATCCTTTTAAATATTTTTCTTTTACTTTCTTTCTTTTTTTACTTAGAGATCCTGCAAAAACATTTAGTTTCGGCGTTGGGAGGGGAGGGGGACATGCTTACCAGCATCATGGAAAGTCAAGGAATTTCAAAGTAGTCGCCGAAAATCAGGGAAACTTGAAAATATACAAGAAAAGTCAGGGAATTTACAAATATTTTCTCGAAAGTCATGGAAAAGTCTTGAGGAAAAATGAAAAATGACACAAAATTCATCAAATAGTCTCGGGAAAAAAAACTTAAAATTCATCAAACATTTGAAAAAAAATAATAAGAAAAATTTTCAAGTATGATTGCAGAAAAAAATATTTTGATAAAAGATTGTGAAAATAAGTAGTAAATTTCTCTGTATGCCTGTTTAGTCATAGAGCTTTTCGATATTTGGTCAGGAAAATCAGGGAATTTTTGTTATTTAGTCATGAAAAGTGAAGGAATTTACCAATTATGTTTTGCTGAGAATAATGTGTGTGTGTGGGGGGGGGAGAGTTAACTCACTTCTTGCGCTGCCCCGTTGCCAGAACTCATCTAAATAAGTTTTTTTTTTCTAATCAACATATTTGTGACAAGTTTTTTAATGCCACTTGTAAAAGAAGAATTTTCCTTGAAATTAATAACTTGTAAATTTTTTATAGCCATAATCCTATAAAAAATTTCTGTATCAGGGAAAGATAATGAGATTTCAAAAACCTTTTTTTGGCCATAGTTTAAAAAAACAGTAGATGATTTTTTTAAAACATTTTTAATGTTTTCGAAATTAATTAGTAGTTTTCTTTTCGATTAGTTCTTAAAATAAAGTTTAATATATTTCAAATTCATAAACAATCTGAAACGGAATTACTGAAACTATGAGATCCATGACTTGAAACAAGTTATTGAAAGTTACTTCTCTTTAACTTAATTTTTATTTTTTCTTTTTCTTTTTCATTAGAATAGACAGTTGATTTAAAAAACACACATTCCTTTTCCATTTTTTTTTTTTTTTTTTTTTTTTTTTTTTTTTTTTTGCTCAATTTGCATTTTTCTTTTCAAAAAGTCTAAATATACAGAAAATATTCTTATATAATTGAAAATTAAAATTATTTCTTCAAAACATTATAAGTAATTATCTAATATCATTTAAAAAAACTTTTTAAATTTCATCTGCTTTTATCAATATGCAAAAAGAGCATATCCAAACTACCACAAAGTTAAAATTGAAAAGAGCGATGAATTAAAAGAAGATAAAGGAACTGATATATATATAAAAAAAAGTTTAGTATGATTTTTAAAAATAGTCAATTATTGTAAACAGTGGTTCTCAACCTACGGGACGCGTCCCGCAAGTGGGTCATGGAGGATGTTTTGGTGGGTGGCAAAACAATCGAAATTTGCCACAAAAATATATCTTTTATCTGTTAATAAAAATATATCTTTTATTAGTTTTATTTTAATTAAAAAATCTAAAAAAATTCAACAACTAATATTTCTAGGACAAGTTCTTAATTTCTTTCTGAATGAATATATGAGCAAAATACCCAGAAATGTCTTAATCTTTTCTGAGATCCTTGATGGGGTTCAACATGATATGTTTGTGTGAATATTCTTTTTTCTACTTTAATACCGAAGCAACTGGCTGCTTTGATATTAACTGAATGTGTTTTTAATTTACTTTGTTGTTTGTGGATTGTTTTATTTATTATTCTATTAACGCACATAGGGATTATTAATTGTTATCTAAACTTACAATCTATGTTTCAAATGAAAAAGTTTTTTTCCCCTTTTTTTAAAGAATACAATAACCAATAGCTTATAGGGGTCATACAAGATATCCATACAGATATACACTTTTATATTAAATGGTCCGCGATTTTTTTTTTCTTTTTATTCAAAGGTGTGTCTTACATCAATAAAGCTTGGGAACCGCTGATCTAAAGAATAAAACTAAATTTCTGCAGAAAAAAAATCAACATCATATTTCAATAAAATCATGAATATAAATAATCTTGCTCAATTACAGCATATAATGTTCTCACTCACTTGATTTTGTAATATTCTTAAAGAAAATAAATAAATTGTGTATAAAACTTTAAAAAGATAAAAAGTCCTTCCGGCAATGCCGGGAGGAAGAGGTAGCTTTCATATACTTATACATTTATTTATTTATTCTAAAGTAAATTACATTGTTCAAAAATACTAAGCTCAAATTAGTGGAAATAATCTTATAAAATTAGTGATTTTATAAGATTGAATACTAGTTTTTGTCAAGACTGAATATTAATAGGAATTTTTAGAAATTAGTCATCTTTTATTCAACCTGGTTATATTTTAAGCGATTTAGAGAGTCACCAAATTCCGCGATATCATAAAGTGTATGCCATTTTAAAGCAACATGATGGATCGTTCAGATCAGACCGTTTCAATATGTCAGCCATAAGCAAAATTCAAAGTGCTATAACTCAATCATTTTGTAAGATATAGACAAAATAAAAAGTGTTCTGGAATCTTTGTTTTAAGTTCTAACACGTAAAAGAAAAATATTTTTCAAATTTTGATTTTTTCGAATTTAATTTAAAATTTTATATTTTTTAAAAAATTTAAAATGGCCGCCATTTTGAAACAAAATGGCGGATGATGCTGGCCAACGAACTCGGTCGAGACATTTGTATGTACTATGTACATACCAAGTTTCATTGAAATCGGTTCATAAATGCGCGTGTTATTACATGACAAAAATCAGATCGTTTCAAAATGTCAGCCATAAGAAAAATTCAAAGTGCTGTAACTCAATCATTTTTTAAGATGTAGAAAAAATAAAAAGTGTTCTGGAATCTTTGTTTTAAGTTCTAACACGTAAAAGAAAAATATTTTTCAAATTTTGATTTTTTCGCATTTAATTTAAAATTTTAAATTTTTTAAAAAATTTAAAATGGCCGCCATTTTGAAACAAAATGGCGGATGATGCTGGCCAACGAACTCGATCGAGACATTTGTATGTACTATGTACATACCAAGTTTCATTCAAATCGGTTCATAAATACGTTAGTTATCGCATGACAAAAATCAGATATATATATATATATATGGTTATATATATATATATATGTCAACATTTGAACGGAGGGTAATTTTGGGGTCTGGGGGTCATGATCGGTGAAAATATACCAAAATTTTTCGGAAGTGCTTTCCTCCGGACGGCTGCAATAGGTAGCTTTTTACTTTTTGTAATGAAAGCTACCTAAAAGGATAACAGGTGAATAGGTACATGAACGTACAATATTTTTCTCTCTCAAAAAAACTTTTTTTTTTTTTTTTTTTTTTTTTTTTTTTTTTTTAACGTGATGTAATATTTTTCTCCCTCTGAAGTTTAAATGAATAAAGGATCTTCTGAAATTATCTGTAATCAGAAAACATGAATGCTGAGAAGAATTAGCAGTAAGAAAGTAGGACATAAAGATAGTTTTATCATATTCTCTAAAGAATAAGAGCGAAGAATCGGGAGTATTATTGTAAGAAATTTTAAAGCTTAAGAATAAAGAGTTTAGTGAATTCATAGAACAGACGATTTGTGTTTAAAGTTGTTAACATGGTATTGACAACTGATTGGTACACAGAATTTTTACTTGGAAGAGGACAGCAGTTTTTTCGTACTTTCGGTTCCGGAAATCTGTTTCTTCTGAGGGGAAAAAATCACATAAAATTTTTATTAATTAAAAAAAAAAAAAAAAAAAAAAAAAAAAAAAAAAAAAAAAAAAAACTTTTACAACCGGGAGAGAAGGGAATTCAGACGCTTCCTCTGAAATAAATACGAAATAGTCAAAATTGCTTTGTGAAATTCAACAGATATGAATAAGTATATATACAGTAAAGTCTCTGTAAGGCGGATTCTGTATAAGATGGGAGTCTACCTAATTCCGAAAGATTTTCATGACCCTGCGAATATATAGACGTAGACTAGAATTTGTCTGAGGCAAAATATTATCTCCTAAGGAAAAAAGTTTCAGTCCCGATCGATTCCGCCTCAGACAGAATGTACTGTAGTTTGTATGCGTATACATACAACGTACCATATATCTTTTAGTTATTATTATTATCTTTATTATTATTTAACTTTTTACAATCATGTTGGCCGAATGATAGATTAAATCTTGAATATCCAATTGTTTCAACCTCCTATCACACATAAACACCAAAGTGATCAGAATTAGTACTAATATTCTATGATAAATATGATGAAACAACAATTTTACTAGAAATTAATAATCAAAATCACTACATAGGAAAATATCCCTGCATACATGCTCGGACTACTAATGGAGGTATATTTCTAAGTTAAGATTTAATTTCATAGACAAAAACTAAATCAAAATTAGAGAAACCCTGTTTAACAGTTTTATCTGGCCATTTATAACACGTTTTAAATTTCTTTTATCCTGTGTGAGAGTTGATTTCACCTCAATCATGTTAATGCGATATTTTTTTCCCTTTGAACCTCTCTTTGCTTTTCCAGTAAGAGTTGATCCTATCAGAAACTTCTTAGTGTAAAAGTTAAAATGATTTACAATCCAAGCAGATTAGATACCTTATAAATTAAAGAAATTGTGCTTATTTTCATCTTCAAACCTCCCCCTTCCGCTTTTGTTTCTTTTGTGTGTGTGTGGTAAAATTTTACTTTATCAAAAGTTTGCCAATATAGAATTTGAGAAGATTTATAATAAATCTAATGAATTTATATATATATGTATATATATGTATATATTTTTTCTTAAAATCCAATTGTTTTCTCCCCTTGAGCTTATTTTTTATTTTATTAAAACTCTATCATACATTAAATTTTTGGTATATTTTTGAAAAGTAATTTTAACTTTAAACTGATTTGATATGTATTATAATTAAAATGTTATGGAATTATTATTATTTTACAAAATTGCGAAGATTTATAATAAATCTAATGAATTTGATATTTTGTAAATCGATTATGTTATATATATATATATATTTTTTTTTTTGGTTCCTAAAATTCAATTGTTTTCTCCCCTTAAGCTTATTTTTAATTTTATCAAAAATCTAATGCATTAAGTTTTTGGTCTTTTTCCAAAAAGTTATAGTAACTTTAAACTGATTTGATGTGCATTACACTCAAATTATAGTTTTTTTTTTTTTTTTTTTTTTTTTTTTTTTTTTTTTATAAAATTATTATTTTTACCTCCTTTGTCCGATTTTGCTCATAAACGAGCTTGACCAAGATTTTTTGCTCCTTGATTTTATGTTTGGAAGAGATTTGTGCAGAAATAAATCATGTTCATGAATTTATCATGTTCATAAAATACAGATAAACAGATAGATATATAAAATTTTGAACGGGGAGTATTTTTGGGTTCTAAGGGTCATGATCAGCGTAGATCATGAGAAAGTAATCGCTTATAATTCAACACATAAATCATTTGCCAAAAAATGAAAATATTCAAATTAAAAGCAAACGTATATGCATCAATTTTTTTTTCCTTGTTGAAGCTAAAAGAAATGATATATCTTACGAAATATATCACACTATAATAAAAACCAGACTCTCAAGTCCTCTAATGCATTCCTCTCCAAGAACTCTCTCGAGCCAGTTTATCATAATAAATTAAGGGATGCGGACAAAAAGATGCAAATGCAAAAGAAATCATCAATTTTTTGTTTTATTTTATTTTATTTTATTCTATTTTGTTTTACTTATTTTATTTTACTTTATTTATTGTGTTTTGTTTTGTGTTACCAATAATGCTTTCGAATCAAGATAAAGTAAAGTATCGATAACTCATTCTATACTGGATTACCACTAACCAATACATTAAATAAATTTCATAAGCAGTTATTTTAATGACTCTTTGAAGCACCGTCGGAGCTTAAGGGGTTAAAGTTTATTTAATTGCCAAATTTCATATTTTCCATTTCCACGTTCAATAATGCGAACACGAAATAGCTTTTACTCCCTTATGTATGAACATTGTCAGAAAATTTTCTCTATCAGTTTCCAACAAGATGATCTGATGCAGAAATCTTAATTTTCCTCTGAGACTTGGAGTATAGCAGATTACAACTTTGATCTAATTTTTTTCTTGATTGTTCTTAAAGTTGCACCCCCGCATCTGCCCAACCTACCAAAAAACCCTTGCAATAAAACATAAAATTCCTCGCACATTACGCACAAATTTTAGGACATAAAAACACGACACTTCAAATAAAATTACTGATATATATATTTTTTCTTTTTTGTTAATTAATTGATTAATGAACTAATACAAAGGAAAGTTTTCCCAAGACGGCATTTTTTTTAGTCACGTTTCAAAGCCCCAACTTTGACAGCTTGTCTGAAAAATCTTCTACTTATATGTACCTAATGATGGAAAATGTTCGATTGCATAGTTTTTAGCTCTCAAACTATCAAAGCCTGAGTGCTTATGTACCTGCTTGTTCTGTATGTATGTATGTATGTATGAATGTAACGCGAAACTCATAATCAAAATATCCGATTTACTTGAAATTTTAGATATAGGTTTATTTTAATGGCACACTTCCCTGTTTAGTTTTAGGAGTTCATTCGATAAATATAAGATTGGGAATGAGGGCTAATGCTACTTTCCTTAATTTATATAAATGGGTATTTCTTGCAGATTTTGTTCAAATTTTGGATAAAGGATCATTCGGATGAGGCACCTTCGTGGTTAGTATTGGGTGCTCATTGGGTAAGAATAAACAGGAGATAAGTAGAAACAGGAGGAACTGGGGATAATCCCCCACCCTTAATTTAGATAAATGGGTTTTCCCGCGGATTTATCAGATTCCATTTAAATTTTAGACATAGAATCATTCTGATGAGGGGACCGTCAAAATTAGTTTTGGAAGTTCATTGGATAAGTCAAAGAGGGGGATGGAGGACTTCCCCCTCCCTTGCCTTTCATTCAGATAAATGGGTTTTTCATACAAAGTTATCAGATTTCATCCAAATTTTAGACATAGGATCATTCTGATGAGGGCACCTCCTTAATTAATTTTGGTAGTTCATTGCATAAGACTAATAAGGAGTCAGAGGGCTAACCTTCCTGCCCTTAATTTAGATAATTGGGTTTTTCATCAGAATTATAAGATTTTATTCAAATTTTAGATATAGGATCATTGTGGCGATGCGCCTTCGTGATTAGTATTGGGTGCTCATTGGATAAACAGAAAGAGAGGAAATGGTAAGTAACCGCTCTTAATTAATTAGTCGTATATTGGTCGGCGGTGTCTACATACATAAGGTCTTTCGGCGCATGACGGGTACTTCCGGTACCCAGAAGAGGATAGGCTGAACGTCCTCGGCTGCAAATTGGGATATACCTCTGCGAGTCAGAGGCAATATAGCCATTCTGGGAAGTTGGAAAAAAATAATTGTGTTTTTTTCAGGCAAAATTTTCCTATTTGCTTCAAATTTTGAGGGCTCAGTTATTTAACACCTGTTTAGTTGTAATTTTTTTTTTTTTTGTAAGAATAAAGGGGAGTACGGGCGATTATCCCCCATCCTCTAAATTAGATAAATGAGTTTTTATGCAGAATTATCCGATTTGGTTTAAATTTTGGATGTAAGGAAAATCTCTGATTAGTTTTGGAAGTTTAATTTTAAGTATAAAAGAGGAGATAACTTCTCTTAAATTATATAAATGGGTTTCTTTGCAGAATTATCCGATTTTATTAGAATTTTGGATATAATTTTTTTTATATAATAACGCATATCCCTGATTTGTTTTGGGGGTTCAATGATTAAAAATAAAAAGAGGAAACGGGAGGGGCTATTTCCCCTCTTAATTTATTTTTCCAATGGCTTTATTTCTTTAAAATATAAGGCTTTAATATACAATTAGTATATTTATCCTGTTAGTTCAATGCCATCAGTTTAATTGGGCAATACCGTTTTTGTTTATTAAGCTCACAGGATATCAAAGCCTGAGAACTTATGTGCCCGCCCGTTCTGTATGTATGCATGTATGTGTGTATATAACGTGATAATTCATGATAAAAAATATCCGATTTACTTTAAATTTTGGGTATGATTTGGGTACATACTTGGGTTTATTATGATAAGGCGTTTCCCCGATTAGTTTTCGGAGTTCATTTGATAAATATAAAAGGGGAAACGGGGGACTAATGTCCCTCTCTTTAATTTATATAAATGAATTTTTCATGCGGAATTATCGGATTTCGTTCAAATTTTAAATCTAGGATCATTCTAATGTGGCACCTCTGTGATTGGTATTGGGTATTCATTGGAAAAAATATAAAGAAAGGGAATGGGGGCTAATACCCTACCCTTAATGTCTATAAATGGGTTTTTCATGCAGATTTATCAGATTTTATTGAAATTTTAGACATAGGATCATTCTAATTAGGGCATCGCCATGATTCGTTTTGGGAGTTCATTAGATAAGTCTAAGAGGGGAACGGGGGGTAACCTCCACCCTTAATTTAGGTAAATGAGTTTTTCATGCCGAAGTATCAGATTTAATTCAAATTTTAGATATAGGATCATTCTGATGAGGCAACTTCGTAATTAGTATTGGTATTCATTAGATAAGCAGAAAGGGGGAAATGGGAGGTACCATTAATTTAGGTTAACACTCCCTTAATTTATTTTAATATTTTTTCACGCAGAATTCGCCAATTTACTTCAAAATTTGGATATAAATTCATTCTGATAAGGTGCTTCTCCGATTTGCTTTGAAAATTCATTGGATAAGTATAAATGGGAGGATTCAAAGGACTACCCCTCTTAATTTAGATAAATGGTTTTACATGCAAAATTATCCGATTTGCTTCAATTTTTGGATGTAAGTTCATAGTGATAAGATGCTTCACTGATTAATTGTAGTTTTCTGTTGTCAAGTATACAGTGGGTTTGGGGCAATTACCCGTCTTAAATTGGATAAATGGGATTTTATGCAAAATTATCCGATTTGCTTTAAATTTTGGATGTAGGTTGTTTCTGATAAGGCGAATCTCTGAGTAGTTTTGGAAGTTTAATGTTCAGGTATAAAGGAGGGGCATAACTCCTCTTAAATTATATAAATGGGTTTTTGCACAGAATTATCCCATATGCTTCGAATTTTGGATATATGTTTTTATAGGATAAAACATATCCCTGATTAGTTTTGTGGGTTCAATGATTAAGTGTAAAAAGGGGAAATGGGGCGGGTTATTTCTCTCCTTAAATAATTTTTCGAACGGCATTATTCAATAAAATTATAAGGCTGCAATATATAATTAGGATGTGTAGCCTGTGAGTTGAATACCATCAGTTTAATTGGACAATATTCTTTTTTTATTATTAAGAGAACCTGCTATTTTTCCATCAGTTGCCATTTTTCGTCCTGGTTTTTATTCATTTAAACACAAACAAAATAATGGCTGAATAGAATATATTTTTATATTGTTAATAATTTATTAAACATCACTTCTGACATTTTATTCAATAGTACAAATGACGTTTTATAACAGATATAGCAATAAAATTACTCTGGAGCTGTTTATTGCTAAAATTTTTAATTTATATATATATATATATATATATATATATAGAGAGAGAGAGAGAGAGAGAGAGAGAGAGAGAGATATCCTAATTAGATATTTAAAATTTCCTTAATTTTTGAAATGGTAAGACAGAAAGCCAGTTTTCATTTTCAGATAGTAGAAGATATCTTATTATAAAGATAGCTTGGTTACATTTCAATACTTTTAAATGTTTTTTGTATTAGGATAGCTGGAATTGACTTGTTCAAAGACATTTTTTACTTTTTCGATTTTGATTGCTGTTTTTTTTTTCCTTTTTTCTTTTTTTTATTACGATGCTTTTATTTTTTAAACCCATTTTATTTCAAAACTAAAGTTTCCTCATTAAAAATATCTATAGATAAAATAGAAAATGTAAAATGGCCTTTCTTTAGATCGATCTAAGTTATCCAATAAAAAAAAAAAAAAAAAAAAAAAAAAAAAAAAAAAAAAACTTTTAAAAATGTTGAAATGAATGTAAACTAGATATCTTTACAAAATTCTTCCATAGAATTAGTGACTTTTCGCTTGACTGAAGTATCCCCTTAATCATTCTTAAATTCGTACCATTGTTTGGTAATTTTCAACAGAGAAATGAAATGAAAATTGTTCTTTGAAAATGCAGTTAAAGATTGATCGATACCTAGATGAAGACAATAAAAACATTCTTATAAATTGAAATAACTCGCAGTAGCTTGTTTATGACTATAATCATTTGTGCCTTCTGCCATGTATCCTATTTATCCAATATGTCTGTTAAATTGTGTTTTTAGAAACTTGCTACGACATTTACAATAAAAACAATCATAATTTGTTCTAAAATTAATTTACAAATCATATAATAAAAGGAAATTTCTATTTTATAAGATATATAACAATTTCTGATAAATATAAATATTTATTATGTCACATTTTACTTGCTTTTCGATAAAACAGCATTGGAATCATGTTTCTTATATTTTAATAAATATATATATACAATTGCGGATCTAAAGGGGGGGGGGGCGATGGGGCGATCCCCCCCTTTTGATCCGCCATTGTATATATATATATATTTATAAAATAATCATAATTTGTTCCCCCCTCGGGACCATAAAGGTTTTCAAACCAACATGAGAGATCATGGAATAGGACTTAGAATGAAACTCAAGGTCGGCGTGGCGCGGGTCGAGCCGCACCTATTCATGAATCAGGCAATGGTGGATCTAAGGTGGGGGGGAGGGGGGAGAGCGAAGGGGTGACCGCCCACCTTAGGGTCGGGCTGAGTCAGCTATTCTGACTTTTAGAGCCGGGCCGTGTCCTGATCTTTATTTTTCTACCGTTTTGGGTCGAGCCTGACTTTTTTTTTTTTTTTTTTCATGTCCGGCCTGGAGTCATTCTTCCTAAATATCTGTATTAGAGATGATACAGTGCTCAGTCTCGTACTGATTTTTTCTGAAACCTATAAATTTTATTTATCAATGAATAGAAAATATTAAAAGAACTTCCCCCCCCCCCTTAAACGTTACTTATTCCTTTTCAAATCACTATATTGAACATTTTGATTAGAATGAAAGGGAAGCAGAAATTATGTTTTTTTTTTCTACTTTAGCATAAATATATATATATATATATATATAAACAGACGTCAAACTGACCAGCAACAAAATATAGTAGTCAACCGGTCTCAAATCCAAGAATTAGCAATTAGAAGTTAACCTGACCCACTGCAAAAAGTAGGTCAAATGGACATAAATGTGAACCACAGAAAAAGTATTAGTTACAGCGCGGTGCGAAAGGGTGGGGGCGAAGGGGGCAGTCGCCTCGGGTCCGGAAATTTAAAGGACATCAAATTTATACTACGAACGTCATTTTTGGCCTATCACAAGAAAAGTCGTTTTGGGGGGGAAGTGGGGGGGTAAACTGAAACTTTGCCTGCGCGCAGTTTTCTGTTCGCACGCCCCTGATTATTTAACACGACCAGCTGCAAAAAATAGAAATCAACTGGACCCAAACCCGACTCGCTTGAAAAATGGAAGTTAACCGGATCGAAACCCGACCTGCTAGAAAAATAGAAGTCAATAGGACAGAAACCCGACCCGCAGAAAATACAGAAGTTAACCGGACCCAAACCCGACTCGCAGTAAAAATATTAGCCCTGACCTACGCATAAGATTCGAGTCTCCCAATTTTTAAAATCGCCACCCCCCCTTGAGGACTCTCCAGATCCTGTATATATGTATTTTATTTTCGAATTTATCATTTTTATAAAGTCCTTAATGTAATGCATCTGGCACAACGAACAATAATAATAAAATATAATAAAAATGAATCAATATCTGCATTTAACTGCATCTCATATTATATTGAAAGATTTTACATTAATTAATTTATATTTATACTCAGAGAATAATTGCTCAAGAAAAACATGAATGGCTTAAATCTCATTTATAAGAAGCAAGTTCTAAATGATATAATCTAAAATTTATTCTTTGATAAATTTTAAAAATCATCTTTCGCTTATTTCAATGCAAACAGAAAGTTACTTTTAACTTCTTTGAAAGGGGATTAGTCCAGGGCTAATCAATCACTCTGCAAAAATGCAGTGGGAAGTTCCTCCCTTCCAGACACACACAATAGGTTTCAAGAGATGTTGTTTGCTTAGACATCTTAAAGAGGGAGAAGGCACTTTAACAGATGCATTGCTATAGCGTTTTGCAATTTGAATGTTTAACCGCTCATATACTCACAAAAGACTAAACCTGAAACTATTTCCAATAGAATAAAGTTCAAACAGCAGGACCGTGGAAGGGTTAATTTCTAAATTTGCTGTGAATATTACAGATGCAATATGTACGTCCGCTGATATCCCATTTTATTGCATTAAAAAACAAAACTGAAATTGTATTTTGTAAAAGAGTATTTAAAAAAATGAACATTCATGCTAAAATTTTGATAATGATTCGTAAAATGTCATAAAACTTTAGTATAATTATTTTTCATTTTAAATTTATTAGGTGAAAGATTTTACTTCCAATCTACCAACTATATATTTGATTGACGAAGAAAATAATACTTTAGAAAATTTCAAATACTGTTAGTGAAAAATATCTAGTTTAAGAAACAGTGAATTTAATAAAGAAATGGACATATGTTATGTCAAAGTTTATTTGAAAACTATTAATTTCTGAAAATTTGGCACTTTGTTTTAAGAATAATATAATAAGAAATGAAAGGAGATGTTACGATATGACAGTGACGTCACGTAATTCAAGCTTTACAAACATTTTATCAAAATAAAGCTTTTTTTTAGTTGGATTCTCTGATACGTGCTCAGCAAAAAATAGAAACTTAAAAAAACTTCTAGAACTTGTTTTTTTTAATTGTTATTACTGTTTCTTGTTTTTGTTTCCTTGTTATTTATTTATTTATTTATTTATTTATTTATTTATTTATTTATTTATTTTTTTTTGCTTTTCTTTTTGTTGGGTTTTTCTTTGTTTATTTTTCAATTTGCTTTGAGCACCAAGTTAAAAGTAAACATTTTTAAACTTCTAAGTATTTCTTTGCATTATTTTCCAAGAAAAAAATTATAGATTTTTTTTTTATTATACAGTTTATTTAAGTAAAATACAATTCATCAATAATTGTTTTCTACACAATAGAATCTATTTAATAATCAAAATTGTCATTTGAAAAATCAGTATTTTTCATATTTTTGTACATACTTAAATCTGACTAAAAAAAATAAGAAATTTAATTAAATATTAAAAGTTTTCTTTTGGGGATTGATGTTTAAGTTTGCATGTACAAGGACAATAGCATCCGATTTAGATATAAATGCGCAAATAAAAAAACAAACTCATAGATAAATAATTCAAAGTTTTTTAACTTTGAATTATTTATCTACGAGTTTGTTGAAATCTATGTTGAAATCTAATGTTGAAATCTATGAAACACCACAGTATTACGATTTTTTCCTCCTTTCACGTTGAATTAATAATACAAATTTACAATATATATACATCTACATATGAGTAATAATATATCCATGCAGTTTTTATCTATTTGGAAATTTAATTCAATCAATTTTCAAACAATTTTATTTAGATTTGTAAACACATCTAAAATAACATTAACTTTACAATTTCTACATTGTTTTTAAACGTTGTCACATACAGCCAGAAAAATATTAAAGCCCATCAGTTCTTCATAGCTGAAATATTTTTATTATCTAAAATATATTTGTCATTGGTCTTTTCAGTAAAAACAGATTTTCCCCGCACATCCCTGTAAAAAAATTGTAAATTTATGGTACTTTATCATGAATTATCCAGTAAATTTACGAAATATGTTACTTTTTTCACATGAACGGGCAACTTCTGTAATTGTTTGTGATTCACGGGCAAAAACCATTAATCTAATGACAAAGTCCGTTGATATAGGAATAAAATCCGTTTTTTTTTTTTTTTTTTTACAGACATTGTCTGGAATCTCTGTTGCAGCTTTTTTACAGTGTACGTATGTAGAGTCGCCGTGTGCACCGTAAACAAATCTGTAAAATTACTAAACTTTTCATAGATAGTTGGGATTCCTAGAACTTTTTATGTAACGGTGACAGCAAAAATTCATTTTTTATATGAATTTTGCTGTAAAAAGCTGTAAGAATCCCAGTTTCCTAAAAAATGTTTAGTAACTTTGCAATTTTTTTTTTTACAGTGTAGAGGAAACCACAATGTAAAAATATACATATCCCTTTAGAATTCGGCAAATCTGAAAATTATTTTAACTGTTTTAAAAAGAAATAGTCAGTAGATATATAAGAGTTCTAGTTGAAACAATACGAAACAAAAAGAAATGCATATCTAAGAAATAGCATTGAAAAAATATGCAGAAAATTAGGTTTGTAGCCAATGCAAAAGTATACATACCCAGGATAAAAAAAATTCCTTAATGTTTGTTTTTGTGGCTATAAAAAGATACTAATAATTAAAGGACGTCTGTGATTTTCGATAATGTCATGCTTTCAATAAAATTTATCAACATAGCTTTCTTAATTTCATTCCGGACGTGTAATATTGATTCACTTGATTCACGGATTTCATCATTGCTTTCATGTTGCTTGTTGTAGATATGAATTTTTTGAGAACCAAAATTACAATAAGTACTCCAATTGCAGCATGAGGAATAAGGTACATAATTCAAAACATAAACTTTTTGCTGCTTAAACAAATCACATGTTCTGTGGTTCTTCTATGTACTGTGGTCTTATCGTGTTGAAAAGATAATTGTACTTTTCTGAATTTTAGGAGATATGGAATAAGGAGATGGTGCAATATCTGACAGTATTCAATGCTATACATTTTTGGTATTGTGAAAGCCAGCTGAAGTTTATCACGAGCAGCAAAAGCTTTCTATTACCATTTAGCTAATTCCGGCAAAATTTGTTTCATGAAAGTGCATTGTACCTTTCTTAAATCTCTCCTGTGATACGCAAAACTATCAGGTCCATTTAAATTAAATTTCTTTTCGTCAAAAAAAAAGGACATAACAAAAAATATTTATAATTTGATTCCAAAATTCATGAATTAAAAGAGCATACCTAACGTCTTTCAAGTTTTGCCATACTTCTATGAAAAAGTTACAATATTAACTATGTGTCTAGATTTGAACTGTGGTGCAAGTTTCATTTTTGAGATACGAATTACATTTAATTTACATTCACCAGATACGAATTACATTTAATCGTTTAACTAACAGTATTCCGTAAAACGTTAAGTTGTAAATTTGTCTTCGCTTTTTTTAGCACTATCCAACAAAGTTGAAAAGTGCTTATGCATTCGGTTTGTCTGTCCGTCTGGCCGCGCTTTAACTCCCTTAAATATACTCGGATTGCTATGAAATTTTTATACGTTATTGAGGTTTACCCTAGCACTAAGCCTATTGAAAATGAAGTATCTACCATGATTAGTTTATCTACAGAGAGAATCATAAGTTTCCCATTACATTACGGCCTATGGGAAAAAATCGTTAATATATTCGGATTGCCATGAAATTTTAGGACGTTATTGAAGTTTACCCTAGCACAAGTCCTATTGAAAATGAAGTTTCTATTATGATTAGTTTATCTACAGGGCAAATCAAAAGTTTTCCATTACATTACGGCCCATGGGGAAAAATCGTTAATATACTCGGATTGCCATGGAATTTTAGGACGTTATTGACGCTTACCCTAGCACAAGTCCTATTGAAAATGAAATTTCTGCCATAATTAGTTTATCTACAGGGCGAATCAAAAGTTTTCCATTACATTACGGCCCATTGGGAAAAATCGTTAATATACTCGGATTGCCATGAAATTTTAGGACTTTATTGACGTTTACCCTAGCACGAACCCTATTGAAAATGAAGTTTCTATTATGATTAGTTTATCTACAGGGCAAATCAAAAGTTTTCCATTACATTACGGCCCATGGGGAAAAATCCTTAATAACTCGGATTGCCATGACATTTTAGGACGTTATTGACGTTTACCCTAGCACTAAGCCTATTGAAAATGAAGTTTCTATTATGATTAGTTTATCTACAGGACGAATCAAAATTTTCCCATTACATTTCGGCCCATGGAGAAAATCGTTAATATACTCGGATTGCCATGAAATTTTTGGATGTTATTGTCGTTTACCCTAGCACAAGTCCTATCAAAAATGAATTTTCTACCATGATTAGTTTATCTACAGGGCGAATCAAAAGTTTCCTATAACATTACGGCCTATGGGGAAAAATCGTTTCAAAGGAATTTTAAAGATGTTATGATGTTATTTAAAGTTATGATTATTTTAAAGATGTCTTGATGCATATAAATTTTTTTTTCAGTTTCATTTTAAAGTTTATGTTTTGTATTAAATGAATTCACCTTATATATCTCGCGTGCAGGATTTCGCACAATTAATTTTCCACAGTTATCTCATTTTTTTTATGTGTAGAGGTATAATGTGTGTTTAAATTAGATATACGCTGGAGAAACTTACAATGATAAGTTTTTGAAAATATATATATATAATCAAAAATCTGTTAATTTTACAATTGATTTCGTATAAAAATGAATTATTTTTGTATATAATGTTGAGCAAAATGCTCTGGGAAATTTTTAATATAATAGTTACAATAATTTGTATCGTATATAGAAGTATCAATGGTATATTTATAGAAGTTGTTTATTAACATCAATTTTATTTGTATAAAAATAGTCACAATTTTTAAACGTCACCTTGTGCATCTATAAGGTTTATACTTTCGTTTAAAATTTCATGAAATTCTATCAAGCCTTTTTCTAGAAATCATGCGCGCAGTGATCAAAATCAATGTTTTCAGAAATTTGATTTTAAACATCCGATTGCCCCTTTATTATATGAAGAGAGCTCAAACTATTTTCGTCATAACTTCTTTTCTAAACAGACTTTTTCCATGAGATTTGTTTAAAAATATTCATTAATAATAAAATTTTATTCTAATTTAAAAAATATGCAATATTTTTAGACACCTTTAAGGGTACTTGACTCTTTAATGAAGTTGAAGATTCATGTCAAAGGTTTTACGATTTACGGTCGTCATAGTACTTCCAGAATATCAGGAATCCGGCAGAACGATGGGAGAATGACGTGGAATCATGTCACTTTCATCTTAATCAACTAATAGAGGATTAACAATATATTTTAAAATCTTAATAAAAATACATTATCAATATGGATAGTTTAACATGATAACTTACTTGTTAAATTATAAAAATATTTACAATAAGCAAGCCACAATTTAAATTGTGAATTAAGGCAATTTAGACTTTATCAGTGAATATTAAGAAAACAGATTTTTAGAAGCAATTAATTAAGCAGTTTATTTAAATTAATGGAAATATAGGGTAATTTTTAAAATAAGAACAATTATTTCAAAACTATGTAGTTTAAAGGAATAATTGTATAAAAAAATAAGGATTTAATAATGTTTAATGGTGCCATATATAGTGAAAAAAGTAATAGATAAATAAATAAATATAAATAAATAAATAAATAAATAAATAAATAAATATATCAATAAATAAATCAATAAATAAATCAATCAAAAATAAAGAATAAAGAAATTAATTAATTATTACAATTATCAAGCCACAAACCATACTGCAAATTAAAGCCATGAGGCATTAACAAGGAATGCTAAATCAACATAATATCAAATAAAAATCCCTGTCAGCTTGGCCTATAGGCGGAGGTAGATTTCGAAGTGTTTTCATTTCAACAACAAAAAATAGAATATGATTACAAATAAACCCAATTTAATAATTATATTTGGCCACTTTTGAAAACTTTTTTATTTTCATTTTTCTGTAAGAAGTTGTTTTATTAAAATCAACTTAAGTGAAATTCGGCTCAAATGCACATTTTGACAACATATTTTGAAATATATTCTGACTTTATTAAAAAATCGACCAATACGACACGTTACACAGTTCGTAAATAGCAAAAAACTGCCGATTGAATGTGTTTGAGAGTAAAATTGAATTTAAAAATGAGTCATAAAATAACTAATCTGTTATTTGAATGCATCCACAATTCTTTCATCAAGATCGCTTCGGGAAATTTTGTGCGAAGTTCCCGATTTAACAGCTTTTTTCAAATATATATTTAGCCTTTATCAAAAAACTGACCAATACGGCACATTACACAGTTTCTAAATGACAAATAACTGTCAATTGAATGCGTTTGATAGCAAACTTGAATTTAAAAATAAGTCATAAAATAACCAATTTGTTATTAGAATACATACTCATTTCTTTAATCATGATCGCTTTGGGAAATTTTTTGCAAAGTGACCACTTTGACAGCTTTTTATAAAAATATATTTAGCCTTTATAAAAAAAAAAAATCGACAAATACGCACATTACATAGTTCCTAAATAACAAAAAACTGTCAACTGAATGCATTTGAGAACGAAATTGGATTTAAAAATGAGTCATAAAATAACCAATTTGTTATTTGAATACATCCTCAATTCTTTCATGATCGCTTTGGGAAATTTTGAGCGAAGTGCCCATTTTGGCAGCCTTTTTTGGAATATATTCTGCCTTTATCGAAAAACTATGCAATCAGTCACATTATATAGTTTCTAAATAAGAGGACCTGTACATTGGATGCGTTTGAGAACAAAAATGGATTTAAAAATGACTCGGAAAAAACACAATTTGTTATATTTTCGCAATTTTCCAATCACGACCACTTCGGGAAATTTTGTTCAAAATACCCTTTTTGGCAGCCTTTTTTGAAATATATTCTGCCATTACCGAGGACCTGGCCAATACTTTACATTAAAAAGTTCCTAAAAATGAGGATTTGCCATTTCGATGCGTTTAAAATCAAAAATGAAATTAAAAAATGAGTCACAATATAAGCAGTTTGGATTTGAGATTTTTTTCTTCAACTCCTATTTTCGTTTAATTTATTTCTGCTATAAGAATTGGTCCTATGAAAAACTTGTTAGAATAAAAGTTGTAAATATTATTGAGAAGATGTAAAAATAAATTTAATTAGATTTGATTGCTTAAGAATTGAATAAGTTATGGATTTTTTTCTTTTTCCACTCCCCTTTTTCTTTTCGTTTGTAATTTTTTCATCGGTAAAAGTTAGTCCTATCAAAAACTTGTAAATACAAAAGTTTTAGATAAAGTTAAGAACATTTATACAACATTTATTTGGATTTGATATCTTGAGAATTCCGGAAGTGATAATTTTTTTTTCTCCCAAAAACCCTGTTTTTTTCATCCTTGACCCCATTTTTAATGTTATCAAAAATCTATCATGCATAAACTTTTAGCCCATTTTTTAGAAGTAATATAATCTCTTTAAACTGATTCGATATCTATTTTAATTAAGAAGTTATCGAGTTTTTTCTGTTTTCACAAAAACCCTCTCTATTTCCACCTCTTTGGTCCGATTTGCCCATTAACGGACTCGACTGAGATTTTATACCCCTTGATTTTATGTAAAAGTTTGAAGAAGATCTGGGCATAATTATAGAAGTTATCGTGTCTAGAAAAAAGTGAAATATATATATATATAAACTTTTTTACTGGTGGAGTTTTGGGATCTGGGAGTCATGATCGGTGTAGATCTGCAAAAAGTTTTCAGAAATTCGAACATGGGAGAGAATGCAATAGGTAGTATTTCACATGAAATCTACATAAAACAATTAATTAACTATTTCTACACAGTGTCTATTCCTTCTTTCCTATTATATATATATATATATATATATATATATAAGGTACCTTGGGGTAATAACGCCAGGCGGGGTAATAACGCCAAGTGCTTATATTTTGCATAATTATGAAATAATCAGGTAAGTGACACCCATGTGCTCTGCGCAGAAGGGTTTTGAGTCATGTAAATCGCAAAAAACAGCTTCAAGTTAATTTGTTTCCTTTTTAGGTCTTATTGTTTTTACAAGCAACTAAAATTAACGCTTGATCTAAAATTTCCGAGATAAGGTTTTTGATCTGAAGACTATATTTTTTTATCTAGAAATATTTTGTTTATTACATAAAATTGTAGAGTATTTCATGTATTTTCAAATTGTTCTAGAAGATTTTGGATATCTTCTCGAGATAATTTGTAGTTTAGGATTTACTGCGCAATAAGTATCCCGGGGTAATAACGCCAAGGATTGACGTTATTACCCCGGTTGATTTCCAACAGTGGCCGATCTATATCCAAAGGGGGCTTATATATTAATATGGGACAGCATTATCATCATTGTTGAAATGGTGAGATTAAGGGGGGGGGGTGTCCAATACTTAAAATTAATCTCTCTATTTTATTTTTTATAATATTTTTTCTTTTATTTTTTTTACTAATGTAAAAAATAATTTTGAACTCTTGAAAATAAAACTATATCAAAATGTTCTCAAGATTCAAATTCGAACATCTTCAAAATCAGGTTTCTATTAAATTTCCACTGGATTGTTCATTTGAGTTCGAAATTTTAACTGTCCGCTTTCTCAACGTTCGGTTTTTCAAAACTTTATAAATTTAACCTTTAACTGATGTGACAGAAATTGTAACCTATGAATGTGATGCGGTTTCTAAGACCACAAAATATAAAGATGAATAAAAGGCGGGAATAACTCATAGGATTGTGTTTTTGTACTAAACTTTTTATACAAGAGTATTATACTTAATATTCACCTATTTAGTCTCTGTTGATAGTACTAAAATTCCAAATGAAACACAATTTCGGTAGTGTTTGCAGTTAAACTGAAAATTACAAGTTAAAATAAAAAATTAAAAGAAAAATAGTGGTTTGCGAGACCGGTAACATTAGTTAAAGGTTAAAATGCGATCCATGATTAAGAATCATAGAATACTGTTCCTGCGCTAAACTTTTTTTAAAGAATTAATTATTAAATTTAATCTATTCAAATATTTCTAACAATATTACGAGAACTCCAAACGAAAGAGAATTTCAATTGTAACTATAGTTAAACTGGAAAATACAAGTTAAACGCTATTTTTTTTGAAGGGGGGGGGGGGTACACGGTTCAGTCAGATTGCTAAAAGCAGTTAAAGGTTACTTTTGTTGCTAATATAGAGATAATGACATATAACCATATGAATTATGTATAAAATTGAATAAGAGATCTCTTTGGGATAATATTTTTTAATCAAAAATTTTATTCAATTTATTAAAAATTTATTAAAGCATGCTCTTTAAAACGTCGGCAATTTAACTGTAGGTTTGGAGAATCCGCATTAATGTGGAGTTATGGGTTAAAAACTATTTACTACAGCTCATATTCAAAATATTAGAATAATTACCTCTTTTTTAGAAATTGAAAATATCGTTTGGTAATTTAATGTCTTTTAATGAAAATATGCAAACGATATTTTTATTAAGAACTTATTGTTGATTAAACTTACTTGTTATCTTAAATTTAATATCATTTTTGAAAAGATTAATTGCAAAAAAAATTATTTTGAAAAGTCAAAATATTAGAATATTTATTCAAGTTGTTCAAAATGTTAGAATATTTCACATTAATTCTCCTTTAATTATTACCAATTCTTAACTGGTGTCATCATTGATTAAATTCAGACTATTTTATTTAAAATCAGTATTCTTTTTTGCATTTTGTTTCTTTTTCGTCTTAAAATGGGCCGCGTGAGTGATATTCCTGAATCTACTAAACTTCGTATGGTTGATTTGTATCGGCACGGTAAAAATCAATGTTTTATAGCGAATTATTTACATTGTTCGCAATCGAGCGTTAGTAAAATACTAACACAATATTCAAAAATTGGAAAATTTCAAAATAATCGCCGAAATGGTGGCCGAAAACCAAAAACATCTGCTAGAGATGACAGGAAACTGAAGCGTATAGTTAAGAAAAACCGTTTTAAAAGTGTGCGATTCTTGCACCGAAAATGGAAAGAAGAAGGAGTTGAAATTTCTACATCGACAACATTAAGACGTCTCCATAAATTTAAATTTGAATCTCGTGTACCGAAAACAAAACCTCTCATGACTGCAAGACAAAAGCGTATAAGATTGAATTGGTGTAAATCAAGACGTTTATGGAGCAATGAAGATTGGAAAAATATATTATTTAGTGATGAAAGTATGTTTTGTGTTTCATATGGTAATCAAGGTATTCGAGTTTGGAGAATGGAGCAAGAACCATTTGATAAAGAATGCCTTAAACGTTCCGTAAAATTTGCTGCTAGTGTCATGGTTTGGGGTTGTATGAGTGCAGAAGGACCTGGAAAGTTATGCATCGTCTACGAAAAGGTTAACTCTCTGATATATCAAGAAATTTTAGAATATTACATGATTCCATCATCAGAAGATTTATTTGAAGATGATTTCATCTTTCAACAAGATTTAGCGTCCCCGAATACCTCGGTGTCAACTAAGAATTGGTTCCGCCAACGCAACATAAAGGTACTTCCTTCGCCACCAAATTCACCAGATCTTAATCCCATCGAAAACTTATGGTGTATAATGAAGAAAAAACTTCAAGAAAATCCTCCTTCAAGTAAAACTGAGTTAGTGGCACGTATAAAGTCTATTTGGGCTAATATTGATAGAAATGTTTGTAAACACCTTGTATATAGTATGCAAGATCGATTGTACGCTGTTATGAAAGCTAAAGGGGATGCTACAAAATATTAACTACCATTTACTTCATATTCATAAGGTAATATTGTTGCGTAAAATAAAATATTCTAATATTTTGAACCAATCTAAATTTTATTCTAATATTCTGGTGTGTTAAAGGAAGCTGTATATCTAATTTATTGTGCTGTATTTTATATTTTATAAATGTTAAAATCTTATCTAAACATTCCAGATTTAATTTATAAGAAATTTAATTGCATTTACTTAGTATAAAAAATAAATAAATGACAAATAATTTTTTCTTATTACTTTTTCTCAATTATTCTAATATTTTGAATATGAGCTGTAGATTAATCTAATAGTATTAACCCTTAACTGCTGTGACAAAAATTGTCGCATAATTTACTGTGAGCGGCCTGTCAGACCACTTAATCTAACGATGAATAAAATGTTAAATTAACTTTTAGAATATTTTTGTATTGAACCTTATATACAGGACTATTATAAATAAAATTCATCTATTCAAAAGTCTATAGAGATAGTAATGGGACTCCAAATGAAACAAAAATTTCCCGGTATCTATAGTTAAACTAAAAATTGCAAGTTAAACTCTGAAACTTGAAAAACTCAGCGGTATGTGAGACGCTAACAGCATTTAAGGTTTAACAAAAATATTTATTATATATAACTCTAGTTATTATAAAACTTCACATGATTAAAATATTACATTATGAATGGTTAAAACCATTCAATGTTTCTTATAATCATATTTAAGCGAGACTTTTTAAGCAAAGAGAGACACAGGGTGTTATATTCTGCTGAAGCTCCCCCTCACTCCTTTTTCTTTCACTTTCAATAAAAAATCAATATTTTCTATCGCATACAATGCATGCATGGGAATATAAATACAGATTCAAATAATCCGTGCAATGTTTCTAACAATTCTATTTATATTATCATTTTTAAGCAAAACGTAGCTTAGAATCTGATATTCTTTTGCCTCCTCCCCCCGCCACCACCACAGCTTTCTTTTTCTTTCAGAGTCACAAAAAAATTGTATATTTTCAATAGCTTAGATTGCAATTTGTCAATTTCCTAGAGCTGTAGAGTTTGTATTTTTAGAATTGGGCAATCTACATGTCATTATTCTATCTTATTTTATAGTTTTGTTTGCATGGCGTTATTACCTATATAGGTGGGTATTAACGCCAAATAGCATTGGTCAAGAAAAAACGCCATTACATTTTATGAATACATATCTGTTAAATTATTTTATTTTATATAGACAGTCAATGAGTTGCTGTATCAGATCCTATATTTGTTTGAAAAATACAATCTAAAACTAAGTCGTGAAAATTAGTAGAACCTTAACGTGGCGTTATTACCCCAGGGTACCTTATATATATATATATATATATATATATATATATATATATATATATATATATATATATATATATATATATATATATATATTTAAAAAACATTTCATTTACATTTTATCTAAAAATAAAATAAAAAATTTTTGAATCAAATCATGCGGAATTATCAAAATGTGTTTTTTCAATTATCTAACAAAAAATACTGGAGTCGCAATTTTTAGATTTTGAAAATCAAATAAATCACTTCATAAATAGGCAATTAACTTTCAGTAATTGCAAATCTAATCCCATAAAAAATTATCTAACAGCTATTAAATTTTTGTTGTAATATTTTCTTTTTAAATTAAATTAAAATTTTCGGCAGATAAAAAGGATTTTGAAATTGAGTGGATTTTTTTGCTCTTCTTTTCTTTTTTTTCTTTTAATATTTGAACGATTAAATTATTATGGAATAAAATATTTTTATATATTTTTATTTTTGCAATTTAAATCTTGTACAATCCCAATTAAACTCTTTCTTGTTATATTTTTAATAAGAAACCTAAGTTTTTTTTAAATTTCTAACATAATAATTTATAGAAGAATAACTGTAAATTTTATATTGAGAAAATCTCCAAATTCTACTTGGTAAACATTAAAAATTGTCAATGAGACATATGAGAGAGTCCATTTGTTACTGTCGTTACTTTTGTAACTATTAGAGCATTTTTTCATAAATACTTATATATTTTTATTAACATACAACTTACTCACATACAATTTTTCATAAATACTTATATCATTTCATTACAAAGCATAATTAAGAAAATCTGTATAACCTTCTAAATATCATCGTTTTCCAATCCCGTAATATATATCTTATATCTAACAAAATTTTGATTTATTATATATACAAGCAAAATGTTACTTGATATAAATTAAATACTATTTGTGCAAATTAAGCAAAACGGTATTTAATTGCTTATATCAATTTTACTTTAATTATATTTTGTAATAACATAATTAGAATTATTTACGAAGATTTGTTTTTCAAACTCGCCCATTTAAAGATGGTATACAACTTCTCCAATAATATCTTAGTTGTCTATCCAAATAACTTAAATAGTAGATAAAAAATAGAAGTGATTCAGATTTTTATATTTTGCATACATTGAAAAGATATTTTAAAAAGGATAACGGGGAAATAATAACTCAGATTCTATGATAGACAATCTGGATTTCAAGTAGAATTACACTCACAAATATCTCTTTTTAAATGTAATCCACCCCATGCTTTTGAAAGCATAATTGGTCTAGATTATAACATGGATATATATATAAGTATGCCCACTAAAATCATTTGCCACCCTTTTAACTTTGAAACAACTTGTTGCTACTGTATTCATAAAAGTGGATGTAATAACGTAGCCACGCCCTGTACAATGAAACTCCCTATGGCGACACCTGCTGAAAAACTGAAAAGTTGGCATTCCTATCCCAAAAACTGACAAAAATTGGGAAAGAAGTGATTTATAAAGTTCTGGAGCATCATAGATTTAGTACGAAGTACGCATTTCTGTCTTTGAAGTTTTGATTTAATTGAATGACACCGGCACTTGAATTTATTTGAAAATAAGTAAAAACTTTTCTTCATTACAACCTAAAAAACAAAATTTAATTTTAAAATACTGGTGCTGTTGTGACAATTTGGAATTGAGATTAAGTGGGAGATAATTAGCCGATCATTCCGAAAAGGGTTAAAACGCATATTTTTTATTTCGCGATTTCCTGCATTCTAATATGGGAAAACAATCTTAATAAAAACTACTTATAAAAATTTACCTTTATTTAAAAAATTCAAACTTCTGACCGTCACACAGTGGGGCAAAATCTCGAAAAGCTGGCCAAAATAGGAAAATGTTATTCAAATTGTACGAAAATTCGTATACAGGTGTTTTTGACGATACCAAGTAAACATACAAAATTAAAATAAAAAAAATGACGGATACAATATGGCGGAACAAAAATTTAAATGTCTCGAAAATTATTCAATTTGTATAAAATTTCTTAAACTTTTCAGGATGCTAATTAGGATTCAAAAGTTAAACTTTAAAAATAAATAAATAAATAAATAAATACAATGATAAATTAAAAGTAAAAACAATTAGATTTAAATAATATCTAAAATTTTGAGGCTAAACTTAAAAAGAAATTTTGAAGGAACCAAGACATATTTAATGGAAATTAATTAATGGAAAGTAAAATATTAGACTGTTTAATTTTTATATTATTAAAATAAAAATGGAAATATATTCCAGAGATTCACCTTTAGAATCAACTGTAATATAATAAAAAGATTCTTCAGACGTCAAGGTGTCGAAATAGTTAGCAAAACTTGTTGGCGGCATTAGAAGATCCTGTGACTCTTAGGATCAATGATTTTAATTTGTTTTGCGATAACTTACCTAAACTGGAAATGAAAGAATCTGATGACATTAAAAAACATAAAAATATCTTTTTTTTTTTTTTTTTTTTTTTTTTTTTTTTTGGCGCTACTGCATGTTTGTCATAAATCTTCTCGATGCCTTTTCATCAGTTTGTTGCATGATTCTTGAGTATCTTATGGCATTTGACAAATAAGCAGTAATGAAGATAATGTTATTTCTCATTAATAAGTAGTTTGTGTTCTGAAGTAGGCATACAGAACCAGGGATGTAGTTCAAATCTACAAGCTGTTTGTAAAGAAAAATCTTTGAAATATATCAAATAAATGACATGGCAACAAGAAATTACTTATGACATAGAATCGTTTAATCAAATCTTCATATACGCTTGTTATAGAATCACAAATAGTTGAGTTTCAAAGAATGGTTGAATTATATTGCCATCATTTGTGCTTCCAAATCTGGGATTTGATTTCTCGACGAGAAGTCTTAATTGTAAATGAAATATTTTTTGCATATTTTATTTTTAGATTTCAGTGTTCTTCTTTTCATGCAGAGTACGAGCTTTCCATTTTTTTTCTATGCAGTTTGTCTGCCACGTGGAAGCCCTCTCAAAACATCTTAGCATGTAACGTAGCTATTCTGAATTCCAAATTATCTCTGTCCAATTTAATTAAAAAATGTGATATCGGTAAGAAGCTATTTTGATATTACCTGACATAGGTAGCAACGTTGAGTATTATATTAATTCGTTGATAAGAGACTATTTCTTCTCTATCAATGATTGCATTAAAAGAAGTAAGTTAATTCTAACAGTGTTTAATACAATCCCATTCATTGACATTAGCTTCCTTATTTCTTGAAAAAGAAAATGGATCTTGATTGGCCCGAAAAAATCAGTGAAATGAAGACCTCGGAATTTTCAAATTGACGTTTCATGATTTATTCACAATATTTATGTATTCTAGTAGCATGAGAGAAGCGAAAAATATATTAAAACCTCTTGCCATTTTCATGCAGAAATATTTGTTTAAATGTACTTAGAATAAATTTGCAATCACATCCTTATTTGCAAACCAAATCGAAATTGCTAATGTAGGTAAAAGTCATATTCATAATGATTTTTACTCGCATTAATGAAATACAATATTCTCAGTAGTTTGATCTAGCAAATATTGCCATTGACAAAATAATTCTTCTAATTACAATAGAACAAACAAAATTACTACCTATAAAGATAAGAAAATGTTATTCTATCGGATCAATAATAGAGAATTATTTTCATTTTTTTCATTACTAAGCTTACTTATCAAATTAATTTAAACTTATGATTATAGTACTTATTTACAATATAATAGGTAATAAACTATTACACAATTGAATAATTCAAAAATTTGAAAGATATTTATCAGCTAAATTAATGTGAGAAGTACTCAATTTCAGAATTTTTGAAACGCCCCAAAAAGTGGCATTTGTACTTGGGATTACTAAAATATGCGTGAAATGCAGAAAGGCACTTTTAGGCAGCTGGTTTTTCATGAATCATTAGACAATAGCCCAGGTTATTATTTTCATTAAATTTCGTTGCGGAACACTGTGGAACATTTAAACTTTTTGATGTTTGAAAGTAAAAAAATAAATTATTTTCTACAATATTTTATCAAAAATGACTATGAATTTATTAATTTTTATGTACTTAGTACAAATTTGGTAATACATGCAAATAAAGTACACACTATCATAGTGTGAATCTATTTCAAATCATTAAAATCGGATAATATGATAAAATGTAGCACGCGTTTAGAGGAACTATTGATTTGCTGCTTTTGTTTGCTCTAAATGATACTACTTCAAACATCATTTTTGAAATAATGCTGTTTGTAAGGGCGAAGCAAAAATCTTTTTTTAAATACAGATTCTGACTCTCCAAACATTATTCTAGACAACTATATAATCAAAATTCCCTAAATCGTAACTTCATTTTTCGACTTTTGGCCAGCTTTTTGGGTTTTTGCCCCACTGTGCGTCAGCTACAATGCACAGTGTGATCTTTAGTTAAATTTCACGTTCCACACGTTGGAGTATACAGAAGGACACGTTGGAACAATCGTCCGTAATGCGTCGTTTAATGTCCTGCAATGTTTGTGTGGGGTCCCAGAGACCTGCTGTTTGAGGTATCCTCACATAAAAAATCTATTGGAGACAGATCAGGTGAACATGGAGGCCAATCTTTGAAATAACGATATCAATTTGAACCAATTATTTGATTTCGAAATTTTTGAAGACATACTGATTCACTGGAGATGTTTTTTGAACAACCGCGCCGTCATATTGAATGCCAAGATTCCAAAAATAAAACAACTGTAAGTTATTCACAAAATCGGGCATTATGTTTTGTAGCAGCTGTAAATATCAAGCGCCTGTTAATGCGCCATTGTAAAATACTGAGCCGACCAGCTTATTATTGTAAATTGTACTCCAAACCAGCAAACCGCATTCTATGTACAACGTAGGTAAAACATCTAGGATTTTTTAGAACTTTCCAGTAATCGGTACGCATCCTAATGTAAATGCCATTTCGGAGAAAGCATGCCTAATCCATCCACATTACACCTACGAAGAATGGTGGCTAGACCTGATTCTGGTTCATGAAGAATCTGCACAATGCATAACGTCACTCGACATCCCCGTCAATAAAACTTGTTTAGGTGTTTGTCGGTATGAATGAGAGTCTAATTCTCTTAGACATTTCCAAACCTGACTTTTTGAGTGAACATAGTGTTCACTGATCTTTCTTCTGCTGAATTTTTTCTTTGTAAGAGCGTTTGCTAATACCTCATCTGGTTAAACCTGCTGTTCTGTCTTTGCGGATCTGCCATATCGAGCTCGACTAGTCACGCAGTCTGTCCCTTTTAAATTGCTTTTATAATAGCTGAAATGGTTTGTTGCGAAGCATGCAGGCCAGCAGGACTGCGTTGCGAGTAAAACTTTGCTGTCGATCGTGTCTTGCGTCCACATTTACCGTTAAATAAAACCATCTCCCTTCACAGATCTTCGAAAAATGAGCATGATCATCAACATACAAAGTGTAGTAAAAACATTAATCGGAGTAAAAAAAAGTTAATGTGGATCATGATATTTATTCCAATCAATAGTTTTCCCTAATTCCGTTATCATCAGCTGTTTTCAAATAACCGGCTTAGTAAGACGCGAGTTCCAGTCTCTACACGAGCCAGTGGACAATACAACGTTGAGGGATCAAGAAAGTGATACAAAAAAAAAAACAACCGCTACCACAATGCAGCTTTCCCTCAAAATATTTCCAAATTCAAATAAGATCAGCTGGTTAAAGCCAAAAACATACACAAATATTTTGGATCAGTTTTCTACATAAATTTACACACATTTCAACATTATACCGCGAAAAATCGCAGTACAGTTTTGAAAATAGCATAGACAGCTCTATTAAAATGGCATCTTCCGGCAGAATTACTTCAAACTCAGGAAGGACCAGCTTGTCATAGCCTGAAACACACACAAAAATCTTAGTTCAGTTATATGCATGATTGCATACACTTTTTGAAGGTACAGTATCGGTAATGGCACAAACATCACTAATACTGCGCCCCCTTAAGGTAGAATATTTCAAAATTGAAGTAGGACCTGCTTGCCACAGTCAAAAACATACATAGAAAATTGGTTCAGTTCTATGCCCATCTTCATGCACTTATTATTATTATTATTATGAAAATTATTCTTAGATTGTACGTTCTTTACACAATTCTAAAAATTTGGACGTTTTACATGAAACTTTAAATAAATACGTAGACGAACTTGTTTAAAATTTCTATCAACTTTCTAAAAGTACAGTACGCTCTTTTTTTAAGCAACAGCTATAGTTCCTCATTGTGGAAATATATTTGTTTCTTTCATTTTTTAAATATAATTACATCCTTTAAGTACACAGAAATTAAAAGAAAAAGAAAAAAGACACAAGATAAATTTAAAAGTGTATACTTTGTTTTTACTCGTCAATAAATAATATTCAGACTCTGTATTTTATTTTGGAATTGAAAATTGACATCATTTCCACAAGAAAATGCAATTATTTCATACATAAAAATAAAATTTTACTATAAATGAGATAATATTATGTACTTTCATTTTAATGTATTTCAAGTTAAAACATTTCATTTTCAAGAAAACAATTTAGGAAAAATATAATAAAGAATGTTTTACAAAACGTCAGTTTCTTTTAAGTGCTTTTGTGATGTAAAATTGAGTCTAAAGCAACAGCTGGTGTCTGTTATTTTTTTTTTTTTGTATATTATAACGATAGCTTAAAGCTATACATTATATCTAAGTGTTTTAATAGTTTAAAGGAGTAGTAACCCATTTTTTCCATTTATATTAAATAGAAAATTCAACATAACAACCTTTTATTTAGTCAATTCAAAATCTTCAATTCATACTGCACCACACAAGAGTCAAGAAAATGACTTCATTTTAATATAATTTTTGTTCTTAGGAACGAAAATTTTCTTTACAATTAAAAATAATGACAGAAGAGCTTGCATGGCACTGATTGCTACGCTATTTGATTGCATTTTTGTTTATTTTTTCTGTACTGTAAGAGAAATTTTATATGTTTCCATTGCACGAAACGCGTGAAGAAACGCACATTTTTGTTTATAAAAATGAGATTTTTTTATGATTGCGTCGGAATATCTCAAAGTTTAACTTTTTAACGCTCTATAAATAAGAATACTCAGATTTATACTATTGTGATTGCATTAATCTTGTATATTTATATCTTTTACTTGATTAGTTCCGTTTTATGTGCGATAAAAACCCGGTGCTTCTACCAGTGAACTATTAAAAGATTTTTTGTTTATTTTATTTATTAAGTTTTATTGTTTTAATAGTGAATTCGAATTCAAACTTGAATAAAAATCAAGTAGGAAAAATAATTTATTCAATCTGTAAATTCTTTATAGTTTTAAATTTTTAAAGAGAAGACTTTACCGAAAAAATGCTTTTTTTTCACTTGATATAAATGTTATTTCAGTAATTTATGATATATAAATTTTCACAAATTATTTTTCAAAATGCAAAATTTATGGATTCAGTTCATACATAAGGTTTCTGTTTTGAAATAAATAATGTCAATAAAATCTGCAGCGGTAAAATAGTATAATAAAACTAGTTCTTATTGATTTTTAAAATAAATAATTTCAAAAATATAAGAATCAGGTATTCCGGAGGTTTATTTTCAGAAATAGCATTAATGTTTAAAATTTTAGTCATAAAAGTTTCAGATATATTTGTTTGTATAAAACAAAAGCCAGCTTTAGATTTTTTTAAAATTAAGGCAACAAAATAAAATATAATAATGGCATAATAAAAGATATTCTCACTGGATTTTTCCATGTTTCCACTATTTTTGTCATGGATCTAATATATATATATATATATATATATGTGTGTGTGTGTGTGTATATAACTTCTAAGAACTCTAAGAACTTCTAATCCCTTTAAAAATAATATATATAATATAAAGCTAGTTTTTGGAAAACAATATCTTTGTCATGTTTTCAGTTTTGTTTCAATTTATGAATTTTTAAGTATTAAATATCTAAGAAAAAAAAAGAAAGAAATCTCTTATGAAAAGAAAGGAACATATTTAAAAGTGAGCTATCATAAAATTATTTCTATGATACATATTTACTTATGTCACATATTTAATCAAAACAATGTTTCAAGGAGTAAAAAAAAAACAAGACGGAAGTGGCAATACCGAAACTTTCTTCTGTCTCATGCACGTTTATACGTCAAAATTCTCTACCATAATACGAAAATTAAATGACAATCTATGCTCATCGTAAGGATTGTAAATTGGTGAAATTCTTTGTATTACACTGTTAAAAATAAATCTGTGAATTCACGGTGCAACTACTGGCAGCAAAGTAGCCGAACTTTTACCGTTCCGTTAGTAGATTTCCCGTTGTGGGAAATACAAGAAAGGAAAACTCCGTTTGAAGAAGCAGTAACTTTCTGTTACAAAGTTTGATTTTTAATGATAATAATTTAATATAATTTTTTAAATGAATGAATTGATTAATCGTGAAAAAGTTCGAAATACCGAGTTATTTTAATCTGCTATATTATTTTACTTAATTATTATTATTTTGTATAATTTACTTCACGCCGTCCAGAGGATCGAACTCGGGACCTTTTGATAATGGAACAAATCCTTACTAACTCAGCCAAAATTGCTGATACCGGATTGTACAAAGTATGTCTTTTATGAGTTAGTTTGAAAATCTGTCATGTTTTTTAAAGATTTCCTTTCAAATATGTTCCTTAGAATATTTGTAAATGGTTTATTTTATTTTATTTTAGACTGATGCATAATACTAATCAATGAATTAAAAACACTTTTTATTCATTTTTTACAAAAATAATGTTATAGACAATTTTTTTAAATTGTCGTACACTATTTATTTATATTTTTTGGTTAATTAATTAAAAGAATTTTTTAATAAGAACTATGTCAATTTGCGAATGGCAACACTTTGAAATAAAATTTAAGTTTTGCAATTTTCGCTACTACAACTTTTTAAACTTATAAACATCACACATGTTCCATTTTTAACCATCGTATAGGGAAAGAATATACTTCTAAATACAATTTTTTTGAAAACTGTATCTTAATTTCTTTTTGAGATATTAATTTTTTGTTCTAAAACACTTTTTTCTTTTGAAATACCAAGTACACGAGTCTTAATTGATAACTGTATCATAATAACTGATCTTTATTATATTTTACTGTTATAGGATTAATGTTTAATTTTAAGGATTTCTACAGCTGAGTTTTATCGCATTTTGTTTACTTTAGGATAAATATCATTTAATGAATAATGCATACTTAAATGGCGATTAAATAAACAATTATAGATGTCAAAATTTTATTTTATTTAAAAATCTTAGTACTTTCGAACCTTTTCCAAACAGGTTCTTCCTCAGAGAATATTTTCATTAATAAATACAAATATGAGATTTTTTTTATAATTAAAAAAACTCATATTTGTATTTATTAATGAAAAAAAAAATCTTATATTTATATTTATTAATGAAAATATTCTCTGAGGAAGAACCTGTTTGGAAAAGGTTCGAAAGTACTAAGATTTTTAAATAAAATAAAATTTTGACATCTATAATTGTTTGTTTAATCGCCTTTTAAGTAAACATTCATTTTATGTTAAAAGCAAGGCGAAATTTTATTCCGTCATATATTTTGTATGTAAATATCATTTGTTTAAGAGTTAGACATACCAATATAAGGTGTATTTTGTATTGTAACTAATTTCATAAATTTATGATAAATAAATAAAACAATTCCAACTTAAACATTTTCTTTCTTCGAAACTCTACGGTTTCTACCTTGTATATTTAAAAGATCAGGCTGTTTTCTTAGTCACGAGCCCTGAAATTTCTACTCAACTGATTTTGATTACAATTTTTTTTCTTTTGAAATGAAAGTACCTTATTTGTAGACCTGCCCGTACTCGTTATTTTTTAAAATAATTTCATTTTTTAATTTTAATTTGAATTTTAAATGTTATTTTATGAAATTTCTTCACATTGGTGGTAACCGGGTTGCTTTTATTGTTGAAGAAATAAGAGGAAACTGAGAATTACCATATCATTATGGATGCCATTTCCTATTACAACTGCTAATGGCTTTTAAGGGGACGGTGGACGTTAATTCTTTTTTTATTATTAATTTTCCTCTAAGGAATATAAAATTTTGTGAATAAACACTTCACCTAAAGCATATAAGACATCTTCAAAAAAACTTCCAATCTCATTAAAATTTTTAATTTCTCTTAAATAATTTTAAACGAAATTTTAAAATGGCTCTTGCGTCTTAATTTCTGAGATATTTTCTTGCTTTTACATTTTTTTCACTTAAAACTGTATTATAAACAAATTTGTGTAAGATTAGTCTCTTTAAGAGTTAATATTTTACAGATTTTTTTTCAAAATTCCACATCGATTTTCATGAACATTTTGCCTTTTAAGAAGTAAAAAATAAAAATTTGACTATCTTAATGAAGACGAATTTTAAAGAGCGTACACAATTTCTTTCTAAACAATATTTGGATAATCTCTTATCAATTTCATAAATATTAATCAAAAATTATGTCGAAAAGGAGCATTTCAAAAATCTAAAAACGCTTAAAAATTAGTTTTGAGAAAAACAGATTTAAAGTATATAAATACACTTACCTTATACACTTACAAAAGAAAAAGGCTTTTTTTGGACGATTTTCTTATAGGCGATTTTGCTCAAATAAAGGTTCACTGTCTATTTAAAATTTTTGAACAAAAAATGACATCACGATTTTAAATAACTTATTTTTACTTATAAAGCTGTTATATCTCAGTATTTGGTTTACATTCTGCAATTCTTGAGATTGAGACTCTCATCTTAGAGGGTTTGAGGGGTTGCAAATAATGTCAAAGTAAAAATAAACTGTATATGGCATGCAAAATTGTAATTTGCAAACGTGACATCAAACTTGAGAATATATTTCTTAATCCAGGAAAGCGTGCACCCCAAGACTGACACACACGGTGGGTCCTGCAGGCCCGTAAACTTTTCTCTTTTAAAAATCACTTAATTACACTTTATAATTACAGTATAATTAAAAATACAGAGAAAACATACGTGAAAAAAGGTATGTAATTAAAAAATATATATAGTTTAAGATATGTTTAAGACATTTTAAAACTAACGAAGACCAATTAATGCTTTTATTTCAATTAAATTGGTGGATCTAGAATCTCGATGTATCTGAAAATTATCAGACTTTTTTCAATATAAATATTTGTACAACTATATTTGATAATATGTTATTAACGATCAATAATACCCATAAATCAACGGTGGTGGATACAGTTTTGGATGCTCCACATTTCCAGGTAATTTCGTAAGAATATTAAGTGAAAGTGTTACTATATTTTGTAGCGCTTTTTCTTATACTATTTCGTATTTCCAACTTTTCCAATGAAAATCTCACTGAAATCGTCATCTAATACATTATCTAAATCAAGTTTTTATTCTGAAGATGCTTCATGGGAACTAAATTTCTCTTCATCAGTATATTCATATATCGATTCTTTATCTGTTGAAACTTCGGCAAGCAATGTTTACAAACGTTTCATTTCCTCTTTATGACTTAAATAACGATGTTTTCTTTTTAATTTTTCATAGCAAAAAATTTGAATATAAACATAAATGCCAGCACCCAGAAATTCTGCTTTTCGACTAAAAATATCTCTCTTCCACTCAGCATTCTAAAGTAAAAAAAAAAAAAAAAAAAAAAAAAAAAAAAACTTGGAAATAAGTACCGGTAGACTGGGCCATTTTTCACGTGAGGGGTGTTTTTTACACTTCAGTCCATAAACGCCCGGATCTGAGAGACCCGCCGCGTTTCCTCACGGGTTAATAATCTATTGGACATTACAACTTTCTAAAAATAGTTAGTATGAACAGTATGAGACGATGAAAAAGATGTCATTTTAAGATTTCTTTACGTGTAGTGGCGAAATTTTCATCGCAAGATGCGAGAAATCAAAGCTTCAATGGATAATTTCATAATTTATTATCTGAATTGCATGTTACTGACTAATTACAGGAATAATGTTTGGTTTTCAAATAATTTAAAAGTTTAAGTTAAATTTTAGTTATGATTAATATTTGTTTTATGAGTTAGATCCGTCAATATAAGATTGGTTATTTAGTGTGGCTTCCATCTAACAGTTTTTTCAACAATTTCATTCTTCGAGTTCGACAGGTTCCGACTCGTGATAGCAAATTCGCAAATCATGGAAACGTCATGTTGAGAAAAAGAAAAAGCAAAGCTCCATATTTCTGTAGCTTTGCAAAAACTACCCCAGTAGCCAAACAATATTGGGACAATATTGGCTACATCTTGGAGCAATATTGGCACATTGGCGCAATATGGGCATGGGATATTGCTCCAATATTGGGGTGTTTACATTTTGCCCTTATTTAGCCAATATTTGCAGAGAATATTATGCCAATATTAGGGTTTCATTGGAAATGTTGCCAATAAAACGCCCATATTGGTTAAATATAGGAATTTCATTGGAAATATTTCCGTTTTAACGCCAACATTTGTACAATATTGGCGTTTTATTGGCAATATTCCCAATGAAACTCCAATATTAGAATAATATTGGCAGAAAATATTGGCTAAATAAGGCAAAATGTAAACATCCCAATATTGGGGCAATATTGACGTTTTATTTGCAATATTTCCGATAAATGAAATTTTGGCGCAACGTTGGACCAATATTGTTTTGCTACTAGGGTAACTTCGTATTTTTACTAAATCATAATAAACAAATATTTTTTTAATGAATATATTTCTTTGTACAGCGTACAGATAAAAGTTTAGTAAGCATACCGATTTTTGTGACTTTATATCTGTAGAATTCCAATTTTTATTTATTTATTTATTTTAGTGTAGACGAAAAAGCCAAACTCAATCAGGAAGAAAATAATGCTTCATGCTATGTCGAATGTATTAAACCTGCCAAGTCAGATTCAAATTTAAAAAAGAAAAAAAATTGCTTTGATTTCGTCAAAAATGCTGTGTTTTCTGAAAATTCAAGGTACCCAGTAGAACCCCGCTATTCCGAACTAATTTGACCAGTTCTTTTTTGGATTACAAAGATTTCTGATTATCCGAAATTCCGATAAAAATAGAAAAGGAAACGAGCCGCTTAAAAAAAAAATGCAAGTCATAAATATTCAGTAGTACAATAAACAGTCTTCAATACGGCATTCGAAGTTCCATCATGTTAAATAATCCAGAACGATTTTCAGTAAAAATAGTATTACTTTTATTAATCAGTTCTGATGTTTATGCCATCCAATAGAACTTCAGGATGAGTAATAACGTAAGAACCCATTACAAACTTCTAAAAATCGCTGATCTGTAGTCACCTTGTCGACAAGGTGGGAATAAAAAAAAATACTCTTCTGTATGTTCTTTTCAAAAGAACAATATGTTATCATCGTATGCATATGTTGTACTTTTTCCTTATTGAGTATTTTTTCTTCGATTCAAGCTGTTTAAATAATGAAAAACATGTTTTACTGTTATTTTTGTTTAATTCCAACTTCTACATGCTTTTCCCGACATTAATCCTGTTATCCGAAAAATTCCGTAAGATAATGTTTTCAGTTATTCTATTAAATTATATTTTCCGAAATAAATCGGTTCGGATTAACCGGAATAGCGGATTATCAGTATTCTAATTAGCGGAGTTCTACTGTATTCCAAAAAGAACGAGTATCTTATATGAACACTAAATTCCTCATTAGTAACATCAAAAACATCTTTAAACTGTTTAAAACGATACTTGTATTAACAGTTTATATAGTAGTATTTAAACACAATTTTATCTTTGTAATAAGACATATTTCTGTTTTTCGTAAGTGACATTGAAGAATGAATAGTTTTAAAATTGGATAAGATACTCTCCAGAATCTAATAAATATCGACTCATATTTTTGAGAAGATTTAATACACATGACAAATTATATCAACAGTAATAACCTTCTATTCCAATGCAAATAATTGCCTGAAAAATCACCCTAAATTTGTTAATGGTAACATTGTTTATATCTTTAGCTCTTAAACATTTTATATCTAAAGCAATTTTTTTTTTCAAAAACATTAAGTTAAATTTCCTTTTTAAAATATACTTTATATTAACAATTTTGTAATGTTATTGATGATTTAATTACATATAACGTGCTTGCAACTTTAAACATTTTAGTAAAAATTAAAGTGTTTCTAAAATATCTTTAAAAAAGCAAGTTTTATATGCTTGATAAAAAAGAATAATATTTCTAAACGCATTGCAACTATTAATAAACGAATAACTATTTCTACAATTTTTATACTGTTATTATGGATTTTAATATACATATTATACTTGCAATTTTAAACATTTTATATACATGAAAGTGTTTGCAAAATTTATTTTAAAAAAAAGAGAAATTTTATCGACTTTTTAAAAAAAGAATAAATTTTAGAAAAAATATACAGTGTTATTAATGATTTTACTATATATAACATGCCTGGAATTTTAAACATTTTACAGAAGCGAAAGTATTTCTAAAATATCTTTTTCTATCACATGGTGACTGTTTTAGAATAGAGCATACTGAATAACTTTTCCCATATTTTGAAAGTTTCAAATTCTTCGAATAGTTTACGCGAATAGTGAGCCTGAATAAAATAAGAAAAATGCACTTGATATGCTACATTTTGAGATATCTGATCTGGATGGATACAGTTCTCTTTAAAATATTCACATTTTTCCAAAGTCAGATTTGAAAAAAAAAATTCGTCTAAAGATTTTTTTAAACAATTGTATTTTTATAAATGTTTTCTTCAAAATACATAAAAAAATATTTTTTTAAATAGAAAAAAATATATAAAATGAATTTTTTAAGAGTTTCGTTCATTTCACGAAACCCTACACGTCTCACTAATGAAATTTATACGTCTGTTACAGAATCTGGGACAAAAATTATATAAGTCAGAGACTTGAAATTTTGTATACTTACAGCTGAAAACCTCAAGTCATATGACAAATCATAAATTTTGAAAAAATCTATTATTTTAATTAAATTAATTTTTTCAATGTCATCCGTTCATTTTTACGTTTGCAATTTTTTTAAAAAAAAAGAACATTAATTCCGGCATTTTTCATGTAGACATCATACTTTTGAGGTATAATATTTTGCCTTCTGAAAAGGAGGTTCTTGGTTCAAACCCCAGGGCTGGAAGTAGAAAATTTCATACTAAAGCTGTATACTATTATTAGTACATGTCTTTTCATCATCATTACTATTACTATTTATTACTAATTAAGTATCCACTATAATAATATTAACTATATAACTACCGTATTTACTCTTGTATAGGGCGCACGCGTGTATAAGGCGCACTCCTACTTTACAAATAAAAATGGCGATTTATTAAAATCTCGTATATAAGGCGCCCCATAAATTTGAAACGCTAATGAAGAATGACCAAATGAATTTCAGTAAAAAAAAAAAAAGTTGAAACAAACATTACACCAGACCATAAAACAAGACGAAAATGCATTTTTAGACTTCGGGTTGTAAGAGGATGACGGGAAATAGGAATGAATGACGGTAATGAGAATTGCTAATTAGCGTTTAAATAGTGTCATTAGCCCTGTTCTATAAAAAACTGCAAGGAATGAAATAAATATGCAAAAATACTCCAATTAAGTAACATTTTCCGAGTTTTAATATCTTCTTTGAATAATTTGTTGTTTCATATGTATATCATTCGACTGAATCCAACAGTAAAAAAATATTCCGTGTATAAGGCGCACCTAGGAGTTTAGGCCTAATTTTTTGGAAAAAAGTGCGCCTTATACACGAGTAAATACGGTATTAACAATAATTAAACATTTATAGTATTATTAGTATTATATTACTATTAGTATTATTTTGTCTAAACAATTACTTAGTTACTTTTGACATGACAGTATATGTCTTTGCCTTTCTTATTATGACTTCATTTATGTTTAGTAATTTGGTAATAATAATAATAATAAAAGTTTACTTAATTCTCTTTGCACATTAGGTGATTGCTTTATTTTATACACATATTTAACTCTTTAAAATATAAGTTACGTATGTGAATCAGTCATGTGTGATAAAACGCAAAAAACATTAGAATGTTGGAATACCCTCTCAAATACGGTTGTGATATTTCATTTTTCAAAATGTTTTCAAAAACTCTTACTCAACTTTTTATCACATAAATATGAATTAGTTAGTACATAAAATGAAAGCATTAGTTACATTTCAGAGAATAAGATAATCTTTAAACTTCAGCAAGTTTATTTAAATAGCTGTGATAAGCGGTTTTAAAATACCTAATTTAATTCTCAAAATGGAAAACATTTCGTACCTGTAAGGGTTAAGATGGATTTCATTAAAAGAAATTCCGTATTTTTGTATTTATAAGGATTTGTGTAAATTTTATTATATTATTATGTGGAGATAAATAATCACTGCCATTCATAATATTTTTTAAATTCAATTTTCTTTCTATTTTAAAAACAATTGCGACATTTAAACATTTTTTTTTTATTATTTTTATCTCCGCTACCTTTTTTTTTATTTTGGATTTTCAAAAAATTTGGAATTTAGGATTTTATTTAAATAATTTGATTTAAGCATTTTTAATTTGATTAGAATAACTAACTTCCTTTCATAATTATTCTAAAATTAAATTTATTGATGCTACCATCTATGTAAGAATTTAATAAGTATGAATTAATAATTATGATTTATTAATTAAAAGGTGATTTGTTTTGAAAAAAATATATATTAACAGAAACTCTCTGTGCAATCTGCTAATTCACTTACCCACTTATTCTTTAAATTAATCAAATTATCTTTTCTTCTAATCATAATCAGAATGAAAGTCACTTTACCTTGGAGAAAATGATTTCATCTGTCGTACTTAAATTAATGCAGTCAAAACTAAATCATAAACAACTTAAGTTCCGTATGGTTTACAATTTTTATGTTGAAATCAAATGCGGAATTCGATTTTGTTACAAATTAAGCTAATACTACGCGTAATTACGAAAGAATCCGGGTGATATCACCTACGAGTTCTAGAAAAGTTTTGATTTATCCGAATTACAAACAATTAATAAAGTTTATTTGTTCCAGTTGTGAACCTTGTCGCCGGAAGAAACTCATAAGAGCCAAAGCCCGGTCTAAAATTTGTTCTGCGATCTGAAGGCAGTGCTTTTTTAAGGAAATAATTTCTTTATTACATACAGTTATAGTGAAATTCATGTACTTTCAAAATGCTGTGTAAGACTTTGGATGTGTTCTGGAGGTAGTGTGTAGTTTAAAATATACGACGCAATAAGTATACCAAGGTAATAAGGTCATCCATTGGCATTTTTACTCTGGTTGATTATTTCCAGTTCTGACAAAAGATTCTAAGAGACTTTCATTTTTTATTTTATGAGAGAGCAGTATTGTCCCTTTGATAACAAAAAATTATAAAGAGAACTTTGTATGTCCTAAGTTCTGGTAATTTTTCCAAGCCCGAAGAATAAAATATCAAATGATTATTACTACACCATGAGATCACAATTAATGGTATGTAAGAGAAATGTATCGTTTTCTAGATTTCTAGAGTTTGTATACTTAAAATTGAATTATTTACATGCCATTATTCCATCTTTTTTTATAGTTTTGTTTGCATTGCGTTACTACACACGTTGGTGTGGAATAATGCCAAATAGAAATCACGATTTTACATTCTATCGATACATATTTTCTAAAATACAGTCGAACCTCGTTAACACGAACCTCAAGGGGAATGAAAACTTTGTTCAAGTTAACAGTTATCAGTATACAAACCTTTGTATTCCTTTTTATAGGGAACTGTGAAAACAATGAAAACAATTCATGTTAAGCGTGTTCATGTTAACGAGGTTTGACTGTATTCTTTCTTGTATACATAGTCAATATGTTGTTGCATCAAATCCTATGTTTGTTTGAAAAAGAAATATAAAACTAAGCCGTGAAAATTTCTAGAGCCTTAACGTGGCGTTTTTACTCCGGGACACCCTATTATAGAAAGCATGACAGTTTAATATTTCCTAAAAATATTTTCATTAATAATTATGATTTAAAAACCGAATTCGAACTTTGAGTACTATTACTCTATATGTGACAAGAGGATTGCTACGCAAAAAATGTATGTTTCAGTGTTCTCTGTAAAACCATTAATAACACTAAAACAGTAAATAAATATTTGTAACCTGTTAAACTTTGCCACACAAGTCATTTTCTAATAAAAAAAAAATATATTGAAATACAGTTCATGAAGATATTTTCAGTAACAGGTGATAAAAAAAAGATTAATTTTCTAAAAAACATTCTATACAAGAAATAATCGGTAGAATTTACTTCAATGCCTGACTATACTGTAAAAATATGACAAATGCTTCTTAATTTACGAAAATGTGCTAAATTAACGAACGAAAATATACCTCTTCCGAGTTACCCAAGATTCCGAAAAGCTTTGCTTTATCTTTAAAAATAACAAAAGTATTTATTTTCGAAATCTAAAAAGAATTTATGGAATTTTTTTTTTATTAGCTGCCCATAATTTTGCGAAAAATGTTTTTGAGTAGCTTTTATAGTGCATTAATTATTTCTCTCTACCTGGAAGATCAGTATTCGGATGCTGTTAGGTAACATTGCTGGATGGGGCTTGTTGAACTCAAACCAATTGGTAGGCCTCCCCACCTGGCTGAATCTGAATCTGCTGTTAGGTAAACAGTTAGTAATTAGTTTCATGGTCTACGAGCATGTTTAAATAGCAAACATACAGAATTAACTCTATTAACATTAACATTAAAATTAGTATTATACTGTTACAACTGCATGCACATGTTCAGTTATGCACCTGAACATGTTTAATCAAGAACTGATGATATCCGAAAAATGGATTTTCGAGGTAGAGAGATCTTATGGATGCGTTTAAGACCAGTTTAAGGCCAGTAGCAGAATTTTGATATTTTAACACAATGACTAATAACGAACAACATTACGCCATCTTATCTGTCATTTGTGTCAGATTCGTTCTCCTGGTGAAGCATATTACTTCGCTCAGACTGTAGGATTTTATCTTTTGAATAACATTCAAATCATCGAATACAGTTCGTATTAAAATATCAGTTCTTTAATATTAAATTCTAATAAACGCAGTAAATCTTCAACAGCTTCAATTAAAAGTACATAGATTAAAAAAATATATCTGCATTTTATTTACATAAAGAAATATTATTGATTATTACTTTTATTCTGAGAATTCAATTATTACCGACATAGATCGGTTCAGAAAACATTCTACAGTTAAATAATAAAAAATCGTCTGTCAATAACAAAAACAATAAAAAGCTTCGTTGCCAACAGCAACCAAGTGACAAAATTGGCTTGCAAAACCAAGGAGGCATCTTTAACACCTGGTATGAATAGTTTCACCCGTTTCATTCCTCGGCAGCTGCTTTGAGAATTTAACCGTCTAAAGGTCTGTTTTTTAACATTTATAATAGGTAAAAAACCGTCACTTTCATTAATAAAATGAACAGAAATAGTTGCCCAGCATTATTTTTTATTTATTTATTTATTTATTATTTATTTATTATTTATTTATTATTTATTTTTATTTATTTATTTTCAGCAGCAATTTTTTTCTATTTACAATATTCACGTGTCAATAATTTTTAAATTGGAGGTACTTTTATTCTTTGAACTCTTTTATTACTCTGTCAACAGGTCAAAATAATTCTCTTTTCTAATATCAGTTCTTAAATATTAAATTCTAATAAACGCAGTAAATCTACAACAGCTTCAATTAAAAGAACATAGATTTAAAAAATATATTTGCATTTTATTTACATAAAGAAATATTATTGATTATTACTCTTATTCTGAGAATTCAATTATTACCGACATAGATCGGTTCAGAAAACATTCTACATTTAAAGAATAAAAAATCGTCTGTCAATAACAAAAACAAAAAAAAAAAGCTTCGTTGCCAACAGCAACCAAGTGACAAAATTGACTTGCAAAACCAAGGAGGCATCTTTAATACCTGGTATGAATAGTTTCACCCGTTTCAGTCTTCGGCAGCTGTTTTGAGAATTTAACCGTCTAAAGGTCTGTTTTTTAACATTTATAATAGGTAAAAAACCGTCACTTTCATTAATAAAATGAACAGAAATACTTGCCCAGCATTATTATTTATTTATTTATTTATTTATTTATTTATTATTTATTATTTTTTTTATTTATTTCCAGCAGCATTTTTTTTTTTCTATTTACAATATTCACGTGTCAACAACTTTTAAATTGGAGGTACTTTTATTCTTTGAACTCTTTTAATACTCTGTCAACAGGTCAAAATAATTTTCTTTTCTAAAATATGTAAAAAAATATCTCAGAAAATGCAGAAAATTTCTGAAAATAAAATTTTTAACTTAGAAAAGAAATAAAGCCTCATGAAAAAAATCCGATTAAAATATAAATGCAATCTGGACACCTGGACATTCTAATGTATAAAGTGACCTAAAAATAAATGAATTCCTATCAATAGTTTTTGCTCCTATAAAACTCTCTTAATAGAACGATTTGGAACCAATTTAACATTAAATAGCTCTTAAAATAATTATTTCGTTTAAAATTTTTCTGCACCAGCATTTTTATCAAACATTTTTTAAGAATATCACAAAGCTTCATATTTTTGTGTGCAATATCTCTCTTAATATTAACGAAGAAATAACTCCGGTCACGAAAAATTCATTGTCAACAGCGATGATAGCGGGAATTACTTTTTTTAGTATAGAGAGACTTCCACATCTGCATGCAACACTTTTCACGATTAGCGATCATAAATTACTTAATAAAAAATATCTGAATGCAAACATATTTTTAACATAATAATACTTGATATTGGTATATATTATTTGCTATGCAAAACTCAATATATTTAATGTTCGTGTTTTTTTTTTTTTTTTTTTTTTTTTTTTAGCAAGATATTATTAAATAGAATGATAATACATATTAAAAACATTTTTTTGTCTTATTCAGGACAAAATTTTAGCATTGAAAATTATTTGTTTTTTAATAGCTTTCCTAGAAAGTCTTGTTAGCGTGAAAATACATTTATGCATGTTTTTGTAAAAATGTATTATCTGAACCCCCCCCCCCCCCAAACGAACTAAAGAAAACAAATTAGTTCCGGTAAAAATAGAAAAATGCATGTTTAAAACGCGATCCTACGCATTTTCAATTATAATTAAAATATAGCAATTTCACAGTTGTTTCAAATTACATAGATTTTTAAAAGTTACATCTTAAAATTCTCTTTTTATTGAAACAACGCAATTTTTCATTTCATGAAAATGATAGTGAGAATAATAAAATATGTCGAAAGATATAGAAAGTAGGAAATTTAATTTAACTAAGAGCTTTCCTTTTTCTATTTTAATAATGAATTTTAATTAATATGCCTGATAAACAAAATCCTTATACTCCTTTTTCTTTTCGAGTTTATCTAATGACACATAATTTTTACAAGGTCTTCATTATACATTTCATTATGCTGAAAAAACTTAATTTATTAAATATTTATTTAATATGTTAGATTTAAGACATATTCAAATCAAACAAAAACCAGTGTTCTGCGACTATTCTGAATGATAAAATTACTGTTCGGAGATATGATGCACGAGTAATTAATTATTAAGATTTCCTGTAAAAAGGGATTATATCAAAACCCATTAGAAAAGTCATTGAAAAATTCGTAAAATGAAAGTCTCCATCTTGTACGATCGCACCGAAAAGAATTAGATTTGATATTTTAATATATTTGTTAATAAATTTATGTATACATTTGCAGATAAATTTGTTTCGAAGCTCTTTTTTTTTCTTACTTATAACAATTATTTAAGAATGTGATTGAAATTTAATCTATCTAAGCATATTTTATAAGGTTGATGCTTGATTACTATTTTAATATAAAATCATCCAAATACTGTATTTAAATAAATACATATGTAAGTCAAGTTTTAATAGATATTTATACATTTAGAATGTTTTTATTTCTATAACGATTTTTTTTGCATATATAATCACATATTTGTTATTTTGTGAGGCAGTGACCTTTGTGATAAAGGCATTCTAGCATTTTTGTGAGATCGTGACGTCAATGATTTAGCATGTGTAGCGTGGAAGCGACATCTACCCTATCTTTTACTTTCTTCTCTTATTTTCTACTTATCTTTTTACTTTCTTTTACTTCTACAGCGTGTGTGTCTTCCTCGGTTCTACAGTTATGTCGCGGTTAGAAGTAATATGCAAATTTATAGTATCTAAGTTTGCTGCTTATAAAAGCTTTGAGTTTGAGTGTGGTGGTGTGTAGCGGCGTAAGCGAGCTAGGTGTGTGTAGCGGTGCAAGCCAGCTAGGTGGTGGTGAGAAGCAGCGAATTGAATTGGATTGAGTTATTGTGAGTTATTATTAGCCTCCAGTGAATTAGCGAAGAGTTTCGAAGTGAGAAAGCTAGCAGCGTTTGGCGACTTAGTTTATTCAGAGCGGAGCTATTCAAGGAGATTGCCGTTGGTAAGAGATAGTTTAGTACGTTGAGTATTTCAAACAAAAAAGAGTGTTTACAGCCGCAGGCTGTCTAATAAAGATTTTATCTAGCAGTTTAACTGAAGTCTAAGTGAGAAGTTGGTAGGAAGTGCCCCGACTGAGTCTAGTGCCGGAGCTGTGAGTATGAGTTTAATCTTTTAGTATTGTGACTAGTTATCGAAATTGACGAACTAACGCTCCACTTCTCCTGAGCCCTAACAGTTTAAATAAACTGTGGTTTTAACTTATATCTCGAGTTATGTCTACATTTAACCAGCACACCCCCACAACCGTCACAAATGGCACCCAGTATGTGCATCCTTTCGTTACAATTTAACTACTTTTATTAGATATTCATACATTTTTAACAAAGAAAAAACATTGTTATGTAACTAGTATTAGATGAGTCTCAAATTACATATTTCTTTTAATCGATGAACCCAATGATTTGCTTTCCCTCTTACTGTTCACACATGTACCTGTTTTCAGTCCTCAAAAAATTAGTTTAAAGTTTCAAAAAATAAATTAATAAATCAATTAAATAGGTAAGTATTAGTATACAAACTTTTTTTAACACTTAATTTATTTTTTATGCATGTTTCGAGTTTGCGGTCTGAGAGACCGCTCACAGTGTTTATGGGACAATTTTTGTCACAGTAGTTAAGGGTTAATATAAAATCATTTAGATTCATAAATATGTTATGAATGGAATCTGTTTAAAACAATAAACTTAAAAATTAACAAAACTCACTCTAATTACAATTTACCGAATGTTTATGCAATTAAACTGCTACTACTAAAACATATTCAATTAACTGTTTGAAGAAGGATATGTGTTGATGCATGTTACTTCACTAATAATAATTAAAAAAAAAAACACTGATTAATTACTTTTATAAAGTCTTTCTTGTAAAAAGAATGTATTGTTTGAAAACGTATTTACGAATTACATGTTTTAAAACAATCAGCAGAATTTTTTCAAACACATGAAAATAAAAAAAGAGGTATCTGATTGTAGAATATTCAATCCTGGCTTTACCAATACTGAATTTAAATGTGAATTTCTTCAAACAACTGAACTACACTATATGCCTACAGGTGATTGGTCAGTTGCCTTTTGGAACGTTATTTAGGTACCTAGATAAATACATGTGGAATTGTACTAAAACTCCAGGTGAATAATAAAATAGTACAGGTCACATACTTCCTCGAACATTTTTTTCCGAAACCCCATAAGAAACGATCAACATATTAAAAAAGAACATATATCTTTTAAATATTCCTTTAAAAAATAATGCGAAATATCCTTTCAGAAATAAAGAAAATCGTTCAAACAGCAGATTATGATTAAATGGCTTGTTGTAATAATTTGTGATTATTTTTATAAGGGTAGCATGCATACTCGTAAAAACATTAAAAATTTCGTAAAAAATACTCCCAAATTTTCGCTTATAATTTGGAGAGTTCTTAATAAAAAATGTTCTTTTCAGAAAATATGACAAACAGAATTGTACAAGGTAGTATTATGCAGTGAAATGTACGAGAAACATTAAAAAGCTGGCTCTAATACAGAGTATGCCCAGGCCCACCCCGGACATGAATGCATTTACGTGCTCTCAATTCATTTGTCGGACAATGAAATAGGTAGCACTGAACAAACATAAAGTAAGCCTTGTTCCTCAAGATAACACTGTAAAAATTGAAGACCCAAATTGGGTTGAAAGATTTCTGGGTATAGTAATGTTCCTAAAATGGTACAGTAAGGATTCCAAAATGGTAGAGTTCCCAAAATAGATAACCCAAAATGATTCAAAACAGAGCAGATCTTTATTAACATTAAATTAATCAAAATTTCTGAGGTATAATGTATATACTATCTAAAATATTTTAATTGTTTTAATGTCATTAAAAATCAGACTTTTTTAAAACGATTTTGTGCTACAAACTGAACTTTCCAAATTGGAACAATGCTGTACCCAAAAATCTTTCAACCCAATTTGGGTATTTTGTTTTTACAGTGAATCCTCATCATTAACAGCTGAGAGTTGTCTCGCATTATCATCCATTAAAATGCTCCATTGTCAATAGCACCGGCATATGGGCGCACATATGAACCAAGGATCTTATCCCGATATCTCGCACTAGTCAGAGTTCCTCCGTGGAACGCATGCCGGTCAGTGCGGGCCTCCGAGTGAGATACCTGCCCAAATCATGATTCCACCGTTTCTGTACCTGTGTGTTTCCACAACGTTTGATTGATGGTATCGAGTACATTGTTCTCTCCAGATCTAAAGTCGTCCAGTATCGCTCTCTAATGGGAATCTGGACTCGTCTGTAAAGAAAATAGAAGCCCACTGATGTCTGGTCTAGGAAACATGCTCTCTTGCCCAACATAAGCGGACCACTTCCTGTCGTCTGTTGAGAGGGACACACATAACTGGTCGCCTTGCATGGAGACATACATTGTAAAGACGTCTTCGGACCGTAGTAGTGAAGTTTCTTCTTCCTGATGCTGTAACGTGGCCTGCAATGAGTTGCAGCACAATAGTGCGTCCTCTACTTCGGGCTGGAAGAACTAGAAACCGGTCTTCTGCAGGTGGGAGACCTAGAACACGTCTTCTGGACACATAATCTTCGGATTCATACTGCTCCCAGAGTCGTTGGACTACACTGTGGGACACATTGAGCCGTATAGCAGTATCGGCCTCTGACAACTCCATTTCCATCCATCGTACCGCCTGCCAAACGGCAAACGACTTCTTCTAGACACTTCTAGGCTCTACAGGTTGTAGTGAACAAAACTGTTAACAACAGTTCAAATAAAACAAAACTTACACGCAAAATTATGAAAGCTTCGAAATTGCATATTTTTCTCTCATTCACAAATACCTATTCTTTTTTTAAGAAAAATAAAAATGATAGCTGTAATTTTTGCATAAGTTTCTTTTAAAGCTTATTATATCATTCTTATAAAATAAGAAGTTTAATCTTACTGCCCTTTTGTTTTCTGGTGTGCTTCAAAAAACATGTTGTGCATTAACATTAGCAGGCCAGTGTATTTGGTAAAAGTGTAGAGCGACTTTTGTGAAAGGTCATAAAAGATAAAGCTTGAGAATTCTAAAAATTATCGCCGATTGAATAAACTGCAAATTCGTTTTTCCCAAATTATAGCAAAAAGATGACGGGCTCTATCCATACATTTATTGGTTAAATTCAAAATAACATACACAATACTGCGCATATTACTATTTTTCGATACAGCTGTTATTATAAAAAAACTTAATTTTATCAACTATGCATTCTATCCTTATAAGAATGATCTCACAAGGAAGGTCTCCATACTGGGCATACTCAGAATATTTTGAAAAAAATACTAATTAAACTACTCATGTATGTAATAAAGGATCAGTTAAATTTAGCGGCGGAATCACATTAAAATATTTGTAAAAAAAAAAAAAAAAATATTTTCAAATATTTGGCGTAAAAAAACGAAAGCATCACACGACTTGGCGAGCAGAACTTTTCCTCGCCAAAAGCAAAATATTATAATGCACCTGAAAATTGTTTGTCAATTAATTATTAGAATGTAAATAGTATTTAATGAATTTAAATTTGAACAATGAAAGAGCTTAATACATATAGATATTGTGCTATTATTTATGTTGTTTTTGCTCCGCGTATTTAATTTTATCCTTTTTTAAATAATTTCATATATAAAAATGTTTTCATATTGAAAAATATATTTTCATATATTTAAGCGTATGACAAAATAAAGGCCAGGTAAAGAATGTTGCACTAGTGCATTTCAATATCAGAGAAGTTTTTGTTTCCATAGCGACAAAGTTGAATCGGCAGTGCTCAATTGAATTGGACTTGCTCAATTGAAGTGCTCAATTGAATTGTGATTGAAACAATTTTAATTAATTTTAATTTTATTTTAATTCATAAAATTTCATAGTTAAATTTCATTATAAGTATATTATGACAAAATTATTGTTAAAACAAACTAAAACAGACAAAACTAATTTTATTTAAATTTCTTTGAACAATTTCAGCATGAAGCACCTTAAAAAATATTTGACATAAAAAAGCACCTTTTGAAATCGTATTTTTTCGCCAACCGATGATAAATCGCCAAATAAGCGAAATGTTTATTATTTTTTACGAACATTCTACCGGGGTTCCGCGAATTTTTTTTATAAACATTTTTGTCCCCATGAGAAGACCATTCTGTAATTTTTTCAGAACTTTCTGGGTATGCCCGTATGGAGACCTTCCTTGACAGTATAATATCCAAGCCATTTAATTACAATCTACAGTTTGAATGCTTTTGTTACATTACTTTTGAGAGGTTTCTAAAGATTTTCTAATTTTTCTAATTTGTAGGGGGTCTTCTACGAGATTTTGGGGATAAAAATCTTAGCGGAAATATAGAGTTTGTACCATTATGTTTACACTCATCGAGTATTAGGATAATTCTACTTGCGTTTTTTTAGATATTAATCGCAAGTGACCTTTGGACACATAGTATAATTCCAAATTGGCTTCATTTATGTCAAATTTGACGCTTTTTTTTACAAATTTTAAATTTTATAACGGGACGGGCAGAACATTTTCTCCATGGGTCAGGCCGGCCCTGGGCCTGGCAATTTCATCGCATCCAAACCTCTAGCTAGACCAGCGCTATTTCACACCACTCTCAATCAAGCTGGGTAAATGGCAAATAGGATTCGTACAGCCGTGTTTATAGTCCAAAGATTGCCGTAACTTTCCACTGTTTCAACTGATGAGATTGCTTACACCCACCGCCCCAACGATCTGTTTAGACTAAAACTGCCTGTCTGCCCGTCCGCATGTAATAGAGAAAAAGCTACCCAACTGAATTGTTTGAAATTTAAAATATATAATTATTGCATAGTTTTGTCGTGTCACTTCAAAATGTATGAAAACTGTGCATAATTTAATTTCAAGGACAATGAAAAGTTTTCCATACATTATGGCCAATGGGATAAATATAGTTTAAAATGCATTTTAAGGATGTTACACATTTCGAAAATAAGAAAATTGATATACATATATAAAGTATGTAATCTGTAAAATCTTTGTTATTAATTAAAAAATGTTTGTTACTAATTTACAGCGCCACACCAAAGCATTCCATTAGATGATGTTATAAGTGGAAACATTTTTTGGGGTGCGTTTTAACTATTACTCATTTCAATTTAATTTAAATGCTTTAAGTGATAAATTAAAATAACATAAAAAGATTATAGCTTGACATGTTTCATTGCTCTTACGGCAACATTTTCAAAAGCAAATAAAATGATAAAAAGGAATCTCCCGAAATAAACAGAAAAAAAACCCAAATCACGTGAACATGAGTATATAAAAATAAACTGGAAATAAAAATGAGTAAAAATAATTGTGAGCGTGACATATTACAAATTATTGTCTTAAAAACCTTTGAAGCATTTCTTTCCATATTTTAGGTAGTTCCATGGAGGCAAATTCATTGCAAATATTGTCTTTATGTATGAAGATTTCTATTGATTCTCTTATAATTGACGGAAAATATGATCTAGAAGGGTATATTATTCTGCTATTTTTAAAATCTATTTGTAATGGTTCTTTGCTATATAATCTTGAGAGAGCTGTAGTTTTCCTATTTTATTTGATGTCTGCTATATGTTCTTTAATTCTAGTTTTGAGTTTTCTACTTGTTTCACCAATGTAATATTGTTTTGTTCCATCTTGTTTTGTGAATGGTATTTCATATACGCCAGATATTTGATGTGGTTCTATTGGGTCAATTTTCCTACATATTGAGTTTTTTAATTTAGCAGACGGTTTTGCAACTATGGATATATTGTATTTATTGAGTTTATATTTTAAACGTTCAAAAAATCCAGGAAAATATTGTAGAGAGAATATATTCGAATTTTGTAGTTTGAAGTTACTATTCTTTTTACCATCCATGCTTTTAATTAACTTGTCTATTGTACTTTTACTATAACCATTTCTTTTTGCGATGTCAAATATTATATTTAATTCTTTGTCTAATTGTCCCGGAGTACAGATTGTGAAGGCTCTTTTGAGGGCATGTCTAAATGCAGATATTTTGTACGAAAACGGTGCTTGAGCGTTATGAGGTATAATGATTTGGTTGGCAATCAGTTTTCTGTAAACTGTACGTTCAATTCCTTGTTGCGTCTTGATTAGTAATACATCTAAATAAGGTATTGTACCATTCTTTTCTATTTCCAATGTAAACTTAATTTTAGAGTCAATGCTATTAATCTGTGTTAAGAAGCTATTGATTAAAATTATTGATTAAAAGCATGGATGGTAAAAAGAATAGTAACTTCAAACTACAAAATTCGAATATATTCTCTCTACAATATTTTCCTGGATTTTTTGAACGTTTAAAATATAAACTCAATAAATACAATATATCCATAGTTGCAAAACCGTCTGCTAAATTAAAAAACTCAATATGTAGTAAATTGACCCAATAGAACCACATCAAATATCTGGCGTATATGAAATACCATTCACAAAACAAGATGGAACAAAACAATATTACATTGGTGAAACAAGTAGAAAACTCAAAACTAGAATTAAAGAACATATAGCAGACATCAAATACAATAGGAAAACTACAGCTCTCTCAAGATTATATAGCAAAGAACCATTACAAATATATTTTAAAAATAGCAGAATAATATACCCTTCTAGATCATATTTTCCGTCAATCATAAGAGAATCAATAGAAATCTTCATACGTAAAGACAATATTTGCAATGAATTTGCCTCCATGGAACTACCTAAAATATGAAAAGAAATGCTTCAAAGGTTTTTAAGACAATAATTTGTAATATGTCACGCTCACAATTATTTTTATTCATTTTTATTTCCAGTTTATTTTTATATGCTCATGTTCACGTGATTTGGGTTTTTTTTCTGTTTTTTTCGGGAAATTCCTTTTTATCATTTTATTTGCTTTTGAAAATGTTGCCGTAAGAGCAATGAAACATGTCAAGCTATAATCTTTTTATGTTATTTTTTAAATTTATCACTTAAAGCATTTAAATTATATTGAAATTTTAAAGTGATGTTTATATTATATATTACTCATTTTATGAAAATGATATATGTTGCTGTGGTTTACTACAAGTTGCATCTTATATAACAGTAAGGAGAGAATGTTTACAGGAACACACAAAAAATTTCGGCTACTATACTGTATGCTGTTACTCCAAATTCTGAACATATTTAAAACTGTGTTATAGAACGAACGCACCTCATTCGCTACACTTGACTTGCAGTTTCCCACTTGTTATTTGATTTTAGTTTTGAAGGAATCAATGAACCTCAAATTTATAAAACATAGTCATCAATATTCTATTTCGTGTGAATAAATGGTCAAAGTTTGAGTAAAATAGTTGTTTTTTTATGTTTTACCTGCGTACAATGCCATAATTCCCATTTTTTAAAATAAGTTTTTTTTTTTTTGCTTTTTTTTTGCGACAATGTCATGGCTAAATCATTGATCAGATAAAAAAAAAAACCTCTGATATATAAAAGTTAGTAAAATATACCCCCCATACTCTTGCCTCTAACCTGAGTACCGAGGACTAAAAATTCCAGAAATTTATAACTTTAAATTTCTAGATATTTATATACAAATTCGTGGTAATTTTTTTAGAAAAGAAAATGATCTTTTAATATTACTTCATTTTTAACAAAACCAGTATTTCCAGAATGTAAAAGAATTATACTGTAACAGCTTTATAAAAAAAGCGCGTGTTTTTTTTAAAGCGAGACGTCATTTTGTAGTTACACTTTTTAAAAAGTTATTTCTAATAGTAATGAGAAAATGACTCATAAAAGATTTTGTCAATTTAAAAAACTGATTTTTTCCGGAAGTGATCTAATTATGACCATTTTATAGAAATCTCGTTCGAAAATTTTAAAATAAAGTTTAAATTATTAAAATAGTAATTTCTTAAAAATTAGTTCATCAGGTATCTACAGGTGAACAACTTTCATTAGAAAATATAGTCTTTATATAAAATCTTTATATATATATATATATATCGGTATACATCTATATTATTTTTTTAGGGACTGCATAACTTCGTTAATTTTGCTTAGACCTCTTCCAAACTGATACATAAAATCAAGGGGTATAAAATCTCGGTCAAATTCGTTAATGGGCGAAATCGGTCCAAAAAGGTAGAAATAGAGAGGGGTTTTGTGAAAACCAAAAAAAACACCATAACTTCTTAATTAAAATACATATCGAATCGGTTTAACGTTTATATTACTTCTTAAAAATGGGCCAAAAGTTTATGCATGACAGATTTTTCTTAAATTTAGAAATGGTCTCAAGAGACGAGAAAAAACAGGGTTTTTGGGAGAAAAAAGTTCATACCTTCGTCAAATCTCAAGATATCAAATCCAACTAAATTTTGTATAAATGTTCTTAATATTATCTAAAACTTTTGTACTTTCAAGTTTTTGATAGGACCATTTCTTACCGATAAAAAAATTAAAAACAAAAAAGGGTGTGAAAAAACACAAAAAAGCCATAACTTCATCAATTCTAATTAAATTTATTTTACATCTTCTCAATAATATCTACAACTTTTATACTCACAAGTTTTTCATAGGACTAATTCGTATTGCATAAATAAATTAAACAAAAAAAAGAGTTGGAGAAAAAACCTCAAATCCAAACTGCCTATATTCTGACTCATTTTTAAATTCCTTTTTGATTTCAAACGCATCCAAGTGGCAGATCCTCTTATTTAGGGACTATATAATGTGACGCATTGATCAGTTTTTTGATAAAGACAGAATATATTTCAAAAAAGACTGCCAAAAAGGGTATTTTGAACAGAATTTCCAGAAGTGATCGTGATCGAATAACTGAGGTATTCGAAACGATTAAAAATTGCGTATTTCTGACTCATTTTTAAAATCAGTTTTGCTCTCAAACACATCCAATTGACAAGTTCTCTTATTTAGGAACTGTATAACGAGCCGTACTGGTCCGTTTATTGATGATAAAGACTGAATATATATTTTTAAAATGCTGTCAAAGTGGGCACGTCGCACAAAATTTCCCGAAGCGATCATGATTAACCCTTTCGGGCCCGATTTTTTTTCAATATTTAGGAAATATTACTTTTACGTTAATAATATTAACACTAGCGATCCAAATAGATCAATTAGTATTTAATAAATATTTCATTGTCTGAAAGATAGCGAATGTCGTTGTTTTACATACTATTCAGTTAATATTCATATGAAAAAATGCTGAGTAAGAATTTTTGGAGATGATTAGAAAATATTGTATTACAACAAGATTAAATTTATATTACAAATTTCTAATACTTTTTACGCTTTATTACACATGATTCTTTCAGGAAATTTACTTTAATTTTAACTTTAAAATTGGAAATATATGTTTAAAATAAATAATAAATTAAAGCAAATAATAATTATTATTACTAAATGCTTAAACATAATTGTTAATATAAGTAATAAACATAAGTTATATAATAAATGGATAGACACATACTAACATTACAACATATAAATAATAGAAAAGTATTTCTTAAAACAGAATAATACTTCATTAAAAGTCATGCGCTTGAGGTTGAATTCAAATAACAAATGGGTTATTTTTTAACTCACTTTTAAATTCAATTTTGCTCTCAAACGCATTCAATTGACAGTTTTTTTTTTTTTTTTTTTTTTTTTTTTGTTATTGGGGAACTATATAATGTGCCGTATTAGTCTATTTTTTAATAAAGTCAGAATATATTTCAAAATATGTTGTCAAAATGGGCATTTGAGCCGAAATTAGCCTAATATGATTCTGATAAAACCAGTTCTTAAAGAAAAATGAAAGTAAAAATTATTCAAAAGAAGCCAAATGAAGTTGCTAAACTGGGTTTATATGCAATCATTTTTTTTTTGTTGAAATGAGCATTTTTTGAAATCGACCTCTGCCTATAGGCCAAGCCGACAGGGATTTTTTAAGATACATACGAAACAAAAAATATTTCTGGAATCTTAATATCCAGCTAAAACACATAAAAGAAAAATAATTTTTAACTTCTAATTTTTGTGCACCTATTTTTTTTTTTTTTTTTTTACATTTTGCTATTTTTAATACTAGGTTCAGACATCGGTATACACATATGTACACTCCAAGTTAAATCCAAATTGGTTCACAAATACGCGTGTCATCATGTGACGAAAATGTGACCGTTTCCAAATGTCAGCCACACTAGAAATTTAAAGTGCTGTAATTCAGCCATTTTAAAAGATATAGATAAAACAAAAAAGCTAGAAAAATCTTTTTATCAAGATCAAACAGATAGAAGAAAATATTTTTCAATTTCTATTTTTTTTTTTTTTTTTTACTTAATTTAGTTTTTTTTTTCAGTGGTCGCCATTTTGAAGCAAGTTGACGGATAATGCTGGTCAACGAACTCAGTCGCGACATTTGTATGTACTATGTACACACCAAGTTTCATTCAAATCGGTTGATAACTATGATAGTTACAGCCTGATAAAAATCATATATATATATATGTAAGTCAACATTGGAACGGAGGGTGGTTTGGGGGTCTGGGGGTCATGATCGGTGAAAATATACCAAACTTTCCGGAATTGTTTTCCTACGCACGGCTTGAATAGGTAGCCTTTTACTTTTTGTAATGTAAGCTACCTAAAATACACCACACAATAATAAAGATAATTATTTTCTCAAATTTCTATATCAACCTAATTAACAATTACTTTCGAACAATTATTTTCGGATCTTATGTTCATTTCAGTTTCTTTTACATTGATATTTTTTTTTCAAAGTTAATACCTGTCATATCAAAATATAACTATTTTACTTATAACTAAAGTCAACATTAATGAAGAGCACTATGTCATCATAGAAAACTTTATTTATTTCTTTTTTTAAGATACTTCGCTCCTTAAAAATATCGTTCGTATAAAAGACTGCATAAAGTAAGGTTAACTCCTTAAAAGAGTTTATATTAAAGCATATGTTTTTCTGATAAGGATTGTTATTTTCTTCCATATACATGAATCATAAATATATAGGTTACAAGAAAAGGATGTTATTTTAAAAATTCCTCTTGTAGTAAAATGTATTTTTTTGCGATTTTATATAATAATATAGTGGTAAGATTACAAATAAAAATTCTCAGATTACGCTTCAAGTCATTTTATTTGTGGAGTATTTTCAAAAGCATATCCCGGAAAATAATCTTTTATATTTGCATAGGTTATAAATAAATAATCATGTTCCAAAATGCAAACACTAAAATGAAACAGCCAAAAAAACTGCAGAAATATTTTTTTCTGTTATTTTCTAAATTTGTATACATAAATTAAAACATCTTAAACTGTATTAAATTAAAAAAAAAATTGTTATTACGTTGCGATATTAAGTCGGTGTGTAAACGGTTAATATATCACCATGGGTAGAAATCCTGGGAATTTCGGTTACCAAGGTTGCTAAGGTAATGTGCCAATTATAATGTCTTCGCGAGTCCATGCGGCGTCGATGAGAAGCATGCAACACGGTTAATGACACATAATTTGCGCATTTCTTATGAATTGTAACATGTTTTATTTCATATCTTATCCTTAAATTTGTTGTAAGTCAAAGCTATTTTTACACCGTTTGTTACCTTCTGCCGTTTTCTAACACCTTTTGCGTCACAGTTGCGATCACGATTTCGACATCCAATTTTTATGAAATTCTTGCGCCTCATGAGCTGACACGTGTCGTTTATACATGACCTTTTAAACCACCCTTTATATATGTTACAGGCCGAACCCGATTTTAAGCCAAACTAGTCTATCCTAATGCCCATCGGATAAACTAGTTTTTCCTAGGCCAAACTAGTCTATCCTAACGCCCATCGGATAAACTAGTGTTACCTAGGCCAAACTAGTCTGTCCGAACGCCCATCGGATAGAGTAGTTTTTCCTAGGCCAAACTAGTTTATCCTAACGCTCATCGGAAATACTAGATTTTCCTAGGCCAAATTAGTTTAGCTAAACGGTCATTAGGATAAACTAGTTTAGCCTGCTATTCATTTGTTTAAACTAGTTAATCCTAGGCCGATCTAGATGGTCCTAGGATGATTCAATTCGTCGTGATTTTACTAACTCTAAAGACCGTCAGGGGGCCAACTTTCTAGTTTTTGATCTAATTTATCCTATAGCGATGCAATTTTACGCGATTTTAGTTAATAGACCATCAAAGCCTGACAGCTAATGTGCTCGCAGATTCTGTGTGTAGTATGTAACATGTACGTATGTATGTATGTATGTACGTACGTATCTACGTAATGCGATAATTCCTGATAGAATTAGCAAATTTGCTTCAAATTTTTGACATAGATTTATCCTGATAACGAAGTTCTCTGGTTAGTTTCAGGAGTTCATTAGATAAGAATAAGGAGAGGGGAAAAAAGGCTAATCCGCACCCACTTTCCTCCCCTTCTTAATTTAGTTAAGTCAGTTTTTCATGAAAAAGTATCAGATTTTATTAAAGTTTTCGGTATAAGATCATTTTGATAAGGCACATCCATGATTAGTTGTGAGTGTTCATTGTGTACGTATAAAGAAAGGAGGAATGGGGGATAGCCCCCTTAATTTATGTATATAGATTTTTCATTGAGAATTTACCGATTTGTTTCAAATTTTGGATGTAGGTTCCTTCTGATAAGGCGTTTACATGATTAATTTTGGAGGTTCTGAGGTTAAATATAATGGGAAAACGGATTGTTTTTTCAACCGGATAAAACATTTTGGATTTATGAAAAGATTTTTAATTCATAACAGATATTGGTTTTCGCACACCATTACTTCACGCGAAATTGTTCTTATCATACAGGACGATAGTGCTATATTGTAGAGCTCAGCAGCATCTCTAATGTTAAAGCCCAAAGTTTGCCTCTTAATAACTTTGGACCCAATCATGGGATCACGACGAAATTGAAAAAGCGATATGTCCTACTCTAGACCTCAAAGTTTACAAAAAATCACCCAATTCCACCGATAAGTTGTGGAGATCCAGAACCCCTGTTTTGTCACCTTTTTCTCGTGAAACAAGAAAAAAAAGACAAACAACTCAATTATAACACGAATCGGAAAACATTCAGCGACGTGTAATTGCTTGTTCGATAGCTTTTAATTTAGGTATGTGCCTTTCGAAAATCCTGTCAAAAAATATCCAATATTAAGGAAATGACACCCATTTAAAATTTATGTAACGCTATACCTTCCATAATTTAACATTATAGAAATTTCTGTTTTTTAATTGTTAAGACAATTATTTCTTTCGAGTTGCCACAAACTAGAAAACAGTTCAATAATTTAAAAAAGAAATGATAACACGTGTTCTTTTTCTTATAGATCAATAAAAATTCTGACTCTCCTGATAGATTTTTGAATTTTTGAAATTGACGTCATTCGATACAAAAAATACTTATTTTTCATAAACATACACATAAACTGTAACTAAATATGTGTTAAAACAACATCGCACCTTTATTTGAGTGTTTTCGACGTCAAAACAGTTACTGTTTACAAATATTTCAAATAGAAAGGGATAATTTGGGGTAAAAAATTCTTTTATATTTATAAAGATAACGATTTAAAAATGAAGCTATGAAAATCTGTGTAGATACATATGGTCATAAAAAAATCCGCGTAGATACCGAGAAACTGCTGTGGGACTACACTGGGAGGAGGAAGAAGTTCCGTCGCCAAATGTCGCCAAGATTTTCGCCAAATTGGCGATATATCGCCAAATATGGCGCCCAAAATTGCTTGCCAAAATTGAAGCCAACTTGACGTTATTTCCGGTATTTTGAAAAACTAATCTGTCTACTAATAACTTTAAACTAATATTATATAATAGTTTAGATTTGTTAGTTGAAGGTGATTGATAAAGTTCCTGAAAGGATCTGAAAAAGCTATGAAATCATAAAAAACTGGTGGAACCAGAGAGATAAGTAGAGCTCGATCTAAAAAAATGTTACAGTAAAAATTGGGACACATTTTCAATCTAAAAATGTGCTTAGAAAAGAAATGGAATCACATGATCTGTAAAACTCATGAAAAAACCCAAATTTTTATTAGATGAAAATGCGGACTGAGCTTTACTGGTGCCTTATATTCAGAATTATAATATTATCCACTCAAAATTATTACTGAGGAAAGTAGTCAATAATATATTATAGTGTTGTTTCAAATCAGCTATGCTCCACAGCGCTAAACGAAAATAAACCATGAAATAATAATTAAAGTATAACATTAATATAATCAGGTTGTTGAGAAATTGATGTAGATAAATATGTCTGAATACAAATATTTAGTATATAGTTGAATCTATATACTAATCTGTTCAAGGTTTTGGGTTTACTTGGAGCTTTGATCTTCCCATTATCAAAACCGCTAGAATAGAATTGTGTCCACAGTTTGTACTGAAGGAACCATTCTGATACTTCATTACATCAGCCTGTAACACATAGTTATGAACCCAAATAACTGGTTGTGGATAATTGAAATACGGAGTGAGTTAAAAATGCCTCTTTTTCCTTGATTGATTATAAGGGATCAGTAAAGACCAGTCCTCATTTTCAGCTAACAAAAATTTGGGTTATTTCATGAGTTTTACAGATCATCTGATTTCATTTGTTTTCTACGCACATTTTTAAATTGTAAATGTCTCCCAACTTTTACTGTAACTTTTTTTAGATCGAGCTCTACTTATCTCTCTGGTTCCACAAGTTTTTTATATGATTAAAAAACTAAATATCCGACTCCTTTTAAAAATAAGAAAAAGTTTAAATAAAGCATGACACTTGAAATTTAGGATAGGGGGGAGGGTAGAGTGGACACAATTTTTTTTTAAAAGCTCATCGTTTTTTAACGTTTTAGCTGCAAATTAAATATTACCATTATTTGAAACTTTTAGAAAAATAATAAAACATTATGTTAAATATTTAAGAAAAAGGATGCCGCGTCAAATTCCGTGCTTTAGTTCTTCCGGTACTTACGTATTAACGCCACCGCAGTTATCTTTTGGATTCTTTGTTGCCTTATTTTTTGCTGACTTTTCGCGCCATTTTTTGCGTTTTAGTGCTGTTTTAGTGCCTTTTAGTGCATCTTTTGCTAATTTTTAAGTCATTTTTGTGCACGTGGGAACAACAAGATTGCTCTTTATTGGCGCATTAGTGCAAGTTCTGCTGCGGTGGCGTTAATACGTAAGTACCGTTCTTCCGATAGAGCACCTACAAAATTTATGTCACAGACAGTCAGACAGAGTTATAGACTCACAATTTGTTAAAACATGTTTTTTGGAATCTCTGACCCCTAAAACGTGTAAATGCGTCAAAAACCGTAATTAAAAAATTTTTACGAATCAAACACTTATTGTAAAGGCAGAAGAAAGTAAAACAAATAAAAGAATGAATTTTAAATGAACTTCGCTTACTTCAATAGATTTGAGCAGAGTGGATTCGTTTGAAATATTTTAAATTTGAGCTTAAACTTGATTAATTTGAGAAATTAAATTTGTGTTTGAAGTAATTCTTCTAGGTAGATTTCGTATGAAATACTACCTATTACAATCGCACAAGTTTATATCTATCTATCTATCTCACTTTTTTATGGACACGATAACTTCTATAATTCTCCACCAAACTGGTACATAAAATCAAAGGGGATAAAATCTCGGCTAAGTTCGTTAATGGGCAAAATCGGACCAAGGCGGTCGGAATAGGGGGCGTTTTTCTGAAAACCGAAAAAACGCCATAACTTCTTTATTAAAGTAAATATCGAATCGGTTTAAAGTTTATATTACTTCTTAAAAATGGGCCAAAGGTTTATGCATGACAAATTTTTGATAATTTTAGAAATGGGCTCGAGGGGCGAAAAAAACAGGAGATTTGAGAGAAAACAAATCATAACTTCGTCAATTTTCAAGATATCAAGTCCAACTAAATCTTTTGTAAATGTTCTTAATTATCTAAAACTTTTGTACTGAAAGTTTTTGATAGGATCAACTTTTACCCATGAAAAAATTAAAAACGGAAAGAAAAAGGGCGGTGAAAAAAGAGAAAAATCCATAACTCCGTCAATTTTTACGATATCAAATCTGATTAAATTTATTTTACATCTTCTCAAAAATATCTACAACTTTTATATTGACAAGTTTTTCATAGGACCAATTCGTATAGCAAAAAGAAATTAAACAAAAATAGGAGTTGGAGATAAAAACCTCAAATCCAAACTGCTTATATTCTGACTCAATTATAAATTCATTTTTGATTTTAAACGCATCCAAATGGTAGATCCTCTTATTTAGAAACTGTATAAAGTGACGCACTGGACAATTTTCTGATAAAGACAGAATATATTTCAAAAAAGGGTATTTTGAACAGAATTTCCCAAAGTCATTGGGACTGAAAATTTAAGTTCAAATAAGAAATTGCGTTTTTTTCTAACTCGTTTTTAAATCCATTTTTATTCTCAAACACATCCAAATTACAGATCCTCTTATTTAGGAACTATATAACGTGATGCATTGATCGGTTTTTTGATAAAGACAGAATATATTTCGGAAAAGGCTACCAAAAAAGGTATTTTGAACAGAATTACCCGAAGTCTTCGTTTATTTGAAAATTTAAGAAAGTTTTCACATAGCAAATTGCGTTTTTTATGACTCGTTTTAAAATCCATTTTCGCTCTCAAACGCATCCAATTTACAGATCCTCTTATTTAGGAACTATATACTGTGACGCATTGACCAGTTTTTTGATAAAGATAGAATATATTTTTAAAAATGCTGTCAAAGTGAGTATTTCGCACAAAATTTTCCGAAGCAATCATGATTAAAGAATTAAGGATATATTCAAACAACAAATCGGTTATTTTATGACTCATTTTTAAATAAAATTTTTTTCTCAAATGCATTCAACTGACAATTTCTTGTTATTTAGGAACTGTATATTGTACTGTTTTGGTCGATTTTTTTAAATAAATTCAGAATTTATTTAAAAAAATGTTGTCAAAATGGGCATTTGAGCTGAATTTTTCTTAAGATGATTCTGATAAAACCAGTTTTTGTAGAAAAATGAAATTAAAAATTTTTCATAAACGGCCAAATGAAGTTATTAAACTGGGTTTATCTCTAATCATACATTTTTTTTTTTTTTGTTGAAATGAGCACTCTTCGAAATCTACCTCCGCCTATAGGCCCAGCCGACAGGGATTTTTTTTTTGTGTGAGCGCGCCAAACATTGGTTGGCATCAATTACAGCACGTCAAATTGAATTGGTCTAGAATAAACTAGATTGTCTTAGGATAAACTTGATTGGACTAGGCTAAACCAGAAGATTAGCGCCGAAGCGGTCTTTGGGATTAATAAAAACACGCCAAATTCAAGTGACCTATAATAAACTAGATCGTCCTAGGATAAACTAGTTCAGACAAATAAGTAGCAGGCTAAACTAGTTTATTTTAATGACCGTTCGGCAAAACTAGTTTGACCTAGGTAAAACTAGTTTATCCGATGGGCGTTCGGATAGACTAGTTAGGCCTAGGAAAAACTAGTTTATCCGATGGCCGTTACGATAGACTAGTTAGGCCTAGGAAAAACTAGTTTATCCGATGGGCGTTAGGATAGACTAGTTTGGCCTAGTCCAATCTAGTTTCACCTAAAATCGGGCTTGGCCTGTAACATATATATGTGTATATGCATATGAGATCCGACTCCTAAACTTCATCAACCATGTTAAACAATATTTCTATTTATGTGTCAGGCATATTTAATTATATTCAATTAAAGTAAATTTAGAGGGATATTTAAAAACGACAATTTCATTCTGAGTAAAAGAGTTTCTTTAAAATTTTTAGGTAGACATTTCTATAAAAATTAAATTTGAGACATCCTGTAATTTCCGTTACATAAAACATTGTGAAAAGTGTTGGAAATTTCGTTTGTAGGATGAATACTTTCTGCTATTTTAGTCACGTCTTAACTTCGGTGCAGAAAAAAAGATTGTTTGACAGTTTGTATATAATTTCATTATTTGATCGTGACATGGATTGACTTTTTGGTAGTGTGTATCTTTTCTCCTTTGAAGTTTAAAGTAAATAAAATATATATTACTTAGATGATAGTATATAAAACATATGACTTTAAAATTCATAGTTTTTTTAATTAAAAATAAATGCATAAATTAAACAAATAAAACAACTTTATAGGAAATAAAAAATACGTTCAATTCTAGAAGATATACAGGGTGATTTAAAAAAACGTTGACAAAATGATCTGGGAAATTAGGCATACGACAAATCTAAAAAATCATATACAAACATAGGGCCGTATACCACTTATTGAATCACAAATACAGGGTGTTTCATCCTAACTCAATTTGGGTTGACGGTAATAAGTTTCAGAACACTGAAGTACATTATAAAAAAACACTTAACAGATATTCTAATCTTTGTTTTAAATGTAATAACACCCAAAAAGTGGTACAGGTTTGCTTTATGCGTGTCAGCAATATGCACTTGACACCTAACATTTTGGAATGTGATAGTCAATTTATACGGTATCATCGATTGCTTGAACAATGTTTTTCCAGACTTTTTCGTAATGTTATCACATTTCTCACAAAATAAGGTAAATATCGTTGCATTCTCATTACAATGTTTTTATTTTCCTCGAAATTGTTCCTTTCAAACCAGATGTAGTTAGAATGAAACACCCTGTATTTGTGACTCAATAAGTAGTTTGCGACCCTTTGTTCCTATATGTTTTTTTATCCTTGTTTTATGCTTGATTTGTCATATCATTTTATCAATGTTTTTTTGAATCACTCCATATAATTTTTAGAAATGCAATTAAGATATTTGTTGGTTTACGTATCTTCAATATTCTAGTTTTCAAAAGTCTATTGTTTTATTTATTTATTTTTTTTTTTTCATTTTTTCCTTTTTTTTAAGATCTGATACAGAATTTATTTGAAAGAACAACGTAAAAATATAATTAAAAAAAAAGATTCACGATAAATATAAGCAACATAATGAATATACATCCTTTAATATTTAAAATGATTATTAAAAGATTTATTTTTTATATTATGGTAAACTAATGTGGCTGTAAAATGTAATATAAAGTAATATGTTAAGCATATTTTTAGGCACAGAATATATTGAATTATTTCATTTTAGACTTTAAAATTACAAAAACAATGACAAAGAATAATTTTGTGAAAATCGTAAATCAATTGACCAATTTTTCTGTTTTTATAATCATTAGGAATTTAACCCCCCCCCCCCCACAGTTTAGTTAGGGCTGCTTAACCATTCCCAACGACTTAGATTTTGAGCTCAAAATTTAAGTTTATGTCTAAACTTCAAAAAAATTAATGAGATGCAAAAAATAACGGTAAAAAATAGTTGTTCGTTACTCCAAAGTCTAAAGCGCCCTCTATCGGCATTTTTTGAAATATTTTTTATAATTTATTTTCAAGACAATACTGACATAAAGAATAGTTTTAGTGAAAACCGCAAACGAATCGACCAATTTTTCTGTTTTTTATAATCATTTGAATTTTTGGACCCTAAACTTTAACGGCGCCTATCTACTTCGGAAGACGTTTGGGACCCTTAGTTTCCTATTTCATATTGTTTGTCTCGATATGTACTATCACCCCTTAAAGTTTGTACCATGAATTTAGAAACACCCTGTATATATTTTTAAGTTATCTGTTACATAACAAATAATGCACATTCAACAGTAAATTGATTAATAATATATATTTTTTAGATTATTCGTAATAATAAAGATTTATAACATTTACTCGTTCACTCTATGTTTAAGTACGAATTTAGCATCTAAGCATAACGACAACAACAAAAAAAGTCTTCAAACAGAAGAAAAAGATAAATGCAAGATCTGAAAACTATCTTTTTTTTGAAAAATTTAACTGTGAATATTGTGTTAAGATGATTTTTAAAGAAACTAAAAGCTTGAAATACTGGATAGATGTAACTACGTTGCATCAATAATAATAAGAGACGATAATTTTTTAATACATAAGATCTTTTACATATTTCATATCTTCTTGAGAAAAATATCTCACAATGTATTTTTATCACCTTTAAGGTACCTTACTAAATTTATCGTTATGCAAATGCACATAATAATTCAACATTACATAGAAGCACATTGAAACCCCTTCCATTTATTTATGAGTTTCTACTCCGATAAAAATTGCTACAATGTTAATTATATAGAATTTTTGGAAAGAAAGAACAAGGAAAGTTCTTTAAAATTTATTAATGTATAATCCAATCAATAAAATTTGTTTCGTAATTTTCTTTTAATATTTTTTTCTCTTTGTATCAAAGTTAATGAACTTAAACCACTATAATCATCTTTTCACATTTTAAAAACACAGTTTACATGCTACATTTTCTACAATTTTATTTTTATGTAAAGCATTAATTTGTTAATGTAGAAAATTAATTACAGCAAAACCAAAAGAAACCAAAGAGATAAACATTTAAAAAAGGATGAGCAACGTTAGATAGCACAAATTAATACATACAAAAAAAACATACAGCTGTTTTGGGGCTTCAAAAGCTTCATTATCAGTGCGAAATTAAAAATTAAAGACTAAAATATAGCAATTCAGAATGATGTACCTCACAGCTCCATAATCCAAGGCGAAATAGCGGCGAACGTCGCAAAACAACAGCTGAGCCAAACTTTTATATGCATTCAAGCAGATTGTCATGAAATTTTTTCAATTGAACTATTTAGGTATGTGAATATTACTTTTTTTCCAATTGAGTCTTGTATATGTATTTTCATTTTATTTTTTACCATATTTGTATGTATTCATTATAATTTACTGTTTTAATCCTCTTGCTTTTTTTTCACCTTCTTCACTGGTCCAGTCGTGCGGTTTGATTATACTCTTCCGTGATTGGCTGTTGCCTTCTACTTTCTATTCACTGTTCTTTCAGCTTGTTCCCTTTCCCGCCTTTTCATTTCAGTCGTGCTGCTGCATTTATAGTAGTTGGGCGTCTTTTTTGTGCCTGACGAAGAGAGACTCGGTTCTTTTGAAAGGCCTCGCGCTTTTTTTTAAATATATTTTATGATGTGTTTAAGATGTTTTTATAACTGTTCGAAATTCTGATCCATTCTGGATGTGCTTTAGCAAAAAAACAAGAAAAAGAGAAGTAAAGAGAGCAAATTAACCCACTACAGGCTGGTCTTGCGGTCACGCAACGGTTAAAAGATCAGCTCATATTTAAGTTATTTATTCTACCACTATTTTTCAATTAAAAATTGGCCTTACTTAAAAAACATGATGTTTTAAGATCATATAAAGCGAAAACTATATTTCAGAGTTTGTGGTGGCAAGAGATATACGGTTGAAAATTTTAAAATTTGAACCATATAATTTTGGCGTTTAATGGGTTAAAGAAACATTTTTCAATTTTCGGAGTTCTGGACAAATCGTTCGTTAAATAAACTGTTATAATAATTCCTTATCGTAATAAGCTTTCCAAAAATGCAGAGAAAAACCAGATAAATTAATAACCTTGCATTTCTTGTCACAAAGCACAGGTTTAAGATATTTAGTTTGTGTTCTACTTTTTAAATCTATTGTGCGAATCTCTAAATTTAAATTAATTATATTTTACTTAAGTAACTTAAACATTTTGTATGATTATTACATTTAATTATAGAATGCCTTTATAATTCCGAAAAATAATTATTTATTTTTATCAAGACCAGTCAGCCTTAATTGTAGCTCTACATTAGGTTTGTTTTTACAATAATAATATATCTAATATGTATATCTTCATACATAAGCGGATGAATTTTTCAAGCGTCAGATTAATTTTGTTGCACAAATCATTTCAACACACTTTGAAAATATGAATATTTAATAAGATTGTTAAATGTTTATCTTAATAGAATCTACTAAATAAGCATAAACTTAATATTAACCTAAGCTTCGTGATGATTTTTTAAAAGGATATCGCAATGCAACAATACAAAGATAAAAAGGAATTGATAAGGTGCTTCGATATACATTTTATGTGTCTTATGTTATACAATAGATTGTATAAAGAAGTTGGTTGATTTCGGAGACAAAATTATAAATTAAATTTATTGATAAATCTTTATTAAATATTTAAAATTTCATTTCAGTTAATAGCGCATGTAAAATTAATTATTCAGCAAATATGGTGAGCTTTTATGTATTTAGTTTCCACTGAAAATAATGTTTGTATACAGTGAATAAATTCGTGTAATTTTAATTAGTTTTTGTATTTATTTAACCCACTCATCATTTTTGTTTATTCTCTTATTTTAATCTTTTCTGGTAAAGACATCAGTTTTCACTGTAAAATATAAATAAATGAGTGTATAATTATGTAAATATAAATATAAATATAAATAGATTAACGTAATACGTTCAAAAAGTTAATTGTAATAACAAACTAACTAATAGTACACATAATTTCATAACAAACTTGTTTATTCAAAACATACGTAACAAAATGATTTATTTATTTTCAAATTAATATATTAAAATTTCTATTATCACTCAATCATTTAATCACATAAGCAGCGTATCTACTTTTCCTTTAAACTGGTGAAGCAATGATAAGATTAAAAACATAATTGTTCTCCCCTTGAACAAAGTATTTTACCAGAACTACATATTTAACTCTTATTCTTAAGGCGGAAAAATTTAGATTTATAACTTTCTTGATCAAACGATAAGATATTATAATGGTAATGTACTAAAAGTTTTATGCTTAGTACTTTAAAATTACATTTATTACTTACTCTAATGAATTACGCTTATATTAGGTATGGCAACTTTAAAATGATGGTTTATGATACGAGTTTTGACACTCAAGCTAAGCAATGAAAATAAAGTGAAAATTCTTAATTATTTTGGATAGCATTTAGTGTGATTTAAAGTTTTAATTTAGCTTCTTTGATGTTAATTACTTCTATTATTGTAAAATCTGTTAATTAATATTTAGAGTTAAACAGGTGTAAAAAAAACAGAGAGAAAACAGTTTTTTATATTATTTCAACAAAAAAAAGAGTATCTAATGAAATTTGTGACAACTATTTTGCTACAGAATTAGATACAACTGAACATGCCAAACATATGTTCTAAACATAAATTTTCATTTCTCAATATTTCAAAAGTCTCCCAATATGAGTTTCAATGTATTCGATGACTGTTTAAATATTGAGATTTAATTGTGAAAAATATTGCATGTAAAGCAAATAGAATAGAGTAAAATTCCAAGACATTCCGAAAGTTTGGATAATCGCAAATGACATTTTATTGATATGTTAAAAAAATGAGTAAAGTAAGTCTTTAAAAAGAAAATTTGATAAAAATAGTTAGCAAGCGCCGCCTGCTACTCTGGTCCTATTATTTCAAACGAATCTTGAAGGTAATCGAAATATACCTGTGAATATGATGTATTTTAAGTCAATGTGGATTCTTACGTGTAATGTATTTCCTGATTTTAGGAATCTATATCACCACCATTACGTTGTTATATTTTTATATATTGGACAGATTTGCATTACTAAGGATAAACTAATTTAATTGATCAATTACAACAAGATTTAGTAAGAAAATAAATAAAGTCGTTAACGACAGCATAAATCCAAATGATTTTAATGGTTACACAAATAAAATGCCGTGCATCACAGATATAGTACAGACTGGCCGTGGCATTGAATTACTGTTCAGGTGATTCATTCTCATTTATTAAATTTTGAATTCTGAGCATCTAGGCTTTTTACCATGTATACTTATGGTAGTTTAAATGTTATAGTTCGTGAAAGGCTAATATGGCACAGTTTTTCATAATTAGATCCTATCAGAAAAAGTTCTGTTAAGACTATGACAGCAAGGTGTAACATCTACAACCTAGTTAAAATACAGCAATCTTATAATACGTCAAGAATTTCTAAAAAAGTAAAACAAGAGATAAATTGCATATTTTAATTTATGAAATTCTTAAAAAAGGTAATCTTTAATAAAATTTACAAATGTACCCATAACTCTAACTCATCCATAAGTTACCTATGCCCAGAAGTTAATATATTTTGTCAAAATAGTATGAAAGTTTCGGTTGAAGTACAGAGCTGCATTTTATATATGTAGTAGTTGATGATATGATTTCTGTAATTACATTCATTGTGGAGATTTTGCTGCAAGAAAAATAATACTATCAACATTTTATTTAATAATCAATTAGCAAGATATTCGGTTATGTAAGATTAATCAGGAATGCTATGAACAACTACTTAATGAAAACAGAAGAGTTCGCTGAAAGCTCAAAAATAAGAAGTAATCAATACATTATAAAGGCCAAAAGTGTCTGTGTATAATGCATAACCATTTTGCGAATGGCAACACTTTGAAATTTGAAATAAAATTTTTGAATTGCAATTTTTAACAGCTACTGTAAATTTTTAAACTTCTGGACATCGCACATTTTCTATTTTACACCATTGTATAGGGGGAAAATGTACTTTTAAATACAGTTTGCCTGAAAGCAGTATCTTAATTTCTTTTTGAGACATTATTATTTTATGTAGTTTTTAATACCGTTTTTGTAATCGTGGCAACAGAAGTACTCCTTTTCTGGTAAAAATAGAGGGGAAAAATAGATTACTCTATCTTTTTGTTGTCATTTTCGCATAAAAAGCGAAAAAAATGAAATTAAAATACGTACGATGTGAAGAATACCGTCTACTATAAAACCCGGCGAATTTTGTTCCTATTTAATTTCTATTTATCAATTAAATGATTTTCAGTTTATCACAAACTTACTTTACACTTGATTAAACACTTTGTCTTTACAAAAATTTATTTAAAAGAATAGTTTTGTGACTTAGTCTTCTGCTTTTAGTTGACTCGTATCAAATACCTGAAAGAAATGCAAATTTCGTAATGTGTATGTTAAACCATTTTCCGAATTTTGAATAAATGTAAATGAATGATTTCCGATAAAACATGGAGCTATTATAAACAAACAAATGATGGTATATGAATTGTTAACTACCCAATTTGCTTCTGAAAAGACGACATGGCTTTATTTATGAGTTTGTGCGATAATTCCGCGATAATGACATTATATGTTTACTATTCTATAGACATTGTTTAAGAATAGATCGTAAAACAGGAATGTTTTCGTGGATACAAATGACGTCATTTTATTATAAAAAAGCGTGTCTTTTAGTTCTTAAAACGGAAATATACTTTGTAGAAATGTGTAATTATGATCCCAACTGTTTTGAAATTTTTTACTAGTGAAAATATTTCACTTTCAAAAATAATGTGATCGAAATCACGCGCTGATAATGTACAGTGCTTTACAAAAATTTAAAGTATCTTTAGAGAAGAGCCGAAACATACAGTGTGCATTGTGTGCTCGGAAGTGTCTTTGTCCAAAAATTAGCAATTCATATTACAGAATTTTATTCATCTTGAATGGGTGAATTCACTTAGCTGAGTTAGGAGATCTTGGCAATAACTCAAGTTCGATACTATAAAAATCGCCATTTTACTTTACACGGTGACACAGGAATATTTTCTATCCTATTTATTGTACGCAGATTATTTCGTAAAATTTCATTTACACTTAAAGGAATATAAATAGTGTAGTACATGTTTCCAACGAAAAGCAATCGAAACTTCAAGTTTGATTTAAAATGATTTTAAAATTATCAAATTAAAATATCAGTTTTTAAAAAAAAGTTTATTATTTATATGAAAGGTGTATGTGTAAATTTTGAGTACACTGTATATGTATATATGAATACAAGAAACGGGGCATCCTTTTGGATATTTAAATTTAAATAATGTTTTTTCTAAATATATAATACTTTAACTATCTATGTTTAATGTTCTGTAGTTTTAATAATTGGTTTGCAAATGGTACAGAACTTTAATTTTCATTGTTTCATCTATATGTAGTTTAATATCACATATAATCTTAAAAGTGGATAATTTTAGCTAAAAAAAGTTTTTATTTTGGTTATTCATACTTTTACAAAAATTTGAATGTTTCTTAAATCGAATTACTCACTGTAAAAAATTTTGTGTAAGGTTCCTAAGAAAACCTGTGGCAGCTATTCTGCCACAGGTTTTCCCAGGAATTTAATCCAAAAAATGCCAGGAAACTTACATATGCCAGGAAAGTCCAGAAATCTATAATCTGGGATGTTACTCATGAAATATCAGTTAGGTTTCACCATTCTGAAAAGTCTAGAAACCTTTTATGTGTAACGTTACACATTAACTTTCTGTTAGGTTCCACTATTCTGAAACGTACAATCTGAAACATTACGCGTGAAATCTCAGTTAAATTCCGCCATTCTGAAAAGCTCTGAAACCTATAATCTGGAATACTACTCATAAAATCTCAGTTAGGTTCCACCTTTCTGAAAATTACCGAAATCTTTAATATGGTATGTTACTCATAAGATCTCAGTTAGGTTCCGCTTTTCCGAAACCTATCACCTGAAACATTACTCATGAAAATTCATTTATGTTTCTTCATTTTGAAAAACTCTGAAACCTATAGCCTGGAACTTTACGCATAAAATCTCAGTTAAGTTTCTTCATTGTGAAAAGATCTGAAACATTTCACGAAATATGGTAAATGTTCCAGGGATATCCAGTGGCAGCAATTCTGCCACGGATTTTCAGAGGAACTTTACCAAAAATTTGTCAAGAAGATTATGCGAATCTGAAAAGTTCAGAAATCTATAATCTAGTATGTTAAGGCCCTTTTTAAATAACTTAATTCTAATTTTCAGCATGCTATTCAAAGAGTTTTAAGATGCCTTAGAGTTACAGTTAAGTTTGGTTCTTGAACATGATACAGATTAATCTTTATTGAGAATATAAACGATGATTGCACAGCTGAAAGTTAAACATTTTATTGAAAATATTTCTAATTAGTTGTTTTCATTTGACAACACAAATCTAAAAAAAACACAGGATATATATGAGTAAAATCTATTTTTAAATCATGGATACATTAAGATTACTTTTACAAAACTAAATTGATTAGAATATTGATGCAAGGATAAATTATGATAAATATACACTTCAGAAACAAAAGAAATACCTAAATGAGTGATACGTGCTGTGATATAAAAATGCATGCTTAAGTTTTACCACTTTTATATCAAGCTTAATATACCAATTTGAAGGTGTAAATTAAGAGATAATGTAACACAAAGTATACATTTTTGGCAAAATCTCGAACAAAGGAATTGTGTATTTTTAAAATAACCTTTAGATAATTTGCCATATTATTTAATAATTTAAACAGATTATCAACTTGTCATTTGGCTAATACAACAGATTAGTCATTTGGCATAAAATGGTACATTTAATCTATCAAAGCATTCTTAAAATGTTTTACAGTATCTAAATATCTGCTGTTTTTGGGGAAGTATGTGGTTATTTGAAGCTCCCCCCCCCTTCCCCTACTATCTACACTTAAATTGGATCAATTACATTTGATAATTCTATTCCTTAAATAATTAATATAATATCACAGTAATCAATGAAAAAAGGTTTTTTATGCATGTGCTATACAGTACAAAATTCTTTTAAAAAATTATCCAAACCATTAAGGTTTTTTTACACAAATTTTCAAGGCAAGTTAAAATATGCACAAATTTTTGAAAGAGATTTTAAAATTATAGTCAAAAATAACTTTTTAATTGTAATTTAAGCATTAGCATATTTAAAGAGATTCATTCATTTGGTTAAAGCACAAATTTCAATTTCAGATGTCAAGGGAAAAAAAGAATATTTAGCTGCCGAAAGAAGTTAATCTTTAAAAAAAATGAAAATCTTAATACAGTATACTCTTGATACTTCAAATAAAATACATTTCTCTCTTTGATATTACAAATTCCTGTAAATGACTTTATCTGTACAATTAGCAATCACATATTGCTTTTTTAGAATCCCTTCGGCTTAAGATATCGAGAATATTAAACAAGTAAAAAATAACATAATCAAAAATAAAAATTCACAAAACTTTCATAATATACTCAAAACTTTATTGATATTATGGTTTAAAATTACAATCTAGAATTTTATCTCAGATTGCTTAATTTTTCACATAAAGTAACTACTTTTCGGGGAACTACATTACCATGTTTCAACTTCAACAATTTTTGTTCAATGAAAGTGTAAGTCCCAAAGCCTATGAGAAAATATTTTAAGTTATAACAATAATATAAAGAGATTGTCGAAACTACACTCTGTAAAAATTTCACACTTTCAATTAAAATTTTATCTTCTACTTGCTTTCGTTCAGCTGTAGAGGGATTTTCTGTACATTTGCAAAATGTTAAAGCTAAATGGTTCAGTAACTCACTTTTTTCTGTCCACTGCAAGCAATCTTCATTTAAAGCTTTAGTTAGAGTAGAAGAAAAATGATGTGAAGGAATCTGAAAATCCTCGCGCCATGGGTGCTTTAATATACAAGTGACTGCTAATATTTTAAGAGCTGCTTTCAATACTTGAATTTAATTCTGCTGTTCCAAAGTCTCCATTTGTTTCCGTTAATGGACTATCATTACATTCAGATTTGATTATTATCCAAGGTGGCTACAAAGAAACAAAAAGCATTATTTATTTTTTATTTTTCATGCATAAATTATTGAATACAATATTGTTTATTCAGTTTCTGGAAAAATCAAAATATTTATTGGAGAAGTTATTCTCATTTTCAAAAATACTTTGTATTATGCATTAGCTTGATAATATAGAATACTTGAATATGTGTCCTACAAAAGGCTTTAATAACAATACAAAAAGTACTACAACTACTTTTGTATATTCCCAGTATGTTTTCCAAAAAATAAAAAAAAGTTTCAAAATATTCAATATATATCTTTTAAACAAGGGGTTTTTGCAACTGCACTGTTGTAATGTTGCACATGGTAAAAAATGAAATGCAAAATTTTCCACAAGGCCCCCTAGAATCTATATCTATTTCTCATAACAAAATGGGGTCCCCGTTTCGTGACCCGCCTTGTGGGTATGATTTTTTTTACGCGCAGATCAGGTTTGGAGTACCAAAAATATACATTCGTTATTCAATACAAATGACTCGTTCTTAAAATCCTAAAATGATCAACCGTTTATTTTTCACAATTACTTCCAACCCCCCCCCCCCTACGTCGCAGGGTTTTGCGGAACTCAGTGTTGCCACTGTCCTCGATATTGATATACAATATAAGTTCATTTACGCTTCTTCATTTACATGTATTTTTTGGTTAGCTCCGTGCACTATAGCATAAAGTTAGCAGTTTCCACCGCCGAGTAACACTAAAAAACGCGGAGATTAATTTTACCGTCCTGAGTCTGCACACTGGATGAGTACTACTCGAAAAACATGATGGTTGTAAGATATATCGATACCAGGGATGAAAGGAGAAAAAATCGTTTATAATTTTCGGAGTCAAAATTAGCGATTATCCCAAACACTAGGAAAGAAAGTAGATAACTCTTTTTGGTTCAAAGGTTGTGTCACGCTGGTGGGAGGGGATAGTTAATTGCCAAGAGATCTTTTTTATCCGAGCTAATTACGCATGCTATTATACAGTATGAAATATTTAAAACAGGGGTCATAGTTTATCTTGAAATAAAAAAAAATCTAGAAATGCGTAACTTTAATGCCTAATCCTGATTGTTTTTAAATGTCTTTCTCCGACTTATTATACAATATAATTAATTTCATTTATGACAAAATTAATTTTGGAATGCAATTCCAAGTTAATGTTACTTTTAATATACTTAATTCAGGAATCTCTCTCCTATGCAAATTAAAGTGTGTCAATTGACAAAATCTGCTAAAAAACTGCTAAACCCGAAATTTGGATGAATCTATTATATAAGACCCATGTTCCTGCTCAAACTCGCTTAAGTTTACTAAATAAATCCAACCTATTTTTGTGAAGCTGATTATTTCCGGTTTTGGTGGGTTCTAGATCAAATATAAAGTGACTGGTAAGCACCCCTCCCTCTCTTAAATAGGCTTAAACAAAAACTTTTGTTTAGAATTATCCATTTTCCTTGAAGCATAGGTATCAATTTATTAGAAAATTAGGCGAGATTAATCAAATCAACAATGTTAGGACAAGTATAGGTCATGTGTAAAAGAAACCCTTCCTCTCCAATTAATTCAGCTTTATCTAGATTTTCCTTGTCGAGAACCGATTAGTTTAAAATTTGGTCTCCTTTTATTAGAAGGATAAATTACACCTTTAACACGTTGAATTCCACGTCAGTCACGGATGACTGACACTGAACTTTCCGCTTACTTAATTATATCCTTTAATAAAATAAAAGGGAAATTTTAAATAAATTTTTAGCAATTCCTTAAAACAATCTAATATTTAGTTTTATATTATAATTTTACGCTGTCGGTCAGGGGCAACTGACGCGGCTGAAACGGAAATTTCAATGTCAGTCACCGGTAAATGACATGGCACTTAACGTGTTAATGCAAAGGTTTAAGGTCAAATTTTTGTGGGGGGGGGGGGGGGTAGAATCCTCCACTTTCATTTTTTATTGCATTTTCCTTCCATAAAATTATTCGAATAGTTTCAAATTTTGGGTACTATTTAACAGAAAGATGAATTAATATCACGAATACTTAATTACATTTTTTAACTATCATAATAATTTCAGCAAAATTTAAACTTCCTCCATACTCCCCCTTCACTTGAAACACTCATAAAATTTGTCCCGATGTTTTATAAAAGTAGTGTTGTGAAATTTTCAAAAGTCATTTGCTAACCCTGTCAAAATAAAGATGTTTAAAAAAATGTCAGATACAAGATATACTGAGTAACACTGAAAAAGTTCAGCAAATCATAACAATAAATTTAATAAGATTTAAATTCAAAGTGATATTTTGCGCTTTAAATATGGAGTAAGCTTATGTATGTTAAGTACGAGTTTATTTTTCAGTTTTTTTTTCAATTCTTTTGGTAATAAATAATTCGGTATGCTTTTTAAAATTACTTTTGGAAGCCTTTTTGGAAGCGTATTTCCAGAATTCCTGTTTCTTATATACTAGTTAATGTGTATTTAAGTTTGTTGAATGATATAACATTAAACTTCTGTTATTTTAAATCAAACCGCAGAAATCCTTGGTGTTACTCCATCCCCTGTTAATGTGGTTTCGAGTACTTTTCCTATTCTTTATGCAGCTTTATGGTAATTTGACAAATTTTAATTTTGAAAATTATTTTTGATGCGAGATTTAAAAGCTCCGTTTGCGTGGATTTTAGTTGGGCTTTGTAAGGCTTGCAAACGCGGATTTCCGAGCTCTTGTTTTTCAATATGGTCATAATGCGTATTTTAAGTTTGAATACATAATATATTCAAATTTAGAAATTAAGTTTGAGAAATCCTCGATGTTATGTCGCCTTTTAACGCGGATTCAGAGCAGTTTTTCTAATGTAGCTTTTATTTAATAAATTTTAATTTAAATATTATTGTCTAAGACTTTTAGTTGCCTGTTTACGTAAATAGAATATAATTTGGGGTTTGTCAATTCCCCCTCTCCCCCACAATGCACACCCACGTTAATGAGGATTTCCGAGCTCATTTTAAATATTGTTAATTTGACTACAGTAACTTCTTACTTACATATTTTTCTGTTAGATACAATTTCAGTTTTTACTAGAGTGTAATCCTACCGAATGAAAATTAAAAAATATAAATAAGCTACAATGTTGATAGTTAGAACTGTACGAACACTTCATATGATTTTGTATGAAGGGTTTGTAACTGTGATCCTTGAACTTTTTTAACTCTAAAAATCTGAGTAACTGGCCAGTGGCCAATGTTAATTTTTATCTATATTTTGCACCAATATACAAATGAAAGATCGTTGTAAGTAATTATGCACATATCTGTATAATAAAGACATATACACATAAAGTATTTCAATTATTCAGAATTTTTAAAAAGAAAATAACTTTCAAAAAGTATGCCTGACAAATGTTAAAAAATTCAGCATAATAATTGAAATATTGACTTCCTTAAAACCTGATAAAAATCCATCAATTCTTAATTTATGTATTTTTTTTTCTTAAATTAAGATTTTAAATTGATATTATAAACGTTTGTTTAGCTTTCACTTAATTCTTCATATAATTTACAGAAAGTTTTTAGCTTATGATAATGTGCATAGAATTTTTTATTTTATATAAGTCTGATTATGCATATAAGTTAAATTGCTTAAATACATACTTAAGTGCTAAATTAAAGAACCTTTTTTAAATGAAGGATTATGCGATTTACGACAACTTAATTAAACATGAAATTTGCTTTAACCCGGGAGGACGCGCGCAGGGCCTAAAGGACCCGGAGTGCGTATGGTATTTACAATTGCAATCACAAATTTTTTATAGTATTTTTCAACCTATTTTATCGCAAAATTTGTAAGAATTATCTCCGTCTAAATAAAGTGACTGTTATAATTTGATTTTATTGGTGACGAAGTTAAACCATTCGTATCCTGGGTAAGTGCGCGTCCTCCCGGGTTAATTATTTTTATACACTAAATAAAGAATACGATACAAACTAACCTGGTAGTTGTTTAAATTCTAATCCACAAACTGGGCTGCTTTTTTAACAGTTTATTGGTGCGTTAAATGAAACAGACCTAGTTTCTTTACGTTAATGAGAATATTTGATCTCCAAAGTTAAAAATTTGAGAGGCAATTTCGGAAAATACGCTAAATTTAAGAAACACGGGGGGGGGGGGGGTGCTATAAAATCAACGATGTCTATTTAATCGAAAATCTCTAAGAAAATGTTATCAATGCAGAAAAATGCTTGCAGTTTCGATAAAAATCGAATGCCTTAATATATAGCATTTGGGATTACTGTATTAAGATTTAAAGTAAAAAAAAGACATTACCATACTTATGAGTCACATTTAGGCACAATAACCTTGCCACAAAATTAGTAATATTTTCTAGTAAGTAACTTAAAATTGTACCTTTTCATCCTCAATAGACATATGTAGCTTTCAGATACTAAAGAAAGGAGGGGGGGGAGGGGGACAAAATTTAAACATTTCTCTACTGATGTGACTTTAATTTCATGTTATAGACTCAATATTTTGAAAAATAAAATATTTGGCCAGAGCTTCTCCCAATTTCCCCTTCAAGCGTTGATTTTGTTTATAATAATTTTTATGCTAGATTTATTGTTTTGGGGAAGAGTCGAATTCGCTTAAGACGTGATACCGATTAATACCTGAATTTACTCCAGTTCCAACATCACAAGAACATCGCTCTTACAACAAATGTAAAAATTTTCCATTTAATATAAGATAAAGTTTTCATTCTTTGGACAAAAGATCTCACTTACGACGCGAATGCATATACCTAGATATTAAGTTTTTGATATGAGCATCAAACTATTACCGAATAGTAATAATCGCTTTATTTAATTACAGAAAGATTACTATTCGGAAATAGTGATAGACATTGTAAAAAAATCCTCTAAACTGGACTGTTGATTAAATAATGCGAATATTACTAATCGGAAATAGTAGGTATTTGGAGAAAAAGTTGCGGTACTAAGATCGAGAATTTCGTCAAATAATCACTGATAAAATAATTTCGTAAAACTGTCATTGGTAGAATTTGGAAAAATAGGTTTCAAAATGCACAATAAGATGGGCATTACGCACTTTCATTCCAAAGTTAGTTGCTCTAGATACCATAGTCTTTTTCTTCAACTGCGTCAACAAAATGACCCACACGCAAAAAAGCAGTTCATATGGAAATAAAGACCAAGAAGAATTTTCAGAGTCTAAACTGGGGAAAAAAATATTCAAGAATCACAATTAAATGCGTTGTTAAAGCTTCTGTAAAAATTAGTGACTCTAGTTTCCATATTGGATTCATAACTAAGCGAGCAAAATGATAAACACACAACAAATTAGTTTTTACATGTAAAATATTGCTCAGGAGCTGTACAGGGCAGAAATTTGAACAAGAACTTTGAGATGCACAAATAGAAGTGTATTCACACCTTTGTTTTATTTTTTTATAGCGCAAAATCCCGTAGTGTTTTCACAACTGGGATAATAAAATGATAGACACGCAAAATAACGATTTTTTTATAATTATTATATGAACCACAAAATAAGGAATATTACACACAAAACATGTATAACTTTGCGCAGATTACCAATAATTTCTATTTTAGAATAAATCCGAAAAGTTACACAAAAGCTCAAAAAGTATGCCTACTAAAACTAAGGATTGTTACAACGAAAATATTCGGAACGTTTCACAGTTTATCAGTAATTTCCACTTTCTCAACAATTCTGGAAAGATACACGAGATTGTGGAAGGTATTACACAAGATTTCTCGGTATTCTTGTATGAGCAGAAATAATCCGAGAAAACCCAGGAATGTTACACAGTAAATATCAAGAACATTGCGCAGATTTTTTACAGTGCTTTTGGAATAACTTTAAGAACAATGTCTTTTATATCTCTAAAATAACTTTTTGAATGAAGATTATTTCATTATTATTCTGTGTATTATAAATGAGTTACGTTTATTTATCTGATGTTTAAAAATATTAGATACACAAAATGCGAAGAAAGAAACTAATAGGAGGTATTTTCAAAAAAAAAAATTCTTAAACACCATATGAGTGAATTTTTGTAGAACTCATAAAATTATGTATATTTTTCGGAATGCTTGCGTGCAAACATTTAATTAAATTTAAGGAATTTTGACTCAAATAAGAATAAAGTAGTGGGCGCCAATTTTTCTTTAAAAAAGTGATATAGCTATTCAGAATTTACTTTATTCTCATATTTACTTGATTTGCCTTGTTTTGGTTATAAAGTTACTTATAGCCTCTTTAAATTCTTGTAGTTATTAAAGTATGCCTACAAATTAAAACATTTTTTTTTTTTTTTTGAATAATTTTACTTTCACCCATCATACGCGGTATAGGGTAAATTTTGCAATCGTTTTGAAAATCGAAAACTTTTTTTGACGTATTTACACGTTTCAAATACTGGAGACTTTGAAAAACTTATTTTTCAAAAAAAAATTGTCATCCTTCTATCTGTGTGTCTGTCAGTCTGTCTGTAAACACCCCATTTCCCGAAAAAATTCGAATAGAGACTTGAAACTTGGTATGTATTTAGTATGTAAAAATGGAAAGAAGTTTATTGAATATCAGTAATCTCGACTGTCTAAAACTTTTTTTCGGGCTCGAAATATTCGTTCTGATGAAAGGTACATAAAAATTTTCGATTTTTTTTCTTTTTTGTTGGAGTAAATGTAAAGGACAATAAAAAAAACATAAATTTTGCATAAATAATAAAATTGATTGGATTATTAGTTGTCGTGATATTTGTAATCCTATTTTCCATTCTTCGGATTTTCATGACTCTATATCATTCAAATTTCAATTATATTTTTATCAGAAATGAGACACTTAATCCAACATAGTAAATTGTTAGTTAATATAATTGTCAGTTTTGGAATTATAAAGATGCTTCCTTTACGCAATTCGGTATTACTTGATCTTCAATCAAAAAAAAAAGAAAAAAACTATTGCCAAAAATGGCTTAACGTGAATGTCACATTAACTTGACATTAAACACGTTGCATGTGTTTGTTACTTCATCAAGTAATTTTTAATTCGACATTTATTTTTTATTCCGTTACTTAAAATAAAAATTTTGCCAAATTGTATAATTCACTAATAGTTTAGCGCAGGGTTGTTTGGTTTAAAGCAAGTTGGTTTTAACCGTGGTTTAAACCAATGGATTTTTTTAGAAAACCATGCTTTTTTTTTTAAATCTGTTTTTTTTTTATATTTTTTCTCTAATGTTTTATTTTACACATTATTGAAAAATGCAAAATCCAAGTTATGCAGAAGCAACAAGCAAAGCTCTAGAATGATGATGAACTAATGAATTTCTAAAATAACAAACATTTTTAATCAACCCAATTTTTTGTAAGCTATAAATCTACGTGGCTACATACTAATTTTTCTATAATTAGTTGGTTAGAGGAAAACTAGTTAGTTTTTCTCCCCCCCCCCTCCTTTTTTTAAGACTTATATAAAGCCATTAATTGTTATATAGATATATAGCCAGAAGTGCAGTTTTGAGCTAAAAATGTACTTTTGCTACTTAGATTACTTGACTAGTTGAGATTTACTAAGGATTTCACCATTCCTCAAAGCCTCAAATATAACATATTCTTAAGTAATTTTCTCCATTCATTTCTTCTTATTATGTATGCTAATGAATAATTGGCAATGAGTTTTTTGCTCTGTGTTTATTGGATTTAATAATCTTTTGTTTTTTTCGCATTCCCAAATTGGGATTAGGGATTTTGCAATATGATTTTATTCTGTTACCAGCTGAGTTGACACAGTTTAAACCAATTGGTTTTTTAGAACAAATCTAATATAATATTTTCTCATTTTTGTAATTTAAGTGTTTCAAATTATTGAATGTAAGTAATTTCTATTTTTATGTCTTATCTCAACAGTCCAGTCACCACGAGACAGTCCGAGTCTAGTCTAGGTCATGTTAATATGCATGTTCAATGCAAATTTTATGCATTGATGAACATATCCGAAGTTAAGAAAACACTTAAATTGTGTAAATTTAGCAAAGATAAAGTAGATTAAAAATAGCAATATTTAGAAAAAAAAATGTTTTCTTTTGAGAAACGCAGATGTACAGTTAGTAACATAAAATGACCTTTAAGATTTCAGTCAAGCTCTAAAAGAAATTTTTTTTTGATTTGGGGGAGGGATTATCTTTTAAGAATAATAAAGAAACTTATATAAGAAGTTCAAAAGGAAGACATTGAAAAATCGGGTTCTAGCAAAGCACCTGTTTGCATTTAACTAAATATGCAATAAAATATATTTAAATCTTCTATTGCATAACCAAACATATTACTTAAATCAGCCAAAAAATTGGGGAGGAGGGGGGAGAGGGCAAGACAAGGTTTGCTTGAGACATAACAGAAAAAAAGTCTCATAGAATGCCTAAAAAAGATGTAATTTTTAGTTTAGACATTTAAAAGCACTAAGTGTTATAATATAGCGTGTAGTCTGATGGCAGTTTAAATGCAGTGAATAACAGTATTTATAAAACTACTTTGTGTTTTAAGATAAATGTTTCCAATAGTCTAAAAAGCTGTTAAATATGTATTTTTGTTTATTTTACTGTTGCCTTTCCTTTTTTTTTTCTTTTAACCTGGTAGTTTCAGAGGAGAAGTGTTAAATAGCAACAATGCATAATACTTCTTTAAGTGTGTAAAGATTCTACAGCTAAATTCAAATCATTCCAAAAATTCTCTTATAAAAAGCTTTACTTTCAATAAAAGATAATTCATAGTCTTCTAACAGAACAATCAGATATCTCATATAAAAAGTATTTCAAAGAAATTATTTTGAATAGCCGTGTGAAAATAATATATATGAAGTTTTCGTACTACTAGATTATCCCGTCGACCAAAAAATTATCGCCAAACTAAAAGATTAAATGCCAATAATGGATGATCGTGAATGTCACATTCAATGACATTAAATACGATTCACATGTTTAAAATGTCATTAAGTTAATTTTATTTCGACTTTTTATTTGTATTTCTATTAATATTCTACTAATAATTCGTTTTTCTGTTATTTAAAATAAAAATAATGTCAATATGTATAATTTGGCTATTATTTTGGCGATTTGCATAATTTGGCGAAATTGATCGACGGGATAACAGAGTAGTACCGAAGTTTTATACATGAAAATACATCATATATTTATTTATAGTGCTAATAATCAAAAGATCGTTAATTAAGATTTTCAAGGTATCGATGTTTCATTATGTAGAATATTTTATTTATGAAGTATAAAATATAGCTTTTTCTAAAAATGTTTAAAATTTGAAAATATTTAAATTTTCTACTTAACTGATTGTATATTAAATAATTTATGGATTAGAATTACTTTTAAAATCAAGTTATTACTCATGGATTCAAAAATATTCATTTTTATTGATAAATATGCATGTATATGTAATAGTAAAACATATTTTAAAATACCTGGTTTAAACCAAAAAAAACCATGGTTTTGGGGTTTAAAAAAAAAAAAAACGGTTTTTTACCAACCCTGGTTTGGCGATCTATATTATTTGACGAAATGAGTGGATGAGATAATCAAGGAGTACACGCAATTCTGAAATAGAACATTACTATATGTATTAAAACTATTTAAATATAAGTTTAAATTTTATTTTGGGATTGCGATGCATTTTATAAGTTGTTTTCACAGGGTTCAGTTTTATATTTTATAATGTACAGTATGTATGTATTTTAATATTTCATAGTCTTGCAGTTTTATCTATATCGATATTTATAGAGCTAGGGTCCATGTATACCAAATTTTAGAAGTAAAATTGCTTCGCTAATTCATTCTTATATCTCTCATGTGTTAGTTTATATTCGTTCTATAAAGATAGATACTTATTTCACAATCGTAGAGTTATCTGGTGAAAAAATATTTCAGACTGTACTGTGGATTTTTCTTAGGCACTCTTAATATGCTCATTTCTAACTCAAATGTAAAATTTTATAAAATTTTAAAAGAATCTAAGATATACCTAATACCTTAAAGTATTATATCATATTTTCACCGCATGTTAAAAAGTAAAATCCAAATTTTAGTGGGTCGGTATATTATGTTTTGTGTAACTGCATCCCATACATGCAAATACATAACCCTAATATTCAGCAAAATCCGATATTTACTAAATTTGATCTTTATTTTTATAATTCCGTACATTATTTCTGCAATTACATTTACAATTGAAATCTGTCTTACAATGACACAAAAATTTTAAAAAAGTAAGAAAATACGTTAAAGGTATTGAAGTTATTACTTTAAAATTATACCAGAAAGGTTAAATCCTTTAAAAATTCTAATAATAAGATTTAAAGTATTTCATACATGCTTCAAAGTACAAAGAAATGGAAAAAGTTGTCCTACCTTTAACACCTTAATGTCTATGAAAAAAAAATCTTATAACTTACTATATATAAATACAAAATATTGCATCATAATGAAGAGAATACAATCTTAGTCATTTATTTTAGAAAGTCTAACTAAAAGAGGTTTTATAAAAGCATCAAAATTATCTACCGAATTTTATACTTAATTATAATATAAATAAATCCATTATCGGGGCACAAAAATAAATTTTGTTTATTTATTAATATTATAAAAAGACCTTTCAGATAATATCATGATCTTTATTCTTTTAAATATATTTATAAAAAAATACTATGTAAAATATCATCTATAAACTGAAATAAAGGGAAATGAATAAGCTTATGAAATATAAAAAATCAATAGTTTTCTCTTTCATCTTGTAATACAAACCTGATGAATTATTCTTAATCCAAAGATTCACATATTTTAAGAATAAAATGCAGCAGCTCTGCTCTGCGTCATAATATCGGGCAAAATTAATCCGTCAAAATCTGCATAACATGAGATGATACATTTTTATAAGCAACTTATAAAATTGTATTATCGTTTACGATATTTGAAATATTGTTTATCAGATTCCTTCGCTGTTCGAAATAGTTTGTTTAAAGTAATTTTCCTATAAGTCATTGTTTTAGCATTTATATATAATGTATTTAGTACATTTAAAAAAAAACGTATTATGATGAATCGTTGATGAATATAGTCCAATTTTTGAACTCCTGAAAGAAAATTTGTAAAGGGCAATTTATTTTAGTAACTATTTTTTTAAATTGTTAAAATAATCTTCTTAAATATAGTGGAATAATATATTTTTTTATTTATTCAGATTTTTTAATAATTTAAAATGAATTGTATTAAATAATATCTTATGTATTAAATAATTATACTTATTATTATTAAAACCTAATTTTTTAAAACTATTATTCCATGTTTTCAAACATAATAAAAAATGCTGTTATACATATAGATTTCTGTGAATACAATTTATCATTTCATTATAATCTTGGAGTATAAAATCATGACATATATATTCCGATCCAGAGTCTATAATACTTCAAACTCTAGATTTAATAAAATTTCTAAAGTTTTAGTATCTTTTTTGTGGGGAGAGAGAAGGGATAGTAAAATAGATATAAAAAATTGCCACTACATCTCTGGAAAACACAAATAAATATGTTTTGATTTAAGGTAAATTTATTTTTATGATTAACTCTAAATTATTCAAATAACATGTTTATTCTATTTCTCGTCATAGATTATGCGGTTCCAGTTTAAATTCTATGAATAATAAATACTACCTCTGACAATAAAGTTCGGTGGATGAATTCAGAACTATCGATCTGGTAACACTGGAGAAACAAAACGCTGCACGTGCATAGAGGCAAGTGTAGACCATCTTCCCCCACCTTTGTTCAATTGAGCGTCGTTTATGTTCTGTGTAAGACGTGGGTTACTAAGTGCTTGTTCAGTGTGTTAGTTCTTAACTGAGAACAGGAAAATGAATGAAAAAAAGATCAGTTTTAAGTTTGGTTTTAAGCTTTGCAAGACACCGAAAGAGATTCATGAAAGATGGTGTAAATTAAACACTTACCATACTCGCAAGATCTCAATCCTCCAGACTTCTTCCTATTTTCACGACTCAAACTCTCTTTGAAAGAGATTTGACCATATTGCTGACATCCAACGACGATCCATGTGACGAAGCTTTTGAACTTCATTACAAAAGAAGACTTCTTGCGAATTTCCCAGGACATGTATAGCAGATCTCAGCGGTGCATGGTTTTAGGAGATGACTTTTTTGAAGGATGATATGGTAACTTTCGTTAATATTTCATCTACATTAATGCTACAGGACTATTCACCGAACTTTATTGTCAGAGGTAGTATATATATTTACTATTTCTATAATTAATTCACACTTATGGCTATTTAAATTGTTACATCCAGAAAAAAGTTGAACGTTTTTGAAACTTGGACAAAGCATCATCGTATTAAGTGTATTTAAATCGCAATTTTTTTTAATTTCCAGCTAAGCCCGTAAGGCCACTTTTCTTTGTATGATAATTACCTGTGATACCACACTCGCAAATAAGTTGGATTCAACCAATCTTACCAACATGTTTAGTAAGAGACTAACGCTTTTTGCATATTAAATAATCATTTAATGTATAATGAACCAGATCTTACCAGTGCCAACATAGTTATTATTTAATTCAGGATGCTATATACAAGATATGGCCAAAGGTTACCGGCCATTTGTGATTTTAGATATTTTGTAAAATATCTAGAAAAATACAAGAGGAATTATCCTGAAACTATAAGTGTGTAAACATAATAGTACAAGTCATACATTTCCATGAAGATTTTTTTTCCCGAAACTCCATAGGGGACCGTCAACAAAATTAAAAAAAAAAATATATATTTTAGATAACCCTGTAAAAACTAATGTAGCAAATGCATCCAAACTATTGATTATGATTAAGTCGCTCATTTTAATAAACTATGTTCATTTTTTATGCGGATAACATATACACACGCATAGAAATGAAGTTAAAAAAAAAAACCTACAAAATTCTTTAATGTAAGAAGATATTTAATAAATAAAAAAGATATTTTTGTGCAAAACTTTCCTTTATCCTAAGGTAAAAGATCATACGAAATTGACAATTATTTTTAAGATTCCTATAATATGCAGTTATACAGATGTTAAAGTATCTCAGTGAAATGTTGCAACACATACACAACACATATTGAAAATAATTTTTTAAAATTCCACAAAAAGAACAGATTTTTTGATATGATTTCAGCTTTTTTTTCATCCTTGAATGCGTGTACAAAAATATCAATAATAAAAGAAAAGTAGCAGAAATTGGTCTTACAGATGGTTATTTTCCCAAAATTACTTTAAATAACAACGTAAACATTTTATTTTTTCAAATTGTTTTTTTGTTTGTTTTCTTGTAGTTTGTATGTTTATTTAAAAAAAAGAAAATTTGTTCGTTATGTAGTGTTTTTAAAGTTATTCTCAAATAAATGTAACCTGTAAAGTATTTTTACTCGATTTAATCTACTTCCATGTTTAGATTTATCGTTTAGAAAAAATATATAATAAGTAATCAACTTGAAAGTTATATTTAATTACATTCCTTATTTTTAAATTTGTAGAAAAATAAAGGGAAAAAATTACCATATCAGTTCTCGAAAATTTTTACTTATTCAAATGGATTTTGTTTCTTTAATTGAATGCTATAGCAAAAAGTTGCATGAAAGATATTGTTATATAAAGTTTTATGCACATTGTAACAACATATTCCATATTTTTAAAAAGGAGCTTATAGCTCAAAATTAAAAAAAAACAAAAAATTTGATTTTGATATAAAGCAAGGAATATAAGCAGAGGAGGGAATAGACTTAATTCACATGATTCGAAGCAAAACTCACTTAAAAAAATGTAGGATGAAGGGTTTTTATCTAAAACTTTTTAGATAAAAGTACTTGTTTAAATTCCATTAATCTCGCACGGGTGCTTTTTTCTAGAAAAAAAAAGTCTATTTAGAAGGCAACTCTAAAAAATATTTCTACTCTGATACCGTATATACCATGCTTCATTAATCGGACCAAATAGACAAAAGTCGCAACTGTTGGCTCTAGCGGGAAATGCAAAACGTAAAATCTATTTTGTGTGACTGCGACACCACAGGTCAAGAGTTCAACTTCCGACTGGTCATGGATCACTAGGTCCTTCATTCCTTTGGGGCCTTTAAATTAAGTATTAAGCTTGCTTTTGAACTAAACACCGATGGTCTTGCGTTAGGCTGACTTCCTTTCCAGGACATATGCTGCATAATACCTTGGGGCCCAGGGTCTAGTAAAGGGCCCTTTCGGCACTGATCCTTCATGGATTGCAATGCCATAGAGTTCAGTTAAAACGTATTTTGTAACTACTACTACATCATTTTCTAATAATGATACTTTTCTTGAGCAACAACTATTTACATTGAAATTTAAAATTTCAGACAAACACTTTTTCTCTGAGTTAGAAAAATTGTAAACCACTTGAAATTTTTATCAAGTAGATTGAATACAACAGACGAAATTTTCCCAAGTGGGAGAAAAAAGTCCGGACCAGGCTTCGAACCAGGGATGTACACTCTAAAAAATAAATGTGTAAATTGGCTGATTTTACCCATGGATATGTGTAAATTTCTAAAATTACGCACCTGTAGTAAAATTTACACATTTTTTCTCTGAAATTTACCTATTTTTATATGTATTTATCTTATGAAAGTAAGTGTGTAATTTGTTATCACTTGAAAAACTCAGACAAGTGTGTAAATGTTGAAAAATGCCATTATTTACACGAACTTGTGAGTTATTCTAAATTTAACATAATTATATATACACAGATAAGTGTGTAATTTTTTAAAAATGCATACTTGTCATAAAATTTACACATTTTGAACAAAAATTTACCTATTTTTATGTGCATCTAACTTGTGAAATCGAATGTGCAATTTGTTATCTCTTTATAAACTCAAACAAATGTGTAAATGTTGAAAAATGACTGGAACTACGCGTTTTACCTATAATTACAAGTAGAGAACGTTCTAAAATTCGGTTTTGTTTTCATTTTCGGCCCAAAATTGAAGTTTTGCCTAAAATTCGGTTTCGTTTTCGTTTTCGGCCCAAAATTTGAGTTCCGCCGAAAATTCGTTATCGGCGAAAATGCTGTTAAAAATTCGGCCGAAACTATCTGAATTCCAGAAATCTTCTTTCTTTCATTGGAAATTTTTTACATGACTTGTTTATTTGAGCTGTTTCCGCTCAGATGAGAAAACACTTTATTTAATGCTATAAATGAACTTTATTGTTTACAATTATCGACCATGGCTGATTCATGACGTGAAGTCAAATTAAACAAACATGCTCGCACTTAAGACGCTTTTCACCTGCTTATTAAAAGGTGCAAGCTTAACAGTAACCGCAGGTGTTTCGAATGCCATTTTTCAAAAGTTCTAAGATCCTATGTGGTTCATGAAATAATTACAAATACTTACATTATCTACTTTATTAATTTACAGGGCCACACAAAAATATTCTATTACATAATATTAAAGGGGGAAATACTGTTTGGGGCTCGTTTAAATACTAATAAACTATTTCGCATTTTATGAAATTGATATACGTTGTTGATGTTTATTACAAGTTATTACAAGTCTATTATACAGGAGTATAATAGAAAGAAGATAGTATATACAGGGACACACGGAAGATTTCGGCCACTATATTGTATCCGAAATACTATATACAGTACACCAAAATCTGAATATTTTTAATATCACGAACGCATCTCATTTGCTACGCTTGACGTGCAATTACCAGCTTGTTATAAAATAATTATTGACATGCAGAATCATATTTCTAACACACAAATAGACATACATATATATGCACCTGTACGTATAAAGTTCAAATAAAATCAAAATGTACTCTCCCCACCTTCCCCAACACTCTCCCTTCCAAATCCCAAAGAAGGTTTGAAAATTTCATTTTCCGTGCCCGATTCGCTCTCTGTACCTCTAAGAAAAAAAATATTTTGATGTAAATAAAATGTAATTAATTCATACACAAAACAGAATGATCTTCTATTATATGAATTTCATATAATTAAACAAGTCGGATGTGGCAATTTTAAAATTTTCTTGTGTTTCATGCATGTTAATACTTAAAATTCTCTACTACAGTGCCAAAATTAAATAACAATCTATGATCCTTTTGAGGATTCGAAAGGCATGCAATTCCGTGCATTAGTTCTTAAACTAGGACTATTGTGAATATCAGAAAAATTGTACCATAAAAGCGCCACTTTTTGAACAATTTATACCAAAACATAAACAGCAATAATCAAGCTATAATTGAATCTGAAGTTTGATGAAATAATTCGTGTAATAGTTTTTTAAATAGAGCTATTGCAGGGATAGGGAAAAAATCAGTATAGCAGCGTCACCTGTTGAGCGATTGACACCAAAATTTAAACAGAACTATTTCATATCATGATTTATTGAATCTGAAGTTTGATCAAAATCCATGCATTAATTCTTGCTATTGTGGATATCGTGAAAAATGCAGAATATAAGTGCCATCTGTTGAGCGATTTACAGCAAAATGTAAAGAAGATCAATTCATGTCAAGGATTAACTGAATCTGAAGTTTCACAGAAATCTCTGCAGCGCTACCTATTGAGCGATTTACTCCAAAAATTAATCAGTATCAATCTGTATCATGGACCACCTGAATATAAATTTTTATTAAATTCCGTGCATTAGCTCTTGAGATATAACTATTGCAAAGATCGTGAAAAATGCAGAACAGCAACCCCACTTGATGAGTAATTTGCTACAAAATGTAAACAGCATCAATTCATGTCTAGGAATAACAATCTGATTTTTGATAGAAATCCGTGCGTTAGTTATTGAGATATATAGCTGTTGCGTTATACGTAAAAAATGCAGCATAGCAGCTTCGCTTGTTGAGTGATTTCCAGCAAAAACTAATCAGTATCAATTTATATCAGATGCTATCTGAATATTTTTTTAATCAAATTCCATGCATTAGTTCTTGAGATAGAGCGCCCACAAAATTTATATCACATAGAGACAGACAGAGTCACAGACCTGCAAACAAACATTTTGTAAAAACATGTTTATTTATTTATTTATTTATTTATTTATTTATTTATTTATTTATTTATTTATTTTATTTTATTTATTTTTTTTTTTTTTTTTTTTTTTTGTATTTTTGACCTCATAAAACGTGTAAAATCCTTTAAAAACAGGAATTCGAATATTTTCACGAATTTAGTATTTTCGTCTTGTAAAAATAGAAGAGTGTAAAAATGTTTCAGGTATACATATGCCAATTTATGCTTACTGTGAATTTTTGTTAACGATCAGCTGTCTTTAACAAAACGCACTTCTGCGACAATTACATCTGAGGTTTCAAAAGAAAAAAAATCTTAAGCCTGCTGGTTTGATTTTGCAGGTGATAAACTTTCAAAGTTTAGTAATATATGCATTATTTGCTTTATAATTTTACTTGCGCATATGCCATGTGCAAGAGGGGAAAATCGCAGACGATTTTTAAATTAAAGACAGTATAGTTTATTTGTTGATCTTTGGAATACACAGAGAACGAGAACATTTTCTTTGTAAAAATAGCCGTTTATGTACGTATAGTCCGTCAAAGTTTAAAAACTTAAGCAAAAAATATTACAAGAGTATCGCAATATTCTGTGTTTTATACAAAATACGTCCAAGAAAGTTTACAAATGCTTTTGGTATGAGTAAAAAATTCATGCCACTGCTTTTGTAATTATTTCTGGAGTATTTGTTTTCTACAAATAATTGTATGGATTACCATAAAAAAATGAAGAAATTTGTAGATGGAAATCCGGTATGAAAAAATATTTTTTCTGTTTGCTTTTCTTTAAATTTCAATAATTTTGTTGAAATAAATAAAAATCTATTAATAACCCATGTAATTGAAAGAATGAGGCTAAAATGTCATAATTCTATTGTCTATTTATTTTTTTATTTTAGAAGTTTTTATTATTTTATTTTGTGAATGATTTTAATGAGAGGAATTTCAAAATATCTATATGATATACACTATCAGAAAATAATATGATTAACCCAACGAAAAAGAAAAGAAAAGGTAAACAGTGTAAAAAAATTACAATAATGCATATAACCACAGGTAAAATTCATTAGTTTTTACTCAATATATTTTTTTAATTTTTCGAGATTTTTTCGAATTTAGGCCTAATAAAACAAGTTTACAAACCAATTTCTTAATTTTATCACATTCATTTGGATTTTACTTAGGGTGTCAACTATTTTAACTAGTTGATTTAAGTTAGCGATTAAATCGTGATTTTAATTAACAATTAAAAACAATCATTCATTTAATTCAAAATTGATTTAAATCTAAGTGTTTTGAACGACATAAATGTATTAATCTATGATTAATGTAATTTGGAAAAGTTCTACATGTATTTTTTCTTATAAATAAAAAAAAGCTATAAATTATTGTTGCTAAGCTTAATTCCTGAATCCTGCAAAACATTAAATAAAATAAGTTTTTAAAGGCATGAAAACCCTTTCTTTTAAGAAATATATTTAAATCTAAATCTAATATAATTTGTGATGTCATAATTTCCTTTAAGTAATTACATTATTCATTCTTTTATATGAAATAAGCATTTCAAGTATGATAAAAGAATAAAGAAGCAGAATATTATTTTTCCATTCTACTTTTGCAATTATGAACTTATACCAAATACTAGGCTAAAGAAGAATGGAATAATAACTGTTCAACAAATGTTGTAAAGGAAATGTGTAACAGAAAAAGAACTAATTGGTATAAAAATGCTAAACACAGCTTAATTAATATAGTAAACACAGTTATTTAAGCACAGCAATGTATCAATAGTGTAATACAGTTGCTAAATATTATAAAGATTTCAGATATAACTCGATATTCATATATTTATTCTGTATGTGTGTATAAATCGTTGTAACTCCTTTTCACACACACACACACACATACATATATATATTAGCATGCACATACATTGTGTAAGTTATGATTTATGCAATTGACAGTAATTTTTCTTACTACAAATGCAAAACGAGCTGCCAATAATATTTGTTAGTTATGTTGTTTAAGCCACTAATGAAATTATTTACTTGCAGTTTTTATTAATTCTGTTGATTACTGTTTCATTTTGGCTATTTGTTAAGGTTGCCACACTTGCCCCTTATGAAATTAACAAGGTGCACCCGACCTTTTAAAATATAGTGAAATTTACTTGTAATTGTTGCCTGAATTATGTTTTTGTAATGAATCTCTCCATACCGCAGTACTTCTAAATATGTGTACCCAAGACTTTACAAAATAATAGAACTTTGTTTCTTGAGAAAAATCAGGATATTATTAAAACATGTTATTTAAATGTATTTTTCAATTCGTGATTTATAGAAGTATTGAAAATTAATAATTTTTCTATTTATCATACTAAAAAATTATGTACTTATTTTTATTGCTACTAAGCACATTAGTAATATATTTTCTTATGTAATAGTGCCCTTTTTATAGAACAAGCATATTGCCCTTTTTCTTTTTAGAATAAATAGTAAATACTGAATTATCGTTTACTAATTTAAGCATTATAATATGCATTATACACTTAATTAAAGATTGTAATCAATTTAAAATTAAATGCAGCTACTGATAATTTTAATAAATGTAAAATCATTATTTTTTAATATAGTTTTACATAATTATTGCAAAATAGTAATGTATATAACTTTATAGTATTATATTAATTAATGAAATTACTAATTTACAGTTTTTATAATTTTTGTAGTTACTAACTAATAATTAAATTTTATTAATTAAAGTGTAAAAACATAGATTATGTTAGTAAATAAAAGTCTAATTTTTTAGAAACCTAGAATCTATTAATCTTAGAAACCTATAGGCTAAACCTACATCTATTCAATATTTCAATGCTGGAAAAAAGAAATCCGATTTAAATAAAAAGAAATATGATTTAAATACAAAAATTCGATTTTTATTATTATTGCTTTTTAAATCATGATTTTTTTTACACCCTATTTTTACGGAATTTTAAACTAATTTTTGTTGGCCGATCCGACGGGGGAACTGTCTGGTAGGCGGAGTGTTAAAATAAATTTTGTTATTTATAACTATCCTCTAATCTTGTAAATAAAATATTAATGATAATATACCAAAGTGTGATTTTATTTTATGTATGGGCTGCAATTTTATACTTCATTCACATACAAAAAAGTGATTAACTGTGTATTCCTACTTTGTTTATAGCTGTGTCTGGTAAAAATAAGTACGGTTATATGGATTTCTAACAGACAACTATATGGAAATTTTTTTATCACATTTCATTTAAAGCCACTATAGTAAATTCTTATAAATCCGCTTGTATTATTTTATGACGATATCAGAGTGATATTGGCCCTGGCAACATAGATTCTTGGAAAATTGCGCAAAAACTTTCATATAAGACCTGAAAAATGAGCTTTGTTTTAAAAAATAATAATCATAGATAGCAAGAGTTATTTTTAAATGTACAATTTTATAAATAAAAATGTAATTTTCGCAATGAATTATAAAAATTATTTTTTAATAACTAAATTTTTTTAAGTATGAATTTTGCTTCAGTCAAATCATAATGTAAAGTGAATTATACCTTTGTATCTCCGTGTTACACAGCTGCGATATACACTAAAGTCAAAATGACCAGTGAGCATTAAGGGTGCATTCGAAATTTTTTTTTTCACTTTCAACAATTCGAAATTTTCTGATACAATTTCAGACTCACTTTTAGAAGTGAAAACACGAGACTTGCTGATGTGACTTTTAAAGAGATTTATAAGATGTCGTGTGATTTTACTTTTTGTTAAATTCATTAGAATTAGATTTATAAACTATTATTTTCTCAGTATGACCCTTTTTTTTTGTTCCCAGATCTCCCGCTTCGGAAAATTCGGTTCAAAACGTTGACTTTAACAGCATTTTTTTGCAATATTTTCTGTATTTATCAAAAAATTGACAAGCACGGTACCTAATATATTTTCTAAATAAGAGAATTTGCCAGTTTGATGCGCTTGAGAGCAAAAACGAATTTAAAAATAAATCAGAAAAAAGGCAATTTGTATTGAAATACACCCTTAATCGGGGGTCTTATTTCTTACTGCTATCATCCATCATAGCATTTTTGCCACATATGTTCTTAGAATTCTCAACATACGACGATACTGAGTTTGATCAATTGAGCAGTTTTAGATCATTATTGCTAAAATGAATTTTGTAAAATTAAAACGGCTGGAGATAGCCCAGAACAGATTTTTTTTCAAAGGTAAGTTCATTTATTTTACAATTAAACACTTGAAAATTATAATATGGATGGGAAGTGTGTTATTTTCTGCTTATTGCAAATTTGGAAAAAATAATTTATTATTTTTGAGTTTTAAATCATTTCTTCATGTTTAAAACCACATATTCTAACATTAGAGTAAATATTTGCAGTTTTAACATTATATAGCATTTAAGATAATTATTCGGTTTAAATACTATCTATTTCAGCGTGTTTATAATATATTTTGCTGTAAAACTTTGAGTTTTCATTATTTTACATGCTATACATTTCTTATTTCATTTTCTACCCATGACAAAAGACAGCTTTTCATAGATTTCAATTCATGGTTTATCGTTTGTGATTTTTAAATTGAAGACTTTTTATAAGCGTATTGCATTCAAAAACTACAAGAAAAATAAATAAAAACTCAAAAAAAAATGTCATTTGATATCAGAAGAAATAAGTTTTTTTTTAATCTAGTCCGAAAAATTCAAATGTTTACACCAAATCCAATTACAGACACAGAAGCAATTATAACTTTTTTTCAGATTGAACGTACAGTGATTTTTGATCTTGTTTTCGATTACTTAGACTACAAATCTGTTAAAAGGAAAGAACACAACAAACATACAAGTTTGTCCTTCATGCATTTTTTTTTTCGGTAATGAAAACACTTAATTCACATTTTACACTCCAAAGTATAGGATAAAACTATGTACACAAAAATCTGTATTTTAAATACTGCACAAAATTATGTATTTTGCTTGTTACGCAGACATACGTGTAAGAACAGAATATTACACACAAATCTGTGTATTTTGCATGTTACACAGCATTATGTGTATTTCCCTAATACACAGAAATATGTGCAAAAACTGAATATTACACAGAAATATGTGTATTTCCTAGCAATTTACTCATTGAAGCGTGTATTTCAGGAGTTATCAGATAATTTCTACACATTTAGACATCATCAAATTACACATTAAAATGTGTATTTTGAAATTTACAAATTTGGCGTATTTTACACACCAAATTACACATATAGACATGTTGTTTTTGTATCATCGATTTACACATTTTTGAGTGTAAATTTACACATTTTTTTTAGATTGTACAGGCTGAAGCAGCCATTGCTCTTCCAACTGAGCCATCCCTGACGAACACTGGAGGATTAATTCACCCAACTAATCTTAATGACCACACGATCTGGTCTGATACTTTGGATCAGCTCAACAGAATATATCGAAAGTCAATGTATAGAACAGCATAAAACGCTGCATACGAAATTATATTAGATTAATTTACAACACGAATATTCAATCAGTAAATTAATTATAACACATCTGTTCTAATAGATTAAATACGTTTAAAAAATAAAGTAGTCCAGTTAACTGCGATTTATTCTGCTCAAATATTTAAGATAATATACCAGAAGGCAGTGTCAAAAGCTATTTCAATGAACTCTGTCCTCCGGATTATTCGACGATGCATTCTTTGGTAGAGTGTTCGCATCTAAGCTAATGTCCTAGATTCAGGACACCTTTTTAGCAAGATGAAAAAATTGCAACTCATTACTAAAATGTTACGTTTTCAAATACGATTAAGTAATTTTACAAGAGTAAATTATTTCATAACATAAAATTAGTTATTTAATTTTTGTAAAGTAACGAGCTTAATGCATTTTCGGAATACATGTTCCTGTTAATTGCACGAAATGGTTTTACGTAAATAACACTAAAACCCTTGAAAAACACGCTATTTAAAATTTTTGAGATTATATATACATATATATATACCGGGTGTCCCAAAAATGACTGATGGATTTCAAAATTCAATAACTTGCAAACGGTGACAGCTAGTAAAAAAAATTTGCAGGAGGGTTATGTATGAAGTCAGTTTTTTAACCGTAATTTTTGATTTTAGTTCCAATTTAAAAACAATATATGGCGCTCCCGGCGATTGAAGGCTAGGTGATCAGTGCTGAGTGAGGTCAATTTTGGCGTCGATCTGGATTTCAATTGTCGTCAAGCGCCATCTATTGTGTAAAAAATCTCCTGACATTATGCATAACCCTTCTGCATTTTTTTTAATAGCTGTGGGCGTTTTTAAGTTATTGAATTTTAAAATCCATCAGTCATTTTTGGGACACCGATATATATACTTCGAACACTGCATAAATGACCACGTGATTCAATTTTAAATATAATTTTTAAAAGTGTATTAAATTTGCAAGTATTGCTTTAAATTTTGTTCGCATGCGTAAAAATAGATTAAAAATGTTCCAAATAAATTGCATTGCAAAAAAAAGAGGATTCCATAATAAGTAAATGATACATTTTCGAAACATAAAAAGCAATTTCTAAAAATATGAAACTATTTATTCAATTTAAACGACAAATTATGGCAATTTTTTTTTCTTTTTCAATGAGTAATGCATTTGTTTCTTTTTAAAACGGTAGAAAACCTCCAACAAATAGGCCATTATGTTTTGGTAATTGGAAAAATTATTTCATAAGAATTTATCTTAAATTTTTTCAAACTTTGTTATGTTATTTTTCCTTTAAATTAAATTGAAAATTTTCGTGAGTAATATATGGAATTTCGAAAGGTAATGCATTTTTATACTTTATTTTTCGTCTGATTTTTTTCAATATATTACAATAGCAAAATGATAGTAAAGAAGATTTTCATTTCTTGTACAATTTTAATTATGTAATGACAAATTTAAAATATAACTTTTAACATTTCCATAAAAAGTGAGGATTGCATTGACAGTAAATGAAAAGTTGGAATCGTCATTTTATTAAGTATTGTACGTATTTCGAGTGCAAATATGTTTGTAAAACAACATTTTTTTAATTAAAAGTTTTTACTCTATATAGTCAGCATCAACAACAATGCATTTGACTAATTTTTAACCAAACTTTTGGATTATTTTTGAAAATCTTCGGTATCACACGGGCATTTTAAACTCGTCAGTATCATTAAATTTTTGTCACCGAATACTTTTTCTGTATAACAATCCTTCTTTTTTTATTGGAGGTAATTAATAGTTAGAACAATTCATGACAAACACTTTCTACATTGTAAAAAAAAGGGTCGATCTACTAAAAAAACTTTAGTGATCCTTGTAATTACTGAAAAATATTTAGTAATCTTGGTTACAAAAAAAATCTGTAAGAATTACTAGAAAAAAGTTAGCAACGAATAGAGTTAATAGTTTTACATTTTTAATAGCTCTTACTAAAACTTAGTTGGTGTGGCCTTGATAGCATAGTGGTTATAGTAACGGACTCCAGGCTAAAAGGTCCCGGGCTCGAAACTTGCCACCGCCAAATACTCCCCGAATGTATGTAGTGTCTCGTTAATAAAGGGATTATGAAAATCCTGTCGGAGCAGGTAGGAATGTTTGGGGCTGCCATCTATTGAGGTTTTGCCGAAAATCTTCCGCTTCAGAAGTCTGGATGCAGCTCGAAGGAAGCTCCTGTCCTTCGGGCGCACGTAATGGTTATTAAAAATAATTTTGGAACTATTACTAAAATTTGCTTGGTGGCTCATACTAAAAATTTTTAAGTTAGTTATACAAAAAATTCTTTTGTTCAGTTTACAAAAGAAATGCTTGTTTCACTTGCAAAAAAAAAGTTTGCAATGGTTACTAAAAAATTCTGTGGAATACAAATTTACTAAGAAATTTTTAGTAACCTATTGAATTTTTTTTACAGTGTACGAGGACTCGAAAATTTGCTTAAAAATTGTATTGTTTGTATTGAACATTGTAACGTTTGTATTAGAGACTTTATTGATCATTGACTTAAACCATGAGCCACTGCTATACGTGCCACTTAAAGTTCTCAGAATCCTTCATTATTATCACCAGTTATTTTTTATTGTTAAGATTGCCTTATTAAATCGCAGAATTTTCGCGATTCAATAGCAGAAAATTTTCTGTTTTGAAAAGCCGGTGGTAAAAAATTAAACATTAAACAGAAGGCTTTCGTCCGGAAGAAGTTAACATTGTGAAAATATTGCAGTGCAAAGATGTAGAATTAAAGTGTTATAGTTTTGCCAGTTTGGCCTCAAGTTTTATTCAGAAATTTCGAGTTCAAACCAAAGATTAAGAATAGCGTATTATGTTTTATTTAATCACATATATTTAATGATAACCAAAATAAGATTGCTTCGTTTAAAATTGTTAGTGTGAATTGAAAATTTTGCAATAAATATGGAGGTCAAACTGACAATCTTGATGTGTTGTTGCACGAGACGTCAAAGTTGCTGCTACTTTCATGGGAATACTTTTTAACATATGGCTTTAAAAGAGTTGCTCGAAAAGCAAACAATTTTCTTTTGTCGGAGCCATTTTGCGATCTCACGAAAGGGCTTTTACTCCGGAACAGTATAACAGCTTGAAAAACTGACAATTGTCTTTTCGTGAAACGTGAATGGGATTCTTATAAAATTGAAGAAGGACATATAATTTTTATCTCTTCAAATTAACTTGGGTACTTTCAGACAAAGGTTTTTCAATTATTAGAAAAATTAAATCTATATATGTGTATGAAGAAATCATTACAGTTCGCTAGAATCTACTCATATTGAAAGCAATATAAATCTTTTTGTATCTTATGGTACAATATTTAGACAGTTTTTAAAAAATAATCTTAATTTGTTATTCAACTGCTTTTGAGTAATTTTGCATCGTGACGTCTACTGCGATTTAAATTATCCCCCTCTCTTCCTTCTAATTAAACTTTCAATTTAGTATTAACTGAAAGTAATTTAAACTAGACATCTATGATAAACCTATTATTAAATGTAGTTTAAAATTTATTTCAGACACATATAAAAATATTATGTTTTACCATGACTTGTTATATCATGGTATGTTGTATCATGGTATGTTGTATCATGGTATGTTGTATCATGGCTTGTTGCACCATGCCATGTTATACCTACAGCGAGATACAAGAGGGGTGTTATACCTTGGTTCTAAGGTTACTATTTTTTTTATTTACAAGGAAAAAAATGATTAGCCCAATAACAAAGTTCGTGAAAATCATGAGGAAAGCATAAAATGAACAGAATTATAATTAGCATAACAATAATTAGCAAATAAATTTATGTTTTATTGCTTACGTATTTTAACTTTTTTTAAATTTCAAAATTGTACTAAGATTTATGGCTTTTATCAGATATAAAATAGTAGTAAACCCCGAGGCTTTGTTCGTGCAATGCTTGAAATAGGACAAGTTATATTTGTATGTCTGATTTTTATTAAAATTAGTAATGTATTTAAGAATAATTCGAAAATTTTTATTTAAACCTCAATTTGATTATTACACTGCATCATTCCGAAATAAGACTTTAAATAATAAGTACAGTCGAACCTCGTTAATACGCGAATCAGGGGTCCGATCAAAATTCGCGTATTAAACGGGTTCGCGTATTAACTGAAGGTCGCGAATTTTTGTCGAATGATGTATCTAATAACAATGTATGCATAAAAAACACATTTTTTGTCAATTTTTATTGTTTTTAAGACATAAAATGGCATTTTATTTATTTTAATCATTATGTGCTTATTAAGCAGGAACATTTGAAAGCTGAAAATTCAAATAATCGTTATTTTCTCAAGTAAAAATCCTATGTATTTTCAAATTTAGATTTATTATTATAAGACACATGAATAAGACGAACACAAAAATTTCTGCGGACCATATTGATTAAAACTAATGTTAACAAAATTGAAATCTTTGTTAGCTATACAAAACAGATAGATGCGATATTAAGTAAATTTTGATAATAAATTCAATTAAAAAAAAACTTACTGAAGTCAATAATGTCATAAAAATTGCTTTTTAGAAAAGTAGCTGTCAATTTTGACCTGTTCGACATGTTGTCGTACCATCACCATGGTGTTTTCCGCCTTATTTAGGTAGTCGTAAAGTTCGCTTGTTGAGGGTCCTTCGTCCAGTGACGAGGCATACTGTCTTAGAAAATTATATCTGTAAGTTTGGTGAATGGAGATGGGGCCGGAAGCGCAGGTTCATCATCTTCTTCATCCTTTTCCTGTTTGTCAGTCGCAGTTACATCGGCGATGATATCATCCAGACCTCTGAGTTCACAGATAACTAGATCTTTGTTAATATTAATCAACGTGCCTAAATCGACAAAATTTTCCCCTACAGTTTCTTGTGCGGCCAGCCAATTTTCTTCAACATTAGGGTGCGAAGTTGGCTCTGTGTAAATGATGTCATCGCTACTTCCGAAACCCGCTTTGTGAAAGCAATTTGCAGTTGTTGGTCTGACACTCTCCTTTGCTGCGACGCGAGCCTTGCAGTTTACTTTGGCGCTGTTAATTATTCCTCTGTCCATTGGCTGGGTGACACTAGTCGAATTTGGAAGTAGAAATTCTTCTTCAACATTATTCAGATCTTCGTTATCTTTTGGATGCGCAAGGCAGTTGTCCACAAACAATAACACGTGGGGCGATTCTTTTCTCATACGCCGATCAAAATTTTGAAGCCGTGTTGTAAAAATGTTGCCCGTCATCCATTCTCTACGCTAGCTTTCGTACAGGCAGGGGAAATTCTTGACATTTTTAAAACATCGTGATTGCTCTTTAACCAACTGCTTCAATTTATCTGATCCATCAGAGTTGGCACCGAGCAGAATAGTAAGACGATCTTTACTCAGTTTGCCTTCATGGCATGTTTCTCCTTTCATGACCATTGTTTTACTGGATGTCAGCTTGTTAAAAAACCCAAATTCGTCCATATTGTAAATATCCCGACTTGAGTAGTTTTCTACAAGCTGCGGAAGCACATTAATTTTCCAACAGTGAATATCTTCAATGTTGACTGCAGCTGACTCACCGCGCACTTGCTTGAATTTTACGCCATACCGAATTTTAAATCGATCCATTTGAGGCATTAAAATCTAGCAATCCAATTTTTGCTGCGATTTCAGAAGCTTTTTCTTGCATTAACCCTTTGAGCTCTGGTGGGCAAATTTCGTGAAAATTCCAAATGTCGCTTTGGCACCAGTATTTTGCAAAGAAAAAAAAACCTCTTAACGGCACACACGAAAAAATGCGTTAACCCTTTTTCAAGTAAGTTTGTTTGAATTTTCTGGTGCCGTTGTGACATTTCGAAATTAAAGTTATGTGGTAGAAAATTCTACCATCAGAGCTCAAAGGGTTAACAAGACGCCTATTGGGATATTCGTAGAGCGCGCTTGAACAAACCATTCGTGAAGGGCCTTTTTCATCTCCTCAAATTTGGCGGTTTTTATTTTCTTGTTATTTGTTTCTACAACCACAGCTTGGTGATAGGTTAACGATGGCATTCCTATTCTTTAACTCTTTCTGGCACACTGCTCTTTAAAGTTGGAATTTAAAGAAAAAAAATTAGGCAATCTATTTAGGCCTAGAGGAATACACAGGTATTGTTTTGTAAATATTGCACTAACCATGTTAATTATACAGCTGTTGTCGAAGTGGTCACCTCCCATAAGTAAAGCATTGATAAGCGCAGTGAAAAGAGCATTGCTGTGAAGCGCGTATTACAGTAAAAAAAATTACCTATTATTTAAAAACAGTAGAGTTTGATCTCTGTGGTGCAGCCATCTAGAACTCATAAGAAAGATTTAAAGTAGCCATTAGAATAGTTTTTAAAATATTCACGGAGTTTTTGTGTCTCTAAACAGGGGGAACTTTAGGTGTTGCCGACCCGGCTACACTGCGCGTTAAGGGGTTAACAAAGTCCTTAAAGTTGACTCAGGTATGCCTTATTCTTTTTCGAACGCAGACTTATTTGAGACAGCTTGGGTTTCGTATTGATTTATAATTTGTAACTTCTCAGTGATGGAGAGAGCCTTTCGTTTAGTATTTTGCTTTTTCCGCCATTGTTTTGACTAGATTATAAAAGCATAGACAGATATTGTAGACTAGATAAAACTGGGAGCAGCGAAAAGCGACTCTCTTCTTTAAAAATAACACAGCACTGATGAAACAGCGATTGGAAAGACTCACGTGATTAATCTGCGATTGTAGCCCATGCTCCATCTATCGGTTCTACCGCTCTAGTTTAGGGGAGAGGGGGCAGAGGCACATAATTTCTTAATTATGGAGAAAAGGTCTTTTCATTTTTGCTTTTTATAAAAAATAACTGACCCGCGCAGCCCGCGCCCGCGATGAATGAACCTTATATGGACTTCAAATATGTATGATTTTATAAGTTAATACCCTTTTTGTCTACATTTATATTTTTAAATGACAAAAATCGCGAGAAAGTATTGAATTAAAAGTTACATTCTGATTTGAGTAATTTGACTTTTGAGCCTATGCGTACAGAAAGCGAGCGAAACCACGAAAAAACACTCGGATTTTTACTGATTTCAAAAAGTTTTGTATCAATTATTTTTTTAATTTACAAATTCTTAAGTAGCGTCTCATGATAGGTCGAAATGCATAAGTTAAAAATCTCTAAATGCATATCCTTTAAAATTTTGAGTTTCGATTAAAATTTTACACTGTGGTTTTACATATTCACCAAATGAAAACAGGTGTTTTTCAAAGTAGACAATGTTTTTAACTTTTGCACAACGGTTACACACACACAACTTCGTCTCGCTTATGAGATTTCATTGGGAGAGTTTTTATTGGGCAGTCTTGTGCTAGGCTCGGAGGGGTCTAAATCTAGTTAGTGTGTGGTTTTGAGGGGGAAAAGGCTCATTTTAATTGGATTTAAATAATTGTTGTATAAAATGATTGGGAAAATACGTCATCTAAAATTTCGTATGTTCAGAACTAAGCTCATTCGCGTATTAAATGTAGGTTTTTCTTTCTTGGGACTGATGAAATTTCGCGTATTAAGCGGGTTCGCGTATTAACCATTCGCGTATTAAAGAGGGTGTTTTATATGCATAAGATAGGAGTATTTCAAGGGACCAAAGAAAATTCGCGTATTAAGCGGTTTCGCGTATTAAGCAGGGCGCGTATTAACGGGGTTTGACTGTAATTCTAATTTTAAATAAATGATAATTTAGAAAATGTCTTGAAACTTTTATGCTCAATTCAAACGTTTCTTTCGTTTGAAGTATTTATTTTTTTTAGAAACAATCTTCTTAGTATGCATTTACATCTTGAAACTAACCATCATTCAAAATCCAAGATTCTTTTCTGCGAGTCTACCATTTCTCTAGGGCTAGCGGCACTAACATAAAATGCCCATGTTGAAAAAGGTACTGTCATCTATATTAATAAAATAACAAATCGCTCTGTCTGTGTGTGTGTGTGTGTGTGTGTGTCTGCGATAGTTAACGAAAACCACGGTACGTACAAAGCTCAAAATTTTTCTGAGAGTAGCCATATATCTCTCCTGATGCACCGGATGCTCAGAATTTCAAAATTCTAATTATTAACTGAGTAATTAATTAAATTTCAAACCCCACTCTCATAAAAAATCGCTTTTTTTTAGCTTTTTCTTCTTTCATTCTCTTATGGTTGATTGGTTGCATAAAATTTTCGCAGAAATAATTTAAAAAACTGGGACTGACCTTTAAAATTCATAGACTGGCAAACTGTCAGTTTAAATGAAGATTTTTTTTTTCAATCACATGTGCTGTACGCCATGGAGGAAAAAGATAGGTGGTGGCGAAGTAAACCGAAAAAAAAGGTTTGCAATATGAAACCATTTATCGCTGAAATTTTAATGTATCAAAATAAAGCACAAGGAAGGAATTTTGTATTAATAAGACGGATTGGAAGAAATTAATTACAGCTGAAGCATATTTTACGAAGAAATAGTAATTTTTTTAAATGTTTTTTTCTATTATATTATTTATTAAAATAAATGTTTGCATTTAAAATAATTGAAATTGGAAAATTAAAAATAATTAAATGTCAAAAATAAATTAAATAAAATATTGAAAACATATGATTTGAAGTAAAAAATTTTATTACTAAAAGTTTTCTCTTTTTAAAAAAAATTTTTTTTAATACTTTATAAAGTAGATGAAAAATATTTATGATTTAACAACATATTAATAATTCCATGTCAATATGTAAAGTATAGTGATGAAAAGATTCTTTTACAATCATGCATGAACCCTTAAATAATAATATTAATCTAAAACCTAGATTTCAGAGTGCAGACGATTTTAAGACATTAACGAAAGAATGTTGATTTTTTAAGCAAAGTCTTAAATGATACTTCTATATTGATATTTCAAAGTCATATGATAAAAATATTCAAATAATTCTTGCCTATGATCTTTCATGCATTCAGATCGTGTATTACAGGCAATAATGGCACAAAACGTAATTTTTTAAACGAAATTTTAGTCATCTATTCAATAACCGTTTAAAAGGTAAAAACAAAAACAAAGAAATACTGGTTTAAACCACTTTGAATTGATCGGAGTTTCAAAGGACATGGTTTTGTTGGTGCTTATTTGGACTCATTGTAGCGGATTTTAGAGTTACATTTTTTGCGTTACCCCAAGACATTATACTGCCACTCTATTAATTTATTTTTATTATATGGTTGTACGCATATTTTTGGCATGAGTCATAGGTGAGTTGCAATAAAAAAACATTACACAACACTTTTCTATGAGTTTATTTTTTTAATCATTGATTAAATTTAAATGTGTTCTATTCAATTTAAAATTGTAATATGGCTTTAATTTGTTTTTAAAACAAAAATAAAATAGCTGTTTGGCGTACAATTGTTTGTATCCGCAAACGATTCATTCACCATAATAAATTATCAAATAGCAAAATAAATTATCTATCAGAAATAGCCATAAAAAGAATAGTAGCAAAACTGATTATAACCTTAATGTTTAGACTAATTTAAACATAACCCGATCCCAACCAGAAAAAAAACAGACCACACTCCGATCCGTGATGCACAAAATTTCCGTCAGTATAAACTCGACCCTGACCTAAAAATTCTGTTTGGAAAAAACTATGGATTTGATAACTGACCCGAACCAAATCTGAATCACGCAAAAATGTTCAGGTGAAGCATAACCCGATTCAAACAAGGAAAAATAATTTTCGTGGGCATGAAACCTGACCCGAACCTAAATATTTTCTTTAAAAAAACCTGAAATATGACTCGAACGAAATCGGAAACCGATAAAAATATTCCAGAGAAAAAACAGATCACACTCCGATCCGTGATACACAAAATTTCCGTCAGTATAAACCCGACCCTGACATAAAATTTCTGTTTGGAAAAAACTATGGATTTGATAACTGACCCGAACCAAATCTGAATCACGCAAATCACCAAAATATTCGAAAGAATCGTAACTGGATTCGAGTATGACAAAATAATTTCCGTGGACATGAAAGAGATCAGAACCTAAAAATTCTATTTGAAAAAATACCTGATATTTGAATCGAACCAAATCGGAACCTGATAAAAATTATTCCAAAGAATCGTAACCGGATCTGAATAAGACAAAAATTTTCCATTCACATGAACCGAATCTGAACCTAAAAAATTTCTTTGAAAAAAACCACGAAATCTGAACTGAACCAAATCTGGACTTGAAAAAAAATATTCCAGTGAAGCATGTTCTTATTCGAACAAGGCAGCATAATTTCCGTGAACACGCAAGAAAATCCGAACCCAAATATTCCATTTGAAGAAAAAGCCGAAATCTGAATTGAAACAAATCTGTTCCCGACAAAAATATTCCAAAGAACCATAACTGTATCCGAGCAAGGCAAAATAATTTCCATGGACATGAATACGACCCGAACATTAAAACTCAATATCAAAAAATACCTAAAATCTGAACCGAACAAAATCTGAACCTGACAAAAATGTTCTAATGAATCAAAACCAGATCCGAACAAAACAAAATAATTTCCATGGACATGAAACCAATATATGGTTCGGTAACATTTAGGTTGCAATTACATTATGGTAAGTCTTTGATTATATTTAATTCCCCGTTAGGTTACAGTTAGGTCACGGTTAAGTTAAAGTTAGGTTAAAGTTAAATTTCATTTATGTTATGGTTAGAATAAGGATATGTTACAATAAAGTGAAGGCTAGGTTACATTTATGTATTATTTAATATACGGTAAGGTATTCTTAAGTCAAAGTTAGGTTACATGCAGTTTATGGTTACGGTACAAAAGTTTACGGTTAGGAATTTATCCATAGAGTGGACATTACGCATGATTTGATTAAAAATAACATTTATTTTTGTTAAATGGCTCTGAAATTATAATACTACATACCAACATTTTAGCTACCAGCGAGTATCGATTTCATTCATGGTATAGTCGGATTTAAGAGTGATATAATTAGTTTGAAATTCAAAATATTTCACTTGGGATTTCTATGTGAAAAAAAAAAAAATTAGTTACGTGACTTAACAGTGATTTTTGATAATTATCAACACTAACAGGAAAATCACGCAGTCGTTGGATACATATTCCCTCCCGCGTTTTTCATCACTCATTTTGAGTATTTTTAGAGCTTATTTTTTAAACCGATTTTTCACACACTCAGTGGCCACGTATTTCAGACAATGCATTTCTGCATGTTTCGAGTTAACGATAAAATCATACAAATTTCAAGTTCGTTTAATATTGTTAATACGGACCCGGGCAACGCCGGGCGGGTCAGCTAGTCTTTAATAAGCCAACGTTAGTGTGAAAATCAGTTTGGTATTTCTTAAAAGTCCATAGAAGCGTAATTTAAAAAGTTTTTCAAGGCTTTTTTTTTAGAATATCTGTTGTTTCAACTTAGCACAAGTGGTAGTAGCACCAACATAATAGACTATGTAAGAGTGTCAACATTGATACTCAATCATTACCTTTATAAATGATTAATTATCCCTGAGCTTGGATAGAAATCGTAATTTAAAAACATTTTAAAACGCTTTTCGCTCCTTCCCTTCCCTTCACAATTTTTTTAATTTTGAACTTACTTTCGTCTATCCTTAGAGGACATTTATATTTTATAAGAAACTGCCATGCCATATTTCAAGTTTTTTTACTCTTTAGTACAACAGAAATCGCCATTTTGAATGTTTTTTGCTCATGCAATCCTCTGTTGATAGTGTCATCGACATAAAATATAGCTTATGTTTGGTGTGTTTTAACAGGTTCTATCACCGCCAATTTGCATTTGAAATTAGCTTGATACTTGCTGAGACTGTTTACAAATCGCCATTTAGAATGCTTTTAGGACTCTTTACGACTTTTTTCACCCTTTTTAAATTTCAAATTTTGGAGGAAATGTTGTCAGAGATCATTTATATCTCACAAGTGAAACATGCAGGCAACATTATGCGTGCTAAATTTTATCTTTCTAAGCCCTTCAATAATACAAAAACCTCTTTTGCTACTGCATCCACTTTGGAGTAGCGACACTGACATAAGATATAGCGTGCTGAATCAAGGACTTTCGTTTTTACATCATTATTTTTAAAATTGGTTCGTTACTTCCCGGTATTGCTTAAAAACATGAATTTAGAATGTTTTTAGGACGTGTTTGGTACAATTCACACTTTTTATGTTTCGTATTTTGCAGCAAACTTTCTAAGTGATCATTTTTAACTCATAAGTAATTGAAATGCCGAATTTCATGTTTTTAGGTCCTTCAGTAACACACAAGTCTCATTTTTAGAACGTATTTTACTTCTGCATTCCCTTTTAGGTAGTGATATCAACATAAAATAATGCTTATGTCTGAATGTTTTTCAGGCTATGTTGTTTTATGTTATTCTTCAGGCGAACACCAACATTTTGGAACTATTACATTTGAAATCGGTTTAGTAGTTCCAGAGATTAGACGTGTAAATAAACAAACTTTACTTCTTTTTAATATAGGTATACAAAATATTTTATTAATTTAAAGTTACTTCCTTAAAATGTGAAACTAATTAGTCTTTCAACTTAATTAAACAAATAATCTTTATACACTAAAAAAAATTAAAGTTCAATACAATGACAATGCTTCTAAAGTAATTACCTGACTATAAGATTGCTTATTTTTATCCGTATACATAAAGCGAAAACAAGTAATATCTAATATATGTGGATTGTATAAAATATCGAAGCACGATTTACATTTTATTATTATCTATATTTAAAAAGAATTTTGAGTGTTTATTATGCAAAAGAAGACACTGTGCAAAAATTTACTTTCCTTCTCCTCTAATATTAAATGTCGCAAAGCAAAATATCACTAGCAAATAAGCAGAAAATTAATTTCTATGCAAATGAGATAAAAACATCATGAATTAAGAATGCTATTAAACTTCGAATATTGAATAAAAGTTTTTTCGTACTCATTTCGTTAGACGGCCAATGAAACCAATAAATATTCATGAAAAAAAAGTCAAAGTAAAAAAAAAAATAATAATAATAATAATAAATTTTTAAGTTAAGTCCATCGAATGATATAGTTAAATTTAATCCGAATTTTGATAAATGATTTAAATATATTTAAAAGATTTGATCTTTTCAGCGTACTTGAATGACATATAAAATTTTTCAGATCCAAGTTTAATGAATTTTTATTGCATGTTTATTTATTTAAACTGTTTGAGTTATTTAATCAAAATAATGTACCAAAGCACGAAAAAGAAAGCAAGAAATAATTTTTTTAAAAATGAATCTCCAAAAAGGATGCTAAAGGAATATTTGAAGTTTATAATTTAAATGTTTATAAATAAATTCGAAATTTAAATTAAAAGAATGTCTTTATATTGCTTCCTTCTTTTTGTACTTCATTGAAAAAGGCAAAAAATTTGTTTATAGATTTTCGACGCCATAGTAGTAAAATCTCATTATCCATAAACTCAAAACCCAAACTTTTAATCCTTTGCCAGTCTTGTAAAATTCAAATATGTGATGTTTTCTTCTCAAGAATATTGTTTTTAATGTGAGAATAGAATTTTTTATTTTAATATCATATATATTATAAAGCAGAAGTTCTGAAACTTCCAAACGAGTGTTTTCAAAAACTACTCGATGGATTTTTTTGCCGATTGTATCATTCGATAGGAAATATTTTTCCGAAGGTTTATGATTCAAATTTACAGGGATAACTCTGATTTTTCGTAGTAAATTTCGTATTTTTCGGTTATTTTTGACAAAAGGGTTGCCAGTAGCTGTTTTTGGCGAAAATTATAATTGCTAAAAGAAATAAAATGGCTATATCTATTAGAAATATTACAAATATCTTACAAATAAAAGCAGAAAATAACTACTGATAATATTAATAATAATAAAGAAAGACCGCTTAAATGAGGCGTAATATTATAAAAATATATTTATCTTGAAAATGAAAAAAATATTTGTAATGCTTAAAAAATAAATTAACGCGAAATATAACAATTGGTTCAACTTTTGGCGACTTATCCCTGGTGTTAGAATAAAAACACGAATTTCAGAAATTGATTAAATGAATTTTGAATGATAGTTATTTCCCTTTTTATTATTTTCTTTCTCTTTTTTATCGAATTTTCGTATAATATAACTTACAGCAGAAAAAAGCAGATCTGATTGTAAAAGACACTGTAAGTTGTGAGTTACTATTCGTTTCTATACCATTTTCATCTTGCTTTTGTCGCCAAAGATTGTGTTTTTAAGCCGAAAATGCACTACTGACTTAATGCCTGACTTAGGTTCTTAATGGTAGAAATAATGGTTTTTTTTTTTTTTTATTTATTTTTTTATTTAAGTGAAGATAATTTTTAGAGTATATTTTAATATTCAATCGTAAATTATATAGATATGAGTATAACTCTTTTATTTCTTTTTGCAAATGTTTTCATTGTTAATTTAATTTTTCTTGCGCCATTTCGTCAATTTCACTTACAGGAAAAATTTCAGTTTTAAAATTTAAAAACTGAAGAAGGAAAGATTACCCCATCGATTAAAAATCTACCCCCAAATTCCAAGATTAAATGTCAATAATGGATGATCGTAAATGTCACATTCACTTGACATTAAGTATAATATAAATACTAATTATGTCATCAAGTGATTTTTAATTTGACATTTTATTTCTACTTTTATATATGTTCTGCTAATTTGTTTTTCGTTATTTAAATGAAAATTTATATTAATCTATATAATCTGACTAATAGTTTGGCGATTTGTATAATTTGGCGAAATTGGTCGACGGTATAACCAAGTAGTACTGAAGGAAAATTTTTGCAATTCAAAGTAAATTTATGCAATTATGCGTTATTACTATAGATAAATTCAACATTTTGAAGTGAAAAATTCCCGCTGAATAAAATTTACAAGTCTTTTTTAATTGACCATTTCCTCTTCAATATTTCTTCAATCAAACTTTCACTATTCTCTTTCGCGCAGGCTAACAAAAATGTATTTTAAATATTTTATTAGATAAAACGTAAATAACATTTTTCTATTTTTTTAAAAAAATATTTTTAAAATCTAATTCTACCATTATGTGTCTTACAGGACAAAATAGCAGAATTATTTTTAAAAATGGTTTTATTTGTTAATTGTATGTTATTTTTTTTATTTGGGTGTTTGAATTTATTTTTGTTATCAAAAATTGCGATTTTATACCAAGAAGGCATAAGCCGGAACGATGTTCACAATTACTAGATTCTCTCACTCTCTTTTAAATATGTGAGAGCATTTTTAGGATTTTTTTTTTTAATGTTTAATTGTAAACATATAAATAGCATTTATAGAAAAAAAAATGCGTATAATGTTTAAATTTTAGTATAAATGTCTTCCTCATCCAAACTGTAAAATAATTTAATTGCAACTTTTTAAAGTTTTGGCGCAGATGTCATATACGCACCACATTCGCACGATTGCAACAAAATGGCGATTTTATGCCACACATGGTAAACCGACTATGGTTGTTTATTTACTAATAAACTATTTATTAACTTTCATTTTGTTTTTTAAAATAATATAAATCATTTTGTTCTATAGCTATTAATTAGACTTTTTTATTTATTATTTTTTTTTCAAATAATACAAAATAATTAAAAAATATTTATGAAATTGGTAATTAAAAGCCAAGTTCTCCAAATTGGCGCCAGAAAATATTGCGCCAATGTGGTGCATATATGACATCTGTGTCAAAGTTTTTTCTTATACATAAGTAGGGGAAATGCAGTATAAATACCGATTAAAGTTTTTTCCAAATGGAAATTTTGTCACGGATTTGGTCATATACTCATCGAGGTATCTCACTGGCGCCAAAATGGCATTATTTGCCTCATATGGTAACTCAGCTATAGTTGTTTATCTGATGATAAGTTGTTTATTTACTTTTATTTATTTTCTTTTTTGAAATGATATTTGTCGTTTTGTTCTACAGTTACTTTTTATTTATTGTAAATTGCTGTTTAAAATGATAGAAAATAATAAAATATACATAAATTTCTTTGGTATTCTAAAATGAGGATTTTGCCACATTGGAGTTGCAAGATAATCGTGCTAAACCTATTGCGTATATGATGTCTGTGTAGGAATCTTTTGTGAAATATGAAAAGTGTAAATTGGCTACTACTTGATTATCACGTCAACCAATTTCGCCAAATCGTTCGCCAAATTATACAAATTTATATAATTTTATCTTAAAAAACTAAAGAGAAAATGCTTAAATACGAAAGAGCAAATAATTTTGTTTTCATTTTTCAGGAGGAAATTTTGCAATAATAAAGTAATTGTTGTTGTGAGAATTTTAATGTATGTTTTTTTAATCAATGGCAACTTGCTGTAACGAAAAATGTTTATTATTTTTTTTCCTGCTACTGTTTTGTAAGAGCTGGTTTTGAGAAAGCCGTGTTAAGATGGTATTCAAATTTTTGAACCCTTCCCAATTACCACCCCCTTGGGCCGATTTTGCTCATTTGCAATTCCCACTGAGATATTAACCATCTCAATGTACTTGCCGAGTTTGAAGATGATTCTTGCATAATTATGCCTTTTATCGCGCGGACAAAATTTAATTTATAAGCTTTTTAGGTGGGAGTAGCTTTGGGTTTCTGGCTTCACATAATGAAAAGTTGTGAAGAAATTTTTCAGAAGTTGTACCTTGGTAACGACTGTAATAATTAACATTTCTTCAGATAAGGGAAAATTTTAAATCCTGTTGCCATAATGGTCTCATTTCGCTTCCAAAATGTGCACTGTTAGTAATAAACTAAAATAGTTACTTCTAAATAGCTGGTTTTTGCGCAACGTTTAAGATAATTTAATATCACAATGGTGTCTAAATCGTTTTCAGCAATGAGCAAGGTGCTGCTGGAGGTCCAAATTATTTAAAATACAAATTTAAATTCACCAGTTCGTTTCATCTACGGTTGATTTTGAAATATTGACCAGTGCAGCGGGCATAGCCTGCTAGTATGTATATAAAACATTTAAACGAATTTAAATGTAAACCCTCCGACTATGAATCATTATACGGTACACTAAAAATCCATTAAATCGTTAGATTTATATTACTTTAAATATTGCTTATATTGGAGTGAAACATGGAGCTTAGTGACATTATTAAAACGGGTTTATCAGTGAGAAGATTACAAATTGGAAATTGTACACTGTAAAGAAAAATCTGTAAAAGTACTAAACATTGTCTAGGAAACTGGGATTCCAATAATTTTCCTGGAACGATAACAGGAAAAATCCATGTAACCGATTCTAAAACTTGAGTTTTTGTTGTTATCGTTACAAGAAAATTTCTTGGAATCCCAGTTTCCTAGATCAAGTGTAGTTCCTTTACAGATTTTTTTTTTACAGTGTACATCAAACATGATAACTGGGGTGCGTTCGTACTGTTTGTAGTTTTATAAATATTCAGATCTTGGTGCAATAGCTCTTACTCTCTTGTGTAAACATGGATGAATAGAATTTTATCAAGATTACATATATTTAATTCAGTAATACGAAAATTATATGACTCCAATTTAAAAAGGAGGTAATTACTATACCAACCTAATATTATAACTTATCATGTAATTATGATACAATTTAATAAAATGAAGAAAATTGTTATTAATATCTTCTAAAGTTTGTATCCAATTTTCATATAGCTTCAAATGACTGGTAGAGTAGCGTCCCTCTTAACCGTCTTTCTCTTAATCGGAACTCCGTTATAACGATAGATCTTTTTTCAAAACATTAGGCAAAATTGAGAAGGGAGAATGTCGGTTCTAAATACATGACCGTTGACCTTCATCAGGATTTAATTTAGGGTGTTGTTCGAAAGTTAGGTGGTACATCACCCCGAAATCTATGATATGCCCCCGGAAGATTTGATGTTTCGTGTTTTTAATGATCAAAAGTGCAATACTCTCCTTCTGGAATTCTATAATGTCTTATCTATGTGCAAACTGTTTTGTACAAACATTTAAAGAGTTTGAAGGATGGAGGCACGTGAACAGATTACCGCAGAAGATGTAGAATAATGATTTATGTGTGATAAAACTTGCAAACATGAAACATTATTTGACGAAGATATAATTAGGACTGTAACTGATGTTCAATATAAAGACAATTCTGATAATCATCCAGTTCAAGTTGAAATTCCTAAAATTTGTCATTCAGAAAGAGTAAATGCCTTTCATTTGGCACTACGATACATTCAGCAGCCGTTAATGCCTTTCACGGTTAAACTTATGATGTTGGAGAGTTTATGCTACAAAATTTCGGGCATCTTGTTTTAGACAAGAGAAGGTCATTGATTTCCTCGACTCACAATTGGTTTTCTGCCGATTTGTAGACAGAAAGGTTCAATTGAAAAAAATAAAAATAATCTAAAGTCTTAGTCACCTTTAACGATCGTATAACAACAATTTTGAAAATATTTTTTGGAGGCATTCATAAAAAATGTAACATATCGGATTTTTTGTTGAGTTATCCCTTTCCGAATGATTTTTGGGTATATTGGTGTTGAATTCTGTTGGTGTCCGGGAAAGGGCGTTCCCTTGAGAAGCAATGAGATGTCTCCCCAGGAAGATTTGAGAGTTTGTGTTTTTAAGAGCGTACACTAGTCACGCGGTAAAAGCCGAGCGCTAATGATAAGTCTATGGGAGCGTTCTTTTCAAATATCTTGCTCAAATTTTAATATTTTTACATGATTTTTTTTTGCATAGGATAGCTGAGGACGATCCACAACCGGCCTAGTTTTTACTTTTTCAATTTCGGTTTCAGATTTTTTTAAAAAAATTATCTTTCAAAGCCGGTTTAAACAGGTTCTGAAATTTAAACTATTATAATATAAAAAATATAAGCAAAATCGAAAAAGTAAAAACTAGGCCGGTTGTGGAGCGTCCTCAGCTATCCTATGCAAAAAATTCATGTAAAAATATTAAAATTTGAGCGAGATATTCGAAAAGAACGCTCCCATAGACTTTACATTATCCGGGTCTTTTTGAGTACTTTTTCTGTGACTATTGTGGGGCCTTAATGGTCAAAATATGCAATCCCCAGGAACTCTAGAATACTCCTCTTCCCGAACCATAAAACCTGTCTCAATTCATCACTGGTGTATATATATTTTTCCTTTTTTTTTTAACTGCAAATTCACTGTTGAACTGTTAGAATCTATTTTGTAAGTTTTCATTTAGCACCAAGTATTTATAGTAAAAAAAATCCCAAATTTTAATAAATTATTCAAGACAGATGTTGAAGAAAAAAATACTTTAGGATAGATAAATGTAATTGTTACTCATTAATTTGGAATTCTGCTATTGTTTTTATAAATAAACACTTTCATAGAAAAAAGTCATCATTTATTTAGCCATCAGTCATATAAATATGTATAATACTTAAAAAACACCTTAAATTTAGATTACACAAAGTAATAAACAGTTGAGAGTGGGGTTGAGTTTGACTGTGGGAGGAATGGGTCAGTAGGATTTTCTCTTTATTTCTCATTCTAAACTTTTCCTCAATCGTACACAAGACGAAACAATGGTAGCGTAATCTTCAGTTGAAAAAAATTTGGTATGTATGAGATACAAATATGATGTAAAATGCAAATTTTACATCATATTTTACATCTTTGGTATGTATTTGAAACTGTATAAAGGAAAAGATTATTAAAAGAAACAAAAGTAGATTTGCTTCATATACTTCTTATGCTTTTCGTACAACAATGACTTGTTTATGCATGTATGTATTAGTTTGCCTATTTATGAAACATTGTATTGTATATAATCCATCATTTAAAAAAAGATTAAAAGCAACATTTTTGTTTATAGAAAAAGTTTAAATCAAAACAAAGAAATGGGGAGGAATGGGACATGCCAGTAAAAGGGGGAACGGGAAATATCGAATTCCTTCTTTTAATAAGACTAATATAAATTGCTAACATGCAAACATCTATAGATGATATACTAATTATAACATTTACAATATATTTATTTATTTCAAAATGTAAATTAATTGAAGTGATGGTTTTTTAATGTCATTTATGTCTGACAATCCTGAAATTTCATTCCAGTCATTAAGATATTGGAATTTTATATTGTGGCACATACATTACTAACCTACAATCTTTGATTGTATATCTGGCTGTCATTAGACTATCTGTGCCTTATAGCTTTATTTTATTGCTGTGTCTTACCTCCCTGTATGTGGGGAGGTATGGGACAAATTTTGATACTGGCACTTTCCTTAACTGTAAAATAGTTTTTGCATGTTATGTTTCTCTATTCTTCAGGGATATTTGAAAGTGTTTCCACCTTACACTCTATAAATTGAATTCTTTTGTTTTTGTGTCAAAGTTGATTTTCTAACTCTATAAAAAGTGTTCCAGAGCACCCCACTCTCCCATACATTATGAACTCAACATGTTAAAACAAATTTTATCCTGGCGATTGTTTATATCTTTCTAATAAAAATTTCACTTAATTTATTTGAAGTAAAATTTGTGAAGGTGTATTTTCTCAAATGTTTATATGTATCTTTCAAATGAAAATTAAATTTTCAAATTATCATTTCTTGAAAATAAAGTTTAGCAATAAATTATTGTTATCAGTATTTTAAACGAACTGGAACTGAAAGTTTTGTATCGAAAACTTTTAAAACATTTTAACTTCTCTTATTACAAATTTCTTTATTTTTATTTTTCAGAATCTTTGGTGACACAAACCCAGTTACAGGAAGCAAAATCTCCAGGGTAAATGAAAAAATAATAGTACAGCTGCAGAGCTGTCATTAAATCTAGTTAATGTACTAAATCGATGAAATTTATTTTAATTTGTGATGTTATAGCAATAAAATAGTTTTACTATTACTTTTACCTTTTTATTGGTGCTTTTTTATATTCTCAATAAAAAAAATTTAAAAATTGCAAATAATATTCTGCGTAATCCAAATTTTAGGCTTACAGTAAATTATATTTGCATAAAGATTATTAAAAGTTAGATTCATTCATGTAAATTTGTGAAATCATTTTCCTTAACATTTATTTTAACAGAATTTTGACATTTATTCATTTTGTACGATGAACCATTTCTTTAAAGTTTAAATAAAGTACTCTAGAGAAATAAAGATTTCAAAATCTAAGGCTTTACAAAATAAATTGTCTCGTCCAAAATTGTAGACTTAATATATAACGAAAAATTCCGATTTGCTGTACACATTCCTGTAGAATAAAAGGAAATTTTCTATGAAAGTCAAATGAAAATAGATTTAATTCCTTTTCGAGGAAACACATAATTTTAAGATCTAGTATTATTTGATGATTTAATTTCGGCCTACACTTTAGACATTTCTCATAAATGAAATAACGCAAAAAATTTTGTGACTCGTGTTTTTACTAACTTCTTTTGAGAGAATTTATGATGGAAAATTATATTATAAGAAATATTTTATTATAGAGAATATTTTCTCTTTGATTTTTCAAATGAAGTAAAAGAGATTTTGTCTATATTGTGAAAGGGATATTTTCTTTAAAAAAAAACAGACTATCAGAGATAAGTAGAATACAGTAAATAAAAGCAATGTAAGTAATGCTTGCCCTACCTTCCAATCTTTTCCAACTTTCCAATTTTTCTTTTCTTTTTTTTTATTTCAATCAAACAAAACTAGAAACTTTATTCAATAAAAAAATATTTTTTTAACTAACTACATAGAAACTAAAAACTTTCAGTAAACACTTTTTGGTTCAAATTCTAGCTTTATGACTTGAAAAAAATGCTGGACACCTAGAAATACGGGCTATCAATGCCGAGGATGCATCTAAAAAGCGGGAAGTTTGTGATAAATATTTTCAGATTACTTTTCAACAATTCCTTTTTAATTATACTCTAATCGTAATTATAATTTTTACATACATGTAAAGAAAATAATATATTAAGAAAAATCTCAAATTTCCCAGACAATATTCTATATTATTGAAATTTTTTAACTATCAATTACATTACTTAATAACGATATTGTTCATTAAAATCGCTATTTACAAGGGAACATGCAATTTACAAATTCAATAAAATCATTTCATTGTGTTTATTCTGTTGATCAGAGTTTACGCCTCCTAAGAGTTTCCGGCGCGAAAATTCTTCCACACCAGTATTTTATTATAAAAAATTCCTTATTAAATAAGCTGAAATTTCGCGGGTTTAATATAAATTTATTTTTCTTTTAAAAAATATTGTTATTTCTCCTAGAAAGTGCCATGAAGCATATGATCCCTGCCATTGATCAATGTTATTCTTTTAATGTATGAACATTTGATTTGTGATATGTTTGTCATATTTCTTTTTAAATGTTTGATTGCTAAATTTTCCAATAGTCTTCTTTTTCATACTTCCCAAGCAGTACTGAAACTGATGACTGGATTAATGTAATTTTTTCATACTAAATAAGAAATTCATAACATTTACAGCAACACACAAAATATTTCAAATAGTATGTAATCCGAAATACTGTACATTATCGATGACGGCTATTGGATTGATGAAATGAAATGTTATTTAAGCGCTTTTAAGTTTTATTAAATTTATGCATAGTATATGGTATGTATAAATGGTATACAAGATATACATGGCTATACAAAAGTGTTCCAAAATGTTACTGAATATGAACGTAACTTACTTAAAGAAGATTTTTGAATAAGTTATGCATTTTTACGCTGCACTGCATTCAGTTTAGTAAAAAATTTTTGTAGAATATAGATAAAACGATATACAGGGCCATGCAAAAAATTTGATACATGGACCTCTATGGACGCCATTCTTTGCAGTGGAAGATAATCTCTTGAAATGGGATTTCAGTAGTTTTACGAATATTTTAGTTTGAACGAAGTTTTAGCTAAATACTGGCATGCAATAATGCAAGATGGAAATAAAAAAAAATATTTTTCTATCTCGCACTATTTTGAGAAAAGAAAAATCTTCCACATACACTTTGATAATAATTGCAACAGAAATATTCTACAACATATATATATATATTTATTTAAATGCAATTCGAAATGAATACAAAAATATTCACCATACCAACATAAGTCACACCAGTCCAACATAAGCTATTTCCGTGGAGAAACAAGATTGAATGTTTTCTGTTTCGATACTTTTCGAGGAAAATAGCATTAATGTTCCATTTACTAATAGGATAGTACTTGGAAAGGTTATCAAATCAGCAAAGACAATTACCCGTTAGTGACTATATTTTCCTCTTTCTCGCATCATTTTTACAAAAGAAAAATCTTCACATATACGCGTTGATAACATGTGCAAAAGAAGTACAATAGAACATTCGCATATTTTTTACTTCTTTGAGAAAAGATTATAAACAAAAAACGTCACTGGCAGTCCTGCGCTGCACAGCAAATTCTCAAACACATAAACAAACACATTTAAAAACCCTTTTTGTAATAAAATGAACATTACATTAATGTGCTGTGAATCAGAATTCTTAATGTACAAAGCAATTTTTGTATTGTGATTGCGTTCTCAATCTGTTTCAAAAATCTGCTATATACAGGGTTCAATATGTTACCTGTCGCTGACCTTTAAGTTTTCAATCGTTGGTCGTAGACTTATAGTTTCAGTTACAAAAGCGTTTCGAATGAGTTTAAAATTCATGTTGTAGTATTTTTTCAATGGTATTTTATAAAAAATTTCGAAATCTAACTTTTTATACGATCCCCGGATTTAGTAAAAGTTTATGCATATCATAAAAGATACAAAAATCTTCTGTACTTCAAAAATTGACAGAATTAGTAAATTTAAAAAAATTGAGATTTTTGCACATTTTTTTGTCTTTCAATGAGCAATAAGTTAAGAAATCATTTAAAATACTTAGAGATTGAAGATAGAGTACACCCAACAAACACATGACTTACGGCCTCAAGCCATATTCGTTGCGGCCATACTCAGTTAAGGCCATACTCAGTTAAGGCCATACTCAGTTAAGGCCATACTCAGTTAAGGCCATTTGTAGCCAAACAATAGTGTACCGTAAGTGAGGCGCCGCTAATTGCGGCAGTTGCCGCCGAACCGCACGCGTTTCCGCAGCGAGAAAACGGTTGCGTTTTTTTTTTACCCGTCATCACTGAAGGGCAGTTTCGGGCAAGCTTGAAATGGCCCCTCATCATTTAAAAAGTACAGGCCCAATATTATCCGACCCGAATATTACATTAACGCAAGAAAATGTATTTTTTTTTCTTTATTTATTTTAAAATAAGCTTAATTATTATAAATGTGGCATTTATTAAAAATGTAGATACATTATGAGATTTATATTTAAGACAGTAAAATAGATTTTTTTTTAGTTTAAAACTATTTAAGGAATATATATATATATATAAATGTAACAAACATTTACATTTAAAAAATGTAAAATATTTCCAAACTATATTTCAATATCTTTGCATGGCTATATTTTTATGGTTATGCTAGAAACAATGAATATATTAATTTTCAATTTATCTTGATTTTAATAGCTGAAATAAACAAAATACAAATTTATAGGAAGTACACCAGACTCGGAACAATACAATATTTAATTACAATAAGATGCATTCATTTATTGAACTTTTATATTGTGCAAAAAATCTACTTGAAATTTAATGATAATCGTGATTTTTTTTTCCCTCCAAGTTTCATGAAAAAAATATTTGCTATGAACAAGTGAAAAAAATATTGCTTTCTTTGTTTCAACAAGCACATTTTGTTGAATATAAGAGAGTAGAAAAAGTGGAAAATAAACTGTTTCTATAACACAATTTTTTAATATCATTTGAAATATATTTTCATGTAAAATAAAATTCTTTGAAAAGGAATTTAATGTTCAGTGTAAAATAAAAATAAATAAAAATGATTTTATCAAATTTCTTATAAATTTATGTATATTTATTTGTTTTATGATTAATATTAAATTATTATTAAAAAACACAGATGTCATTTACCTGGTTTTAAAGAAGCAACCTCATTGGGGAAATACCTCATGGGGCACTTTTTGCTTTTTTAAAACATGCAGGATTTTATTTTGAAATATGAACTTTTTTATCGATTTTTCTGTTCCTATGACTTCGACCTTGTTTCTGTGACTTTGAAGTGTTAACGACATTTGGATAGGAACCCTATCCAAATGAGTATTCTTACTGTTTTAACTTTACCTTTTATTCTATGCTGTAATATTATTTTAAATTAAAAATTTTTTACACTATATCTGGATGGGGTGCCCCATCCAGACATCCTGATCTTGTTCCTCTTAGATTTTGTTTTTTTTTGTCATTGTTTTGGCGCAGCATGTCCCTCAAGGGATTTTGTGCCACTAAACCCTATACAACCAACCAACCATTTAAAGAAGCAAAAACCTGGATTTGTTTGAAAACATTAATATTTTGCTATATAAATATATATGTTTATTATATAAATAAAAATTCCGTAATTTAATTAAAAGATTTTTTTATGAAAAAAATAATCATAAAACGCTTAATGATTTGGTTTTGAAATGTGCAATAATATTTTAAATAAATATATTTTTGTGAGCACTTTGGAATAAAAATGAATATTGTTAATTTTCGGAATGTAAATTTATTAAATAGGAAGAAAAGTGCAAATATAATATGTTTGGTGCATTGGTTATAAGTGATAAACATGATGAGTCATTGGATAAACGTTTTAAACAATTGTTTAAAACAACTTTCATTTAATGGTTCGTCACATTTACTAGAACATATAAAAATAATTGTTTTCATAATATTAAAACCAAATAACTTATATATGTTATAACTTCTTTAATAAAAATTTCCCACGAAATATTTTTTCGAAAGGAAATCTCTCGCCATTGCCTCCTTACAGAGTGGACAGTGGCCAAGGTCATATGAGGTGCAGGAAAATTTCTCGGAAAAGAACTCGGACCCCCATATTCGCCCCCTCCCCTTCCCTTCAATTTTGCAGAGTCATGCATACGCAACTTCATTTCATTAATTTGGAATCGCACTGCAGTGAGGAGGGAATGGGTGGTTATTTATCGCCCAATCCACAAAAAAATGGACATGAGGATGAAAATTTAAATTTCTTTAAATAAGATTGAAATTTTGCATATTAACTTTTAGGAGTGTATTATTTCATATTTTATCAAAAAAGAATTAAATTTTTGTCATTAACATACTTATTTTAATTAATAAAGTGACACTATGACTTTGTAAAGTAGACTGCGGCAAAAATCTTTACATTTCATGGTCTCGAACAGCTGAACAAACATTCTGAAAGTCTAAAAACTTGGATATATATGATCTGACAGCTATTATTGAGAGTTTTTGTCTGCAAAGAAGTATTCACTAATCTTCATTACAAAAAGTAAGCATATTAAATTACTCTTAATTATCGTGTCACACCCGCAACAAAAAGTTACATTTATATCACTACAGAAAAATATTTTTGATTTAAAGTTATGAAACTTTATATTCAAAAATAATTTATTAAGGTACTTTGAATTACAGACACAAAAAAATTAATTAATTTTTAAATTATAATTATTGAGCGTTGCGGGCGGGACATGTCCCTGTTGCGGGTGTGATATTTAATTAAAGTCACACCCGCAACGTCTTTTGAAATTGATTACAAATGTATATTTGAGCAAATTATATGTAAATTTATATATGAATAATGTGCTATAAAGCATGTACTTGGCAGCTTTAACGATATCCTTAGATTTAATAGAGTAAATTCCAGTTAATAAATAAAAAATTGCATCATCTCAGCATGTGATACTGTGTGCAGTTGATTTATTCAGTTTGGATTGATAAAATTGTTGCTTTACTTCAAGAAAATAATTTTATTAGTGATATATGATTAAGAAATTAATTTAAAAGTTAAGATTTTTATAGAAATAAAAAAAAAAGGATATTACGAAACAATATTTTAGCAATTTTCTTTAATTTTGTTTTATTTTTTATATATTTTTTTTATTATCTTTTTTTTATTTATCATTTTTGTGTTATTTGATAGCATTTATCTAATATATATATATTTAGTTTTTTAAAATAAGTAAAGCAATATTAGGGGAAGATTTTTTTTTCTCTTTTAATTCAGATTAAATAAAAAGTAGAAGTAAGAATAATAGAAACTATTAAAATATTTATTAAGTTAGCATAAAATGTATATAGTCAGTTTGAAATTAACCAAAAATTAACATAATTAACTTTATGTAAGATTAGAAATTTCAAGGGATAAATATTAACAATTTGTTAAGTATAAATTTTTGGACTTGAAGTGCTATATTTATTCAGTTTACACATTAATTTCTTCTCTTTTGCAGAGAATGAAGGGTACAGAAAGTTCACGATATCATCGAAAAAAGATAAAAGAAAAACCTTTTAAATATGAAGCATATCTACAACAAGAGAAGGAAAGAGATAAAGCAAGGAGAGAAAAGGAAAGACTATTTAAAAAACAACATGGTAAAGGATGGCAATCCTTTTGCATTTCATCTCATGGTAAAGGATTTGTCGACGGGGATTGGTGCAGTTGCCAAGAAATGGTAACACTAGCAACACTTTGCAACTATAAATTCAGCTTCAGATTTTGCCATGTGTGTAGAAAAAGTCCTAAAAAATATAAAAGAACTTTGCTGAATGTGAAATTTCAGAAGATATTGTGAAAATGCTTCATGCATGTTGGCACCAAGCACAATGAGAGCTCAACATTCAATCGATACATCATGTTGTTTCTATTGACGTAGGAACAATTAATATAGCGATAACTTCATAAAGTGATCACAAGAGAATTTTGTTGTTACCATATTTTGTCAAAAATATAATATCCAACGATAAGAGTGTAGTTGGAAATTTTGTAGAAGTTGTTTTGTTCTTCACATTAAAAAAAAAAAAGGTAAAAACTTTGATGGACAAATAAGACAAATGAATGGAGATGATATAGAATAAGAGTATCTGAAATAAAAATAAGAAAATGTGTCTATTTGGCTCAGTCAGTCAGATGTATCCATACTTTGACAAGGATATAATATCCAACGATGAATGTGCAGTTGGAGATTTTGTAGAAGTTGGTTTAATCTCGACATTAAAAAAGTGAAAACTTTGATCGACAAATAAGACAAATGGATGGTGACTATATAGATGTAGAATGTTTGAAAAAAATTTAAGAAAACATGTATATTTTGCCCAGTCAGTCAGATATATCCTAGGAAAAAAAGAGCATTTTTGTAAAAAAAAGCTATCACCACCAATAATTATAAATTCAAGATTAGAAATGAAATTTGTTTGATATTTTCCTCTCTAAATCTTATAATTGTAATATTGATTAATTCTTTAATTTAAAAAATCTGCCTTGAAAATATTTGTGTATGTCATTATTTTATTGGCTATACAAGTCACACCCGCAACGAAAATTTTGAATATTTTCTACAAAAGCAAGAATTGAGTAAGTAATTTAATTTTTTCATAGAATAATTATTTAAGTATTACTGTCTAATATTTAAAAATATCAATTCACTCAGTTGTCATAATTCACAGAGTTTTGCGTTTTTGCACTGAAAGATGAAAATGCATGTCCTTCTTATGTCACACCCGCAACATGTGGAAATTATTATTTTCTTATAAATAAATGATACATTGGAAAATTTTCGGATTTGGATAAATGTATGCGTAAGTGGTCTACATTGAAATTCATACAAATTGAGACCAATGCTCAAAAATATTTTTGCTGGTGACAAATTTAAGTTGTGTAAATGTCACACCCGCAACTTTGGATTGGGCGTTATAAAAGTTCTAGGATTGTACAAGTAACTCATACAGCATATATGTGTGCTAGTAAATTATTTGTAAGTCTTATTAATTTTTGTTTATTCATTAAAGAATTGTAATTTTAATTTAATCTGTGTTTTTTATACATTTTGATTTTATTTTGTATAATTTAGGGAATTTATATATTAGATTGAACAGTATTTTTTAACATTTTCATTTCGGCAAATGTAAAATAATATTTATCTTAAATAACAGGATTTACTGATGCTATGTTACATTAAAATTATGTTTAAATTAGCAAATACTGATGCTTTTTACAAAGTAATTGATTACACAGCGAAAGCTTGGGCAGATTAATTTAAATAAGGTTTATTCTTATAGGTGAAAAATACTTTATTTTCCCTTTCTATTTCTTCAAATACTGTAAAATTTAATTCAAATATTGTAAAATTTAATTCAATAGATGTATAAAATGAATTATAATAAAATAACTAAATAATTCTTTAATGAATAAGCCTAAAATACTGGAAAAGACTTGCAAATAAATGTATAAAAACAATAAACAAAAGTATAACAAACACATTTTAAGTTATAATATACATTTTATATATTAGATCATATTAAGATTATATGCATAATTTGAGTAAAAATTCAAAATTTTTTTCTGTAAAAAAAGGTTATCAAAAATACAGTGCTTTGTGCGAAAAAAAAAAGCATTAATGCTCATTTACTTACACTTTTCAGGAAAACTATAAGTTTATTTAGATTAAACTTTATAAAATTTTTCAAAAACACAGTACATGATATAGTGAATTAATAAATTTGTTTATTTTTTCAATAATATACTTTTAAAATTTGCACGACATGCAAATATTTAAAAGGACATTGCATATGAATTTTAAAAATATATAATTAAAAAAAATAATTCATTATGTCAGATATTATGTTTTGGATATTTTTTTATAAAGTTCATAATAAGTGGATTTATAAATTTTATTTATTTACTTTTAAATGTACCTAAGAAATTTTTTTAAATATAAAAACATTTTATCATTTAATTAACCTTCTAATATTTTTTTAGAATAAATTTTGAATTATGCCTAAATAATCTTTAGGGCAATTTAGTGGCTAGCTTTACATCATTAAACAACCTTAAAAGTCATTTTTATGGGCAGCTGTGGGCTAAATTTAATAATTGGGAAACATGACTGGCAGGGAGATGGCGAGCTTCCACCAGGCCTTTATTTTTTATTGGCCTTTAAAAGAGTGAATGTGGCCAGTTTGAGGCTATACACCATTTATGGTAAAAAGTTTGTGGCGCGATTAGCTTGTGGCCATAATGCGGCCGCCGTGACACATTTTTTACGAAGCCGTTACGGCCAATGTTAGTGGGCCTCAATCAGACACTTGGGGCCAAGGCTAACGAAGCCATAAGCGGCCCGTTAGTTATGCGTTTGTTGGGCAATGTCTTTTTTACACCTTTAATTTGTATCGCGAAATCATGGCATCATCAAAGAGAATTATTTCATCTATAAATTTTACCTCACCTCTATCCCCCTTGGTAATACCCCGATTTGGCGAAATCGGATAAAGGTCGTTTCGCCGTAAGAAAGACAATGCACCCTGATTTCTCTCTCAAAGTATTTTAATGCATCTCTTAACTGATTCTTCAATGAAAGAGAAAGTCATGTATATAAATTTCAAAGCTTGAAATTTAAAAATTCTGTCAAATTTTGTAGTATACTGTAAAAAAAGGGTCGATCTACTAAAGAAAATTTAGTGATCCTTGTAATTACTAAAAAAATTTTAGTAATCTTACTCAGTTACAAGAAAATCTGTAAGAGTTACTAGAAAAAAGCTAGCAATGAATAGAGTTAATAGTTTTATATTTTGAATAGCTATTACTAAAACTCGCTTGGTGTGGCCGTGTTAGCCTAGTGGTCATAGCACAGAGTTCCAGACTGAAAGGCCTCGGGTTCGAAGCTCGACACCGCCAAAGACGTACTGAGTGTATGCAGTATAAGTATTCGTTAAGTAAAGGGGTTATGAAATCAAAATTGCGCAGGTAGCAATGTTTGTTGCTGCCATCTATTTAAGCGTTACCGGAAATCTACCGCTGCAAAAATTGCGTTTGGACTAGCTACTAAGAATCCGTGAGTAATGATTACTAAAAATAATTTTGGAGCTGTTACTAAAATTTTCTGTCTGGCTCATGCTAAAAATTTTTTAATTAGTTACACAAAAAATTCTTTTGTTCAGTTTACAAAACAAAGGTTTGTTTCTCTTGCAAAAAAAAAAAGTTTGGAATGGTTACTAAAAAATTCTGTGGAATACAAATTTACTAAAAAAATTTTAGTAACCTCAAGAATTTTCTTTTACAGTGTGCAGAAGTCAAACTTTTTATGTTGTATCTGTTACGATATGTGTAAATGTAACTATATAACCAGGGGACCGTATAAAAAATTATAAAATTTCTTAATTTAAGAAAAATGATTTTTGCACTAAGCAATCCCACAACATGAATATTTACTACATCTGAGATGTTTTTGTAACTGGAACTGTATTTCCACAACGAGTGGTTGAGAAATTAGAAGTCGGCGATAGATAACATGTTGACTCTGTATAGTTGTGTTCTTAATATGTTGTAAGAGTATTGCTATCGAGAAATGTGTTCTAAAATTAGTGCTGTTAATTGTGTTAAATTAGTGTTGTAAATAGTGTTGATGAAAGTATGTTCTTATAATAGTATTGTGTTGCACAACACACTGTAAACACCACACAATTTAGAATACTGTAAAACAACACATGTGAAATACTTTCAAAATACTTTCTATAGAGTACTTTTAAAAGTACACATTTTAAAAAATGAAATACCGTATTTACTCGTGTATAGTGTGCACGCGTGTATAAGGCGCACCCCTACTTTACAAGTAAAAATGGCGATTTCTTAAAATCTCGTGCATAACACGCACCATAAATTTGATACGCTAATGAAGAATGACCAAATGAATTTCAGTAAAAAAAAAAAGTCAAAACAAACATTACACCAGATCAGAAAAGAAGACTAAAATGCATTTTTAGACTTCGGGTTGTAAGAAAATGACGAGAAATAGGAATGAGTGACGGTAAAGAAATTGCTAATTAGCGTTTAGATAATGTCACTATCTCTGTTGTATAAAAAAATATACGTGTGGCACTCGGGGACTGCCACGGTAAAGCTATTGCATAGCATTTTTTATCAACTTATGCAAAAATACAGCGTCAATGTCTGCCGAAGTCTACCGAAGGATACCGTGCCGAGGTCTGCAGAACTGAAACGAGTGTTAGGATTTTTTCTCGTTACGGAATTTCTAGATTCGGTCGCCGCGATAAAAGCTATGCAATAGCTTAATAAATTACCAAACAAAATTTGGTCACGCTACGAAAATTAGATCACGAGTTATAAGCATTTTAAATTTTTCGAACCTCACGGTATGGGGGTCTCCTGTCACCAAAAAATTAACACTGTCTCAATAAATTACCAAACAAAATTTGGCCGCGCTACGAAAAGTAGATCGCGAGCTATAAGCATTTTAAATTTTTCTACCCTCACCGTGGGGGGTCTCCTGTCACCAAAAAATAAAGCTGTCTCATAATAAATTAACAAACAAAATTTGGCGGCGCTACGAAAATTAGATCGCGAGTTATAAGCATTTTAATTTTTTCGACCCTCACCGTGGGGTTCTCATGTCACCAAAAATTAACAATGTCTCATAATAAATTATGAAAAATTTGGCCGGGCTACGAAAATTAGATCGTGAGTTATAATCATTTTCAATTTTTCGACCCTCACCGTTTGGGGGGCTCTCGTCACCAAAAAGTAACACTGCCTCATTATAAATTACCAAAAAAAAATTGGCCGCGCTACCAAAATTAAATCGCGAGTTATAAGCATTTTAAATTTTTCGACCCTCACTGTGGGGGGGGGGTCTCCTGTCACCAAAAATTAACAGTATCATAATAAATTACCAAACACAATTTGGCCGCGCTACGAAAATTAGATCGCGAGTTATAAGCATTTTAAATTTTTCGACCCTCACTTTGGGGGGTCTCCTGTCACCAAAAATTAACACTGCCTCATAATAAATTACCAAACAATATTTGGCCGCGCTACGAAAATTAGATCGCGAGTTATAAGCATTTTAAATTTTTCGACCCTCACCGTGGGGGTCTCATGTGACCAAAAATTAACAATGTCTCATAGTAAATTACCAAACAAAATTTGGCCGCGCTACGAAAATTAGATCGCGAGTTATAAACATTCTAGATTTTTCGAACCTCACCGTGGGGGGTCTCTTGTCACCAAAAATTAACACTGCCTCATAATAAGTTACCAAACAAACTTTGGCCGCGCTACAAAAATTAGATCGCAAACTATAAGCAATTTAGATTTTTCGACCTCACCGTGGGGGGTCTCTTGTCACCAAAAAATAACACTGCCTCATAATAAGTTACCAAACAAAATTTGGCCGCGCTACGAAACTTAGATCGCGAGTTATAAGCATTTTAAATTTTTTGACCCTCACCGTGGGGGGTCTCCTGTCACCAAAAATTAACACTGCCTCATAATAAATTACCAAACAAAATTTGGCCGCGCTACGAAACTTAGATCGCGAGTTATAAGCATTTTAAATTTTTTGACCCTCACCGTGGGGGGTCTCCTGTCACCAGAAATTAACACTGTCTCATAACAAATTACCAAACAAAGTTTGGCCGCACTATGAAAATTAGATCATAAGAAACATAAGTTTGAGACTTGATATCTTAATATCTGAAAAATACCGCGTCAGTGTGTGCCGAAGTCTACCGAAGGATACCGTGCCAAAGTTTGTCGAACTAAAACGACGTTAGCCGAGTGTTAGGTTTTTTTCGTTACGGATGTGTTAGGATTTTTCGCGTTACGGAATTTTTGGATTCGGTCGCCGCGCTCAAAGCCCGTGATAAAAGCTATGCAATAGCTTAAAACTGCAAGGAGTGAAATAAATATAAAGTAATACTTCAATTAAGTAACATTTTCCAAGTTTTAATATCTTCTTTGAATAATTCCTTGTTTCATATTTATGTAGCTCGACTGCATCCAACAGTAAAAAAAGTATTCCGTGTATAAGGCGCACCTAGGAGTTTTGCCCAAGTTTTTTGAAAAAAAAAAGTGCGCCTTATACATGAGTAAATACGGTAAGAGACAATTTGCGTTATAGAAAGAAACGCAGGATATTATTAAAGGAATTGACTAATTTTTACCAATAACTGTCAGTGATTGCATTTCCGGAAAGATCATTAAATTTGGCTTTTTAGGCATCATCTATATTTATACCAATAACAAAACTTTTTGCACAATCTTATTTCTGGCACAACATATACGCAGCACATTCACGACACAATAGAAAACTATTTTAATCCAAAGTGTTAATTATTATGTTCAATCTTCTTTTGCAAAAGTTTTTCACTATTTTCAAGTTTAGTTTTTTTCACGAAAATACAGTATTGAAAGTGTTTCGATTACTTTTTTCAGAAAAGTAACAAAAATATTTCATTTATTCATAGGACACTATTTTAAAAGTTATCAAATCAGCAAATATGGGTTTGAATGCTATATACTATTTTAAACATAATTAGTATAGGATACCCGATAAGCGATATTGGATTATTCGTACCATTATATTAGTTAGAACCTTGCATTTCACATAATAGAAAATAATTTATGTAGTTCGAAACAAGCAACATTGCTGATATATTTCGCTTCAAATTATTTTTAACCAAAAAAAACTGTCGTTGAAAAATTAATATGTTTTAATAAATTGAAATTTATACTTAAAGCTTTTAAAATGTTGAAATTGCACTTACTAAATATTTCATGCATGAAATTTTAAACATTCTACAGCAAGGAAAAATATTTCAAAAATCTTTTACCATCACAAATAACTGTATTAGAATGAAGGTACTGAATAACTCTTCACATATTTTCAGAGTTTCAAATATTTCAAATTCTTACACATAACAGTGATCTAGCATTAAATAAAAAAAACTGTACACGGTATGCTGGAGAATATCTGATTTGCCGCGGTGAATTTTTCTTTAAAACACCCTTTATTTAAAACTCGAATATAAGAGTTTTGACTCATCCAAAGTTATGATAACATTAGAATAAATACGCAAAGTTTTATAAAATTTTCCTTAACATTTTATAAATATATTTCAAAATTATTAAAGAAATGCTTTAATATGCTTGATGCTAAGCTGAGGTATGATGTAATGTTAAAGTAATGAAATTGCGTTTTCCTTGTATATTACTGCTGATTAAAAATACTCGTATATTGTACGTAATTAAATTTATCTTTTAAGTCTAATTAGATTTAGTTGCTCATAGTTGAATTTATTAAGCATTTAAATACGGTGTAGTGGACATTCCTTGAAATTCTTCAAATAATAATAAAATATTTGTTTTCATGAAGCCTAGAGTGTTTTATTTTTATTTTCATTTTATTAAAACTAAACATAACTGGATTTTTATACAGCTCTAAATTTATTTTACATGCGATTGTATAATTACATTAATAGATAGATAAAATGTACCATGACACGTTTGACAAGTCCACAATTCTCTAAGTCAACATTTCATTAGAGACAGGATTAGTAAAATTCAACACTGTTAAAAATCCTGTCCCAGTTTGAGCCAAATTTGGGTAATCACTGGCTGCCACTGTGAGATGGTGAAATCTTGAACCAATATTTGGAAAATATATATTAAAATATTTAATTGATAAAACGGACGTCAAATACTCATAAAATACATTAAAAGATCTTAATAATTTGGCATGTTTCGATTGAATTTACTCAATCATCATCAGAAAAACAAAATATATAAATAAACACAAAGATGTGTTTATTTATATATTTAACCATCTTTGAAATGGTTGAAATGGGAAGCTCCACATACTGGTACGAAATTTGATGTAAATGAAAATTAATCTAGTTACATAATTAAAATTCATATGAAACACAAGTAAAAGTACTAAAATTACTTTCATGCGGAAACACATAATATAAAGAAGGTATGTTGGTCAGCCCCATTTTTCGCCCATCGGCCCCTTGATGGTCGAAAGGCAATACATTTTTTTTCATTATTATACCTAATAAGAAATAAGAAAAAAAGTTATTTTGAATGAGATTTATATATTTGATGGGAAAATATAAAATTAAGTAAGAATCAATGAATATATCACATCAATTAATATATAGACTATGGTCAATAATCGAAAGTTATCGTTCAAGTTCAGGCACTTTTTGCAATGCGATTTAGATTAGTCTTCCTTCTTAACTACTGGACCATCCAACGGCGGCGTTTAGAAGCATAATGAGCACATTCAAGACATAGTTTTTTAAAATTGGTTGAGTTATGGCATCCGTTAGCGAGTAAACGTAATACAGAAGCAATATATCAGTACAGAATGATACTTATGCCTATTTTACTTTGGCAATACCATGGTGTGATGTTACTTTGATCTGTTTTTATCCAAATATTATAGTTTTTAGCTCCTGTATGTCGAACAATCGAACTTTATTTTCGAGATGTGTCTTCTTACACATTTGTCTTCAGCATCCTCTACTGAAAACTGTTGCTGCTCTAGGCATTTTATAATTGAGATCCATTTATTTCAGAAGTTCTAAACAATCTTGGTAGCATCTATCAGTAATCCTAATATCATTTGGATTCAGCCACTGTCTGATATTGTGCGCATCCTTTTGTAATATGGCAAGAATGTTAGCGTCATTGTTCTTTAAATCCAAAAAGTAAGGTCCAAAGATATCTAAAATGTAATCTGAAATAGTCATGAACATCATAGACTTAACCAAAAGTCTTCTTTTGTATATAGCGAGAACGATCGTCACTGAAAGGAAAAGTTCGCACTATTCTGGATATAACTGTACATGCTATCAAAAAGAGGTATCATAGTATCATTATCGTCAGCTGGAATAAATATTCTTCATGCAAAAAACCTAGTATATTCTTAATAAGCTACGTTCTGGTGACGTATTTTATTCCAATATGTAGTGGAAAAAGTTATCAATCGATGCCTTGCTTGCATACTGCACAGAAGATATATTTTTTTATTATTATACTGAATAATGTTGAGAGAATACCATTAGAGACTAGTTCTAAATTTTAAAACGACTGAATTGACGAACTAAATTGACAACTAAATTGACTGACTGAATTGACGACTAAATTTAGTCGTCAAAATCGATGCCAATATACCAATATCTCTAATATTTCGTCCAACATAGTACAGAATTAATGTTCTTTTTCCGAAAATGCACTTTGAAAGATGTAGGTTTAATCTTTCAAAGTGCAATCTAGATTGCTCTTTGCATCTTAATCAAAGAGCAATCTCGATTGCACTTTGAAAGATTAAACCTACGATTGCTTTAATTGATTTGATTAAAGCAATCGTAGGTTGCTTTAATCAAATCGATTAAAGCGATTAAAATACCTACGTATTTTAATCGATTACCGTAGGAACTATCGTATTTTAATCGATTGCTACTAATTTTCAAAACAGTTGTTAACATTAATTGTACTTATAAGCTTCAGAAAGTGTTGATAGTGTGTTAATTTTTTATAATAAAGTTTTATTTATCACTAAAGCTATTACAATTAGTAAATACCTAAAGTAAACTTAATGAATTTAAAGAAATTAAAAGGACTGAAGAAGTCCATAAATATATTTTTCATAAAGATAATTTTATGCATGTTACAATTTTAAATTTAATAATTTATAAAATTTACGAAAAATTTGTAGTTTATTTCTAGTTACATACATGAAAAAAAAAACACATTTTTGTTCATAATATTTTTTTTCACTTTCTAATTTGTTTATTTGTTCATTTTTTTTCAACAAGCTTCTAATGATGCATTCTGATATCAAAGAAAATATTTTTTTTAAATCAAAACTATTTATCTTCAAATAGTTAAAAGACATATCTTCTGATGCTAAAAATTACGACTTTACGTATTGGGGATGACAAAATATTGACGGGGATGGTGAGGGTATATGTACATATTGAATAAACTGAAATTTCCTTTCAAAATGTTTTAATAAAAATGCAGTTCCATTTGCTTTTAATAAAACATTTAAAGAATATCTTTAAGTATTTAGAAATTTAGCTACTCATCTAATATGATGTATGACTATTTTACTCAACCTTATTTTATCCGAAACAGAACCACATGTAAAAATATTTTTGAAGTAAAAATTCAATAAAGAGAAATGTGACATTTCGTTATGCCTAACCATTTGCATGTTAGTCAATAACCCAATCTAAAATGCTATTTACATTTTTTTCGGTGGTTTATTTTGAGAATATAACATCTGTAGAAAGGTAGGAATTTCGTCTCTTCTCGAAATTGCATTTTTAAAATAAAAGGAAATTACGGTTAAAATATTAATATGAAGTTGCAGTAAAATAAAAATCGGAGGGTTAGATTCTACATTTCTTTATTATTTATACGAATTTAGCAAACATGTAATAGTACTAACATAATTGTTTTTCATACAAAAGAAATGAGGGAAATAAACGTAGAAATAAAAATGAATAAAACATATTAGAATAATATCAATATTTGATGAGATTAAAGGTGTTGTTTAATGTAGCTATAATGTATGTAACACAAAGATGATCCTAACATAATGTCGGTTAATTAATGTACACACGTTTTGTGACATTAAAAAAAAAAAAGATTTGTCTGTTTTATTACAATTGGGAAGAAAAAAACATTGATATTTTTTTGTATTTTATGTTCGAATGAATGTACTACTCATAAGGAATTTTAATATCTAATAAATATTGTATTTTATTGGAATAAAAACTGAATATAAGCGAACAAAACAAGTATCATACTGAACGGAATTAAATGTGTTAAGAGGAATAAACGGCGTTCAATAACTAGGATGTTAAACAAAGTTAATCGTTTTCATATTATTTTTCTAAATGGAAGAGACATTATATAAAATGAGGTAATTGTAAAAAGTACATTTTAAACTTAAAATGCAATGTCATTTTAACTAAGAAGTTTATTTGTTCACCAGTACATTTGAAGAAAAGTAATTTACAAATACCTTCGCTAAGCTATAACGCCATTTTGTTATTTTGATATTGTGCAGTGTAATTTTTAAAAATCTGTTTTTACGACAATAGATTTTGGTACTCCAACATTCAAGACACATGCTGGAAAATTCACAAAATGTTCTCTTTAAAAGTGAAGTAAAATTTTCCAAATCTAGAAAAAAGTTGCGTTATATTACCTACGTGATATACATAACACAAATAATTACATTTGTGCTTCACTTGGTTCGCGAAATCGCTTCCATAGCTTCAGACGTTTAATTCGATTTCATAGAATCAGTGCCTGAAAAATTACACCATAATGTGGAGGACAAATGACTGTATTTTGCTATAAACTGTGCTGGTACACGGCTGACTGTATAGTTCAGTAAAATGTACAAGCTGCTATCTTTAAAAGAATTTTATATGATCTCCCATCTAGGGAAGGTTGCATTGCTATTGGCAATGTTATGCACGCGAGGGAAAGAATTCGATTTCAGTTTCACTTCTTGTTTGATTTTTCTTTCACAGAAGCGGTTCGTGAATTCTATTTAACAGCATCGGTGCTTTAAAAATTACAACATAAAATACAGTAAAAATCACATTTTCAATGTGGCTCTTGAAACCTTTATTCCGAAAACTCTGTACGATTAGATATTTAAATTTAAGAAAATAAGAATAAAACTGTATCAAAACATAAATTAAAATATTAATCTTATCATGAATGCGTTGTAAATTACTTCTGCAAAACTTGCAGGAGTGGCGGAAAAAAGAGATGACAGGATTAATTCGGAAACATTCAATAAATATTCTGAAGAAGGCATTGTTAATTTCTAATTTTCAACTAATAGTAGAGGCTTTACTTGTCAAAAGAAAAATCGTCTTTAAGCATTCCGATGAATCATTTTTGAATCTTTTCATTGTAATCATAAAATTTTTACGCTTTTAAAATTCTATTTTTATAATTATCTCTGTAAATAGTTATCAAAAAATTTCAAGTTAAGCGTTAATGTACACGATTCATGCAAATTTTATTTGATCATGATTACCAGGACATCTAGTATTGTGCTGAATTCTATAATCATCAGCAGAACGTTTAAAGAAAAACGACGTCATAGCGATCACGGAGGTAGTTGCTTTAAAATTTCGCTCGCTCAGCTCAATAAAAGAAATCAAGATTAAATTTTAAATTATTGCCAAAATCCTGCACAATACTTTGAATTGTTTTTCTTGTCAGTAATACGAAGCTTTATTCAAACTAAAAAGTCCATGACTTTAATTTTTAAATTTTCAGAATAGGTTTGAACATTTTTTTTTGTACTTTATAACTCAGTTCTCTATATAATCCACTATTTATTTTTCAACGAGTTCCATTCTCTTTTTCACACACGCTATAACTACCAAATCTATCGGAGAAGGGCGTAGGAGAATTTCGACACCAGTACAGACTGGGTAGCTTTCAAATAGTAGTCAGACTTGACGTGCTGACCCTTAATATTCCGTTTTATCGTTAAAAAGTCGCAGGACACAATTTTGGAATATAGGGCAAGTGGCGCAGAACCTCTTCTAAATCTGTGAGCTTCAACAAGTGTTGTGTTTCACTATTTGTGTACTTTCGGGTAGTGTCAGCTCACGAATAGGGAACAGAGCCTCAACTCTCTAGAACACAAGGTCACAAGATTGTGAATGGTTTACATTTTGAGTATTATGAGATTCAACTGAAAGGTAATGCCTCCATAGTTACATTTTCCTTCTTTTGAACAGATTTGTATCCTTTATTTTTACGTCATAGCGCAGTTTATACTTCATATATTATACTATTCACTTTTCAACATCGCCTCAATCTCTTTCCATGCACATGCACCAACGCGTGTCGAGTCGGACAAATGTACTGTAACAAAAATTCAAGAGGTTACTAAAATTTTTTTAGTAAATTTGTATTCCACAGAATTTTTTAGTAACCATTACAAACTTTTTTTTGAAAGTGAAACAAACATTTTTTTTGTAAACTGAACAAAAGAATTTTTTGTATAACTAACTTAAAACCTTTTAGTATGAGCCACCAAGCAAATATTAGTAATAGCTCCAAAATTATTTTTAGAAAACCATTACGTGTGCTCGAAGGGCAGGAGCTTCCTTCGAGCTGCATCCTGTGGGTAAAAAGACATATTTGAAGCGGAAGATTTTCGGAAACGCCGCAATAGATGGCAGCACCAAACATTGTTATCTGCTCTATTTTTACATGTTTCTAAAGGGGAGGGAAAGTCCAGAGATCATTACCCATGGTAACTGCTTTGACAGGATTTTCATAATCCCTTTATTTAATGAGTACTTACATTGCATACATTCGGTGCATACTTGGTGGCGTCCAGCATCGAACCCGGGTCCTTTCAGCCTGGAGTTCGGTGCTATGACCACTACGCTATCACGGCCACACTAAGTGAGTTTTAGTAATGGCTATTAAAAATGTAAAACTATTAACTTTACTCGCTGCTAGCTTTTTTTAGTAATTATTACAGATTCCTTGTAACCGAGTAAGATTACAAAAAAATTTTTAGTAATTACAAGGATCACTAAATTTTTTTTAGTAGATCGACCCTTTTTTTTTTTTCACAGTGCACATTCGAAAAGAAAGCAATTCTTTTTCAGCAATAACTTCGATTGGTATGTTTTACCTCTTCGTCAAATTTCAAATGTGCATACTTAACAATTTACGCCCGGGATTATTTCACGTTTACTTCCCACCAGGTCCAAGCTAGAAGGGAAACTGTTTATTCAGCATTTTTCATATCGAGTATAAAAAAGAAAATATTTATATTTTAGTGAAAAATTTGGTAATATATATTCAAAGTAATACCATAACATGATGATTTAAATTTTATAAACTTTTATGGTATAGTACTTTTCAAAACACTCTTTAATATCTATATATATATCCCTGATTTTTCTCGAAAATGCATTTAGAAAACATGGCATGTTACTAATGATCCTACTTGGCCAATATTCTTTCATGTTGGCTAAAGCATTGTACCCATATTTAAATAAATTACTATTGTTCAGAAAAGCCTTTTCACATTCAACTAAAAGAAAGGTGAGAAATGCGAATTTTTTATCGGGAAATTAATTATATGTTTCACAGTTTATTTTCTTAATGATATAATCATTTATTAAAAATATTGACACAAAATTTAAATAATAGCATAAGCTATATAAAGCTATAAAATTGTGTTTTCATCGGCAGGAGTCGCACTGTTTCTAAAATTTTCATATTTTCTTACCAGAATTTTAAAACGGTAATATTTATTATATAAGTCTATTGTGGATGTTAAAGAAACTATCGTTGAGAAATTTGGATTTTTAATACTGGTAGCAAAGTGTGAAAATTTTAGGAACAGTGCGAGCCCAGCCCTGCATCGGATTCAGTAAACATTTCACGCAGCTTGCATGGCGGCATTGGTATGTTAAAGGTGGATGTGGCAGAACCCGCTTGAACAGCTGGCTCTGCAACTTCGGTAGTTCAAGGCACGATATGTATGCCTGCGGACAGTGTTGGGCTTATTAATAGTATGTAAAGCTTAACAAATCTCAGCTGTGAAGGACTCTACAACAGCTGGCTGTTTCAACCTGATTTCTGCGAAAATCGTTATTTTTAATTTATTTGAAATGCTTTAAGTGATCTATTAAAAATAACACTAATACCTTTAGAGTTTTACAAGTTTCATTGCTCTTACGACAACATTTTCAAAAACAAAATACATGATAAAAAGAAATTTTTTGCTAAAATATCTTCAAATTAAAAAAAAAATTTTTGAAGATATTTTAGCGGAAAATTTCTTTTTATCATGTATTTTGTTTTTGAAAAAGTTGCCGTAAGAGGAATGAAACTTGTAAAACTATAAGGTATTTATGTTATTTTTAATAAGTCACTTAAAGCATTTCAAATAAATTGATATTTTAAAGTGATTTTTTTATATTATATGTATCGTTATTTTCTTCACGTTTCAGCCCAACAATACTTTCAAACGAAAGATTAATAACGCGTTACCATACAGGATAATTAGAGTTATGTGCAAAAAAAATGTTCAAATATGTTCAGAAATGAAAAAAAAGTTTTAGCCATGGAAACATTACTTTTTAACCCAACCTCATATTTTCAGTGTTTTACATTAGATGTACTTTAATTTGATCGTTTGGAAAAACCTTTTTAAAAAAGTCCAAAAGTAAATATTTTTAACGAAATATCCATTTCCGAAAGTAGAACAGAAATTATCAAAACAGAAATTAGCAAACAAATTATTAAACAGAAAATATCAATTATATAATTACCGGATATGGGAGAATTTGTGCAGTTGAATAGTACCACGCATATTAGAAAAAAAAATTACATTTTTTTCAAAGGTCTACTAATTGGGAAAAATATTAAATTTTAACATGAAATCTACATAAAAATTTAAATAAATGTAATATTTATGAGAAAATTTTATATTTATTAAAATGGAAGTAAATGTTTTTTTTATTCAATTTTTTGCATAAAGACATTTTTTCTAATCGCATTTAAACATTTTCATTGTGAACATTTGTATATATTCAGCTGAATTATCTTGCTAATCTCCCCAGAATTCAATAAGCCCCACCAGTGGCCGCGATGTTCTGACCTCCAAACTGGTAGACGGTAGGTGCTGGGTTCGGGCCCAATCGCGAACGTCGGCCTAAGCGTTCGGAGTTTTCCGTGGTTTTCTTCGAACCTTGCGTAAATGAGGGTTAGGTTCCCATAGAAAGACCCCCACGGAGGGCATCCCACCCCTTAGGGCCTATATCCCACAGTATAGATAATTAGCCGACATAAATACAAACAAATACAAAGAAACATAATTCAATACATTAATGTGATTTTAATATATTTTCATTTATCTATTTATTTAATGTACTTTAGCAATACTTTACCGTTTAAGAATAAGAAATTAAATAAAAAACCGTAGTTGAATTTTTTAATAAACTAAACTCAAATAAGTATAATACTTGTTTGGAAATTATTATTACTAGTACACCGAACCCGAGGTTCCCGGGTCACAGAAGTAAAGGTGAAAAACTCTTTTAAAAATTAAAATTGAAAAGTCTAATAAATTTTTCCTACGTAATATGCTTTTTAAACTGCCAACTAATTCCAAACAGCAATTTTATATGAAAAATATCAATTATGTTATCATATAAAGCTTTGAAAATTATCCGTACTTCCGTATTAGACGCAAGATAGAAGTTATTAGCCAAAGATCTTGCCAAAGAATAAAATTGCATTATTTCAGTTTATAAAATCAACTAAGAAAATATGACACACAGATATTCTTTAAAATACATTTTTGTAAAGATTAATTGATATATTTTTTGTAAATTAAGTTTGCAACGAACTAAAAGTTATTAAATTGATAGGAAAAAAGGAAATAAAACCAACAACATTCACCGGGTTTTATAGCCGACGATATTTTGACATAACACGATTTTAATTACTATTTTTTTCGGTTGTTATGAAAAAGTGGCAACTAAAATATATAGTGATCTGTTATTTTTCACGGAGAAATGAGATAAATTACACTGTTAAAAATCTGCAGCATTCTGTCCAGTCATCTGACCGTTTTTATTGAAAAAAGTAAAACAACCATCATTTTACACTATTATGAAAATATTATTGCCCATTTTATGGTCAGAATACAGTTAAATTACGGTTATGTGACTGTTTTTCCAAAAAACGGTCAAATGACTGGACAGAATGCTGCAAAATTTTTAACAGTGTAAGGTGAAGGATGCGATTAAAACGGTTTCATGGGCGTTGTTCTTCCAATTTAAGTCTCTTATTCGTATCGGGTCAAACAAAACAATCTCCAAGAACAGAGACCGAATCCTTAAACATAATTTTTTCTCTAAATCAAAAAAAAAAATATATTTTAGCATTCTAAAATAGTATTCCATTGTATTATGATTTAAAACTGTATCGCTAAAAGTTTTCCTTTTTTGCGAAAGCACGTGGTTGTGTTTGATGCAATGCAGCGAATTTTAGAGATGCTTTTTCGGCGTCACCTCCAGCCACGAAACTGCATCTCTATTCATCTTCTTTTTTTTACTCTATGAATATTTTTCCTTTTTTTCCTACACAAATGCGATACTTAAGTTGCCACCATTAGAGAAAATGAACTAAAAACAATAAAAAAATTAATATCTCAAAAACAAACTGAGATACAGTTTTCTAACAAACTTCATTTTAACGTGCATATTTTTCTCCATACGATGGTATAAATGTCGAAAACGTGCTATGTCTAGAAGTTTAAAATTTTATAATAGCGAAAATTGCAAAATTAAAATTTCATCGAAAAGTGTTGCCATTCAAAACATGACGTATGCGTTACGCACAGATACGTTTGGCCTTTATTATATAGATTGTTCTTTTTTTCGCACATATCATGCAACGATAAGACGACAGCTATTTTACCAAATTCTGATTATTTTGCATTATTATGGAGATATTACTTCCTTTCATATTTTTTCAGGTATGCATTTGATAAATTGAAAGGTAAAAATGTCGATAACCGGGCCTTTATATTCAGAACCATTTATTTTAAACAACATGTAGAAATTAAGTTTCAAATCATTCCTTAATCATGCATTGTTATTTACATACATTTTTTTACCTCATATAGATATGGATGTTGAGATATTTTCTTTAAAAAGAACTATGTTGTGTAAATAGTAATGTTATATGCACATAATGTTTTCTACGACAAGCGATTAAATTTATCTAATTACCGTAAATAATGTTTTTGTGTTTCGGAAATATAAATATTTCGGATATTTATAAAATTAATGTATGTGTATCAAAGAATAACGAAGTAAAAAGTATAAAAAAAATACCTGAAAAATAACGTACGCATATTTTACTCTAATTAAGATAATGGAACTTAACAATTAACTTGAACTTTACAATAACTTAAAAAACGGTTATCTATTAAAAAAATTTTTCTAGTGTATACTACAATTTTTCATTTAACGTCAGTGATATCGGATATAATAAAGTATGTCAAAAATTTAGAAAGCAAGAAAACTTAATTTAACTAAGAAATACATTTTCAATGTTATCAATGGCTTTTTAATTAATTCTTTGCTGATAAATGAAGTATCTAAATTATTTTTTTAAGTTTCCTTTCAATTCATCTTTGATATATTACACTATTTTTTTTTACTTTCGGAATTTATGCAGCGATATATCTTTTATAAGGATATGTGTTAGCAATTTGTATAACTACAATAAACGTATTTCATAAAAAAAGTAGTTTAAAAAATTTCATTGATTTCTTGAATAAAATAAAGCAATATGGGTCATTTTCACCATTCGCTTACATTTCATGGTAATGGACTTGACAAGTAACGGATTTGACATTTGAAATAAAACTAAAGAACTATCTAAATGAATTAGCTTGTATATTTTATAACTTAGATAATAATTTACATATCTTCTAAAACTGTTTAGTAAACTTACTTAGCAGCTTACATTTCATCGCTTACAAATATGGTAACAGACTTGACAAGTAACGGACTTCACATTTCAAATAAAACTATTAGAAATAAACTAGCTCGTATAATTTCTAACTTTGATAATAATACACATACTTACTGAAACTATTCAGTAAACAATATTTAATTACAAAAATGCAAAAATCATTATTTTAATATTAAAATGTCTTAACAGACTTGACAGTGAGAAAAAATACTAACGTTGATAAAAGCTTATTCTTGCCACTATTACATTGCTTCACAATTGAAGAGTAAAATATGGCAAGTAGTAGTTGCGTGAATAGTTTAACTATATCTCCGAATATTTGCTGCTAACTTTAAGCAGAATTCGAAACCTATTTTGACTAAAATAATTACAGGGTAACGAACTTGACAAAAACTGAGGGACAAAAGATTCCTGTTAATTTCTTAAAGAAAATATCTTTTGTGATATTTTTTTTTCATTAATATAGAACACTAACAGCTCATATTTAAAATAATTAAACGTTTTTATTTAAAAAAGTTTTACTCAAATTTAAAAGAAGCACAGTCAAAAACATTAAACATTTCCATGTTTTATGTTTTAACTGTGCTTTAGTATGTTTGCTTAGAATAAAAATTTTAAAGATTAATATCTCAAAATTTTTTATTGATTTTTAAAATTTTTCATATTACAAATGTTCAATATAATCTTCTTTAGCTAATGCATAGCTCAAATCAAACGTTAAATATTAATTTATGTTTGAATTTTCTTCTTTTTACTCTCGGACAGCATACGTATGTGAAATTTGAAAATGGCCCATATACAACGTGTCTTGAAAATGAAGTGTTGTAAATCTCTTCATACTATCCCGTCCACGTATATTGACGATGACTTGGGCCTCCGTGGACGAGTTGTTAAGGTACCTCGCCGCTAATCGCCTGTGAGTATAGGTGATTGTGGGTTCGATTTCCGCTGGTCCCATTGAATTGGGAGCTCTATGTGTGAAGCTCGCGGTTGTATTTCGTTCGTGTTGCAAAATTTCCTCGAGTTATCTCGTCCCTGTATATTGACGATGACTTATAAGCAAGCTTTTATGTCAAGTACACAAGTCAAATCAGATATAACTGTTTAAAGAATTGAAATAAATTATATCTGCTTTCACGAACAATACTTCTGCACTTTAGTACAACGTAATGAAAGTGCTTCATACATGAAGCATAAAAACTCTTCATTTACACTAAACCTCACTCTAAAATTAATTGTTATCGGAGAAATTGACTTCACTTCGAAACAGATAAATTAATTATACTGATTTTTTTCAATCGATGTAACGTGTATAACCAATTCAAAGTTATCAATTGATTTGTTTAAATTATTAATACAAATCATAATATGAGCAACGATGACTTCATGTTGATGGTGGCAACACCTGACCGATAAATTTAGCTTTTACAGTAATTTTTTTTATTTCTAAACATTACACAAATTTAATTTTCACACCGTTAAATGAAGAAAAGAACAGTTTTCTTCTAAATACAATTTTTTTGAAAACTATATCTAAATTAATTAATTTTTATGGTTTGTGTAATAATTTTCAAGAATGATTTACAGAAAAAAAATTATCTGTATCACGTGCTCCGTAAGAAATTTTAACTCGTTTGCATTTAAAACGATTTTAATGGCTCAGCTTTTATTTTCATGAAATATTACACAAAAAATACCTTAGTAAATGAAACAACATAGATAAAAAAATAAATTTAACCCTTTCGGGTCCCATCTTTATTTATTTTGAGAACAAAATGATTTTTACTTTAATAATCTTAATCGTAGCATTCCATATAGACTTACTGGTATTTAAAGATTATCTCATTGTTGGAAATGCAACTAGTATACTTATTTTGAGTACTATTCAATTCATATTTATATAATAGGGTAAGGAAGAGCTTCTGTCGGTGATTGAGAATGTTGTATTACCATAGGATTCAACAGATATTTCACATTCCTAATGTTTTTTGTGTTTTATCACGCGTAATTCATTCAGAAAAATAACCTGTGTTTTAAACTGAAACAGTGAAATATATGTATAAAATAAAAGAATCGCGAACGGGGCAAAAAAAAAAAAAAAATTACGAAAACTCTTCTTATTATTATTGATATTACTAAATGTGAAGAAATAAATGCAGTCATAGCAAGAAAGGCATATCTCCATACTATCATTTCTATGTAACAAAATAATTGTTAAAACAAAATAATATTCGATGAAAAAACATTTACTGTTTATAATACACCAGACATGAAAGGATTAATATGTATGCAATCGGACAATATGTATGAATATTGAAGGAATCGCAATAAAAAATGCTTCTTAAGTAAAAAAAAACCTTCAGCGATATTTTAACTTGCTAACACCTGGTATGCAGCTAATACAAATGTATATATTTAAATAAATTTCAAAAATTTATTTGAATACATAAATGATCTTTTCATATAAAGATTATGTTTGTATTTTTAGTGGCCAATTCAAAGTATGCAGTGGCGGTCAGAAGTTTCCGGCCACTTAGTTTCTTTGATTTATTTACCAGAAGGTTTCAGCAAGGAAAAAGCACAGTTGCTGCAAGAGTTGGAATACGTGAATGGCCTCTGACCACGTGATCATTTTGATTGGATACTGAAGACGCTTAATGCAAAGGGGTAGAATTCAAACTTCCTGTGTGCAAAAATTTCCGGCTAATCATCATTCCTTAGTTTTTCTCTATCGGTAAAGTGTTTTTCGGACGTATTTCTGAATAAATCAACGTGTATAGCATAGTTTAATGCCAAAATTGAAAAATTCAACAATTATTGCTCGTAAATGAGTGAATAGTTTGATACTAAAAGGCCAATTTTCTCGAGATATTGCGGCAAAGTTATCGATCGGTGAATCGATTGTAAACGATATTTAAAAATTTTATAAAGATGATCATGGCCTTCAGGTTTTTCTTAGGTCCGGAAAACACCAGAAAATGACGAGAAACACTAAATGACAGAATTATCAGGAGAAAAACATTTGGTGACTCACATAAACATTTCGTTGCAGTATCCCGCGATTTTATCCCCATCCCCCGCATATTTTAGCCCCATCAAGCATTTACGGAACTATCTTTGAATGCATATACTGTTAAAGATTTGCAGCAAAACTGTCGAATCATACAACTGTTATTATTAAAACTGGTTACATAAGCGTAAGTTATCTTTCTTCTGACCATAATATGGACAATAATATGGACTGGTGTGCTTAAAATGTAGATAAGTAATACTGTTACTTTCTGCAATTAGCTGTCTAATTTTTCGACAGTCTTTAGAGAAGAATGTAGAATAGCTATAGTTTAACTTTATTTTGACCGTAATATGGGCAATAATTTGATCATAATTAAGTTAAATACAGTTGTACAACCGTTTTCTATCAAAGGAATCCAATGTCTGGGCAGTTTGCTGCAATTTTATCAGTGAACCTTTTAAAACTGTCGAATGCATAGACAGCTTAATGCACATTTTTAACACGTTGAGGGTTTCGTCAGTCACCAAAGACTGAGAGCGAAATTTCCGTTTTCGGTCGCGCCAGTCAGTCTAAAATCTATATATTTAAAACACCTGGCTGTTTTTTTAGTCATCAGCCCTGACTTTTCTACTGGCCCGATTTTGATAATTATTTTTTTAAATGAAAGCTGTTCATGTGTAGATGTGCCCATTATGGCTAATTTTTAATTTATTTCCATTTTTATATTTTATTTTTAATTTTAAAAGCCTTTTCGCAACATTTCCTCAAAACAGTGGCAACAGGTTAAGCTTTTCTCACTATAATAGACATTTATTTTCCTTTATTACTTTCCACCAATCAGGAGAATGTAACTAATGTCATATTAGAAAAAAAAAGAAAAAAAAGAATAAAACCTGTGATTTGCCGGTATTACGATCTTTCTATTTTAGATAATATCAAAAATTAATTACAATCATTTCGTTGTATTAAGTTATTATTTAAAATAAAAATAAATAAAACGTTTTCTACATTTCAATAACAAACACAAAATTTTTATTCTTTTTAATAACAAAGATATCGTTTTTCTTTTCGTTGTCATGGCAATAAAACTAATTATGACAAGTTCATGGAGACTACAAACTAATAAATTAAATTTATTGCAAGTGCTGTAAATGTGTATTGGGTTGGTTATGCAGTTTTAGTAACTCCCTGTTTCTGTAATAATTAAAATGTTTTGTTGATATTACAAATACGAGGTGGAACCTGTCGAAATTCTAACGAAATATAACCTAAATTCACTGGATTTTTTAACAGACTTTTTAAAATAGTATACGCATTTTAATTTCCTTTTTTTATTATTTTTTTTTTCAATTTTAAGGGGAAATGCAGTGATTCTGTTGCCACAATTACAAAATTGGTACTAAACAAAGAACAAAACAAAGCATAGTTCAAAACTGCATTAAGTTTTCGACTCTTTCGTCATAATTTAAAATATTTAAATTGTTAAAAAATATGCGATTAAGACCAGAAGAATCGGAATTTTCGGAATTTTTGCTTAAAATAGGTATTTGAGAAATTCTTGCATGAATGAAGAATTCTCTGGAGACTCAAATAAAGTATGTTTACCACCGTCTATTATAGCAGAAAATGACATCGCATCCGAAATTTTTGGAAAAGGATTTTCATTTTCAGATAGTATCACCAAACTGGCTAAAGTTTCAATTCCAGCCCCGAAAAACGATCATTGCAGTGAAATTAACCATAAAGTTATTAACCTTATACCTCGCACATCCAGAACATACATGAGTAGAAATAATTTAATAACTGAAAGTGAAAAAGGAAATCCCCCAACTTCCAACGGAATTTTTAAATAGCTTAGAATTAAGTGGATTGCCTCCACACATTCTCACATTAAAAATCGAAGCAATTCTATTATTACTAAGAAATTTAAGTCCTCACGAAAGTCTTTTAAAAGGGACCAGGTAAATTGTACGAAACATGTACGATAATTTTTTGGATCTAGCAGTTACTACTGGCGAGGGAGTTGCAAAAAAGTTTTGATTCCTAGAATGGATTTAATGCCATCAGATACAACTCTTCCCTTTTCATTTAGAAGGTTTTCATTATTCGTGTTGCGTTTTGCATGACAATTAATAAAGCACAAGGGCAAACAATGGATTCTGTTGATATTTATTTACCTGAGCCAGGATTTAACCACGGCATATGTTGCGATGTCTCGAGTACGTTCATTTAAAAATTTGAAAGTGCAAACAGTTTCAAAAAGCAACACAACAACTAATGTCGTTTGTAAAGAAATACTTTAACTCAAAAAGAAAAGTTAAATCTTAACTCAAAAAGAAAATAAAAAACCTATCATTGAACCAATATGAAAACTGATTTTCTATTTATTATAGATAAAACTGAATAAAATTTATATTTTCTTCTAAGTATACTTTTCTTTTATGTCATTCATTTTTATTATTCATAAGCTTCAAATGTAACATACTTATTTAATATATATTCTTTTCCGTCGAATTTCGACGGGTGCAGCTAGTATGATATAAAACTAAAATATTTATATTCTTATGAGTAATTATTGAAAATATATTTAAAATTTATATAATATCATAATTTACACTGTCAGTCACTGATGATTGACGCGGCCGAAAACGGTACGTTCAGTGACAGTCACCGTGGCACTCAACTTATTAAAAAGTGTACATTTAGTTTACTTTCATAGAGGGTGTCGAGCAAATAAGAACGAATTCAAAATTAAATTTCTCAAAAACAAAGATCGATATAATTATGCGGTATAATTTATAAGATAAGCTGTAAAAGTGTTATATAGAATTTCAGAATATTTTGAAACAATTGTGTACGTACAGTATTACCGACATGTTAACGATTTTTCGATCTAAATCGTTAACATATCGAATGTATATATGTTAATCGTTAAATGTGAATCGTCATCATACGTACGTGAATGGTGAACATATGTGATCCATTATGTGAATCGTTAACATATGAGATTCTTCGAATGTCTATATGTTAACGATTTTTCGAACTAAAGGGGATTTAGTTCCAAATTTATTTTTTATTCCTTTTTATTTATTTATTTATTTTTTGGTAAATGATTAAGAAAAAGTTACAAAAATTTATGTAACGTTTCTCCATGAAATTGGTAGCGGCTGCTTCCTCTAATTTATTGATTTTTTTCGATTATATAATAGTTTAATTTAAACATACATTACTAATGTAACAGTGCAATGATACAACGGTTATATCGGTTAAAGTACTCCATAAAATTGGAAGTAGCAAGGTTTACACCATTTTTATGGAGTAACGTTACACAAAACATGTATACTATAGAATTAAATAGAAAGAAAATATATCAAAGAAATTTCTCGATTAATAAGAAATGCATTAAAAGCATGCAAAGTATTGTAAGTAAGTAATTAAAGTAAGAAAAGCATGCAGAGTATTGTACAAGCAGTTCTTTTTTTATAGAATTGATGTATTTGCCAATTAATAATCATATATAATAACTTCAATAATTATTTTAATACATTTCTTTAGTTTCAGATTTTTTTAGATGTCTGTTTTGAAAAGAACGCCTATCACGCTTGTTTTGCATGATTTTACTATTTTATTCATAATTGAAAGTGGAATAGATTAGAGAATATTCATCAATGTTTTTACTATATGAAAAATCTCTAATCGATATATTAAATTTTTCAGTGTTAAGTTCATATAGTTAATTAATGTTAGGATAATTCACTTATAAAGACTCAAGAAATAGACGGTCTTATATTATACACATTTTTAGGTGCGTTCGTAATTATGTAAATACGTAGCACCTATAGTGGTCATTCAATCTGCTCGTCTATTCGTCGTCTGCGACGTATAACAACGCAAAAACTACCCAACCGAATCGTTTGAATTTAAAATATATAATTATTACATAATTTTGTCGAGTCATTTAAAATTTTGTGAAAATCAGATGTATAAAATTACAGGGACGATCAAAAGTAGTCCGTTCTGTTGCGGTCAATGGAGAAAAATAGTATCAAGTGCATTTTAATGGTGTTACACTCTTTCTAACATAATACAATTCATATGCATGTATGAAATATATACTAAAATATACATACTGTACATTCTGTGGTTTAAAGAACATTTTTTATTAATATACAGGGCTATACAAAAGTATTACATAACTGTATAGGGAGGGAAATTGTTGGGGCAGTGCTTTAAACTATTTTATGTTTTATGAAATTGGTATAGATTGAGGTTTGCTACAAGTTAATTCCTGTATAATAGAAAGCATTTATTATTTACAAGGACACACACAAGATTTTGGAAGTTCGGAAATTCTGTATATTTTGAAAATTTTGGTATAGTACGAACGCAACTCATTTCCTACGTCTGACGTACAATTTCAAACTTTTTTTTTTTTTAATTTTTATGATTACATTTGGGGTTATGTTTAAAGTTTTGATTAATAAAATGCTTCAGCATAAAATTATAAAATGAATTTCAGCAGTGAATTGATTGTTTTTAGATGAATTTGATCAATGTCGATCAATCGATCCTATATCTTACAGAGCAATATTTTGGAAAATATAATGGAGGAGGAGCACAATAAAATAAATTGCTAAGTTACAATCCAGGCACAACCCTATTATTTTTCTGTACCGGCCAGTACACTGCATGAATGCATCGTAAAAATTATCATGATCGAGAACTTTACAAAGAACAGCAACTTTTTTATTTAAACAAAACAATTTTATTATTATAGGTCATATAAATTACACAAGAAAAACAAGAAGATAGAAATAAAGAAATAGGTAAAGTATTTCTGTATTAATATAAGAATAAGTATGTGTACTTTGTGTTATTGAGTGTGCGATCGCTTGCCGAGTGGACAACTCTAAAATGTTGACTAGGGGTAGATCAAGAATTTTCCTGGCGCACCTGAGGTTCAGAATTTTATTTTTCTCCAATTAATCACGATGTTAATTAAAACCAATAATGAACTCTTGTCAAGACTCGTACTTTTCGTTATAAGTTAACGACAAGGCTATCGCATGCCTGAAAACCCATTCACATAACAAAAAGTGAATAATAGACCTTTCGATGTTACTCGTGTCTTTAAATAGTTTCGTTTAAACCTTAATCGACAAACACGCTCAGAATAATTAAAACTGAAGACATATCCCAAAAATACGTACTCTAACAAAACGCTGTAGTTAATTTTGTATGAAAGAAAATTTATCATTTTTTTCCGATAAACACTTTTTTCCTTGTGATAACATACAGCAAGGATACACTTCTAGAAATACCGAAAAATTAAAAATATTCTCTTAAAGATGAAATCTTAGTCTAACCTATGGTGTAATGGTTTTATAAAATATATAAATTTTAATTCTTTCAAATTCATCTGGTAACACAGATCACTTTAATCCTCACAGATACGATATTTTGACTACGCTAAAAGTAACTAAACATCCGAATTTTAATAGAATCTTTTTCAAGCATTTTAATAGATAAGATATGCATCTTCGAGGAAACAAAATTAGAAGATTAGATTTTTTTTTACAAACCTAAATATGTTAGAATTTCGATGAAATCAGTAAGTTTTGTTTGACAACATTCGCTTTCGGCTATACTTTTTACTGCTAAATATTTTTTCTCGAAATTTTAAATAGAGCTCAGATATATTTATATTTATAACCTAGTAAAAATTCGGAGAATTTGGATGGTAGGAGTTATTTATTTCATTAAGCTAACGGAATTAATATGATTAGTTGTATGAGGCAATCGCAAAATTTTCTTCTACGTCATGCACGTGATTATTTCTCAATTTACTGGCACAGCGCAAAAATTGAATCTATGCCCTTCTTCAAGATTCTAAAAGTATTAAGTTCCGTGAATTAGTTTTTGAAATAGGACTGTAGTAGATATCGGGAAAAATGCAACATAAATGTGCCACCTGTTGGGAGATTTATACCAAAATGTAAACAGCAAGAATATTTATCAAACTATACCTGAATCTGAAGTTCTATGACAATTCGGGCATTAGTTCTTGAGATAGAGCTATTACAGGAATCAAGAAAACTTTAAATCAGTGTTTATTTAAAATATTGCAGGAAACCCGACACTTCCTCTATTTTTCGACATATTTCAAAATTACATACAGTTTCCAAAAATAAAATCAGAAAATAAAATATTCTAAAAGTATGAGAAGTATACCGCATACAAAAGAAAGGAAATTACATCCTGAATATACTGATACATATTGGGGGAAAGGAAATTATATGCGATTGAAAATAACATATACTCTCAATTCTCTTTGAAACACTTCAAAAGATATTAAAATTAACTCTTTGAAAATTTTGATTTCCAGAAATCAACGCATTTTGCAGTTGAATAAATATTACGTACATTTTTATTTAAAAATGAATTGATTTTTTATACACTTTTAATAAGCTTTTAGCTATTAATCGGGTACCGATCTTTTAAAGCTATAAAATGCAGAAATCATGGCTTCCAATCTGTATTCAACTTTTTTCTTAAAATATATATATGTGTGTGTGTGTGTATATACATATATATGTATAAAGAAAAGTGGAATTACTATATGCAAAACATCAGTTATGGAGGATATATTTACCTCTCATAGTCCGAGTATGGTCGAAAGTGAAAATTCAAACAAAATGCTATTATAGAGGTGCAAAAGGATACCTGTTTCACTTTTAAATACAAAAATGTTAGCTTACATATGGTGCTATTTTTAATCAAAATGCATCAATACCAAACTAACAGTTTTTTCCCCGAAGCTTTTGTTCGAGTATATAACAAACAAATTAAAAATATCTTTATATAACGCAAGGAATGTCGCTTATCATAAATAAAAATAAACTTTTTATATGAATACGATTACGCGTCAAGCATATCTTACTATTTTCTATGAATAAAAATAAAAATTATCATTTTTCAACAATAGTTGTACAATTAAATAGTTGGCAAACATGAATTTTTTGGCTACGATGTCGTAATTTTGGCACAAAACTTTCATCCATTTAAAATTGGTGTTTAATTCTGCGCCATTGTTCACCGTCATGATTATCCAATTCTAATGATGCCCATAACAATATGTTCATTTTGTTTGAGACGTTAAAGATAAATTTTATCGTATCCAAGACTTAGATGTCCCTTTCTCGTGACCGATAAGTACAGCTGTGATATACGCACCTTGTTTAAGGCATTTTTTTTACACCAATTCGCCTTTTTTGAATACCTGTTAATGCATATTTTAATATTACTTTTTATTATCTAAAAAAATAATAATAAAGAAACTATAATTAATTAATAACTATAGTACCAACCAATTTATATAATTAAAATAAAGAAAACATGAGTAAATAAAGAATTTGTTAAGCTGGGTTACCATGTAAAGCAAAATACCGCCATTTTGGTAGGAATCAGCAACAGAGTGCTTATATGATGTCTGTACCCCGATTTATTATAGAAGGGAAATCGTCGGCGCCATCTAGGATTATAGCTTATCGCGTTGATGATCCATGACCAATAGTATTGGTGGTAAGTAATGTATGGTATTGTATTATTTAAGATTAAACATAAAAAATGCTTAAACCTATCAAAGAAAGAAAAGAAAAATTGAAATTGAGTCTCAGATGGATAATTTTCTCGTATTCGAATAAGGCTCATTTCATAAAAATCGTCGGATATATTTTCAGTTTCTAACATTATTTTTTGGCATTAGTTTGTTTTAAAAGTTACTAATGTAATATATGGGCCCCAAATGATAGATCGCCAAAAATGGTTGACTACTGTTAATCTTGTTTATCGATTTTAATGACGTTCAGATTAATAATATATTGCTATTAAATACATTATGTTATTAAAAATAATAAATAACATAAAATAGAAATAAAAAATGTAAATAATCCATAAAAAATAAAAGAAATAAATAATAAAAATTTGAATTATAATAAAAATAAACTATAAATTATAATTAATAAGTAAACTATGAACAATAAGAAGTTAATAAAGTATAATAAAAAAAAATTATGCTTGTCAAAAATAAGGGTTAATGGAATTAGTATTATATGCGTCATGTTTGGCGAAGGTGGGTCTGACATGGCCCAGATAATAAGTAAGTGCCATTTTAACCATACAAAATACATTTTCCTGAATTAGCGATGTAGATAGATCCATTTTTTGTGCTCAAATTAGTATAGAAGCCAACTTTTATCAAAGCCGTCGTTAGAATCGTTTTCGAGATATGTCATCATTTTAAGAGCTGAGATTTTTTTATCGGTCGAAACGATTTTTCTCGAATTCGAAACCCAGCTAGACAAGTTCCTCGTGTTTGAATTAGCGTAAAAAACGTGTTTGATGATAAATCGCGTGAAAAATTTTTGATCCATAGCAAGCAGCTTCAGCGCAAAGTTTGATTTATCCTGTAAACACAAAATTTCTTGAATTACAGATCTAGTCAGATATTCTTCTCGTGCTCAGTTTAATATAAAAGGTAAGTTTTGTTGAAATCAGCGCAGTAGTTTACGACATCATCAGTAATTGGTAAAACGCTTGCTCGTTAAACATATATGATACAATTTCAAATAAGCCTTGAGACTCAAATAATGTTTATCAATTGCAATGAAAATTCGAATATGTTTAGGTAAGTTAACAATTGTAGAGACAAACTAATAAATAAGCAGTTTTCAACTTTCTAGGAAAAATGAAAAATGCATAGTTTTCAAATTTCAAAATCCTTTGAAAATTCGTGCCGGGTTTAGTAGTTGTGGTGAGGTCGAAAACTCCAAATTGATAACTTGATAAGTTTGATTACAGTTTCAATACCGTGTTTCAGATAGTCGCACAGAAAAATCCTATAGATTTTCACATTTGCCCGAGCATGATGCAAGTATGAGCAATATTTGTGCAAGATTTTCACATTTATGTGCCTTGCAGTCATTGAATGATGGTGGAACTGCATGTACATAAAAACAGCCAATAACTTAATGTATGAAAAAATTGTTTGAATGGACACATGCTTTCAATTTCTTTTAGTTGTAAGTCAATGAGGTGGGAGATGTTTAAAAGCAAAATACAAAATCAGTAAAGCCGAATGATAAACGGAATATTACGAATACAGAAAACAACAATGTTAAAATTGAACAGGAGGTAATCGAAGGTCTCTTGGGATTAGAAGGACAGAAATAAACGTTAATAAAAAAGTTAAATTCTAAATATTAATAATTACATTTTTACACGCAAGCATTATACGTTTAAGAAAAAAAAGCCATCTGGCTTAACGGCTAAAAGCGTAGATGTAAAGTAACTGGTAAATTTTGCATACCTACAAAACTTAGACATGTGAATGAAGTATGGAAACGGTTGTTGGGTGGCAAAAAGAAAGTATTCCATTTTAAATGCAGTGTGTTGTGGTTATGGAAATATACATGGAGAAAACTAAAACAGACTGACTAATTTTATAAAGAAAACTATCGTTATAAAGTAAATGGAATTCAAATAAAATCGAAGAGATAAAGTTTAAAATTTAGAAAACGACATAAATTTCAGTGGTCAGACTGGGATAAATATCACACTCCCTGACCGCCCAGCAAAAGGACAAAATTGTAATTTTTTTTCACTGCTATTTATTTTAAATGCTAATAAAAGAGAGATTTTCTAGCATGATATAATTTCTTTGTTACGTATATGCTTATAAACCTTGAAAGCATCAATCATAACTTAATTTCTTAAAACTGCATTATATTTGTAGAATTATATTAAATTAAATAAAACTTCAAGTGCAGTGAAACCTGTAGCCAAGTGAACGGATATAAACTAATATGGGAAGGTAAATACATTGACATATATTGACCATACAGCCGAAAAAGAACATCATGAACTCGGGAGAGAGACCATAACAAACCCATACCTCCTTACTCGGCATTAAACATAAACAAACAAGTAATATTCTTTCAAAATTAAAACCCAGTGACAAACTGTTAAATCTGTATTAGTAAGGATTATAATTAATTACAGCATGATAAAGCAGGTTTGTACCATAAGCAATAGCTAAATATTAAGAAATTTCAACAGAACGCAGTTTAACTACTGGATAGCTGTTTCCTTCAATTTTTTAATTTTGTGCACACAAAAAATAAGATCGCATTCCATAAGATTGTAATTTAATTTTGCTTACGAATTCTAATCAAGCAAGAGTAATTCTTATAACAGCATATGAGTTGGTTAAAATATAATTTCTGGTATTATTTTGAGACATAAACTGAAATTAAAAGCAAAACAGCAAATAATGTAGTGAATACATAAAAAATGCTACAGTTTGAAGATTCTTTGTGACAGACTAAGTTTGAAAATTATGTAATCAACATGAGGCGGAGAAAATAGGTCAGTATTAGTTGCTGAAAATTGAATATTGTCATTATTTTATCTTATAAATAAATATTGTCTGTATATTGATACGCATCATATTTAAATAAAGTGAAACTGAAAAAATATTACACTTACATATCCTAAGTATTTCATATTTGCATTAATTCAATGCTTTGTGCCCTTTCAAAATTTGTGAAAATTTTCATCAATTAAATAATCTCACACTCTGCTCTGTTTCTCCATCGTATATACATAAAATATAACATTAAGTGAATCAGGTAAAAAAGCAAAATTGATTGATAAAAAACAGGCTCTTAAACATTTTATGGCGAATTGAAGATATAAAAATTTGTGATAAAATATCACTCTACGAATTTTTAAGAAATTGTATTGAAAAGACAAAATTATATACTATTCAAGCTTTATATTACTTATATGCTTGTTAAAATAATTTATATACATTTATGTGTGTACAGACAGATAAATAAATATAGATATTCCTATAGGGAGAAGTGTATGTGTATATATGTATATACATATATATTGTAAGCGTTGTTTAACAAGATAAACGTTATTTATGCATGTAAATTGTAATATATTTTTTTATATTCTACTTATATTTCTAATTTAAACAAAAACAAAACTGACAATCGCTTTATTTAAATTTTTTTATTTTTTAATCTTCAGTAATCGAATTATTTTTTCTGATGACATTTAGATGCTATTCCTCTACCGCCATTTCAATATATTTTTTTTATGATAAGTAAATGAGTTTTCATTATCTTCTATTTTCACCTCATGACTTTGGCATGAAAAATTCTTATTTAACATCGAAGGTTATCAAATTTCTGGTAATTGATAGTTTTAACTTATTTGCATTTAAATAAATACCTTGCTTCTTTTAAGGAAGCGTTTTCTTTAACGGTTGTTTGTCCTTTATAACGAAATTTAACACTTTTTATTTTTGCATCATGTCTCACTCTGAATTAAAAAAACCTTGCATTCTTGACAAACAAGATATGTATTAGTCCTTTATTAACTTTTGAGATAATGTTCATATTAAAATCTATTGCATGTTTTCTCTTTTAATATAAATATGCGCATGATTTGCGTTTAATAAAAGTAGCAAATAAGCTAACCTCCATATTTGCATCATGCTATTTTATTCAAACTTAGAAAAAAAAAAAAAAGAAAAAAAAAAAGAAAAATCTGAAAAAAGTAAACAAATATGTTTTTCTTCTGCGATAATCGAAATTTTCTGTTTAATATTTACATATAACAGTATCAAACTACCAAAATATTAAAAATGAAACTATAGTAATTCACCACAGAAAGAGCTCATATATATGATATCATATAAGACTAGCGGACCGACAGAGGTTGTCCTGGCACCGACTTCAAAAAATCAAATAAATGCACATAAATATAATAATACGCATGATAAATACTACACTCTTAAATTAATTTCTTATTGCAATTAAGTAAGGAAATTATTTTTCACTTTGCAGTAGTTTTTGAAGTCGGTTCAATTTTTGGATAGAAAAGTTTATTTTTCTCTTTTTAGTTAAAAGTTAACGATTTTGTGAAGCCCGTTAATTAAAATTATAATACAGAAGAAGATATTATAAATCATACACGCATGTTAGGAGTGGGGTTCGAACACACGACCTTTTTCTTCGAGAACCAAAGCTTAAACCTGACGCCTTAGACCGCTCGGCCATTCTGCCCGCACTCTATTCTGCGAACTTATTCAACCTTTTTAATTAGCGAAAAATCACTAACTTTATTAGTTTTTGCCTAATTACTAAAAAAGTACTGAATCAATTTCGATGAAATGTAAATCTAAACCATTCTAGAATCTACTGAAACACACACCAAAAATTTCATTAAAATCGGTCTAGTCGTTTAGAAGGAGTTCAATGACACACGCACGCACAGAAGAGTTATATATGTAAAGATTTGCATTGGATACTTAATTTTAATTTTGAAATTGGTTTGGCTGGCACCGACTCCGAAAAATCAAATAAATGTACGTAAATATAATAATACGCACGATAAATACTACACTCTTAATTTAATTTCTTATTACAATTATGTAATTAAATTATTTTTCACTTTGCAGTAGTTTTTGAAGTCGGTTCAATTTCTAATAGAAAAGTTTATTTTTCTCTTCTTAGTTAAAAGTTAACGATTTTCTGAAGTCGGTTAATTAAAATTATAATACAGGAAAAAATATTGTAAGTCACGGACGTATGTCAGGAGTGGGGTTCAAACACATTATATCTGTCTTCGAGAACCAGACCTTAAATCTGGCCGCCTTAGACCACTCAGCTATTCTGCCCGCACACTATTCAGCGAACTTTTTCAACACTTTTAATTAGCGAAAAATCACTAACTATTAGTTTTTTCCTAAGTACTAAAAAAGTATTGAATCAATTTCGATGAAATGTGAATTTGAATCATTCTCGAATTCACTGGAAGACACACAAAAAATTTCATTAAAATCGATCCAGTCGTTTAGGAGGAGTTCCGCGACATACATGTGCAGAGAAGATTTATATATATATATAAAAAATTTATAGCGGCAAAATACTTTTTTTCTTTGGTTCTTTCATATTGTTGCCGTCAATTTTTGACGGGTTTCACCTAGCCAGAATAAATATTATTATTAATTTTTTTAATATGTGAAATTTACATGTATTTTTGATTTATGAAAAGGTAATAGAAAAGTTAGTTGAAAATGCAAATGTTTATTTGATGAATGGGGTGGGTAATGTAACAACAAATTAACCAATGAGAGGATCATTGTTATAGTTGTTGCTAAATGGCAAACTATAAATTCAGTCTTATTTTGCTGCGAAGTAAGTGAATTATGTATATTTTGTATGAAATGAGTAATGACAGTAATTTATGATTTATTCCTATCATGTACAATTTATCGGTGTTGTATTTGTAAATAGAAAATTATCAGATGAGAGAGATTCTAATTCTATGACAGCATGTTTGAATGTAACTCGGCCAAATGCGGGTCATTTGCCTGGTTGTAAAATGCAGGTTTCTCTTTTATTTATTGAAATTTTTGCTGAAGATTAGTCGTTAAAAAATCCTTTAATAGCTGGAAAATACCTTTTTCTTTCTTTAATGCCGTCAAGTTTTGACGGGTTCCATCTAGTATATATATAAGATAATATATAGGATATTATATAAGATACTTTCTTGAAAAGTTCTTAGTAATGTAACCCATTACCTCTTTTATATAAGACTATTCTATATCTTTTTCTTTTATGATGCATCCAACGCACATCATTTTCATTTTACTGACTTACAGCATTATAAAATTATGTTCTTTTTTTTTTAATCAAAATTCAAAAATTTATTCTTTTAAAAATGTATCCTTCTATAGTAAAAAAAAACTAGCCTTAAAAGGAATGACTCCTAGAATGATGCTGATGTGTAAGATTTCCGGAAATAATGAATCCGGGCGGACCATTCCTTCCATGAGTCGAATAGACCAATCAGGAAAGGGCTCCGTCTATGCATTGCCGTATGGGTTACCATAAAGAGGGAAAGGTTACCATCGCCAACAATCGCCAAGTTTACCAAAATTAGTCGTCAAAAGTGACGCCAACTTTGCGATAACTGTAATATTTCGCCAAATTTTCAATTTCTTTACAACACCAGTCGTGTGACACATCATTTGAGAGGTCTGCAACTGCTTATTCATATTATGGATGTCCTGTATGTCATCCCCCACTCTGCTCCCCAGGGGGGGCACATTTTTTTATTTCTTTACAACACCAGTCGTGTGACACATGATTTTAAAGGTCTGCAACTGCTTATTGATATTATGGATGTCTTCTGTGTCACCCCCCACACTCTGCTCCCCTTAGGGGAGCACATTTTTAATTTCTTTACAACACCAGTTGTGTGACCCATAATTCGAGAGGTCTGCAACTGCTTATTTATATTATGGATGTCTTGTGTGTCACCCCCCACTCTGCCCCCCAAGGGGCACATTTTTAATTTCTTTACAACACCAGTCGTGTGACACATCATTTGAAAGATGTGCAACTGCTTATTCATATTATGGATGTGTGTCACCCCCCTCTGCCTCCCAGGGGGAGCACAGTTTTAATTTTTTTACAACACCAGTCGTGTGACACATCATTTGCAACTGCTTATTCGTACCATGGGGTATTGGCGAGCGCAGCAAGCAGGGGTAGTCTACAACTTGGAATTGCGAAGCGATTACGCGGGGGATTGGCGAGCCTTAATAAATGTAAATGAAAATGATTAAAACTTAATGCATTTTTATAGGGCATTATACCTGTGAAGTAATCTCAATTTTTGCTTAATAAAGCATGATATGCTATGTCGATAACTCATAATGCGGTTTTTTTTAAAGCTGTAAAGTTTTTTTTTAAATAACAGGAGAAATAATTAAATAATTATTTCAATCGCTCCTAATGTAAATATTGCAGTGTGCTTTTGTACAATCCCAGATTCTAATTATTAAGCAATAAATATAGTATATTCGTACGGCGTCGATAAATCAAAACATGGAGTTTGAAACACATAGATTTCTAAAGTTATCGTTTATAACTTACCGAAAAAAATGTATGAGTAAAAGAAAATGTTAACTTAAACGTGAATTGAAGTAAATAATGTCCCTTAAAAGCGCTTATCACGAAATGCAGATAATGTAAATTACATTTTTAAAAATTATTTCTATCGTTCTTGCTGTAAAATTTTCAGTGCTCTTTTAAGTAATTTCTGTATTTAATTAAAAATCAATAAATAAGATATATGCGTACATATGCATTAATAACGCATAAAGTTAAGTTAAAAATACATAGTTATTAAAGTTATCTCTTTAAATTAGCCTATTGAACAGAAAAGTAAAAAAGAATAGTAAATAAGAAATTTAAATTAAGTGAAAAATGAACTATACATAATATTCTGAAAAAGCTCTTATTACGAAATTTACCAGACTTTGAGAAGAAATATAATAAAGTGCATCTGGACATTAAGACAAAACAGTGAAGATGGAATAATTTTTCCATTGTTATGAAAGATTACTTTCAAAAACATTCGAAGAGATGCTATTTTTTTTTACTTATGTAAAGCATTAAAAAAACCCCAAAAGTTGGAATTTCCGTGACAGTTAAAAAAAAGGAACTTTTCAAATTGAAATTTTTTAAACAGTATTCAACGATATGAAACAGATAATACCTACTACATCAATGAGCAGCAGTTTATAATATAATCATATGTATTTCTGATTTTTTCTAAAAATTGTACATAATTTTCTCTTAGTTTGCTCCCTTAATATTAATATTTATTTATTTATTTATTGAAAAATATATTTTAACTTAAGAAATCGTATAAAATGTTCCAGAAGATTCATCAAATCGAATACCATTGCTTCATCCTACGATAAAGATTTTAGTGTCTTTTGTATAATCCCAATTTTTAAATATAAAGCAATAAATGTATTATATGTGTATACATTAGTTGGTAACTCAAAACACTGAGTAGGAATTACATAGTTACAAAAGTTATCCGTTTAAATTAACTTATCGCAAAAAACATTATGTGAAAAAAAATTAACATAACATGAATTGAAATAAATAATGCTTCTTAAAAGCTCTTATCACGAAATGTAGATGATGTCAATCAAAATGTAAATAATTATTTCAGTCATACTTACTGTAAAACTTTCAACTCTATTTTATGTATTCGAAGGTTTTATACATTTATTTGCGTATAGATACATTCATAACACAAACAGTTTAGTTTAAAATACATAGTTTTTAAAGTTATTTCTTTAAATTAACCTATTGAAAATAAATGAAAAAATTTAAATGAAAAAATAAAAGTTAAGTGAAACATGAATTATACACAATACTCTCGAACAGCTGCTATCATGAAATGTATTAGGCTTTAAAAGGACATAATATAATCTATAAGTGCATATGAACATTAAGACATAAAAGTCGATATACATTTTCATTATTATGAATGTTCGCTTTAAAATCATCCGAAGACACGCTATTTTTAGATTACTTATTTAAAATATTTTATATTTTAAAAACAAACAACTTTTTATTTCCGTAACAGTTTAAAAAAGCACTTTTTAAATTGTAACTTTTAAAACAATATTCCAGCTTCTGAAACAGAAAATAGCTAATGCATTTCTGAGAAGCAATTTACATTATTATAATCATATTTATTTCTGAACTTTTCTGTAAAATAGATTGTTTTAGCTTTACTTTCTCTTCTTTGAGAAATACATTTTAACATAAAACTTCCTCGAAAGTAATCTAGAAAGTTCATCAATCTAAGTGCATCATTCTAAGATGAAGATATCAGTGCACTTTTGTATATTCCCAATTTTTAATTATAAAGCAATAAACATAGTATATGTTTATATGTGAGACGATCACTGAAGGCATTGAGTTTGAAACACATAGTTACTAAAGTTATCGTTTTAAAATAATTTACCGCAAAACAATATATATATATATACATACACTAGCAGTCTCCGCCCGCTACGCTGGTCGGTTTCTCTAAAGAAATCTTGGATCAAACGAGGTACATCTAGTTTACTAGATGATTAAAAAAAATAATATCTAATCAAACATACTTAATTGTTGGCTTATTTGTATAATCTTACATTATCCTGTTCAAATTTGACGTTTACGACATAATAAACAATATAGCTCTAAAATAACTGAAATACCTATGTTTAACTATTTTTAGTTGTTGTGTTATCTTGAATTTCCCGCTTCTACCTAAATCTGCTGCTGAAATATCTCAGAGGCGCTAAAGGTGTGTAACTTGAAATAAGGGTCAAAAAGCTTTTGAATGACATATTACATGACGGGGATTAGCCAAAATAAGAAAATTATCCCCCCCATTTCCCCGGTGTAAGACCTTCCTCTCTCTTTGGGATTTTTAAATATTAAAATTAATATATATCAGGCGGTCCTGTAAAAAAAATCCATCTCCAATGATAAAATGCCCCAAATTCAAAAAAAGTTGAAAACTGACCCCCGGAAGGAGGAGTAAAATTGGGTGCGACAAGAAATTTCTTAATATGGAAGAACAGTCTGAGGTCTTTTCGATAATGTGTCACATGAGGAGTCCAAAAAAATTTGAATTTTAGGCATCCCACTTTAACGTTCTCGGGGGTGGAAATTTTAAAATTGCTGAAACAAGACTTTAATATTTTTTAATACGTTTATTTTCTGCAGTTTCACACTTCTATTTAAAACGATTGCAAAGATGTGCAAAATGGTCTAAATTGTTTGACCCCACCCTTTTAATCTTCTCACTGGGGCAATTTCTAAAATTGCTGAAATATGTGTTAATTATTTTGTTTAAGATTTTATTTATAGAATTTTATGCTGCTATTTTAACAGGCTGCTGAGATATAGGAAGATGTTCCATAAATGTTGACCCTCCGTTTGTCCCAACCCCTTAGAGGGAGAATTTTCAAAAATCCCATCTCAGTGCACGCTTGCATCATAAGAAGTATATTTTCTGCAATTTCCATATTTCTACGTCCAGTAGTTTGGGTTGTGAGTTCATTGCCATTCAGTCTGGATAAACTATTATATATATATATATATATATATATATATAGCACTTTAAGAATAATGTGTATCGGCAGATCCAAAGCCCGTGCCATAATGAAAAGTGAAATCAAACTATTAAACTTTAAAATAAATAAAAAACGAGTAAGAAAAACAGTATAAAGACAATATAAAGAGGCTGTGGATCTCATCAGCGGTGGGCAATTTTAAAACACAGCAAATGCATTTGAATGGATATGGAAAAAACTATTATAATGTAGTGGCAGTGGGTTTCGATCAGAGTGTTACAATTTAAAAAAATCAAATGTGCAAAACATTTGATATCATAACACTCCCCCACCGGACCCAAACGCCACAGAAAACAGCATACAACACATTTAAAAATTATACTGACGAAATAAACAAGTGTGTAATATAAATTAAAACAGAAATAAAGTTGTATTACCCAAGCTTCAGACAAACAGCCATGCAAAACAACTAAAAACCACCCTCTAAAATCAATCCGTATTCGTTTCCATGTCGTTGCCACACGATTGCAGACATCCTTGTAAAACCGTCCAAAAGGCTTTAAGTTATACAAAATCATTAACTGTCAATCATATAGCAATTACTTAAAAATGCAGACTGTCAGTAAAACTAGTATATTTTTTAATAAATTTTAGAGGTAAATTATTCTTATATTGTAAAATATTAATTAAATGAAGAAGTTCCTTTAAAAATAATTTTTTATTTGAACAGAGCTTGTAGTAACGAAAAACTTGACCAATAATTATATTTATGTAAACACGTTTATGAATATTTGAAATCCAATTAACTAACTGATTAACTTCAAAACTAAAATTATCTCTCTTATTATATATTGAAATTTGAAAATCATTTGAAATGTGAATTTTTAAATCGAGATAGTCAGCAGCGTTATTGTTTTCATTAGTTTTTTTCAGGACCAGCATATCAGGATAAATATCGGATGAAATTTCCAAAAAATTACGATCACAGTTCAATATAATTAAATCATCAATGTATCTGAAAGCCAGAAAGTTAACATCTTTATTTACACTAGAAAACTGATATTCATAAAAAAATAAAAAGAGATTAGCTGCCGTGGAAGAGTAACTTGTACCCATTCCTATCCCATTACTTTGTAAATAAATGTCTGAGCCTGTATATACATAATTATTATATAAACAAAAATTACACAATAATCTAAATAAATTAAGATCCAACTCGATCTCACCTATGATCAAATCAATAATTTTAAATAAAATATTATTCAACTCTGCAATAGGAATGTTAGTGACCAGGTTTTCAAAGTCATAAGTTTGTATATTCTGTATGTCATTTTTAATCAATTCATTTTTAATTTCAAAGCTATTTAAAATAATCCAATAAGCATTACTATTTTTATATTTAAATTTTAAAATATTCAAAATCTTCTTTAACATTTCTTCAAACCTGCAATTAAATTCGTTACCGATGCTGTTTACATTACTACATATAAATCTATATTTAACAGGCGTTTTGTGAAATTTGGGGGTTACGAATAGAAAAGGAAAAAACAAATTTTTAACTTTAGGCAAAGGAATATGAGCTTTTTTTAGAAAAAGCTAGATGTTTCTTTATAAGCGTTTGTATTGTAGATTCATATAAACTATAGGTCACACTATTGTTGAGCTCAGCATGTATCAGACAAGCATAAAAGCCTTTTCGGATTATTGGAAAATTGTTAGATGCTTTATCAACTGAACAAAAAACAAAAGACTTTTATTTAAATATAAGAATTTTATTTAAATTTTATTTAAATAATTTTATTTAAATATAAGTTATCAAAATTTTTTTGTAATTACAAAAAAGTTTTGATGACTTATATTTAAATAAAATTATTACTAAACATAGTGAAATATTTCCAATAAAAAATTTATCTATTATTTCAACTTTCAGATATGTCAATACCTTGGGTAATAAATTATTTAATTATAGAGAAATTGCACAAAATTTGGATTCCTTTTTAAATGTCCCTTGAGATTGTAGCTCATATCAGAATTCCCCCTATTTCGATAACAATTCACAACATGTAGTGACCGGTAACCTTAACTTCATATCTAATGATGAATTGAAACATCTAATGAGTTTTGGAACAAAATTCAGATTAAACAGGAAAATGAATCTAAAAAAGTCTTTCAGTCTTTTTAAATCAGAGCTACATACGTTCATACTTAATTTAAGCTATAAATACAATAAACCTATCCCCCTTTTTAACGATTGGAAACTAAAAATTTTGGATGATTTTAAAGTTTTTCAGACCAGTTACATGAATGACTCTACTTATACTTACCACAAACTTACTTTAGATATACAGAGGGAAATTTCAAAATTAAAAAATTCTTTTGTTTTATGTTCAGTTGATAAAGCATCTAATAATTTTGCTATAATCTGAAAAGGCTTTTATGCTGGTCTGATACATGCTGAGCTCAACATTAGTGTGACCTATAGTTTATATGAATCTACAATACAAACGCTTATAAAGAAACATCTAGCTTTTTCTAAAAAAGCTCATATTCCTTTGCCTAAAGTTAAAAATTTGTCTTTTCCTTTTCTATTCGTAACCCCCAAATTTCACAAAACGCCTGTTAAATATAGATTTATATGTAGTAATGTAAACAGCATCGGTAACGAATTTAATTGCAGGTTTGAAGAAATGTTAAAGAAGATTTTGAATATTTTAAAATTTAAATATAAAAATAGTAATGCTTATTGGATTATTTTAAATAGCTTTGAAATTAAAAATGAATTGATTAAAAATGACATACAGAATATACAAACTTATGACTTTGAAAACCTTTTCACTAACATTCCTATTGCAGAGTTGAATAATATTTTATTTAAATTTATTGATTTGATCATAGGTGACATCGATTTGGATCTTAATTTATTTAGATTATTGTGTAATTTTTGTTTATATAATAATTATGTATATACAGGCTCAGACATTTATTTACAAAGTAATGGGATAGGAATGGGTACAAGTTATTCTTCCACGGCAGCTAATCTCTTTTTATTTTTTTATGAATATCAGTTTTCTAGTGTAAATAAAGATGTTAACTTTCTGGCTTTCAGATACATTGATGATTTAATTATATTGAACTGTGATCCGAATTTTTTGGAAATTTCATCCGATATTTATCCTGATATGATGGTCCTGAAAAAAATTAATGAAAACAATAACGCTGCTGACTATCTCGATTTAAAAATTCATATTTCAAATGATTTGCAAATTTCAATATATAATAAGAGAGATAATTTTAGTTTTGAAGTTAATCAGTTGGTTAATTGGACTTCAAATATTCATAAACGCGTTTACATAAATATAATTATTGGTCAAGTTTTTCGTTACTACAAGCTCTGTTCAAATAAAAATTTATTTTTAAAGGAACTTCATCATTTAATATTTTACAATATAAGAATAATTTACCTCTAAAATTTATTAAAAAATATGCTAGTTTTGCTGACAGTCTGCATTTTTAAGTAATTGCTATATGATTGACAGTTAATGATTTTGTATAACTTAAAGCCTTTTGGACGGTTTTACAAGGATGTCTGCAAGCGTGTGGCAACGACATGGAAACGAATACGGATTGATTTTGGATGCTGGTTTTTAGTTGTTTTGCATGGCTGTTTCTCTGAAGCTTGGGTAACACTACTTTATCTCTGTTTTAATTTATATTACACACTTGTTTATTTCGGCAGTATAATTTTTAAATGTGTTATATGCTGTTTTCTGTGGCGTTTGGGACCGGTAGAGGAGTGTTCTGATATCAAATGTTTTGCACATTTGATTTTTTTTAATTGTAACACTCTGATCGAAACCCACTGCCACTACATTATAATAGTCCTTTTCCATATCCATTCATATGTATTTGCTGTGTTTTAAAATTGCCCACCGCTGATGAGATCCACAGCTTCTTTATACTGTTTTTCCTTACTCGTTTTTTATTTCCTTTAAAGTTTAGTAGTTTGATTTCGCATTTCATTATGGCACGGGACTTTGGATCTGCCGATACACATTATTCTTAAAGTGCTATATACATAATTTACGTGATTATTGCAGCTATAGCGCTGATCATGTGGATTTTTCGTGAACTTAAGTTCACTTAAAACTTTAAAACTTTTTGGACTATATATATATATATATATATATATATATATATATATATATCGTATGAGAAATAATAAGTTAAACATAAATCGAAATACATAGTCCCGCTTAAAACTCCTATCACGAAATGTAGATAATGTAAATTAAATATTTAAATAAGTATTTCAATCGTTCCTGCTATAAAGATTTTAGCGTTCTTTTATATAATTTCATGATTTAGTTATAAATCAAAAATTATAATATATGTGTGTATATGTGTAAATAACACAGAAAGTTGAGTTACAAAACATTGTTATTACATTTATCTCTTTAAATTATCCTACTGAAAATGAAAAAAAAAATGGAACGCAAATTGTATTACATAATACACGCAAAAAACTCTTATGAAATATACCGGGCTTTAAGAAGACATATGATCTTAAAGTGCATCTAGACATTAAGACAAAACAGTGAAAATGGGATATTTTCGTCGTTGTAATGAAATATCACATTCATATGCTTCCGAAAACATGGTAAACAGTGAGTTTCCCGATCCAGAGCCGAATGGCTCCATGCGGTCCACGCAGGGAGGTCACGAGACCTCCGATGAGGAGGAACCAAGTGACGTCCGGCCTCACGACAGCGCCCGCTGCCGGCCAGGAAGACAAGCGAGGACACCCGGTCCACGGAACATGGACTCAGCGTCGCGGCCTCGGCCGCTCACCATCCGCAGCCACAGACACAGCACCGCCCGCGCCCAACACGCCGATTGGAGCAACCATGCAGGCACCGTAGCACAAGCTGCCTGAACAACCGCCGATCCAGAGGCCCAGCCTTCCGGGAGGACTTACAGGAAAGCGACTCGAATTCTCGTTACGTACAAGGAAAACCCGGAAAACCTTGTATAGTCGCTTCGTCCGAATCGCGCCTACGAGAGGCCTCGGACTCCTCTTAAACGAGTGTTGCGTTCGAAGGATCTGGTAAATCATCATGCATTCGAAGACTTCGGTCGAGACAGTCGAGAGCTCAATTGGCCCGACGACCAACCCGATCCAATATCCTTGTCAGAAGGTCGCCAACGATGTCGACAATACCTTTCCTGCTGTAATTGTCAAGGACAAGATCGGTCAGCGTTCGAGTGTGGAAGTTAGACGGGAAGCACTTTTCCCTAATGGACTTCCACAGGGGGCACTCATAGACGCAATGTCTAATCGTACTCACCCCGTTCCCGCAAAAGTACGCAGGGTTGCCTTTAAAGAAGCGGGCTTGATGGTCGCCAAAGGCACCATGTCCCGTAAGGACTTGGTTGAGGAAGAAATCACCCTGTATTCTCCGAGTGGAGACATTCGGGAATATCGCATACGTCGACCGGCCGTCCTCAGATCGGTCCCACCATTGCTGCCAATCCACAAGAACCTCAACGAGGAGCTTCCTCTTGACTTGACGTCCTGAGAGAGGAACAAGTATGTCGACCGACGGTCGACACGCAGCTTCCTTCGCAAGGGAATCGGCCAGCTCATTAAAGGCGTACCCGACATGAGCCTTAATCCAGTGCATATGGACCCTGACTCCTGTATTTTCAACCAAGTTCCTGATCTCAGCTACAGCTTTGTGCCGAGGCACCAAAGCGTAAAGAGCTTGGAGCGCCGATCTCGAATCAGAGTAGATATCGAGTTCACTGAGACCCCTCCGAAGGGCGTCCGCAATCGCTTCCTTGATCGCATGGACCTCGGCCGCGAAGACGGTCGACCCATCAGAGAGACGGAACCTTCCCTCCGCAACAACACCATCCCTAGTGACGAGGTGGTAGGCACAACCCACCCTCTCATCCACCAGCTTGGAACCGTCCGTATAATAAGGATTTAGCGTCGTTACGGTCGGTACTTCCAAACCTCTACCATTTCTGGCGAGAGGTTTGGTCTATCAACGCTTTCACCCCATCTCGTGAGGGCCTCGACGTCGCATTCGATACGAGCACGGAGGTCCAGGGGAATCACCCCAGACAAGACGTTCAACGCAACGGTTGACACCGTACGGTAACACTTGGGGACGCACAGCAAGAGACCACGCTGAATACTCAGCAGTCTCTGACGAAGAGCCACTTTGCTGGAGCACCAGATAGGGGCCGCATACAAGACTATGCGCTCGGCCACCACCGAGTACACTGCCTTTCGAACATCGGGCTTGAGCAGCCACGTAGCTGTTGCCAATCTGGTGAGCTTGTACTGGACTCTGGTCGCCTTCTCTCGGACGAGGTCCAAGTGAGGCATCCAGCTGTAGTCTCTATCTATGACCACTCCTAGGTACTTGATTTGTTTAGAAAACTTCACCCTATGTCCACCCATCCGGATGCGCAATGAGGGTTCGTAATCCATCTTTCCCTTAGGTGGTATGATAGTGTACAAGCACTTGTCGTAACTGAACTCCAGGCTGCATCCTACAGCTCACGCGAGAATCTCTGCGAGAACCCGCTGGACTATGTTAGCGAACCTATAGACAGCCACGGAACGTGCAAGGATGAGTATATCGTCGGCGAAGACAAGTACGGTCCACGCCTCCTCAAATCCCGTTTCAACAAGCTATTGATCAACACCAGCCACAGGACCGGCCCGAGACACGAACCCTGCGGCACCCCAACATTGGAGTAATGCTCTTCTGCGTTCGAAATGACCGATCTATTCCAAAGAAAAGAATCGATCAAGCCCAGGAGCTCTTGAGGTACTCCGTACTCCACCAGAAGGCGAAGCAAGTCATCCCGCCGAGCGCTGTTGAAGGCATTCTTGATGTCGAGGCTGACGAGACAGGTGAAATGGCCTGTTCTCTTACTCTGCGAAATGTACCTGACCACCTCATGGAGCGCATCAATGGTCGACCGATTTCGTCTGAAACCATATTGTCTACCATCGAGTATGCCGTTAGACTCGAGGAAGGCCATCAGTCGAGTTGCTCACAGCTTGTCCAAAATCTTCCCGACGACGGGAAGTAAACAGATAGGACGATAGGAAGCCGGGTCGCTCTTACTTCTACCCTCCTTAGGAAAGTAGATGAAGATCGCCCGCTTCCAACTTCTCGGAAACACGGACTCTCTAAGGCAGTGATTAAACAAGGAGAGCAACCACTGAGGGTGCCAGCGAAAGACCTCTCGGATGATCCCAAGACTGAATCCATCGTGACTTGGCGTCTTATCGAGCGCCATCGAGTCGATAGCCAACTCTAGCTCCCCGATGTCAAACACGTTCGGGTCATCAGGCCTCTCGATCGCTGTCTGCACTACCTCATCGACCTGTCTGAAGTGGTATCTCGCAAGGGCTGCCTGGATGTCATCCCATGTGGATGCCACCACCCCGTCGGGAAGCTCCAGAATAGCTGGAGCTTCAGGACGCCACCTGCCTCTCACCACTTCACAGACTTGACCGATTTTGTCGGTAGAAAGCTTGTCCGAAAGGAACTTTCGGAACGAACGACGCTTAGCTTGCAAAATCGCCCTCTTGTACACCGCCCGCGTACGCTTAAAGAGAGCCTCACGTCTCTCTCTCTGAGTCGGGTCAAGCGTCCGCTTGTACAACCTCCTCAGTGCACGCACTCTAGACCTCTGAGCCTCCAACTCTGGAGTCCACCAACACGTCTCCTTGCCTGCGGCAGGACGACGCTTTCGGTGTTTCAAGCACAGATCTACCAGGACTGAATCAAGATGTTCAACTCCCGAGTCTGGTGCGTTCGAATCATAGACGTCCAAATCTGCATTCTGCAGATCCTGGAGGAAGTCGTCCCAGGCAAGGTCCTTGGGTTTCCACCGACGGCGGACTCCCCTAGGATTTCGAGCCCTTGGCAGGCCTTGGTAGGTCCAGGTCATGGCGTTATGATCGCTCGTTGTCACCTCGTCTTGAACAATCCAGTCAGCTATGCGATCTGCGCACTTACGGACCAGAAGTAAATCGATCCAGCTTTGACCCTGATGGCTATCAAAGGTCGCCGCACTGTCTGGATTGTTGACGATTTCCAGATCGTGACCAAGGGCGAAGGAGATAACTTCCTCACCCCTGGCGTCCGTTGGCCTATCCCCCCAGATATACGACTTCGCATTGAAGTCCCCGACAATCTGAACGTTGTCCTGAGGGAACTCCAGTAGCAAGTCGCCCATCCGAGTGAGGATCGGGACAATGTCCTCAGACAGAGAGCAATAGCACGACACTATTAACACATCCTCCTCCGAGATAGTACATCGAATCGCCACTATGTCGTCAGTATTCAGAACCACACAGTATTTCAATCGCGAACTTATCCAGAAGGCGGCTCGTCTACGCTCCGAAGAAATGACTTCGGAAAAACCCTCGGGTAATCCGACGGTCTGTCCCTCCGTCACACGCTGCTCATTCAAGGAGATCACGTCAATGCTCTGCGAGAGCACTGTCTTCTGCAACTGGTACAAAGCCGCCATACTGCGGTTGACATTGAGGTGAAGAAACTTTGGACTATCGGCCATCGTTTCGTTTCTCAGTCAAAGCCAGTTCTTTGCAGAAGATGCTACACTCCTGCGAATTCGCTGCGTGACTGGTAGGGAGAGCCTCACGCGCCAAGTTCAATGAATTGACCTTCATACAAATAACTCACGCAGGATCACTGGTGCAATCACTGAGGATGTGGTCCTGACTACCACACTTCCCTCAGCAGCTCTTGCCGTGGCAATCTCTAGCAATGTGGCCGAATTTCCAGCACTTATAACATTGAAGAGGACGCCGTCTTCGTGAAAAGAACAGAGTGTCCCAGCCAACGTTCAGCTTCCTCACTCGTCCAAGTCGCCTGTACGACTCTGGATCCAGAGAGACCACGCCATTTCGCCCCTTCTTCTCCTCTAAAAACTTTTTGAAGGAAATGTCAGCGTCACGTAACGCTGTATTCTGATTTTTCAGGGCTTCAATGATCCCGTCTCCCGTAGAATCCTCGCCGACGCCAAAGATTACAATCTCCGGATTGCGCTTGGTCGATTTGGAAGCCGAGTTACTATTCACCAGGTCCGATTTCTCCACTTCCGCCACCAGCTTCTCAAGGTCCGCAGCGCTGTCCGCGAAGACCAGCACCCCTCCCTTGGAGGTGTTCCGCATTCCTCTCAAAGCCAGCCCAGCTTTCATTGGATCAATCGTGCTGGCTACTAACTTACGAGTGTCATCGGAGGAGACAGTATCGTCATTTGGAAGGATTTGAAGAACGTGTCGTTCCTGGTAACGTCGAGGCGCCGCTGAGCCGGCCCCCTTAGCGCCAACAGCGCCACCGCTTCCAGGTCCGCTTCGGGCCGCAGGCTGAGTTCCTTCCGGTTCCACACGTCCCTTCCTCAACCGTCTCCTCGTTGTACTCTTACTGGTGACAGTCTGCCATTCCTCTGTCGCACCACCGGCGACGTTGGAATAGGACCTGTCCGGTGGTACCACCTCCTTCGGGGTGTCATCTGGCCTTGAGGCATCCTTCCGCTTTTCAGCTTTGGACGCCTTCTTGCCAGTTGTAGAGCTTCCCCTCCGTGAGGCTTTCCCATAGAGCAGAACGAACCAAGCGTGCTGTCGGACTATGAAATCTTCCAATCGAGATATAGATTCCCCAATAAATGACTTCTTGGGGGCCGAAAGACCCCTGACCTTGTTCAGCTCCTCGAGGATTCTTGCACCTAAAGAGTGCGCTTCCTCGGTGAAGAAAGCCGAGAGGTCGACCATGTCCGAAAGGGACAGGTCAACATTTCCCAGCTGACTTCCTGTTTGACAACCTGAATCCGTCAGCTGAGGGCCGACGGTTGCCCGCTTGGATGAGTCCAAGCCTCGGGCGTAACCTGGGCTACTCGTCGTGGAGGAGCTAGTAGGAGTCCCACCACTCCGCGACGGTGCCTCATCCTCCACTTCACTAGTCAGAGACATAGTGAACCACGAGAATACACAGGTCAAAGCGGTAAAACGGGAACACTCGTTACCGTACTAAAAACGCAATGGAAACAGCACAGACACACTAGTCTATTAACACACTATTCACGTTCTCACTGTCCAAAAAATTGACAACTTGCCTGTCCTGAAATACACTCCGGGCAATTGTTTCAGGCAGTAAGAATAATAGCAAAAAAAGTTTCCATCACTTAGGCACCGCCTCCGAAAACATGGTATTGTTTAATTTATTTAAAGTACTTAACATTTAAAAAACAAAGAAGTTTTTATTTCTATAACAGTTAAAAACGAATTTTACAAATCCTAATTTTTAAAACAACAGTACAGCGTCTGAATAAAAATCAGCTGATACACTTCTGAGAGGTGGTTACATGGTAATCACAATGAATTTAAAATTTTTCTATAAATAAACATGCTTTTAGCTTTATTTTCTCTTTTTTGAGAAATATATTTGAGCTTAATTTTCTTTAAAATATTCTAGAAAGTTCATCAAATTAAGCATCATTCTGCTGCAAATTTCAGTTCGTTCTGTATTTTCCAGTTTTGAAGTATAAAGAAATAAATATACTATATGTGTATGCATACGTTGATACCATAAAACATTGAGTTTAAAATACATAGTTACTAAATTATCGGTTTGATTTAGGTTACCACAAAAAAAATGTATATATTGTTTGAGAAAAAAAAAATAATTTAAACATGAATTGAAATATATAAATATTCTACGTAAAAGATCTAACCACTAAATGTAGATTATGTAAATAAATATTTAAATAATTATTACAATTATTCCGAGTGTATTTCTGTTCTCTTTTATGTAGTCCCAGGCTTTAATTATATAAAAATAAATTTAATGTATGCATAAGTATGCGTTGAGGAATCAGAAAGTTCAATTTAAAATACATAGTTATTAAAGTTATCTTTTTAAATTAGCTTAGTGACAATAAAAGAAAAAAATATGAAAAAAAAAACAGTTAAATGGAACATGAATTAAAATTCGTAATACCCTCAACATCCTATTATCATGAATTGTATCAGGCCTTAAAAAGACATATAATCTTTAAGTGCATCTGGACATTAAGACAAAACAGTGAAGATTGAATAATTTCGTTGTAATTATGAAAAATCCCTTTCAAATGCATCCAAAGACTCACTGTTTTTATCTTACTTATTTAAAGCACTTTATATTTAAAAACACAAATAAGTTTTGGTTTCCGTAACATTTAAAAATACACTTTTCAAATTTCTATTTTTATAACAGTTTTCCAGCATCTTAAACAGAAAACAGCTAATGCATTTCTGAGAAACAGTTTACATTATTATAATCATATATATTTCTGAATTGGTTTTATAAATTAGCTCTGTTTTTGCTTTATTTTCTTTTTTACGATAGACACATTTTAACATAAAATTGATCGAAGATGGTCTAGAAAGCTCATAAAATCCAACATCATTTGGCGATTGCGAATGAATATTCCCTATACATGTATTTTCTTGAAAGCAGGTGGCTATCTATCAATATATTTAGGAACATGCCGATCTCACATTCTAAAAGGGTTTTTTCTTTTTTTAATGTCCTAAAAAGTAACAAAATATTCTGCTGCTAAACGCAGGATACAATCTGTTTCTCTACATATGTTTTGTGAATTAAAGTATACTATTTCAAATTTTGTTTAAAATCTTAAAATATTTCCTTAAAATTATAACTACTTAAAATTATGATTTTTTATTATAAACTCCCCGCAAATTTATAGTTCTTTAAAAAGGAAATGATTGAATGATATATAAATCTCCTATTTTTGCAGCCTCAAAGAAAAATTAAAAATTTTTTGATTGAAATACTAAATTAGTAGTTGTGCAGTTTAAAATTTAAAATGTAAGTATTTTTTAGCAGTTTATGATTATTATTTTTTTCAAAAGTATTCCTATTCAAGAAATATACGAATTAATAACTTTTTAACGGAATAACATTTAAACGATAAATGTAGCTTTATTGCATGTAATGTCACATCTTTCATTTTAAATGTAATGTAATTTTATACAAACATTGATTCAACATTTAATATCCGTAATACAAATAACTATAATCTTGAATTAGTTTTATATATTTTCTGATCTAAATTTGTTGTAAATATACGATAAGAAATTATATTTTTCTATAGATGAAATATAATATTTGATATGATATGTAAATAGTTTCAAGCCAAAATAATAATAACCAAATAAAAACATCAAATGCATAATTTGTTCCTAAAGAACGTCGTCTTACTTAGTCACATAGTTTAACTTCTACTTCGAAAACCATGGCCTACTAAAGCTTCGGCTTCAGAATTGATTACACGTCTTTCTTGCAGCTGTGGGAGAAGTACAAACTTCTTTCGAAACAAATTCCACATTGTTTGTAGGTATGAAAACAGATTAAGATATAGATTAAGATGTGGAGAGATATTAAGATATAAGAGTATATTTTAAGCTTTAATTGATTTTACACAGCTTTATATTTATTTTTCTTAAAACTATAAAATTTAAAAAAAATAATATGATGGATGAAACATTTACGAAAGGCAAGTGACTGCCTTATATAAGTGAATTTGGAAGTTACATGTGCAAAGTTTATAAAGCAATCAAAACATGGCGCAACAAACAATCTCCATGTATTATATTTAAACGCATTTGTCTTTTGAAAATCTTTTGCATTAATTAAAGTTAGAAACAAGCAAATCGTTTTCATTTTACAGTTAATTAATATATGCATAAAACTCTATAGTAATAGAAATGATATTTGCTTGGAAATATAAAAGAAAAGTGTTTTAAAATACCTGGTGATCCAGAAGTTTCGGGGGTTTTGAAATGTTAATAATTGGGAAACTATGTACAATACAAAGGTCCGGTTTTCAGATATATTCTCAGAAACATGTGGGATTTTTTTTAGAATGAATTTTTTTAAATATACATAGTTAAAACTTTTAGCAACAGGTGGTGCTGCTGATCAACACCCAATGTACCTAAACCATGAGTTAATAGACACGTGAGTTTATTGCGAAACATCTTTTCTACGATATTGATGAGATTTCGTTTTATGAGTGGTTTATGTTCAAACACTTTTTTAATGTAGTTGAAATTCCATTCATAAGGAATTTTGATACAAAATTTGATGAGTAACTGCAATGTTTATACATGCTTTTCTTTTCATGTCGAGCTGTGTTCTTATCATACACTACGTGAAGTTAAAGATTCAAAAAATTTCATGGCCATTACATATATGAACGCTATGGTAAACAAGGTTCGAGAAAAGGGCTCATTGGAAGATCGTATAAGAAGCAGAACACCTCAAACGTCTGTTACAATCGTAAATGAGGTAGAATTTGATGCCAATACCCAATGGAAATCATCCGCTCATGGAGAGTGCAATTCTTTCGGCTCTGAGGACGCTGTACACGTTGTTTCGCATCGGTTCACGGCTGTACTTATAAGCTATGGGCGTCATAATGAAAATGTGTAACCCCTGGACAGTAATTCTTTTTGGTGAGCTGTATCATATCATAAAAAATAACACTATCAATTTTAGAGCCACCTGTTGACAAAAAGTGTAACTAACATATATGTTTGTTTCACAGAAAAAAACAAATCCCATACGTTGCTAAGCGTTTCTGTGAAAACCGCATATTTCTGTTGTTTATAGTTTGCTAATTATTAGCATTTCTAAACTCCCGGAACTTCTGGATCACCCGGTATTTTTTTTATAAAACAATATATTTAAATGTGATTTTTTATATAAATGTACGAGTACAAATGTTCATACTTCATGTGGATTTATACAATTCAATATAAAAGAGATTAAATCATTTATTTTAAAAGAAATTACGCGTTGTTATAAGTAAAAAGAAAATCTACCGATATGATATATATGATATATCTATTTATCAAAACAAAAAAGTGATACAAATTCCGATTGATTTCAACCATTCATAACTAAAAAAAAATCTGTTAATTTCTGAAGTTATAAATGCATGTGACCTACGAAGAAATTTAAGTTTGCTTCCGAAACTTGTGCTATCATACTATATATTCATTGTTTATTTATGTAATTGTCATTTTAAAGCACATTTTTTTCTTATTTTTTTAATGTAATAAGACATAGCGAAATAATGACAACAAATTTTTTTTTCAAAGGGTATTTTTTTTTACTCTTTTATCATTCAAAAAGAAAAGAAATAAATGAAAAACTTTGAATAAGTACCGAAAAATATTAAATCCTTGGAAAGTATCACTTTGCAAAGACTTTCAGCGGGAAAAAAATTACTTTGTTTCTTTTTCTTGATAAATATTGTAATCTCTTCTGTGTTTTTTTTCCACTTAAACAGTTCAGTTAAGGCATTTCTTTTGGAACTGCTTTATTATGAATTTATGTAAAAGAAAAATTTCTAAATAAGCATTAAAAAAAGCCGAGTCCAAACTTTTTCTAGTTACATAAAAAATAATTTTAATCAGTTTTCTACTATTTCTTCCGTTTCCTTCTTCACCAAATAAAAATGAAATTTCAAACTCTGATAGTTTTTATGATGACAAATGTTGTTAAGGATCGTGTGAACGTAGTTCTGAATAATGTTTCGATTTTTCTTATTCTTAAATATTTCTCTTTGTATACTAAAATATAAAGCGGAAATATTATTTACTATAAACTTCTAAACAATTATTGTTTATTTTATATGATAATAATTTAGCAACAACTACATAAATAAATGATAATATCAAGGTCTATTTATTACTTTTACCCTTTTAATGGATACATCCTGTTTTTTCCATTACGTAACAACTATTCAATTTAATTATTTTTTCCAGCTTAAACAATCATGATATTTTACGTAATATTCCGACAGCAAAATATTCAGAAAAAAATTAACAGTGTGTTTTACAGTAAACATATTACATTATCTATTATTATATTTTTGCATTATAAATTGTAGTATATGTATTATGTACTGCATTATATAATTGTACTATTTGAAACATAATGTACAGGATTCATGTTTTAGGAACAACATTCACGATACAAGTGACTGTTTATAATCAAGTTATGTGCAATTTATACTTCCTTCTCTTAATTTTATTTTTAGCAGTTTATGAATGTAATTTATAAACAATTACTACTGAATATTTGCATTAATTTTCATACTAAAATACACTTGAAGGGATACATTCTGATAGAGAGCAAGTAATTTATTTTCAAATCATTTAAATAATATGCAATCATCCGCACCGTTTTATAATATTTTTACGCAGCGCATCGAGCGTAGACCAAATGCCTCGTCTTCATTAATCTCATTTTTGAATGAATTCACACTGATACCGAATGTATGAGGAGGTAAAATGTGTGATTTTTTAAAAAATCAGCGAAAATATTTTACGTATATTAAATCACTTAAAATTTAAGATTACAAAACATCCTGTTTCATTTGGCAGATTGAGATATATAGATCATACAGACTTTGAATGTCTTGAAAATGGTCGTCATGAATTTAGATTTTGTTCAGGTGATTTTAAAGTACGTTTTTAATAGTTGTGTAGTATGGTATACACATGCAGTATTTTAATTCAAATCCTACAAAGTAACATATATGCAAATTTTTATTTTTCAATTTTTAATTAAAGTATAAAAAAAGACATGTGATATTATAAAACTATAGATTGCGAAAAACGTTCAGAATAATGTAATAAAACCATTTCGGTTTTAATGTAACAAAACCGGCACCGTTTCGAAAATTAAATTATAACAGCCTAATTCACCATCATAGCATAATACATTTGACAACACAATTTAAGCATTATTCTCATGTACAATATGAAAACTATTTGAATTCTTGGAAAAGCCCTATATATGATATATTTATATTTATATATTTATCAACTATATTCATTCCAAAGTTTAGATTAGTTGAGAAATGCATATAAAACAGTGAGTTTCCCGATCCAGAGCCGAGTGGCTCCATGCGGTCCACGCAGGGAGGTCACGAGACCCCCAATGAGGAGGAACCAAGTGACGTCCGGCCTCACGACAGCGCCCGCTGCCGGCCAGGAAGACAAGCGAGGACACCCGGCCCACGGACATGGACTTAGCGTCGCGGCTTCGGCCGCTCACCATCCGCAGCCACCCACACGACGCCGCCCTCGCCCAACACGCCGATAGGAGCAACCAAGCAGGCATCATAGCACAAGCTGCCTGAACAACCGCCGATCCAGAGACCCAGCCTTCCGGGAGGACTTACAGGAAAGCGACTCGAATTCTCGTTACGTACAAGGGAAACCCGGAAAACCTTGTATAGTCGTTTCGTCCGAATCGCGCCTGTTAGAGGCCTCGGACTCCTCTAAATCGAGTGTTGCGTTCGAATGATCTGGAAAATCATCAAGCGTTCGAAGACTTCGGTCGAGACGGTCGGAAGCTCAATTGGCCCGACGACCAACCCGATCCAATGTCCTTGTCAAAAGGTCGCCAACAATGTCGACATTACCTTTCCTGCTGTAATTGTCAAGGACGAGATCGGTCAGCGTTCGAGTGTGGAAGTTAGACGGGAAACACTTTTCCCTGGTGGACTTCCACAGGGGGCACTCATAGACACAATGTCTAATCGTACTCACCCCGTTCCCGCAAAAGCACGCAGGGTTGCCTTTAAAGAAGCGGGCTTGATGGTCGCCAAAGGCACCATGTCCCGTTAGGACTTGGTTGAGGAAGAAATCACCCTGTATTCTCCGAGTGGAGACCTTCGGGAAGATCGCATACGTCGACCGGCCGTCCTCAGATCGGTCCCACCATTGCTGCCAATCCAAAAGAACTACACCAAGGAGCTTCCTCTTGACTTGACGTCCTGAGAGAAGAACAAGTATGTCGACCGACGGTCGACACGCAGCTTCCTTCGCAAGGGAATCGGCCAGCTCGTTAAAGGCGTACCCGACATGAGCCTTAATCCAGTGCATATGGACCCTGACTCCTGTATTTTCAACCAAGTTCCTGATCTCAGCTACAGCTTTGTGCCGAGGCACTAAAGCGTAAAGAGCTTGAAGCGCCGATCTCGAATCAGAGTAGATATCGAGTTCACTGAGACCCCTCCGAAGGGCGTCCGCAATCGCTTCCTTGATCGCATGGACCTCGGCCGCGAAAACAGTCGACCCATCAGAGAGACCGAACCTTCCCTCCGCAACAACGCCATCCCTAGTGGCGAGGTGGTAGGCACAACCCACCCTCTCATCCACCAGCTTGGAACCGTCCGTATAGTAAGTATACGGAGACTTCCGACTGAGCTCCGGCGTCCAAGGTATTCGTGCCGGATAGCGCCGTTGGGGTCGGTACTTCCAGACCTCTACCATTTCTGGTGAGAGGTTTGGTCTGTCAACGCTTTCGCCCCATCTCGTGAGGGCCTCGAAGTCGCGTTCGATAACAGCACGGAGGTCCAGGGGAATCACCCCGGACAAGACGTTCAACGCAGCGGTTGACACCGTACTGTAGCACTTGGTGACACACAGCAAGAGACCACGCTGAATACTCAGCAGTCTCTGACGAAGAGCCACTTTGCCGGAGTACCAGATAGGGGCCGCATACAAGACTATGCGCTCGGCCACCACCGAGTACACTGCCGTTCGAACATCGGGCTTGAGCCCCCACGTAGCTGTCGCCAATCTGGTGAGCTTGTACTGGACTCTGGTCGCCTTCTCTCGGACGAGGTCCAAGTGAAGCATCCAGCTGTAGTCCCTATCTATGACCACGCCTAGGTACTTGATTTGATTAGAAAACTTCACCCTATGCTCACCCATCCGGATGCGCAATGAGGGTTCGTAATCCATCTTTCCCTTAGGTGGTATGATAGTGTACAAGCACTTGTAACTGAACTCCAGGCTGCATCCTACAGCCCACGCGAGAATCTCTGCGAGAACTCGCCGGACTATGTCAGCGAACCTGTAGACAGCCACGGAACGTGCAAGGATGAGTATATCGTCGGCGAAGACAAGTACGGTCCACGCCTCCTCAATCCCAAGCCGTTTCAACAAGCTATTGATCAACACCAGCCACAGGACCGGCCCGAGACACGAACCCTGCGGGACCCCAACATTGAAGTAATGCTCTTCTGCGTTCGAAATGACCGATCTATTCCAAAGAAAAGAATCGATCAAGCCCAGGAGCACCGGAGGGACTCCGTACTCCACCAGTAGGCGAAGCAAGTCATCCCGCCGAGCGCTGTTGAAGGCATTCTTGATGTCGAGGCTGACGAGACAGGTGTAATGGCTTGTTCTCTTACTCTGCGAAATGTACGACCGACGTCTTCTTCCCGACGACGGGAAGTAAACAGATAGGACGGTAGGAAGCCGGATCGCTCTTACTTCTACCTTCCTTGGGAAAGTAGATGGCGACTGCCCGCTTCCAACTTCTCGGAAACACGGACTCTCTAAGGCAGTGATTAAACAAGCCGAGCAACCACTGAGGGTGCCAGCGAAAGACCTCACGGATGATTCCCAGACTGAATCCATCGTGGCGTGGCGCCTTATCGAGCGCCATCGAGTCGATAGCCAACTTTAGCTCCCCGATGTCAAACAAGTCCGGGTCATCAGGCCTCTCAATCGCTGTCTGCACTACCTCATTGACCTGTCTGAAGTGGTGTCTCGCAAGGGCTGCCTGGATGTCATCCCATGTGGATGCCACCACCCCGTCGGGAAGCTCCAGAATAGCTGGAGCTTCAGGACGCCACCTGCCTCGCACCACTGCACAAACCTGACCGATTTTGTCGGTAGAAAGCTTGTCCGAAAGGAACTTTCGGAACGAACGACGCTTAGCTTGCAGAATTGCTCGCTTGTACTCCGCCCGCGTACGCTTAAAGAGAGCCTCACGTCTCTCTCTCTGAGTCGGGTCAAGCGTCCGCTTGTACAACCTCCTCAGAGCACGCACTCTAGACCTCTGAGCCTCCAACTCTGGAGTCCACCAACACGTCTCCTTGCCTGCGGCAGGACGACGCTTTCGGTGTTTCAAGCACAGATCTACCAGGACTGAATCAAGATGCTCAACTCCCGAGTCTGGTGCGTTCGAATCATAAACGTCCAAATCTGCATTCTGCAGATCCTGGAGGAAATCGTCCCAGGCAAGGTCCTTGGGTTTCCACCGACGGCGGACTCCCCTAGGATTTCGAGCCCTTGGCCTGCCTTGGTAGGTCCAGGTCATGGCGTTATGATCGCTGGTTGTCACCCCGTCTTGAACAGTCCAGTCAGTTATGCGATCTGCGCATTTACGGACCAGAAGTAAATCGATCCAGCTTTGACCTTGATGGCTATCAAAGGTCGCCGCACTGTCTGGACTGTTGACGATTTCCAAATCATAACCAAGGGCGAAGGAGATAACCTTCTCACCCCTGTCGTCCGTTGGCCTATCCCCCCAAATGTACGACTTCGCGTTGAAGTCCCCGACAATCTGAACATTGTCCTGAGGGAACTCCAGTAGCAAGTCACCCATCCGAGTAAGGATCGGGACAATGTCCTCAGACGGAGAGCAATAGCACGACACTATCAACACATTCTCCCCCGAAATAGCGCATCGAATCGCCACTATGTCGTCCGTATTCAGAACCACGCAGTATTTCAGTCGCGAACATATCCAGAAGGCGGCTCGGCTGCGCTCCGAAGAAATGACTTCGGAAAAACCCTCGGGTAATCCGACAGTCTTTCCCTCCTTCACTCGCTGCTCATTCAAGGAGATCACGTCAATGCTCTGCGAGAGCACTGTCTTCTGCAACTGGTACAAAGCCGCCGTACTGCGGTTGACATTGAGGTGAAGAAACTTTGGACTATCGGCCATTGTTTCGTTTTTCAGTCAAAGCCAGTTCTTTGCGGAAGATGCTACACTCCTGCGAATTCGCTGCGTGATTGGTAGGGAGAGCCTCACACGCCAAGTTCAATGAGTTGACCTTCATACAATTAACGCACGCAGGTTCACTGGTGCAATCGCTGAATATGTGGTCCTGACTACCACACTTCCCACAGCAGCTCTTGCCGTAGCAATCTCTTGCCATGTGGCCGAATTTCCAGCACTTATAACATTGGAGAGGACGCCGTCTTCGTGAGAAGAACAGAGTGTCCCAGCCAACGTTCAGCTTCCTCACTCGCCCAAGTCGCCTGTACGACTCTGGATCCAGAGAGACCACGCCATTACGTCCCTTCTTCCCCTCAAAAAACTTTTTGAAGGAAATGTCAGTGTCACGCAACGCTGTATTCTGATTTTTCAGGGCTGCAATGATCCCGTCTCCCGTAGAATCCTCACCGACGCCGAAGATTACAATCTCCGGATTGCGCCTGGTCGGTTTGGAAGCCGAATGACTATTCACCAGGTCCGATTTCTCCACTTCCGCCACCAGCTTCTCGAGGTCCGCAGCGCTGTCCGCGAAGACCAGCACCCCTCCCTTGGAGGTGTTCCGCATTCCTCTCAAAGCCAGCCCTGCTTTCATTGGATCTATCGTGCTGGCTACTAACTTACGAGTGTCATCGGAGGAGACAGTATCGTCGTTTGGAAGGATTCGAAGAACGTTTCGTTCTTGGTAGCGTGGAGGCGCAGCTGAGCCGGCCCCCTTAGCGCCAACGGCGCCACCGCTTCCAGGTCCGCTTCGGGCCACAGGCTGAGTTCCTGCCGGTTCCACACGTCCCTTCCTCAACCGTTTCCTCCTTGTACTCTTACTGGTGACAGTCTGCCATTCCTCTGTCGCACCACCGGCGACGTTGGAATAGGACCTGTCTGGTGGTACCACCTCCTTCGGGGTGTCATCCGGCCTTGAGGCATCCTTCCACTTTTCAGCCTTGGACGCCTTCTTGCCAGTTGTAGAGCTTCCCATCTGTGAGGCTTTCCCATAGAGCAGAACGAACCAAGCGTGCTGTCGGACTATGAAATCTTCTATCCGAGATATAGATTCCCCAAAAAATGATTTCTTGGGGGCCGACAGACCTTTGACCTTCTTCAGCTCCTCGAGGATTCTCGCACCTAAAGAGTGCGCTTCCTCGGTGAAGAAGGCCGAGAGTTCAACCATATCGGGAAAGGACAGGTCAACATTTCCCAGCCGACTTCCTGTTTGACAACCTATATCCGTCAGCTGAGGGCCGACGGTTGCCCGCTTGGATGAATCCAAGCCTCGGGCGTAACCTGGGCTACTCGTCGTGGAGGAGTTAGTAGGAGTCCCACCACTCCGCGATGGTGCCTCATCCTCCACTTCACTAGTCAGAGACATCGTGAATCACGAGAATACACAGGTAAGAGCAGTAAACGTAACACTCGTTGCCGTAATAAAAGACGCAATGGAAATAACACAGACACACAGTCTATAACACACTATTCACGTTCTCACTGGGCAAAAATTGACAACTTGCCTGTACTAAGATACACTCCGAGCAATTGTCTTAGTCAGTAAGAATAATAGCACAAAAATTTCCATCACTTAGGCACCGCCCTTGAGAAATGCATATGTCTTCATTGAAAATTTTGCTTCAGGAATCTCTGCAACCAATAAGAGTACACAAATTCTTTTATGCAACCTTGCGTATAAGGTACAGAATTTATATACAACGGTGAAATGCAAAACATTAGTTAAATTTTAAAGTTCATGCCAAATTGTAAAATGCATTTCCAGAAATAATATTTCAGAGAGAAGGGTAAAGTACCAAAATATGGTGTAATTCCCTAATAGGGCACTATCTTAAATCTTGTTAAAGATTTAAGATACTCTAGAAGATTCACTCTATAGATTATAGTATTGATACTGCACCACTTGCGTTTCTAAGAGTTGAATATTTTTAAGATTACATTTTCAAGAGTAACTTTTTTGAAGAAGGTAAGGAAGGATTTTGAAATGGTTGAATACATTTGTAATTTCGGCTTTCTTTTATTAATTTTTGCTAGGTTTTGGTTTGAATTAAAAAAATTTTCTTTTTCTTCAAAAATTATGATTAGCAATCGATGTGTAAATTCCAACATGGCATTTCATGGAATTTTAAATATGGGCATTGGGCCCTATTAGGACTTTTTTTCATGTATTACCTATTTATTTTTATTTATATATTGTTACGGAATTTGTAAATACTTAGAGTTTGTGCTCAAAAATAATGTGAATAGTTCAATTAAACTCAGTTCAACAGGTGATATTAATTTTAATTTTATTAAAATATCTCATTTTGTTGATTTTCTTCAAGCAAGTAGAAAGTATTGGATTATTATGGAAGTCTGTGTTGGTAAAATATTAACGATATCTCCAAGTTGGCGACAAACATAGCAACAATTGGTGACAAAATTCTTTTCTCAAGTTAACTTTCCTTACAGGTATGAAGATGCTTCAAATCGTTTTGCACATTTTTCAAGGGGATTTCAAAAAGTTCTAACATTATCATTGAATATTCTCGAACATCCTCTTGCTCCCATTTTTTATGAAAGAGAAGCAGAGTTAGCACAACTCATCCGTTTTCAGCCACAGAAAAGTGTTTTAGTCATGAAATTTAAAGTTTCAAAACTCTGTCAATTTTAATATTAGATGAATTGCACCTTTTTTGTATTGCTTGATAGGGTGATGGAAAATTTATACTAAATATCACTTATAAGACTTGTATAAAAATTTAATTTTGGTATTTTTAAAATATTTTTTAGCTAAATCGCTTTAAAAACGCTTCTTTACCTTTTTAAAAGCATTTTTGCATTGGAACCACATGTCTTTGACTAACGGTTTAGAAAATAGCCATTGGCCACCGTTGAGAGTGGACACACTGCATAACAGGACGATATTTTTTAGGTAAAATACGTTAACTACTTGCAGAAAGAATTAGTATATCGAGTTCTATTAAGTATTATCTCAAATATTGAAAATTATAAAAAAATATTTTAAATATAATGTAAAACATTCAAAGTACTCTATATTATCGGAAAACATGTCTACCAAAATACACCAAAATTCTACCAGTTTCATCAATATTCATACACTCAGTCTTACGCACTAAAATCTAAAAAATATATTCACAAACTTCAAAAATGATACAAATAATTTAAAATCCTTATTTATTAATTTTAACATCTATAATTTCTCATTTAAATACATTAACCATAAGCGCCATCAAAGTAATTTGAAAATCGTCTGAACTGTAATAGAAAAGCACTATATCGCAAAGTAAACTGCTGTACATATACCGAACGTATAAACAAAATTTAGCTGAAATGTATACAGCTATGACCAGAGACATCAGCAATATGCTTGTATTATTTACAGCTAATTCAATGGTTTTAAGGCAGATATCACTGAAAAGTAGGCCTGGGCCTTAAATCGATTTATCTCTTAAATCGATTTAAAGCTTACATCGGAAATCGCGATTTAGTCAGTTTCTTAAATCGTTACATCGGAAATCGCGATTTAGCCATTGCCATACATCGCGATTTAGCCATCGCCTTACATCGCGATTTAGCCATTGGTTTTATATAGTTTTCAAATAATGATTCAGAGCTAACATCAGAAAATTGAGTTATCTATTTGGTGTATATACTGCTTGCATGTCAAACTAGTGTTAAATCGATTTAGCGATTTGAGCAAACTTTGCAAACCTCAATGCTTTCCAATTTAGGAAAAAGATGCAAGAAAAAGATGATTTAGAGAAAACAGAGATAGTTGGTGTTAAATCGATTTAGAGGATCCGATTTAAACACACATCACAAACCTCAGTGTTTTCGATTTAAGAAAAAGACTATTTAAGAAAAACATTGCAAGCTGGTGTTAAATTGATTTAGTAGGATTTGATTTAAAATTAGCAGCAGTCACTTGCCATGTGGTTATTAAAAATGTAAAAGTGGCAATTAAAAAATTTCGTTTGCCACCCTTGTCGTCATTCGCCAAGTGGCGGTTAAAAAAATCTATTTTCGGTCTCCTAGTGAAATGCAGTTTTTTTCATAGAAGTCTGCATCTCTACATTGATCACGTCTAATTAGAAAAATTTCTTCTTTTTCCTACTGGATGCAAACAGATTTCAATGACATAGCTGTATTCAATTCGTATTTTCAATATTTTGGTTTTTTGCAGAGTTCTTTTACTGTGTTCAGTTTGGTATTTTTTCGAGAAATGCAGTTTCATTTTGCAAAAATGTATTCATCAGCATTGATTCCACACACATTTCAAGTAATTTGTTGGCTATCGATCGCCATCCTAGTCGTCAGTAGCCAAGTGGCGATTTAATAGATCTATTTTCAATCGCCAAGTGAAATGCAATTTTTTTTCATGGAAATATGTATCTCTACATTAATTACATCTAATTAGAAAAGTGGTTATTTCTTTTTCCTACTGAATGCAAACAGATTTCAATGACATGGCTGTATTTTCAATATTTCGTTTTCTTTGCCGCATTCTATTATCTATTTCAGTTGCATGTTTTTTTCAAGAAATACAGTTTAATTTTGCAAAATATATTCATCAGATTTGATTCCATATGCATTTCAAGTAATTTATTGGTCATCGATCGCCACCCTAGTCATCACTCGCCAAATGACGATTTAAAATAATAATTATTGATCGCCAAGTTAAATACAGTTTTTTTTCATTAAAATATGCATATCTATATTAATTACATCTAATTAGAGAACTAGTTAATTCTTTTTTCTATTGGATGCAAGCAGATTTCGATGACGTTTTTGTATTATCAATATTGCGGAGATTTTTCGCCATGTGCTTTTAGTGTATTCAGTTTGATTATTTTTTCAAGAAATATAGCTTTATTCTGGAAAATATATTTATCTTTGATTCTACGTGCAGTTCAAATAACTTATTCCTTTTTTCACACTGGATGCAAATGGATTTCAAGGGAATTTCAGTACCTTCAATTTTCGACTTCTGTTGCATGCTCAGCTCTTTGATTATTTTTTTCCCAAGATAATACTGTTTAATGATGCGAAATACACTCACCAGTATAGATGCCAACTGTATTACGTTGGAAGTATAAGTTTGGCGCCTCCTAAATTTCCGCGCCGGGGCGACCGCTAGCTTCGCCCCCCCCCCCTCCCGCCCTTCTGCACGGCGCTACCCTCTCAGAAATGTATGCTGTATCTCAGCTCCCTCTGAAATAAGTCTAGATACTCTATTGCTAGCATAGATGTCAACTGCATGTGATGTGTGTAGTGTATTACTGACACATTTATTAAGGGGGTCCCTCCGCCGGAAATTCTGTGTTTTTAATGGTGAAAATGTGCAATTTCTCTCCCCCCCCCCCCTCGGAGCCACAGAAATACCTCCTGGAGAAAAGTGTCTGAATTCAATACTGCGTTTATTTATTAATTAAAATCCAAAAAACAATGTATTTTTTTAATTATTAATTCACTATTTATGCCTGGGGGGGGCGGGGGGTGCAATTTTAAAGTTAAAATTCAAATTTGCAGATCTGAGCCTTAAATCGTTTTAACGCTTACATCGGAAATCTGATTTAACTATTGGTTTTCAATAGATACATCGGACGTCGCGATTTAGCCAGTTCTTAAATCGCGATGTAGCGAAACGATGTAGCTTTGCCTCAATGCTTTCCGATTTAGGAAAAAGGCAATGTAAGAAAAATACGATTTAAGGAAAACAGAGCAAGTTTGTGTTAAATCGATTTAGCAGGGTCAGGACAGGACCGTAGCTAGAAGTGAATAATAGGTGGTGAGGGGGGGGGGGGCTCAAGAAAATGTAGGGGGTGCTTATTTGTTTTTTATCTTTCTCTGACACAGAAAGAAAAATTAGTGCATATTCACATTGTAGATACTATGTTTCTCATTAAACTGTTGTAATAACTTCATTTTATGCTAAAAAAGTACATGATGATGAAAATTTTGAGTCTTTAACTGGTGAAAAATTAAACATCATGTTAGCTTCATATGTACAAATAGGATGAGGGAGTGCTGAAACGCTTATTTTAGATACAATTTAGTAATTCTGCAAAACTGTGAAAGGGTCTCAAAACTAAATTAGATTTTTGAACAGAATTTCATTTGGATTTTCGGAACAGAAATTCATTGAGTGACCTTGGAATCTTTTTCAGGGGGGGGGGGGGGTCAAAATATTTTAGGGGGGCTGAGCCGTCCATAGCGCCTCCTATGTGTTAAATCGATGTAGCAGGATTCGATTTAATACAGATAAAAATTAGCGGCCGACCTTGTCATGTGGTAATTAAAGATATAAAACTGGCGATAAAATTTTTTTTTCGATCGCCAAGTGAAATGCAGATTTTTTCATGGAAATACGCATCTCTACATTGATTACATTTGATTAGAAAAGTGGTTATTTCTTTTCCCTACTGGATGCAAACAGATTTAAATGATTTAGCTGTATTTTCAATCCCGGGAGCAGAATCGGCGCAACGCTGCGACAAACTATTTTTTAACTTTTAAAAATTTAGCAAAAATTAAAAAAATTCAGTCCTAAATCCAAAATTTCGGACATAAAATGCATCGCAAATTTCGATAGTCTTCGAGAAAAAATCAATTTCGTCATAGATCGCAAAAAACACGCGAATTTCGTTCAAAGATCGCGAAAAAACGGTAAATTTCGTCAAAAAATCACGAAAAAAGGCAAAATTCTTCAAAAGATCACGGAAAAACGGTAGTTTTTGTCAAAAAATCAAGAAAAAACGACAAATTTTATGAATAAATTACAAAAAAAAGGATAATTTCGACAAAAAATCACGAAAAACGGCAAATTTCTTTAAGAAATCACGAAAAAACGGCCAATTTCTTCAAAAGATCGCGTAAAAATGGCAATTTTCGTAAAACATCACGGAATAACGGCGAATTTCTTCAAAAGATCGCGAAAAAACGGCAGTTTTCGTTAAAAAATCCAAAAAACTGCAAATTTCGTAAAAAAAAAAAATCACGAAAAAACGACAAATTTCTTCAAAAGTTCGCAATAAACGGCAAATTTCTTCAGGAGATCGCGAAAAAACGGCAAATTTCTTCAGCAGATCGCGAAAAAAAAGCAAATTTCTTCAGCAGATCGCGAAAAAAACAGTAGGTTTTGTCAAAGGGGAGACCCCCCTCTTTTGGACAATGTATGAGGTGTTAAAAATTCTGAGAACAAAGATAACATCTTTTTAAAAATATACTTTTCTTTTGTCTATCACAAATACTTAGGAGGTTTGAGTGCATATAATGTAATGCGAGGGATTGGTCTGCAGACTGTTTTTTAAGTTTTTACTTGTGTTGCAGACTGCAGAAAAAATTTCTGCTGCTGGTTTTTCAATATTTTGTTTTTTTGTCATGTTCTTTTAATGTGGTCAGTTGGAATTATTTTTCCAAGAAATAAAAGTTTTATTTTGGAAAATATATTAATTCATCAGGTTTGATTTAACATGCATTTCAAGTAAATTTATTGGACATCGATCGCCACCTTAGTCGTCACTCACCAAGTAGCGATTTAAAAATCTATTTTCAATCGCCAAGTGAAATGCAGTTTTTTTCATGGAAGTATGCATCTTTACATTGATTACATCTTAATTAAAAAAGTGGTTATTTCTTTTTCCTACTGGATGCAAACAGATTTCAATGACATAGCTGTGTTTTCAATATTTCGGTTTTTTGCCGAGTTCTTTTATCGTGTTCAGTTGGATTATTTTTTTTAAGAAGTACAGTTTTATTTTGGCAAAATATATTTATCAGCTTTGATTCCACATGCATTTCAAGTAATTTATTGGTCTTCGATCGCCACTCTAGTCATCACTCGCCAAGTGACGACTTAAAATAATAATTATTGATCGCCAAGTGAAATACAGTTTTTTTCATCAAAATATGCATATCTACATTGATTACACCTAATTAGAGAACTGGTTAATTCTTTTTTCTATTGGATGCAAGCAGATTTCTATGACATTTTTGTATTTTCAATATTGCGGGTTTTTTTTTTTTTTTTTTTTTTTTTTTTTGGTCATGTGCTTTTAGTATATTCAGTTTGATTTTTTTTTCAAGAAATATAGCTTTATTCTGGAAAATATATTCATCAGCTTTGATCCCACATGCATTTCAAATAATTTATATCTTTTTTCACACTGGATGCAAATGGATTTCAAGGACATTTCAGTATCTTCAGTATTCAATTTCTGTTGCATGTTCAGCTGTTGGATTATTTCCCCCCCCCACCAAGATAGACTATTTAATGATGCGAAATACACTCACCAGTATAAATGCCAACTGTATGTGATGTGTGTAGTGTATTAAAAACACGTTTATTTAATTATTAAAATCTAAATAACATTTTATTGTGTTTTATTTGTAAATGATTCACTATTTATATCTGAGAAAAATAAAAAAAGTCTTAAGGTTAAAATCTAAATTAACCCATTCTTAGTTTATATTTTTATGCATTATTTTGATGAAGAATTATTTTTCATATGTTTGTGTAGCATTAGAATACTTTAGTTTTAATTAACTATTAATGTTCTGTAATGTTTTAGGTAATTTGATTTTTACAGCAGAATGAGGAAGTATTCAATGAATTTTTCTGTAGATTTGCGGTTTTCTACTTTTTTTGTCATTATAAAGTCATTCAAATGTCATTATATATATATTTAAGATTAAGTTTTATTACTAATCTTACAGGAGCCAACGATCTAAAAAAAATCAGCAACTTTGGTAATGTGGTCTTTCAATCTTTCTCCATTCACTATATGAATGTCAACATTTATATTAAACACATTTTTTTTATCTAAAAGTTTAAAAAAAATGCTCCCTTTTTCTCAAATCTCTCCCTCCCCCTCTTTTTTTACTAAATTTATCAGTGAATCTGCTTCTGTCTTACTTCAATAAGTTTTTAACTCAGTGTCTGTAAAACACAAGTACATACATGTTATTAGAAATGAAGTGCTATTTGAGCATGTTATGGGAAGTTGCCCCCAGGCTTCCCTACTCAAGTAATTTAGATTGTAGCATTCAAAACAAGTCAGACACAATGAAAAAAATCCTTTTTTATTTTATTTCTTTAAGGATGAGTTTATAAAAAATATTAAAATAGATCACTAATTAAAAAAAAAAAAAATAGGCATTCAGTTTTTGTATGTGTAAAATATATATTTTTTAGTTATTTGAACAATTAAATTCTAAATTAATACAAGTGGGGGGGGGCATAAAGCCCGTATTTTGTTACTAAAAATTAAATAATAGGTTTCGTATTATAGAGGGTAAAATTAGTGCTAAATCACAATGTTAAATGGATGATAAATCGATTTAAAAAATCTCTACATCGCCCAGTCCTAATGTTTTCACTTCGAATTAAATTACATACTCCTCCTATTAAAAAAATCGATTTATTGAAATTATTATAAAAGATGTTTATCAATGTATCTATTTGAGTCTTATGTCTATAATAGTATGGGATTAAATTTTTTTGTGTTTATTATGTAAATAACTGTTTTCAAAAAATTTAGAAAAATAACTGTATACTATATAGCACAAGAAAGGATAAAGGGAGGGGGGTTAATAAATACTGTATTTTGTCTCTATAAATTAAAAAAACGGGTTTTCATAGTCTAAAGGTAAAATCGCTAAATCGCGATTTAGCCCTAAATCGCGATGTAGGATGGGTGATAAATCGATTTAAGAAATTCCTACATCGGCCCAGTGCTACTGAAAAGATAGTCTAACTATCTATTCAGTCAGACAGTCGAAACAGATTAACTGACAGAGAGACTAACTGTCCGACAGGCAGTCTAAAGTCTGAAACTTTCTGTCTGATGAAAACCAAAAATGTTCCAGATCTCCACAGCCTGCCCTCCTTACTGTCTATATCCTACATGTTGATAATTGGCCGTCATAAACGAAACAAAACCAAACTTCCACAAAAGTTTAAAAAAAAATTAAGTTTTAAAAACTTACATTTTAAACTTTAGGGTGAAAATGAAGAAAACACACATATGTTTAAAAATATATGTGTATGCTTTCTGCAGATCCTATTCTATTACGAGGGTCAAATGCGAAACAGCCTATTGGCGATCTTATGCTCATTGATATCAGTAATAATATTACACCTTTATATATACATAAATATATGCATGCCGTACATGTCAATATACTAAATATTGAATCAGAAATTGAAAAAATACTTTACAAGAAATTTTCCGATGCGAATAAAAAAAAATGTGAAGTTTAAATGTGTGAAACATTGTTTTCTTCTAATTGCATTTTATTTCCCTGACACCCATTTTTGAGTTTCATAAAAAGAAAAGTAAAAGCAAATGCGAATGAAAACAGTTAAAAAAGTTTCGGAAGATAATTATATTATTTTTTATCATCCTTAATTTTTGAAAAACGCATTTTTTAAGAAAAAAGTATTATGAATTTTTTACAAAACAAACATGCTTAAATATTGTAAAAGAAATTTAAAAATCGTTGATACACTAATGGAAGAAAAACTTTTAATTTTTCTTATTTAAAAAAGGTTCGCTTTATGTCTTAAGTGTTCATTTTCATTTTAAAAAAATAAAAAAATTTTGGCTATTTATAAAACTACAAAAAAAATTGTATGTGAACTAGAGTAACCCTATTTTAAATACGAGATTCAATCGTCTCTTTATAATTTATTTCTTAAATGATTTTTTTCTTAACATTGCTTTCTATTCTATAAAAAAAGAATATTGTTTGCATTTTTTCCCTTCTCAACGCTGTCTTGAATTTTTAATTCTTCTAAAAAAATATCTTTAAAAAAAGACTTGTTTTAATAGTGGTCTTTCAAAATTGGTGAAAATAATTTCTGAAAAAGTTATTAGTTTAAGCCAGGTTTATACATTATGTGTTTTGTCTCTAATTAGATCTTACAATGATATTAATAGTCAAAATTATATAAACTGCAATATAATTAAGAAATTCAATACTTAATCTCAAGCAATTATCATTAAGAGCTACTTGAATACAATTTGATACACAAGTAGTAAATAGTTCAATAAGTAGATGCAAATAGATATCAGCTCATGCCTTTGTGCCAAAGAAGTGCTCGTCAAAACGTGTAATCGCAAGTAAAATTTAATCTTGTTTCAAATATGTCTCATGACAATTTGTAAAAAAAAAATTGATTGGATGTGCAACTGCGTCACACTACTTCGTAATAATTAATATCATGACCTCATTTTGATATATAACCTCTTCAGATCTGAGCATAAAATAACTCTACAAAAATATATTTTTCATTTTTGCATAATCGAAATGACACCATAAATGAAAGAAAAAAATCATTTTTATGAAATCAGTACTTTAGGGGACTGGTAATTTAGGTTTACAAATATGGATAAAAAAGTACTAACCCCCTTAACACATCAGTTTAACAATCAGTATTATAAATTTACACAATAACAAAATTAAGGTCTTTAAACAAGTAAATGATCAAAAAATCCTCAAATTTTTTTTATTGTAAAGCATTTAAGTTAAATAATCAAGAATATTTATTGTTTTCTTGGCAACAATGTCTTCAAGTTATTTTGGAAACTCTGATGAAAATAATAGTTGTTTTATGAGGTAATATTCATCAGTGTTGTCAATTATAGTTTTTTAAAGCAAAACACATTTAACCGTATAGAAGTTAAGTAAAAATGCAAAAAAATTAAACAGGTCTGTTTTTATGAGGAAAAGAATGGAGATAAACATTTGTGTAACTCAGGTCTGAAGAGGATAAGATTTAAGATCACTTTATTGGCAATCAGGCAATTTTTACCAAGCCTTCTGTCTTAAGATAGATTATGATAAAACTTTGACAAGTGGGTGGGAAATATTCAATGGTCATTGTTCTGCCTTTAAATCAAAATACACTTTAACGCCAAAAAACACTTATTATTCATTTATAATCTATAATTTATCATTATCGTGCCCCGTTTTATGAATGAAGATTGATATAATGCGCAAATATTTCTTAGTACTTTATAAAAAAAACATCAAAATCACCTGCATTTGACATATAAGAAGCAATATAACATTTTTTTAAATTCTGGTTATCTGCCGGAGAATTTTTAACATGCCTCTGTCTTAAAACTAACTTTGGAGAACCTTTCACAAGTAGAAGGGTAATGTGTGCGAATAGAATGAAAGTGCATGTAGAAAGAAATTTTATGTGAAAATGAATACTTGATTTAAAAAAAACTACACCGCCACTTTTTCATATATAAGGGATAATATAATATTATTAATCGTAATTAATGATACAACAATCTGAGTATGAATCCGATCTTAAAATTAACTTGCATATGCCTTTAAGCCAAATACATTCCAAATACACCAAATGCCAATTCACAAAACAACGTTTCGTGTTCCCTGATAATGTTTTGTTTTCCAGTCTTGTATAACATTCTTTAAAACAAAGATGTATATAATTCGTTGATGTGTCACAATACTCTGTAAAAATCAACAACACTGTATCTGTTTAAAATATAATAGATAATACCTCAATACTTATTTAGCTACCGAAAGAACACTTTGGTCTTATAAAGAACTTTCACAAGTGGAGAGAAATATTTAGAGATCATTATGCAACACGTTAAAACAGAACTCTTTTGAGCGTTGAACAAAAACTGATATTAGCTGCTGATGTCTTCAAGTTTTGTATCCCATTTTTTAAAATAAAAAATAGATATAATGCACAGATGTGTCACATTAATATGTCAAAATCATCAACAATGTCCCTATGTGATATACACTGGTCTCCAAAAGTTAAGGGGCAACAATTTTTTTCATATAATTTGCAAATGAATGAATATAGGAACAACAAATTTGGAGGAAATGTTCTCTAAACTGCTATTTATTAAATATGATAGAGAAATTTACTTAAGTTAAACATGTAAATTAAATAACAAAATAGCACTCATAGTGGAAAAGTCAATTCTTGGACAAATCAGTACATCGCAATGCTATGCAGTAAAATGTGACAGAAATATTAAAAAACTGGTTCTAATACGGAATATGTCCACCCCGGACTTCATTGTATTATCTGTATCACGTTTCATGTTCTCATATTTTAAATCGTCGGACACCGAAATAGGTAGCGCTGACCAGACATGGAGTAAGTTTTGTTCCAGCTCCTTTAATGACTTTGGAGGAAGACTTAAAGCCGCAACCTGTTTTCCAAGAGAGTCCCAAATATGCTCTATTGGATTTAAGTCTGGAGAGTGAGATGACCATTCCATTCTTTCCAAGCTGTAATCATGAAGATAACCTTCAAATACCATAGCTCGGTATGGTCTTCTATTAGCATCCATTAGAATGAAACCATTGCCAGTAGGACCGGCATCTGGGCGCATATATGAATCAAGGATCTTATCCCGATAACTAGCTCTAGTCAGAGTTCCACCATGGAACACATGCAAGCCAGTGTGACCTCCGCGTGAGATCCTTCCCTAAACCATAATACCACCGTATCGGTACATGTATGTTTCGACAGTGTTTGATTGATGGTATCGAGTGCATTGTTCTCTCCAGAACAGAAGACATGTTGAATCACTCTCTAGAGTGAATCTGGACTCTTCTGTGAAGAGTAGAGAAGCCCACTGTTGTCTGATCCAGGAAACATGTTCTCTTGGCTAACATAAGTCGGCCCTTGTCTGTTAAGGGGGACACACATAACCAATCTCCTTGCGTTGAGACCTACATTGTGAAGAAGTTTTCGTACCGTAGTAGCGGAGATTCTTCTCCCTGATGCTGCAAAGGAACCGGGAGTGAGTTGTGGTACAGTAGTGTGTTTTCTCCTTCCGGCCGAAAAAGTTAGAAACCGGTCTTCTGCAGGGGTTGTATCTTCTGCAGGTGTTGTAATACGTAGGCGGCTTGGAACATGTCTTCTAGACACAGAATTTTCGGATACATACTGATCACAGAGTCGCTGGACTACACAGCGAAACACCTTGAGCCGTCTGGCTGTAACGGCCTCTGAAAATCCCGTATCCATACATCCTACCGACTGCCACCTTAATGAATAGGGCAAACCACTTCTTCTAGACATTTCTGACTACACTGGTTATTTTGAACAAAACTGACAACAATAGCCCAAATACAACAAAACTTACACGCAAACTTACGAACGCTTCGTAATTGCATATTTTTCTCTCATTCACAAATATCTATTATTTTCTATAAAATAAAAGTGGTAGCTGTAATTTTTACGTAAGTTTTTTAAAGCTTATTATTGTCATTCATATGAGGTATGAAGTTTAATCTTACTGCCATTTTTTTTTCTTGTGAGTTTTGAAAAACATGTTGTGACTTAACTTTTGGAGGCCAGTGTATAACAGATATTAGATATATACAGATTTATTCAGGTATTACAGATGTTTCTTTTATAAACTTATTCAAGCATATTTCAGGCAATTTGATATGATGATATTAATTTTACAGTCTACATAAATCTGATGACCTGTCTTTTTACTTATGAGGTTTCAGTTCAGTGACAAAATGCTGAATTCTATGGATAATCTAATCTTATGATTTATCGCAACCTCTCCACTCTTTAACTTGGTTGAAATAGATTTCAAAAATTATTCATGCTTGAAAATAATTAAAATATCGTTAAATTTGAGAGACTGTTTTAAAATAAATGTCATCCTAAAGTTAATACAGTTAAAGTTTTATCACGTAACAGTTGAAATCGTACAGTATTTAGATTTAGAAGTAACGTAAGTACGATAAAAGCGAAAGCGATAGGATGTTCGTATTCATCATTGTTATACATTTCTAAAAATTGTCATTGGGTTTTAACTGCCTACAAAAAAATATTCCTATAAAATGTAAGCTTTGCATCAAATCTCTTTCTCTTTTTTGTAAAATTATTTTTATTATTTTTTATTTTCCTATAATTCTTTGCTTTACTGATTTCTTTACTAAAAATTACTCGATCTTACCTAAAATTATTTTTAAGCGAAAGGGAACATTTAATCAAAACTAAATAATCAATAAAGTCTCCAGTTTTCGTCTTTATAATACAGAGATAAAAAATCAGTGTAAATTATGTCATTTTCATACCATTAGGACAATTTTTCTATTTACATGTGTCAAGGTAAAATTTCATTTTAAACTAACTGTGTGGCCACTTTCACCGGAAAAAACTTTTCATACGTATTTTTTATCAGAGTAGACGTATTTTTTATCAGAGATTTCAGAGTAAAAATGAATTTTTATTCGCTTATGAAAATAAAATACATGTGTGTAAATACTTTTTTACCGAACTTTTTTACCAAGCAAATTTAAAAATGCGTTTAAAAAGCCACGTGACTGAATATTTTTTATTATTTTTCTTTTCCCTACAACAATTGAAGTATCCGATCGCCACTGTTTTCAGAAATTTAATAAAAAAGCTTTTAAAATTAAAAGTAAAATGGAAAATGGAAATCTAGATATGAAGTTTTCATTAAAAAAATAATTATCAAGATAGGGCCTGTAAAAAGCTCTGGGCCGATGACAAAAATAACCTAATCTTTTAAATATATAGATCACTTTTAATTTTAGTTGCATGTAGTTAAAAACTAATGATACGAAAACACATATTTTTAAAAACGTAATGAGTCTGTACGACTCATTAATTTTCGTCTTTAGACACGTGTTTTTTAAAATAACATTGAGTTGATATCATTTTTAAAATTCAATTTTAATTTAAATTATACACAAATATCATTTTTTTTTAATTTCAGAAACATTTTTTTTATATTTGATCTTTTTTTATGTATTATTTCTAGATAAAAATTAACAAAATTGTTCATCTGAAAATTTAGAAAATTTGAACACTTTCTAAGATTTAACACGTTTTTTTATTTACTTTTTTATACTTATTTTTTATTTGTTAATTTGTAAGTGCCATAGAATGCAACGCTTTTATTTCTTATACTTAAATACTCAAAACAGTGAGAAAAGGTATAAGAAAAAAGTGTTTATAACAGGATTTCTAACAAAATAATTATTGTACAGGGTATCCCATAAATATTGGGACAAACTCTGAAGTTAACTGAGATACAGAAAAACGATTGAAAATTGCATAGCAACTCATGACCAAAAATGTCAGCCTACGACATTTGGTAGTGCTGTTTACCAGAATACGGTATGTAAACCATCTGCTTTATTGCTGTTATTCCAGCAGTAACCGCCATGTGAAGAACATGCAGCATTTTACGGTCCGTGGGATCTAAGACAATCAGTTCGTGTTGGATGATGGCAACGCACAAACAACACAAGAACGGTATCGAGAGCTGTTCACACAAAGAGATGCACCGCAGATTGGATATTTGTGTGAAATTCGAGTAAGTATGGATTTTTAACAGCTAGTAGACATACTGAAGCAGGTCACACGTGAGTCGTACTCGCTGTATCCAAAAAACTATGTTGGATGTCGCAGAGTGGAATCAAAGTGTCAGTATGTGTTTTGCTTTGCGGTGCTGCGTACGATTCAGCGTACGGTGCTGCCCTAGAAGGATATCGGAATAGTGTACATCGTATTTTGAAAGGCAAAGACTTACACGTAACACATGAATCACTTTCAATGATGGGAGTTTTGAACATTTTTAGTTAGGTTTTCATGCTTCATCTTGTAAACCATCTGTAATATTTATGAGCAATAAACATGTCTTCTGTCCTTTTATTTCCCTCCCCCTCTGTTATCACTTGTCCTTTACGTTTGCAGTTCTGAGTTGCTATGCAATTCTTAAACGTTTTTATATGCGGTACCTTTTCCTTTAAAGTTTGTATCATTATTTATGGAACAATTTATGTATAAGACATTTTTCTCGTACCAAATTCAGGACGCTCTTCATACAGGAATGTTAATTGTTGACTGTTATTAATCTAATAAAATTTTTCATACACAGTTTACTATCGGTAGATACTCAGTAACAGCATTAGATTTATGCATAAAAATATTGTGTTATTTTATTTTAGCATGTTAGTAATTATGTTTTCCATCCTTATAGTTACAAGCATTAAATTTTTTTCTAATTTTTAAAAAACATAATTTATCATGTATGTAAGAAACACGTAGAAGACACGAGACAAAATATTTTGGAGAAAGCATATTTCCAAATATGACAAAAAAATATTTCAAGAAATTTTTGATCCATTATATCACGTGGAATTGTAGTTTTATTAAATGTATTCAAAAAAAGCTTCTCTATGCATTATTAATTTCAAATCTAAAACACACAGAGTAAGACATCCAAGGTAGTCTTGCAGCCTTCGTAACGCTATAAAAAAATCAAAAAGTATTAAAAAAAATTAAACTCCGCGATGCGTAGAGCCTCAGTTTTGGAAATAGAAGCTATGAAGAGGTTATAAATTCACAGAACCGGCTCGGTACGCGTATCCTCGAATGACACAGCCACAGATGCGCTGTCGCCCATAGATGTGCACTGTCCAACGCACGTCACACATCTTGCACCCAAGCGTCTGGAGTTTGGCCAATACGACAGGAGTCTCACCCAGCTCGTGAAGCCAAGTGGTGCTTTCGTTGGTCTTGCCTGTTCGCCCTGATGACTTGTAGGAATCGGATATTTATAAAACCTAAGAACCCACAAACTACTGTAAAAAATTCACAATGAGGAGTTGCTATGTGGAATTATTTTTCGATCAACCGCTATGAAACTATCAGGTACCTGGAAAGACGAGAAAATACTCTCCGGAAATACTTTCCATATAACGCAGACAAAGCCTCAATCCGCACTTTTTCTACACAGAATGTCCGTGGACTAGTCTAAGAGCCATTTGCAAGCCAACGAGGACATGGAGAATTAATCTTAAAATGATATATTGCGACTCGATACAGGAAGGTTAGACTCGGCAATACCCTGAGTAGAGTTTAGACCTTATAAATAAAACAACAAATTTCATCAGCAAACATTATACAAGAACAACAAACAAACAAAACAGTGACGAACTCCCAGATTGTATCAGTCCTCTGTGTGAGACCCTAGAGGACTTGAGAAGAAATACAACTAAATATACACTATGTATGTAAATGTCCTATCTGACATTTCCCTAAATTGGAATCGCGCCGATGAAAGTACTAGATTAACTAATTCCATGTGAAACAAAATGACAAGCATGTATACAATATGTACAACAAACAAAATATTAAAACATACAAATGAAAAGATAGCATGTATAAACACTATATTTAACTTGAAAATAAGAAACAAAACACTACGCCTGTTACCATGTAGACCGTGAGAAAACTTCTGTAGTCTCCGAATATAGTTTTTAATGACGTAATATTCTACATTATCTTGCATTTAACACAGAATTGTTTACTTATTATTGGAAAATTCTTTTTCTTTTATTTTCTGTTTATAATAGCTATATATATATATTATTTGATGGATTTAATCATACATTTCCTTAAAATATCTAAAAGATATGTATTAAAATGATGAACATTTTAATTGAAAATGAAAATAAATCCTCAAAAAATGAGTTAAATTAAATATAAACATGTAGAATATTCATTGAATATTCAAATTAAATGTTCAAAAATTATTTGAATTTCAATGTGTAAATTTTGCTTCTATATTTTTTTAATAGAACGATTTTGATCAACTTTAAAGTTAAATATCTTTTGAAATAGCTATTCGTTTTAAACACCGTCTGTAATAGCTAGTTCAAACATTTCTCTTATCTATTTCTCTTATCTTATTTCTCTCATCAAACATTAGTACCAATTTACATATTTTGTCAGCAACAATTTTCTTAATATTATGAAAGAAAGATCCCTTATGATAAAAGAATTCATTGTTAGCGTCCGTGACAGCGTTAGTTATTTTATTTTATTTATTTGTAATGCTATTTTATTTATTTGTTTTATTTTATTTATGTACAATAGACATACGCTGCTATTCAAAGTATTCGCTTCACGGAAATTTCCAATTTTAGATTAATTTTTCATAAACTTCTGTTTTCCATTCTCTCAGAAAAATATTTTATACAAAATAAAGTTTAGAATAGAAAAGTTTGTGATAAATAGTTCGCTTATTATAAGCCAAATAAAAAAAACAATGGTTTATATATATACATATACAGGGTGTCCGAAAAGTCTGGAAACGGCCGAATAACTCGAGAAATACATATGAGATTGAAAAACGTAAATATACGTGTTAAATATTTTTAAATAAGCTACTCTGTGATACCAAATTTGACCTTCGAAACCGACCCCCTGGGGGTCAGAGGGGGTCCAACTTTAAAATCTTAAATTATAACCCCCATTTTGTATTGCAGATTCGGATTCTACGGACAAAAATACGTAACTTTTGTATTTGATGTTTATTTCAAATCTTCGTTTATCACGGTGTAATCGAGCATATTAAATCGATACATATTCCCGCTTTTCCAACGGGATTTTCCCTAATCGAAACAGATTGGGCAGAATTTTTGACGTCAAATTCCTCGTCTTTTGTAGGAATATCGTTTCCTGAAAATCACCCGTGGTGATTATTTCAATAGTGCTACACTGTTAAAAATTTGACCCATTTGCTGCAACGTCGCTCCACAGCTATTATAGAATATCTCTTTTGTGACCAATGAGAATGCTCCATAACACTGTAAAGTAATCGTTTTCTATAAAAGCGGTGGAGTGACGATGCAGCAAAAGGGTCAATTTTTTTACAGTGTACTTTACTGTGTTATGGAACATTCTCATTGGTCATGAAAGAGATATTCTATAAAAGTGACGCTCAACAAATGGATCAAATTTTTAACTGTGTAGCACTACCGAAATAATCGGCATGGGTGATTTTCAGGAAACGCTATTATTGCAAAAGACGAGAAATTTGATGTCATAAATTCTCCCCAATTAGTTTCGATTAGGGAAAATCCCGTTGGAAAAGCTGAAATATGTATCGATTTAATATGCTCAATTACATCGTGATAAACGAGGATTCGAAATAAACATCAAATACAAAAGTTACGTATTTTTGTCCGTAGAATCCGAATCTGCAATAAAAAATGGGGGTTATAATTTAAGATTTCAAAGTTGGACCCCCTCTGACCCCCAGGGGGTCGGTTACGAAGGTCAAATTTGGTATCACTGAGTAGCTTATTTAAAAATATTTAACACGTATATTTACGTTTTTTTAATCTCATATGTATTTTTCGAGTTATTCGACCGTTTCCAGACTTTTCGGACACCCTGTATAACGGTTTAATGTCAAACAGGAATTTTTTTTTTTCAGATAATATATTACATTTTTATAATTTGACCATACAGTTCTTCCTTTTAAGTAAAAATATTTTCCCAAATAACAAACGCATTCCTAAAATATTTTCACACTTAAGTGTTCTAAAATTGAGCAGAGCGAAAAATCTTCCAGATGTTTGGAAACTTTAAAATTCCTCGTGTAGTGAACGTCGGGAGCTTGCAGTAGACGTAGAAGAAAAATATGTTTATATAAAAGATAAGTACAAATATCTCGCTCAAATTTTAATATTTTTACATGAATTTTTCATATGATAGCTGAAGATGATCTACAACCGGCCTAGTTTTTACTTTTTTGATTTTGCTTACATATTTTTTATATTATGATAGTTTCAATTTTAGAACCGGTTTAACCCGGTTTTGAAATTTAAAGTATTTTTTTAATCTGAAACCAAAAATGAAAAATTAAAAACTAGGCCAGTTTTGGATCTTATGCAAAAAAAATCATGTAAAAATATTAAAGTTTGAGCCTGATGTTTGAAAAGAACGCTTCCATAGACTTTACATTATCATCCGGGTCTTTTTCTGTGAATAATGCTGCTTCTTAATGAAAACACTGCAACAAAAGATTTTCGAATTCATCCTTAATTTGACCAATGTCAGCCCTTAACAGTAAAATTTTTAATTCATTAAGAAGTGTTAAAGCTTATCAGAACTTTAATATTGATATCACGTAACTTTGCCAAAATGTATACAAAAATCTCATTGTTTAAACAAATTCCCAATTGAAAATATTTTTTCAATGTTAAAATTATCATATATTTCACTTTTGAATCGCTCCCCATTCTGAAGTTCTCTTTAACTTCACTGAGTCTCGTATCCTTTTGCAGTCCTTGTCACCAGAATGACTGACTCTAAAAGTAAAAGCAAAATCAATTTCGAAAAGCAAAGTCGTACCGAAGAACATGCTTATTTCTTTTTTGTGGTGTTGCCTTAAAATTCAGCTTTTTAGGTGCGTTCGTAATTATGTAAATACGTAGCACTTATTTATCGCTCAGTCCGTCTTTCTGTCTGCATATAACGCAAAAACTATCCAAGCGAATCGTTTGAAATTTAAAATATATAATTATTACATAATTTTGTCAAGTCATTTCAAATTTTATGAAAATCGGATGGATAGATCAATTACAGGGACAATCAAAAGGATTCCGTTACATTACGACCAATGGAGAAAAAAGTTTCAAATGATTTTTAATCGTTTGAAATTTAAAACGTATAATTATTACATAATTTTGTCGAGTCATTTCAAATGTTATGAAAATCGGACGCATAGATCAATTACAGGGACAATCAAAAGTATTCCGTTACATTACGATCAATGGGGAAAAAGTTTCAAATGCATTTTAATGGTGTTACACTGATTTGAACATAATATAATTGACATGAATCTATGATGTATGTACTAAAATGTACATTCTGTACAATCTGGGATGCAAAGAATATTTATTATTAAATTACAGGGCCACACAAATGTATTTCACTAAATAATGTTATACGGGGAAACATTGTTTGGAGCGTGTTTTAATTATATTAACCTACTTCACATTTTATGAATAAGATATACGTTAATGAAGTATAATAAAAAATACTCCCTGCTTATTTACAGGAACACAAAGATTTCGACCACTATATTGTATACAAAGTACGCTCTACTATACCGGCAAGATCTGAATATTTTAAAACTTCGTTATCGTACGAACGCACCTCATTTGCTACGCTTCACGTGCAATTTCCAACTTGTTTTGTATGAAACCAATCACAGGAGCATTTACAGAGTACAAATGGTCCAAGGAAAACAGAGTCATAAAAGATATTAAATACCAGTATTTTTATAAAGAGTATTTCGGTTTCTTTAATCTTTTTTAAATGCTTTCTATAAGAAAGCACTAGTATTTTATCTTTTTCTGGCTGTGTTTTTTTCTGACCACTCGTTACCAGGATTTATTTCGAATTCATATATTTGTTTATAAATCCACTAAAATGTATTATGCAAATAAAAATCGTCATTTTTATTCCAAGCATGAACTGTAAGAAAATACTTTTTTTCAATATAGACACATGTATTTTAGCATGTAAAAAGTTAAATAAATGCGTAAACTGCACTATCACGAAACATTCTTTAAGTGTTACATTTTTTATTCTATTTTTTTATAAATAATATAAATGACATTAAACATTTATTCTCTTGCTTAATTTATTTACAAAAAAATAAATATGCAAGAAATGGGCTCAAACGTAAATTAAGATTCACATAAATAACTTACTGTTTTTATTTATTTTTCTTTGCAAAAGTGAATTTTTTTTGTGTTACATTGTAGAGAAATCTGCATTAATTTTTTAGTTAATATGCGGAAATCTTCAGGATGACTTTTTTGTTTGTTTCTTAGAAATCAATTACAGTGATAAATTACCTATGAAAGTCAGAATGTGTGGAAAATATTTAAGAATAAAAAAAAAAACTTGATGCATTTTGAAAAAAATATTGCTATAGCAGAGCTTCGAAAATAATATACCGGGTGATCCAGAAATTTCGGGGTTTTTGAAATGTTAATAATTACGAAACTATGTACAATACAAAGGTCCGGTTTTCAGATATATTCTCAGAAACATGTGGGATTTTTTTAGATTGATTTTTTAAAATATACATAGTTAAAACTTTTAGCAACAGGTGGCGCTACTGATCAACACCCAATTTACCTAAACCATGAGTTAATAGATACATGAGTTTATTGCGAAATATCTTTTCTACGATATTGATGATATTTCGTTTTATGAGTGGTTTATGTTCAAACACTTTTTTTAAAGTAATTGAAATTCAAGTCATAGGGAATTTTGATACAAAATTTGATGAGTAACTGCAATGTTTATAAATGCTTTTCTTTTCATGTCGAGATGTGTTCTTATCATACACTCTGTGAAGTTAAAGCTTCAAAAAATTTCATGGCCATTACATACCGGGTGTTCCAAAAATAACCGGTAGATTTTAAAATTCAATAACATAAAAACGGTGACAGCTATTAAAAAAATTTTTGCAGGAGGGTTATGTATAATGCCATAAGTTTTATCTCCGTGATTTTTGATTTTAGTTCGGAAACCAAACAATAGATGGCGCTGACGGCGATTGGCGCTCAGTCGAAGCCGAAACTGAGCTCACTCATCATTGATACAAAGGAAGGAGATTAAGGATATGGAGTGCGTCTCATTCGATTTGATTTCAATGAAATGCATTTTTGCCATGGATGTAACAGATTCTTCGATAGTAGAATGCAGCGTTCAGAAATGGGTATAAATTTCGCAAACAGTATTTGAGTTTGCAGGATATTTTACATTTATAAAGTTTTATTTCCCCGGATAAAATTACTTTCTTATGGCATGATTTAAAGAATATTTTATGCATCGTATTTTAAAACTACACTGTTAAAAATTTGAAACCTTTGCTGCATCATCACACCTCCGCTTTTATAGAAAATGATTACTTCACTGTATTATGGAGCATTCTCATCGGTCAAAACAGAGATATTCTATTATAACATCGAGTGACGATGCAGCAAAAGTTTCAAATTTTAACAGTGTTGGTGACGATGCAGAGAGTCACAAAAATGACCGGTATATTTGAAAAATCAATAAAATTTAAATGGGCAGCGTTAGAAATATACCGTCTGTTGCAATACGATTGGGACAATAGTAAATTTTCAGGTATACAACTTTCGGAATCACTTAAAATTTTCAACAACAGATGGCACTGCAGGCAATTTGAAAGCTATAATAGAAAACGCAATCTGTGAATTTGCCATTCTGTAAACCCTCTGTCCCTGCCCGCGAAGAAACTCGCAAGCTAAAGCTATTCACTGTAAAAAAATTGGACCCATTTGCTGCAGCGTCATTCACTCCGCCGCTTTTATAGAAAATGGCTACTTTATTGCGTTATGGAGCATTATCATTGGTCATAAAAGACATATTTTATAAAAGCTGTGGACGCTGCATCAAATGGGTCAATTTTTTATAGTGTTCTTTTGGAGAGGCATTTTTGTAATAACTCTGTCGCATTTTGACATTTTAATCTTAATTTTTTTTTTGCACTGCATAAGTAAGGTAAGTCACTCCTCAAGATCACTCTTTGATTACATTTTCGATTTTGGTTGCAGATTTTTTTTATAAAGTTAATTTCAATTAAAAATCGGTTTTGGAAGTAAAAGTAACTTTATTCCGGCTGTTTCAAAAATGACGGTATATTTAAAAAATCAATAATACACCGTTTGTTGTAATTTGCTTGGGACAATAGTAAATTTTTAGACAGACAAACTTACGAAATTACTTACAATTTTCAACATCAGATGGCGCTGCAGTCTGAAAAATCTAAAGAACGATATTTTCCACATATCCACCATGCGCAGCAATAATATGGCGTAGTCTCTGAACGAAATTACCAGTAACGTTTATAAACGTTTCAGGAGGGATGGCTTCACATACAGAAGAGATGTACTGCTTCAGTTGTTCGACTGTTCCTGGATTGTGGCGGTACACCTGGTCTTTCACGTGTCCCCACAGATAGTAGTCACAGGGGTTCATGTCTGGCAATAAGGGAGGCCAATCCACGCCGCTCCCTGTATGTGTGGGATAGCCCAAAGCAATCACACGATCATCGAAATGTTCATTCAGGAAATTAAAGACCTCGGCTGTGCGATGTGGCCGGGCACCATCTTGCATAAACCACGAGGTCTTCGCAGTGTCGTCTAAGGCATTTTGTACCACCACAAATTCTCGAAGAATGTCCAGATAGCGTGGTGCAGTAATCGTTTCGGATCTGAAAAATGGACCAATGAGCCCCTTGGAAGAAATGGCGGCCCAAACCAACACATTTGGAGGATGTAGGGATGATGGGACTGCAACATGGGGGTTTTCAGTTCCCCATATGCGCCAGTTCTGTTTATTTACGAAACCGTCCAGGTAAAAATAAGCTTCGTCACTAAACCAAACGCTGTCCACTTGGATATCGCCGACATCAATCCTTTGCACCATATCATTAGCAAATGTTACTCGTGCATCAATAGAAGAAGCGCTGAGGGGTTTCCGAGTTTGAATTTTGTATGGATAGAGGTGTAAACTCTGGCGCATGAGACGGTACGTGGACGTTGGCTTTATTTGGACCGCAGCTGCAACACGGCGAATGGAAACCTGAGGCCGCTGTTCGATCACCTTCTGCACAAGCTGAGCATTACTCTCTGTTGTTGTCGTACGTGGTCGCCCTACATTTCCAGCACGTTCATCCTTCACGTCTCCAGTCCGTTGAAATTTTTCAAACAAATTCTTTATTGTATCGCTTTTGGGTCCTTTGGTTACATTAAACTTCCGTTGAAAACTTCGTCTTGTAGCAGCAACACTGTGTTCTAGGCGGTGGAATTCCAACACCAAAAAAATCCTCTGTTCTAAAGAATAAACCATTTTTACCTGCAAACTTGCAGTCTGTGAACAGCATACGCTTGCAGCAGAAAGACAACTTACAGAATAGCGAACTCAGAGACTGAGTTTTCTTCAATAGCTTTCATCACACCTGCAGCGTCATCTGTTGTTGAAAATTGCCAAAATAATTGAAAATAATCAAGAAATTTAATAAAGGAGAGATCTTGAGAAGGACCTCAGCTATGCAATGCAAAAAAAAAAAATATTAAAAAATGTCAAAATGCGATAGAGTTGTTACAAAAATGCCTCCCCATACACTGTTAAAAATCTGCCGCATTTTGTTACAACGCACTCCTCTGCTTGTATAGAAAACAAACGGTTACTTAGCCGTGAAATTGAGCTTTCTCATTGGTTGGAATAGAGATATTATATACAAGCGGTGGAGTGCGTTGCAACAAAATGCAGCAGATTTTGACCAGTGTAGAAACACTGCAAAAACGTTGACCCATTTGCTAGAATGTCACTCCACAGCTTTTATAGAATATGTCTTTTATGACCAATGATAATGCTCCATAATACAATATTGTAACCGTTTTCTATAAAGGTGGTGGAGTGACGCTGCAGCAAATAGGTCAATTTTTTACGGTGTAAGAGCAAGATTGTAGCAAAATATCTTCACCAACATTGTTAAAATTTGAAACATTTGCTGCATCGTCACTGCATTGCTATTATAGAATATCTCAATTTTGACCAATGAGGATGCTTTATAATACAGTGAAGTAATCTTTTTCTATAAAAGCGGAGGTGTGATGATGCAGCAAAGGTTTCAAATTTTTAACAGTGTAGTTTTAAAATACGATGCATAAAATATTCTTTAAATCATGCCATAAGAAAGTAATTTTATCCGAGCAAATAAAACTTTATAAATGTAAAATATCCTGCAAACTCAACTACTGTTTGCGAAATTTATACCCATTTCTGAACGCTGCATTCCACTATCGAATCTGTTACATCCATGGCAAAAATGCATTTCATTGAAATCAAATCGAATGAGACGCACTCCATATCCTTAATCTCCTTCCTTTGTATCAATGATGAGTGAGCTCAGTTTCGGCTTCGACTGAGCGCCAATCGCCGTCAGCGCCATCTATTGTTTGGTTTCCGAACTAAAATCAAAAATCACGGAGATAAAACTTATGGCATTATACATAACCCTCCTGCAAAAATTTTTTTAATAGCTGTCACCGTTTTTATGTTATTGAATTTTAAAATCTACCGGTTATTTTTGGAACACCCGGTATATGAACGCTATGGTAAACAAGGTTTGAGAAAAGGACTCATTGGAGGATCGTATAAAAGCAGAACACCTCAAACGTCTGTTACAATCGTAAATGAGGTAGAATTTAATGCCAATACTCAATGGAAATCATCAGCTCATGAAGAATGGAGTACTCTTGTAATTTCACGATGAGCTAAAAATTTTTATGGGATTTCTTTCGGCTCTGAGGACGCTGTGCACGTTGTTCACGGCTGTACTTATAAGCTATGAGCGTCATAATGAAAATGTGCAACCCTTGAACAGTAATTCTTTCTTTTTGGTGAGCTGTATTAGATCATAAAAGATGACACTATCAATTTTAGCGCCACCTGTTGGCGAAAAGTGTAACTAACATGTATGTTTGTTTCATAGAAAAAACAAATCCCATACGTTGCAAAGCGTTTCTGTGAAAACCGCATATTTCTATTGTTTATAGTTTGCTAATTATTAGCATTTCAAAACTCCCGGAACTTCTGGATCACCCGGTACATTAGTGTATATAGCGGTTAATAAAGTAGTTATTATTATACATTCTTACTAGCATTAAACTTAGTTTTTATATAGAGTTTATTGAAATTTTACTGCTTACAAAAGTGTTTAAGCAAACATAACATACTTTATTTGACACAATATAACTTATATTTATACTTGAATATTTGCATGAAGGCATTAATTTATTTTGAGGACTCCAAAAGTAATATTTGAGAAGATTATAAAATTATCTTTTAAAAATAATCCTATTTAAATAACGTTTTGAGAATTTGAAAATTTACATAGCCAAAATTTGGAACGAGTCACTTGAAACACAGAGATGCCATGCGATCTTTCATTACAGCTTAAGATTAAAATGAAAAGTGAATAATGTACATTTTCGATGCTTTTAAGTCAGCTGATTTTCAAATGCATACATATACACGTTACTTTCAAATTAAACATTTAAACCACGTTGTATTTAAATTCTAAAATGGTTTTTACATTTTATATACGATATGATATGAAATATATATATGATATTATACATACACTGGTGTGAAAATTTAAGGATGAAGGGATTTTCAAGTGATAATTTTCACGCGAATATTCAACAGAAAGTAATATAATTCGAATAATTACTATCTCTGCATAACAGCAAATCCATATAACATCTCATTCAGGTCACACATAGTCACAAAAGTCGCAGTCACTACAGCGAAAAAAAATAGGAAATTCCATTCGTCTCTTTTATGAGTCCCAAATGACTACTATATGTGACTCCACTGTCAGGTCGCTGCGACTGCTGCTTTGTGACGCGTCACCAGGTGACTTTTGAGAGTCGTTTTATTGAGACTCATGTGACTCGTTTGGAGGCTCAATTTCAAAATCATTGTGAAAGTTGCATTATTATAAATAACCAAATAATGACTCAAAGTCACATGGTTACTTTCTGTCACAAGACTTTGTCAAATGGTAACAGAGACCCTACTGTGAAGTAACCACTGTGAAAAGTGGTGAAAACTCACCATGTGACTTTAATGGGACATTGTTTGGTGATATAGCATAATGCAACATTCACAATGACTTTGAAATTGAGCCTCTAAATGACAGTCACATGAGAGTCTCAATAATACGACACTGTAAAGTCACCTGGTGACTCGTCACAAAGCAGCAGGCGCAGTGACCTGACAGTGGAGTCACATATAGTAGTCATTTGAGACTCATAAAAGAAACGTGTGAAATTTCCTTTTTTTTTTTTTTCACTCTTGTGACCATGTGCGACCTGAATGAGAGGTTATATGGACTAGCTGTTATACAGGGATCGTAGTTATTCAAATTATATTACTTCCTTTTGAACATTTGTGTGAAAATTATCGCTTGAAAATCCCTTGAAAATTGGCATTTTGGAACTCCGTCCTTAAATTTTGCACACCAGTGTGTATATATATATATACACTGGTATATATATACACACTATATATATATATATATATATACAGGGTGTATCTAAACTACTGGGCAAAACTTTAAGGGGTGATAGTACACATAAAGACAAATAATATTAAATGGGAAACTAAGGGTCCCAAACGTCTTCCGAAGGAGATAGGCGCCTTCAAAGTTTAGGGTCCAAAATTTGAAATGATTATAAAAAACGGAAAAAATGGTCGATTCGTTTGCGGTTTTCACGAAAACTATTCTTTACGTCAGTATTGTCTTGAAAATAAATTATAAAGATAAATTTAAAAAATGCCGATAGAGGGCGCTTTAGACTTTGGAATAACGAACAACTGTCTTTTACCGTTATTTTTTGCATCTCAATAATTTTTTTTAGAAGTTTAGACATAAACTTAAATTTTGAGCTCAAAACCTGTGGTTAAGTATCGCAAACTGAACTGTGTTCAATAGGAGTGTGTAGGTTCAAATTTCAAATGATTATAAAAAACAAAAATTGGTCAATTGATTTGTGGTTTTCACTAAAATTATTCTTTACGTCAGTATTGTCTTGAAAATAAATTACACAGATAAATTTCAAAAAATGCCGATAGAGGGCGCTTTAGACTTTGGAGTAACGTAGAACTAGTTTTTATCGTTATTTTTTGCATCTCATTAAAAATTTTTAAAGCTTAGACATAAACTTAAATTTTGTGCTGAAAATCTGAATCGTTGAGAGTGGTTAAGTTGCGCTAGCTGAACTGTGTTCAATGGGGGTGGGAAGGTTCAAATTTCAAATGATTATACAAAGCGGAAAAATTGGACGATTCGTTTGCGGTTTTTTCTAAAACCATTCTATGTCAGTATTTCCTTAAAAATAAATTTTAAAAATAATTTTTTAAAAAATCCGTTAGAGGGCGTCTTAAACTTTAGAGTAACCAACAATAATTTTTAACTGTTATTTTTGTATCTAATTAAATGCTTGCAAAAGCTTAGATTTAAATTTTGAGCTCAAATTCTGAATCGTTGAGAGGGGTTAAGAAGCGCAAACTGAACTGTGTCCTGGAGTTGAAATGTTACCCTGCCCACCCTCCGAACACAGTTCAATTTTTCGCTACTTAACTACTCACAACGATTCAGATTTTGAGCTGAAAACTTAAGTCTAAGCTTTTAAAACATTTATTTAGATAAAAAAAAATAACAGTTAAAAATAATTGTTGGTAGATCTAATGTTTAAGGCGCCCTCTAACGGAATTTCTTGAAATGTATCTTTAAAATTTATTTTCAAGGAAATACTGACATAAAGTATGTTTTAGAGAAAACCGCAAACGAATCGACCAATTTTTCCGTTTTTTATAATCATTTGAAATTTGTACCTCTCCACCCCCATTGAACACAGTTCAGTTTGCGCTACTTAGCCACTCTCAACGATGCAGATTTTCAACTCAAAATTTAAGTTTATGTCTAAGCTTCTAAAAAATTTAATAAGATGCAAAAAATAACGGTAAAAACTAGTCGTACGTTACTCGAAAGTCTAGAGCGCCCTCTGTCGGCATTTTTTGAAATTTATCTGTGTAATTTATTTTTAAGACAATACTGACGTAAAGAATAATTTTAGTGAAAACCGCAAATCAATTGACCAATTTTTATGTTTTTTTATAATCATTTGAAATTTGAACCTACCCACTACCATCGAACACAGTTCAGTTTGTGCTACTTAAACACAGATTTTGAACTCAAAATTTAAGTTTATGTCTAAACTTCTAAAAAAATTTAATGGGACGCAAAAAATAACGGTAAAAAATAGTTGTTCGTTACTCCAAAGTTTAAAGCGCCCTCTATCGGCATTTTTTGAAATTCATCTTTATAATTTATTTTCAAGACAATACTGACATAAAGAATAGTTTTCCTGAAAACCGCAAACGAATCGACCAATTTTTCCGTTTTTTATAATCATTTCAAATTTTGGACCCTAAACTTTGATGGCGCCTATCTCCTTCGGAAGACGTTTGGGACCCTTAGTTTCCCATTTAATATTATTTTTCTTGATGTGTACTATCACCCCTTAAAGTTTTGCCCAGTAGTTTAGATACACCCTGTATATATATATAAAGAAGAACCTCGATCCATCGTTTTCCAAGGGGTGCGGGGAAAAAACGATGAATGCAGATTAACTGCAAAATACAAAAACACAATGTTTATTATCACATACAATTATTATCACAATGTCAATTACTAATGCATGCAATGTATACAGTGTACTAAAAAATATTAATATGCTTACTAAACTGTAAAAGATATAAATCGAAGTTCTAGAAAATCGATATTTTTTTTTTTTTAAGCAATAATTTTATTTGGTTTTTCGTTCAGTTTTTTAAATTAAAAAATATACAATTTTCTGGTCATTTTCTGTAATTTCATTTACATGTATAAAAGTTTATACAGTTTTAAATGCCGTAATTTCATCAGACAGAATTGGTATGACTTATATCCTCTGCTTCTTCGGCATTATTTTAACGTTTTGCATTACCACTCATTTCTCTTATGTTTAGTTGACCACATGTCGCAATATCTTGATCAAGGAAAATATAATCGCATCCTCTGCTATATACAATCACTCTTCATCTGCATTATTGACACCATTATCAACACAAACAGCCCAAATGAGTTATTTTAAAATAAAAGAAATAATTCCAGTTTGTACGTCATATGGATACGTATGACCTTAAGTTTCATTTTGGTGAGAAGAAAAATTTTACAACGATGAATGCGAGAAAAGAACTTTTTAAAGAACGATGCTTGCAGGATTCGTTAACATTATTTAAGTATAATTTGTGCAGGCACCGTAGAAATAGAACGATCAATGCGGGAACAATAGATCGGGGCTTCACTGTAATAGCTATTTATATACTTATTTGCAACATATTTTACGTTCTGGTGCCCAAATTGCGCCAAGCTTAATAAAAGAAAATATCAAGGCCTTTATAGTGGAAAAGTATCTAAATAAATAATGGTAAGAATAATAACATAAACCAAAATATTTCATTCCAACATCATAACAATGCTTCTAATTTACATTCAAATGAATACATATTCTGCATTAATTTTAATGAAAATGAGGTTGACAACTTAATATCTCTTTCCATAAAGTAAACAAACACAAGAGATTCATTCATGTTGAATAGTTTGTGATAGTAAGCACTAAAGATAATCTTTCAAAAAACAAGTACACCAACACTGAATTGGCAATATTCTTATGATATCATAGTAGGTAAATTAGTGCAGTTTCAAATTGGAGGAAGTAAATTTTTGGTTTGCGTTCACGACGGTTTTCTATTGAAATTTCTTTGTTAATTCTTAAAAATCTCGATGAGCATATTTTTATTTGGATAAAGATTGATCAAGTAAATTGAATTATGAATAAAATTAGGGTGGTATATTATTCAGTATACGTTTAAAGGCAAACTGGTCGCGGAGGGTGGGTAGTCTAAATAATAACTATGTAGACCAGTGCATCGTTATCTGTTTGAAATTTCACCATAATTTAACTCTATTAAAAGAAAGATTTTGCCAATAACATGGTCATAGTAGAACTAAATTATAATTATGGAACTGATTTCTATAAAAAAGTTTGAATGGCTGTGTACTGTAGATCTGTATTTTAAAGTATTGCGACCAGGTTCTTTTAAAAAAAAATGCATTCGCTAGAGTTGTAGGCTGTGATCAATAAAATAACTGCCTTTTGAGAACTTTGTTTATTTAAAGTAGAGTTATAAAAATTAAATCATTTCTTACTGAAATAATTAGGGATGGTGCCTGTAAGCATTTTTAAGAGACCTTCTTTACATGTCTGAGTCCGTGAAGGGAGAGAGAGGCAATTGAATTTTCTCATTCAGAATTCACACATTGGCATCCAGAATTGGCGAAAAGGAGCATATGAAAAGTGAATGATATCATAACCATGAAATTTTCTGTTACGCTTTAAACAATTAAGATGATTTTGAATTTAATGCAGGGCACCCAGAAATGGGCAGTCCTAAAAAAATACGCCAAAAAGAATTCGCGCCAAAATCGTACGTTATATGTCTGTTTTGGGAGAATGTTATCAATAGACAAAACACAGAGCATGTACATGAAAAGTTTTTATGTAAAAAAGAAGTTAGGCTCAACATTACGCAAAGAGAAACGATTTTTCGCTAACCGCAAGCAACGGGGTTCTTTATTCTTTCTTTTATTATTTTTACTGAAGGAGAAATTTCATCTAAAGGAAATCTCTTTATCTGAGAACCGTTTTTAATGATCCAGCAGATGTTACATATGTTTTAATTCTTTACTTTTTTAACGGAAAGTTATTGTGGGATCGAAATAAAACTTTAAGATAAAATAGATATTTAATTAAAGATTAGCTTTAACTGTAATTTAGAAAAAATGTATAATTTAAAAAAACTATGTGATTCTACATCACAGGCTGAACAGTTTCTTGCAGATGTTTAACAATGTACGCCTAAAAGGTATTTGCAAACATGTTATCAGAGAGGATTATTTTTGTAATTATGGCTCCTTCCGGTATTAAATTTAGGTACTGCTAAAAAAGGGGGCTTTTTTTAATTGCTTTTTTTCTGTGTCGAAACAGTAGCCGGCAGAATCCAACGGCGTGATTTAATCCAAAAGATCAATTTCTAAAATTTAAATAAAAAAAATTTGTTTTCTTTCAATGGAAAAAGAAAATTTTTCTTATTTGACTCTAGAAGGAACTGTTCCATTTTTTACATCTAAAAATTAAGGTTAAAAAAATGTGTTTATATCGATGAATTTTACGACAGCATTTGAAAACAAAAAATATCTATTCTAAGAGGAAAATATTACGCAAAATCGCACATACACATAAGGAATACATTTACAGTGTACGAATTTATGTGTAAGGGGAACTGCTCACAGGGTTATTACAGGAAGTTTTACAACAGCTCCAAAAGGTGGTGTTAGTATACACAACTACATACAGAAAGTCTTGGCACGATTCAATAGATTGATGAAATGGGACAGGGAATTTATTGTTTTTGTAGGTCATAAATAAATTTGAGTTGTGCAACTGAAATGGTATTGTACAACTGGTCCAGTATTTTCAACCGAAAATAATGCTCTCCCTGGCAACTAAAGCTACTTTTTATCAGTTTCGCAATCTTTATTGTTAAATAAATTATGAAGTGTTGGAATTGAGATTCATTTTATTCAAAATGTCTGCATGGGACACATAGATACAATATATGTCGGGGCACATCGACACAGTCTATGTCGGGGCACATCGACACAGTCTATGTCGGGGCACATCGACACAGTCTATGTCGGGGCACATCGACACAGTCTATGTCGGGGCACATCGACACAGTCTATGTCGGGGCACATCGACACAGTCTATGTCGGGGCACATCGACACAGTCTATGTCGGGGCACATCGACACAGTCTATGTCGGGGCACATCGACACAGTCTATGTCGGGGCACATCGACACAGTCTATGTCGGGGCACATCGACACAGTCTATGTCGGGGTACATCGACACAGTCTATGTCGGGGCACATCGATACGTATCAGTCTGTTCCATTATAGCTACAGACATCCTAAATCCTTTTTTGGTACATTTTTTTCTTTAAATTTTATTTTTTTACCGTACACTCTTTAATCTAACCTTTTTTCTCCAAAAATTTCTAATACTAGTTTTTATTGAACTAAAATAGCTCAATTTTTTATATCAGAACATTTTATAGAATTTTTGCAAACAAAAGAAGTACGAACTTATCCAACAGTGAGTGCTAGTAGAACAACAAAAGAAAAGGACGGCAGCCTGACAAATCTCGAATTTATATCGATTCTACAGGGGAAAAAAGTATTATCGACATGAGAAATGTTAAGTAAGAGAAGCAAGCTGCAGAACAGCAAAGGATAATTACATTATAAAAAGAATTTTTAATTGAATTATCCTTTATTTCCTATTTATAAATAGAAAACCTTGTAATTTTTGCATCTTTCCTCAGAAATAAAACAATGCTGGGGTTAAAGTGCCAGATATGGCAAAATTACCACAGCCAACAATCACACAAGGAATAGCCAGAACCTCAGGTCATTATATATTTAGTTTTGATTGCTTTAATATTGCCTACTAATAAATTGCGGGTGATTTGAATTTCTATAAAAAAATTTCTAACAAATTTTCTTTGAAAACTAGCATTGGTGTTATTTTGTCTCTATTTTTCCCAAACGTATCAATCTGCCCCTGAGATAGGGCACATTGATACAAATGACTTTCATTTTTAATTACATGAAAAAATATCATAAAATAACAATTCTACATTTTAAAAACACACTACACAAGTTTTGCTGACACCACATAGAAAAATAACTTTAAATTCCTACTTTCTAGACACCGAAAAAATTCTTAGAAAAAAACTGTATCAATGTGCCCCAGTTCCCCTACGTATAGAAAAAAATAATTGATGAGTCTCAACAACGATAATTACATATTGTTTATTTAAAAAAAAAAACTAAAAATCAGGTTTTTAATAAATTATTTTTTTTTTCTAATTATCATGTCAACATTATTTGACTATTTTAAAGTTAAACAAGAAATTACTATTTTTTTAATATTTGAAAAGAGCTCTTCAGACAGAAATACGATTCTTTGAATAATTAGAGAAAGATATTATGATTTATTTTTAAGATAAAAAATTGAATTAAATTTTGCTTTTTATAAAAACATGTTTAATCAAATCCATTGTTAAGCTAGAAATCTGTATGAATTAATCTTTTTTCTTAAAATAAAGGAAAACATTAAACATTTTCACATAGAAAATTATTTAAAAATATTGAAATAATACACAAAATGATAGTAATCAATAGTAAAATCTTAACAAATTCTTTAATGTCAAGTGCTAAAGGATTTCTTTTGAGTACCCATGAGTACAATAAAAGAGCATGATAGATATCAATAGGTCAAAGAATTAGGATTACTACAGCAACGAGTGTAAGAAAGCTTTTTGAAATCTTTTTCTTCCTTAGCTTGCATTTCAACTTTTATCATCATTTTATTCTTGAAAATGATTACATATATACTTGAAGTGTCTCTTATTAATTGCGTCTTTTATACTTGAGATTTTTTTTCTTTCATAATTTGTGTAATTATATTGTTAGTGCCACTTTAGACATTTAAATCTTTTTTAGTTTTTTTATATCGTCAAAACGTTATTATCGCTTGAAATTACAAAAAATATATTTACAGATTTTTTAACGAGCTTATTTATTTAACTAAATCTGTTATATTTACCCATTAAAAATTACGTAAATACATTTTTTAATTAAATTGTATATTATCACTAAAAATAAATATTTTATATATCGTAACAAAAAACATATAATCAAGAAGACATTTTTAGAAATACAAAAGTAGAAAATCAGTATAGGGCAGTCTAGGGATGGTTCGTCCACTATTTATGAAATGGTTCTTAAATTCTTAATTATTGACCCTAAAACAACTTTTTATAAACATTTTATTATTTATTTAATTAGCTGTCAGAATAAAACTATGACATAAAGAATTTGAAAATAAAAGACTGATTCTAAGCATAAGAAATTAAAGGGTCAAGAATCCACTTATATGGGAGGCTTGGCCCACTAGATTTTATAATAAAATGTTTTCAAAAATAAACAAATATAGAAATTAAATTAAGTTAAAAAATTCAGACTAACTTTATAAGTTTTAAGCAAAAAAAGTTTTAAAAAAATCAAATTTTAATTTTATTCTATAGGGTTTAAAGGATGAAATAAGTTTTAAAAAAGCAGAATGTCTTTTCGCTACAAGGTAAAAAGATTAACAAGGAAAAAAATAAGTTTAATAAAATACAGAATCCCTTTAAGATACAATGTTTAAAAGTTTTAAAAATTCCAGAATACTTTTATCCTTTATTTTAATTTATTTTATTTTGTTTTGTTTCACAGTGTAAGTTGTAACTTTCAGTTTAAATACAAACTCTACCAAATTTTCTTTCATTTGAAACCTTAGTTCTATCACTAAAGACAATTAAATAGGTGCATTTTAATTATAACATCCCTGTAGAAAACACCCGTTTCTATAAAATTATATCACCATAAATTTACTTTTGATGGAGAAGTCTGACAGGCCACTTAACAGCAGTTATGTGCCAATTCCTGTCTCACCAGTTAAAATTTAAAAACTTCCCGTTGTATCGTTCCTGTAGCTTTACAGAATAAATTTACATTTTTTTAACAAATATAAACATTTACACTAACAACAAATATACCAACTATAATAAAAAAAGATTTCCAAAAACACTTAACTAAGAGAGCTTAGACCATGGTCACACCCCCCCCCCATCTCACAATAATTGGATTAAGCCTCCCCACATAGCCATTTTGTAATGAACAGCATATAGTTATTTTATTCTTTTAAACTGAAGTCTTATTTACGGTGCAAACTTCATACCTGTGACATAATGTATCTGAAAAATGCTTACAAAGTATTTCTAAAAAGCTCACCTTTTATGTTGAAAACTTCGCAACTGATTCTGTTTACACCTGTTTCAATTATCTACATTAAATGAAGGTTGTTATTTGAGCTTTTCATTAGCTTTGATTGCAATTTAATAAAAGAAAGTCTGATTCACATTTAAATACCAAAGTCAACGGCTAGGTCAAATCTCCCTTATGGTCACACATCCCTAATATCCCCTAAAGCCTATTAGTCTTTCTTGTAGCTATGAAGCTAATTACCCAGGTCAAAATTCATGCTGGTATTTGTTTGCTAGACAAGCATTAATTGCTATACACTGTTAAAAATCTGATGCATTTTGTTACAATGCACTCCACCGCTTTTATATAATATCTCTATTCCAACCAATGAGAAAGCTCCATTTCACGGCCAAGTAACCGTTTTCTATACAAGCAGGGGAGTGCGTTGCAGCAAAATGCAGCAGATTTTTAACAGTGTATCCCAGCTAGTGAAATAGCATAAACTAACGTAACATACACTGTTAAAAATCTGCTGCATTTTGCTGCAATGCACTCCCCTGCTTGTATAGAAAACGGTTACTTGGCCGTGAAATGGAGCTTTCTCATTAGTTGGAATAGAGATATTATATACAAGCAGTGGAGTGCGTTGCAGCAAAATTCAGCAGATTTTTAACAGTGTATTTGCTGGTTCTACACTGTTAAAAATTTGACCCATTTGCTGCAGCGTCAATCCTCCGATTTTATAGGAATAGTTTATGTTATTTTACAGTGTTACGGAGCATTCTCACTGGTCATAAAAGAGATATTGTGTAAAAGCTGTGGAGTAACGCTGCAGCAAATGAGTCAAATTTTTAACAGTGTACCAGAATTACCAGCATGTCACGGTGTGTATTGGCCCACTTTACTGCTTGGCCAGTAAACATAATCCAGCATGCACCGTTAAAAATCTGCTGCATTTTGTTGCAACGCATTCCCCTGCTTGTATAGAAAACGGTTACTTGGCCGTGAAATGGAGCTTTCTCATTGGTTGGAATAGAGATATTATATACAAGCGGTGGCGTGCATTGCAACAAAATGCAGCAGATTTTTAACAGTGTGTGTTGCTTGAATATGTTGCTGGCCTAGCCGGAAATTAAAACCATCATTAGGTAGTATTTTTTGCTAGTCTAGCATAGTTTTTCTACCATCATTCACTTTTATTTTTTGCTATTCTAGTATTAAATTTCTACCATCATTTGCTTTTATTTTTTGCTATTCTAGTATTAAATTTCTAGCATCAGTTGCTAGTTAAAAAGAAGAAAATAGCGACACTGGTGCTGCCATCTATTAATGACGCCGGCAGACTGTAGATATTGGGAGGAGGAACTGTATCGGATTTTCTTTCTCGACTGATGGTAGAAAAATAGTTGTTTAGGTTGTTTAGGAGACGCGCACTTTCCTGACCTTGCCAGAGGCGACTTGTTTTTGAATGCTTATAATTGGAAGTGATGGTTGACGAAGCTGATACAACTGTGCGTTAATATTTTTAAAAGGTAAAGTGTCAATTTATCGATGAAATTATAATTCCTCAAAATTTCAATTAAGAAGGTTAATTTATTGTTACAGTTTTATTAATGGTTAATGGATAATTAGATTATGGTTTGATTAATATAATTCATCATTATTATTAAAAGAATGTTCTTTGCTTAATACATAAATTGAACATGTTCTGAATTAGTTTTTGAAGAGAAATAAGTAATTTTGAAGTGTATTTTTGATAGAATAAATTTCAGGTAAATTCAGTTTAAGATGGGGGATTTTAAATCTGTAATGTTTATTGGAAAGAGGGGGAATGAATTATACATATTTTTGAATCGATTATTATAAACACATTTCTTAAATGAAAGAGTACTTCTTGAATATTGAAATTTAAGCGACTAAATTTTGTTTTTTACCGATTTTGAAAAACACTTATTATAATTTTTTTTAATAACATAAGAAATTAAGCACTAGGAAAATCGACAGCTAAGAATTGCCTAACGGGGAAAACGGATATTCTCCGAAATCCTTCATGGAAGTTAATTTTCATTTTGTTTTACATTTATTAGTTAAAACTATATTTCAAACTGGTGGACGAAGGAAGTTTTAAATTTACGTTGTAGTTGCCCAAAGAGAACATCTACAGTCTGTCTCAAAAGTTTAAGCACAAGCATAAAATGTCGATATTCAAAGAATTATAAAAAGTTAGAATGAATAACATTTTTTTATTTGCATATTTCGCAACAATATTTCAATAAATGGTATCAAAAGTAGAAAAAAATAAATTACATAATTGTAAAAAAAATTAATTTAAAAAAATGCTCAAAGAAACTGTCTCAAAAGTATATGCACAATGTCAAAAACAACCAGATATATAATTTTTGCAAAACTTTTAATTACAAATTATTTTCCCTTGATTTCAGATTGGTTCAAATAAATGCACGTCCATCGAAATTATTAATTTTTGTAGGGTTTCTGGTGGCAAAGAGTACCATACTTTCTCAATGCCTTCTTGGAGTTCTTCATTCGAGTTATACTGCTATCCATTGTCGTAAACCTGCCAGGTTTAAATATCCCAGACATTCTCAACCGGGATTAAGTATGGTCTTAAAGATGATCAATCCAGAACGTTAACATTTTTCTGAGAAAGTCAAAGTTTTGTACAATGTGATACGTGAATTGAGGCATTGTTTTGTTGAAAAGTCCAATCAGGACACCCCAAAATGTCCCCAAATGGAGGCAAATGTGTGTTTAGCATCTCTTGATACTTTTTTTAATCTTGTCTTCCTTTTAAAAAATACTAAGAAGCCTGGACATTGAATTCAAATGCCTCCCAAATTATAACAAATTTACCGCCTTGCTGCCTGCTGAAAAATGCCCTTGGTTCTTTTCGTAAATAATGCCAATGCGCTTCCGAACTATCAGAGACATCTAAGTTTCACCTTTTCTCATTGCTAAATAAAACAGTAAGCCATTTGTCCCCGTAGAACATGTATTTTTTAACACTCTTCATTCTTGCCTGTTTGTGATGTAATTTGAGAGATGGTTTGCGTGCGATTTTCTTTAGTATGATGTAATCACACTCTTTAATACGTCTTATGTGCAGTGTCTTTGGTCATCAGTAGTAGGAAAACAACAGTACGGGGACAGGAGCAGGCGGGGCTGCGGGGCCGCCCCGCCTGCGGTGCCTCCATGCCTCCGGCTGCCCCGCCTGCGGTCCCTCCTGCGCCCACCGTGACACCGCCACTCTCCTGCCCCCACTTGGAAAAATCTCAGTTTTTAACCATTTTATTTAGATTTCTTCAACTACAAGATAAGATTATCAATTTAACTCAAGAAAGTTAAACATATATTTGAATTTTGCTTCATAGACATCTTAATGAGTAGTATTAATTAAGTAAAAACAATAGAAAATATCCAGTTTTATAGAAAAAGACTGATTTCTTACAATTTTTATCAACTTAAAAGAGAAAACTTAAACGTACATTTCAGTTTTTCAACAGCTATAACCTTAATGAGTATCGTTAATTAAGTAAAAAAACAATGGAAAATATCAAGTTTTATAGAAAAAGACTGATTTCTTACGATTTTTATCAACTGCAACATCAGTGTATCGACTTACAAGTTGAAAGTTAAACATGCATTCTAGTTTTTCAACAGCTATAATCTTAATGAGTATCGTTAATTAAGTAAAAAACAATGGAAAATATCAAGTTTTATAGAAAAAGACTGATTTCTTACGATTTTTTCAACTCCAACTTCAGACTATCAATTTGATAGAAAGAAATTTAAGCATGCATTCCAGTTTTGGACAACCATTTCCTTCATGAACATTATTAATTAAGCAAAACAACAGAAAATATTAAATTTTTAACTGATTTCTTCATATTTTTTTTATTTATTTATTTTTTTTAAATACAAAATCAGAATACACAACTTAAAATAGAAATTTAAACATATTTTTTAGTTTTTGAACAGTCGTTACCTCAAAGAATTTCGATAATTGAACAATTAACAAAGGAAACTAATGATTTTTTAACGAAAAAAGACGAATTAAACGAATTTGGTTAACTTTTACTCTAATTGGAAATTTCATCGTACTTTATATATATACCAACTAAGTAGAATTATAATACATAAACGAATAATTTAAAGAAATCCTCAACACATAAATGTGAACCTGCAGAGCATTTCTTATTACGTCATATCCAAACTAAAACTTTTTTCTACAACCCCTCCACCCATGTACTCCAAGTAGGGGAAACACACAATAGAGTTCTGACGTCACAACTTACAAAGGTATACAACAACATGTTTACGTTGAAGAAAAAGTATCACATACAGAGAAAAAAAGAAGAGATTTAAGCTATTTATCCATTCTAGTTTTATAACAGTTACCACAACATCTCCAAATTAAAATTTGGAAGTCATAATGAGTGTAATTAATTAAGCAAAATAATAGAAATATTAGTTTTTCAGAGGGTAAAAGACGAATTTAAACAAATTTTATTAGTTTTACACTAGTTTAATAATAATTTTAAGAGGAAAAAGACGAATTTGAACTTTTTTTTTAGTTTTACACTATTTTTTCTCATCTCAACACGGATATATCAATTTTAACAGAAGAATTAAACGTATAATTTAGTTTTTAACAACAAAATCTTAACAAGCATCATTAATTAAACAAAAATAAATATCAGTTTTAAAGAAAAGACGAATTTGAATAATTTTACACTAGTATTTTCAAAAGCAACATGGAAATATCAATACTTATTCACATATTTCACTTATTCACTGTATTCAATACTATATTTAATAAATTTGGATACACTTTAAGAATTTCCTAATCTATAATTAAATATTAGCTGTATATTTAATGTTACCCATGTTTTCAACATTAGTTCATAATCGTGAATTTTGTACTTTAAATACCATGTATTCAGGTTCAGATTATTTTCACTTGAAATCATACAGAATTTTTTAACAGAGTTTGTTTTTGAAATCATTGAAGCAACTGTATTTAATATTTTTAACACCAATTTTCTAAGATTTTCTAACATTTTCCGATTATACATTCTTCAGAAGTACATTTCTAAATGCTACAATCACTTTACATATCGAAAAGATATCATTGAAGCAACTGTATTTAATATTTTTAACACCAATTTTCTAAGATTTTCTAACATTTTCCGATTATACATTCTTCAGAAGTACATTTCTAAATGCTACAATCACTTTACATATCGAAAAGATATCATTGAAGCAACTGTATTTAATATTTCTAATACCAATTTTCTAAGATTTTTTAAAATTTTCCGGTTATATATTCCTCAAAAGTTATTATTACGTATTCTAAACAATAGCGAATATTAATTTTAAGAATAAAAAGACGAATTTAAACAAATTTTATTAGTTTTACACTATTTTTTCTCACCTCCAACACGGATATATCAATTTTAACAGAAGAATTAAACGTATATTTTAGTTTTTAACAACAAAAATGTAATAAGTATCATTAATTAAACAAAAATAAATATCAATTTTCAAGAAAAGACAATTTTTTACACAAATTTTCAACTTTGAAATACATTGCTTACATATATTGTTACAGTATATTACTAAACTTAAACTTTTTAAAAAGTTTGAATGTCTTTACAAAGGGTTCATACTTATATTTTTCACGTCTTGACTGCATTCGGAATCTTACAACAAAAGTATACTTTTATTATTATTATTATTATTATTATTATTATTCTAGAAAACCTAAAAAAGCGTTTCTTTCTGCTTTAGACACTTGACATATTAAAACTACTCTACCCATATAATTAATCAAATTAGGACATGATTCATCTTACACTTCAAAATTTCTGAATTTTTACAATACTTATTTTCATTCTTGATCCTATATATTTTAATAGCACAGAATTTTCACATCTGTTTTTATCTACTTATCAGAAAATTATTAAAACACCCAACAACATTTTTCAAATATGAATATTATCTTTACAATTTAATGATGCAAAACATACACGAATACAAAGTTTAATTTTTACAAACATTTCATATTTCAAACCAAACTATTCGAAATTTTCACAACATAAGAGCAAACATTAGACGAACTTTTTAACATTAATATTGCTTAGATCTTTTCATCATAACTTTTAACTATGATAATTATCCATTTTTAGGTTGATTGTCGAAAAACTGTAACTGAAATTACATAAACTTAATGTAAAAAACCATGTTCTCACACAATTTCTTGAAATTCAACAAAGAATTGACTATTACTCCAATACTTATCTACTTCAATCTCGACTCTCGATAGTATATAGATATTGCATCATTACATACTTAAACTCTTTTCAAACGTTTATCAGAAAATCAAGTCAATCAAAGTCTAGTAGTTATCACACCTGTTCCTCAGAAATATTACTATCATATGAAACAGTAAAGAAAATTAATAGATATTTAATATTTAATAACTTCATACGTGAAATTACTGCCGAATGAGAATACTAATAATCAATAAAATCAACTGTTGGACAAAAAAATAGTACAGATTACCGAAAATTCAAATCATTTTTTCTACAAAAATTACAAAAATTAACAAATGAATGACCAGTTAGAGAAATAATTAAAAAAAATAATGAACATATTTACAAATTTATTAAAATCACACCTTTTTCTGGATTACAAACCACAATTTCTTGAAAAATTTAACACCGAATTTGTAAGATTTTAATCCTAGTATTACATACACTCAATAAATATTCAAAATTAACAAAAAAATAATTTTTTAGTCTCATCAATAAGCAGAAATTCTATATTAAAAGAATATTTTCATAGTAGTACTTATAAAAATGAGAGTTTAAAAACTGATTTTCATAATTTTATCACATTTAAACTTAATTTTTATACATAAAACATTATTTAATCAAATTTTATACTTTCTAATTCAGCAAAATTCAATACTTTTTTAATTTTTAAACCAATACCACAATATTTATTTACATCAAACTTGATTCTTTACCTTTTATATTTCCACATTACACAAGTGAGTTAAATACTAACTTGGAACGGGAGTTGAAGTCAATTGATTCAATTCGATTTTCATCGTATACGCATTTCCCCTACACGAAATTTCTTACTTCTATAATCATCTAATGTATTAAAACTAATCTACTCATATTTTTAATCAATTCATCAGATGTTTCATCTCGCACTTCTGAATTATCATCCACCAAGTTGCTTAAAATATAAATACTATCTTTATAGTTTTAATGTAGTATACATGACTAATCTTGAGTTTCCATCTATTCTATTAATCAAATTATCACATGTTTCATCTTACAGTTCAACGATTTCTGAATTATCCTCCATCTAGTTGTTTAAAATATTAACAAAATGTTTATAGTTTTTGATTATACATAGTATGTATGAATACAATCTTTAATTTTTAACAGTTCATATTTCAAATAACCTATTTTCGAAACCAAACTATGTGAATTTGACCACAATACTTATCATCATACAGAGATTTGTGTTTCATACTTTTTCTAAAAATTATCAGATATGTACTCCTCAGAGGAATTTCTACCATGTGAATAAATGAAAAAAAAATTAATTTATATTAAACGTACAGCGAAATTTCATTGCAATATATATGTATTTAATAAAAATAAATAAATAAGCGATTATTTATACATTAAACCTTTACTAAATATATATTTCTTGCGTTATAAAGATGTTTCAACAAGATGAACCAAAACAGCAGCAAACTTCAGAAATTAATGATCTGAATGATTCATCCCTAGCACATGTAGCGTTAATGAATAATACATATGTAAGTACTTATATGAAAAATACTAGAATTCGTATATGAATCGTAATTAGAGTAAATATAAAATGATTTGTCTTACTGCCTACACTTTAACAAATGCCTTTTTACCTATATTGTTGAAAAGAATCCTAATTGTTTGTATTTATTTCTATTACAGATGTGTTCTATTTGCTACAAACACTTCTTAAGTAAATGGAATTTAACAGAACTTACAAAAATCCATACAGGTGAAAAACCTTACACTTGGGAAGATTCCCAAATGCTGTTTTCAAGAAGGCATGAATCAAAAGTGCACACATCATCATATAAAGCATCGTCAGTTATATGTAAACTTAGTGAGGATATTCAAAAATTATTCAGACGTTTGAAGAATTTAGACATAAAGGAAGATATTTAGACTATATATCCATCATATTTTCATAACACTTACCACAATATCTCAAACTTAAAATTTGGAAGACATACACACTGCTGAAAAGTAATTTTGTTACCCGTGATTCTTCTAGCCAGCATGAATGTATAGATATTATTTTGCAATGTATTCTTTAAATGCCCACAATAAATATTCTTTTATATGCATATATCGTTGTGTTTATTTTTTTAAAACCTATTACATTAATAAAATAGGTTACACATACATACACATAACATTTTAAGTGAAACAACACTCTCACAACTTAAAAAATGCATAAGAACATACAAAAATAAGCAGATGTATGAAAAAATATACAAGTTTACAGAATAATTTCAAAGTTTTCTAGAAATACAAACAAAAAATATTTATAATATTAAAAAATTACAAAAGTGAAAAGAAAAAACACAAATGTAAAACAAAAACATCAAAAAGTGAAAAACTCAAAACAAAGTTTTTGAAAAAAATTTTTACAACAAAAATTTTTTTTACAAAAACCAAAACTTCAAAAAATATTTTTTCAAAAATTTTTTTTTTCAAAAACATTTTTTACAAAAAAATTTTTTTTCAAAATAAGTTTTTACAAAAGTAAAAAAAAGAAAATCACAACGTTAAAAAAATGAAAATTTTTTGTTAAAAAAAGTGTAAAAAAATTGCAAAAAAAAGTTGCAAAAATTTCAAAAATGTTATGAAAAAAGCTTCAAAAATTTCGTTGGTTTTAATGCAGTATGCAATGGCGAAACCATTGCATTTGCTATTAAAAACAACAAAATTTTTGAGACTTTTTTTCATAACTTTTTTTGAAATTTTTGCAACTTTTTTTGCAATTTTTTTACACTTTTTTTAACAAAAAATTTTCATTTTTTTAACGTTGTGATTTTCTTTTTTTTACTTTTGTAAAAACTTATTTTGAAAAAAAATTTTTTTGTAAAAAATGTTTTTGAAAAAAAAATTTTTTGAAAAAATATTTTTTGAAGTTTTGGTTTTTGTAAAAAAAATTTTTGTTGTAAAAATTTTTTTCAAAAACTTTGTTTTGAGTTTTTCACTTTTTGATGTTTTTGTTTTACATTTGTGTTTTTTCTTTTCACTTTTGTAATTTTTTAATATTATAAATATTTTTTGTTTGTATTTCTAGAAAACTTTGAAATTATTCTGTAAACTTGTATATTTTTTCATACATCTGCTTATTTTTGTATGTTCTTATGCATTTTTTAAGTTGTGAGAGTGTTGTTTCACTTAAAATGTTATGTGTATGTATGTGTAACCTATTTTATTAATGTAATAGGTTTTAAAAAAATAAACACAACGATATATGCATATAAAAGAATATTTATTGTGGGCATTTAAAGAATACATTGCAAAATAATATCTATACATTCATGCTGGCTAGAAGAATCACGGGTAACAAAATTACTTTTCAGCAGTGTGTATGTCTTCCAAATTTTAAGTTTGAGATATTGTGGTAAGTGTTATGAAAATATGATGGATATATAGTCTAAATATCTTCCTTTATGTCTAAATTCTTCAAACGTCTGAATAATTTTTGAATATCCTCACTAAGTTTACATATAACTGACGATGCTTTATATGATGATGTGTGCACTTTTGATTCATGCCTTCTTGAAAACAGCATTTGGGAATCTTCCCAAGTGTAAGGTTTTTCACCTGTATGGATTTTTGTAAGTTCTGTTAAATTCCATTTACTTAAGAAGTGTTTGTAGCAAATAGAACACATCTGTAATAGAAATAAATACAAACAATTAGGATTCTTTTCAACAATATAGGTAAAAAGGCATTTGTTAAAGTGTAGGCAGTAAGACAAATCATTTTATATTTACTCTAATTACGATTCATATACGAATTCTAGTATTTTTCATATAAGTACTTACATATGTATTATTCATTAACGCTACATGTGCTAGGGATGAATCATTCAGATCATTAATTTCTGAAGTTTGCTGCTGTTTTGGTTCATCTTGTTGAAACATCTTTATAACGCAAGAAATATATATTTAGTAAAGGTTTAATGTATAAATAATCGCTTATTTATTTATTTTTATTAAATACATATATATTGCAATGAAATTTCGCTGTACGTTTAATATAAATTAATTTTTTTTTCATTTATTCACATGGTAGAAATTCCTCTGAGGAGTACATATCTGATAATTTTTAGAAAAAGTATGAAACACAAATCTCTGTATGATGATAAGTATTGTGGTCAAATTCACATAGTTTGGTTTCGAAAATAGGTTATTTGAAATATGAACTGTTAAAAATTAAAGATTGTATTCATACATACTATGTATAATCAAAAACTATAAACATTTTGTTAATATTTTAAACAACTAGATGGAGGATAATTCAGAAATCGTTGAACTGTAAGATGAAACATGTGATAATTTGATTAATAGAATAGATGGAAACTCAAGATTAGTCATGTATACTACATTAAAACTATAAAGATAGTATTTATATTTTTAGCAACTTGGTGGATGATAATTCAGAAGTGCGAGATGAAACATCTGATGAATTGATTAAAAATATGAGTAGATTAGTTTTAATACATTAGATGATTATAGAAGTAAGAAATTTCGTGTAGGGGAAATGCGTATACGATGAAAATCGAATTGAATCAATTGACTTCAACTCCCGTTCCAAGTTAGTATTTAACTCACTTGTGTAATGTGGAAATATAAAAGGTAAAGAATCAAGTTTGATGTAAATAAATATTGTGGTATTGGTTTAAAAATTAAAAAAGTATTGAATTTTGCTGAATTAGAAAGTATAAAATTTGATTAAATAATGTTTTATGTATAAAAATTAAGTTTAAATGTGATAAAATTATGAAAATCAGTTTTTAAACTCTCATTTTTATAAGTACTACTATGAAAATATTCTTTTAATATAGAATTTCTGCTTATTGATGAGACTAAAAAATTATTTTTTTGTTAATTTTGAATATTTATTGAGTGTATGTAATACTAGGATTAAAATCTTACAAATTCGGTGTTAAATTTTTCAAGAAATTGTGGTTTGTAATCCAGAAAAAGGTGTGATTTTAATAAATTTGTAAATATGTTCATTATTTTTTTTTAATTATTTCTCTAACTGGTCATTCATTTGTTAATTTTTGTAATTTTTGTAGAAAAAATGATTTGAATTTTCGGTAATCTGTACTATTTTTTTGTCCAACAGTTGATTTTATTGATTATTAGTATTCTCATTCGGCAGTAATTTCACGTATGAAGTTATTAAATATTAAATATCTATTAATTTTCTTTACTGTTTCATATGATAGTAATATTTCTGAGGAACAGGTGTGATAACTACTAGACTTTGATTGACTTGATTTTCTGATAAACGTTTGAAAAGAGTTTAAGTATGTAATGATGCAATATCTATATACTATCGAGAGTCGAGATTGAAGTAGATAAGTATTGGAGTAATAGTCAATTCTTTGTTGAATTTCAAGAAATTGTGTGAGAACATGGTTTTTTACATTAAGTTTATGTAATTTCAGTTACAGTTTTTCGACAATCAACCTAAAAATGGATAATTATCATAGTTAAAAGTTATGATGAAAAGATCTAAGCAATATTAATGTTAAAAAGTTCGTCTAATGTTTGCTCTTATGTTGTGAAAATTTCGAATAGTTTGGTTTGAAATATGAAATGTTTGTAAAAATTAAACTTTGTATTCGTGTATGTTTTGCATCATTAAATTGTAAAGATAATATTCATATTTGAAAAATGTTGTTGGGTGTTTTAATAATTTTCTGATAAGTAGATAAAAACAGATGTGAAAATTCTGTGCTATTAAAATATATAGGATCAAGAATGAAAATAAGTATTGTAAAAATTCAGAAATTTTGAAGTGTAAGATGAATCATGTCCTAATTTGATTAATTATATGGGTAGAGTAGTTTTAATATGTCAAGTGTCTAAAGCAGAAAGAAACGCTTTTTTAGGTTTTCTAGAATAATAATAATAATAATAATAATAATAAAAGTATACTTTTGTTGTAAGATTCCGAATGCAGTCAAGACGTGAAAAATATAAGTATGAACCCTTTGTAAAGACATTCAAACTTTTTAAAAAGTTTAAGTTTAGTAATATACTGTAACAATATATGTAAGCAATGTATTTCAAAGTTGAAAATTTGTGTAAAAAATTGTCTTTTCTTGAAAATTGATATTTATTTTTGTTTAATTAATGATACTTATTACATTTTTGTTGTTAAAAACTAAAATATACGTTTAATTCTTCTGTTAAAATTGATATATCCGTGTTGGAGGTGAGAAAAAATAGTGTAAAACTAATAAAATTTGTTTAAATTCGTCTTTTTATTCTTAAAATTAATATTCGCTATTGTTTAGAATACGTAATAATAACTTTTGAGGAATGTATAACCGGAAAATTTTAAAAAATCTTAGAAAATTGGTATTAGAAATATTAAATACAGTTGCTTCAATGATATCTTTTCGATATGTAAAGTGATTGTAGCATTTAGAAATGTACTTCTGAAGAATGTATAATCGGAAAATGTTAGAAAATCTTAGAAAATTGGTGTTAAAAATATTAAATACAGTTGCTTCAATGATATCTTTTCGATATGTAAAGTGATTGTAGCATTTAGAAATGTACTTCTGAAGAATGTATAATCGGAAAATGTTAGAAAATCTTAGAAAATTGGTGTTAAAAATATTAAATACAGTTGCTTCAATGATTTCAAAAACAAACTCTGTTAAAAAATTCTGTATGATTTCAAGTGAAAATAATCTGAACCTGAATACATGGTATTTAAAGTACAAAATTCACGATTATGAACTAATGTTGAAAACATGGGTAACATTAAATATACAGCTAATATTTAATTATAGATTAGTAAATTCTTAAAGTGTATCCAAATTTATTAAATATAGTATTGAATACAGTGAATAAGTGAAATATGTGAATAAGTATTGATATTTCCATGTTGCTTTTGAAAATACTAGTGTAAAATTATTCAAATTCGTATTTTCTTTAAAACTGATATTTATTTTTGTTTAATTAATGATGCTTGTTAAGATTTTGTTGTTAAAAACTAAATTATACGTTTAATTCTTCTGTTAAAATTGATATATCCGTGTTGAGATGAGAAAAAATAGTGTAAAACTAAAAAAAAAAAGTTCAAATTCGTCTTTTTCCTCTTAAAATTATTATTAAACTAGTGTAAAACTAATAAAATTTGTTTAAATTCGTCTTTTACCCTCTGAAAAACTAATATTTCTATTATTTTGCTTAATTAATTACACTCATTATGACTTCCAAATTTTAATTTGGAGATGTTGTGGTAACTGTTATAAAACTAGAATGGATAAATAGCTTAAATCTCTTCTTTTTTTCTCTGTATGTGATACTTTTTCTTCAACGTAAACATGTTGTTGTATACCTTTGTAAGTTGTGACGTCAGAACTCTATTGTGTGTTTCCCCTACTTGGAGTACATGGGTGGAGGGGTTGTAGAAAAAAGTTTTAGTTTGGATATGACGTAATAAGAAATGCTCTGCAGGTTCACATTTATGTGTTGAGGATTTCTTTAAATTATTCGTTTATGTATTATAATTCTACTTAGTTGGTATATATATAAAGTACGATGAAATTTCCAATTAGAGTAAAAGTTAACCAAATTCGTTTAATTCGTCTTTTTTCGTTAAAAAATCATTAGTTTCCTTTGTTAATTGTTCAATTATCGAAATTCTATGAGGTAACGACTGTTCAAAAACTAAAAAATATGTTTAAATTTCTATTTTAAGTTGTGTATTCTGATTTTGTATTTAAAAAAAAAATAAAAAAATAAAAAAAATATGAAGAATTCAGTTAAAAATTTAATATTTTCTGTTGTTTTGCTTAATTAATAATGTTCATGAAGGAAATGGTTGTCCAAAACTGGAATGCATGCTTAAATTTCTTTCTATCAAATTGATAGTCTGAAGTTGGAGTTGAAAAAATCGTAAGAAATCAGTCTTTTTCTATAAAACTTGATATTTTCCATTGTTTTTTACTTAATTAACGATACTCATTAAGATTATAGCTGTTGAAAAACTAGAATGCATGTTTAACTTTCAACTTGTAAGTCGATACACTGATGTTGCAGTTGATAAAAATCGTAAGAAATCAGTCTTTTTCTATAAAACTTGATATTTTCCATTGTTTTTTTACTTAATTAACGATACTCATTAAGGTTATAGCTGTTGAAAAACTGAAATGTACGTTTAAGTTTTCTCTTTTAAGTTGATAAAAATTGTAAAAAATCAGTCTTTTTCTATAAAACTGGATATTTTCTATTGTTTTTACTTAATTAATACTACTCATTAAGATGTCTATGAAGCAAAATTCAAATATATGTTTAACTTTCTTGAGTTAAATTGATAATCTTATCTTGTAGTTGAAGAAATCTAAATAAAATGGTTAAAAACTGAGATTTTTCCAAGTGGGGGCAGGAGAGTGGCGGTGTCACGGTGGGCGCAGGAGGGACCGCAGGCGGGGCAGCCGGAGGCATGGAGGTACCGCAGGAGGCACCGCAGGCGGGGCGGCCCCGCAGCCCCGCCTGCTCCTGTCCCCGTACTGTTGTTTTCCTACTACTGTCATCTGTACACTGAGGTTAGTTTTAACTTGTCGTATGGACATATTTTGTCTAGATAAAAATCTCCGTTTTCTCTGATCAGTCTGAACAGTCGTCGTACATGGTCGTCCACATCTTGGTTTCCACTTAAAATTATCATTTCTCGAGAGTACTTGATATATACTTCGCTTTCATCAATTTAAATCTTTTGTAATTTCAGAAACAGTTTTATTTTACGATTTCAATTTAAAAACATTCAAAATCTCACAATTTGTGAATTCTTTACCCTTTAGCTTTTTAAAAATGAAAGAAAATCATTTTTCCGCCTTTTGTACATTTATAAAATTGCAATATCATGTCATACAACGTTATTACACACGGCCTATCCCGTGTGTCTAAAAAAATTTTCATAAAGTGCTTAAACTTTTGAGACAGCGTTTCTTCAAGAAGAAAGAAAAATTGAATAAAAATAAATATATTTTTTATTTTAACCACCCAAAATGTCTTATTTTATTTTATTTTGATTAAATGTCGAGTATTTTTTGTAAATTAGCATAAAGTATTTTCTTCTTTATTTATTTTAAACCAGATTTGCAGAGTGCTTAAACTTTTGAGACAGACTATACCACCCCTTTATTATAAAATTTTAAAAAAAATCCTTCTTATTTTAATAAACACATAAAATTTTACTTTTGGAGTAAATTAAAAGAATTAAACACTCAAAGAAAGTGACGGTGAATTTTCTTCCATTTCATGAAGGGGGGGGGGGAGAGAATATAAAATTATTTTTTGTTAAGTTTGTGGGTTAAAGCATTATCTCAACGAGTTCAAACGGCAGCGTTTTATTCACATGGTGGTGCAGAGCTATTCTTCGCCTTGTCCAGCTTTAAAAATTCAATAAACAATTTTTTTTTCATCCTATTCTTAAAGACATAGTAAATTTATAATTTTTCATGTAACTTAACTCATCTTTTTCTTAGTGCTAAATTATTTTAAAAGATCAGTTAAAAGGTCAGTTAATTTTCAGTTTGGAGAGTAGAAGATTTACTCTTATAAATCCGTTATGGAAATAAATTTTTAGTTCTGCTTCTTTTATTGTTTATAGGTTAAAAATTAATCTCAAATTGGTTGTTTAAGATAATCATGAACTTGAGTGGTGATAACAATCCTTCTCAATTAAATTTAATTTTAATGAACGAAATTTTTTTCTCCAATTTTCAAAGACATAATTGCATATTTTTAATATTCGAGCTAAGCTAAAATATATAAGCACAAAGGAAAAGAAGGAAGAAATGTTTTTTTTTTCTTTTAAAGATTGTGTGGGATATTCTCCTAGAAACTTCTCACAGAAGGTAAATTCCTCACAAAATTCCCTATCCCCCATAATTAAACCCCGTATTTTTAATCCCCGTAGTATTTTTATTTTCAGGAATAACTGTGGATCGATGGTGAGTGATGTGAATAACCAACCCTTTCATGTTTAATTTAAACTTATCCACGCAACACATATGCTTTTTTTTCCCGCAGAAATAGCCATGAAAACTAATCGGTAATTTTATAAAAATTTTTCATAAGGATTTTATGTATATAAGGTAGATATTGATATATTATTCAAAGTAACGTAGTTGTGATGCACAATGCTTTTAGAAATTTTTCTGATCTTGGAATTGAGAATTATTTGCATTCTGTGTGTATTTTTATAAATAAAATTTTTATTTATTAAGTAACATTCCTTTACAGTAATAATCAAATAGCAATACATAGATTATATGCATATAATTTTCTAATGTAATGTAATATTTTTCATTATTTCTAGAAAAAAATTATTTCTATCGTTTCATTAAGAGATAAAAATTAAGCATTATTATGCAAAAAAATTAACCAAAAATCGAAACTATATTTTAATTAAACATAAAGGACAAATTATGTACTGTATCTCAGAATCGCAAAAAAAGCATACGTCTTATTTTTAATGAGCATTTATTATTGTTTTTATTCTGTAACTAACAAAATCGGTAAATTGCAAGATTATTTTTAATTTATTTTTCTTATACAACTCTATAAAAAAAGAAAACTAAAATTTATGAAAATATTTAAATATATGCATAAAAGCATTTGTTTTTTTCAGAAATTCCTCTTTAAAGAATGTACAAAGAAAATAGGAATCTTTTTTTATTATTTAAGTGAATGATAAATATTTAATCTCTTGTGTATATCTTTTCTTTTTTGTTATTTTTTTTCAGTTATTGCACTTTTTAGAACTGTTTTATTTTGCATTAAAGTGAAATACCAATTTAAAAGTAATAAAAAAAACTTTTGGTCTGAAATCTTTAAATTTTCGGAAAATAATAGTTTCACAAATATTCTACAATTATTTCCGCTTAAACGCTGAACAAGAGCATTTGAGGTTTCATGCTTTGGTAGAGTTTAATGATAGCAAATTGTTGTTGAGGGATTTGTGAATGTTGTTTTAAACGCTATTATTTTTAACATCTCTTTTAAGTTATATTTTTTCCTTTTAGATAAAAGGATAAAGAAAAAATAATATTTACAGTACATTTTTCAAAAAGACTTCATTTGTTTGCTTAAAAAAATAATTTAGCAACAATATTTTGATTTATTCGGTGAAAATTTGTTTTAATGGTTCAGTGCTAAAGTATTTAGCCCATTTTATTGCTAACTAATAGACATTAAATTCTATTTTTTGTATAGGATCATGAAGTTTCGTCTGACAATCAAACGCCAAAAACATACAAAAAGTATTTAGAAAATATTCATTAGCAAAAGATAATATTTATTCGAGAATATTCATAACAAAGTTATGCTGGATTTAAAATCATTATTGAGTTTGCATTAATTATTCTGTTTCATATAAGGTTGCTGGAAAAGGCTATAAGTGATAGTTATCTGATTTTTAAATTATTTATTCATTAAATCATTAAGTAATTACATGAAATCAATGATTTGTTTAAACATGTGTTATTGCATAAAAATGTTTCGCTGAAATTATTCAAAATTATACTTCCTGACGGTATCCTATGTCGATAATGTTGCGAATTTAGAAGCAAATTATATTTTCCTTGTGTTAGTATGTCGAGTAAAAAGTTCTGGGAAATTTATAAAAATTGCTCTATTCGCAAATTAACAACAAAAGCGACGAGGACTATTCTTCAAAGTAAAGTCCATCATAGTCCACGACTTTATGTCACCGTTCTGCCAGATTCCGGATATCTTGAAATACCATTGCAGAATTGAAAAACTCTTGAAATGATTTTTCAACTTCATTAAATGATTTACGGCCCTGCAAAAAGTATTTCATTGGTCGAAAGAGGTCATAATTAGATGGAGATGAATTTGAGCTGAAATTCGATGAAATCCTGTAAATTTACCAGTAGTTATCGATTATACGAAACAAATTCTGATTAAAAATTCCCCAAAACTCAATCTAATATAATATCATATTTTTGACATTTTTATAAATCGCACATTAAAATAAATACACCACAGATTAATTATTGTGAGTTCCATTGTTTCAAAAATTAAAAAAATTTATTTTTGGGTATTTTTAATATAAGTTCACTGTAAAAAATGAAAACGGACGATTTAACGGAAGTATTACTGGTAATCTAGACCCCAGTACTATTTACTGTTTTTAACGGAAAAATTCCGAAACATATTCCGGTTTTTTTCCGGAATTTACGGACATTTTTCCGTTAAAAAACAATAAATAGTACTGGCGTCTAGATTACCAGTAATAGTTCCGTTAAATTGTCCTTTTTTTTACAGTGTTGAAACCAACAATTGTTAGCATTTTATTCATTCTTTCTTGATCAAATTAATGTTACCAAATTTTAAGCTATTTTTATAGTTATTTTTCATTTTGAATTGATAGTACAGAAATATTAAAAATTATTATTAATAAAAGTATCAAAACTTATGCATTGTATTATTAAAATTTACTTCTTTCACAAATAATACCAGTAACACCAGTATTAAACAACAACTTCATTTATAATAATAATTGATACAGACTGAACCAGTGTCTCTTTCTAAAAATATGCATTTCAAGGGATTTTAGATTTAAGAATTCCTTAATCGTTATTATAGGAACAAAATTGATGTCAAAGCCTGTTAGAACACATTAAATTTTGATGGCATTCACTAAAAGATAAATTTAATTTATTGTTATGGTTTTTTAAAACAGTTCAAGTAATACATTTCAACTTTCTTTAATATTAATAATGATTAACACTTACGCCAGAGACTGGTGAAATGACGTTAATGGAACCAATAACTGGTACAACCATTAAGGGATGCACAGTATCCTGAAATTGATAAAAACATCGATTTTCATTTTTTAACATTACCTGGAAGCTTCTTTAATCGTGAATATTTTGACATCTCATTTCTTTCTAAACAACAATGATATGGCGAGATATTGTAAATTTTGTTCATCGATCCATCGCTATTACCCATATAAATAAAAACTTAAAACTGATTTTTCTCCCTGTTTATATTTTTGTAACTTGTTTGTTCGATAAATACTATGGCTTTTTTGCTAATTTAGATAGAGGTTTGAAACTTTTTTACATGTTCTCAATGATGTATTTAATGTTTTTGTACATGAATTTAACATTCAAGTTTTTGGTTATTTTTTTTAATATTGAGAGTTAGAAGACTTTTCCTCATTTTTTAATATATTTTACCTTTTAAGCGTATAATTCAGTTATTTCATAAAATACCTAGTTATTTCATGAAATAACTGCTCAAGTCCGTTAATGTGTGTAAAATTATTGGATTCTATGGTTTAACTAGTTATTTTTTAGAATAACGATTACTGTAAATAAAGTTTAAAATGCGCAATTTAACATAAAAATATCTGTTGTTTTATAAAATAACTGATGATAAATAGTTCATGACATTCGAAAAATACATTTGAAATTATTAAAAGATGATTTAATAAATAATATATAAAAACTGAATATGTAATATAATATTAATTTTATATTAATTAAAAGTAATACAAAATAACAGAATGTAGTGCGCAAATAGTTATTTTAAAATTTTTATAACTTATATTTACACAATTATTAGAATACTTTGTCCTGTTAGCAAAAAAATTTAAGCTGTTAAAAAATATTACAAAATTTCATTCCAAACACTGAATGTGATTATAGCTGACAACAGCAATAATAATAATGTTGAATATTAGTCAAAAATCACATGCTGAACGGAGTAATTATGTTGTTTAATAACAACATTTATTATATATTTTTCAAATTAGTAATGCAAGAGTATATTAATTTAAAATTTATGAAATACCTTTATTTGATTTTCATTATAAATAACAACAAGGATTGCTGTGAAATAACAGTTAGAATTACTTTTCATATTATTTCTGCCTCTATATCCATGTGATATAAAAAATATCGAGCAGAGTATCCCTTTAGAAATAAAATAGGACACCAGGTTTTGCATCTGTTAATGTCACAAATTCATATTTTATCCTTCTGAAGTTCTCATAAGATTGGATTAACTAATAGTCATGTGGTATATTTCCTTTGCATCTTTAGCAAAATTTACTTCTTCTATAAATTTAGTTTTTTTTTTTTTTTTTTTTTGTCAGTAAGTAAAACACAATTTTTCTTTATTTCACTCTTTTGTAATAAGAGGGAATGTACAATCCTTATGAAATAAGGATTCCAACCGTTATCAAATATTTCTTATTTACCAATTGATATTTCATTCATGTAGAATTCATTGTTTAAAAAAAAACTTTGGAAAAATATTCGTAAATCTTATACTATAATGCGAGCAAAATTTGTGTGTTTGTAAATTTTATCTCAAAAACGACTCTAACGATTTTCGCAAAAATTTGGATTTTACCATTTTCGGGCACGAGAAGACCATTGGGCTAGGTCACATGTTCGAGAAAAAATTTTAATGGGTCATATTGGGTCATTAAGGGTCTGGGTCAAGCTATTTATATATAAAGAACGGCAGAATCAATTTCATCAAAATTTTTCCAGTAACAGTTTTTTGACACGAGAAAGCTAATGCGCTAAGTCACACGATCGAGAGATTTCGATTATGAGAGTCATTTGTGGGTCATAATGGGTCATAATGGGTCATAGTCAAGCTACAGTGACGGTCAAAAGTTTCCGGCCAGTTCGTTTCTTAAATTTATTTACCAAAAGGTTTCAGCAAAGAAGAAGCACAATTGCTTCAAAACTTAGGAATATGTGAATGACCTCTGAACACGTGATCATTTTGATTGGATACTGAAGATGCTTCATGCAAAGGGATAAAATTCGAAGTTCGCGTGTGCAAAAGTTGCCGTCCATTTATCATTCTTTAGTTTTTTTCTGTCAGTAAACTGTTTTTTGGTTGTGTTTATGAATGAATCAACGTGTATGGCGTAGTCTGAATTCAAAATTGAAAAGTTCAACAATTATTGTTCATAAATGAGTGATTAGTTTGTCGCTAAAAGGTCAGTCGTCTCGAGATATTGCGGCAAAGTTATCGATCGGTTAAATCGCCCGTAAACGATATTTAAAAATTATATAATGATGGCCGTAGCCTTCAGGACTTTCAGAGGTCCGGGAGATCCCGGAAAATTACTGTTCCTGTGAACAGAATTATCAGGAAAAAACAATTGATAATCCTCATAAAAATTCCGCTGCAATATACTGCGATTTACGGAATGAAAATATTGCTGAAAAAAGTACTTACCGTATCAACATGCTGAAGTGATGCATAACTTTATGGAAGAGTCGGTGTTAAAATTTTTTCAGAGTTAAAAAAATGCAAACATTCCCGACGGGCATTTTCCAAAAAACACAAAGTTTGGTCAAGTGAAAACTGAAAAAAAGTTCTATTTTTCCATCAAACGAATTCGAAACAGTTTTGCAAGTGATGGCAGATACAACGTCCGATGACCTAACAACAAAAGATATGATTCGACTTATGTTATTCCTACAATGAAGCATGGCGGAGGACACGTTATGCCAAGGGGAATATTTTCTTCAAAAAGCATCTGTCCGTTCTTTGAAATCCACAGCCAGGTGAATGATACAATGTATAAGGATATCTTTCAAGACTATTTTCTGCCTTATTAGAGAAAAAAAATTGGTCGCAACTATTTTTCTTAACATTATAACGACATAAATAATGTTTGCAAACCTCGATAAGCAATGGTTTTCGCACAAAAAATTTCGTTTGAAATGATCAGCCCAAGCGCCTAACATGAATCCAATAGAAAATATTTGAAAAGAAGTTGACAAAAGTCTGCGGAACTATAAATATTCCAACTCAGCCGAAATTACGCCAAAATTGCAAGAAATGTGGGGAAAACGTACCATAGACGATCTTTAACCGTTGATTCTATGAATGTCGCGTTGCTGCGCCGCAGTACTTATTACTAAAGCTAATAAAATTGTAATACGATAAAATACTAATTGTAAATGTTGTTGATCACTGTAATTTTCTATTACAATACCACTTTTTTATAAACTTGTGAAGTTGGCAGGAAACTTTTGAGAACATGCGTTTTCCTTTATACTTAATTTTGTCAGTTAAATTTATTAATATTTACATGTTCTTCTATAAGTAATTTCCTAACTATTATGTCAATAAAATGTATAAATATCACTTTGAGATTCCTTTTCATATGGTTATATTTACAAATTAACTGAAAAATTTTTGCTGACCGGAAACTTTTTACCGTCACTGTATATCTGAAGAACAGGTGGATCGATTTTAACGAAATTTTGTATATAACATTTTTTGGCACGAGAAAACTATTGCGCTACGTCTCAGTTCGAGAAATTTCGATTACTGGGTCATTTTGGGTCATAAAAGTTCTGGTCAAGCTTTTTATACTATTATTTTCAACACAATCTAACTGATAGGTAATCATACGAATTGAATATTTCCAAATGAGCGAAAAATTGACCAGGCTGGGAATCGAACCCAGATACTTGGCTTACAAGGGCAATGCTTTACCTGTTAAGCTACCTGGGCGATAGCCAGCTGGGATTTCTCGCTCAGGTAACCTTATTGGTCATAACATCTGGTCTGTCATTTAGACAGCTCAACAGAATAGACCGCAGGTAATGGAACTCCATATGCCAATGGGTACGAAGATATACTATTATTTTCCACACAATCTAACTGATTGGTAAAGTAATCATACGAATTGAATATTTCCAACTGAGCGAAAAATTGTCCAGGCTGGGAATCGAACCCTGATACTTGGCTTACAAGGCCAATTCTTTACCTGTTAAGCTACCTGGGCGATAGTCAGCTGGAATTTCTCGCTCAGATAACCTTATTGGTCATAACATCTTGTCTGTCATTTAGACATCTCAACAGAATAGACCGCAGGTAATGGAGTATATCTTCGTACCCATCGACATATGGTGTTCCATTACCTGCGGTCTATTCTGTTAAGCTGTCTAAATGACAGACCAGATGTTATGACCAATAAGGTTATCTGAGCGAGAAATCCCAACTGGCAATCGCCCAGGTAGCTTAACAGGTAAAGCATTGGCCTTGTAAGCCAAGTATCTGGGTTCGATTCCCAGCCTGGTCAATTTTTCGCTCAGTTGGAAATATTCAATTCGTACAAGCTTTTTATATTTAAAGTACGACAGTATCAAATTTAATGAAATTTTGTATGTAACAGTTTTTTGACAAGAGAAAACTAATGGGCTATCTCACATGTTTGAGAGATTTCGATTATAAGAGTCATTTATGGGTCATGATGGGTCATAATGGGTCATGTCAAGCTATATCTAAAGAACATGTCGATGAATTTTAACGAAATTGTGTATACAACATTTTTTGGCACGAGAAAATCATTGGGCTAGGTCACATGATCGAGAAATTTCGATTAATGGGTCATTTTGGGTCATAAAGTGTCTGGGTCAAGCTATTTATAGTTAAAGAACGGTAGGATCGAGTTTAACGAAATTTTGTGCAACAATATTTATACAAGACAAAAAAATGCTCTAAATCACATGTTCGAGATATTTCGATTATAAGGGTCATTTGTGGGTCATGATGGGTCATGGTCAAGCTGTATCTAAAGAACGGGTGAATCGATTTTAACGAAATTTTGTATACAGCATAACTTTTCACGAGAAAATCACAGGGCTAGGTCACATGTTCGAGAAATTTGGATCAGTGGGTCACGGGTTATTCTAATTTTATCTAGACAATGTTTCGCGCAATGTTGACTAAATTTTATATTCTATCGTTTTCGGACACAAGAAAATCATTGGGTTAGGTCAGATGTTTGAGAAAATACGATTAATGAGTCATTTTGGGTCATAATGGGTCAAGGTAAAACTATTTATACCTAAAAATTTGCTCAATCGATATTATCTAAATTTTGTATCTAACGTTTTTCGGCACGCAAAAATTAATGCGCTAGGTCACATTTTCGAGAGATTTCGGTATAAGGGTGAAGGGTCATTTGTGGACCATGATAATTTTATCTAGAAAATTGTTCTCACCATTTTAAGTATACTTTCTAGTATATCGTTTTCGGGCAAGAGAAAACCATTGAGTTAGGACACATGCTCGTAACAATTTAATTGGTGGGTCGTTTTAAGTCTTAATGGGTTCGGGTCATTCTAATTTATATATAACAACGATTCAATAAATTTTACCTAAATTTTGTAACGAAATGTCTTTTGTCACGAGAAGACTATTGGGCTGAGTCCCATGTTCAAAATCCACCTTTTATGTGTTAGGCCGAGATCGCAGTACTATATTATGATGAACACCAGGTCGATATTTAAATTTTTTCTGGAGTCAAACAACGAAGACATTTCATCAAGGGAAAATCAGTTCTCAGAGATATTCTTGACTATTTCTTTATTTTTCAAAACACAAGAAACTGAACACCTATAAACATTGAGTATGCAGCACGCTAATATACAATGCCTTCGAACATTATATAAAAAACAGTAGTCATCGCTGACAACAGGGAGCGTCCGTCTTTACTTCACCATGACAAAACGTAAAACTGACAAAAATTTCACATTTCACAAACGCCAAAAAAATTATTTTGGCATAGAATAGATTCCCAATCCGAGTAAAAAAATGTACAGGTAAAAAGAATAGTTACATGATAAGCAAAGGGGAAATTTTAAAAATGAGTGAGAATACAGCCTTTATCACCCGTGGCAAATAAGCGCGCAACACACAGCAACCCTAAACAAAATTACTCAATCGGTAACAAATTAAGTTCTTTATACAAGACAAAATGAAATGATTGGGAAATAAAAATAGCAGTTATTTAAAACATTCGTTTGATATTTAATTAACTGAAGAACAAGAAAGAAAAATCTAGAAATGGAATGATATTTTAAAACTAATTTATTGGTTTTTTTTCATTTATTATTATTATTTTATATGCACTTGGAGACGAACACACAATAACAATAACTATTAAAAATGCTTTTCTTTTAAAATTAAATTTTAAAAGAGGGGGGGGGACTAACATTTGAAAAATTAATAGAAATAATAAAAGATAGAATATGTGTTACATCACAGTGGGCCATTTCGCTTCATTGCTGAAAGCCGTCAAGCTAATTTTATCTAAGAAATGACTTAAATGATTTTGATTCAATTTTATATTGTACTGTTTTTGATTACCTGAAAACAATTAAGCTAAGTCACATGTTTGATAAAATTTTATTAGTGGGTCATTTTGGGTAATACGGGTCAGGATCAAGAGAAAATGACATAAGCCAATATGCTGGCGATATTTGACAAAATACTGGGGACATTTGGCCGAAAAATTGACTATTAAGATTACGAAAGCCACAAGACGTATTTGGTGCCAAATGAAAGAATGTCTCCAAATTTGGCTATATCTGGCAAAAAATATTGTCTTTCAGAATGTGAAGAATTTTTTATACATTCTTAAAAGGATTCGAGATGCATGGTTAAATTAACCAGATTTGAGCTAGAAAAGTGATTTGGATCGATGTCCTTTCGTTGTAAATTTTAAACTAATTTAAAATTTGGGAACATGTGCATACAAACATAATTTTCTTATTGATTGTTTTTATAATAACATGTTTTACTGTAATAATACAGAGTGAATGATACAGTGAAAATACTATATCGAGTTTAATACTATACAGGGTGTCCCCTCTCAACGGTGGCCAATGGCGAATTTCTAAACCGTTGGTCATAGACATATAGTTCCAATTGCAAAAATGCTTTAAAAAAGGCAAAGAATTATTTTTTAAGCAATTTTGGTAAAAAAAATGTTCTATTAAAAAATTACGAAAATTAAATTTTTATACGGTCCCCCGGTCCCATAAGTGATATTTAGTAAATTTTTTTCAACACTCTAGCAAGTAATACAGAAAAGGTCCCATTCATGTAACATTAAAATTGACCGAGTTATGAAACTTTAAATTTCATGACTTAAACCACTTTTCTATAGCTGAAAACGGATGAGTTCAACTGAGCTTTAAGGGAACGTACACTAAGTGCTTAAAGTATTGTAAAGGGAGTCGATTTCCAACGCTGTTCAAAGGCTACTTCCTAAACTATTTGTCACAGGCATATAGTTCCAATTACAAAATGTTTTAAATATGCGATTTAACTGAAGGAGCTGTCATTGTATAAGTTTTACGGTAGTGTTAATTATAATTAATTAACTTCCAGATTGGTTATTAAAATAACTGAAGACATGAATTTCAAAATTCTCTTTATCGAAAAAATCAAATTTTGGGAAATAGCGAAAAAACTTTTATGCATCTATTGGTTTTCATTATAAATTTTGAGATTGCATTGTTACAATAGTGGAGGCTTGTATAGACTGATAGAGAAATCTAAAAGCAATAAGTAGAGTTTTGAAATTCATATCCTCTATTGTATTTTTACGTATGTTTTATTTTGTAAGCAAATGAAGCTGATTCTTTTCGTGATTTTATTTTAAAAAGGTATGTTATTTTGATAAGCTAAATTTTCCTAGTTCAAAACTTATATTTAAATTTTAACTCACTTCCAAATGTCTGATTGACGTTCAATTCCCATACTTATTTAAACCCGATGACAATGTAATATTAATACGATTTTAGGTGCGTCCCATTTATTTATTTTATAGGACTACATCAAATTTTATTAGGTTGACTAGCGAGCTACGCCCGCTAGCTGGGCAACTTTTTCCAAACGAACCTCGTTATTAAGCAGTATATATTAAGCAAAAAAATTCATTTAATAAGCAAGTCTTGGTGTTCGAATCCTCAAGCACAAAATAAGTAAATTAAAGAGCCATGGTCCCATTAAAAATATGTGATTTCTCACTGTGGGCCACGTGCACTTGAAAAAAAAAGATTGTGGATCGGAGCTATGGTCGCTTCACGCCCATAATCCCGTTAAAAATATTTGGTTTTGCACGGTGGGCACTACGCGCCCATAAGACATTTTTTCGTATTTTTTAGTTCATCAGAAGCAGCTTTTTACGCAGATTCTGAATATGTAATCAGTTTTTCTACTTTAAAAACTGTCTGCATGATGGTTTAAGAAAAAACGCGCAAAAAAAAGTTTCGATAGTCCTGTTTTATTTCTAAGTTCAATATTTTAGCGAAAACTACGGTAAATATTCTACGGCAAGTCAAAAAAATTGATGCGGAAAAAAACGCAATTAGCGCCGGTAGAAAAAGCGGTTTTCGGCTGTTTCTTCTTTTAGCCAAAGGGGAAAAGTTCAGGTCCTTCACCGCAAGGTGGCGCAGTGTTCTGCTTCGGAACTCCATTTGGGAATTGAGAAATTTTCCGTTCCGATTCCCAAGGGTTTTTTAATTCATAACTTTTTTAATTTTGGTCCCACGGTCTCGAAAATGCCCGAAATGACTTCCCCGGAATTTTTCCAATCGAAAGACACCTCTCGCGACTTCCAACTCGCCCGCGTTGCGAACTGTAATCGGCTTCAAGCAGACAGACAGACAGAGGCGCACGGATTTTATTAGTATAGAGTAATCTAATAGAGCTTTAAATATGTATCATTTTGTAACGATTTGTGACTGTTGCTTTTCATAGTTTAATTTAACAAAATTTCTGTTATTTTTTTACTTATATTTTTAGCGCAAATTGCTTATTTTACTTTAACATGTAAATGTCGACATAAATTCAGAAACAACATCGTAAAATATTTTTTTACTCTCAATGTTTAAAGTTAAATTTTCTATCTGATGTTTATTTTTATTTCCAGTAAATTTGTGACTGACCCCTATTTTGCAGCAAAAAATATGCTTCAGCTTTGAACAGCTATAACTCGGTCAATTTTGATCGCAGAGGAATGGGACTTTTTTTGTCTTACTTGTTAGAGTTGTGGTAAAACATTTCTAAATATCACTTATAGGACCGGGGAACCGTATAAAAATTTAATTTTCGTAATTTTTTAGTAAAACATTTTTTTGACCTAAATCGCTTAAAAATAATTCTTTACCTTTTTTAAAGCATTTTTGCAATTGGAACTATATGTCTATGACCAACGGTTTAAAAATTAGCCATTGGCCACCGTTGAGAGGGGACACCCTGTATAGATATAAAGTTAATTTTGACCAAGCTTAATTCGGTCACCCCTGCTAGTCCTAGAATTAAATGAGCTAAAGCATGGAAGGACAGGCTGATAAACAGACAAACAGGCAGTAAAACAGAATTCATACTCTTTTAAATAATGTTGGAAAGGGTCAAAAACAAAAACTTGATTTTAAAAACATCAAAATCAAAGTGAAATGAATATTTATATTGCGCACATTAAGAAAATTCAGAGAATGGCGCCATTTTGAATAACAGCCTCCATCTTGAATTCCGAAGACTTTACGAGGTACCCCCTCTAATTTGCATACAGTATCATAAAGTACCTACGCACTAAGCGGTATATTCTTATCACGATTTTCATTTTTCTGATGCGTAGCACTCGGGCTATATAGTTTATCACCTAGATTGATTCATACATATAAATTTTAACCAAAAAAAGAAAAAAAAATCATTTATATAGGTATCGTAGAAATCGATTATTTTTTATATTCCAAAATCCTAAAGAATAATTAAATAATTCAAGTAAAGGAAATCATAAAAGAAATATTCTCTCGATCTCTTTATACGGTTTGAGATACCAAAAAAATCCTAAAAAAATGTTCTCTTAAGAATTTCATCACATAGGTTGTATGACAGCTGTAAGCATATTTTAGAATTTCAAAATTTACATGCATCAGGAAGATACATATTCTATACATCATGAATCAAAAAATGTCTCTGACAAAAGTAAATTTAAAATGGCGAAAAAGAAGGAAAATGAGACGACTTTCCTTTCAAATATATTTTTCTAGAAAATAGACTCTAAAAGAAATTTTGTAATCCATGATAAATATATTTCCATATTTTGTGCAAATTTTATTTCAAATACTTTATACAGTAGAGCTTCGATCCATCGTTTTTCAAGGAGTTCAGGAGAAAGAAACGATGAATGCGAATTAACTTAAAAATACAAAAAAGCACAATGTTTATGCATTAAAAATGTAGTGCTTTGTACACTAGTGCATTGTGTGCTATTAAATACTAATTTGTTGCTTACTAAACTGTAAAAGAAATAAATATAAGTTATTTTTAAAAAATCAAACTATTGCTTGATTTTTCGTTATTTTTTTTTAATCAAAAAATAAATTTGCAAGACATACAACATTTTTCGGTTCATTTTCTGGGATTTTATATGCAGATATAAAAGTTTATGTTGTTAAAAATGTCGTAATTGCACCAGAAAAAGTTGGCACTTAGTGGCTCAGCTTCGTTGGTCTGAACTTTACCCTATGTTTCTTCGCCATTATTTTCAATTTTTCATTATCACAAATTTCTCTTATGTTTAGGACACCATATGTCGCAATATCTTGATCAGTGGAAATATAACTGCATCCTTTGCTATATACAACCATTCTTCATGTCTATTATTGTTGCCATTGTTGCCAAACAGCACAAATGAGTTATTTTAGTATAAATGAAGTAATTCCAGTTTATATTTTATATAGATTCGCACGATTCTTTCAATTTCATTCCGGCGCGGAAAAATATTTTAAAATGATGAATGCGGGAAAACGAATTTTTGAAAAACGATGTATCCGGGTTTCGTTACCATTATTTAAGTATAATTTGTACAGGGACCGCAGAAATAAAACGATCAATGCGGGAAAACGATGGATGCGAGAACGATAGATCGGCGTTTCACTGTACATGTGTTATTAATAAAATTGAAAAATTCAAATAGATTAAGGAACGAAAGTCTCAATTTCCTTGCTTTAACATAAATAAAATAAATATCAATTTTCTAAAGAAAAATACTTAAAATTGATATAATACTAGCTGATCCACCCGGCTTTATGTAGGGCGCTTTGTAGTAAACTTAAATGAGATTCAAATTTGTTTGATTTTGTATCTTTTGAAATCTTTTAAATGATCCCAGTTTCGGGACCCGCATTATCTATCTCAAGATTTGGTGTTTTTCCAACAAACCTATTTCCGAACGAGCCTGGGATTTGGGACCCCGCTATCAAAAGCAGAATGTGTCGAAAATGCTGCGCATGTGAAGGATACAAATAAAGACCAAAGAGAGAGAGTTAAATATAATAGTAATCACATCCAATGAATTCGAAGAAAAATATAACATTAATCTAAAAAGATGTCGTTAACTGAAGTCTAAGAAAAAAATTCACATTACAAAATCCAGCTGAATTGTAATCCAAGTTTAACGAACTGTTGAAATTAAACCTTTAGAATTCGAGAAAAGCCATGAAACAGTAGAAGGTGCCTACTCCATCATGCAAATTTCACGAATTACTTCAAAATCGAATGCAATATTTAATAAACGAATATATCCAAAGTTATATTTAAGTATAGACGATTTTTAATTTATGGCTTTAAAAAATAAACATAAGATTTTGTCGATAAAGGAAATTAATATTTGCAATAGTTGGTGGTTTAGTTAAAAAAAAGACCTGCCCTAGAAAATTGTAATAAAATCGGATCGTTCAAAAAAAAAAGAGTGGGGGTACAACAGACAGCTCAAAAAAGAGATAAATTTACAAAACTGTCACTCATGTAGTAGCCGAAGACCTAAGAAGTTATGATAATTAGAAGTGAGATAAAAATCTGGTAAATTGGTCATATTTTTAAGTGTTCTATAACAGAGAGGACAAAGAGTCCCAACATGAGCAGGGCTCTAAAAAAACTTGATCTTAGATCTTACAATTTTAAATCTTTAGTTAATCGAAATTAAGCGTCAGTATAAAATAATAATAAGACAAAAAGTTTTAAGAAATATGCAAAAATTGTGTGAAAAGGCTAAAATAGATGATCCTTGGATCCTTGTAAAAATATGAAGATGGTGGTCGGTGGAGATGATTCCAATAATTAACTTTAAATGTTCACGTTAAGAATGTAATTAATTTAGTTGGTCAGTAATGCATGCCGCATGAAAGTGAACTCGGATTGAATCGTATGGACCAAATAGGGCTCAGGATTTTCATTGAAATATAAAACAAGTATGAAAAATCATGCGTTAAGCATAGATTATGAAGCACTTTCCAACACTTAATGAAATCTTTAACAAAACTTTGTTATTTAGGGAAATAATAGTGTATAGCCAAATATACCCAAATATGTATTCCAGTACATTAGAACAGTATTTCATATGTCAGTTCATATAATGGGAAAATTTAGCTTAGCAAGAAAATACCCAGTAGCTTGAGATTTCTTTTTCAGCAATTCATACTATTAGATGGAAACATACTTGAATACTTTTGTTCAGCCCTGTAGTTTACATTGTACCTTTATTACACGTCAGCATTAGGCTAAAATTTATTGTAAACTAAAACACTTTTAAAACAACTGAAATCACATTCTCATAAATCATCATTCATACGCGTCCATGTACCGAATTCTTTGCGTGGCCCTGTATATCCTTTTATATATATTCTGCAAACATTTCTCAGTAAATTGAATGAAGCTCAGCGTAAAAATGCATAGCTTATTTAAGAACCACGTTTAAATAATTTACGCTCATATTCAGTAACGTTGGTGAGCTCTTTAGGGGTAGCCCTGTATATCAACTATAACTTTTATACACACCATATAATGTGCATATATTTATGGAAATATAAACGCGCATATCATAATTAAAATGCATTTCATCCCTCCATCAGCCATCATCGGACACATATACGGTACTTCGGAAAAAATATACTATTTGAAATCTTTTGTGTGGCCCTGTAAATGCTATGTACTTCATATTATGCAAGACAGTAGCGTATAATTTATATTAAGCTTCAGAGACATATATCAATTTTATTATACATGAAAAAGCTTAATATATTTAAAATATGTAATGGGAAAATTTTGATTCGCCCTGTAGATAAACTAATCATGGTAGAAACTTCATTTTTGATAAGACTTGTGCTAGGGTAAACGTCAATAACGTCCTAAAATTTCATGGCAATCTGAGTATATTAACGATTTTTCCCCATAGGCCGTAATGTAATGGGAAACTTTTGATTCGCCCTGTAGATAAACTAATCATGGTAGAAACTTCATTTTCGATAGGACTTGTGCTAGGGTAAACGTCAATAACGTCCTAAAATTTCATGGCAATCGGAGCATATTAACGATTTTTCCCCATAGACCGTAATGTAATGGGAAACTTTTGATTCACCCTGTAGATAAACTAATCATGGTAGAAACTTCATTTTCGATAGGACTTGTGCTAGGGTAAACGTCAATAACGTCCTAAAATTTCATGGCGATCGGAGCATATTAATGATTTTTCCCCATAGGCCGTAATGTAATGGGAAACTTTTGATTCTCTCTGTAGATAAACTAATCATGGTAGATACTTCATTTTCAATAGGGTTCGTGCTAGGGTAAACCTCAGCAACGTCCTAAAATGTCATGGCAATCCGAGTATATTAACGATTTTTCCCCATAGGCCGTAATGTAATGGGAAACTTTTGATTCGCCCTGTAGATAAACTAATCATGGTAGATACTTCATTTTCAATAGGGTTCGTGCTAGGGTAAACCTCAGCAACGTCCTAAAATGTCATGGCAATCCGAGTATATTAACGATTTTTCCCCATAGGCCGTAATGTAATGGGAAACTTTTGATTCGCCCTGTAGATAAACTAATCATGGTAGATACTTCATTTTCAATAGGGTTCGTGCTAGGGTAAACATCAATAACGTATAAAAATTTCATAGCAATCCGAGTATATTTACGGGAGTTAGAGCGCGGACAGACGGACAGACGGACAGACGGCCAGACAAACCGAATGCATAAGCACTTTTCAACTTTGTTGGAAAGTGCTAATTACGGGAGTTAGAGCGCGGACAGACGGACAGACGGACAGACGGACAGACGGCCATCCGGCCAGACGGACAGACGGCCAGACAAACCGAATGCATAAGCACTTTTCAACTTTGTTGGAAAGTGCTAACAAACCGAATGCATAAGCACTTTTCAACTTTGTTGGAAAGTGCTAAAAAGAACTAAATGGAAAAGGGTTCCGAAAATGAAGATGAAATTTAGAAGGTGCAATTTATTAACAATTTCTGATGTAAAAAAATTAAAATGGCATGATACCGGCCTCCAAGCTATCAGGAATTGAACTGTTGTGCATTGGGGTATGAAGATAATTTTCAGTAGTATTTAAAATATCGGAAGAAGCTAATTATATGTTTCAAAAATTGCATGCAATTTAGGTCATTATTAAAAAACTGCACAAATTTCTCCAAGAAGGAGATTAATATTGAAAATTGGTGGTAGATAAAGTGTGTGTATGTGGGGGTGGCGGTTTTGATCATGTAATAGCTGGTTGCCCTAAGAATTTTGTAAAAAAAAAATCGAGTAAATCGGATTATTCTAAAACGAGCTATAACAGAATGTGCAAAACACGCCATCTCAACACATCAACTCAAGTTAAAATGTATTAGTACTTAACGCTTTAGATCTATAATTATTTAAAATTAAAGTAATCAGAGAAAGTTAAAAATATTTAATAGAACACTGCAAGCAGTTCGGATCATTTTTTAAAGAAGCTACACCTAGGATCTCAAAGGAAAGAAATCAATAATCAAAGTTAGTAGTATCTTGTAATTTTATTCTTCACCTATGTCGTTGCTATAGGATGTTAGTAGTTGTTAGAAGAAAAAAAAGTAGCAAATCGGACCATTTTTAAGCGAGTTATAATAGCGAGTCTAAAGGGTGCCAAAACGAAAATTGCCTTCGAGCCCCTTTTTTAATATGAAAGGGTTTGTCTGAGAAAGGTACAAGACACAATTTTTAAATTTTGTAAGCAGAAGATAAGAAAATTAGGTATAAAAAATGCTTGGCACACAATAAGTTCGGGGGGGGGGCGCATGATACCCTATTTTGGCCCATGAATGTATTTTGGAATATGAAAACCATGAGATTAATTAAATAGAAAAAGGATCCCAAAATTGAAAACCGGATTAAAAGGAGTTTATTAACAATTTATTTCCACAAAACATTTCCCATCAGGCCCAACAAGATGCAAAGGTTTTCGAAATCCGGTTTTCGACGTATTTGCATGTTTTAGAGTTTAGAGAACACGAAAAGCATGTTTTTACAAAATATCTTTCTGTGAGTCTGTCATTCTGTCAGTCAGTCAGTCTGTTTATCACTCGTCTATCTGTCTGTATGTTAAAACCATTTTCTGGTCGCTCTATCACAAGAACTAATGTACGGAATAGGACGAAACTTTGGATTCAGTTAGACATTACTATGGAGTACATCTGATTAGTTTTTGGTGTGTATCGCTCTACAGATGGCTCATCTATTCATAATGTCCATAATAGTCATATTTAAAGAACTAATGCATGGATTTTCAAAAAACTTTAGTTTTTGTTAGCATTTGGTGCTGATTAGGTTTCGGTGCAAATCGCTCAACAGGTGGCACTGCCATGGTGCCTTATTTGTAATTATCGAAATAGCTCTATTTTAAGAATAAATATCGGAAATTCACAAAACTATAGCCTATGTGAGAACTTGTTATACCATATATCTGATTTGTTTTTGGTGTATATCTCTTAACATTTGGCGCTGCTATGCTGCATTATTTACAATTTTTAAAATAGCCCCATTGATAAAACCCATATCTCAATAAAAACTGCGAGGATTTTCAAAAAATTTATATTTAGTTAATACTTATTATAACATGGTGCTGATTACGTTTTGGTACAAATAGCTCAACAAGTGGCATTACCATGATGCATTACTTGTCATTATCTCAATAGATCTATTTATAGAACTAATGTACAAAATTTTCTAAAACTCATTTAGTAAATAAAATACATTAGAGTTGTTTTGTTTTTAGTGTAAATCTCCCAACAGACGCCGCTGCTATGCTGTATTTTTCAAGATATTCCAATAAATGTATCTTAAGAACTAATGCATGGATTTTCATCAAATTTCCGATTAAGTTAGTGCGTGACAAAAAATTGATCCTGGTTATTTTCTTGTCTACATCACCTAACATATGACGCTGTTACGCAGAATTTTTTATTTATTTATTTAGATTTTTAGCTCTATGTTAAAAACTAGCGCAAGAATTTTCATCAAACTTAAGATTCAGTTATAAGTTAACATAATATGTTGTTGATACGATTATGGTTTAAACCATTTAATTGGGGGCACTGCTATGCTGCATTTTTCGGAATTAATAACATGCATGAGATAAAATAAAGTTTGGGCATTACCACATCTGAGTAGTTTAAGTAATAATTCTAATATGATAATCTTATAACTTACATAAATTCAATATTGTTTTTATATTTTTAATTCTTCTTTTTTTTCATGCATCAACTTATTTTTTTCTGCCAATTCAAGTAGTACTTTTGGCAGTGAGCGTATTTAAATACCGATCAACATGTGACGTCGTAACTAAATATATACCGACTCTCTGTACAATTTCACAATTCACTTTAATAAAACTAACACACAGAGTACACTATGAAAACTATATACATAACCACACTGCGCTACTTACATTATGTACAGTTAATTTACACTTATATCCATTAGGAAATGCACTTGAAAACATACAGCCCCTTCCGGGCATGAAGTTTTGAACACCCTTTTCCGATGTTCTTTAAAACCTGAACCATACACGGCTCACACCCGAGACCGCCGAAAAAAGCGATCTTTCTGTGCTGCACACCAGGCAACAACTGAATCCCTTCGTTTCAGTTCCATTTCAAACAGAAAAGTTACTTTCAAAATGTCTCTTTCGAAACGAAAAATCACGGAGCGGACAGTTTTCACAGACCTCATGGCGCTAGGCATGGAACGTCATCGCAGACTTGTTGGCGTCGACATCACGGAGCCGGCCGATATCACAAACACAATCTCCCTCAAAAATAAAATTTTAAAACGCATTGCATCTATAGAGGTTTTCTTTCCTTCTGCTGTCAAATGTAGGTTGATGCATGTAATACGTATAGCAATTAAATAATTTAAACTTAAAAAAATATATATGTATCTGTTTTTTTTTTCTGTTGCTTTTGTTTTTTTGATTCACATTATATTTTACTTTTACGCTTCATTCGTTTCTTTTTTTCTTAATAAAATATTGCATTGCATTCTTGTAAATGATAACGTATACTTTTCTAAATATAATAATTTAGTTAATTGACTTTGTCTATACATTTTGATAAATAATCACTTACTTTTGAGTGAAATGAAAAGTCTACAAAGCCTTTTTTATTTATTTTTCTTTATAATTGCCCCTTTTTTTATTTTTAGACTTCCTTAAAAAAGCTAAAATCTCGTGTATGTTTTAGAATTAATAAATTATATATATATATAGATATAGATAGATAGATACATAGATAGATCACCAGACGATTCTATGTTATATGCATATTATTATTTTTTTTACATTATGTAATTGTTTTTATGTTATGCATTATTTTACACATTGTTGCACAGTTGTAAATTTTTTCATAACAATCTCGGGTACTACTCTGTTATCCCGTCGGCCAATTTCACCAAATTATACAAATCGCCAAACTAATAGCCAAATTATACACATTGACACAATTTTTATTTTAAATAACAAAAAAAAAAAAAAAAAAAAAAAAAAAAAAGTAGAATATTAATAAAAATCCAAATAAAAAGTCGAAATAAAAATCACTTAATGACATTTTAAACACATGAATCGTATTTAATTTCATTGAATGTGACATTCACGATCATCCATTATTGGCATTTAACCCATTTTCGGCCAAAGGTTCGTATACGAAACATTTCGATAAATATTTTTTTTTAACACTCTGACACATTTTTTTCAAGAATTTTATTTTTCTTCTATTTTTTAAGGCTTTTGAAGACATCCATAAAATATTAGTAATTCAATTGGAGTAAACACTTTCTCTTAAAAAATTTTCAAAATACGCTAGAGTTTTAATTTGAAACGCCTTTGACAAATTCGACTTTTTAAAAATATATTATTATTCCAATTGAAATGAATTATATGTTTTTAAAATAGATTAAAGTTGCAAATTCTGTATATGAAATAAGAATAAAACAAAATTCATAAAAATATTATTCATATTCATATTATTCGTTATAAGAAATAATATTTTATATTATTATGTAAAATATTATTTCTTATATAAAATATTATTTTTCATGCACGAATCTTTTTTTGTGTCTTAATGTATGTAATTTAAGCATATTTCAATAAAAATAATGCTACATTTTATAAAATTTCTGTGCTTGGCCTAAAATGGGTTAATCTTATAGTTTGGCGATAATTTTTAGGTCGACGGGTAACCTAGTAGTACCCAATCTCGATTAACTGCGAAAGCAAGTCATCTATTTTTTCCATCTCAAAAAAATACCCCTGACAAAATTGTTAAATTCAATTATGTTATTTTACTTAGAAAAAAAAACAGTTAATTGCAAACAATGATGAATTAAATCATTTCTAGTTTCTGGTTTGTACTATGCACATTGATTTTTTTTTCTTTTTTTATGTACTTACTTTAAAAATTGTAAAAGTAAACAACTGGATTTTTTAAAATGAGGTTGAAGACGCTGTTCCTTATTTATAAGCACGAGAATTTTAATTAAACTAATTATTCTTAATATTCATAAGAGAAAAACATAAATGAGAAGATTTACTATGCGCATGAATAATAGAAATAAGGTACCCTGGGGTAATAACGCCACGTTAAGGTTCTACCAATTTTCACGGCTTAGTTTTAGATTGTATTTTTCAAACAAATATAGGATCTGATACAGCAACTCATTGACTATCTATATAAAATAAAATAATTTAACAGATATGTATTCATAAAATGTAATGGCGTTTTTTCTTGACCCATGCTATTTGGCGTTATTACCCACCTATATGGGTAATAACGCCATGCAAACAAAACTATGAAATAAGATGGAATAATTGCATGTAGATAGCCCAATTCTAAAAGTACAAACTCTACAAACTTAGAAATTGAAAAATTGCATTCTAAGCTATTGAAAATGTTCATTTTTTTGTGAAAGTGTAAGAAAAATAAAGGTGTGGTGTGGGAGGGGGGGGGATGAGGCAAAAGAATATCAGACCGTGAGCTTCTTTTTGCTTAAAAAGGACCGTTTAAATAGAAATATGAGAAACATTGCACAGTTTTAACTGTGTTTATTTGAATCAGTATTTAGGATGTAGCTCGGCCACTGTAGGGAATGAACCGGGGTATTAATGTCAAGGATTGGCGTTATTACCCCGGTATAGTTATTGCGCAGTACATTTTAAATTACAAATTATCTCGAGAAGATATCCAAAATCTTCAACAACATTTTAAAAGTACATGAAATGCACTACAAATTTATGTAATTAACAAAGTATTTCCGGATAAAAACATAGTCTTCACATCACAAAACGTGTCTCGCAAATTTTAGATCAAGCGTTAATTTTAGTTGTTTGTAAAAACAATAAGACCTAAAAATGAAACAAATTAACTTGAAGCTGTTTTTTGCGATTTATGTGACTCAAAACCCTTCTGCGTAGAGCACATGGGTGTCAGTTACCTGATAATTTCATAATTATGCAAAATATAAGCACTTGGCGTTATTACCCCGCCTGGCGTTATTACCCCTGGGTACCTTACTTGAAATATATTTTTTAAATAATTAAAGAAAACAAATTTTGCTTAATAAATGTTTTTATATTTATTTTTAATTCCTTTGTAAATATCCTTTATATAAATAAAAAAAATAGTTTTTAAACATTTAAAGATATTTTTCGAGGTTTTTATTAGATTACATGCATAAATTATTTTAGAAATGGGCAGTGATTATGACGTGTGTATTTTGAATAACATTATTTTTTTTTCTTAATTCTGACGTACTTTAATTTAATGTACCATTTGAAAATATTAGTACATTATGCGGTAAATAGATAAATAAATGCGTACATACAGTGCTCAGCAAAAGTTTAGACAATGATCGATTATGCTTCTATTTTCAGAAGTATGTACCGAATGTTTGTAATTCCTCTATCATATATTACTTGTGACTTATCCTTTATTCACACTCAATAAATTTTGAATTTTACCTTTTACATAAAAAATAATGGCAAAAAAATAAAATTAACATTGTGGCAAAAATATAGACAATTTGTGTATTTACAGAAAAAGTAACTGTAAATTAAAATAGAGTTGCACCCGAATTGTTTGCAGTTAGTGCAAGAATGTGATTTTTCATCGAAAAAACTAAATGCTGCGTCACTTTGGGGTCTATTTCGTACCAAACATGTTCAACAGCAGCTCGAACTTCATTAAAAGAAAGTTATAGCAAAAATTTGCATGAAGATTACGACATGTGATGTTACAAAAGTTTTCGATTGGGTCCGGATCAGAACTACAAGCCGGCCAGTTGAGATCAATAGTATTTTCAGAGTTAAACAAAGTTCTTTTGTATGCAACATGAATAGATGCTGAAATTCATACTTTAGATCAGCAAAAGTTCCCCAAATGACTAAAAATTAATATCCAACGTAAGTACGTAGTCTTGTGTTGCTTGGCAACCAATGAATAACTCCACAGATACACGAGCATTAAAGCTAGGTGAGGACCAAATTATTTAAAAGTCACCATCTTTTTGTCGACTTAATAAAGTTCCAGGATCTTTACTAAAGTCGTTCCAATAGTATGGCCACTTGTTTGGGCCATTCAAATTCCACTTTTTTTTCGTTACTGAATATCATAGCGTACCATTTGGGTCCATATGACATATGTTTGCAAGTTAATTCAATTCTCGCCAATTTATAGCGATATTTTAAAGCTGATTGTTTTATCATTTTCATGTATCATGTAAATTGATTTATCTGTTTCTTTAATTCATCTACGAATCATTTCCGTCGACACAGAAAGATCCGACTTACTTTTAATGTAATTAGCAATCATTACTTGTGTAAATGTCAGTTTCTGGATCCTTTTGTCATCTCATTTTCTCGTCACACAAGATCTTCCAGATTATGTTTTATTTTAAAGGAGTCATCCTTAGACTACACTTCATATACAGACCACTTTGGGCGATTCAATGCTACTGAAATTTCTGAAACAGTCTTCTCTTTCCATTTCAGCTTTCCTACTTTAATTACCTCATCTAATGGAATATTTTTAGCTCGCGGCATCTTCATTAACTGATGCTATTTCGAGGTATAATGAAATACTTCAGACATGTTACATCATAACTTGGAAATTTGCATTTTTCCATGAACAGTTGGCTAAAAATCAACAAAGTGTCTAAACTTTTGCAATATGCAAATTTTACATTTTTCAGTTAAATTAAATATTACCTTATATTATAACCATTATTTTTATCCTACATTGTTTAAAACATATTTGTAAATAATATTCGTATAATAATATATTCGTATAATAATATATTCGTATTTTTTATTTAAAGGCTAAAAAACGCCAGTGTCTAAACTTTTGCTGAGCACTGTATAGTAATTTAATTATTTGGTAATTTCTGTTAAACTTTCTTAAAAAAAATTTTTTTTTAAGTTTTTAGATATGAAGCTAAAAAGTATAAAAATATGTTTTAAAAATTTATTTCGTCAGAAAATAAAGGGAAATTTTGAAATTACTTAAGTCTGATAGGCAATTATTTTTTTTTCTTTCTCATGTAAAATTTACTTTAAAAAGAATTAAAATACTTATATGTGATCTCTGATACTGACCCGATCAAAACAACATCGATCCAAATGTTTTATACTTAATCTTAACACAGATATTTTTATTTTCTCTTTCATGTTCGCATTTATTTTGCATTTTTGTTTTAAATTAATGGGATTTTTATATATTTTCTTGTTTTTCTTCGAGGTATAACAATATGAAATAAAACTGTTTTTTATGCATTATATATGCATATGTGATAAATAAAGAATTGTCATTGAAGAAATAAAAAGACATAAAAATATACATATACATATTTCATATACATTTCTAACAATGCTAAAAAGATTTCTTAGAAATAGCCTATATTTTTTTTATTAAAAAATTTGTTTTTGAATTCATTTCAAAAAGAACCTATAATTATCGAATCATCAAAAAAGTATTTAAAATAATCCTTTAAAATTATTATACATTATAAAGTTAATCGCAGAAAAAAACCCTTCTTAATTTAATGGAATTTATTTTTTAATTATATGTTATTCATTTAGTTATTATTATTAAAATCAATAGTAATTTCACAAAAGTTACTCTATACATTCAGCTTACACATTATGCAAATGAAATTTTCATAGCGTTTACGCATGCGCAATGAAAATTTATTTAGTATACCTGCTTAGTTTTCATACAATGTTCATTACTTTTTAATTATGAATACAGGTTAGATGTACAATGATATTTGTCATATTTTAGGAAAAATAAGTTATTGTACATTAAGAACTCTGCAAAATATAAGCAAAAAACTTGGAAAAAATCGGGACTGTTTTTATAAAAAACTTAATTTCTGTACTGGTATACATGCTATCCGCAAAAAAATGAATGCTGTTTATTACAAGACGCTATTTAATCATAATCTGCTGTTTGAATATTTTTGATGTATAAGTTTTGACAAGGTTATCCAAAAGATATTCGTTCTTTTTCAATTTCTTAACGGTCCTCCATAGAGTTTCGTGAAAATGTCTTATCGGAAATGTATTACCTGTACTATTAAGTTTACATACTTAGAATTTCAGGATAATTCCTCATGTATTTTTCTAAATATTAATAAAATGTCTAAATTGCAAGTGGCCGGTCACCCTGAGCCATATAGTGTAATTTATTGATATTGATCATATGGCTAATTCCATGAAAACTTGTCATGTCTGTCACATACAACTATTTTTGGTAATAAGTAATTTAGAACGGAAAAATGTGACTCATTTTAAAGGAGAAATCTCATCAGTTGCGTAGGTTGAAGGAAACTTTTCGAAAATAACGGTGGCGAACAAGCTTAGCGATTTTCAGTTGTGTGACAGACATGATAAAATTTCATGGAATTAACCTCATATCTTTTACTGAGAGTAGCTAAACGTATACATTAAAACTAAATATACATACAATAGCGGTCAAAAGTTTCCGGCCAGCAAAAATTTTTCAGTTAATTTGTATATATACCCATATGAAGAGGAATCTCAAAGTGATATTTATACATTTTATTGACATAATAGTTAGGAACTTACTTGTAGAAAAACATGTAAATATCAATAAATTTAACTGGCAAAATTAAGTATAATGGAAAACGCATGTTCTTAAAAGTTTCCGGCCACTTTCACAAGTTTGTAAAAAGTGGTATTGTAAAATAAAATTACAGTGATCAACAACATTTACAATTAGTATTTTATCGTATTACTATTTATTAGCTTTCGTAATAATTACTGCGGTGTAGCAACGTGACATTCATACAATCAACGGTTAAAGATCGTCTGTGGTATGTTTTTCCAACATTTCTTGCAATTTTGGCGAAATTTCGACTGAGTTGGAATATTAATAGTTCCGCAGACTTTTGTCAACGTCTTTTCAAAGATTTTCTATTGGATTCATGTTGGACGCTTGGGCTGATCATTTCAAAAACGAAATTTTTTGTGCGAAAACCATTGCTTATCAAAGTTTGGAAACATTATTTTTGTCGTTATGTTAAGAAAAATAGTTGCGACCAAATTTCTTTTCTCTAATAAGGCAGAAAATAGTCTTGCAAGATATCCTTATACATTGTATCATTCACCTGACTGTGGATTTCAAATTACGGACCTACACTTTTTGAAGAAAATACTCCTTACGGCATAACGTGTCCTCCGCCATGCTCCATTGTAGGAATAACATATGTCGAATCATATCTTTTGTTGTTAGGTCATCGGACATTGTGTCTGCCATCTCTTCCAAAATTGTTTTTGAATTCAATTGATGGCAAAATAGAACTTTTTTCCAGTTTTCACTTGGTCAGACTTTTTTTTTGGGGGGGGGGGGAACGCCAGTCGGATACGTTTGTATTTTTTTTTAACTCTGAAAAAATTTTAACACCGACTTTTCCATAAAGTTATGCATCACGTCAGTATGTTTATACTGTATACGGACTTATTTCAGCAATATTTTCATTCCGTAAATCGCAGCATATTGCAGCGGAAATTTTATGCGGATTATCAATTGTTTTTCTCCTGATAATTCTGTTCACAGGAATAGTAATTTTCCGGGATCTCCAGGACCTCTGGAAGTCCTGAAGGCCATGGCCATCTTTATATAATTTTTAAATATCGTTTACAGTCGATTTTACCGATCGATAACTTTGTCGCAATATCTCGAGAAGATTGGCCATTTAGCGACAAACTAATCACTCATTTATGAACAATAATTTTTGAACTTTTCAATTTTGAATTTAGACTATGCTATACACGTTGATTCATTCATAAACACAGCCAAAAAACAGTTTACCGATAGAAAAAAACTAAAGAATGATAAGTGGCCGGAAACTTTTGCACACGCGAACTTCGAATTTTATCCCTTTACATTAAACATCTTCAGTATCCAATCAAAACTATCACGTGGTCAGAGGTCATTCACATATTCCTAACTTTTGAAGCACTTGTGCTTCTTCTTTGCTGAAACCTCTTGGTAAATAAATCGAAGAAACTAACCGGCCGGAAACTATTGACCGCCATCAGAAACGCAATATTTAAAACACCTTCAGAAAAGAAAACTGTTTTCAGTTTTTATGATGTCATATTGTTTACATTACAATATTCATTTAGTATGTGTTAAAATTGTTCACTATCCATGGAATTTAAATTAATCTGCAATCCTAGAATTCATCGAATTTATAAAGAAAAGCCTTCTTTTGCACATATTTTATTATTACCATTATTACAATTATTTTCTTTATAAAATTAACACATACACGACGGTAAATGTAAATGCATGTACATTGTACACCAAAACATTTGAAATATGATTTAAAATAATGTTTAAAGTGATTATATTTTTGATCATAAACTAAACAATGTAAATTCTAATTACAAACTTTACGGATTTTGGATAAGAAATTTATTTTTCAACTGAATGTAAATGCATAAATACTGAATTGCAAAAAATATTCGTCATAACCTTTTTAATATAAAAGATTTTCTGAATTCTTTCTGAAATTTAAAAGAGGAATATCAAGTTCTAACTTATTATTGAGTTTTATGCAAATCCATGCACTTGTTCTTAAGATATGTCTATTGTGGAAATTGTAAATAATGCAGCATAGCAGCGCCACCTGTTTTGCAATTTACGCCAAAAAACTAATCAGATCTAGTTTATATCAAGGTCTCACAGATTCTAAAGTTTAGTGAAATTCCGAGCCATAGTATTTGAGAAAAATCTATTGTAATAATCAAGAATAATGCAACATGGAAGCGATATGTTTCAAGCGATTAGCACCAAAACGTACTCAGCACCATGTTATATCAGTACTATTTAAATTTGAAGCTTTGTGAAAATACATGCAATATTTCTTTAGTTATGGCTATTGTGAATATTGTGAAAAATGCAGCATAGCATCTATACCTTTTGAGCGATATACACCAAACACTGATCAGATCTGTTAAATCTAAGTCTATCAGAAGCTAAAGTTTTGTGAAATTCTTTGCATTAATTTTTGAGATAGAACTCCCACAAAATTCTTGTCACATACAGACAGACTGATAGACTCAGATACTCAGCAAATCATGTTTTTCGGGTTGTCTGCTCTCTAAATCGTGTAAATCCATTGAAAACTGGATTTCAAAAATTTTCACTCATCCAATACTTTTTTTTTTTTTTTTTTTTTTTTTTTTGCAAAGATAACAGAAAGTAAAAATTAAATTGTCATATATATGAAGCAAGAAATTAGATTTCTGTAGTTGTTAAAGTGGTCTACATCAAGAGCACATCTTAAATGAATGCATTTAAATACATTTCATTTAACATAGCAAGGATTAAATTTATCACTTCTTTTTTTTTCGTTTCATTAAAAAAATTTAAAAGATCTATTGATAGATTAATCATGCAATCATATATTTGACACTAAATAACTGAAATTGAAAATGTAACGTAATATTTGCAAGAGCTTAAGTATTTCTTTAAATATATACATACAGATAATTTTAGAAAATATATAATAAAACCACAAATTTAAGTTGGATAAAAAGCATTCTTCCATTTTAAGATTAATTTATTTCGCAATTCCTAGCAATAAAGTTTTTGAAAGACTGAAATTTCCGCTTTATAAATTTCATTGGTTAAAAAAAAAATGCAAACTTTGTATCAAAGGTGAAAGTGTGCTGTTATTTTAGTCACGTTTTAACTTGGTTGAAAAATAGATTGTTTGGAAGATTGTACATGATTTCATTATTAACACGTGATGTGTTTAAGCTATGAAGAGATGTTTCTTCCTATAAAGTTCGAAATAAATAAAAAGTATGGTTTATTGTGAAATGAATATTAAGTACTTTAAGTCATGTAAAATTATTCACTTATTTTTTAGGTACTACTCTGTTCTCCCGTCAACCAATTTCGCCAAATTATACAACTCGCCAAACTAGTAGTCAAATTATACATATTGACATAATTTTTATTTTAAATAACGAAAAAAGAGATAATTAGTAGAATATTAATAAAAATATTAATAAAAAGTCGAAATAAAAATCACTTAATGACATTTTACACATGTGAATCGTTTTTAATGTCATTGAATGTGACATTCACGATCATCCATTATTGGCATTTAATCTTACAGATTGGCGATAATTTTTTGGTCGATGGGTTAACCTAGTAGTACCATTTTTTATTATTAAAAAAATTTTTTAATATTACAAGAAATGAAAAAAAGAACGAAAATATGAATTACAGTAAAAATATTTATAAGAATAGAAATCATTTCAAAGAAATTTTGAAATTCTAAGTAATATTATAGAAAAAAAATGCATTGAAAATTCGTTGAGAAATTATAAGACCCGTACCGAATCGGTGCACTTCTGAACAAGACGACACAATGTACAAGTATTTAGCGTGTGTATTTTAAATTGATTGTAAAAAGTTTTCTGTTCTAAATGCTACATTGAAATTTTAGTTACATTTTTGTAAAATTTTCTACTTTTTCAAATATAAATAAATATTAAGAAATTATAAGACCACCTAAAACACGTCTCATCAGAATCATTATAAAAATTCGATTTTGTATATTTTGACATTATTCCCTGGAAGCAAACGTGTTGGTTTAGATACTGCTATTTAAGAAATATTTGAAGACTTTGTAGATTTTTGAAGATTTACGATATATTTGAAGATTACAGAGAGTTCTGCAGTTGGCTTTGGTTTTATAAGGTTGTTGGTAAATTTGAACGAGAAATAGCTCGATTAATGAAGCGTTCTAAAACTGTTATTCAAAAGTACTCAGATAAAATTAAACGATGTGAAAAGAAAGGATTTTGAGAACACCGGTTCATCAAAAAGTTTTTCGATTTTCAATTCAAAAAGATCTTTCAGCACGGCAGATTTCAAATCATATCAACAAAACAATCCCACACGTAACAGTTTGGAAAACTGTAAAATCAAATAATAATGAAAAATGTGTAAAACTGTTGAAAAAATCGAAGTTAATGAAATATTATGAACAAGAAATACTGAAATGTGTTAAAAATAGAAACAAGTTTTCAGATGAAAAAAAACTCAATCTTGACTGTTATAAACATTATTGCTATGATTTGAGAAAGGAGCCTAAGCGATTCTTCAGTTGACGAATGGAAGGGGGATCAGTAATGGTTTGCGGAACTTTTAGTCATGACTTGAATATGCTATTTGAACCAAATTTAGGGACGTATAAGCTTTGCACAAGGCTGTGTTATATTGATAATTTATAAAGTTAATTTATATTGCTAATAAATACTATCTTTACCTTCTTTTAGGGGAAGCTGTATGTTTCGGGAAGAAAATGCTTCTTGCCGTGATACTAAATCCACCCAGCGATGATTTTAAAAAATAACTATTTCTTATGATGGAAAATTCGAAATAATGATTTCAACCCTTGAGAAAATCTTTGGGGGGGGGGGGTAGTAAATCCCAGTGATTGTTCTATTTATAAATTGTTTTTATATACCAATGGACTAGAAGTAACAATTATAAGAGAATGGTACAATATTTCTAAATCTGCATTTAATCATCTGATCACTTTTATAAAAATCAAAGTGTTTCAGATTACAAGCAAAAATGGTAAACCAATATTGTATTAATTTACATATTATCTTTATTTTTAGAAAAGTGGCATTATAATTTGTTAACAGTGTGGTTTTCAAATATTGCCTGTATTTTTGTTAACATATAAATTTTAATATATTGTATTTTCATATTTTCTGTTTTAAAACTATAATTAGAAACATTACTTTCTTCATAATTTTAAAACTCAAAGTGGTCTTATAATTTCTTAACGCATTATATTTATTTTGCTGTATGTGTTGCTATTACGCAGTACTTCGAGATGAATATTTATTATACTGTATTTTTTAATGTATGATACGCATAATGTTTTTATCTCAGATCCATTAAAACTTAATTAAGAAATAAAATGCTATCATCGTATTTACTTGCATATAGTGATTACTTTTTATGCAAAGATTTTGATTTAAAATGAAAGATGCATGTTATACAGGGAATATTTCTAATGACTATTCTAAAACACTCATGGCCCCACCAGTGGCCGAGAGGTTCTGATTTCTCAGCTGGTAGACGGCAGGTGCTGGGTTTAAACCCAATCGCGGCCGTCGGTCTAACCGTTCGGAGTTTTTGTGATTTGTATTTGAACCTTGCGTAAATACGGATTAGATTTCCCTAGAAAGACCTCCACGAAGGGCAGTCACCCCCTTGGGCCTATATCCCTAGAGTAGATAACCACCCGACACAAAATAAACCAAACTAAACTAAAACACAACCCGTAAGGCATGGTGATATCACTGCGACGTCGTTGTGAAGTCCCATTGTGACTTTGTGACCATCGATCGACGATGTGAAATCACAGTGACTGAAATGTGATGTCGTTATGGCCGTTATAGAGCTCTTTTTGTGACCACTTCTCAAAGTGGTCACAATGTGACAAATTTGTGAAAAATATGTCATTTGTGACTACCTTGACATTAACATTGTGACGGAACTGTGAAAAAAGCAACGATATTTAAATTGCTAGAAACATGTTTTTTAAAGTAAATAACATGTTTTGAAGAATTTTTGTAATTTTCTAAGGATTTTTAAAAAAGTCACATCTCAGTCACAATGTGACATGACTGAGTGGTGGCATTTTGGTCATAGATGTGATGTGACCAAAGTCACTCATAGTGACGTCAGTGTGACTATGCATGCTATGAGGGACATGCATTTATTATTTCTGTGAGTACCATGCTTCGCTACTGCAGAAAAATAATTGACATTGTTTGTAATATGAATTTAAGTACTTTTTACCCTGCGTTATTTGGGTATTTTAAACAAATATACCAAGTAAATGCTTAATTATGTTTTGTGCCAAAGAAAAGAGTAAACTAATATTTATCTATCTTAAATCAACGTAAGCAAATGATTAGTTAACTCCAAACTTACCAATTGAGAATACATCACATATTTCTTTAAGAATAGCTTTGTATTATTAAACAAATAAAAAAAATAATAGCGCGCAACTTGTCAATCTTCGCCTTAATAGTATTCATGAAAAGGTAATATAAGAGATTTCTAGCTGCAATTTATTGACGCTTTCTTGAGCTTATCATAAGTTGAAACTAATTATTATATGTATTCTTCTTATCAACAAAATCAACTCTCTGCAAAAAACACACGCAATATCTCAACTATTTGTTAGAGACGAATTTTCACATTTACAATGGCATTATATTTCCAAACTGGCGAATTATTTTAGATTTATATGCCGCAAACTAAAAAACGTTATATTAGAAATCGCTTCAAAATATCTCCATATTGGTTTATAAAGTAAGAATAAAGGACACCATACGAATATCTTTAAAAAATGAATTCATTAATTCAAGTTAATAACATAATTAGATTTTAGTATTCCGATACAATTTAACATAATACTTCATAACTTTAAACACACACACACACACAAAAGAAAGAAAGAAAGAAAAGAAAAGAAAGAAGGAAAGAAAGAAAAAATAGAAAATTATACAAAAAGAAATCATCGCATTTTTTGTAGCAGTTGTAAGTTACATGTATTCATTCTTAATTCAGATTATGAAAGCAAGTGTGCTTTCGATTTAAGCAAGAAAACATGTTTTTCTCAAGAATAAAATTTCTTTCACTATTTAAGATTATGGATACACTGTAAATTAAGTTTTTATATTCTCACTGCACCAATTAATAATTCAGGAAATTTCTAGAAATTTGCTTAGTTTGTTAGTGTCTTTGTTAGTTATTATAAAGCATAATCCAAAAATCATGTCATAACCGCACTAGTGGCTGTCATGAGGAACAAGAATTACCTAGGAAACTGTGCAATTGCATCATGATCGTGATGAAAAGAAAATATTACAAATGGTGTAAAAATGCCTTCATTTTACAAAAAAAAAAAAAAAAAAAAAAAAAAAAACATTTGAAGTGTAAAATAAAAATTTTACCACTCATAACAATTGTTCACATTTTTCATTTGTATTTTTTGATTCGATTATGTTAATTGCAAACGCATGTCTTTTTACACAGTTAGTTTTTTTCTCCTTATGTGATAGTTATGATGCCATTAGTTTACAACCCCAACAGTAGTACTCACTTCTCTATTGTTTGGAACACCTTAAGCTTAGATAATACCCGCAATTCTTTATTTATTTATAAATAAAGAGCAATAGTTTATTTGATTATTAAAACAGACGAAATTAAAAAACAAAACAAAAAAAATTTCGAGCTTTTTTACTATTAAATATCAATGATTTTGTGGATTGTTTCATATACTTTATGAAAATTTTATGTATATATGTTCTTACTTTCTAAAAAAATCATAGATTTTTTAAAGAACGATTATTTTTAAATACCTCATAGCTTTAAAAAAAAGACCTCCTTACCTCCCTCAATTGACTGATGCATGTGAAAATTACGTGTAGACCTCACAACTTAACATACATAAAAAAGCTTTTTAAATGCTTAAGCATTTCTTATGTATGCTTTCAATTATCCTTTCAACATATCAGACCATTCAAAAAGATATGAAATTAATTCTTTGATAAAAAGTTATTATCCGAAGCCGCGTCCTTTTTTTCTAAATATTTTGGTGTAAGATTAACACAATGTACTTATTGATTTTAAAAATGTACTCTTTTCATATAATAACTCTGAAATTTTCATGTTAAATACTAAAATTTTCGATGATGATCCAGAATCGATTTTATTCAGGTGTAATCGGACTAAAATATTTTTTTTAAAAATGTAAAAAAATCATGCGTTATTTTTATGTGAAAAATAAAAAGATAAATATATGTAAAACAGCAATTTTTAAAACTACGTAGGTATATTTAAGCACACAAATTACACATAGGTGTCGAAAATATAAAACAAAATAATGTCTAATATAAAACAGAAATATGTTTCGGAAAAAAATATAACATATAGTGGGAAAAAAATGCATTCGAATTTCAAACATTTTCTCTTATATTACAATCATCTAAAAAGGAAAAAGAAATTAATAAAAGAAAACATTGCATTTTACTACTCATTATCAGCATTAGTGTACATTAATGGTGTTCAGTATCATGAAAATTATCCACAGCCTTTGGACGACAATAAATGTAATTTTTTAATCTTTAGTAACATACATCCTTTCCCAATGCAGTTATTTTAAACCATTTAATACTAAATATAAATTTTTAATAACGGATAAATTCAGCGTACACGTATTTTATGTAATAGACCTAAATATTTAAGCATTTGAATACTTATAGGCTGGGGAATGTAAAAGGCCGCCAAGGATGAAATTTGTAGAAAAAACGCAAAGTTAGTTAATAAACTAAAAGAAAAAAAAATCAAATTTAATCATTTTACTTTCAGGCTTAATTTTGCTAGTAAAGATCTAATTAGGCTGTGCAGTGTAAAATGTTTGTATCATAAATCATTTCATAACTTCCGTGATAAAATAGAAATGAACTTAAGGTCGTTATGGGATTTAAAACGTTATCATAATGCGCATAAAATAATATATAAAACTTGCGTATTATTTAAATACACTGATATACATAGATACATGCGCTCTGATTGGTTAGAAAATTGATAACCTTTTTAAAGGTCTGGTACCCTTTAAACAAAGAAAATACGTGAAAAAGTAACTTCTGTATAAGTGCAGTCTCTCTATATCTAATTGAACTATAAATAACTATAAATTGAAGAAACATATTAAGAAGAATTTATTTTATCAATTAATATTGTTAAAAAGTATATACATGTCTATGATTTTTAATTTATTTTTAAAAATGATAAAATTTTTACGGGAAAATAATTTTTGCTTGCCTTGCGTGCACAATTTTTTACATTTAAATGGCTAAAATAAACCAAGATTTTTCTTATGAGTAAAAATATAGTGTGTTTTCAAAATGTCCTACAGTGAAAAATATAATATTTATAGATGAAAAGAAAAAAAAATATTTTTTTTACAGAAAATAGAAATATCGAGTTTTTTTTTTATACAAAGGTAATCGAGAATTCTAAACGTCTTACTTGAGGAGCATAGTTATAGGTCATCTTTGCATTTATTGTGCATCTATTCATTTAATAAATTCAGTGAAAATTTTGTGAAATTCTAGACAACCAGTTTTTAGAAATCATACGCGCAAGGTGTAAGTTGCTGTTTTGAGAAAATTGTCTTTAAAAATTAAATCACCCATTGATCATATAGTAAAAGATCATAATGTCCAACAGATATTTTTTCTTCTAATTCGAATTATTGTTTGGTGTTTATTTTAAAAAGTTCCTAACTAATCACATTAAGTTGCGATCAATTATTTTTTTATTAAATGAATATTTGGATGCTTTAAAGGGATACTTTACCCCTTAAAACAGTAATATTTGTTTATGATATAGTTTTTTCTTATGTTAAGAAAGATTTATTATATAAAATATAATGAACAAAGCTAATTTTCTTTTTTATATTGACGTAATATGTGTAGTGAACGCTTTCGTGTACGTAATAGTCACTGATTACTGAAATGAGAGGACGTGTGCAGAATACGTCCTAGGAGTGAAGAGATTAAGGAATTATTTTATTCCAACTTCAACGATAATTCGTAGGCATTCTGATATGGGTGAGACTCACAGCTAATAAATACTTTGTCACACTATTAAAATTTTTGCTCTAGTTTGAAACAAATTTCGGTATTCAGATGCTGCCACAATTAGGTGGTGAAATATCGTACCAACATTAGGAACTTGCTCTTTTAATGTCGTCTATTGGAACTATGTTTCAGCAGGATTTTGAAATATTGGTTTAATATTTCACCATATTTCAGTGGTAGCTATTGAAGAACAAAATTTGATTCAAACTGGGACAAGACTTTTAACATTTCGCTTAAGAGTGTACTATTGGTTCTGTGGCTTATTTGTATTATACAATTTACATACGAAATTTTGTAAACAAATTTGATTCTCTCTGCGGCGTAGTAAGACATGAATCAAATACGCTGTTAATATTTCGTGTGCTTTGCGATGGCGTAGCTCCACATAAGACTTACGCTTCATGCTTCAATGGCGAAAATTTCCAACCGTTCACGTTTAAACAAAATTAATTTTTAAAGAAAGTTTTTAAATTCTTAAGAGCTTACAATGATTTTTAACAAAAAGGCGAGAAGTGCAAGATTCAACGATAAAAATTAATAAATAATTTAATAATAAAAAAGACAGAGCAGTTAATAATAATAATGTGTAATAATATCAAATACGGTCGAATAATGTCGAATAATAAGTTTTTAAAGTTAGCAACACTATTAACTACAAATATTATCCTTGAATGCTCAATTTTTTTCCGAAAAATATGAAAATAATTACAACAAAAATGAAATCACATTTCTCAAATGAGAAATCTTTTTTATGAGCACTTCTGCTGCTAAAATTGAGTGTCCTTTATACAAACATTTTCATTTATAAACACAGAATATTTAAAATATAAATTTAGAAAACAAGTTTTGTTAAAAGTATAAAATCAGGCATACCTAACCAAAATAAACCTAACCTAAATAAACCTAAATATTAGGTTTATTTAGGTTTAACTTTAAATAAACCTAATTCATGGTTTATTTAAGGTTATTATCACAGGCAATAGCAATGCTAGGTGGTACATCTAGCTTTAAATATTATAAGTTCCGTAAAGGGAAATATTTAAATCTTATAAGTTAATAACTTTGACCAATTAAAATAAAAATTAATTGTAAAACGACTATATTACTAGATTACTAAACTACAGATTTAGATACTTAATTTATAAGCCTTATATAAAATTCAAGAAAAGAGAGGTTTGGAAATACCCGTAAAAATAACACTAGAAAACATCAAGAGCACAATTAGTCTTGCTATGGTTCAAAGACAATTAGATATATTCAAGACATGTGCTTTTTCTTATCATACACTCCTAAAAAGGACAAACAAAACAAAACAAAAATTAACAGCGTTTTACTTATTATGGCTAAAAATTTCAAAAAGCATAAAATTAAAATAAAAATAATTTGATCATAAACAAAACTAATTTTAACAAAGGCTTATGCGGTGATATATTTAAAATTAACTTACTTTAAAAAAAGATATATTTCTAACTTCACCGTTTTATTTAAAGTTGTTTAGTTACTAACTAAACATAATTAAAAATGAAAAAATAAAAAAATAAAAAGTGAAAAGAATAATGATAGTAATACAGAAAAAATTGCATTTAAAAAAATATCACTGTCATCATTTCTTATAATACTAAGAAACATTCTACTTCGAAAACAGACTGTGGACGTGTTCGAAATAAATTCAATGAATTTATATATACACTATATTGCCATTGATTATGGGACACTTGCAATTTTAGACATTTTACTAAATATCTAGAAAAATGCATGAGGAATCATCTCGAAACTCTTAGTGAATAAATATAATAGTATACGTCATACATCTCCGTGAAGATTTTTTCCCGAAACTCCATAGGGGACCGTCAACAAATTAAAAAAGAATGAATATCTTTTGAATAACCCTGTCAAAACTAATGTAGCAAGAGCGCTCAAACTCGAGATTATGATTGAATGCCTTATTGTAATACACTGTGTTCATTTTTATGCAAATAGCATGCATACTCGCAGAGTAATTAAGGTTTTTATAAAAATGGTCCCAAATTTTTCCAAGTTTTTTCCTTATAATTTTCAGAGTTCTTAATATAAAATAATATTTTTTTCAGAAAATATGACAAACAACATTGCACACAGTACCCTGTAATCAAAATTAAAAAATAATGAAAATTGTATACAAAATGAGTTAGTTTACTAAATAATTTTTTACTGCGCATGCGTCAACGATATCAAAATATCATTTGCATATTATGTTAGCTAAATGTATAGAGCAACTTTTGCGAAAGTCACAAAATCATAACTTGAAAATTCTGAAAAAAATCGTCAATTGAATAAGTTGAAAATCCGTTATTCTCAAAATGTAGCAAAAACAAGAGGGGTTGTATCCATATATTCATTGATTAGAATACACAATACGGGATGTTACGACTACTTTTGGATAAAATCCTTCATTTTTTTGCTTCATTTTGGAAACAACGGATTTTGTCCTTATTCTATAGACGATTACTTTCAGAATTTTCAAGCTATAATTTTGAGACTTTTACAAAAGTTGCTCTATACATTTAGCTAACATAATATGCAAATGAAATTTTGATATCTTTGGCGCATGCGCAGTAAAACATTATTTAGTAAACCTATTTATTTTTCATACAATTTTTATTATTTTTTAATTCTGATTACAGGGTACTGTGTGCAATGTTGTTTGTCATATTTTCTGAAAAAAATATTATTTTATATTAAGAACTCTGAAAATTATAAGGGAAAAACTTAGGACTGTTTTTATAAAAACCTTAATTACTCTGTGAGTATGCATGCTATTTGGATAAAAATAAACACAGTGTATTACAATAAGGCATTCAATCATAATCTAGAGTTTGAGCGCTTTTGCTACATTGGTTTTGACAGGGTTATTCAAAAGATATTCATTCTTTTTTAATTTGTTGACGGTCCCCTATGGAGTTTCGGTAAAAAATCTTCACGGAGATGTATGACGTATACTATTATATTTATACACTAAGAGTTTCGAGATGATTCCTCATGTATTTTTCTAGATATTTAGTAAAATGTCTAAAATTGCAAGTGTCCCATAATCAATGGCAATATAGTGTATATCTGTAAGAGTTATCTTTTCGTGATCGGTAAAAGTTTTGGAAACTTTTTTTGTGGAAATGCTGCACATAAAAATGTATTTCAATGTAGAAATGTACATTTTACCTTCTTTTCTTCACTTTTGATTTAAGGTTTGAAGATACATTTTAATTTAAAATAAAGAAAAAGATTATATTCCTAACGCATGTTTTTTTTATGAGATAGCAGATTTTGTGTTTATATACACACATGGCGAGACCAGACGTTTGATACAGTTACTATGAATTTGTAAAGTTATAAACGTACCAAAAAACTAAAATAATAACAAAAAACTGACATTTAAATATGTGGTATTTTATACTTTTACTTTTCAGGTTAAACGGTAGATGGCGCCCCTTGTCTATTCCATGGAATTATGTAAGGAACATAATGTATCTACGTTCCAGATAGTTGTTCTGTGTTTACAATATGTGTATATGTCGTCTGTAGTGCCGTCAGTTTTATTAAATATGTTTGTGTGTAAAAAGTCGCCCACCTCGATTATTTTAGTACTGTTCATTGCCTTACATTTAAATGCTTAAAGATAGTATAATGGCGACGAGATGTTAAAAGTTTCTACCGTAAAAATTTTAAAGGAATAACAAGAGAAATGGCTTCTTCTTTCGTTTTTGCGTTCGACAAACATACAAGGTAACAGCAGCTTTCCAGAATATATCAGCAGCTTTAAAACAAGGGGGTGGTAAGTACATTGAATTTTAAAGTACTTTTTTTTTCCTGTGTTATTGCATAAAGAATACGATGTTTTCATTCAAGGAATATGATGATAAAGTAGAAACATTTCAGGCTTATATTAAACGCCTGGAACAGAATTTTATTCGGAATGAATTAAAAGAGGAAAAAAAAGTTGCAGCCCTTTTATCTTGCATGGGCCCTAAGCTGTATAATTTACTGAGTAATTTATGTTTCCCTAAAGAATGTGAAACATTAAAATATTCGGAGATTGTTGATATATTGATAAAGCATCTAAGCCCCGCCCCCAACAAATTTATTGAAAGAATCAAATTTCGTAAGTGTTACCAAAATGAGTCGGAATCAGTTCAAGATTTCGCTGCTAGATTAAAGAAAAATACAACTTTTTGTTGTTTTACGGGGGATACATTAAATGAAAATTTACTTGAACAATTTTTACGCGGTTTGAAAAGCGAAAGCATTCAAAATAAATTGATTACGCAAGTAGAGGATTTAACTTTTGAGAAAGCAGTGGAGAAAGCTTTATCCTTACACAATGTAGATATTGAAATTTCTGAAATTAAAAATAAAAATTTCAGTATTAATAAAATTTCGAGTTCAAAAAATGTACACCCAAAGAAATTTTCTAACGACTGTCAGAAGTCAAATGTCAACAATCATATAAATAATACAATTCCTGAAGCAAATAAAAGTAAATTAAAATGTTATAGATGCGGAAATACTTCCCATCTAGCCAATTCATGTAGATTTATTAATGCTACTTGTAAAATATGTAAGAAAAAAGGCCATATTGGAAAGGTTTGTAGAAGTACAACTTTCCAAAAACACGTAAATTCGGTAGATACAGTAAATGTATTAACTATAAAAAATACAGGTGCAAATCCTATTAAATTATCTGTGTTAATTGAAAATAAAGCCAGAGCGGATATGGAATTGGACACCGGTTCGGGAATTTCTGCTGTTCCTTTAAAAAGATTTCGCAGAATTTTTCCTGATTATAAAATATTTCCTCTAGATGTTCAGTTAAAAACTGCAACTGGTGAAATTTTTAAACCTGTAGGTTATGTTGAAGTAAATGTTACTTATGAAAATAAAACAGAAAAGTTAAAATTATATTTGATAAAAGAAGATACTTTTCCATTATTATTTGGCCGCGATTGGGCCTCTGCATTCGATATTTTTCCACATAATTTAAGATCTGTTTATGTTAATGAGACTGTAAATTATTCTGATAAATTACAAGAATTGTTAAATGATTTTTCTGATTTATTTTCTGATAAAGTAGGGGAAATTAAAGGGTTAAAGGCAGAGCTTTACCTTGAAAAGGATGCTACACCCATATTTTGTAAAGCTAGGACTGTTACTTATGCACTACGTGCTGCAGTCAATGAGGAATTACAAAGATTAGAAGAAGCAGGTATAATTAAACCAGTTACAAATAGCAAGTGGGCAACCCCGATTGTTCCAGTGGTAAAATCTAATGGTAAAATACGCTTATGTGGAGACTTTAAAGTCACATTAAATAAATATCTGAAAGTAGAAAAATATCCCTTGCCTAAAATAGAGGATATGTTAGCTACTTTAAGTGGTGGTGTTCATTTTACAAAAATTGATTTAAATCAAGCATACCTCCAATTGCCCGTTGATGAGGAATCCCAGGAATTATTAACCATTAATACACCTAAAGGATTATTTCAGTTTCTTAAATTACCAATGGGTCTTAATAGTTCTCCTGCTATATGGCAAAGAAAAATCGAACAAATTTTAAGTGGAATTGAGGGAATTACAATTTTTATTGATGATATAGGAATAACTGGGGAAACGGACGAAATTCATTTGCAAAGGTTAAAGCAAGTATTAGAAAGGTTGAGAAATTATAATATTCGGATAAATAAGGAAAAATCATTCTTCATGGCAGATGAAATTACTTATTGTGGGTATAAAGTGGATAAACATGGTATTCATAAAACACCAGATAAAATAGAAGCAATTGTAAATGCCCCTAAGCCAGAAAATGTTTCCCAGGTAAAAGCATTTCTTGGTCTTGTAACTTATTATGCAAAATTTGTACCGAATTTATCGACAATTGCACATCCTTTGAATAATTTGCTTAAAAAAAATGTAAAGTTCAACTGGTCTTACAAATGTGATCAAGCGTTTAAAAAAATAAAAAGAGAAATTACTTCGGACAGAGTGCTGACGCATTTCAATCCTAAATTACCTTTAATCTTAGCTACGGATGCTTCTCCATATGGTATCTCTGCAGTTCTTTCGCATGTGATGCCAGACAAGACTGAAAAGCCTATTGGATTTGTATCCAGAACCTTGAATAATGCCGAAAAACGGTATAGTCAAGTAGATAAGGAGGCATTAGCAATAATATTTGGTGTTAAGAAATTTTTTCAATATTTGTACGGTAACAGATTCACTTTGTTTACTGATAGTAAACCATTAGTTTCAATTTTTTCACCTTCTAAAAGTATTCCGGTTTTATCAGCTGCTAGAATGCAAATATATGCCATATATTTACAAGCGTTCCAGTATGACATCCGCTATAAGAAAACTACTGAACACGGTAATGTCGATGCACTCTCACGTCTTCCATTACGTAGTGAAGATTTGCCCCACGAATATAATTCAAATGAAGGACTTGATGAATCGGAAATCATTCAAATAAATCAACTTTCTGTTTTACCTTTAAATGCTAAATCTATTGCTTCAGCTACAAAAACCGATCCTCTTTTGCGACAAATTTTTCATCACCTCATTTCTGGTTCAGAAATTCCTAAGAATTTACTTTTTGGTGGTAAACAAGAAGAATTTACTCTTCAGCATGGTTGTATTTTAAAAGGTTGTAGGGTAGTTATCCCAGAAATCCATCGACAACAAATATTAAAGGAATTACATTTTGGTCATTTTGGTATAGTGAAAATGAAATCTTTAGCCCGTAGTTTTGTATGGTGGCCAGGAATAGACCATGATATAGAAGATATTGCAAGAAATTGCTCTATTTGTGTAAATTTGAAAAATAATCCTCCTAAAGTTGATACACATCATTGGGAATGGCCTACTGCTCCATGGCAGAGAATTCATATTGATTATTTTGGTCCTGTTAACGGAAAAATGCTTTTGTTAGTGGTTGATGCTTATAGTAAATGGCCAGAAGTATTTATAGTTCCTAGTACAACTTCAGAAAATACAATTATTTGTCTTTCTTCTCTCTTTGCACGATACGGTTTTCCTATTTCTTTGGTATCAGATAATGCTAGGCAGTTTACATCTGAAGAATTTGAAATGTTCTTAAAAAGTCATGGTGTAAAACATAAGTTTAGTGCACCGTACCATCCATCTACAAATGGACAGGCTGAGAGATATGTGCAAACGGTCAAACGTGGATTAAAAGCCTTAGCGTCTGAACCAGGTACTTTACAAATGAAGCTGAATAACTTTCTTATGCAGTACAGGAAGATGCCACATGTTACAACGAGGGAAAGTCCTGCATCTTTATTTCTAAAGCGTCACATAAGAACAAACATAGATTTGATCGTGCCAAATGTTGCAAATTTTGTTCATGAAAAGCAAACTGCAAGGAAATCTAAAGTTAAAGTAAAAGAATTTGAAGTCAACCAGAAAGTAGCTGTAAGAAATTATACTCCAGAAGCCAAATGGAAAATTGGTCGAATTGTAGCAAGAGAAGGAAAATTACATTACAGAGTTCAAGTTGGTTCGAATATTTGGAAAAGGCATGTGGATCAAATAACTAATGTAGGAGAAGATATTTCTTTAACCAATGATCCAAATTCAGAAAAAAATGTTACAGAAAATTTTAGAAGTGAAAATACAAGTGTGAAGCAAGATGATTTTCCACCCTTACAGTCAAGTTTCACAGATCCGCAACCAGTTGACTCTCATGTTCCAGTTGTTCCAGATCCTACTCCTACTGACTTTCATAATCCTGATTCTTCGAGTTCTAATTCAGCTAACTCTGATAATATTCACCAAAAACCGTCGGTTCCTACTAGTGCTACAGTTGATGCCCCTGAACATGTAAAAACAAATTATTCTTCTTCTCCACAGGTACTTAGAAGGTCCAGAAGACATCGAAGAGCTCCTGACCGACTTCATTACTAAGTGGGGAAGAGCTGTGGTATTTTATACTTTTACTTTTCAGGTTAAACGGTAGATGGCGCCCCTTGTCTATTCCATGGAATTATGTAAGGAACATAATGTATCTACGTTCCAGATAGTTGTTCTGTGTTTACAATATGTGTATATGTCGTCTGTAGTGCCGTCAGTTTTATTAAATATGTTTGTGTGTAAAAAGTCGCCCACCTCGATTATTTTAGTACTGTTCATTGCCTTACATTTAAATGCTTAAAGATAGTATAAAATACATAAACTGCAGAAAAGAAATGTTTGTTTTGAGTTTAATATATGTTAAAAAAGAAATCTTTGTGCCTCAGGAAACGTCTTGAAAACATTTCTTTCTTCATTTTTTATTTCTTAGAAACCAAAACAGAACATTTCAATATTAAAAATTATAATTCTGTTTTTTTTTTTTTTTTCAGAAAAATATAAATGAATTTCTCTGTATATTAGAATTTAAACATTCGTAATACAGTCTCAATACATTTTCTAAAATATATGATATATATATATATATATATATATATATATATATATATATAAATTTGATTAAGGAAAAATGAAATAGAATAAATATATTTGTATGATATTTATAACTAATCGTTTTGAAGTTGTTTTTTAATGCTATTAATGTACTTAATTGCATATATTTTAGTTGTGCTAACATGAAGGCTGAATATCCCTGCCCATCGCCTTCTGCCTAGACGTAAATATTTCACTTATTATATTTTCCCTTTGCGATCACTTTTATTGTTTCTAATTTTTCTGTTTTCTGCAGTGGAGCTTGCATTTTTTCTATCACCATATATTTCCAATCCTTATTTTTAAAATTTATTCGGTAGTTCATGTAATTGCTTAAAAATAGCAATTTATAGCATTTTTAGAACATTTTCTACGAATTTTAGCCAGAATTAAATTTTGAGTTTTGTGGGAAATTTTATTAAGATCAATTATATCTTATAAGTAACCATGATGCGCAATTTGAAGCTATTCCTTGCACTATCACAAAGAATCACAGCACGGGACATTTTTACTCCTACAATTCTAGGTTGTAGCGACACCGTCATGAAATATAGCGTATGTAAGAAAAAAATGCTTTCTGCATCAATTTCCAGCTGTTCCTTTTGTAATCAGTTTGATAAAATTTGAGATTGTTTGTTTGAAAATTTTTATTTATAGCTTTTTTAGAACTCTTTTCTATCTGTTTTAAATTTTGAACTTTTTATGAAATGCACTTAGATTCTTTCTTTCTAATAAGTAATTACCATCATGCCAAAGGTTTTGAATCAAGCCTCTTCATAAGCACAAAAATTGCATTTTTAGAGTTACCTTTCAATATCTTTGGTGCAATGACATCCAATGAAATAAAGTCTATGTTAGGTATTATCAGCTATTGCTGTCACGATAATTTTCAAACTATTTTTAAAAAAATTGATTCGGTATTTACTGAGATTGCATAGAATTTGCAATTTAGAACGCTTTTTTTGCACTTTTTTCTCCTTTTTTAAAATTAAATTAATTTAAGAAATGTTCTTAGATATCATTTACATTTCATAAGTAACTACCATGCCAAGTTTCATGTTTCTAAACCCTTCTAAACAAAAAAAAAATAAATAAAAAACGCAATTACGGAAGTTTTTTACTTTTACAACCCCCAGGTGGTGGAGACACAGAAATGGAATAGATATGTCTGTGTTTCTACTGTGTCTCTAGAGCAAAGACCGTCAGCATCAATTAAGAATAATTACTTTTGAAATTGATTTGCTATTTCTTGATAACATCGCCATTTAAAAAAAATTGTAACATTATTTTTCGCACTTTCACCCTTTTAAATTTAGAATTTTTTTGTTTTCAGAATTCATTTACATTTTATACGTAACTATCACTGTAAAATTCATATTTAAAGGTTTTTAAGAAAAACAAAAATCACATTTTTGGAAGTATTAGTGCTCCTGCAATCTTTTTGGAGTGGTTGCGAGGACAAAAGATATAGCCTATTTTTGAAAAGAGATTAAAAACATAATTTTGATGCCATTAACATTTGAAATTGTGTTAGAAATTCCAGAAATTGTCATCCTTATTATTTTTTTTATAATGATAGTAGAGATTATGCCCTATTTAATGGGTATAAACAAGGAGTTAAAAGGTATGCAGAAATTTGCGTCTGCTTCTCAGCAGAGTAGAGAAGTTTAGGAACACTAAGTTCGAAAGAAATAAATTTAATTTTAATCCACCTCCTCCTCTCACTTAGGAGAACTTTCAGAGGCTGGTGAAAAGCGATGAATTTTTACTTGATATTTCATTTTAGCTGGCAATTCATTTTTAACACATCAGGAAGTTTCAATTCTTTTATTTTAAATTGAAACTTGTTTAACTTGTAGATTCGTTTGTCTGTTAAGTTCCTATATAAAAACATTTCATATTTATTTACTTAGAACAGGTGTCACAAATAAAAATTAAATTCAAAAGTTGACATGTTTCGGTTCATTCATAAGAACCGTATTCATAACACATAAAATCAGTAGAAAACTAAATGTCACTGGTTATAAATATAATTTAAAAACCAAAACAAAACATTGCGCCCCCTATGATCATGAATAGCCATTGCCATCGCGGCATATAAATATAATAAATTTTGATCATAAATTAAATTTAATATGTATAAAATTAATATTATAAAAGTAGAAAAACTAAATGACTCTGGATATAAAGGTAATTTAAAAACCCAAAATACAAAATATTGCGCCTTCTATGATCGTGAATAGCCAATGCCACCGCGGCTCCCCCTATTAGACTCACCCTTTAAATATTTATTAAGTAATTCTAACCACAAACTCGGAATGTCATAAGAATAAGAATCATTACAAACCCTATCCCTCCTAGAATATATCTCTATGGATTCACGGATGATTAATTTTCGGAATAAACTTGAAATGAACACCAATCTACTATCTTTAAAACAAATTTTAACTCCCCCTCTTTAAAAACAATCTTGATAACGCAGTCTTATCCCTACCAAATTTTATGTCACATTCATGCTCTTTCTTTCTAACCCCAAAGTTTCTACCTGTCATACCGATATAAAAATTAATATCCCCCCCTTCATTCTCATATGGAATTTCATACACTCCTGCTAGATCATCTTGTGGAACCGGATCAAAAGCTCTGTATAGAAGATGTTTTAACTTAGGAGGTGGCTTAGCAACTAATTCTATTTTAAACTTTTTTAATTTAGCTTTAAGCCTCACAAAATTACCCTTTATATAAGGAAATGATAGTCTTTTAACCCCAATCTCTTCCCCCTTCTCACATGCATTATCAACCAAATTACAATTAACCTGAGAATTATTTTTATCCCTATAATTTTTAACCAATTTATTAATTTTATCCTTTTTGTAACCATTCAATTTAGCAATATTAAAAATATAATTCAACTCCTCATATAAAAATTCATCAGAACAAATAATAAACGCACGATTAATCATGAACCGGAATGTAGAAAACTTATACCCAAAGGGTGAATACGCAGAAAATGGAATAATATGCTGACTAGCTATATCCTTCCTGTAAACTTTCCTTTTTAACATAGAACCCTCTCTAATGAATTCCATATAATGCTAATTCCATATGAGAATGAAGGCGAGGGGATATTAATTTTTATATCGGTATGACAGGTAGAAAGTTTGCGGTTAGAAAGAAAGAGCATGAATGTGACATAAAATTTGGTAGGGATAAGACTGCGTTATCAAGATTGTTTTTAAAGAGGGGGAGTTAAAATTTGTTTTAAAGATAGTAGATTGGTGTTCATTTCAAGTTTATTCCGAAAATTAATCATCCGTGAATCCATAGAGATATATTCTAGGAGGGATAGGGTTTGTAATGATTCTTATTCTTATGACATTCCGAGTTTGTGGTTAGAATTACTTAATAAATATTTAAAGGGTGAGTCTAATAGGGGGAGCCGCGGTGGCATTGGCTATTCACGATCATAGAAGGCGCAATATTTTGTATTTTGGGTTTTTAAATTACCATTATATCCAGAGTAATTTAGTTTTTCTACTTTTATTAATATTAATTTTATACATATTAAATTTAATTTATGATCAAAATTTAATATATTTATATGCCGCGGTGGCAATGGCTATTCATGATCATAGGGGGCGCAATGTTTTGTTTTGGTTTTTAAATTTTATTTATATCCAGTGTCATTTAGTTTTCTACTGATTTTATGTGTTATGAATACGGTTCTTAGGAATGAAGCGAAACATGTCAACTTTTTAATTTAATTTTTATTTGTGACACCTGTTCTAAGTAAATAAATATGAAATGTTTTTATACGTGAATGAAAAAGGTGAAGTGATTTTGTTTTAGTTTTTAGTTTTTGATAAACGAAAGCTAACAACAGTTTTAACATTGTTAAGTTCCTATTCTAACGATTTATGAACTTAACTCTGGGTAATTTATTTGTATTATTATCTCTTTTTTTTGTTTCATCTGTACCAGAAGTTGATATTTCAGAAGTTTTTACGTCATATTTGATGAATCGGCAAATTTTGCAATAAATACTTCAACACTTTTGGAGAAGATGAAGCAATATGTAACTTTCAGCCAAAAGATACTCATTGCATGAGTTTTTTCGTCTTCAGATTGTAAAAGAATTAATATCTTTTGGATAACCCTGTATAAACTAATGTATCAAGCGCGTTTAAACTGTAGATTGTGATTAAATAGCTTATTTTAAAATAGTATGCAGCATGCATACTCATAGAGAAGTTAAGATTTTTATAAAAATGGTTTTTTGCTTATAATCCTTAGAATTCTTAATTTTAAAAAAATGTTCTTTTCTAAAATATGAAAAGCAACACTGTATACAATACTCTTTAATAAAATTAAAAAATAGTAACAATTATACGAAAAAGGAACAGGTTTACTAAATAATTTTTCTTAGCGCATGCATGAACGCTATCAAAATTCTCTTTGCATATTGTGTTAGAAAAATGTATTGAGATACTTTTGTTAAAGTCTCAAAAACATGAGAGGTATAAATCAAACATAAAGAAAAATACATGAGGGGTTGTATCCAAATATGTATATGCCATATTGTGTATTCTGAATTGTCACTAATTAATGGATAAATCGATATCCCCTTATCTTTTTGCTGCATTTGAGGAATAACGGATTTTGAGCTTATTCCACCAACAATCACTTTCAGAATTTTCAAGCTATATTTTTGAGATTTTTATAAAATGTGCTCTATACATTCAGCTAATACTATGTGCAAATAAAATTGTGATAACATTCACGCATGCGCAATGAAAAGTTATTTAGTAAACTTGCTCAATTTTCATCATTTTTTTTTTAATTCCGATTAAAAGGGCCCCACCAGTGGCCGCGAGGTTCTGACCTCCAAACTGGCAGACGGTAGGTGCTGGTTTCGAACCCAATCGCGACCGTCGGCCTAGCCGTTCGAAGTTTTCCGTGGTTTTCTTCGAACCTTGCGTAAATACGGGTTAGGTTCCCTTAGAAAGACCCCCACGGAGGGCAACCCACCCCTAGGGCCTATATCCCATAGCGTAGATAATCGGCCGACAAAAATACACCTACACCGATTAAAAGGTATTGTGTACTGAATATTGTTTTTGAAATTTTTAGAAATGAACATCATGTTATATTAAAAATTCTGGAAATTATAAGCAAAAAAACTTGAATTTTTTTTAACTGTTTTTATAAAAACCTTAATTTTTCTATAAGTACGCATGCTATCCAGATAAAAATTAACCAAGTTTATTATAATTAAACATTAAATCATAAACTACAGTTTCAATGCATTTACTACATTAGTATTGATACAGTTACCCAAAATGTTTTTGTTCTTTTTCACTTTGTTGACGATCCCGCATGTAAGGGGAAAAATCTTCACGGATATGCATTACCTGTATTTTTATGCTTATATTCTTAGTTTTAGAATAATTTGTCATGTATTTTTCTAAATATTTAATAAAATGTCTAAAATTGTAAGTGATCCGTCGCCTTTGGCCATATAATGTATATTTTAGAACAAACAAATTTTTGCTTTTTGCTTTATTTTCTTTGTTTATTTAACTGGGCGCTAAGTCTTCATCAGTTATTTTTATTCATATTAAGGCTCTTTTTGTATACTGAAAAGACTACTGATTTTTTTTTTTTTTTTTTTTTACTTTAAAATCAACAAAGTATTTAAAAAAATAATAGATACACTAGCAGATAATGTATTGTTATACAGATATTTAAAAAATATATTTAAATATTATTATAAAAATGCATAATTTTTCTGATAAAATGGATAAAATGCTTGTTCTAAATCAATATACTGTTAAAATTAAATTTATTGGTGTTTTTAGAATTTGGGTAATTGCAGATATTTACAATTAAACTTTTATTATGTTTTATTCTTATTCATTGTAACCATTTTTGGCATTTTCTGTTGCCATGCTATTAACATATTCGCTGCCGCTCACGCGAAAGCGAGTGATATGGCGCCAACAGTAGGTAGCCACTCACGCGCCAGCGCGTGATGTGGGGGTGATGTCCAATAGCCAGTCACGCTCTGGCGCGGGAAAATTTTTCACTGATTCTTTGTTATAAAAAGTAAATCGGCTTCTGGGAAAAACCCATTTCTACAGTGCGGCATTAACTATCGTCACATCTTCACGTAAGCGGCAGCGAATGTGTTAATAAATGTGTATATAAATTTAATCACTCTTAATTAAAAATAAAATTAAAAAAAAGAACGTAAATAAAAATTAGAAGATTATAAAAAAACTCATTTTGATATTTTTTGTACATCATCTTAGAATTTACTTGCCAATTGTGGTAGCTGTGACATTAATTATTTTCATTATTCCAACAAACGAATAATTGGTCTTGGGAAAAGTTTAAAAAAAAACAGAATATTATTATCGTAATATTAATAATATATATTCCAAACGAAAAAGTAAGAATTTATGTTATAAATTAATATTTTGCTTATAAGACGTTGTTGCATTAATAGAAACATTTAAAATCCATTAAAAAATTTTATTTACATGTTTCAACTTTTTTTAATCGAGTCATCTTCAGAATGCAAATAGAAAATAAAATTACAAACATAATGAACGTGAAAAAACGGAATAAGTAATTATTGAAATTAAATTAAATATATCACTCGCTTTTTAATTTAGATATTGTCCGTGGTCTAGCTAAATAATTATCTTGTAAATTGACATCAGAAATTGCGGAAAAATGTATTTGCAAAGAAGATAAGACAAGCATTTCACATACATAATAAATGGAAAAATCATATTAAAACTCTGGTTTCAATCTTCATTTTGTATTAAAAATTTTGTAGCTTCATAGACAAACCACTATCTGTGAAATCGTTAACAAGTGAGGGTGAAGTTTCCGCCGATGTTTTCCTATCTAATAGTGGTTCCAAACGATGTTCTCTACCACCAAACAAAGTTGGTAAACGAAGTTCTGGGGCACCCTGTATAGTTGTTTAACTATAATGAATAATTGACTTACAGAGCACATTCATAATTTATTGAATTTCAGGTTTATCATTTTTACTTACCCATCATACGTAGTATAGGGTAAGTCTTGCAATCGTTTTGAAAATCGAAAAAAAATTTTGACGGATTTACACGTTTTAGATACTGGAGATTTCGAAAAACATATTTTTAGAAAAAAATTTTGCCGTCCGACCGTCTGTGTTCCTGTCTGTCTATAACCGCTCCATCTCCCGTAAAAATTGAGATAGAGACTTGAAATTTTGTATATACTTAGTATGTAAGAATGGAACGAAGCCTATTTAATATAAGTAACCTCGATTATCCGGAACTATTTTCTTCGGACTCTCGAAAAATTCGTTCTGATGAAAGGTATATAAAAATTTTCGAATTTGTTTTATTTTAAGGAGTGGACGTAAAAGGCAATAAAATAACACAAATTTTGCATAAAGAATGAAGTTGATCGGATTATTAGTTGTCGAGATCAGTGTAATCCTGTTTTTCACATTCTTCGATTTTTCATGACCCTGTATTTCATTCAAATTTCAATTCAAAGATACATTTTTATTGGAAATGAGATGTTTAATCCGACACAATAAATTGTTAGTTAATATGATTATTATTTTTGGAGTTATAAGGATGTTTCTTTTACGCAATTTGGTACTACTTGTGTATTTTGGCGTTTTATATAATTTGTAGAAATCGGCTCATCAGCAATTCATTAATAGAGCATTACTGTGTACATTAAAACTATTTAAATATGCGTTTAAATTTTATTTTGGAATTGCGATGCATTCTATTAATAGTTTACATGCGTTTTATTTTCATATTTTATAGTATGCATATTCATGATGGGTAAGTATTACGGTGGCCTTCTAAAGACTAGTTTTTCTTTGGTTGAAATACATGACGCATTGTAATATATTTATGCAGGGTGTTTGTATAAAGTATCATATTTATTTTTATTAATTGTATTTTCAATGCGGCTACATTTTGAAAGATTGTCTGTTATTAAGAATGAAATAAATTCTTTTGTAAGAAAAAATAATGAGTGCTTTAAATGAACAATCTGAGAATACCATGTGTTATGATTGATTCGAAAATAAACTTTTCTCGAAAAGCGTCGAAAGTATTTCGCCTTCACTGTTTCACCTTAATGCCTAGATGCACTTAAAGATAATATGCATTCTTTACGGTGAATAATATTCATGATAAGAGGCTTTTCCTGCAACACACATCTCAGTGAATGTAGCACTTATGAAAATTTTCAGTTACTCAAAATGGAATTTTTTTTTAAATATATATTTTTAGAATTACATTCTAAAACATTAAATTGTCAGCCAAATATGTATTGCAACAACTTTAACGTTTATTGTAATCTAGTGAAAAAAAATATATGGTATTTTTTTAAAAACTTTAATAATGAAGAAATTTAACAAATTATTTAAGTAATATCATTTTTATTATTATATATCTTATTTTTTATTATAAAAATTTTAAGTATAACAGATAAACAAGATAGCCATAAAATAGGTATTCAGTCTAATATTTCTCATTTTATTTTTAAATATCATATTCTATTAAAAATAATAAGAGTGCACCTTTATATTTATTTCATGAGAATTGCTTATTGCAATAAATTAATTAATTTTATTTATTTTTGAAAATATTATTCATTTGTTAAGAGAAAAATTAGAAAGATAAGTTGATGAAAAATGAATAGTTTTCCTAAAAGATTAATAATTAATGCTACATTGTTAAAAATCTTCTCTTAATTTGACCACCTAGGTGCCTATTCCTAGAGTCTTAGCTGCCACCATAACATGGTGAAATCTTGAACAAAAGTTTAAAGCTTCGGTTGAATCATACTTCCGATTGAAGTCTCGTTCCAATTATTGAAACTTTGATTATCTCAGAAAATAATGTAAATTTATGAGCTTGTATCCTCCCATTTTCACAAGCAAAACTCTTATTTCATGAAAAGTGATCTTTTCCACTAAATAAGCGTCCATATTCTATATACACTTATGAAATTAAGGACAATTCACGTATGCTTACAATCCTAGTGAATTTGTTGGAAAAAATACGGTGTGATCTCATGCATTTTTCTCCTCTTGTATTTAACCCTGCATTTTAATCGTTTTTCGAAAAAATAATAAAAACCGCTACTACACATTTCAGTACGCCATAAAAGCGACCCTGTGATAATTTTCTAACATGCAACGAAACCGTAGGCAAACTGTTATTGAACTTTAAAGTGCATTGTATCCTGTTTTATGGGCTGCACAAAATGATAGGTCAGATTTTTATTGTTATTTTTTTATTACAGGATATGACTGAAATCTCTGCTGTCGCTTGTCTGCTCTTGTGTACGAGAAATGAACTCTGGAGAGTTACATACAAACCAAAATTATTTTTTATGACACGTTTCAAATAATTTCATCCGGTAAGAGCTCTTCAAATTTGGTAAACCATAATCCAGAAAAAACTTTTTTACTTTAAATGGTTGACAACTGGAAATTGACTACTTATTTTGTACATTGAATGTATGAATCCATTCCTAAATCAGAAGATTATGACTGAATTTGTAATGAATGTATAGATTCGCTTATGTTGACACACTTCAAAAAACATACTTCTTGTAAAAATGAAGCTCAAAAACTTTTTTTTTAACAATTAAGTTATCTTGTTACTTCAAAGAAGATTTAAAAAAAAAATCGAAACCTTTATTAAAAAAAAACGCATACATCTGTCATTGAGGAAAAAAATCTACAGGAAGAATAACTGATGAAAAAAAATCAATTTCCAGAATTTGTATTTAGAAGAATATTAATGGCAAAACGTATGGTATGTTCAACAGTAAGAGAACTTCATGCTCCAATACTGAACTTCAGTAATACAGATTATATTAACATTATTGAGTACAAGAATGCAAAATCGCATGCATTTTTAATAGAAAAGAATAAAGCACCATAATCAAAAGAGGAGTTGGACATTCTCAGAAAGAAATTCGAAGTCTCATTTTTTTTTTTTCAATTGAATAAGTTTCTCTATCATATTCAAGTATTTGAAAGATGTTTAAATTCAGTTGCTGAAACATCTCTTGTAGAAGAAGCAAGGGACAGATATATATGAAGAAATATTGAATCACAAAAGGTAAGGCCTGATTTGGATAGCATAGGCCAATATGAATTAAAATGAAACGAAAGATCGTTTTACAATACATTGTATATATTCTTTTTATTGTATTACTGTATACAGTAATACAATATTTAGAAAAGTGCACTTCCTTTATGTTACGAGAACTATCTTTCTCGTAGATTCAAAAAATAAAAGTAAACTGTAGATCTAATTATTATGCTTTTCATTATGTTCTTTGCGACAATATGATGCACAATTCAGGGTTATAGTCACCATTTAAAGAGTTAAAACACAACGATATTTAGATTGTTCATAAATAATCCTTTAAATAGTCATTCTTTATAGGTTATTTTACTGAATTCAAAAATTTTATTTCAATAATTTACTCTACATAACGAAATTTTGGTTTTTACATATAAAGGGCATAATATTTAAAAGCTGGTAGGGCTTGATGAATTCCAAATGAAATGAAAATTTAACCTTATATTCAGTCTGCAAAAAGGCAACTTTTTAGACCTATCCAAAGAAAAAAATCCACCAAAAAATGTTTTGGGTCATTTTCACTCCACCCTAGTGCACATAGGAGAAAGTCATTCGCCAATTTCCATTTTACTGCGAATTACCAATTCGAAAATATATCATACTTAACGATACGAAAAATTTTCGGACAAAGGGGATTTATTTAAAAATTTGCTAATATTATATTCCTTCCGTCGTATACTTATGGAATATGAACACCGTTTTATTTAAAACAAAACTTATTTTAAAAAGTGGAAATATTTCAAATATTAGCGACTTTATTTTGAAAATATATCATTATATTTAACGATACAAATAATTTCGGACGAAGGGGATTCATTTAAAAATTTACTAATATTATATTCGGACAATATCAAAAGAATCACTGCTAATGTTCAATTTAAAAAATGTCGATTTTATGACTAAAAATAAAATTAGTTAAAAAAAAAAGTTTTTCTTCAAAGTTTTTAAAATAATTTCTTTTTCTTGAATTTTTCAACATGTGGAAAGTATTCATCGGTTTATTTAAAACAAAACGAATTTGATTTTTTTTCCTTACATAGAAATATTTCATATTTTATTCTCAGAATTCGAGTATATTTTGAGTAAGTATGCTGTCCTTTAAAGAATTATAATTCTTTATAGCATTATTTTTCAATTATAAAATTATTTCTTAGTTGAAAGTAAATAAATTTCAAAAGTTTATTTAGTTAGTTATTTTAAAATAAGTATCCGAGGGGAAAAACTTCGCCAGTAAAAATTTTTTGGTAATCCTTGATAAAAAACAGGGGTCCGTGATTTCAAAGAAAAGCAGGTGTTATTTTAACTGTTGTTGTTCAAGTTAATCTCTCTGTAAGGTTCCAAATCTAATGCATTTTGTATTTTTCGAAAATAATTAGCTTTTATTAATTATTGTTATTGTTTAAGCCGGCCGTTTTATAACATTTTTAAGGTTCGCTAGTCATGGCATAGAGATTTTTTATTTTAAGTAGTGCGTATTCAATTTAAAGTAGACCTACATTATGTGTGTTTCATAAAAATTCTAATTAAAAAAATGTAGTTGCAGATAAATTATCGCACGAAATTGTTTTGGTATAAAGGTATTGAAGCAACCAATAAAAATACATAAATCAATAAATAATAACATCACTGGTGACAATAATACTAATAATAATGATTTCTAATTTTTAAAAAAGTATAAAAAATTGGGTATGAAATTAATAAAAAAAAAGAAAGAAAGAAATAAAAGAAGGCGGAAAAATCTTTTTTGACGAAAATTAAACATTTTACTATTTAAAATTAATTTTTAATATATATATATGTTTTTGACCAATATACAGACATGTGGGAACAATAAAATTATAAAAATGAGCAATAAAACTGGACAGAACGGGAAAGGTGGACAATGCTAATTTTATGGGGCAGTAAACTTAAGATAGACATCGAACAGCAGAAGTCAGCGAATATTTATGGCATAGCAATTAGAAGCTACTGGGTGGTCACAGACAGCTGTGTGAAAATAATTACTTGTGCAGGAGTCACCTTTCCCTTGAAAAAACCGCGAACGAAAGAATTTAAAGAAGGCCGATGACCAGATCAGGAGAAGAAGAAAGGAGAAATTTGCATAGCCCAGGTAGGCAAGAGATACAAGAGAAAGGGGAATTGTGAGCAGTATTCCTCGCTAGAATCTAGAGAGAAGAGGAGAAATCTAAAATGAAATGCAAGAAAAGCATTGACCCATATTTAAAACTTTTAATATTTACCTCCTGAAATTGTGCCAAAATTGTGCAGAATCAAGTCATTTTATGACTTTTACGACTGTCCCATTTGCAGATATAGCATGGAATTTCGTGTGTACTTGTTGCATTCACAGCAGAATAGAAAATATGCTCAATTCAGCACAAACTTTCTGGTTCAAATTCGACACACACAATAACATCTTTAAGATATCATACGTTTCTTTTTCCCCTGAAGGATGTCCTACAGAAATGGAATCATGTTTATTTCCAACGTTTAGGAGTTAGCTTTTAGACTAACATCAGATGCGTCAATAAAAAATCCGATTTTTCTAGTTTATGAAATAGATCTAAAGATGTCATAAAGCATGGAATGTCGTTGCAAAAGCATATTTCATTATCTTTTTTATAACAGTATATAGAGTCTTTATGATTTCCTGGATATATAGAAATACGTGCAACACTGGCAAACACATTCCACTTTTGCAGTTCTGACTCTAGAAATCCTGCTTTAATCTTGCTTAACTCCAAATCACGTATGAAATCACTCAACTCTACTTGCATTATCATGAAACTTCAAACATTTCTGTAATGGAACGCAATTCATTTATATGCACTTTCATTATTACAATTGCACTTTCTTCATCAACTGAAAGACTGTAGTTTAGAGGTGGTTGTGGCACAAGAAAGTGTATTAATCTGATAAGTTTGTAACGGTTGGATGCTCTTGCTGGGAGTTAAATGCAGACATACTCATGAATTAAGATAAAAAACAGTTTATTAAAAACTATACGGGCTCAAGGGAAGTGGAGCAAGTCTAATTTTCACAACTGAGAATACTACGAAAAGACTAAACGCATACTGACAGGCTCCGTAAACTAGCTCAATCGGGGCAACTCTGATTACTTCTCACTATCTTTCAGCTAAACTGCTAAATAAAATCTAATTAGACAGCCCGTGGCTGTAGATATCCTTTATTTACTTTGAGATAATCAAATGCAATTACTATTAAATTTCTTACCACGGCCAACTTCTCTATTCGAATACCGAAACTCCTTCACAACTCACTGGAGGCTCGGTGCTACTTTCAATCTGCTGGATACCAGCGGAAAACACACTTCGCTGACTAATATCTCCAGAACACTCGGCTGGCTATCGCCAGTGATTCACTTCGCTATCTAATGTCGCTAGTCACACTCAGTCTTGGCTGGCTAATGCCAGAGACACCACTCTCGCTATCTAATATCACTAGTCACCCTCCGTCTTGGCTGGCTAATGCCAGAGACACTACTGCTAGCTGGCTAATGCTCTGCTAGCTACTGCCAGAGACACACACTCGCTGACTAATGCCAGAGATACCCACTCGCTGGCTAACGCCAGAGATACCCCTCACACACTCAAACTCCAAGCTTTTATATGCTGCAAACTGAGATACTTCAAATTAACATATTACTACTAGCCGCGAGCCTAACTGTAAAATCCGAAAGAGACACACACACTCTAGAAAGTTAAAGTAAAAGAGAGGATAGATGTCTCTTTTACGCTTACACATGTTAAATTATTGACGTCACGATCTCAGAAATACTAGAGTGCCTTTATGCAAAGGTCACTCCCTCACAACCCCCCCTCGTATTCCACAGAGAAAAAGGGCTGGGCCAAATGCATGCCCAGAACTTTTTCTTGTTATAAATTTCAAACCGTAAAAAAATACAGTGATGGGTGAACTTTGGCACCGAAACATAACTTTTAAAATAATACACTTTAACCCATCACAACAAAAACCTCAGTTTGCCTCAAATATTCACATATTCCATCCAACCATCCTTCTATCTTAAAAATAGCCTCCGAAAAACTTTCAAAACTCTTAAAACTTTCAAAACTAATTACTTCTTCTTTCAAAACTACCCACTCCACTGGGAGTGCTAAAATTCATCAAAACACTAAGCTTTCGCAATTTTCCTCAATACTGAAATCCAACTGTAACACTACCTAAAATTTCTCCATAAAACTTTCCTAACACTAGAATTTGCACCAAGTCCAAAAAACCCAATGCGCAAAAATTTTCCTCAACAAAATTCCGAACTCATCTAAAATTAAATTCACTTCGTACTACCATAACTCTGCTACTACGTAATACCTACATACCCATTAGCCAATGAACTAACTCCCAAAACTTCTTTAGAACTAGCTCCACTTTCACAATTTTTGGGACACATACGTACAGCGTCACATAGCTGTGCTTATGCAACAATCAAAAATATCAAATTTACAAAATGACGTCATCATACTCTTCATCTGTATAAACTAAAAGAAGAATAGCAATATCAATATTTAACACAGGTATACTTCCCTGCAAGAAAATCACATTAACATTCAATTTTAATACAATACAATTTCATATTCAAATGCAACTTAAAACTCCGCAACTTGCGGAAACCAATCCAAACTAAAGTACAAACGTAACACATAAACCGCGAAAGGTAAGAAGAAAGTTAATTCATTAAATGTTAGTATAAGAGATAGAAACGCGTGTCAAGAACTTCTTGACCGCAACACACGTGCATGCCTGACTCGCGGCGCGTGTACAAAATAACCCAAATTACTATCTGTACCTTTCTGAAAATTAAACATACTTTAACATACATTTTATAACACATGAACAGTATAACAATATAATAACATTTTAACAACTAACATAACAATTTAACAATAGTTCCAGAATTTTTAAAAGCAGTTAAGACCAAAATTTCAAACATACATAAAACTAACAATTTTGCAAACAAATTTAGAACACAATTAAGCACTAATCGTAAGCCCGTCAAAAAATTCCAAAAAATGGCCAAAAATACAAAACAGTCTCTCTGCTTTTTATTCCTTCACATTGCTACCACATATATGCACTCTAATAGAAATTTAATAAAGAACATGATCACCCAATCATAGAGATGATTCGCTGCTAGCCGGCTTCATACTACAGGATGGCTTTCTCCTCTTGTCCCAAAAACCTTGCACGAAGGATCTTTCGTCATCAGAACTGTACGGTGATGCTACAGTTGACTGTCGTGCCTGCAGCCGGGTTCTGAATGGATGCCGTGGAATACTTGTAGGTTCCACTCGACGACTCTGCTCTGGCCGGTTCGCTGGGGTCACTCCATGGCGATATTCACACTGCTGATGCCGGTAATCTGAATGTTGTCTCCTCTTTCTAGACGCACCCGAAGTTACTGAAGATCCTAGGCCACGTTTCTTTCCGGACCTATGCTGTCTCTTATAGGGAAAAAATTCCGATTTTAAAGTTCTTTTAACAGTTTGACGAGTGTCCATACTAAGTCTTTTTCGAGGATTAATTACTGAAGATGGTGAACTATTAGATAATTTGTGTTTGTGAGGTTGCTGTCTAATAAGTGGAGGAACGGGACAGTTTATAATCTTTTGTCTTTTATGGCACCCTGACTCTGATGTATTTGACACTGCTCTCTTCATTTTATTATCATACTGTGCTCTCGGATTGATAGGCTTTCTATTTTCAATAACAGTTTTTGGAGCTGTTTCACTAGATTTTCTTTTTGCATACTGATGAAAAGAATTAGATAAAGAAGTGCTGGACTCGGGACACTCATTGGATCGGGAATATTGCGAAACACCGCTCGACACATGAGAACCTTCACTACCATTTTCTCTAAACTTATAAACTCTAACCTGATCCAGATTAACAGTCATTCTTTCACTATTGACATTTACAATCAAATTATTATTCCGAACTTCCAAAACCTCAAACGGACCTACAAACTTCGGACCAAACTTAGCTACCCTCTTTTGACGACTTGAACTTAACCAATGCTTTTCTACTAACACAAAATCTCCAACTTTCACTTCTAACTCCCTTCTACGCATATTATAATATTGAGCTTGCTTTTCTTTCGCTTTTCCCATCTGAACCTGAGCCTCCTTAACCAACCTCTCAATATCCTGACACATGTACTGATTTTCCGCATCTGACACCATAACTAGCCTTTGGAATGGAGTAATGACTTTTCTACTCAAAAACAATTCAGCCGGCGTTTTCCCCGTCGACTCGTGAACTGCCGTACGAAGTGCGTGCGCAAAATTCTGAAGAAACTGGTCCCAATTTGCATGATGAGAACCAACATAAGAAGAAATCATTTGAATTAATGTACGATTTACACGTTCAGCCATATTAGACTGAGGACGATACGGAACAGTAAAAGAATGATCGATCTCCAGCTTCTCACACAAAGACTTAAAAATATTGAATATAAAATCATAACGAAATGGTTTACTAGCAACAAGTGCGTCAAAACCAGTATGAATTTCATTTGTTAAACTCGGTTTATCTGAAAAAACCTCTCCAAACTCATTCAAAAACTTATTAAATTCCTCCTTCTCGATTTCACTTAACCCCCACTCTCCCAAATCAACTGACACTCAAACAGGCTCTTTCTTACTCACATTCTTATCATTATTCACGATTAACGACTTTTTAAAGAAATCCAGACTAATTCCTCTATCCTTCATATAATCCACACCAACTATACAATGCACTGTTAATCCATCTAACACACAAAACTCCCAACACGTTTTAACCGAACGAATTTCAACTTCCAACTCTACTGAACCTTTATTATCACAAGCTACTCCTTGCGCAGACTGAACCACCAGACTTGATCTCTTTAACTTCTTATACGAAAAATATTTCCGATAACAATCAAAAGAAATGAACGACTTATATGCCCCTGTATCGAAGACACTTTTAACGACAATACCATCTAATACAATTAACACTTCGGGTAACTCAACCGGATTAATAGTAACTTTATATAAACTCACAGAAGACTTTTCCAACCTCTGAACACATCTCTTTTGCATTAATCTACCTTCAAAATTCTCATCCGAAGTTAACCTCCTTACTTGCGAAGAAACATTCTTGTCCCGTACTCCCCCTCTCCGATCATAACCACTATTTTGCCTATTTCCATACATATATCTATCCCCACTTCTAAAGTTATTACCGCCACCACCACAATTCCTATTACCATTACTAGTATTCGACATACTACGACCAAATCCATCATTTCTATTACGCAAATTATTACTCGGAAATCGCTGTCCCCCTCTCGAATTCATAACCCCCTCATTTCTCAAATTACTATCCGTGACTGGTCTCTGACGAGGGCTACGCGAATCCCGTTGATCCGAGCTATGCCGAGTCTCATACTTCGATAATATCTGGTGCATTTCTGAAAAATTCTTCGATGCTCTAACTTCAATATAGTCCTGTATATTCGGATTAAAAAGAGGAAAACAATGTCCAACAATTCCTCAAATGTGATATCTAAATCCAATTTATTTTTTAGTTCAAGCTTACGTAGGTAAAACTTTGATGCTGACTCATAAATATTCTGCTTATTGCAATAGATTTTTTTCTTAAAATACTTTTATCTTTAAGGGGAGGAAATGCCTTCTTTAACTCAATCACAGTCTGTTCAAATCTTTTACCTTCATCATTAATCAGAAATTTTCCTATATTCTCTAACCACAAAAGTGCTTCGCCCTTCAATGAGCATTTAAGCACTACGTATCTACTTTTCTCAGGTATATTATTCAACAAAATATAATCATCTAGTTTGACTAAAAATTCATTAATGTCCCCTTCACCGGTAAAATAAACACGTGGCACAATCTCACAATGTCCGACATTTCGTTGGGCGCCATTTGTAACGGTTGGATGCTCTTGCTGGGAGTTAAATGCAGACATACTCATGAATTAAGATAAAAAACACAGTTTATTAAAAACTATACGGGCTCAAGGGAAGTGGAGCAAGTCTAATTTTCACAACTGAGAATACTACGAAAAGACTAAACGCATACTCACAGGCTCCGGAAACTAGCTCAATCGGGGCAACTCTGATTACTTCTCACTATCTTTCAGCTAAACTGCTAAATAAAATCTAATTAGACAGCCTGTGGCTGTAGATATCCTTTATTTACTTTGAGATAATCAAATGCAATTACTATTAAATTTCTTACCACGGCCAACTTCTCTATTCGAATACCGAAACTCCTTCACAACTCACTGGAGGCTCGGTGCTACTTTCAATCTGCTGGATACCAGCGGAAAACACACTTCGCTGACTAATATCTCCAGAACACTCGGCTGGCTATCGCCAGTGATTCACTTCGCTATCTATTGTCGCTAGTCACACTCAGTCTTGGCTGGCTAATGCCAGAGACACCACTCTCGCTATCTAATGTCACTAGTCACACTTCGTCTTGGCTGGCTAATGCCAGAGACACTACTGCTAGCTGGCTAATGCTCTGCTGGCTACTGCCAGAGACACACACTCGCTGGCTAATGCCAGAGATACCCACTCGCTGGCTAATGCCAGAGATACCCCTCACACACTCAAACTCCAAGCTTTTATATGCTGCAAACTGAGATACTTCAAATTAACATATTACTACTAACCGCGAGCCTAACTGTAAAATCCGAAAGAGACACACACACTCTAAAAAGTTAAAGTAAAAGAGAGGATAGATGTCGCTTTTACGCTTACACATGTTAAATTATTGACGTCACGATCTCAGAGATACTAAAGTGCCTTTATGCAAAGGTCACTCTCTCACAAGTTTTCATTTTACTTATAACGATCGTATATGCTTTTCCTAGCTCAAAATTTGTTTTAAAATTTTAACTCACTTTCCGATTGAATCAATATCCGATGGAGATTTAATTCGCATAATTTTTTATATTCAATGACAATATAATATTAACAGGATTTAATGTATATACCATTTGCTTATTTTATAGGACTACACCAAATTCTATTAGGTTAAGTAATCTAATAAAATTTTAAATATGCATCCTTTTGTAAGGAATTGTGACTGTTGCTTTTCATAATTTAATTTAACAAAATTTCTTTTATTTTTTTTACTTATATTTTTAGTATAACATGTAAATTTTGCTTTAATATGTAACCATCAACATAAATTTTAAAATTATTTGTAAAAATTATTTTACTCTCAATGTTTAACGTTAAATTTTATGTCTGACGTTTAAAATAAATTTGTGACTGACCCCTATTTTTCAGCAAAAAAGATACTTCGAACTTAAACAGCTATTACTCGTACAATTTTAATTGCAGAGGAATGGGACTTTTTTTTGTCTTACTTGATAGTACAATGGTAAAAATGTAATTTATAAAAAATTAATTTTCGTAATTTTTAATATTTTTTTTTAAATCTAAATCGCTTAAAAATACTTCTTTGCCTTTTTAAAAACATTTTTGCAACTAGAACTATAATTATGACTAACGGTTTAGAAATTAGCCATTGGCCACCGTTGAGAGTGGTCACTCTGTATAGCAAATGTATCACTGAAATTACCACACTTACAAACACCAGTTTGTCAACTAATTAAATGAAACATTGATCATTTTTTTTTTTTACAAAGGGCGGAGAAAAATCTCATACATCACAATGTCTGTCGAAATACATCTTATTGGTGCCTAGTTGTTAGCATATATTTGTTCATTTTCAGGGTCATTAGGCTTCAGAAACAAAGTACTTTAAAAGGTCATGAAGTAACACAATGAAATATATTTAAACATACATATCTCAGCAACCGAAACCAACTTCACCTTTTTTGTGAATATTTTCTAAATTCCCATTATGAATAGTTAAATCTGTTAAAATTTTCCCAGAAAATATTTCTTATTTATCAGTGTTAATTTTCAGTGTTAATTATTATTAATCAGTGTTATTATTATTAGCTTAATTCTCTTCGCGCCGTTCGCAATTCTTTTATTTTAAACATATGTACACTCCTTAAATTAAAAAAGAAATACTTTCCAGAAAGAATCATTTGTAATAAAGCACAAAAAGTATTAAAAATTTTTAATATAAATTAAATTTAATTGTAATATAAAGTTTTCTAGATAATTTCAAAAATTCTTCCTTAGTCTTTTGTCGTATAATTATCAATTGAATAGTATGCAAAACAATTACATTCGCTCTCTTTCAGGCGATAAAATTTTCATTTAACAGTAATTAATCTATTTACATAGCTGTTAAAGTTATTAATGTATAAGTAATTTTTTTCTAAAAATTGAAATAAAAATCGGACCCTAAAGGGTTAATTTCTAAATAACCAAAAATTATTGGGAGTACAAATTAATTCGGTCCGTTTTCAATAGATGGCTCTGGCTGATTTGTTTACTGAATAATGATAGATGTTTTTGGCATTGTTAGAAAGGTTTGACCTTTGTCAACCATATTCAGTCAACGAAGCTTCGAGTTTTATACAAAAACATTGGTTTTCGGAGCATTCAATATGTCGAGTTTTGTGCTAAATAAACAACATTTGCGGGAAGTTTTGATTTTCTTTTTTAATTGGAAGAAAAGTGCCGCTGAAGCGCATCGATCGCTTGTGGAAGTATATGGTGAATCTGCGCCATCTGATAAATCATGTAGAGTGTGGTTTCGACGCTTCAAAAATGGTGATTTTAGTGTCGAAGACAAGGAGCGCCCGGGCCAGCCGAAAAAGTTCGAAGACGCCGAATTGGAGGAATTGCTCGATCAAGATCCGTGCCAAACGCAACAAGAGCTTGCAGGATCGTTGGGAGTCACTCAGCAAGCAATTTCCGTGCGCTTAAAAAACATGGGAATGGTTCAAAAGCAAGGAAATTGGGTCCCATACGAGTTGAAACCGCGCGACGTTAAAAAGCGATTTTTCATCTGTGGACTGCTGCTCGAACTACAACAAAGGAAAGGTTTTTTGCATCGAGTTGTTACCGGAGACGAAAAGTGGATACACTACGATAACCCCAAGAAGAGAAAACACTATGCTCGGCCTGGTGAATCATTGCCATCGACGTCAACATCAACGCCAAAGTCGAATATTCATGGTCTGAAGGTAATGCTGTGCGTTTGGTGGGATCAGACTGGGATAGTGTACTATGAGCTGCTAAAACCTGGCGAAACAGTTACTGGCCAACGCTACCGACTGCAATTAATGCGTTTGAGCCGAGCATTGCGTGAAAAACGGCCAGAAACCATCGAAAGGCACGACAAGGTAATTTTGTTACATGACAATGCCCGGCCCCATGTGGCAATTGTCGTTAAAAATTACTTGGAAACGTTGAAATGGGAGGTCCTACCCCACCCGCCGTATTCGCCAGACATTGCTCCTTCTGATTATTGGTTGTTCCGACAGATGCATCACGATTTGGCTGGACACCGCTTCACTTCTTGAGAAGAAATTCAAGAATGGCTCGATTCATGTTTTGCGTCCAGAGAGGACTCATTTTTCAGAGATGGAATCCGAAAATTGCCAGAAAGGTGGACAAAGGTTGTGGCTAACGATGGACAATACTTTGAATAACATGTTTTTTCATTTTGATAATAAATAAAATGTTTTTTTAACGAAAAAAAACGGACCGAAATAATTTGTACTCCCAATAATTAAAACAATTAATTAGAATGTTTCACTCATAATCATCTATGAAACAATGATGAAACAATCTATGAAAAATGAAATATCTTCTTAAATAGAAAAAAATGCATAAACGCAAAAATGAAAACATGTAACTCAATTTTAATTCCCTGTAATAGTGTCGCGTCTTTTATGATTTCACCTGTGAAATTAAGTTTTAGGAAAGTAAAAAGATTTGTTTCATTAAAATTCCTATAGGAGAGGAAAATTGTCTTCAAACATAAAATGTTTTACATTAAATCATATTTAAAAATAATTTATTAACGTATTTACATAAGTATGTTTCGAAAAAAGCGAAATTTATAAGTTGTAAATTGATATCTAATTTTGATTATTTTAATTAGTTTATTTAAAAGGTTGGATTTTTTTAATATAACAGTAATCCAACAATAGCGTCACATGCGAACAAGCTTAAATGATATTATTAATAAAATATTCTAAATGAATACCGTCAATAAGATGAGTTCTAACGGAATTACAGTAAATTCTTACAGGAAAAAAATCATATAAATTAAATATATTATCGTAAAGTGTGTTTACAAATGCAAGTCTTGAGAACGTAAGTGTACGCGTTTGGCATAAACAAAAAATAGTTAAAATTCTCTTTGAACAAAAACTTTTAAATTTCTCTTTGATTTTCACAATGTTGTTACTCTAGAAAATTTTATTGTACAAATAAAAAAAAAATTCTTAAAATTTTTATAATTTGTAAAAATTTCGATACGACAATGCGTTAATTTTGGATGATTTTTCTGTATGGGATCTTACTTATGAAACAATCTGTAATTGTGTAAAAACTACATTCATGAATTCTGTAATATAAGTAATTACTATTTTGTAACGCACAACGAAATAAAAGAAATTTTATTACTTTTAAGATAAATCTCCCAATTAGCTAGAATTTTAATTATTGAGTCAAACAAATAATAGAGTAAGTGTAATATTTTGAATTTACACATATCTATACAATTAACATGATAGATTTATATAGTCTTTTTAAATACAGTTCTATTAATTAAATTCATGTTCAATATAATTAAATTTTATCAATTAGCCTTGTGGTTTAAAATTTTGAAAGTCAGTTGCGAACTGTACTGTGATGTCGAGATGAGTATTATTTAACGCATAAGAATAAATAATAATTTTATTGTTTTATAGCTTATAATTTTGTAAAATCCTTGAATAATTCATTAGAAATATTGTGATAACAATTTATCTATATATATAAAAGAAAGTCTGGATTCCGTATTAATCATCCCCCAAAAAAATCTGCCGAACCTAAAATCTTGCATATTGGAGTAAAAATACTTCTTATAATATCGAGTGCCGCTAAGAAAGGGTTTTTGAAAATTTTACCCTAAGGGAGGGGGGGGGGTGAAAGATAACGAACTTTTTTTTAATCATGAGGAACCGGATTTTGTAGTTATTTTTCAACTGATAACATATTTTAGAGTATTTTTTAAGCTGAATCGAACGGTCCTAAGCAAATGCTTTTAAATCCAGTAGTTCGTGAGATATTTCACCTTTTCTAAATTGGCGATGTTTTCTGCGCAAAAACCTGAAATTTTCAATTTATATATATGAAAGTAAGTCTGGATTTCGTATTAATCATCCCACGAAAAAATCTACCAAACCTTAAATCTTGCAAAATGGGGTAAAAATACTTCTTATAATATCGAGTACTGCTAAGAAAGGACTTTTGAAAATTCCACCCCTAATGGGGATAAAAAAGAAAACGAACTTTTAAAAAAAATCATGAAAATCGGATTTTGTAGTTATTTTTCAACTGATAACATATTTTAGTGTATTTTTTCATGCTGAATCGAATGGTACTAAGCATATTCTTTAAATCCAGTAGTTCGTGAGATATTTCACATTTTCTAATTTGGCGATGTCTTCGGCGCAAAAACCTGAAATTTTCAATTTATATATATAAAAGAAAGTCTCGATTTCTTATTAATCAACGCATAGAAAAAAATACCGAGCCTAAAATTTTGAAAATCGCTGTAAAAATACTTCTTATAACTTTGATTGCCGCTAAGAAAGGAATCTCGAAAATTCCACCCCTAAGGAGAAAAAAAAAGAATTAACTTGAAAAAAATTCCCTAAAAATGGGATTTTGTAGTTATTTTTCAACTGATAACATATTTTAATGTATTTTTTCATGCTGAATAAATGGTACTAAGCAAATTATTTTAAATCCAGTAGTTCGTGAGACACTTACAATTTCTCGGGTGGGGCACGTGTAACTTATTTAAGCAACATGTCTTCTAATAATAGTAAACTTATGGAACTAAACTTAAATAATGTGGGAGAAAAAGTCAATAAAAAATATTGATCCAATTCAGCATCTTTTAAAATCTTTTCTCGCCACAAGGGGAGCTTTTAATTCTTATTTCTTTGACTATTTTTCTACTAATTGCTAAAGAATTCTAATTTTTGATACTTAAACTCCTTTATCTTTTTACACTTACTCGCGCCTTTACCACTTTTTGCAACCACAGAACGTCATCACATGTTTTTCCCTCTAATATATCTTCTTTATAGCCTCCCTCTTGTTTATTGTTTTTAATTCCCTCTGTTTTTAGTGTCCACTTATTTATTAAAATCAACAGGTATTATATCTTTTTTTAGAAACTCCCATCTAAGAGGGTTAATCGCGTATTTATACTTTTAGGACATTTGGATACATCTCTACGGCATTTATAGGTAGAAGCGCGAAATTCAAAATAGCAAAATCTACTAAAAATTATTTGAACATAGTGATTTTAGAGTTAATTTTTCTATTATGTCGTCAATATTTATTTTGAATCAGATATTGAGATATTATACGAATAAGACAACGATTATGGCTATTTGATTAGATATTAAGTTTTTAACCGTTACTATATGCATTTTGTTTGATACAAAATTATTTTTAAGAAACCTTCCAGCGCAGCGGGCGAAGGCTGCTAGTTAATAATTAAATTCATTCATTTTTAAAGAAATAATTAAGGAAATCATTGACTCATAAGACTGCTTACAAAGTATTTCAGATTTCACTGTTAAAATATTTGCTGTGAAATTACAGGGAATACACATGCGTATTCTTTTATCTTAAGTCTTAGATAATATTAATGAGATTAGAAAAACAGAGATTCTGTCGAATAACTGAGAAGTTATTCGGTACATTTACACCAAACTCTGTGAATTAATATAGTTAAAAATACAAAGGACTCTGTTAATTAATTAATATATTTATTTATTTTTATAATAATTTGTTTCACTTTTAAAAAAGAAGTAAATTCCTCAATCTTCAGTCAGCTTCAAGGAATTTGAATTTTTCAAGTAAATTGGGACTAATTGTATATTGGTAATTGTATCATTTATTTTGACACAGTTTGTTTCGAGCAGCTCTGGTGATTGAATACGACACCATGTGACTGTGGAAGCACATCTTAGAGGCTAAGCTAAGCTCCAGAAGATGTGTTTCTGTGCAAAGAATGACGTTTAAAGCTCCACACAAGGCACAGGAAAAGACGCGGGTGATAATGTTAAGTCTATGGCATCGTTCTTTTCTAATATCATGCTCTTTTTTTTTTTTGCATATTATATCCGAGGACGATCTACAACCAGCCTAGTTTTTACTTTCGATTTTGCTTATATACTTTTTATATTACGATAATTTCAATTTCAGAACCGGTTTAATGCGGTTTTGAATGTTAAAGTAATTTTTTTATTAAACATCTGAAAGAAAAACTAAAAAAGTAAAAACTAGGCAGATTGTGGATCGTCCTCAGCTATAATAAGTAAAAAAAAACTTGTAAAAATATTAAAATTTGGGCGAAATATTTGAAAAGAATGCGCACATAGATTTTACATTATTACCGGGGTCTTTTTCTGTGCCTAGTGTCCTTCCTTAAGATTCAGCGGGGGAAAATCTATTGCAATTTTTCAAATATATTCGTTAGAAAATTCATAAAAGTTTTATTTTAATTTATTCTATATCGATACATAATTCTATGATAAAAATTTTATTAAATCCAATAGATTTTTTTAAATCATCAGATTTTAAAAGATTCACCTTTTATATAAACATTTTAATAAAAATTTTATTTTACTTAAGAAAGGTGTTATAATAATTAAAAATAAAAAAAATTTTATTTTACTTAGAAAAGGTGTTATAATAATTAAAAATAATAAAAATTTTATTTTACTTAAGAAAAGTGTTATAATAATTAAAAATAGGTAATCATCCGAAACATGTCAATGCCATTTATTTTTAATTATTATAACATCTTTCTTAAGGAAAATAAAAATTTTATTAAAATGATACATAATTCTATTTTTAAAGAAAAAAATCGGCTTTAATTTTGTAATTAGTTTAAGTAATAAATAAATAAATAAATAAATAAATAAGGTACCCTGGGGTAATAACGCCACGTTAAGGTTCTACCAATTTTCACGGCTTAGTTTTAGATTGTATTTTTAAAACAAATATAGGATCTGATACAGCAACTCATTGACTATCTATGTAAAATAAAATAATTTAACAGATATGTATTCATAAAATGTAATGGCGTTTTTTCTTGACCCATGCTATTTGGCGTTATTACCCACCTATATGGGTAATAACGCCATGCAAATAAAACTATGAAATAAGATGGAATAATTGCATGTAGATAGCCCAATTCTAAAAATACAAACTCTACAAACTTAGAAATTGACCAATTGCATTCTAAGATATTGAAAATGTTCAATTTTTGTGAAAGTGTAAGAAATATAAAGGTGCGGTGTGGGAGAGGGGGGTGAGGCAAATGAATATCAGACAGTGAGTTTCTTTTTGCTTAAAAAGGACCGTTTAAATAGAAATATGAGAAACATAGCACAGTTTTAACTGTGTTTATTTGACTCAGTATTTAGGATGTAGCTCGGCCACTGTAAGCAATCAACCGGGGTATTAAAGTCAAGGATTGGCGTTATTACCCCGGCATAGTTATTGCGCAGTACATTTTAAATTACATATTATCTCGAGAAGATACCCAAAATCTTCAACAACATTTTAAAAGTACATGAAATGCACTACAAATTTATGTAATTAACAAAGTATTTCCGGATAAAAAGATAGTCTTCACATATACAAAACGTATCTCGCAAATTTTAGATCAAGCGTTAATTTTAGTTGTTTGTAAAAACAATAAGACCTAAAAATGAAACAAATTAACTTGAAGCTGTTTTTTGCGATTTATATGACTCAAAACCCTTCTGCGCAGAGCACATGGGTGTCATTTACCTGATTATTTCATAATTATGCAAAATATAAGCACTTGGCGTTATTACCCCGCCTGGCGTTATTACCCCAGGGTACCTTATGATTTTTTTCCAATGAAAATATTTGAATCTATTTAATTTTTTACAGCAATAATATTAAAGAGAAAAGCTTTTTGAAATTGTCCCTCATTATTAATTGTTTTATACACTTATTTTCTTAAAGTAATTTTTAGTAAGAAATTTAAAAAAAAAATAAAAATAAAAAAATACGATTTATTATTTAAAATGGATTTTTTACATTATCATTATTTTATTGGTTTTGTAAAGTATGGTTTAAAACGATTAATATATTTTTCATAATGCATTTACTAACCAAACAATAATAATAATAATAATAATAATAATAATAATAATAATAATAATAATAATAATAATAATAACACCCTAAAATTATACTAAGCAATTCACTTTTAACATTACTATGATTCTTACATATGGTGCAGGAAAAGTTGTAAATTGACTGTCGGGAAAATTCCTCAAAAAACTCTGAGATCATTTTTCTCTTACTAAATTATTCAAACTTAAAAATAAATAATTTAATAAAAATAAAATAATTCTTATTCATTATTTCTAATAAAATTTCAATATAAATATATTTTAAGTGAGCATTTTAAAGTACAAGTTTTAACACAAATAAAAATAATTTAAATAAAGACATAGAAATCTCTATTGGGAATTAAATATAATATAAGAGAAATATCTGTAAAATGGCGACCGAGAAACATGATCAAATGCGTTTTTCCAATAAATAGAGTAAATTTAAAGAATCTCACTTTGTTTTTAGTGTTTTTACAGAAATTAATAACAGTATTTATTGTCATATATTCATTTGCTACATATGTAGATTCAAATAATGTATCAATTAAAAAATATGAAAACCTGGCCTTTTTTTATTTATACAATTTTCAACAATAAGAGGAATTTTATTTAAAAAAATTAAGGTAATTTCACAGTATTTATGCATATAAAAGCTTCCCGGTTTCCGCTATTTTGAATAATACACCACAAAGCAAAACGCCTTGTATTAAATTAGTTTTCTAGGGTAAAATTTATCTATTTGACTTTTGAAAAGACCAGGCGGTTGACAGTTATGTATTTAGAATATCACAGCACCAAAATCAACAAAACACTTAACTATGCATTCGTTTAAAAATTGATAATGAAAAGAAAAGCGAAATTGCATTTTAAAACCACCACATACTTTCAATAAATTGCAAAATTTAAATTATTACCAGCTTTTTATAGAAACTGCTATATATATGTAGCAGAATAATCTTGTTACTTCTCTCCTTTCAACAGAAGTCGGATCTTTCGACTGCATCACGTATTTTAAAGAGAAGCATTCTGTCACTGAAAAACGCCTTTTTCCTTTACAAAATAACATTTTGCATAGTAAACATAACGCAAAAAATAAATAAATAAATAAATGTGTGTGAATTTCTAAAAAGACTGCTTTTTCGTATTTACATGAATGCTTTTGAAAAAATGAATTTCCACAGAAATTTTTAACGGACTTAGGCTTCTGAATAGACTAATAAAACTTATTAATAAATAAATTATGCATTGAATTTTTATTCAGCTATTCAATAATAAATGAAAAGCTATATAGATTGAATTATAACTAGACGATAAATTTATATAAAAGCTGATTATATACCCCCTCCTTATTCTCTCTCTCTCTATCTCTTTCTCCATGCTTTGTTTTGGTACAGTTATTTTGTAAATAAAATACCAGCATTTTTTTCTTTCTTTTTTTTTTTTTTGAAAAATAGATTTAGTTCAAAACCGTGAAATTTCGTCCGACTTAAAGATTTTTTATTAATAATTCTATATAGATTGCATAGATTGCAATATATCTATATGGCTTGTTTGTACCCCTAAATGCGTATAATTTAGCTTTTTATGGGAAATACGAAGATAAAACCACAAACTTTACTTGTAATGCCAAAGTATTTAAGATCTTAGGGTTCTACTTTGGTTTTACAAATTCGTATTACATACAATTTTTTAGCTGCATTCGCAATTATGTAAATACGTAGCACCTATAGTTGCCGTTTTGTCCGTCCGCATGTCCGCATGTAACAGAGCCAAAACTACTAAACCGAATCGTTTGAAATTCAAAATATATAAATGTCACATAATTTTCTCGAGCCATTTCAAATTTTATGAAAATCGAATGCATAGTTCAATTACAGGGATAATCAAAAGTATTCCGATACATTACGGACAGTGGGAAAAAAGTTTCAAGTACATTTTAATGCTATAACATAATAAATTGATATGTATATGTGAAGTGTATACTATAATATAAATTCTGTGCAATTTGTGGTATAAGGAATACTTGATAATAATTTATAAGGCCACACAGAAATATTTCATATTTTTACAGCGATTTTTCGTTATTCGAAAAATTATTTTGGTTTCAAACTTTTATCCTTATGTAGTAAAAAGATTTTGATTTTTAATGCGATATTTTTAATTTTAGAGATTTTTAACTATCCGGCCAATGCTTGTACAACAATACACATAAACCGAGATTAATACCGATTTCAAAAGAAGCCTTGTATACTCCAATGTGAGTGTCTTGTATATTTCAATCAAACGCACACGCATTACACACACACACATATAAATACAAAGCATTTGCTGAAGATTTTTCTTCGAAAAGGGGAATATACCTTAACACACACAATCACATATATCATCATCATCTTCATCATCATCAACCGTTTTCGATCCACTGCTGGATGTAGGTCTCCCCCAGATTTTTCCAATGTTTTCTGTCTAATGCTTTCGTCATCCAATTTACACCAGCCACTTTTCTAATTTCGTCTCTCCATCTTACTTGTGGTCGTCTTCTTGGTCGTTTTACATCTCTAGGATACCACTGTAGTATATTTGTGCTCCATCTATTGTCTTGTCTTCTTGCAATGTGCCCAGCCCATTTCCATTTTAGCTGCTTGATTCTTTCAAGGATGTCAAAAACTTTTGTTTGATTTCTTATCCAGGTTATCCTCTTTCTGTCTCTTCTAGTTATGCCTAGCATACATCTTTCCATGCTTCTCTGTGCTGTTTGTAATCTTTGTATCATCCGTTTTGTTAGTGTCCATGTTTCTGCTCCGTAGGTTAATGCAGGTAAAATACATTGATTAAAAACTTTTCTTTTCAAACAAAGAGGCATATTACTCTTCAGAATAATACTGTTCTTCCCGAAAGCACTCCACCCATTTCTTATTCTTCTATTGATTTCATTCATGATACTATTATCCGATGATATTTCCTGTCCTAGGTACACATAACTTTGCACTTCTTTAATCTCAGTGTTCTTGTAGACAATTTTCTTTTTTGATGTAAATGAATTAAACATCACCTTAGTCTTTTCTAAATTTATTTTTAATCCCACATTGATGCTAGCTTCTGCAAGATCTTTTAGCATAATTTCCAATTCTTCAGGACTGTTACTGAAAATTACAATGTCTTCAGCGAAGTGGAGATGACTTAAAAATTCTCCATTTATTCTAATCCCTTTGTTTTCCCAATCCAGCTTCTTGAAGATATTTTCTAAGACAGCATTAAAAAGCTTGGGTGAAATGGTGTCTCCTTGTCTTACTCCTCTTCCGAGCTTGATCTTCGCTTTTCCTTTATCTAAACGGATGGTTGCTGTTGCTTTCTTGTAAATCTTCTTTATGATATTGATGTAAGGTTTGTCTATACCAATGTCCTCCAGAGAATCTACTACTGCTGATGTGTAGACGGAATCAAAAGCTTTCTCGTAATCAATAAAGGCAAGGCAGAGAGGTAAATTATATTCTTTATGCTTTTCTATGAGTTCCCTTACTGTTTGGATATGATCCATTGTGCTGAATCCACTTCGGAATCCTGCTTGTTCTCTAGGTTGAGCCGAGTCCAGAGCTGATTCAAGTCTTGTCGTTAAAACTTTGGTGAAAATTTTATAAATCACGGACAATAAGCTGATCGGACAGTAATTTTTAATGTTTTCCTTCTCTCCTTTCTTGTAAAGTAGTATCATCACAGCATTATTCCAATCTTCTGGTACATCTGACTTTTTGAGGCATTTGGAAAACAGTAAGGATAGCCTTTTTGCAAATTCTTCTCCTGCTTCTTTGATAAGGTCAATTGTAATTCCATCTTCTCCAGGGCATTTACCTTTTTTCATAAATCGAATAGCTTGTAAAACTTCATCTGTCATCACTGGGATTATCTCTTCAGTTTCTGTTAAGATTTCTCGTTGATCGTGTACGTTGATTTCCCTCTGATCTTCACATTTATATAGATCATTATAGAATTTCTCAACAATGTGTACTATTTCGTTGCTGATTTTGGTGATTGTTCCATCTGCTCTCTTCAGTGCAAAAATGCCTTTTCTTCCAACACATAACTTGCGCTTAGCTGATTTTAAACTTTTGTTATCTTCCAGAACTTTTTTAACAAGATCACAGTTAAATTTTCTAATATCTTCTGTAACGCATTTTCTTACTGTTTTACATAATTCAGCATATTCAACTCTTGATTTAGGATCATTTTTCTTCATTTTAAATTCTCTGCGTTTTTTCATCAATCTTCTTGTTTCTTCTGTTATTTTCTTTGTTTGTTTTACTTGTGCATCACCGGCTATCTTCTTAGCAATTTCTTGTAGAGTATTGGTTAGTTTCTTGTTCACTATTGTAACATCTTGCTCTTCTTTTAAAGTTGATTGAAGTACTTGGAAACGGTTTTGAAGTTCCAAATGAAATTCTTCTTTATGTTTCTGGAGGTTTATAATATCGATTGATTTCTTTGAGTGTAGCAAAAGCTTCATTCTTTCCACTTTAGTATTTAACAGCAGTTTGCATCTAACCAATCTGTGATCGCTTCCTGTATTGAAGTTATTGAGAATGCTGCAATCCTGAATAAGATACTTTTTGTTGGTCAAGATATAGTCGATTTCACTTGTTGAGCCATTTGCACAACGCCATGTCCATTTTCTTTGTGGCTTTTTCTTGAAAAATGAATTCATGATATACATCTGTTCACATTCTGCAAACTCAATCAATCTGTTTCCTCTTTCATCTCGCATACCATATCCATGATTTCCTACAGATAATTCACCTTTCTTCTTCTCTCCAATTCTAGCATTCCAGTCTCCCATTATTAATTTTATGTAGCAATTTCCCTTTTGATGCATTGAAGCTACTTCTTCATAAAAATCTTCAATTTCTTCATCAGAATAACTTATTGTTGGTGCATAAACTTGGGTAATTTGCAGCTTGTATCTTTTGGACACTTGTATTACTAATCTTGCAACTCTATCTGATGCACTATCATATTCTACAATGCGATTCTTCCACCTTTTATGAATCAGAAATCCTACACCACTTGTTCTTCCATCTTCTGTACCTCTGTAGTATAAAACATGTCCGCTGGCAAGATCAATCTTTTCTTCGCCTTTTCTTCTTACTTCACATAATCCTAAAATGTCCCAGTTGATCTTACCTAACTCTTCTTCAAGTTCCTGTAAACGGTTTTCAGAAGATAGGGATCGTCCATTGTACGTAGCCAAGGTCATCAACTTATGGCAGCCAAGCCGAGCCCGGTGATTCTTAGCACCCTCTGTCTTCATGTCTGTCTGATCGCTGCCGTAACCAGGAACATGCAGACTACCGGGAACTGAGGGCCGTGATTTGTTTTGTGAATTCATGGTAAAATAAGGGGGGTTGTGGCCAAATCCCTCCACGCTGGCCAAGCGGGTTGGAGGAAGCCCATCCGCGTTCGTTCCCCTTGCACTAGACAAGAGTACTAACAGGCTGTACCGAATCACATATATATATATATATATATTGTAAAGGCCAAACGTATCTGTGCGTAATGCATACGTCATTTTGCGAATGGCAACACATTCACCAGCAATTTCGCTTTAGAAATTTTCGCTACTACAAATTTTACACTTCTAAACATCGCACATTTTAAATTTTTACAGCGTCATATAGAGAAAAAATGTACTTTTAAATCCATTTTGTTTTAAAAGCTGTATCTCAATTTTTTTTTCAAATATTAATTTTTTTTTATAATTTTTTGTGCCAATTTCGTAATTGCGGCAACATAATCACTCCCTTTTATCTTAAAATTTAAAAAAATGTGGAAACAATCCGGTGAATTTCGGTTTTATTTCGTTTAATAATTTGGTTTCATAGTATAACATAGTACAATAATTCAGTTTCATAGTATTTTGTTAATTTTAGCTTAAAATAAAACTTGCTTGAGGATTAGACTGGCCAATATAAAATGTATTTTTTACTATAACTAATTTTGTAGATTTATTATAAATCAATGAAACAGGGTCAATCCATTTCAAGTGGTCCAGAAAATATTTTCTTGGTCGCTCGACCATTTTTAAAAAATCTGAAATTTTTTGTACAACAACCCTAACATGACGGAAGTTCAAAATGACCGTTATTTTAATTTTACTATTTTTTGTTTGTGCATGGCGGCCATCTTTGTTTCATCGTGTTCAGCGATTTTCTTAGGTACTGGGATACACAAAATTGTAAATATCTCGTCCAATTGAAATGGGATTTGCAGCATTTTTTTTCAGAATAAAATAGGCTAAATATACGGTGGTAGAATAATTTTGAAAAATTTTTACAGGCGAAACTTTAGCAAAAAATTTAAGATTTTTTTCCAAAATCTATCCGTTTGCAAGAGAAGATTTTTCATGCAATCAAAACTGTCAACCTTACACAATGTTTTTTGCAAATAGGTTTAAAGTGCGTATATTCATACACCAAGTCCCAGAACTGGGAATTGATTTCTCTTTGCGAAAAAAAAATCCGAAATTCGTCCAAAATTTCAAAAATCGCACTTTTTAGGCTTTGATATCTCTGGTGAGGCACGAGATAAAAATCTGAAATTTTGGCCTTTGATAATATTTTATAGTAGTGTTATGCACAAAAAATTTCAAGATGGAGATTTGACTACAAGCTGAGATATGGTATGGTCAATATGTGAAAACAATACTTCTAAACTATTGTAACCTACCGTAAAATGGGGTGAATCGGAACACTTTTCAACTTCAACGTTAAAAAAAACAATAACTGATTTTTTAATTCTTTTATTTTTTTACTAGAAACTTCGGTCTTTTTCGGTCTTACTTTTTAAGCAAAAACGTAACATTTTTAATGGTTTATATATGTATATTTTTCTTTTTTAATTGTGTTCGGAACCACCCTGCATATAGAGGTGAATCGGAACAAATGTTATAATCTTTATTTTGATTTAAACTTTAATAGGGTTAATAAAAATAGATAATAATGATAAAGGAGGAATAGGAACACAGTTACTATAGAACCAAGCCTTTATTTTATATACAAGTAAAGATATGCCTTTTTAAAAATTAGGAAACAACTTTGAACTCAAGAAAAATTAAAATGTATTTTAAGAAATTGTATTTGAATTGCAGAAGTAGAGTTCAATACAAATTCAGTCTTGTTATGTGTTATCCTGTACTAGTAGTCATTGGGTAAGTGAATCTATTGATTAGCCCCAATCGCTGCATGTATTAATACGATCTACTAAAACGCCCTTATCCCCATCCCTTTGTATTGTTTGCATCCCTCTCTTTTTAAACTGATTTTTCATTTTGAGATGTTTGTGTAATTTTGTGGATATCAGAGAATAATTCTGTGCAGTTTTTCTAACTAATTTGGCATTTTTAAATTATTTTATTGTGTGTTCCATGTCTGTTGGATTGGACATTGTCTTTTTTGTTTAACTAAGTAATTTCTTGGCATCTTTAAATCTTCAAGTAAGTAGAACAAACAAAATATTGATACAATACATATTCATACATTTGTTTTCATATATTACATGAAACTATTGCTGTATAGAATAATAAACCATGAGAGAAAATGTGTTCCGATTCACCTCGTAAATCTTAAACCTCTGATGTTACAAGCCATTTTTCATTTTTTCATTATGTAGTTTAGAAATAAGTAGAATTTAATACAGAACATCATTTACAAGTCTATCATTAATTAAAAATTCCCTCTCTTAGGTTCAGAATACGAAAAATACTGTAGTTGCATACAAAGTTTTGAAGGTGTTCAAAAAAATGAGGTTTTTGAGGATCCACTTGAAGTTTTTCATATACCTCAATAATGGTGCCAACATGTCAAAACTGAATTTTCCAACTCTTAATGTTATTAACTTCCTACAAAAAAATTGGCAACTAATAAATATCATCACATACATTTATAATGAATTTGTTTGTATGACCGGGAAGTTTCGTTCCTATTCACCCCCATTTTACGGTACTATGTATTTGTTCATATCTACAAAATGTTAAACTAATGGTTGATGATGCAGAGTTACAAAGATCATCTTCAAGTTCTGTTTAAATCGTAATTTAAATAATTCAGATTGTATGCTAAGCCAATTCACATATGAACAAAACCTACAAGAAATGCTATTCGTCCATTTCAATGACCCCGAAAATATTTTGGTTGATTGACCGTTTTTAAAAAATCTGAAATTCTTTTGTACAAAAACCCTAAAACGAGGGAAGTTCAAAATGATCATTATTTTAATTTTAATATTTTTCGTTTGAGCATGGTGGCCATCTTTGTTTCATCGTGTGCAGCTATTTCCTCACATTGAAGTTTGATATCTCTTGTGTGGCTCGAGATAAAAATCTGGAATTCAGGCTTTAGATAGTATTTTATGGTAGTGTTATGCACAAAAAATTTCAAGAAGGAGATTTGACTATAAACTGAGATACGGTGATTAAAAAATGTTAAGAAATGCTATTACGAGTATATTAGGAGAAATGAGATTAATCTCTTTTATTACAATATTTACAACAACGAAAACAATTTAATAATAAATGTTTAATTTACAAACATACTATATATGCTCAACAAAGAGCTTAACACTAATTACGAGAGATGTTATGAGTTCGACCAGTTACTGTTGTCAGTCCATCAGGCTGTTCTTTCTCAAAATTTTATTTGAAGCCACCCAAGTCTTGTTATCCCTTGTTAACTTTAATGAAAATCTCTAGGTTTAATAATTAAAACCATGTCAACTCGATCATTTGCAACCCATTGTCTGTAATTTACTTTTTCTGAAATGTGTTCCGAGTAAAATTGTTGCAACAGCATTTCTAGTAGGTTTGTTCATCTGGACAAATAGTGTATTGGCTTAACATACATTCTGAATATTTTAAATCACACACAAGCATTTGAAGAAGATATTTGTAATTAACATTTAACTTTGTACCATAAATCATTAATTTAAAATTTTGGAGGTATGAACAATTAAATAGTAGGTTACAATAGTTTCTCAATATTTTTTTCACATATTGTCCATGTCATAGTAGTCAAATCTCCTTCTTGAAAATTTTTGTACATAACGCTACTACACAATACTATCAAAGACCAGAATTTCATATTTTTATCTCGTGCCTCACCAGAGATATCAAAGCCTAAAAAGTGCGATTTTTGAAATTTTGGACGAATTTCAGATTTTTTCTCCGCAAAGAGAAATCAATTCCCAGATCTTGGACTTGGTGTATGAATACACGCACTTTTAACCTATTTGTAAAAAACATTGTGTAAGGTTGACAGTTTTCCTTGCATGAAAAATCTCCTCTTGCAAACGGATAGATTTTGGAAAAAATCTTAAATTTTGTGCTAAAGTTTCGCCTGTAAAAATTTATTTTTCAAAATTATTCTACCACCGTACATTTAGCCTATTTTATTCTGAAAAAAAAATGCTGCAAATCCCATTTCAATTGGACGAGATATTTACAATTTTGTGTATCCCAGTACCTAAAAAAACCGTTGAACACGATGCAACAAAGATGGCCGCCATGCACAAACAAAAAATAGTAAAATTAAAATAACGACCATTTTGAACTTCCGTCATGTTAGGGTTGTTTCAGATTTTTTAAAAATGGTCGAGCGACCAGTGCTGGACCACTTGAAATAGATTGACCAAACAGTTCTTTCTTAAAGATTTTCTTTCATCAAATTTGGACGGGTTCCAACTCGTATATATAATGTACGAGTAAATATGTTTGAATTAAGGGAACTCTTACATTGTGCGTTAGCTAAAAAAATATTCCATGTCGTAATAATTGGCAAATCAACTGTAGAATGGGTCTCATTAATGACAGAAATTTTTAACATTATATGAAATTGATTACTATTATATCTACAGTGATTATGATTGCTTTGTTGATTAGCATGTCTATATTAGCACTAAATGAAAAATCTAAAACTGGTTAGAAAGTTATTTTTAAAAAGAGTAATGAATTCTGTAATATAATCTTTTTCCTATATGTATATTTAAATATGCAATAAACCAGTCAACTGCTTATCTAATGCATTTTTAATATTTTTAAATGTATTCGAATGGTTTATTTTTCGATGAAAAAAGTTAAATAATTCGTTTTTAGCGTTTGAAATTTCTTATACTGGAAAACTAATTTATAATAGAAAATTTTCATTCTAAAAGGCACCATGAAAAGTAATTTATTTCTTACGATTATAATAGTTACATTATTTTTTTACTGCATGTATATGAATACAACAGAAAACGCAAATTCCATTTTAATAAATAGGAAAGAAAACATCTCATTCAGAGAATGTGTTTTTTCTGAAGAAAAAAAATAATATTTATGCATTCAACTCTTCTCTATACTCGTTAATAATTAATCTACAGAAATTCACCAAGCACGATAATATTACAAAGTTTTTGCGATCATTTAGGGAAATACTAAACAATAAATGTCACAAGAGGATATCCTTAATGTAGCGTCTCTTGATCTTATGGATTATACTTTATTCATTAATTCATGTGTAATATTTACATGAGACATAAAAATAATACATATTTTTTATGGTTCTTTTATTTGTAACGATGCATTGTCAAACTAGAATGATAAATTTGTGGTGTTCTTTACAAAAGATATAGTAATTATTATCTGAGAATAAATGGTTGTTTTACAAATATTTTTCATAAACGACTCTATTGAAAAATACTAGTATGCAAAAAATTCAAAAAGTGAAATATAACAATTTAATAAATAATAAGCAATAAATTAGGTATATTGTGGATATAGTTGCGCTCTAGAATGAAACGCTAAGCGACCAAGATTTATCCCCATATCAAAAAACATATATCACAGTAATATATGACATTTAATTATGCAATAATCTCAATTATAGTCATTTGCGAATTCTAAATTTTAAATTGCTATTTTTCTGAAACATGCTTTGTAGCTGAGTTATCTTGTCAAGCCCGAAAATAAAGGAAAAGAGAATTTAGCCAAATTCATTAGAGTTGACGTTTAAATAAAATTAACTTAATCCGAAGTAGCCAAAAATGATCCACTAATCGAGCTTTCTCGAAAATGTGGCCTAATCCGAGTGTCTCCTTGTGACGAGAAAAACTATAATACGTAATATTGTCAAAATTATTTTAGCCGTTTGTCAGATGCAATTAACTTGACTTTGACACTATAGTTGTTTTTCTTGAAATTAAACCATACCAATTGTCATTAATTATAAATAGAAGTTTTCTTATACGTCCATTAAAAACCTTTCAAAAATATGCATTAAAATATTTAATTGCTATAAAGGACGTCAAATACTAATAAAAACATTAAAAGATCTTAATAATTTTTTACATGTTTCGATTGAATTTACTCAACCATCACCAGAAAAACAAAATACAAATAAACACAAAGATGGAAAATGAGAATAAACTATTACAAATGAAATTTAAAAAAAAATTTCATTTGTAATAGTTTATTGTCATTTTCCATCTTTGTGTTTATTTGTATTTTGTTTTTCTGATGATGATTGAGTAAATTCAATCGAAACATGTAAAAATTATTAAGATCTTTTAATGTTTTTATTAGTATTTGACGTCCTTTATAGCAATTAAATATTTTAATGCATATTTTTGAAACATACCAATTGTTTTATTGAGCCCAAAAAGGAATGAATGCTGTACCCGATAATGAAATGCAATTTATAATAAAAATTGTTAGAGCTGTATTCTTGCTAAAATTAGCTTGACACATACTAATCCATAAATGATACACTAATCAAGATTTTTCAAACAAGAAATAAACTACAGCCCCCTTTTTATCTCGGAAAAGGATATAATATATATTTGATTTTCAAAATTATTTTATGTCTTTTTTAGAATAGAATTAGATTAATCCTGAACCACAGTGATAAAAAAAAATAATACGATAGTTGAATTTTCTCAAACAAACGACTTTGCATAATGTCATTCTTGTATTAAAAGTAAAAAGAATCAAAAATCTAGTCAAGTTTGTTTGTGCTTTTTTTAGATGAAATTAACTTGACTCACAGAAATCAAAAAAGGACTCACTAACCGAGTTTTGTAAAGCATGAAATCTATCTACAATTTTTTGTGTTGTAGGGAAACGGTATCGTCATCATTTTGTTAAAAACAATCTAGCCTTTTTTTAGATTCTATTATAGCTTAGCTATTGTGACCAAAAATGATCCAGTAGTTTGTCTTCTCGAGGTATCATTTTCTCTTCTCGTTCCGGAAAATAATAAAATACAAAATTTAGTCAAAATCGTTTGATTTGCTTTCGACATAAAAATTCGTTTGAACCACAATGTACCCAAAATGATTCATTAGCCGAATTTTCTTGAAGATGTGACTTATTATTATAATCTTCTCCTAATCCAAAAGAGTAGAATACAGAAGTTTGTTAAATTTTTTAAAGCCTTTTTCTAATAACATTAGCTTGTCGCAAAATGTTCCCGAAACCAGCTACTTGAAATTTCTCAAACATGTGACCTTCAAGTGCAAAAAAAAACAATTGCGTTTTCCTTACGAAAATGGCTTTTAGAGTTTTATAGAAAAAGTTTTATAGAATCTTATAGAATTATGGCCTGTTTTTCTAAAAGCTAATTTAAAAGCTATAGAAATATCAGTATAAGTTCAATAAAAATATCTGTAGAACAGAAATTTTTATTAAACTTCTATTAAACACTTTTTCTCTGCAGACATTTCTATTAAACTTCTACATGTATTTCTATAGCTTTTAAACTAGCTTATAGAATTAATTAGCTTATAATTGGCCCTAATTCGATAGGATTCTGTAAAGCTTTTTCTATGGAATTCCAAAAGTTATTTTCGTATGGGACACTAACAAGTCAAAATCAATATAAGCAAATCTGTCCGAACAAGTGACTTAACACGTTCGCTGCCACTCACGGGATAGCGCGGGATATGGCGCCAACGTTAAAGGGCCACTCACGCGCCAGCACGTGATGTGGGGTGATGTTCAATAGCCAGTTACGCGCTAGCACGGGAAAATCTTTCACTGATTCTTTGTTATAAAAAGTAAATCGGCTTCTGGGAAAAACCCACTTCTAGAGTGCGGCATTAACTATCATCAAATCTTCATGTAAGCGGCAGCGATCGTGTTAAAATGATGGAGTCCTGCTAATCAAATGCGGTAGGATACAAAATTAAGTCAAAATCATATTTAAGTCGTTTTTAGAAACCATAACTTTAATCTCTGATCCTTACTGATTCAGTATAACCTAATAATCGTAATTTCATGAACATTTGACCCAACCAATTTTTTTCTCAAACCCGATATTGCTAGAGTTCAAAATTTAATCAAAATCGGTTAAAGCCATTTACTAGATGAAATTAACATGGCTCATAGAGGCTCTAAATGATGCAATAATTGACATTTCTCAAATGATTGACATAGCTGAATTGTTTTCTCATGCCGGGAAATGACATATCACATAATATTGTCGAAATCATTTGAGCCTCTTTCAGATACAATAACTTTGGCCTTGACCTATTGTTACCCAAAATGACGCATTAATCAATTTTTTTTAAACATGCGACCCTCTCCAATCATTTTTTAAGCCCAAGTATGACAGAATATATGGTATTATCGAAATCCTTAGAACCACAATCTATTTTAAATAGGCTTGATTTACAATGACCCAAGAATAACCTGTAAATCGATCAAACTTTTTTTTGTTCGTACTATAATATGAGACCATGAGATGTGTATAGGATATGTTTAAAGAATACAAGACATAAATAATATCTATATGCGTATATGAAACATTTGGTGCATGCAAGCTTTTATAAGTTCAGGGGTGATCTTGCTAAATATCATAATTATGAATTTTACTGTATCAATACAAGTGCCATAAAAATTCAGAATATTTTTTCTTTGGAACTTGCTGCATGAATCCCAACATTTAAGATGTGGATTTAAGCGTACATAAGTGTATTCTCAACTTTTTCTACTTGGTTGCCTCTGCTCAGGGTTTAAAAACTCTTTGCAAATATTCTACACTGTAAAAAATTTTACCCTTTTGTTGCATCGTCACTCCACCGCTTTTATTGTAAATGATTACTTCACCCTATTATGGATCATTCTCATAGGTCAAAAGAGAAATATTCTATAAAAGCGGGGCAGTGACGATGCAGCAAAAGGGTCAATTCTTTTACACTGTAGGTATCTTTTACGAATCCTTTAAATATTTTTGTAATAGTGACTCGTGAATGTATAAAGTATAGTGTTAGATAAACATCATGGTTGTTCTCTATTACAATTCATCAATTTTGTTCTTTGATTGGTAGCCTTTTTAATCAATGGTGTAGAATTGAAATAGAAATAACGTACTCTCATACATCAACAAATTTCCTTATTTTATTATAATGAATATCACTATATTCTTAAATATAACAAACAGTTCTAATGTTCATATATATTAATGTTATTTGGGCTTTGAATTTTGATTTTCATAATGAATCTAATGAAATCTATCCAAATTAAAAAAAATAAATAAAATTAATAATAATAAAAACAATGTATATATGCATACATATTTTTTAATATAAAAAATAGGGTTAATATAGATAGTTATACATTAGAAATAATTTAGAATTAAAGTCTATAACTCGTCTTTCTGTTTGGTTATATTTTTTGCATTTAAATGTTTTAATTAAAACAATTATTAATCAACTTATTAGATTCTGAGAAATGTGTAGTGATGAATTTAAATTAAAGAAACAATGCTGTACGTTACTAGGTAATCTGCTTCATAAAAATAGTTTTTCAAATAAACTGTTAAGCCGTTATTTAAAAATACTGCTTGAGGATTTTTAGCACTTTGGTTTAGAAGAATAGCCTAGAATGGTGGTAGTTTCTGGAGCTTCATTGAATGATATTGCTATATCAGAATCTGAATTTTATATATGATAACGACGAAATTAAAAAAATGAACGAAATAAAATATGGAATCTTATAAGATTGTCATTTGACTAACGGAAATTGATAGCTTATAGTTTCATGTTATTGTCAACACACTAGTGAATTGCAACATACTGAGATAATACAGCAGGTTTTCTGTATGAATTATGAACTATAGGGCAGGCGTAGTTGAGATATTCGCTTGCATTTTACTTTAAAATTCTTTTAAAATATTTAAAATTTTCAAACATTTATTTAGTTTGCTATACTTTATTTTAAATTATTTTATTTTGATTTTTATAATAGATTTTGGTATTTTAATTATTGTGTGACAAAAATATTTTTCATTTATGTCTGTTTAATGTTTAATTCAAGGATACTTTGCATACAAATCCTGCAATAGGACTTTATAATTGAACTAGCAGGCTATGCCCGCTGCGCTGGTCAATATTTCAAAATCAATCGTGGATGAAACGAACTGGTGAATTTAAATTTGTATTTTAAATATTTTGGACCTCCAGCAGCACCTTGCTCATTGCTGAAAACGATTTAGACACCATTGTGATATTAAATTATCTTAAGCGTTGCGCAAAAACCAGCTATTTAGAAGTAACTATTTTAGTTTATTACTAACACTGCACATTTGGAAGCGAAAAGAGACCATTATGGCAACAGGATTTAAAATTTTCCCTTATCTGAAGAAATATTAATTATTACAGTCGTTACCACGGTACAACTTCTGAAAAATTTCTTCACAATTTTTCATTATGTGAAGCCAGGAACCCAAAGCTACTCCCACCTAAAAAGTTTATGTATACATTAAATTTTGTCCGCGCGATAAAAGGCACAATTATACAAGAATCATCTTCAAACTCATCAAATTCTTTGAGATGGTTAATATCTCAGTGGGAATTGCAAATGAGCAAAATCGGCCCAAGGGGGTGCTGATTGGGAAGGGTTCAAAAATTTGAATACCATCTTAACATGGCTTTCAAAAAAAACAGCTCTTACAAAACAATAGCAGGGAAAAAAATAAACATTTTTCGTTACAGCAAGTTGCCAACGATAAAAAAAAACATTAAAATTCTCACTACAACAATTACTCTATTATTGCAAAATTTCCTCCTGAAAAATGAAAATAAAATTATTTGCTCTTTCGCATTTAAGCATTTTCTCTTTAGTTATTTAAGATAAAATTATGTAAATTTGTATAATTTGGCGAACGATTCGGCGAAATTGGTTGACGTGATAATCAAGTAGTAGCCAATTTACACTTTTCATATTTCACAAAAGATTCCTACACCGACATCATATACGCAATAGGTTTAGCACGAATATCTTGCAACTACAATCTGGCAAAATCCTCGTTTTAGAATACCAAAGAAATTCATGTATATTTTATTATTTTCTATCATTTTAAACAGCAATTGACAATAAATAAAAAGTAACTGTAGAACAAAACAACAAATATCATTTCAAAAAAGAAAAAAATGAAAGTAAATAAATAACTTATCATCAGATAAACAACTATAGCTGGGTTACCATATGAGGCAAATAATGCCATTTTGGCGCCAGTGAGATACCTCGATGAATATATGACCAAATCCGTGACAAAATTTCCATTTGGAAAAAACTTTAATCGGTATTTATACTGCATTTTCCCTACTTATGTATAAGAAGAAACTTTGATACAGGTGTCGTGTATGCACCACATTGGCGCAATTTTTTTTGTGGCGCCAATTTGGAGAACTTTGTTTTTAATTACTAATTTCATAAATATTTTTTAATTATTTTGTATTATTTGAAAAAAATAATAATAAATAAAAAAGTTTAATTAATAGCTATGGAACAAAATGATTTATATTATTTTAAAAAACAAAATGAAAGTTAATAAATAGTTTATAAATAAATAAACAACCACAGTCGGTTTACCATGTGTGGCATAAATTCGCCATTTTGTTGCAATCGTGCGAATGTGGTGCGTATATGACATCTGCGCCAAAACTTTAAAAAGTTGCAATTAAATTATTTTACAGTTTGGATGAGGAAGACATTTATACTAAAATTTAAACATTATACGCATTTTTTTTTTGCTATAACTACTATTTATATATTTACAATTAAACATAAAACAAATATCCTAAAAATGCTCTCACACATTTAAAAGAGAGTGAGAGAATTTAGTAATTGTGACCATCGCTCCGGCTTATGCCTTCTTGGTATAAAATCGCATTGTTTGATGACAAAAGTAAATTCAACCACTCAAATAAACAAATAACATACAATTAAAAGATAAAACCATTTTTAAAAGTAATTCTGCTATTTTGTCCTGTAAGACACATAATGGTAGAAATAGATTTTAAAAATATTTATTTTAAAAATAGAAAAATGTTATTTACGTTTTATCTAATAAAATATTTAAAATACATTTTTGTTAGCCTGCGCAAAAGAGAATAGCGAAAGTTTGATTGAAGAAATATTGAAGAGGAAATGGTCAATTTAAAAGACTTGTAAATTTTATTCAGCGGGAATTTTTCATTTCAAAATGTTGAATTTATCTATAGTAATAACGCATAATTGCATAAATTTACTTTGAATTGCAAAAATTTTCCTTTAGTACTTCTAGATTATACCGTCGACCAATTTCGCCAAATTATACAAATCGCCAAACTATTGGCCAGATTATATAGATTGGCATAAATTTTCATTTAACTAACGAAAAACAAATTAGCAGAACATATATAAAAGTAGAAATAAAATGTCGAATTAAAAATCACTTGATGACATAATTAGTATTTATATTATACTTTATGTCAAGTGAATGTGACATTTACGATCATCCATTATTGACATTTAATCTTGGAATTTGGGGGTAGATTTTTAATCGATGGGGTGATCTTTCCTTCTTCAGTTTTTAAATTTTAAAACTCAAATTTTCCCTGTAAGTGAAATTGACGAAATGGCGCAAGAAAAATTAAATTAACAATGAAAACATTTGCAAAAAGAAATAAAAGAGTTATACTCATATCTATATAATTTACGATTGAATATTAAAATATACTCTAAAAATTATCTTTCCCTCACTTGAAAAAAAAAAAAAAAAAAAAAAAAAAAAAAAAAAAAAAAAAAAAAAAAACATTTTGCTATTGCGACCATTAAGAACCTAAGTCAGGCATTAAGTCAGTAGTGCATTTTCGGCTTAAAAACACGTTCTTTTGCGACAAAAGCAAGATGAAAATGGTATAGATACGAATAGTAACTCACAACTTACAGTGTCTTTTACAATCAGATCTGCTTTTTTCTGCTGTAAGTTATATTATACGGAAATTCGATAAAAAAGAGAAAGAAAATAATAAAAAGCGAAATAACTATCATTCAAAATTCATTTAATCAATTTCTGAAATTCATGTTTTTATTCTAACACCAGGGATAAGTCGCCAAAAGTTGAACCAATTGTTATATTTCGCTTTAATTTATTTTTTAAGCATTACAAATATTTTTTTCATTTTCAAGATAAATATATTTTTATAATATTACGCCTCATTTAAGTGGTCTTTCTTTATTATTATTAATATTATCAGTAGTTATTTTCTGCTATTATTTGCAAAATATTTGTAATATTTCTAATAGATATAGCCCTTTTAATTCATTTAGCAATTATAATTTTCGCCAAAAACAGCTACTGGCAACCCTTTTGTCAGAAATAACCGAAAAATACGAAATTTACTACGAAAAATCAGAGTTATCCCTGTAAATTTGAATTTTAAACCTTCAGAAAAATATTTCCTATCGAATGATACAATCGGCAAAAAAATCCATCGGGTAGTTTTTGAAAACACTCGTTTGGAAGTTTCAGAACTTCTGCTTTATAATATATATGATTGGAAATAATGGCTGGAGCATATAAAACCTTTCTCTCTGCTGATGAGTAAAGCCACATCGTTTAACTAGTGAATATAATATGTTGTTTCAATGTTAATATTTTAACCTTTTTTTGTAAGTTCAAAACCTTATACACATTCTCTTTGAATTTAAGATATTTTTAATCCATTTTTGAATGTATATATATATACATAGACGCATTATAACAAAAATGAGGAGTCCATTATGAAATGAAATACAGAAACCGGATAACCATGGAATTGATAGAATTGCACTATTCTCTGCAATTTACTTGAGAGTATATATTACGTTACACGGAATTCAGAATTTAATTAGAAATTACGTCAACAGTAGATGCTACAGTTTATCTTCGAGAGTTGCAAGGAAAAGCCATCATGCTGATCTCCTTTTTGTGCTTTTAAATGCTGCTGAGCATGAACATGCGCGCCAGTCAGAAATTGTAACTTGCTCTGCAAACATGGTTTATTCGTTAGAAAAACTGATTTTTCTTCTTATGGAATTTCACCACGTTGACCACAGTTTTAAAAGATGTTTAATGGAACTTTTCACAAATGATGTCAAGCTAGGAGGGAATGAGGGAATTCATGATATTTTGACGATCTGTGACAAGGGGCGGGGGTAAGAAAAAATGTAACATCACACATTTTGAGTAAAATAAAAAGCATTAAAATTCAGCAAATTAAATTTTGAAGCTATTTTGAAATTAAAGTATTTTTGTAAAACTAAAAGTAAATTAAAGATGAAATTTAAAGCCAAATGCATTAATTTCAATTGCAAATTCGAAAATATGACCGTTTTCATTTGCTCTTCCATATTAATATATTATTACTATTGTATATTAATTATTTTTTTGTTATAAAACAAGTTGTTATTAACAAACTTATTTTATGCAAACTAAGGTGACGAATCATTTTATGGTTATAATCACAAATGTCATAAGAATCAGTTAAGATTTAAAATTAAAGTTTGAAATATGTACTATAGCATTATACTTTGTTCCTTAACTGCAAGTATACAGGGTGATTCATAAAAGATGGGCAGAACTTTAAGGGGTTATAGTACACTTAAAGACAAATAATATTAAATAGGAGACTAAGGGTCCCAGACGTATTCCCAAGGAGATAGGGGGCATTAAAGTTTAGGGTCCGAAATTTCAAATGATTATAAAAAATGGAAAAATTGGTCGATTCGTTTGCGGTTTTTGCAAAAAATTTTCTTTATGCCAGTATTTTCTTGAAATAAAATTTTAAAGTTCAATTTCAAAAAATGCCGATAGGGGGCGCTTTAGACTTTGGAGTAACAAACAACTATTTTTTAACGTTATTTTTTGTATTTCTTTAAATGATTTCGAAAGCTTAGACTTAAACTTAAATTTTGATCTAAAAATCTGAGTCCTAACGAGTAGTTAAGTAGCGTAAACTGAAATTTGAAATTTGAAACCCTTCTCCCTCCAGAACAAAAATCAGTTATTCCCGATCTTTGTGTCGTAGATTAGGCTCTAACTACTGCCGCGTTTTGCTAAAATTATTCTTTATGTCAGTATTTTCTTAAAAATAAATTTTAAAGAAAATTTTCAAAAAATTCCGATAGAGGGCGCTTTAGAGTTTGGAGTAACAAACAACTATTTTATACCGTTATTTTTTGTGCCTCATTAAATGCTTTCTAAAGCTTAGACTTAAATTTTCAGCCCAAAATCTGAATCGTTAGACGTGGTTAAGTTTCTGGGGAGAGGGGTTTGAAATTTCTACTCCTGAGCACAGTTCAGTTTACCATGTCCACACATTGTGTGCTGTGATATGAGGTAAAAAGACACAAATTAGGATTATGTTACCAAAGCATATTTATTAACATGTAATTACAATAAATGTTAAAAATTGTGACCACCAGAGGTTATGCACGCAGAACAACGGCGAAGAATGGAACGGCGAACATTCGCGAAAACATCAGGCTTTTCGAGCACTTCCCCTACAGCGGCGGAAAGTCTGGCGACCAGTTCCTCGGGGGATTCAATGGGTGTCTCATACATAAGAGCCTTCAATTGTCCCCAAAAAAAGAAATCGAGAGGTGAAAGATTCTGGCGAGCGAGCAGGCCAAGCAACAGGACCACCTCGACCAATCCATCTGTTCGGAAATGTGATGTCCCGATAGTTGCGGACGTCTCGTACGTAATGGGCTGGCGCTCCATCTTGCTGGAACCACATGACCCGCCGGATGCGTGGAGGAATAACGTTTAACAGGTCTGGCAGCACATGTTGCAGAAATGTGAGGTATGTTTTACCGTTGAGGCGTTCAGGAAGAAGGTACGGTCCGATTAGGTGGTCTCCGAGGATTCCTGCCCAAACATTGATGGAAAAGCGTCTCTGATGAGCATGTGGATACGTAGCATGTGGATTGACATCCGCCCATACATGTGCATTGTGTGTGTTAAATGTACCTTCACGTGTGAAGGTACATTCATCGGTGAAAAGCACAGTTCGTCCAAAATGCGGATTTAGCGCGTTCTGCTGCAGAAACCAGCGGGCGAATTCAATACGATTTGGATAATCCCTTGGAGACAGTTTCTGGACTCGTTGCACATGAAACGGGAGCAAATGTTCATCCTTCAGTACCCGCCAAGTCATGGACTGTGAGGTATCCACCTGCCTAGCCACTGTTCGTGTACTTGTACTTGGCTGCGCCGCTACTACATCCAGAATGGCTTCTGCAACAACTACTGATTCGTCCTTTTTTGCACGACCTGCATTCGACCGGGAAGCGAGAAATGATCCCGTCTCACACAACTGTCTGTGCAAGCGCTCGAAAGTTTTGCGGTTAGGCAACCGCCTGTTGGGAACTCGCTCTCCGTACATTCGTTGTGCCTCTGCACCATTTCCATCTGCCGCTCCGTAAATTAAATGCATCTCACCCTTTTCCTTATTCGTGAAGGGCACCATCTTCCTATTCATTACTACAGCGACCTACACTTGACTCACCGTTCAGTGGTTTTTATGCCTGAATCATGTCGAAATTTTGCATACGTGTTCTTCTTCTTCCCCATTTGACATTTGCATACTTTCTGTCTCCTTCTTCACCCGGTGACTAGCGTCAGGAATGGAGCTTTAACGTTTGCATGAGCGACGTTTCCAACTGTGCCAGTGCCTTTATGAGTGAATTCCGACTACGCAGTCCTTGACGAAAGTTGTATTTTTGCCTCGTATCACAGCACAGAATCGTTGGGCATGGTTAAGTAGTGCAAACTGAACTATGTTCAGAAGTTGAAATTTGAACCCCCTCCCCTCGCTACTGAACCACGCTCAGCGATTCAGATTTTGAGCTGAAAATTTAAGTCTAAGCTTTAGAAAGCATTTAATGAGACACAAAAAATAACGGTATAAAATAGTTGTTCGTTACTCCAAAGTCTAAAGCGCCCTCTATCGGAATTTTTTGAAAATTTTCTTTAAAATTTATTTTCAAGAAAATACTGACATAAAGAATAATTTTAGCAAAACGCGGCAGTAGTTAGAGCCTAATCTACGACACAAAGATCGGGAATAACTGATTTTTGTTCTGGGGGGAGAAGGGTTTCAAATTTCAAATTTCAGTTTACGCTACTTAACTACTCGTTAGGACTCGCCAGCCCATTACGTACGAGACGTCCGCAACTATCTGGACATCACATTTCCGAACAGATGGATTGGTCGAGGTGGTCCTGTTGCTTGGCCTGCTCGCTCGCCAGAATCTTTCACCTCTCGATTTCTTTTTTTGGGGACAATTGAAGGCTCTTATGTATGAGACACCCATTGAATCCCCCGAGGAACTGGTCGCCAGACTTTCCGCCGCTGTAGGGGAAGTGCTCGAAAAGCCTGATGTTTTCGCGAATGTTCGCCGTTCCATTCTTCGCCGTTGTTCTGCGTGCATAACCTCTCGTGGTCACAATTTTGAACATTTATTGTAATTACATGTTAATAAATATGCTTTGGTAACATAATCCTAATTTGTGTCTTTTTACCTCATATCACAGCACACAATGTGTGGACATGGTAAGCTGAACTGTGCTCAGGAGTAGAAATTTCAAACCCCTCTCCCCAGAAACTTAACCACGTCTAACGATTTAGATTTTGGGCTGAAAATTTAAGTCTAAGCTTTAGAAAGCATTTAATGAGACACAAAAAATAACGGTATAAAATAGTTGTTCGTTACTCCAAACTCTAAAGCGCCCTCTATCGGAATTTTTTGAAAATTTTCTTTACAATTTATTTTTAAGAAAATACTGACATAAAGAATAATTTTAGCAAAACGCGGCAGTAGTTAGAGCCTAATCTACGACACAAAGATCGGGAATAACTGATTTTTGTTCTGGAGGGAGAAGGGTTTCAAATTTCAAATTTCAGTTTACGCTACTTAACTACTCGTTAGGACTCAGATTTTTAGATCAAAATTTAAGTATAAGTCTAAGCTTTCGAAATCATTTAAAGAAATACAAAAAATAACGTTAAAAAATAGTTGTTTGTTACTCCAAAGTCTAAAGCGCCCCCTATCGGCATTTTTTGAAATTGAACTTTAAAATTTTATTTCAAGAAAATACTGGCATAAAGAAAATTTTTTGCAAAAACCGCAAACGAATCGACCAATTTTTCCATTTTTTATAATCATTTGAAATTTCGGACCCTAAACTTTAATGCCCCCTATCTCCTTGGGAATACGTCTGGGACCCTTAGTCTCCTATTTAATATTATTTGTCTTTAAGTGTACTATAACCCCTTAAAGTTCTGCCCATCTTTTATGAATCACCCTGTATACATATTTAATACAGCGTGAAATGTGATAAAGGGGGGGTCTATGGTAAAGTATGACACTTTGAGATAAAGGAAGAGCAGGTTAAAAATATTGAAAAAGGTGTGACTTCATTTTTGGACAGTCCAAATGACACTTAAGACGACTACAATAAGAGCTCTTGATGAACGTTTTTAACAATCTAAAAATATTTACCATGAATGCATTCGTACTTTGCTAACATATGTAAACAGTTGTTAATTCAGTTTAAACTTGACTGATTCTCTCAAATATGAACTGATGAAGTAATATTCTATAATAAGCCGATTTTAACATAAATTTATATATAAGCCAGTTTAATACTTCAACATATCACAGACATTTATGCTGTAATAGGGAGTTCTAAAACTGTATAGTAATAAGCATTTTTAAAGCCATTTGTATCAAGAGCAGTTATTGAATTGGTTTGCCCTTCTGTATCAGGCTTCTAGGCGCTATCATTCTAAAGCGTAATCAAAGTTTCCAAGGAGGTCATCCGTGTCCATCTCTTTTCGTAACGCAGGGAAGCCACGGGGTCAGTTTCTTACGAGAAACCTCAAATCGTTCAGCAAGGTGTCCAGGAAATTTCATTGATCTCCACCCAGCATGCTGTAGGTTAGAAGGAGAGGGCCAACTTTGATAATCACAGATTTTTATTATTTTAATATATGTTGTAGAGAAGAGATCCCTGGCCTCAGGTTGAATGAATTTTATCCAACACTTTTTATCACTTGAGAAACAGAGGGTCTTTTAAAAAAAGGGCCGTTGGGATTGGTCGTAGCACAGTCAGATAAGCAGTAACCAATGCTCCAGTGGATCCGGATACGAAGCTGGTACGCACTCCTTTTGTTATCCTCATTTTTTTCATAAATATACTTGTAATTATTATTTCATAATCTCATTGTAAAATTAAAATTTTGACCAATTTGCTCTTTTTTGTAATTAAATAGTTTTATGAAACATCCAAATATAAATGCAAATCTTTTATTATTACTTTCTTCTATGTTTAATAGAAGAAAGTATAGAAATCGAAATTTTTTTCGACTTCCGGTTTTCGACGGATTTACACATATTAGGGGTCAGAGATTCCAAAAAACATGTTTTTACAAAATGTCTGTCTGTCGTGTGTCTCTGTGTGTGTGTGTGTCCGTATGTCGCCATTCTACTATTAAAAATTGTATGAAGTTATGCATAGAATTGAACGAAATTTTTTTAGAATGTTTTTGGCTGTAGCAAGCAGGTCCTCCTTCAGTTTTGAAATATTCCGCCGGAAGGGGGCGCTGCAATCGCGATTTTTGTGCCATTTTCAATATTGTACCGGCCAAAAGTTTATGAAGTTATCCATCGAATTGAACCAAATATTTTGTGTAAGTGTATGGCTATGATTAGTTGATCCTCCCTGAATTTGAAAAAAATCCGCCGGTAAGGGGCGCTGCTATCGTGACTTTTGTGCCATTTTCAATATTGTACCGACCAAAAGTACATGAAGTTATGCATCGAATTGAACCAAATTTTTTGTGTAAGTGTATAGTTATGACTAATTCGTCTTCCATGAATTTGAAAAAAATTCGTCGGAAGGATGTGCTGCTATAGCGAATTTTATGCCATTTTCAATATTGTACCACCTAAAAGTGTATGAAGTTAGTCCTAGAACTGAACTAAAATTTTTCTATATGATTATTTTTTGGTAAGGCAAGTAGGTCCTCCTTGAATTTGAAAAAAAAATCTGCCTATCATTCTATTGTCTATCGGCTCGTGCAGAGACGAAAATTCGTTTTTAATCCGATTAATTGACTGAACTAGAAATTTAAGGTGAAAAAGTTAGTATGGTATTGAATTAAAATTATTAAAGCATTAAAATGAGTAACTATTTTTTTAAATATTAAAATGTACGTATGAGATGGTAGAAAGTTTTGGGAATGGCACATCCAACTAGTTTTTTTATCATTTAATAATGGGAGCCAAAGGGATGATAAAATTATTCTGTTTTTAAATTAATAAACATAATTGTATTAAAAATAAGTATAAGAATTAAATTGAAACCTACTTTTTGCATATTAAAGATCTTAAGAAATATTGTAAAACGTTTGATTGTTCTTTGAATTATTTTGTTTATATTTTACTGCTTTATTATTTTACTTTGTATTTATTTTCTTTCTGCTTTTATTTTTACTTAAATATGTTTTATTTTATTATAAATAGATGGCACCACAACAAGTTTTGGAATTTCTATTAATCAATAACAGACTATTTTTTTTTAAATATTTTTAAATGATGAGAAATAATAGTTTTAAATAAAAAATGCTAAAGTAATGTTTATATATGCTAACATTGTAGTTGAAGTACGATATTAAGATGTTTAATACAGATGATTAAATTATAAATTATGAAACAAAAAAAAAAGCGAAAAACAAAAACAGACCAACATCGCTTCAATCTCGGGTCCACTGGTCACAGCAAAATCGATAACGGCTGACCCACGATCAACCATGTCCTCAAAGTTAGTATTTAAATTGTGTTATAATATTATACCCTCTCCCCTGTTTCTCAAGAAGTAAAGAGCGTTGCATAAAATCCGTTGAACTGAGGCTAAGGGGGGGGGGGGGTCTCTGCCCTACAACATATATTAAAATAATCAAAATCTGTGATTATCAAAGTTCGTCCTCTCCTTGTTAGACTGAACTATGAATTATCTCGAAGCCCTGTATCATGTACCACATCTTTTACTTGTTTCCATACAAGATTTCTCCCGACAAATATTTAGTTTAAGAACGTTTACTGCATGGAGACTATTATAAATGCTATAATATCAGCTACATACTACCAAAATCAATTTGAGAAACATTCGATTCTAGGATTAAGCGTATTTTGTCAAGTACAGTTTTGTCAATAAACAGAAATGGTGAATTTTGGGGACGAAAAATCCCTCATTATTCCCAAAAGTCCTAGTTTGAGCAACCATTTCCACAAAATGGGACATTGAACGTTCTTTTGAAACAGAAAGATTCTTACAGATCTTTATATGGGCATTTTACGCGAAATTGTATCGCTAAAATTGCGCATCAAGACTATAAACAGCTTAAGTCTTTTAAACTTTCTATGAAGTTTTTATGATCATTTCATGTCATTGACCCAGATGTTTGCAAATACCAAGTAAATGGCAGGCCTTGAAGTCACTATTTGAAAGTATTAACTCCTTATAACTTTTCTTTATCGAAAGTACTTAAACAAATGTGCTGTACTAACGACTTCTAAGTAAGGGGAAAAAAATTTTTGTCACGTATCACGAAAACGTGACAAAAAGCAGGTAAAACGATTTTTAAAAAATTCAAAAATCTTGCATATTTAGAATTTGCTGGCTCGTAAAATTTTTAATTGTTTTTTTTTTCTCATAAAAAATGCATGACCCTAGGAATATCGAAACATTCAAGTTGTTTGAATTTTTTCTTTATTTTGCGTGCTTTGAGTGACATTTTTGTGACACATCTCGAGTCTTTCTCACTTATTGAAGAAGGGCATTGTTTGTATCACAAAATTACGCAATATAGAATTAAAACAATAGGGGAAGATGGATACTTCAGCCATTTTTTTAATTTTAATTTTTTTTAATTTTTTAGAACAAAATAAAATATTGAAAATAAAAATTTGATATTTTTTCTTCAACTGAAAACCACTTTCAATTAATTTTGAACTATTTTTCTATGTCTAATAAATTGTTACTGTTTCTTTTACATCGTGGCTCAAGTATCCCTATGGAGGGGATACTTGAGACAGATGTCACATTCGCACCAGTATTTTGCAAAGAAAAAAACCGATTTACTATATACGCGAAAAAATACATTAAACCTTTTTCAAACAAATTTCGTCAAATTTTCTGGTGTCGTTGTGACATTTCAGAATTAAAATTCTGTGGTAGAAAATTCTACCAGCAGAGCTCAAAGGGTTAATCACCATACTTTCAAAAAGGTACCAAGGTATGTGATTTCTTTTTTACATGTTCAGAACTATAAATATGTTACCATGTTGCCAGTTTTAGAAAGAAAAATTGACCAACTGTAGAGATAATAGGGGTGGCTCAAGTATCCCATATGCTCAAGTATCCCCACTCTCCCCTACATTTCTACTGTATGTGATAAAATTCTGGTTGCAAAATAAGCAGGAAATTTCAATATGAGACTTTTGGAATAGGAGAATTTGGCGCAAAATTCGCTTTAATTAATAATTAAAATGCATAAAAACATAATTAATGTACATACATTGCTTAAAGACGAGTTAAAAATGCACATTTAATTGTATTTTTATGAATTTTAATTACGGATTGTCAATTTTGTGTGCAAATATTTGCTTTTTATCTTAAACTATACTGTAAAACATTTGAGTAAAGTCACACCATAAAATGGGTCTCAGCTTTCTTGCCTTTAATTTTATGGAGTGATTTTTTTTTCACCTATATAATGGTGTATTATAAACATATATTACTGGTGTAATATTACAATATTACACCGGTTATATCGGTTAAAATACTCCTTAAAATTAGAGGCAGCAAAGCTGCCACCCATTTTATGGTGTAACGTTACTCAAATGTTTCACAGTGTAAGACTTGTTGATTGTATATTGAAAATACCACTTTTAGAAATTTTTCAGATATTATTACAATATTTCCATAAAATCTGTTTCGTTTTCTTATTTAGCAGCGTAATCTGTGTGCATGACATTTTAAATTTCATATAACGGAAAATTTACTGGTTTCAAAAGTAAATTGCTGCAATCAGTGCATTTCTATCAGTTCTCTTTTTAATTATAAATTTTTTCAAATGCACTCATCAGTTTGGTAACACACAGTACATAAATATATTTATTTATATATTGTTGCAGCGTATATAGGGTTCTTTCGATCTTATGGTTAGACAACTTCAAACTCTTTTCTCTTAGAAAAGTAGAAAATAATTTATTTACAGACCTTCAGAACAACAGAATCTTCGAAACTCACAAATATTACAAGATATTCCAAAATAACTGTTTAAATCTATCGAACAAGTACAAATATAGGTCGCAGAGACTCTTTATACAATGTCTCAACACTGTATCACATTCAAAACAACGTAGATAAAACTCAATACATCAAGCAAACTTGCTTGGACAATCTCTAGTAGCTCACTCAATGACTGACTGGTAAATAATAACAACAGCTCGCATCGCTTCTCTTCTTATATAGGTTCGGAGCATGTGCGGGAAATTTCTAGAACCTACTCGAAAAATCCACGGAACAACAAACAGTATATCTAAGGGGGGGTTACCATAAATAGGGAAGGGTTACCATCGCGAACAATCGCCAAGTTTGTCGCCAACTTGGCGATATATCGCCAAATTTGGCGACCAAAATTAGTCGCCAAAAGTGACGCCAACTTGGCGATATCTCTAATATTTCGTTAATCTGCCGTAGACATACACTGAAAATAATAGACAAGTTTGCTTGATAACAGAGACAATGTAACTAAAACTAATATTAGTAAAGAAATGGAGCTTAATAAGATTATTTACATTATTTTACAGTACAAACACTAACTATTTACAAAATTCGTAACACTACCCCCTCCTCAAAGACTGCACGTCCCGGGCAGTGCAATCCCTGAGTTAGAGGAAAACACTTAAAATAAACAAATAAATAAATAAATAAATAAATAATAACAATAATAATAAGATTTACATAAATAAGAATTAATTACTATTTACATATTTACAAAAAGTGACTTTCATGACCATGGTCTGAAATTCAAGTTCCGAATTTCTAATCTTTTTCGCCAAAATAGGGGGCTAGCCGGTTATAATGTATGACCTTGGGCTTGGTGTGTGGCGATTTTCGTATGCGTACGACGACGTCATTCAGCCTGTTGACGACTGTGTAAGGACCGTCCCAGTTTCTTTGTAATTTTGGCGACAGTCCCTTTCGACGTATCGGATTCCACAACCAAACTTTGTCACCTTCGTTGAACTCATGTCCTGTTGCCTTTGTGTCGTACCGTGTCTTCATCTTTTCCGTTGCCAGTCCGATTCGGTTCCTCGCTAGACGATGAATCTCCTCAATCCGTGCCTGGAGTTCACCCACGTATTCTTCAGGCGACAAAGGAGCGTCAGGAGGACTGCCAAACAAAAGATCCGCAGGCAGACGAAGATCACGACCAAAGAGCATTTGAGAAGGGGTGTAACCAGTGGCCTCATGAGTGGCACTCCTGTAGGCAAGCAGGAAAAGAGGCAATTTCTTGTCCCAGTCCTGTTGGTCTCTAGACACCAGGAGAGAGAGGCTATTTAGGATGGTACAATTGAACCGCTCCACCATGCCGTCCGATTGAGGGTGTAGAGGTGTTGTTCGAGTTTTGTCCATGCCGAGTAGTTCACACATTTCCTTGAACACAGCCGAATCAAAGTTTCTTCCTTGATCAGAATGGATTTGAAGAGGAACTCCGTATCTGGAAACCCAGTGTTGAACCAGTATGTCTGCTACGGTTACCGCCTCTTGATTAGGAATGGCATATGCTTCAGGCCACTTAGTGAAGTAGTCCATGACAACGAGGATGTACTTATTGCCATCAGATGTTCTAGGAAGTGGACCCAGGATGTCTAGTGCAATTCGTTCGAAAGGAGCTCCTACATTATAACGTTGCAATCGTCCACGGGTGCGCCTCTTTGGACCTTTACGTGCTACACAGGTGTCACAAGTTCGACACCACTTCTCCACGTCACTGCGAACACTATTCCAGTAGAAACGCTCTCGAACCTTCTGCAGGGTCTTCATTATACCAAAATGACCTCCTGTGGGACTACCATGCAGTTCTTGAAGGACCATAGAAATTCTCGACTTAGGGAGTAATAGTTGCCATCTACAAGTTTTTCCGTCGTCAGACTCCCATTTTCGGTACAAAATACCGTTCTTCAAATGTAGGGAATCCCAGAGAGCCCAATAGCGTTTAGTCGTAGGATGGTAATGGGCCATGTCTTGCCAGCTGGGCTTCCTGTTGGACTCCTCTTTCAGCTCTAGAATTGGCTTAATTTCAGGATCAGCAAGTTGATCTTTACGCAGGCTCTCGTCACTCCACGGATCTTGTGATGATGTAGACCCAGTTGTAACTTGTCTTACTATAGGACCTTTGACATTAAATTTCTTCTCAACCCGGTCGCAGTATCTACAATTCTCTGAGCAGGGTCTTCTTGAGAGAACATCTGCATTTCCATGTGAGGAGCCTTTTCGATGTCGTATCTCCATATCGTACTCTTGAAGTTTTTGTATCCACCTGGCTATCTGGCCTTCAGGGTTCTTAAAATTCAATAGCCAAGTTAGAGAAGCATGGTCAGTTCGGATCAGGAATTTTCGACCGTAAAGATAGTGATGAAAATGGTCTATGGCTTTCACTACAGCAAGAAGCTCTTTTCTTGTTACGCAGTAGTTTCGCTTTGCCTTTGACAAGCACTTGCTGAAATAGGCGATAACACGCTCCTGGCCGTCGATTTCCTGGGACAGTACAGCGCCAATGCTTTCGTTGCTTGCATCCGTATCAAGTATAAACTGTTTATCGATTTGAGGATATGACAGAATCGGAGTGGATGTTAAGGCCTCCTTAAGCTTTCCGAAAGCAGCGTCACATTCCTGTGTCCACATAAATTTTTGATTGGCTTCTGTTAATTTATGAAGTGGTCTTGCAATCATCGAGAAGCCTTTGACGAATTTTCTGTAATAGGTGCATAATCCTAGAAAACTTCGAAGCTGGTGAACATCTGCTGGACGATTCCAATTTTTCACAGCCGATATCTTCTCTGGATCAGTCCTAACTCCTTCCGCCGAAATGATGTGTCCAAGGTAGGCGACTTCATTTCGAAACAAACTGCACTTCGAAGGGCTTAACTTCAAATTAGCTACCTTTAATTTTTGTAGCACACGCCTGACGTTGTTAAGATGTTCATCAAACGATTTTCCTATGATTATGATATCATCTAAATAAACAAGACATGCTTCATATGACAGCCCCCGGAGAACCGTTTCCATAAGCCGTTCGAAAGTTGCAGGTGCGTTACATAGACCAAAAGGCATTACCTTGAACTGCCATAATCCTTGTCCCGTTGTAAAGGCAGTCTTCTCGCGGTCGTCCGGGAGGAACTCTACCTGCCAGTAACCACTCTTCAGATCCAGAGTCGAGAACCAAGTGTTGCCCGCAAGTGTGTCGAGAGTGTCGTCGATCCTTGGCAGAGGGTAACTATCCTTTTTAGTGACATCATTCAATCGGCGGTAGCCTACACAAAATCTTGTAGAACCATCCTTCTTTCTTACTAATACAATGGGAGACGCCCATGGACTTGTCGATAGTTCGATGACGTCATTTTCTTCCATATCTTTAATTAAATTCTGCACCTCTTCTTGCTTGGCAAAAGGTAATCGTCTAGGGTGCTGTTTAATAGGAGAGTGATCTCCCGTGTCAATTCGGTGTTGTGCCATTTTAGTTCTTCCAAAGTCTTCAGATGTTTGGGAGAATAAACTTTGGAATTCCCTAATTAAATTTTCCGCGGCGTCCATCTGTTTTGGATCTAAGTCTGTATTTTGTAACAAATCCTTGACTAAATTATCTGAAGATTTCTCAGAGTGACTGGAATTTTGACTTATGCACGTCACAGGAGCACACGATGCTATCACCTCTCCTTTCTTGATAGTCTTCGTCTTATCACTGATGTTAACAATTCTGACTGGAATGGTCTTTTTCGAGAGGTCTACTACAGAAGAAGCCACTAATACTCCTGCTTGTGTACTCTTGTCTTCTGGATAATCTATATGGCCAAATCGGTAATTAGTTTCATTTTTAATTTCAGCTGGAACTAAAAATTCTGTTCTTGGATCTAGATTGATGTCTTCTTTGGCTATTACTGTTTGTTTACATTCAATTTCATTATTTAATCCAAAAAGACTTATTTCTTCAAATTTTGAGAGCATTTTGTTATTTTTTGAAATCAAGCTTGAAGCCAAACTTCTTCAGAAAATCTTGCCCGATTAAGCAAGGATCTGTTATGTCAGCCACATATGCCGTATGGTAATATTTCGTTCCTCCAAAGTGTATGGTTAAATTGGCCTTTCCATATATGCCAATCTTGTCGCCCGTCACAGTTTGCGGGGTAACGCATGGTGGAGTCCAGATGAGTTTAGATTTCAATTTTCGAGCCAAATCTTCTTTTATTATTGTAACATTGGCTCCTGTATCGACAATCATACGGCACCGAATTCCGTTAATAAAGCCTATCACATATAATTCTTTATCACCGCCGCTCATTTTTGATATCTGGAGGATCTTCAGGTGGGGCTTTTCATTCTCTGGCAACCTCCGTCCCGCGAGATGGCCAAAATTTAGTTTCCCTGCTGACTGTTTGAATCTATCTCACGTTCGTGGATTTTGGGGCAATTTCTTCGGAGATGTCCTGCATCACCGCATCCCCAGCACGTGAGAGTCTGTCTTCGTGAGCTTGTTCTTCCATATTTTAAGGCTTCAAGCTCTTGATTTAATTTCCTAATTTCTTTCAAGACGTCGATTTCAGTGTCTGAGCTTTTGTTCACCGTTGCCCCTCGGACTGAATGACGATCTCTCCGGATGGCTTGTGTAGCTGCTTCCAACTTTAAGGCATATAGTAATGCAGGCTTTAAATCCTGTACATCTGCCATTCGTACCGCTCTCTGCACTTCTGGATCTTTTATTCCGTCTACAAAATATTGCAGTGAGAGCATTTCCCGTACATTTGTTGGACAGTCACTGAATGCTAAATTTGCAAGCCGTTCAATTTCCGAGGCAAACTCTTGAAGGGTTTCACTCGATTTTTGATGGCGGCTCTTCATTTGTATTCTCGTATAATCCTTGAAGAATTTTTCGCCGAATCTCATTTCAAGTGCACAACTTAAAGTCTCAAAATTGAGTTGCGTCATATCGGGCAATGTTTGCAGCACGTCGGCGGCTTCTCCTCTTAAAGATGCTGCCAGTTGACAAGCTTTCACCTCGTCACTCCATTTGTTCGCTTCAGCTACAATGGTTAATTGGGTCTTGTAAACTTGCCAGGAACTCTTTCCATCGTATGTCGACAGCTTAATGTGCTCGGGAGAAGCAGGCGGATTCCTAAATTCTTCATAATTACCACTAGACGCTGAAAGTTTCTTCTCAAGATCTTGTATTTTTTATTTAGCTTTTCATCTACTTCACCTAGTATTTTCTCTTCAACGTTACTGATTTTCTCTTCAACGTTACTGATTTTCTCTTCAACGTTACAAACTTCATTCTGAATTTTCTCTTCTACTTCCGCCATTTTCCTTTCCATTTTCTGTTCAACATTACTAACTTCATTCTGAATTTTCTCTTCTACTTCCTCTATTTTCTCTTCTACCGAGCCTATTCTTCTCTCTACCGACGAGAACTTTTCTTCTAAAGTTTTCTTCATTTCTTCTTGGCCTTTATTAATCTTTTCAGTCACATCTTCTTGGCATTTGTTCATCTTTTCCGCCAACTCTTCTTGGCCTTTATTCATTTTTTCTGCCAACTCTTCTTGGCCTTTATCAATTTTATTTGTCAACTGTTCCATTCTTTCTTCGTTTTTATTCATTTTATCCGCCAACTCTTCTTGGCCTTTATTCATTTTTTCCGCCAACTCTTCTTGGCCTTTATTCTTTTTTTCCGCCAACTCCTCTTGGCCTTTATCCATTTTATTTGATAATCCATTAATAGCTTTCAACAACTCATTCAGTTGCTCTTCCGTTGCTCTCGTTTTCGCCATAAGATCCCAAATTCTGACACCAAATGTTGCAGCGTATATAGGGTTCTTTCGATCTTATGGTTAGACAACTTCAAACTCTTTTCTCTTAGAAAAGTAGAAAATAATTTATTTACAGATCTTCAGAACAACAGAATCTTCGAAACTCACAAATATTACAAGATATTCCAAAATAACTGTTTAAATCTATCGAACAAGTACAAATATAGGTCGCAGAGACTCTTTATACAATGTCTCAACACTATATCACATTCAAAACAACGTAGATAAAACTCAATACATCAAGCAAACTTGCTTGGACAATCTCTAGTAGCTCACTCAATGACTGACTGGTAAATAATAACAACAGCTCGCATCGCTTCTCTTCTTATATAGGTTCGGAGCATGTGCGGGAAATTTCTAGAACCTACTCGAAAAATCCACGGAACAACAAACAGTATATCTAAGGGGGGTTACCATAATAGGGAAGGGTTACCATTGCCAACAATCGCCAAGTTTGTCGCCAGTTTGTCGATATATTGCCAAATTTGGCGACCAAAATTAGTCGCCAAAAGTGACGCCAACTTGGCGATATCTCTAATATTTCGTTAATCTGCCGTAGACATACACTGAAAATAATAGACAAGTTTGCTTGATAACAGAGACAATGTAACTAAAACTAATATTAGTAAAGAAATGGAGCTTAATAAGATTATTTACATTATTTTACAGTACAAACACTAACTATTTACAAAATTCGTAACAATATTAAACAAAAACATAATTTGCTGAACAAATTAAAAAAACAAAATTTATTTCCTACACTATTTAAGCCCGAGAAGGGACAGATATTAAGGTAATTGATTTATTTATTTCTACAGTGATTATTAATTTTTTGAAAAAAATAAGTTAAACCAAGTGAACATTAAAAAATAAAAATGAAATTCAAACAATATGATACTTAAACACCCTAGATCTTAGATTCCGCTCAAATGATATCGAAATAAATCTTAGACTTTTTCTGAAGATTTGCTTTTTAGACGTCTTTTTTTCCAAACTCAACTTGCAAATATTGGTAGTGTACATTTTGTTTTATGTTTATAGCAAGTGCAAACAAAATGAATAGGCAATCTAAAAAGCAAATGTTCTGAAAAAGTTATTTCGATATCATTTGAACGGAATCTAAGATCTAGGGTGTTTAAGTATCATATTGTTTGAATTTCATTTTTATTTTTTAATGTTTACTTGGTTTAACTTTTTTTTTTCAAAAAATTAATATTAAATGTAGAAATAAATAAATCAATTACCTTAATATCTGTCCCTTCTCGGGCTTAAATAGTGTAGGAAATAATTTTTTTTTAATTTGTTCAGCAAATTATGTTTTTGTTTAATATTTCAAGTTTTTAAATAACTACTGCATTCAGATGAACTCATTTCAAAATTAACTGAGGATATCATCAACAGGACTTCCTTTATATGGTATCGTATCACAATTACTGATGTAATTTACCCAGAGCCGTACCAAATAGTATGTCTCATTTCTAAATCGTTAGTTTTTTTACATATAGAACTGAAATCTGTACATGCTTCCTGTCTTACTACCAAATATTTCAAAATATCTGTTTCTTTTCCAATATGACGGCATAAAAATGCGCCTTTTAATTCTTAAAATGAATTTCACTTTTTACGATGTCCAAAATTAGATGTCACTTCGGCGAATTTTTTTTCTTATGAATTATGACGTCATATTCGACAAAAAACTCGTCTCTATACAGGGATGTCGTGGAGGGTATCCGGAGGTATCCGTCATATGCTTTCTGGATTTTTTTAAGGAACACCGTATACCCTCTGTTTCTTAAGAAAGCTAATAGTATCTACACTCTAAAGTATAACTTCTGCTTTGAACGTATACGCTCTGCCCTCTGTATTTTTATGACTACATCACTACCTGTATATTACTGATATTTATACTTAACAATCAGTATTGATACATTGTGTATATTGCACATAGTATCAATCAAATGTATTTATTTTTTTTTATGTAGGACATCATATTTATTTATTTTCTGTATTTCTTTAGTTAGAAACTTCTTGATAAATTAATCAATGTTTGAATTGAAATTCTGCCCAAAATTGGAATTTAACTTCGTCAAAATTTCAACAGTGAAAAACATTCATACCACTATCACAACTCTGGGCAGGGTTCGACGTTAAAAAGATGGGGACAGATGTCATATATGCAACACGGTGGCACGATTGGAACAAAATGGTGGTTATGTGTCTCACATGCTAACCCTCCTATCATTGTATATTTAATAATAAATTATTTTCTTGTTACATTCTTTTTTCAAATGATATAAATTGTTTTACTCTATTGTTTTTACTGAACTTTTTATTTATCACTATTTTTTTAAATAATAGAAAATGATTTAAAAATATTTATGAGACTGGTATTTGAAAACGAAATTTTCGCCAAATCGGCGTAAAAAATTACGCCAACGTGGTAAGTATTAGATATCTGTGCAAAAGGCAGAGCGTTATGAATATTTCAAATGAGTTTACATTTTATTATTTCATACAAATAATGAATCAAAACAGGTTTATAAAAATATTAACTTGAAACATAAAAAAAACAGTTACTTTTGTACCAAAACTCTTTGTGATGTTTTAAAAATTAAATCGTATAGTGTCTTATCATTTTAACAATCATCGGAATAATAAATTTAATACAAGTAAATTCAAAATTAAATTTTATCCAATGATTAATTATTTGTAATTTTACAAGTTTAGAAGACAAGCGTCTAGAGATCACACTTTCTCAATTTGATCCCGCGGGGGATCGGCCACTGCGCATATCGTTCCCCGCATGACGTAGCGATTTTCGCGGATTTTTGCATACTGCACATATATTTCCGTGCATGGAGATTGTAGTATTTCTTTGATGAAGAAATAGTAATAAATTTATTCTCGCGCGCGTTTCTTTCTAATCATCGCTCCATTGATGAAGATGTAGTATTTCTCTAATGAAGAAATACATTTATATTATTACACAGAAATATATTTAGGGTAGATGTGCCAGTAATGCCCTTAAGGAATTTCTCTAAAAAATAATTTTTTATTAATAATTATAATTATTGTATTCCAATTTTTTTCATATTATATTAATCTTTCAACAATATTTAACTAATCCCATAGTTACATTTCCCAATAGAAATAAAAATTTAATTTTAAATAATAGAAATATGTCTTAACACCCAAAAGCCCAGTAATGGACCACCTATGTTCCAGTAATGGACCGCCTATGTTCCAATAATGGGCCACCCTACAAAAAATAACAGATAATTGTTTTTAGGTGCATTCCTAATTATGTAAATACATAGCACCTATTGTTGTCGTTCAGTCCGTCCGTCTGTCTGTCTGTCTGTCTGTCTGTCTGTCTGTCCATCTGTCTGTCCGTCTATTTGTCTGTCTGTACGCATATAACAACGCAAAAACTATCCAACCGAATCGTTTGAAATTTAAAACATATAATTATTACATAATTTTGTCGCGTTATTTCAGATCTTATGGTAATAAGATGCATAAATCAATTACAGTAACTATCAAAAGTATTTCGTTACATTACAGTCAATGGGGAAAAACGTTGCAAATGCATTTTAATGGTGTTACACTCATTCGAACATAATAAAACTGACATGAACTTATGACATATATATATACTAAAATGTAAATTCTGTACAATCTGAGATGCAAAGAATATTTATTATTAAATTACAGGGCCACACAAAAGTATTCCACTACCTAATGCTATACATCGAAACATTGTTTAGGACATGTTTTAATTATATTAAACTATGCCCCATTTTATGAATATGATATACGTTGCTGAGGTGTAATGAAAATTACTTCCTATATGTTTATAGGAACACAAAGAGTTCAACCACTGTACTGTATCCGAAGTATTGTCTACTATATCAGGAAGATCTGTATATTTTTAAAACTTCATTATCGTACGAACGCACTTCATTTGCTACGCTTCATGTGCAATTTCCATCTTGTTTCAATTGTATTTTGCTCCAGAACTTAATGAAAGCATACTAATAAAACAAAATATTAAAACTTAACCCTTTGACGGTTAAAGCACTTCTATTCATAAAATACTAAAATGATTGAATGACACCGGAATTTAAAAAAAAATTTATTTCATAATATATAAATGTTCTTTTTACGTTCTTTGTAAAATTAAAATTTTCAATTAAAAATTCCGGTGTCAGTATGGCATTTCGCAATTCAAATTAAGTGGTATTCTGGGCGCGTATACGCGCTTATAACCACGAAAGGGTTAAGTTAGAAATTCATTGCATTGAAGGATTTATAATGAAAAAACATAAAACAAAATATTTAAATTTAAGTTATGAATTTATTTTAATCAAGGATTTATAATGTGGATATAAAACAAAATATTAGTGATATTATTAACTTTTTATTATTAACTAACATTAAAGGATTTATATTGTAAAGATATAAAACAAAATATTTAAATTTAAAGGATTTATAAGATAAAGACAATGTTTTACTGAAATCATGTTTAGATAAAATAAGGCATTAAAAAAAAGTTTCCAATCTTCATTCATATCATTATCTAAATGATGTGCTGTGCAACTATGAAATATAAATAACAGACTTTCAATTTTATTATTCCTTTCGGATAGTCCAAACTATTCAATATGGAATTTTAGAATGCATTTAAAATGATAAATGTTCTTGCACTATCCAACCATTTTCAGATAATCATATAGCCCATCAATTTGGCACAGATTTATTCTACAATTTCACTTCAGAGATACTTATATGGATATATTATCACGAATGGAACAATCTCATTATTTTCTGAAAAACATCCCATAACAGTGATTTGTTCTTTTTCGTTATTTGGTACTACATAATACACATCTTTAACTGATTTTGGCCCCAAAATTTTCCTTGTTTTAGGAGCACAAAAGAAACATTGTTTTAACCTTATTGAAAATTCTCCTGTGTATGCTTTAGAATTCGGAAGAAAATATTAATAATATCTTCTTCCAAATATGATTTTACATTTCTGAACCAACTTAAAACAACCTCTTTTGTAACGGCACATCTAGATTTTGTCAAATGTTCTGCTTGTTTTTTGTACTAATTTTGGATGACTTTTTAAAAACAACTATTTATAAAGAAATTGCCTTTTTTAAACTCTAATAGGTAAAATTTAAGTATTAAATTTGATTATTTAGCTTTTTAGTTAAATCAAAATATTTTATCTCTACTGAAATTACACTTTTTGTATTGGTCACTTGGGTGGTCCATTACTGGAAAATCACGAAATAAGCAATCCAGTAATGGACCATCCCTTCTAAAATCTTAAAAATAAATAAAATTTTGTAAATGGCCATTGGTATATTAAATTCAATGTTTTAAATTATTAACCAAACAAAAGCATTCAAATTTAACGAAAAAATAAAAAAGATATACTAAGTAAATAAAGTCAGCTCTTAGCATGTTCATTAAGATTTTCAGTGAAAAATAGAAAAACTGTGAAACTTTATTTTCTGCTTCCTAATTGTTTTGACGAAAAGTGTAAAAAATTAATTCAGCTTATAAAGCATTCAAGGTGGAGTTCAGAAAAAAATAATAAAAGCTTAACTATTATTTATTATTTTTTATAAACCAAAAAGTGCGAGGTGGCCCATTCCTGGAATGTGGTCCATTACTGGCACATCTACCCTATTATACATTTGTGCACGTAATCCCTTCATCGATGGCGCGATTCTCCTTCATTTTAAATGCATACATATTTATTTATTTTAGTTTCTTTCTATTTAAAACTGTTAATTGTTTTGATAGATAATTGTAAGATTTTCCTTCCAATTCCTATTACAAAAAAGTTAATGAAATTTGAATTTCCATCAATATAGTTTAGTGGTACATTTTTGCCAGTACTTGGCGAAAAAATATCCAAGTTGGTATCCAAAAAAATTACTCAGCATTATTTGACATTTCAGACAAAGCAGTATTAATAGCAAGAAAATAATTATAATAACATTTAAATACTTAATTAGTTATAACAGTAATTGTTTATACTCTGTAATGATAAAAAAAAATCATATGCATCACTAAACTATACTAATGGAAATTGAAGTTTCACTAATTCTATATGCCAAATACTTTTTTTTTATAATATCTTTGATATAATAATTACTTCTTCATGAAGAAAGGCTATAAAAAATCTTTCTTTTTCAGGTTTACAGTTTATGTACATGTTGTTATACATTTCTTAATTTTTTTTTTTAAATAATCTGACTTATATCGTAATTTTGTAATATTTTCTAATTATAAACATTTTAAACATTCTAAACAATTACTTAACTGTCACTTAAAGATAAATGAAAAAAAAACATATTAAATAATATTGTAAAAGAAAAATTACATAGCATCAAGATATTGGAATTTATTATTCATAACATTATTTAATATATATATATATATATATATATATATATATATATATATATATATATATATCAGGACACAGATGTCATATATGCACCACATTGGCGCGATTTTTTTTTCTGACGCCAGTTTGGCAAAAACTTCGTTATCAAATATCAGTTAAATATATTTTTTAATCAATAGAGTGCAACAAAATGGCGATTTTATGTTTCATATGGTAACCCGGTCATTGTTGTTTAGTTATTTATAAATTGCTTATTTACTTTGTATTTCCTTTTATAAATCGATATAAATTGTTTTGTTCAATTATTATTAATTAAACTTTTGTAATTTATTATTATTTCCTAATTAAAATAATAGAAAATGGTTAAAAAATATATATCTAACTCATATTTGTCAAAAATATACATTATGCACGGAAATATATGTGCAGTATGCAAAAATCCGCGAAAATCGCTACGTCATGCGGGGAACGATATGCGCAGTAGCCGATCTCCCGCGGGATCAAAATGAGAAAGTGTGATCTCTAGACGCTTGTCACCTAAATTTTTTGTGACAAATCATAAAATAAAACACTTTATTTAAAATTAAAACACTTTGAAAATTCAAAATACTATATTTAAAAACAAAGTAACATATCGGATTTCGGTAGAAAATGGGCCGATATAGAGTTAATACGTAAGTACTATCATTCAAATCGAATGTGAACAAATATAAACAATAATGTTTACAAATAATTATTTTAAATTTCCAATTTGACGATTTTTTAAAATCGCTTCTAAACACAAGCGTCTAGAGATCACACTTTCTCATTCAAAATTAAATTTTATCCAATGATTAATTATTTGTAAAGTTACAAGTTTAGGAGCGATTTTAAAAAATCGCCAAATTGGAAATTTAAAATAATTATTTGTAAACATTATTGTTTATATTTGTTCACATTCGATTTGAATGATTAGGTTAATAGATACTTACGTATTTACGCCACCGCAGCAGAAATGACTCTATATCGGCCCATTTTCCACCGAAATCCGGTATGTTACTTTGTTTTTAATAATAGTGTTTTGAATTTTCAAAGTGTTTTAATTTTAAATAAAGTGTTTTATTTTATGATTTGTCACAAAAAATTTAGGTGTAGATTAAAAATCGCCAAATCTGTAACTGTGGTGGCGTTAATACGTAAGTACCGGTTAATAGAATTGGCTAATTTATTGCAGTGTGAAAAGTCTTACGCCAAGTAGTCATTATATCTGCGGTTTAGCCTTAAAAAATTGACAGGAATTAAGTTTGAAGGCCTAGTTCTGCAGATTTACTAATTTCATTACGTACCAAGGATGATATACTATTATTTTTTACTATTATTCTTTAATACTCTTATTTTTGAAGACTTTTATTTATCTTAATTCATTTTTATTCTCTTCGAATATATAAGGCGGGGAAATTTTTAAAATGTGGTATAAGTACAAAATCCCGGCGCAAATATTTACGCACTGGCTTTGGCGCAATTTTTTTCTGATGCCAATGTGTCAGAAACCTCGTTTTCAAATACCACTTATATATATATTTTTAAAGTTATTTTCTATTATTTTGAAGAAACAATAAATAGGAAAAAGCTCAATTTGCTTATTTTCCATATTTCTTCAGTTAAAAATCGTCTTGATCCATTAATCAATATTTCAAAATGTCTCTTTATTATAAAAATCATGCTTGATATTTATTTTCTGTAAATGATTCTTTTTCTTGGTACCAAATGTTTCAAAATCTCAGTTTCATTTCCAATATGAAGTCTTAAATATGCCGTGTTTAATTCTTACAAGAAAAAAAATCAATTTTATTTTTCTTTTTAAATCACGTAAGAAACTCGTTCAATGTTAAATCCTGTATTAAATTAACATTAAGGAGTCGCACTGGAAATAAATATAGCATAGCACTACCGTGCTATGCTATAATATGGTCATTATCAAAATACTCAAAAAATTTCCTTGCTATTTCATTTTGTTTTCATACTGTTAAATTTCAAAGCAGAAAATCCTTCATTATTTCATATAATTATTTATTCGTAAAAAATCTTATTCATGATAAATCTTATTCTTATTCATGCTTGTATACACGATGAGGATTTTATTTCCTTTTATATCAAAATTTTAAGCTGTTTGGTTTTTAGCACTTTCCAACAAAGTTGAAAAGTGCTTATGCATTCGGTTTGTCTGGCCGTCTGTCCGTCTGTCCGCGCTCTAACTCCCGTAAATATACTCGGATTGCTATGAAATTTTCATACGTTATTGAGGTTTACCCTAGCACGAACCCTATTGAAAATGAAGTATCTACCATGATTAGTTTATCTACAGAGAGAATCAAAAGTTTCCCATTACATTACGGCCTATCGGGAAAAATCGTTAATATACTCGGATTGCCATGAAATTTTAGGACGTTATTGACGTTTACCCTAGCACAAGTCCTATTGAAAATGAAGTTTCTACCATGATTAGTTTATCTACAGGGCGAATCAAAAGTTCCCCATTACATTACGGCTATGGGGAAAAATCGTTAATATACTCGGATTGCCATGAAATTTTGGGACGTTATTGAGGTTTACCCTAGCACGAACCCTACTGAAAACGAAGCATCTACCATGATTAGTTTATCTACAGAGAGAATCAAAAGTTTCCCATTACATTACGGCCTATGGGGAAAAATCGTTAATATACTCGGATTGTCATGAAATTTTAGGACGTTGTTGACGTTTACCCTAGCACAAGTCCTATCGAAAATGAAGTTTCTATCATGATTAGTTTATCTACAGGGCGAATCAAAATTTTCCTATTACATTACGGCCTATGAGGAAAAATCGTTTCAAAGGAATTTTAAAGATGTTATACCCTGTCAAACATATTAAAATATGCATTCTATAAAACATAAGGTGAAAATGTGTTATTATTCATTTACAGGGCCACACAAAAGAATTCCATTAGATAATGGTAAAAGGGGGAATTGTGTGACATATTTTAAATACATTAAGCTTTTCCATGTATAATAAAATTGATATATGTCACTGAAGCTTAATATAAATTATACGCTACTGTCTTGCATAATATGAAGTACATAGCATTTACAGGGCCATACAAAAGATTTCAAATAGTATATTCTTTCCGAAGTACCGTATATGTGTCCGATGATGGCTGATGGAGGGATGAAATGTATTTTAATTATGATATTCGCGTTTATATTTCGCTAAATATATGCACATTATATGGTGTGTATAAATGTTATAGTTGATATACAGGGCTACCCAAAAGAGCTCACCAACGTTACTGAATACAAGCTTAAATTATTTAAACGTGGTTCTTAAATAAGCTATGCATTTTTACGCTGAGCTGCATTCAATTTACTGAGAAATGTTTGCATAATATAGATAAAGGGATATACAGGGCCACGCAAAGAATTCGGTACATGGACGCCTATGAATGATGATTTATGAGAATGTGATTTCAGTTGTTTTAAAAGTGTTTTAGTTTACAATAAATTTTAGCCTAATGCTGACGTGTAATAAAGGTACAATGTAAACTACAGGGCTGAACAAAAGTATTCAAGTATGTTTCCGTCTATAGTATAAATTGCTGAAAAAGTAATTTCAAGCTACTGGGTATTTTCTTGCTAAGCTAAATTTTCCCATTATATCAACTGACATATGAAATACAGGGCTGTTCAAAAGTACTGGAATGCATATTTGGGTACATTTGGCTATACACTATTATTTCCCTAAATAACAAAGTTTTGTTAAATATTTCATTAAGTGTTGGAAAGTGCTTCATAATCTATGCATAACGCATGATTTTTCTTACTTGTTTTAATTTACATCGCTGTTCGCCAATTAACGTGCCACAATGGAATTTTAAATGCTTTAATGTTTGAAAGCATTTTCTATTTTTAAAAGCTTCTTTGTCTAATTTTTAATGGATAAATACTTGTTAAATAGAGATTTATAATATACTAAGAAGCAATTGAAAAAAATACTATGTAATTTATGGTTAATTTGTAAACTACTGAAGAAAAAACGAGATTCAAAATATTTGAATGAATCTTTTATATTTCTAAGTGAATCAATTTAAACTTTTTTTTTTAATTGCAGATTTCGTAAAAATGTATTTTACGCCAGGGAATATTTTTAATTATAATCCATTTTTATACGTTTATGATAAAATTACGATAAATTTTCTTTAAAAAAATATAAAAAGTTTCATAAATTAAAATGCTTCTTTGTTATTCGCTCTTGAAGAAAATTTTAATTCAGCATAACTAGATTTAAAAAGAGCGAAAAAGTAAAAATAAATATTCATTTGAAAAATCATGTTCAGTTAACACTATTTAAAGAAAGCTGTTAAAAATATATAGAGATGAGAGTACATTAAAATTCTTTATAAATAATATTATTTTTTATGTAGGGCAATTTAATCGTTCTTTTATTCACACTTTGAGTTATAACATAAATTTTCCTTTAAAATTCGATTAGTTAAATGTGGATTTTGTTTTCACATATTTTTAGATTTTATAAGAACATATATAAAAATGGTATCAAATTATGAAACATCGAGATAAGAAAAACAGATCTTTTTTAATATTATATGAACTATTATTTAATATATTATGAACTTTAATTGCTGAAACATTTTTCGTTTCAGAATAGAAATTTAATGAAAATAACTAACCACTGTAAATAAAAATTTGAGACATATAATTCATACTATTTCACTACTCTTTAGATAAGATTTTACTGTTTCATAGACAATAGAAGATGAGTTTGCAATGCTTGCTATTCTTTTAAAATATAAATTAAACTATACGTATTACTACACAAAAATCACGTTAAAGATTAATTAAGACTTATTGTTATAAACTTTAATATGACTTGTATTCTTATAAACAATATTTTGTACTTATTGATTATTTTTATTACTTACTAGCTGACCCGCCCGGCGTTGACCGGGTACGTAATAATAATGTTAAACGAACTTGAAATTTTTATGATTTTATCTTTAACTCGAATATGTGTAAATACACTGTTAAAAATTTGACCCTTTGGCTGCATCGTCACTCCACCGCTTTTATAGAAAATGGTTACTTCAACCTATTATGGAGCATTCTCATAGGTCAAAAGAGATATATTCTATAAAAGCGGGGGAGTGATGATGCAGCAAAAGGGCTAAATTTTTTTACAGGGTACATTATATTAAATACGTGCCCCCTGACTGTGTCAAAAATTGGTTTAAAAGAACTAATATTTAGCTGCAAAAATACCCAAAATGACTGCAATGGGAAAAGCAGGAGGGAATATGTGTCTAACGATTGCGTGATTTTCGTTTTAAAGTGTTGATATTTATTCTTAAAATTACTATTAAGTGACTAAACTAAATACTTTTTTCACATAGATATCCCAAGTGAAATACTTTGAATTTCAAACTAATTATATCACTCTTAAATCCGACTATACCTTGAATGAAATCGATTCTCGATGATTAGCTAAAAGGTTAGTATATAGTATTATAATTTCAGAGCCATTTTATAAAAATAGGTGTATATTTTTTATCAAATATGCGTAATGTTCATTCTGTGAACAAAATCCTAACCGTAACCTAATTGTATCGTAATCATAACTTGTCTCTAACCTAGCTGTATCTTAACAGTAACCTAACTGTAACTTAAATATACCATAAATGTAACGTGCCCGTCACCTAATCATAACCTACCCATAATCTAACCACAACCTAACCGCAACTTAACCTTAACCTAACTGTAACTTAACCATGATCTAACTGTAACCTAACCGGAAAATAAATATAACAAAAGGCTCACCGGAACGTAATTGCAACCTAACTGTTACCTAACCGTAACTAAGTTCTAATTTAACACTAACTATAAACGAAATATCTTAACCATCTCGCACTAAGTACTTAGTTTCACTTTCCACCGCTATGGAGCGCATTGTGTTTTGTAGAACATCCGAATTTTAGGTTCGGATTAGATTCATGTTCATGGAAATTATTTTGCCTTCTTCGGATACGGTTATGGTTGTTTGGAATATTTTTGTTCAGTTTAGATTCGGTTCCATTCAGATTTCGTGGGTTTTTTTTTTTTTTTTTTTTTTTCCTTCAAATGGGATTTTTAAGTTCGGGTCGGGTTGTACTTATATGGAAATTATTTTACCTGGTTCCAATGAGGTTATACTTCACTGAAATATTTTTGTTAGGTTCAGATTAGGTTTGGTTCAAATTTCGGGATTTTTTTTTTTTTTTTTTTTTTTTTTTTGGTTTGGATTGGGTTTATATCGATGGAAATTATATTGTCTTGTTTGTATCTGGTTATAGTTGTTTGGAATATTTTCGCCGGATTTAGATTTGGTTCGATTCAGATTTCAAGTATTTTTTTTTATCGATTTTTAAAGTTCTGGTCGTATTCATGTCCAGGGAAATTATTTTGTCTTGCTCGGATCCGGTTTTGGGTCTTTGGAATATTTTTTTCGGGTTCAGATGTCGTTCACTTCAGATTTTGGCTTTTTTAATGGAATTTTTAGGTTCAGGTTGGGTTGCGCATCAACGGAAATTATTCTGCATTGTTCGAATAAGGATATGCTTCTCTGGAATATTTTTGTCAGATTCAGATTTAGTTAATTTTTTTAAGGTTCGGATTGGGTTCATGTTCAGGGAAATTTTTTGTCTTGTTGAAATCCGGGTATGGTTCTGTCGAATATTTTTGTCATGTTCATATTTGGTCCGATTTCATTTTTTTTTTCAAATGAAATTTTAAGTTCGGATCGGTTTCATATCCACGGAAATTACTTTCTCTTATTCGAATCCGGTTGTGGCTCTTTCGAATATTTTCATTGGATTCAGATGTAGTTTGCATAAAATTTCAGGTTTTTTTTCAAATGGAATTTTTTAGGTTCGAGTCAAATTTATGTTCACGGAAATTATTTTGTCTTGCTCTTATCGGGTTATAGTTCTTTGGAATATTTTTATCGATTTCAGGTTTCGTTCTGGTCATTTTTCGGGTTTTTTCAAAGACAAATTTTAAGTTCGGGTCGGGTTGCATATACACGAACATTATTTTTCCTTGATCGGATTGGGGTATGCGTTATTTGAATATTTTTGTGGGATTCAGATTTGATTCGGGTCAGATATCAAATCCATAGTTTTTTTTCAAATGGAATTTTTAGGTTCGGGTCGGGTTTATGCTCATGGAATTTTTGTCTTGCTTGAATCGGGGTATGGTCTGTTTTTTTTCGGGTACGTGTTAATACGCCTAAACATTATGTTTTTCTACAATTATTTTAGTGACTTTTTTTGATAAATAATTTATTTTCCTATTTGATAATTTGTTACGGTGTATGAATCGTCTGCCGATTCGAACAATTGTACGTCAAAGAGCCATTTCATTTTTGTTTTAAAAACAAATTAAAGTCTTAATAAAATTTTAACTTAAATAAATGCATTCAAATTTAATCAATTATTTAAAAAAAACTGCTAAAAAGCCTCATATATACATATACATATATTAACTGCAATATAGCTAACCACAAATACATTCTAATGTACGAAGTACCAACGATCTGACGTAACAGCTATGTTCAAAAATCCTAAGTTAAACTGACATTTTGCCAGTCTATGAATTTTTAAGGTCTTTGGGGAAAAAAAAACATCACTTTTGAAATGTGAAAATCTCAAATTGGTTTCTTTTATGGAGTAAAAAGAAATTAATAGAGTGGAAATATTATATCTGGAGGTCATGCTTAAAAAGTAACCCTACATTAAGTCCAACTAAGTACCAACAAAAGCACGTGCTTCGACACGCTTATCAATTGAAACAGGTTTAAACCCGTATTTTTTTCTCTCGTTTTTTAAAAAAGAACTAATTTATCGCTTCACCGGTAACAATTTATTAATTATTTTATCATATGTGCTTTAAATATAAATATAGAAAATAATTTTAACGTTTTGCTTGAAAATATAATATTATTTTGTTAGTACATTAAAATCGTCTGCAGTCAGAAATTTATATTTCAGATTAATATACAGGGTGATTCCAAATTTTTTTTACAATAACAGAGGGGTGATAGTACACATCAAGACAAACAATATTAAATAGGAGACCAAGGGTCCAAACCGTTTTCCAAAGGAAATAGCCGCCATTAAAGTTAAGGGACCAAAATTTCAAATAAACATAAAAAACGGAAAAATCGGTCGATTGATATTATTCTTTTTGTCGGCATTTTCTTGAAATAAAATTATAAAGATATATTTCAAAAAATGCCGATAGAGGGCGCTTTAGACTTTGGAGTAACGAACAACTATTTTTTGCATTTCATTTAAAGTTTTCGTAAGCTTAGACTCAAACTTAAATTTTGAGCTCAAAACCTGAAATTGGGAGAGGTGAAGTAGCACAAACTGAACTCTGTTCAGAGGGTTCAAATTTCAAATGATTATAAAAAACGGAAAAATTGGTTCATTGATTTGCGTTTTTCACTAAAACTATTCTTTATGTTGGTATTTTCTTAAAAATAAATTATAAAGATAAATTTCAAAAAATGTCGATAGAGGGCGCTTTAGACTTTGGAGTAACGAACAACTATTTTTGCCATTATTTTTTGCATCTCATTAATTGTTTTCGTAAGCTTAGACTTAAACTTAAATTTTGAGCTCAAAATCTGAATAGTAGGGAGTAGTTAAGTAGCACAAACTGAACTGTGTTTAAGGGGGGGGGGGGGGGTCAAATTTAAAATAATTATAGAAAATGGAAAAAAATGTCGATTACTTTGCGGTTTAAAATAAAACTATTCTTTATGTCAGTATCTTCTTGAAAATAAATTTTAAAGATAAATTTAAAAAAATTCCGTTAGAGGGCGCCTTAAACTTCAGAGTAACCAACAATTAATTTTAACCATATTTTTTTTTTTTTTGTTATTAAACACTTGCAAAAACTTATTAAATGTTTTCGGAAGCTTAGATTTAAACTTAAATTTTGAGCAGAAAATCTGAATAATTAGGAGTAGTTAAGTAGCGCAAATTGAAGTGCCTTCAGGAGATGAAATTTACCCCCCCCCCCCCCTTCCTCGAACGCGATTCAATTTTTCGCTACTTAAACACTCTCAACGATTCAGAATTTGAGCCTAAAATTTAAGTCTATGCATTTGAAAGCATTTAATGAGATTAAAAAAATAACAGTTAAAAATAGTTGTATGCTATTCCAAAGTCTAAGGCGCCCTCTATCGGAATTTTTTTTAATTTATTTTTAAAATTTATTTTCAAGAAAATGCTCATTTAAAAATTAGTTTTAGCAAAAACCGCGAACGAATCGACCAATTTTTCCGTTTTTTATAATCATTTGAAATTTGAACCCTCTGAACACAGTTCAGTTTATCCTCTTAACCACTCCCTACTATTTAGATTTTGAGCTCAAAATTTAAGTTTAAGTCTAAGCTTACGAAAGCATTTAAAAGATGCAAAAAATAATGCCAAAAAAGAGTTGTTTGTTACTCCAAAGTCTAAAGCGCCCTCTATCGGCATTTTTTTGAAAATTATCTTTATAATTTATTTTTAAGAAAATACTGACAAAAAGAATAGTTTTAGTAAAAACCGCAAATCAATGAACCAATTTTTCCGTTTTTTATAATCATTTGAAATTTGAACCCTCTGAACACAGTTCAGTTTGTGCTACTTAACCTCTCCCACTTTCAGGTTTTGAGTTAAAAATTGAAGTTTGAGTCTAAGCTTACGAAAACATTCAATGAGATGCAAAAAATACCGGCAAAAAATAGTTGTTCGTTACTCCAAAGTCTAAAGCGCCCTCTATCAGCATTTTTTGAAATTTATCTTTATAATTTTATTTCAAGAAAATGCCGACATAAAGAATAATTTTAGTGAAAACCGCAAATCAATCGACCGATTTTTCCATTTTTTATGTTTATTTGAAATTTTGGTCCCTAAACTTTAATGGCGGCTATTTCCTTTGGAAAACGGTTTGGACCCTTGGTCTCCTATTTAATATTGTTTGTTTTGATGTGTACTATCACCCCTCTTTTATTGTAAAAAAAAAAATTTGGAATCACCCTGTATATTACTTAAGTTTTCATGCATGATTTTAAAAGAATATTTTCATCATTATATTTTAAATATTTATTTGCATGCAATTATTAAGTCATAAACATTTTTCATCTACGTTATAAAGTATTTAAAATTACATTAATGAGGGAAACTTTTAGCTATAAAATTTTTAGTTCGTTTCAAATGTTTTCAATATCTTATTTAATTTTAATTTGATATTTAATTATTGCTAATTTTCCAATTTCCTTCATTTTAAAAGCGAACATTTATTCTAATAAATAATAATAGAACAAAGACCATTTTAAACATTTGCTATTTTCTCTTGAAATATGCTTCAATTGTAATGCACTTCTTTCAATTCGTCTTATAACACATAATCCCTTCCACGTCCTTTTTTTTGGCACATTAAAATTTGATCGATAAATGGTTTCATATCGCAAAACGTTTTTGAGGCTTATTTCACCTCCACTTATCTTATTCCTCCATGAGTTTCTTTAATTCTGTCTCAGCTTTCTTATGACTTCTGCGAAAATTTTTACATAACCAACCAACCATAAAGAAACGAAAGAGAAAAAAAATGGGTGAAAGATGATTTTTTATGAGAGTGACCTCTTGATTTTAATTAATTACTCAGTTAATAATTGGAATTTCGAAATTCTGAAGCTCAGGTGCATCAGGAGAGATATTGGGCTACTCTCAAAATAATTTTGAGCTTCGTACGTACTGTAGATTTTTCTAGCCATCGCAGACACACAGACACACACACACAGACAGACAGAGCGTTTTGTTCTTTTATTAGTATAGATTAATTATGCATTTTTTTATATTTTTATTTTTATTTTATTTTATTTATTTATTTATTTATGTTATAAGGAGATGTTTCCGTGTTCTGCAAAGGTAATTAAGGATATTCTTCATAATTTTTTTGAACTGGAAAACAATGAAAGAAATACATAGTTATATTTTGAACGAGTATTATAAATACATAATAAAATAATATTTTCACAGATAAGTGGATACAAAAGTACAGATTGCGAAATCTACTATCATTTTCCTGTTTCTATTAACTTAAATACCAAGTTAATCTTGTCATTCAGTATAGAATTATAGCTCAACATGAAACAAAAGAGTTTACTTGTAATATGTGCCTAAAATAAATCCCCCAGACACTTTACATTGGGAATTTTTTTTTTTCAACGCCATTGCGTTTATTAATTACACTGTGCAACATGAAAAAATCCTTTAGATGACATATTTGTTTCTTGCATGTTTTTGGCTGAAAATAATGAATCTGTAATTGCTTTTGTTTATCATTGACCATTTTTTTTTTTTTTTTTTTTTTTTGAAAAATCTAGATTTTAGTCTTTCACATATTTTCTCTTTTAATTCGTATGCTTTTAAAATATATTTAACTTTCTTATTCTATGGAAATTGTGTAAAAATATGAGGAACTTATTTTGTTATGTGTAGTGAACTTACATTGAGCACTACATTCATAGCAAAAAAAAAAAAAAAAAAAAAAAAAAAAAAAAAAAAAAATCATGACACTTGCGATTTTAGATGTTTTGTTAAATATCTAAAAATATACATGAGGAATAACTCCGAAACTCCAGATATATGAACAAAATAGTACAAGTCATATATTTTTGCGAAGATTTTTTTCTGAAATCCCGTAGGGGACCGTCAACTAACTGAAAATGAACGAAGATCTTTTGGATAATCCTGTCAAAACTAGCGTAGTAAAAGCTTTTAAACTGCAAATTACGATTAAGTGGATTATTGTAGTAAACTGTGTTCATTTTTATGAATATAGTAGGTATATTAATAGAGAAATTAAGGTTTTTATAAAATGGTCCCAAATTTCGTCATGTTTTTTGGTTATAATTTGCAAATTTCTTAATAAAGAACAATGTTCTTTACAGGTAATATAACAAACAACATTGCACGCATCTTTTTCCTTCATTTGGGCAATAAAGAATTTTGATCTTATTCTATCGACGATAATTTTCAGAATTTTCCAGCTATGTTTTTGAGACTTTTACAAAAGTTGCGGAATACATTTAGCTAACACATTATGCAAAGTATAGTTTGAATGAGATTAGGCATGCGCACTGAAACTTTATTTAGTAAACCTGTTCATTTTTTATGCAATTTTTAATATTTTTTTAATTTTGATTGCAGGGTGTTGTATTCAATTTTGTTTGTCATATTTCCTGAAAAGAAAATTATTTTTTATTGAGAACTCTGCAAATTATAAGCAAAAAACTTGGTGAAATTTCGGACTGTTTTTTAAAAAAAAACTTAATTTTTCTTCGAGTATACACATGCTACATTCATAAAAATAAACACATTCTATTACAAAGAGACAATCATAAATTGCAGTTTGAATCCTTTTTCTGCATTAGTTTTGACAAGATTATCCAAAAGATCTTCGTCCTTTTTCAATTTGTTGATGGTCCCATAAGGGATTTCAGAAAAAAAAATCTTCGCGAAAATATATCACCTTCACAATTTTGTTTACATACCTGGAGTTTCAGAATAACTCCTCATGTATATTTCTAGATATTTAACAAAACGTCTAAAATCGCTAATGTCAAGATTTTTTTTTCTGTGACTGTAGTATGAAAAACTTATAATCTGTACTTTAGATGTAGAGTTGGACACCAAGATAAGTCCTGAATTCTACATATATTCTACAAGTATGGAATAGTAATCTACAAAAATTCTTACAAGAAAACCGTAACAGATTTTAGCTTGATCACGTAATGAAATGTTCCTTTTGTTTGGCAGATAGTAGAGTAACGTCCCCAGTAATCGGCCTGCAGCAGTGTTTTGCACATCCTACAAACATGTCCTAAAATAAGATTTATATCCAGGCTTTTAAAAATGCAAGACCATATACCAGTTATATGCTCATTTACTTTATAGATTATAACTTTGATTTATGCTACTAAACGACAATAGTGCCTAGGAAAGAGAAACAATTATGGCTTCTATCAAATTAGCCATTTTTTTGCAAATGCTTCTTCTTTGGCTTAAGGAAGGCATGCTTTTCAATTCATTATTGTCTGATTTATAATATATATTAAATTTTAATTGACAACAGTTTTGTTTAAAAGGGTTACTTTAATTGTATAAAGTATTTTCAACACACATGTTTGGGTTTTTGAATTAATGATAGATGCCAATTAATGGTGCTTCAATTTTGCTAGTTCCAAGTAATTGGCACCCATTCCAATTACAAGGAATTCGCGAGGAATTTGAGATTAAACCACTTATTTTGGAAGTACTTTTAAAGTTATAGACTAATTTTGTTTATCATTTGTTTTTATTTGAAAATATGAAATATTATTAGTAACTGGAATCCATTAAAACTTCATATGACAATTACTGGAGACAGCATGACAATTACTGGGTATTAATATAAGTATATTGTATAGTTTTAAAGGGCTCCCATTTCAGACTAATATGCTGATTTCTTACTCTCAAAAATCTGAAATATGGCATCTTCATCTACAGTAAATCCATTTAAAGCGATTAAACCCAATGCAAAATGTAAAGTTTTTTTTTAAATATTAACATGTGTCAATTACTGGATCACAAGGTGTCATACATTGGGGCTCTAAGTGCCAATTACTGGTGATATCAGCAACTTTTTATAAATATATTTTTATAACAATACTTTTTTTTTTTTTTTTTTGCTTTTAGTAGGCAAAATAGATGCACAGATATGCATTCTTTGATTTAAAAATATTTCCAAGTAAATATCTTATTTCTTTGTAATGAAAATTAAAGTAAGTTCAAAGACAAATTCTTAATGTGCCAATTACTGGGGATGTTACCCTAGTATCGTAGGTCGAAGTATTTTCTTTAAAATCCACACTTACGCTGTGATTTAGTTCCGAGTTTAGACGACTAGTTCCTCATCATGAATGTCTTCTATATCTTCAGCTCTAGGTAAATATACAGTTGATGCTGAGGAAGTTAACTCAGAGACCCAAACCATCAAGATCCTCGCCTTAACCATCTACACTTCTGAAACGTTCACATCATGGAATCACGCAAGCAAAACTTAGCAATCTCGTAAATAACTTAAAATTTTCTCAAAAATATTCAAAATTTTTGGGTTTTAGGTTCTAACTTTTAAAAGTTAGAATCTATCAAAGAAAAGTGTAAAAATAACTTCATTTAGAAAACGATAAAGCTCTTTTGTAGGACATTTTGTAGAAAAAGAAGTCTTCGTATATTGCTGTTATGTGAATGGCCCATTACCGGTGCTGAGACATGAACATAATCCAACAGATTGAACTTGTTTTTAAATTACAAACTTAGTTTTAAAAATTTGATACTCCATAAGCAATATCGTCCCTTAAGAATAAGATAGTTCTATCTAACCGAAATTCCCTTTGCAGTTAGTAAACTTTGAAAATCAGCATGCTCTGTTCGTACATCCAATTAAGCTTTCAAAAATCTTTTGGCATCAATAAGTTTGTATGTGGGGATAGACATCATTTCTAAAACATCAAATTTCGTAAATAATATTTTCATGGATTATTTTAGATTAAAAAAATGATAGAACCATATTATTCTCAAATGTTCGTCATGCTTAGAATAACAGAGTTGTATCATAAAAGAACCATGGTATTCCTAATCTGTGAAACTTTTTACAGATTAAAAGATTGAAATTTCGATGATAAATTCGAGCATACATGAGGAGACAGCAAAATTTCATCAATAACTATATTTTAATATACTTACAGGAAATTGGCGTTTCCACTTATTCTGACATTTTCACAAATTTAATGAATTTACATAAGTTAAACATTATTTAATTAAACACGAATTATCTTAAGTATTTATTTATGTTAAATATAAATAAAACCCAAAAGCTCTCCTTTTTAGTGTGCAATATCTATAAGGCTTAGGGGAGTAAAAAAAGGGAAAGTATGAAAATTAAGACAACATTTTTATTATATTAAGTGAAGTTTTGCACACACTTATTATTGTCTTCTCTGTATTTCTGAAAGTAAAAGTCGTGAATTATTTGTAAATTAAGCCCTTATTTTAAGTAAGATTTGTTTAGTGTTTGTTCTGTTATAATGAGATTAAATTTTGGAAAACTTTCAATATGAGATTTTTATTTTAACTTTGACATCATGTGAGACTGCACCACTTGAAATTTTATCTCACTTACTATTAGTTAAGGAATCCCGTTTTATAACCGGATTTTTACACACTATATAAAATTATTCCTGACTAATCGAGAAGTAGAATTGTTTATGCATCCTAACTATGCCAATTGCTATAAACAAATAAGATTAAAAGTAGTTCTGTTCTGGGGAATTTGTGTTGGTGCTTAATCTGTTTTACTTATCTAGGCAATCAGCCACTTTTTTTAATTACGTAATCTTTCTTATTTTGCGAAAATTTGTAATTTTTATTAAACGTATGTTCCGAAACTTGTTCTGACTGTTAAATTTTCAAGGGTTTAAGCAATTTTTAAATGTTTTAGTTTGCATTTGTCAACGATCTTTCTTTTAGTATTAACATGCTGTTTAGATTTTCTTCGGATCTTAAGACGAGGCATCGGCCCTAGGATTAATTTTATTATTTAAAGATACTTTAACTTAAAAGAAAAAACAGTTTTTTCTAACATTCGATTTGAAGGAAATTTCATTACTTACGTATTAACGTCACCGCAACCGAAATTGCGCTAATGCGCCAATAAAGAGCAGCCTTGTTGTTCGCACGCGCACGCAGTTATATTTTGGGCTCCTTCTTGCCTTGTTGTTTGCTGACTTTTGACGCCATTTTTAGTGCTTTTTTGGGTTTTTTGCTCATATTTTGGCACCATTTTTTGTGCGCATATGAACAACAAGATTGCTCTGTATTGGCGCATTAGCCCAACTTCTGCTTCGGCGGCGTTAATACGTAAGTACCGAGATTTCTTTACCGGTTCTTTTTTAATTGATTTATTACAAGGAATTTCTAAAGCTGGTACTTTCTCTTAACTGTCGTAACTCTCCACACAGGATTTTGTAGTTAATTCAATCATGATTAATACTTTCTCCTTGCATGGATCATAACTATTAATCAAATAATATCAAACACAATTTCTTTTCAAAATTATAAAACCATATTTAAAAGGATTTTTAATGATAAAAATTTCTTCGATATTTCATCAAAAAAGATTTGTTTATCAGAATAACTTATTCTTTCACACAAAGAACAAAAGATCGCATCTTTTCATAACATATTATAAAAAGAAATGAAATTAATTGATATTATATCACATGATATGCTGTCTGGGATTACTTAGCACTTGAAACTGTGTTATTATAGTTGTTTTTGACATTTTCTGATAGAACTACATTAATCTCGAAGTTAATGATAAATAGTAATGTTTTGATACACAAATGATTCACAGATACTAAGAGAACATTTTTATGCCAGAAAGACATTTTAAAAAAATGGCAGCTATAACTTCATTTTTCTAAGGTAACGATCTGTGTCTGTTCCTGCAGCATATTCTATATGTGCATAAGAAACTTAATAAGTTAGGAATGTATTCTAAAGTTAAGTCAGTACACTTAATTCAAATGGCTTGAAAGCCATTGACATATTAACAAGCTTGCAAAGGGATACACTTAATTTTGCTGCTTTTGCTAGCTAATCTGATCTGGGAAATTTCAAATGAATCTTTCAAGGCTTACAGACTACGTGTTTTATTCCCATCTTATATCTTAGTGCTGTTCTGTTATCAAGGATACACCAACAAATGTTTAATAAAGAAAACAAGCAAAAATCATTTTGATATTCGTGTCTTCTACTATAGCAGCTTTGATACATTTCTCAAGAATCAATTTATAAAAATATTAGATGTAGTTCTCTTATAAAAACTATATGTGATGAACCATGTTTGTTTTGATATACAAATTAAGCAACTTTTGTTTATACATAATCATATAGTTTCATCTAACGAACCGAAAAAAACTCTCGCCAAAAATTATTGCATCGACTCTTGAATTTCATCTATTTCTCCAGGAATACACTAATAGAAATTTTTTTTTCATTATTTCAAAAAAATTTCATAATTTTTTTTAAAATAATACTTTACTATTTTAACCTTTTTTCTTTCAAAAAGTAACTTGTAACATTAAAATAATTTCAAATGTTTTCTTTTTGTTGTTTTTGTTTGTATGGAATAACATTAATTCGTGTAATTTATCGATAACTTCCAGTTTTTCTTCATTTTTTTATCAATAATACTACTTACCACTTAAGTTTTTTTTTATGATGTTGTTTTTATTTTCGTGTTTGATACTCTTGTATTTCAAAAATTAGTTGTTCCAGGTACATTAAATCCTGTTTTAAGCTCACTGTTAAAAAATTTGCAGCATTCTGTCCAGTCATTTGACCATTTAAAAAAAAAAAAAACTGACGTAACCGTAATTTAACTGTATTCTGGCCATAAAATGGGCAAAAACATGTTCAAAATGGCAGAAAATGACGGTTGTTTTACCGTTTTCAATAAAAACGGTCAAATGACTGGACAAAATTATGCAAATTTTTAACAGTTTTCTTATTAGAAACTTTAATGCACTACCAACCCAAAAATTCGTGAATCTCTGATAATTAAAATTAACAAAAACCGTCAAAACTACAGTTCGTTTCAACAACATAGAAGAAACAAAAGTCGCAAAAACGCCACAAGATACCTGCAGCTTGAAGGAAAAGCCATAGTTTGTCGTGAAATTTTTCCAATTATTGACCGCAGCGATTTCTCGTCGCTTCTCTGAACAGATCAGATGATTACTATTTTATTGAAAGAAGTCGTCTGTATTTCCGCCTTTCCAAGCCATTTGTCTGACATTAGCCTATATAGTTTTTTAACGACATTTTTTTAACCTACAGTTTGTATAAACAGTCCTACATTTTGAAAATTATTTTGGGCATGAAAAATTAAATTTATCAAGATCATTTTCCTTGATCATGTAAAACATGAAGCAACAGATTAAATATTATTAAATAATAAAAAATATAAAATTTCAATGTGATGTGATGAATGAATTTTGATCTCATACTGTGTTAACTCGAGTGTACAGCTCATAATGTAGATTTTTAGAATAATAAGACAAATCATTTTAAGTAAATGTAACAGGATTTGAATGATTTTTAAATTTAATCATAGAGAAATTCAATTTTTCCTTTTTTTTAAATTAATCAAACATAGCAATTTTCTCTATCCTACGTCTTTTATTAAGAAAAACGTAAAAGAATAATAACTGTTATAGAAATTGGCTACAAAAATCTCGTTCTCTTTGTAAGTCACATAAATCATATTTTTATTGTGATTTCCAGTTTGGGCTTTCTTGTAACTTATCCCTTGTAATTTGAAATTATTTTACGTACTGTTTTGAAACATCTAGAAAAAAAACTTGCCTAGAAAGAAATTTTTTATTATTATTATTTTGTAAAGATTTGCTGAAATGCTTTCCGCAGAAACGTTGATTAAATTTCAAATGAATCTTTCCAGGCTTACAAGTTACGTATTTTATTTCCATGCCTTCAGAAATTATGACGGTTATAGACAATCGGAAAGTTTTCAGTCATACATATATAGTATTTGAGATCAGACATTTTAAAAAAGTTGAATTAAAACCGATAAATGGATTAGATAAAATGTTTTTGAAAAATGTTGGACGTCATTTTTTTTTTAAGCAGAAAGAATAAAGTGTGTTTTGGGAAATAAAACGTAAAAGAAATATTTCGAAATCCATTAGATGCACAGTAGATTATAAAAGTAAACATTTTTACAAACAAAAATTGCAGCAAAGTTTAAAATATGCTGTTAATAGAAAAAAGTAATTGAATAAAATCCATTTCCAAAATATTTCGTTCCTCTATGTACTTTTGAACATTTCTTTTTTAAACAATGTATTTCACTTATTTAAAAAAAAAAAAAAAAACATAATCATTTTATTAATGGTAAATACAAATTAATGAAATCGTTTTCTCAAAAGATGCCAAAATTCAAAGGTTTTTTTTATGTTGAAATGCGTACTACCATGAATTTAAAATATAACAGAAATGTTATTAAGACATTATTTTTATTATTATCGTTTCTAATTACCAGTGGTACTATCATTACCAGTCGCAGTATATTCCTTATCATCATCATCGTCAATAGTAGTAATTGTAATAGTAGAAAGTAGTTGTTGTAGCATTAGCAGTAGTTGTTGTTGTAGCAGTAGTAGTAGTTGTTGTTGTAGCAGTAGTAGTAGTAATAATGAATAGTCGCAATAATACTAATTGTAATGGTTATTCAAAAAGTATAATTTACTAGAAACATACTTTTATTAATCTGTGTTTCTTTGCTTTTTAAAACACTCTTATTTACAATTTCAGATTTTACAGTTATTTTTAAAGACCATTTCACAGATTTTACAGCGTTTTCTAACTTTTTAATAAACAATCAATTTAAAAAATGCTTCTTCGTGTGCGTTCCAGATGCATAAATATTTCTTTAAAGGCTTTTTAATTACTATAAGTCTTCTACTTTCTTAGACTACAGCACGTTCCAATAATGAAATTTACGAGAATTGTTTACCTGGTAGGAAGTTCAAAGTACAAAAGAAGGAACGTGTTCAGAAAATATATGCGTAATTTTCTCCTTTATCAACATTCTGTAAGAAATCTAGAAAGGTTAAAAGTTAAAGAAGAAAAATAAATAGTAAACAAGAAAACCGTTATTACATGCATTGTAAAAAAATTACAATATAAAGATTTTAAATTAACAACATTTACGATGCATACCTTTTATGTATATATGCAAACTTAAGTTTTAAAATAGCAAATTTCTCTATTTTAAACTATACCTAAATACGTTTTATTGCGTATTTTTCTTTCTTTTTTTCTTTCTTTTTTTTACACATGTACATATATATATGTGATATATATAACAAAAATCAAATTTCCGTTTTTCATTAAATTAACTTTCTTAAACTTTTTCTCAATTAAATTTATACCGCTATATTATTTATGTAAATGTCGCGTGCATCTACTTTGTCCGTTTGTCATAAAATGGCCTTTCTTAAACTTTAATATTATGTTTTTTTTAATAGACTTCATATTTTATTTGCGATTGTAAAATGGAAAATATTTTCATTTGCAAATAAAAAACTGAAGTCAATGTCTGTATATTCATTTAAAAAGAACAATTAAAGATTTAGAAATGATGTTGTCCAGTCGGTGTAAAACATTTTGCTCAGTCTATATGTATCAAATGAAGACTATTTTCTGAGTATTAACATGTTGATTGGCAAGCGAAAACTGCTAATGTTCACCATGGTGCCACAATTTTTTTGCGTGTAATTTGAAATTTTGCAACATAAAGCTACAAACAAAATTAATATTTTTCAATCTGATTCATTTTGCAACAAATAGAGAAAGTTTCATCCTGGCTATCAAAAATGATAGCCAAAGAACATCACGAAAGTTTGTCTAAATACTTTCATGAGTGGTCATGGCTTCTCTTATTTGATAGCCAGATAAATTTGTCATTTTCCACTAAAATCACTAATTAAGATTTATGTTTCTACAGAGTAATCCCTTAAATAGCAAAAATTTTAAATATGTGAAAGGATGAGCTTCAAGGATTATTGGTTTAGATTTTCTTTTCCATATTTTTATTTTTTCTATTATTTTATTTTTATTATTATTTTATTCTTCTATTTCTCAAATTGTAAATACATGTTAATAAAATATTTCATTTTTCACAAATCTTAGCTCATACAATCGGCACATATATCAATTTGCACAAACCATATATATTTAACACATCGTAAGGATCCCAAAAATCAAACTCCAGCACCATTTTAAAACAACTCATAATGTTTTTGATAGCCAAGCCCTGAAGTGTTGAAACACCATGGCTATCATATCTGATAGTCATTGTCACAAAGGAAACATCACTGGCTATCACATATGATAGCCATGACCTTCAAATTGTTAATTGTGAACCTCATAAAACTGTTATTCAGTTCATAATTTAAATTTGACCTGTTTTTTTTTTTTTTTTTTTTTTTTTTGCAGCATTTTGAGAGTGAAACTTAATGATTAACCTATATTTAAACTTTTTTCCAACATCTATAGTGATATATTGTCTATGCTAACATTAAAGATATTTAATTAAAAAAAATCAGATAATTCGCAAAAATATGCTCAAATTAAGTTCTTTTAATTATCTATCTTTGTGACATTGCATCATGACGACATCATTGCGACACTAAAAAATAATTTACAAGAAAGTAACCGGTCTATCAACCGTTTTTTTAGGAGACGATTATAAAACCACATTTTAACTATATTCTGACCATATCATTGTCTATACTATAGTCAGAATACAGTTAAATTACGGTTATATAAATGTTTTCTATATAAACGGTCAATAGACCAGTTACTTTGCTGCAAATTGTTTATCATGCAGAGTTACTAACTACTGCTTTTGGTGATATGTTTCAGTACTATAATGTGACACCTGTAAGGCTATATCAGGTTGTAATGTAAAATTCCGTAATTAACGTAATAAATTCATTATGTGGGACAATTATAGTGAAAGAAGGTTTTGTAGTGACTACCTTCTGAACGTTCAAAGCCCATTTTCGAAGTTTAAATTTTAAAATTTCTAATTCTATTATAGTGTCCAGGTTTGTGACTTTAACCATAAATGGAATTTTCATATTTATTATAAAGTTCAATCACAAAAATAAACTTAAAAAGCAATAATTATAGTGTCTAAAAGCAAATTATAGTGTCCAGGTTTGGGACTTTAACCATAAATGGAATTTTCATATTTATTATAAAGTTCAATTACAAAAATAAATTTAAAAAGCAAATATGGTTTTAAAAATATGTTTTATTTTTAATTATCCTGATATGAGTCTACGTTTACATATTTCTGCTTTATTACCTGCAAAAACTCTATAAACTGTAATAATAAGAATAATAGATTACATTTGTTTTTAATACAAATGAATAAAAAGAAGAATAATGAAACGCATTAGGCATCTATTGTTATATATTTAATGAGCTAGCGATAAATTTTCTCTCTTCCTTTTTACTCTTAAAGATTTTCTATAATCGATTATGTAGCAAAGTCTTTGAGTAGATTATTTATCTATGAGACTAGCCTTCATATTATGGAGTGAGAAACAGTAATGATATGTGTGTAGTATTTTTTTTTTCTTATGTCCCATGGTTTTCGTAAGTTTGCAATTTGCTCTAATAACCTCAGAATTCTTTACTCTGCTTAATTTTATGTATTACTTCTTATAAAGTAAACAGAGTCAGAATTCATTTTGTATTATTCAATGAAAAACTGTTATGATAGTAATGTACATTACATGTATATGCAAGTTTTGTAAATTTGTAAATTTTCATAGCTTTTCAGCACTGAACTTTGTTAATTTTATTCTTGCTTGTTAAAATGCCAATAGGGTCAAAAGAGGGATTTAATAAAAGCATTTTTTCTTTTAAAAATAATGTAACAAAAATAATAAAAGTACTATAAAAATGCAATTAATATCGCATTTTCTTTTCAAATTATAAATTCTTTTGCAAAATTATGAGCAAAAATTCTATATTATTATTAACAATATTATTAACAATATCCCAATAATATTTTAATAAATAAAAATTTTATTTATTTATTTTAAACATTTTCTAATTTTCAAATCAGTGCAAAGAATAAAATTTCTTTCAAACTAAAAATTTATTTGCATGTTACTATTACAAACAGAAAAAAAACGAATAAAAATAAAATAATTGTGCGTTAAAAGAAGGAAACTATTAAAAATTACTTAATAAATGTTACAATTACGCGTAAATTTTAAAAAAGTAACAAAAAATGAATCATAAATTCAATTTTATGCGTTAAACGTCGGAAACAGAAGAGATTACGTCATAAGAAAAAGACCAATTAATAGTAATGCAAAACAATATAAATTTCAAAATATATTTGAGTGAGACATTTGCTTCATATTTTGACATAATATTTTCAACTATTGATGTGATTTCCGAGAGCGCAAATAATTTCCTTTCTAATGACAAAAGTATTTACGCGTAAATATGAAAAGTAGAAAGTAAATTTTGGTGAAAAATGTGTCGGATTTAAAAAGATGCATTTAAAATTTTCTTTTTAAAAGAACATTCTTATAGTTTTGTTAAAAAATAGCTGGAGGCAAATACACTCTTTCGTTAATTCAATTTACTTTCTTTATTTTCAATTTTTAACTATTTCTTTTTTTAAATCAAGGAAGAAATAGCAATGGCATCCCTTAATAGCAGTTTGTTCGGCCTTAAATACAGCAATTAATGAAAAATGAATGGGAAATTGTTTAAACATAGATTGTCATTATTTTTGTTTAAATTATAACTTAATATTTTTAAATTCGATAAAAAAAAACGTGCTTTTAGAAACTGGGGTATGTGAAAGGGGGTTTTGCGAGTTTAGCTTGTAAGAGTGCCCTAGTAATATAAATTTAAACAAATATTTTCGTTTTTACACAAAATTTTATGTCTTACAAGATCGTGTGTTAGGTAATGTGAGAATATTAGCTAGATAACAGTTTCAAGATGAATTTTAAAACTAACGATTTTTTTAATCGGATAATTTATAAGTGATATATTAAGGTTTACTCATTACATAACTTCCATTATTCTTTTAAATCGTGCTTATTTTTTCACTTCTCAAATTTATTATGAGTATTCCACATCAATTGTCTGGTTGTCATTGGCCGAAAAACATTACTCAAAAATACCCAATTTGTAAAAGCTAAACATTGATATGTATTTTTTACTTACTTATCATATGTAATGTTGGGTAAACCTTATGATAGTTTTATAAAGCAATTTTTTCTTTTTTTTATGAATTTACATGTTTTAGACATTGAAGATTCTAATAAATATATTTTAAGAAAAGAAAATGTTGTCCATCTGTCAGTGTGCTCTGTGGTATAGAATTAGCCGGGCCTAGTTTGTAAGAAAATGACATTCTGCTGTAACATCAAATATAATATATTCTCCTATAACCTTCTACCCAATATACTACATATTTTGTATAGTATACTGTATGTACTATATATTACAATTTTTTTTTTTTTTTTTTTTTTTTTTTTTTTTTTTTTTTGAGTTGAAGTCCAAATTCAAGTTGAAGTCCCGCAAACTAAGTATTGGACGTTACTAAAGCAATCAATATGTACAACACATACTACAATAAATAGAATTTAAAATAGAATTTCAAGATGGGATTTTTTATATCAGTTCAAAAACACTACAGTAAATTTACGAGATTCGTCTTTGTGAAACCAAGGTGAGACTAGTACAATATGTTAACAGCTTTTAATGCACTTATTCCAAAAGCTTAATTAGATTATGTACTCTGTAAGCTACATAGATCAAGATAGGGATAAATTTTTCAAGTTTGTATGGATTCAGGAATTCAGTTATATTTATCATGATCAAGACCATATATCAAACATATCAAGATTTTTAAAATTTGTAAAAGTATATTGATTTATGCAAAATAATTTAATTAAAAATGGTAGTACCTATAAATTAATGCCCTACCATTAGCCGAGAGGTTCTGCTCTCAAATATGGTTGGAGATGGTGGGTTCGAAACAATCGCTCCCGTTGGTCTAATCATTTAGAGTGTTTCATGATATTTGATTAACCTTGGATTTCCTTGACTAATTCCGGGTTAGGCTCCCTCAGACAGACCCCCACGGATGGCACTCAACTCCTAAGACCCATATTCCTGTAGTTGATAATTGGCTGACAAAAACGTAACCAACAAACATATAAATTAGCGTTATTAATTGTTAACGATTGACAAATGTTGAAGATTGACAAATGTTAAAAACCTTTAGAGTCCAACTTGTTGTCTGTTTTGAGGACAAAATAATTTTTTCTTAATAATCTTAATCGTTACTATCCAAATTGCGTTAGTGAATTTTAAAGATAATATCATTCTCTGAAATCCATCGAATGTACTAATGTTGAGTACAATACAATTCATATTTATATGAAAATAGGTTAAGGCAAATTTTGGAAATGTTTGAAAAATATCCTATTACAACAGGGTTAAAAAAATATTACGACTTTCTAATGTCGTTTGCATTTCATCACACATGATTCATTCAGAAAAGTCACTGATATATCAAATTGAAAAAGTAAAATATATGTATTAAAATAAAAGAATCGCCAGCAGAGCAAAGAGAATTCAACAAACTTTTATTATTATTGTTATTATTAAATGTCAAAACATAAAGGAAATCATTATAAAAAATGCATAACTATATACTATCTCTTTTATATGTAGAAAGTGAGAAATAGAATTGTTAATACAAAATAATACTCTATGAAGGAACGTATTTTTAATTGATCACCAGACCCGAAAGGTTTTATAAACAATTATAATTATTTTCATTAAAATGTGCTCAATGAAAGCAAATTTCTATGCCTGATTTTTTATTCAATTGCAAAAAAGTATTAACTTCTAAATTTGAAAGAAATATTTCAGATATAATATATACGGTTTTATTGCATTAAAAATGAAACTGAAATTATGTCGGCATATTTTAATAAAAACTACAAAATTACAAAAGTAATTATACAAAAAATTTCATAATGCTAGATAAAAAATCATAAAATTTTATTATAATTAGGGTAACACCCCCAGTAATTGGCATGCACCAGTGATTGGCACATTTTACAAACATGTCCTAAAAAAAGATTATTAAATGATTTATTTTATTTTTTTTAAAGATTTAGATAAGAAGTCTTTTAAAAATTCAAGACCATATATCAGTTATATGCTCATTTACGTTAAAGATTATAACTTTGATTTATTTTACAAGATGACAATAGAGCCTAGGAAAGAGAAACAAATCTGGCTTGTATCAAATTAGCCATTTTGTTGCAAAGTCTTGTTCTTTGGCTTAAGGAAGGCATGCTTTTCAATTCATTATTATCTGATTTAAAATATATTTTAAATTTTAATTGACAACAGTTTTGTTTAGTTAAAAAGAGTTACTTTAATTGTGTAAAAGTATTTTCGACACAAATATTTGGATTTCTGAATTAATGGTAGTTGCCAATTAATGGTGCTTCAATTTTGCTAGTTCCGAGTAATTGGCACCTATTCCAATTACAAGGAATTCCCAAGGAATTTGAGATTAAACCATTTATTTTGGAAGTATTTTTAAAATTATAGACTAATTTTGTTTATCATTTGTTTTTATTTGAAAATATAAATTTTATCAGTAATTGGAATCCATTAAAGCTTCATATGACAATTACTGGGGACAGCGTGACAATTACTGTATATTAATGTAAGTATATTGCATTGTTTTAAAGTGTTCTAATTTCAGATTAATATGCTGATTTCTTACTCTCAAAAACCTGAAATATGGCATCTTCATCTACAGTAAATTAATTTAAAGCGATTAAACCCGATGCAAAATGTAAATTTTTTTAAATATAAACATATGCCAATTACTGGATCACAAGGTGTCATACATTGGTGCTCTAGGTGCCAATTACTGGTGATTTCAGCAACTTTTTATAAATATATTTTTATAAAAATACTTTTTCAATTTTTTTTTTGCTTTTAGTGGGCAAAATAGATGCACAGATATGCATTCTTTGATTTAAAAATATTTCCAAGTAAATAGCTTATTTCTTTGTAATGAAAATTTAAGTAAGTTTAACGACAAATTTTTAATGTGCCAATTACTGGGGATGTTACTCTATGTTCAATTTTAAATTTATTAGGTCAAAGGTGTTACTTTCAATTTTTTAACTTTGTCTTTGATTGACAAAAAATAATATTTTAAAAATTTCGAATTCTCTTACTTTAAAATATCTAGTTTAAGAAGCAGGGAATTTAATAAAGAAATGACATATGTTATGTCAAAGCTTGTTTATTTGAAAACTATTAATTCTTAAGTATTTGACACTTTGTTTAAAATATAATACAGCAAGTAATAAAACAAAATGTTATGAAATGACAGTGGAGATACGCAACGCAGGCATAAGAAAGAATTTTTAAAAGTTCCACCAAATTAAGACTTTCTTTTTAGCTGAATTCTCTCATACGTGCTCAACAAAAAATAGAAAGTTAAAAAAATTTTTAGAAATTCATTCTGAAATTTGTTTTGTTATTGTACTTTTTTTCGTTTGTTTGTTGTTGTTTTTTTTCTTGGTTTTGTTTCTGTGGAGTTTTCTTTTTTTCTGTTTATTTTTTCAATTTCTTTATACCAAGTTAAAAGCAAACATTTTTAAACTTCTAAGGATTTCTTTGTATTATTTTACGAGAAAGAAACTAAACATTTTTTTTATTTGCAATACAGGTTTTTTTAAGTAAAATACATTTTATGAATAATTGTTTTCTACACAATCGAGTCTACTTAAATAACGAAAAGTATAATTTGGAATATCAATATTATTCATAATTTTGTATCTATTTAAATCTAACTAAAATAATCAGAAATTTAATATGATAGATTTTTTTCTTTTTTAAATTGATGTATGAGTTTCTATTTACTCAAAAAGTTCTACATCATATTTAGATATAAATGCACAAATTAAAAAATGATTCCCTAGATAAAAAATTTAAAGTTAAAATATCTATCAACAACATTTTATTACGATTTTTTTCCTTTCACGGTGAATTAATAAGGAAAATTTACCTAAAAAGTATTAAAAAATAAACAATCTAAATGTGAATACTATTATATTCATGCTTTATTTATTTGTGATCGATTTGTGAATGCAATTCAGTCAACTCTGACAATCCTTAAAAATATGTTATTTTTGTGAAAAAAAAGTCATTAAATTTGTATGAGTTCTATTTGAAACAATACGAAACTAAAAAAAAAATAATAACAAAGGAAAAACATAAAAAAAATTTAGGGTTTTTTGTCAATTCAGAAGTTTATATACCCAGTATAAAAAAATGCATTAATTTTTGTTTTTGTGGTTTTAAATTTTTTATGAATAATTTCAAGGATGTCCGTGATGTTGGATGATGGTATGCTTTCAATGAGATCTATCAACGTAGCTTTCTCAATTTCATTCTGGACATTTAATATTGATTCACTTGAGTCACAAAGTTGCTTTCACATTGTATGTTGTAGCTATAGATTTTGCAATTAAAAATTACCTGAGAGAGCATTTTCGCCGTTACAAACAGATATAAACTGACCAAATAACAAACTGAGCATGCGTGTGGACTTAGCTGAAATTCTCTCTACTCGAAAATTTGTATGTACAGGGTTACAATACTGGTGATGTTATTTTATCAAGGGTGACATTTTATTTAAATTATCTTTTTTAGATAATAAAGAAGATAATATTTATTATCAATTACACCTGTTTCATTTATAATGAAAATAACTGATAAAATGTAATGTTGATAATAAGTAAATGTGAAAATATAATAAAAATAAATATTCAAGTATACTTTTTAATGATAATACGTATTTATATTTATTTATTTATTTAAATACTGCAGAACAACAAATATTTATTACAAAATACTTTAAAATTTATTGAATAATTAATAAAAAATTTAATAGCTATATAATAATTCATATGATATTATTATTTTTATGTTTTATAGTATGTATTATAAAATATCTCTCTAACATATATTTTAATTGTATAAATAAGATATTGTAAATTTATTTATCTAATACGGATAATATTTATTATAAATGTAATTCATTTTTCTGTTTGCATTGATACTACAACAATATTAATATTTAATAATATTTAACTGCAACAAGCTAATAATGATTAAAAAATGTATTAAAATATAAAATACTTTGATAAACTATTTAAGTATCTTAATATAATTAATCAAGAAACAGATTTAAACAATATTATAAATTAATATTGGAGATTTAAATCACTAGATTCACAATAAAGTAAAATATCAAAAGAAAATCTCATTTCTTAAATCGCCTCTGCAAACCTAATAATAAATTTGTTGTTGATGTTGTTAATTACCAATTTAGATTATCTGTATCACATTTTCGATCGCCAAATGACAATCACAAATTTCTGCATGATAACATATAGCAAATTTGGTAACCATGTACAATTTTTCTAGTAGAGAGAATTTTAATCTTAATCAACACACAAGCGCAGTTTGTTATTTTGGATACATAAGTTGTCATCCCGGATTTATAACTTCGTCTGGCATCACGAGCTTTCTTGTAACAATTAGTTTCATTTTATAGCTATAAAAACAAAACTTAATAACTCTTTTTATGATGGTTATGCATACTTTTGCATTGGTAAGAAAACACATGTTCTACACATTTTCCTTTGTTGTTAATTAAACAAGCATTTTGTATTTTTTAACTATCAATATGCATTTATCTAATATACTGCTCTTTTCGCAAAAGCTGATTTTCGAAACAGTGAAATTGTAAAGGATCTAAATGGTGTTAAGAATTTCTGTAAAAAACACAGGAAAAAAAGCGAGTTACTCAGTAAATTTATACTAGTTTTTTGTTAAATGGATTCGATCGAATTTATCGGTAATTATTTTTCATCAGACATCTCCTTTATTTGATATCTAATTACCTGTGGGGCTTTCCATGTCTTCATTTAAAGATATTTTTTAGCTTTGTAAAAACTTGTAATTTAAAATACACACTTTCAAAATTCTTTTGAATTTTTCAGAATTATGAAAAAAAAACTTAATTAAAAGTTTTTTTTTTTCAAGATTTATCAGAATTTAGAAAGGGAAAAATCCTTCCCTTAGAATTAATGGAGATTTTTATTAACAATCACTTTGCAAGAGAGATACATTTAATAGATTTGTATCCACTAATTCAAAAAATACATCCTCTGTTCACAAAAAAAAAAAAAAAAAAAAAAAAAAAAAAAACTTGATTTTTAAGTTTACTCAGTAATGCATTCCTCTTGTTCCAAGAAGTCTCGGTTTCAAACTTTAGAATGGCAAGAAATAAATTGCGTAAAATCTAAATAATATGCCAGTTGAAATTTGCTCAAAAAATTTCAATTCTTTGAAGCTCGCTAAAGATTTAGTGATTCACTAATTTTGAAAACTAATTTAAATTATTATCATTAAAAATAAATTTAGCAGTCTTGTGTATTTTAAATGACGTTAATTTACAGACTCTTTCATAAATTTGCCAAATAACGTCTCTGTTATTTAATAGAATCTCTCTTTTTCAAATTTGTGTAATTTTACATAAGGCTTAAGATAATAATCGGTATACAGGGTGAGTCATAAATATCGAAACAATAGGCTATCTCCTTAAATATTGCTCTTAGAGCCATACTTCCAATTGAAAAAAATCATAAAAAAAAGGTGAACTTTTCGATAAGTTAAATTGCGAATGGGGGGGGGGGCGTCTAGTTGAAAAATTACGAAAATTAAATTTTTATACGGTCCCCGTAGGATAAAAATTCCAATTAGGAAAACTTTCCTTATTCAGTCCTGAATAAGACACAAAAAGTTGCATCTTCATATCTCCAAAACTCGCAAAGTTATAGCCGTTTAAAAAATTCATCAGGTTTTAAGGGATTAGACACAAATTGAAATGCGCACAATTTAAAAAACAATATTACTTTAACAGTTCTAGGAAAAGCTTAAAAAACCTATTTTGTGAGTTAGAATTTGGATTTTTTTCTTTTTTTTTGTAATGGTTAGTCTTATAATTTGCTAAAAAAATCACATCCTAAAATTTCTCATATAATTTATAAAAGTTTCATGTGGTTAGTACTGGTTTAAATAGGACAATCAAAAATCGTTATAACTCGTAACATTATTTATCGGATTTGAATTTCTTTCCATTTAATTAAAGATGAAAATCTTATTTTAGTTTTGTTCCAAGGTTTTTGTTTTTTAATATTAATTTTAAAACTATTAAAAATATTTATTGGAAAAATTATATAACTTAAAAAAACATATTTTTAAAAGTAAATATTTTTTCAAATTTGCCGAAACAAAACTAATGTAAAACAATAAAATATGAGGTGTTTCAAGTTCTTTTTTCCTTTAAAAATTCTTAACATTTAATATTTTTTTTATGTTCAATTTAGTGGATAAGGAATGATTTCCTAATTCGGAATTTTGCTAACGGGGGCCGTATAAAAATTTAATTTTCGTATTTTTCAAATAGCCTCAAATGGAGTTGCAACTTATCTTATCAAAATTTCACGTTTTTTTTAATGAATTTTTGCAATTGGAAGTATGGGTATAGGGGCAATATTTAAGGAGATAGCCTATTGTTTCTATATTTATGACTCACCCTGTATTTTCTGTAATTTCACACAGTATTTTGTAACAGTGTAATAATATTATTCTTTAAACTTGTGTTTTATGTGTCTTAATACTCATGGTGTCTTATCACTTTAAGAAGAAACATAAATTGTTACAAAGTTCGATTTTTTGGTGTTTAATCGAACTTTAGCGTCACTCCAAGAAATTAACATTTTCGGAAATGCGTAAAAGCTGCATGATTTTTCTTTTTACTATCACCCACCTAAAAGTTTTAAAGAAACACTGGTATAATATAAACAGTAGTCTATATTAGTATTACTTTGGCTAAAATACATATTTTGACAGTCTTTTAAATGGAAAAATATTTCTAGGGTTCTTAATAAAAAAAATCGGTATAATAGTCCAGTAAAATTATGTTAAAAAAGAACTTAAAGTAGAAAATTCTGGTACAATTATTTTTAGCTGCTTAAGAGAGCGGAAGGCACTTTTGAACTGAGGGCACCTTTGAATACTCTAAATATTTTTCTTGAAAAAAATTATTTTTTAAAAATCTATATGGCAGCATATTACTACTGTTTCAATGATATAAGTATACAGAGGTGCAACATTTTGTATAAACAATACTGTCTAAACGAACTATGCATTTCTTTTTCATTCTTGGATCTAAACCTAAAAAAAAAAAAATAAAGTTGTAAGATTTTTTTCTTTTTGACAACCTTGTATTTCTAAAATTTTAATATATTGTTCAATGCTTAAATAAGAATGATAAATTTAGTTTATAAACTTTGTTTTATTTAAATTATTCAGTCGAATTGAGTAAACAGAGTTGTAATGTTGAACTAAATGTGATGGGGCACCATTGAACATTTAAAAATATGAAGTAAAAAGTTGTGGATGTATCTAATTATTATTATTTTTGGAATTTTTTTTAATGTGAAAAAAGGTTAATAAAAAATATCAAAGAACATGGACTTATGCTGTTAACAATCCTCCCTGACTGCACACATAGATTACAACCTCTGGATATATCAGTGATGGGAATTTTTTTCAAATCTAAATTGATGATGTCATTCATTTATTGGGTATTTTCCAATCCCGGATACACAATAAGGATCCAAGGCTTAGCAGCTGTATTTAACAAAGCTTATATTCCTCCATTTACTCTTTCCCAAACTTGACTTTTCGTTTTCATAAGCATTTTTCATTGCATTTTTTATTAAAAAATGGAAACGTACTTGAATGCTTTGGCTCAGCTTTGTAGTTTACCTAATAACTTTGTTACATGCCAGTATTTTGCTAAAATTTAAGTCAAATAGAAACACTCTTAAAACAACTTTAATAATATTTCCAAAAGTTATCATTAATAGGTGACCATGTAGTAATTCTTCGCGTGATCCTGTGTATCACTTTACCAAAATTCTAGAAACATTTCTTAGTATACTGAAAGGAGTTCAACATAAAAATGCATAAGCTATTTAATAACCATTTTTAAGCAAATTACGCTCATATTCAGTAGACGTTACTAGCTCCATTGTGTAATCCTGTATTCAACTGTAGCATTTATAAACACCATATAATATGTATGCTTTTAGTGAAACTTAAAAGCACATATCATAATTAAATATGCATTTCATCCATTCATCAGCCCACATCGATAATATACAGTACTTAGAATGTAATGTATTATTTAATCTCTCTTATGCATCCCTGTAAATTGTATGCGCTTCATATTATGTGTGCATTTTATTAAGCGTCAGTGGCATATATCAATTTCATTATGCATGAAATCATTTAATATAATTAAAAAACACTGTACTATTTAAAAATATATTGTGGATCGATAGATTATTAAAATTATTCATTGTATTTCCCGACATCACGTATCGTGCGGATTTTGGCCGATGGTGTTCCACAACATGGCTTCTTTGTGGGAAATTACCGGGCTAGGATATCGCCCGGATAGCTTAACAACACGGTACGCTGTCAACCCGGGCTCGATTCCTGGCTCAGGCTAATTTTTAACTTCATGTTGAGTTGTTATGTTAATTTTTTTTATGTCTGTCTTAATATACGTGTACCTTTAATAATTAATTAATTTAATTCAGACGTTAATGTATGTGCTCTTAAAAATATATTACGGATCGATGGATTATTAAAGTTATTCATCGTATTTCCCGAAATCAAGTGCAGTGCGGATGCCGACCGATGCTGTTCCAAAACATGATTCCTTTGTGGGAAATTGCCTGGATAAGATGTCTCCAGGATAGCTTATATAAAAGAGCAACGGCACGGTACGCTGTCGACCCAGGTTGGATTTCTGGCCACGGCCAATTTTTCACTCCATGTTGGGTTGTTGTATTAATTGTGTTTATATCTGTCTTAATATATATGTATTTTTAAAAATTAATTAAATTCAGGTGTTAATTTTTGTGCTTATATCATAAAAAAGTCATAATTTTATTTGAATAAATAATTTTTTTTTAAATGTGTCCTGGTCCTCTTTTATTTTCTTAATCAAATAGTTTATTAAACATTTTAGAGATAAAGTAGTGCTTTTAGGAGATTTTCATGACTCAAGGGAGGTTCTCGCATATTTTCCTCCTTAATTGTACGATATGTTTCGTAAACTAAGAAACATCTGTCTTTTTTTTACATACTGTATGAAATCCGGTATTAGATGAAAAAAGTAATAATCACAAAAAATATACAATGTCCTTTTCCATGTCACCCAAATTTCACAAAAGCGCTCTTTTGTCTTTATGAAATTTATTATCGATTTTATCTTTCAAATTTTTAAGAATTCTTAAATATAAACTTTATAGCTGCTTGTAATTTTTGCAAACGTTTCCCAGTTTCTTGTACAGTGCACTAATTAGTTTTCTCTACTCGTAAAACTAATTTTTCGAATGCTATGAGGTCTCAATTATGTATTTTTTCATGTTCCGCAAACATTTTTGACAGAATAACACATTGAATATACAGCCTTAATATTAACCTTAGTAATTTGGTGCAACAATTGCATGCACAATTTCAGTTATCTGCTTGTAGTTTTTGAGAATGTTTACGAGTTTCTTTTACAGTACATTAATCGGTTTTCTCATAGTATCTGAAAACTAATTTTTCAGATACTATGAAGTCTCAAATAATTGTTTTTCATGATTAGCAATTATGTTTAACAGCAAAACACATAGAATCAAAAGCATTAGCATTAAAATTGAGATTGGCATTTTGCTGCAACAATTGCATGCACGATTTCCGTTATCAGCCAATAGTTTTTGAAAACCTTTTCGAGTTGCTTTTACAGTGCATTAACCATTTTTCTCTACTCGAAAAACTAACTTTTCTAATTGTATGAGGTCTATGCATGTTTAGCAGAAAAACACATATAATCAAGAGCAGCAACGTTAACATATAAATAAGCATTTTACTGCAACAATTGCAAGCACAATTTCATGCAATTGTGAATCTAAAAATGTTTAGTTGAATTTCAAAAATATGCATTAAAATATTTAGCTGCTATAAAGGACGTCAAATACTAATAAAAACATTAAAAGATCTTAATAATTTTTACATGTTTCGATTGAATTTACTCAATCATCATCAGAAAAACAAAATACAAATAAACACAAAGATGGAAAATGACAATAAACTATTACAAATAAAATTTAATTTTTTTTTCTGATGGTGATTGAGTAAATTCAATCGAAACATGTAAAAATTATTAAGATCTTTTAATGTTTTTATTAGTATTTGACGTTCTTTATAGCAATTAAACATTTTAATGCATATTTTTGAAATGTTTTTAATGGACGTATAAGAAAACTTCTATTTATAATTAATGTTTAGTTGAAGTTAGTAACCGCCGAGAAACGGATTATCTGGAAAGCGGGAATGCATTATAAAAGCATGATAAAAGCTTTATTAATGCATTATAAAAGCTTTTTAAAAACGTTTTCAAATATCACGGCGGCTAATAAAAATTTATTTTTATAAATTCTTTTTTAAATTTAGAAAATAATTTATTTTCCGATGTTTCTAAAGATAAAGAAAAGGTATTCGAAATATTAGGTGACTTAAAAGCGTTTATTGAATATTTATGTACATGATTATTACTAATTTTTACAGTTCAGGGGGTCTGGTCACAAAGTTTCCGAATTCCCTTCCCTAAAGAAAATTCCAAGAGTGTTTGATGCATAAATATGTTTAAAATATTTAGTTGGAAAATTAGTATTTTTATTTCTCTTTAAAGATATCTCTGATTTCATAGTTTTTAAAAAAAGTATGTACAGTATTTTATATGAAGTGTTAAAATTGTACTCACAGTTAGTCAACTTTTAACACATAAAATATTTAATTAAGCATAGATTTTAGAAATATTTTGAAAACTAAGAAAACAAGTTGGAAATTGCACGTGAAGCGTAGCAAATGAGGTGCATTCGTACTATAAATTTTAAAATGTTCAGATCTTGCTGGTATAGTAGACCGTACTTTGGATACAGTATAGTGATCGAAATCTTTGTGTTCCTGTAAATATGCAGGAATTAATTTTTATTATACCTCAGCAACGTATATCTTATTCATAAAATGTGAAGTAGTTTAATATAATTAAAACACGCCCCAAAGAATGTTTCCCCGTATAACATTATTTAATGGAATACATTTGTGTGGCTCTGTAATATAATAATAAATATTCTTTGCTTCCCAGATTGTACAGAATGTATACTTTAGTACATACTTCATAGATTCATGTCAATTATAATATGTTCAAATGAATGTAACACCATTAAAATGCATTTGGAACTTTTTTCCCCATTCATGGTAATGTAACGGAATACTTTTGATTGTCCCTGTAATTGATCTATCCATCCGATTTTCATAACATTTGAAATGACTCGACAAAATTATGTAATAAATATACGTTTTAAATTTCAAACGATTAAAATGCATTTGAAACTTTTTTTCCCATTGATCGTAATGTAACGGAATAATTTTGATTGTCCCTGTAACTGATCTATACATCCGAATTTCATAAAATTTGAAATGACTCGACAAAATTATGTAATAATTATATATTTTAAATTTCAAACGATTCGGTTGGATAGTTTTTGCGTTGTTATATGCGGACAGACAGACGGACAGACAGACGGAAAGACAGACGGACAGAGAGACGGACAGACGGACGGACTGAGCGACAACAATAGATGCTACGTTTTTACATAATTACGAACGTACCTAAAAAGGAGACGTCCAGATTCCCTCACTGACAAGCCCGTGTTAATACGTTCAGAGATTCTCGAAGTTTCCCTGCTTATATGAGCAATATTTGAAATAACATAAAACTAATGATTTAATCGATTTTTAATGCGCTGTATCACGATTAATACTCGCACGCTTCAAATTGAAATTTGTGATTAAGTATTTTAAATAATCCTGGAAGGATTGTGTTTTATTGACATTTAAAAGAAAACGCAGAGAAAAACAACATTACAAATTTGCCCTTTCGCAAGACTGTCAGAGGTTTGAAGAGTACAAAGAAAACTAGTCGTTGGGGGCCACCGTAATACTTACCCATCATGGATATGTATATGAAAATAAAACATGTGAAAACTATTTATACAATGCACTGCAACTCATAAACAGAATTTAAATATTGTTAATATACATAGTAATACTCTATTAAAGAACTGCTGATGTACCGATTTCGACAAATTATATAAAACTCCAAACTACTCAAGTAGTACCGAACTGCGTAAAAGAAACATCCTTATAACTCCAAAAATAATAACTCTATTAACTAAAAATTAACTGTGTCGGATTAAGCGTCTCATTTCCAATTAAAACATACCTCTGAATTGAAATTTGAATGAAATACAGGGTCATGAAAAATCGAAGAATGTGGAAAACAGTATTACAAATATCTATGATCCGATTATGATCTATGATCAGGATTATAAATATCTCGGCAACTAATAATCCGATCGACTTCGTTTTGTATGCAAAATGTGTGTTATTTTATTGTCTTTTACGTCCATTTCTTAGAATAAAAAAATTCGAAATTTTTTATGTACCTTTCATCAGGACGAATTTTTCGAGAGTCCGAAAAAAATAGTTCAGGATAATCGAGGTTGCTGATATTAAATAGGCTTCGTCCCATTCTTACATACTAACTACATACAAAATTTCAAGTCTCTATCTCAATTTGTTCGGGAGATAGAGCGTTTACAGACAGCCAGACAGACAAACGGACGGCAAAAATTTTTTCCTAAAAATATGTTTTTCGGAATTTCCACTATCTAAAACGCGTAAATCCGTCAAATTTTTTTTTTCGATTTTCGAAACGATTGCAGAACTTACCCTATACTACGTATGATGGGAAAGTAAAAAGGAATTAAAAAGCGTGCGTTCGTACGATAACGAAATTTTAAAAATATCACTCTCATATATCCATCTTATAAAATTGTAAATAGAGTGAATAGAGAATTGTAATATGCATCTTAATTAAAATTAAGATGCGCACCAAACAGTGTTACCAAATTTATGCCATTATGTAATGGACTTTTTTGTGTGGTCTTGTATATCAATAACAAATTTTCTTTGCACCACAGACTATGCAAAATGTATATTATAATATGCACTTTATAGATGTATATCTATTTTATTATGTTTGAATGATTGTAACACCATTAAATTGCATTTGAAACATTTTTCCCCATTGACAGTAATGTAACGGAATACTTTTGATTGTCCCTGCAATTGAACTATGCATTCGATTTTGGTAAAATTTGAAATGACTCGACGAAATTATGTAATAAATATATTTTTTAAATTTCAAATGATTCTGTTGGGTAATTTTTGCGCATATGCAGACTTGTTATATGCAGACTGACGGACGGACTGCACGACAACTATAGGTGCTACGTATTTACATAACGTATTACATACGTAATTACGAACGCACCTAAAAATGCATACAGCGTTTATAGACTAAACATTACGTAGGAGAATTGGAAAGCTGAGTGACTAGCCTACTGAAGTATCATCTGGCATTTTTTATAGTGCAGAGTATAACGGTCAAAGTGACATTTATCGGTTGTACGTATTAAGACGAGAAATAATACGTATAAATTAGACGACAAATAATACATATAAATTAGACGACAAATAATACATATAAATCATACATTCACACATTTTCAGATTTGTTTGTTATATTTTATCTGAAAAAAACGAATAAACAAAAATATGTTGCGCACATTAATAAAAATTCAAAAGAATAATGCAGCTTTATTTATTCATATACATTTTATTTAAAAATAAAATAACAAATGAAAATTTTGAATCAAATCATGCAGAAAAAATACACATGGATTCCATAAAAAGTATAATATGATATTTTTCAAAAACATATTAAACAATTTGTAAACGTAAAAAAAATTCAAATATAAAGATAATTTATTATCAAAATTTATTTTTTCTTTTATCTTTAAAAAAAAATACGGGAATTACAATTTTTAGATTTTGGAAATCAAATAAATTGTTTCATAAACAGGCAATTAACTTTCAGTAATTGGAAATCTAATCCTATTAAAAATTATCGTATAGCTATTAAAATTTCGTTGTAATGTTTTCTTTTTAAAATAAATTGAAATTTTCGTAAGAGGATTTTGAAATTTAATGCAATTTTATTGCGCTTCTCTTCTTAATTTTTTTTAATATTTGAACGGCAAAACAAAAATGGAATAAAATATTTTTATGTTTTTTATGCAATTTAAATCTTGTATAATCACAATTAAACTCTGTCTTGTAATATTTCTAGAAAAAATCTATTTTTAAAAAACATTTCTTAAAAGAATATCTGTAAATATTATATTAAAAGAGTCTCTAAATTGTGCTTCATAAGCATTAAAAATTGTCAATATGACATATGGGAGCTTCCATTTGTTACTCTCGGTACTTTTGAACCATTAGAACAATTTTCTATGAACGCTATAATTAATTTAGAACACAATATAATTAAGAAAAAAGTCGGTATAACCTGCTAAATGTCACGTTTTTCATTCCCATAACATATATCTAACAAAATTTTGATTTAATATCTATACAGTAAAGCCTCAGAATAGTTTCCACCATAGGGAGCACGATAAAGTGACTGTGCTTCGGAGGTTGCTGCTATTTAGAGGTTACACATTTTAACCCTTTAATGATCATAGCATTTTCATTGCTATGATGTCGAAATAAATGAATGACACCGATAATTAAGAACAAATATATTTCTAAATAAGAAAACTTGATTTTTCACATACAAAATAAAAGGGATATTTTTAGATAAAAATGCCGGTGTCAGTGTTGAGTATCGGAATTAAAATTTTGTGGTTTCGTGGCAAAACCAATGAACGTTAAAGGGTTAAAAGGTCAAATTTACATAACCTTAAAATGAAAATAATTGTCAAATATTATTTTATTTTTACTGTTAAAAAATACATACTGTTATTTTACACAGAAAAACAGAAATCACTCACTCGTGGACAGCCAACCGAGAGCTATAGGACGGAAAGTCCACGAGGGGAAAAAGTTATTTTATACAAATGAAATAACTTTTTAAAACCATGTCTTATTTCTAAATGCTTACTCATTTTCACAGATTTGTTGTATCATTTGAATTGAGAACAGTTTTATTATATTTCTTTGAAGCTAAAAAGAACACCAGAATATGATTTTACGCTATAGTTTTCGGATAATTCCTTGTTATATTCTCATTCATTTTCGTCATAAATTTCATTCTTATTTGCCGTGCTTTGTATCACTTTTAAAGTCGTATTAAAAGTAACTGCTAAATTATCTACATTTGCGTATTCACTGGGTTTAATGGCCATTCCATTGCTATTTTATATATCATTTAACTCAGCATCACCCAATATTATTTCAGCATCTTTATCCAAAAAAATTAAATATTAGATAAAAAAAAAAACAAGTGAGTAAAATTTTTAAATTTTTATAACATTAAAAGAAAATTTTGAAAAAAAAATAACGGAAAAAATAATTCAGACTCTATAATGAACATTCTGTAGTTCAAATAGAATTATACTCATAAATATCACTTCTTTAAACTAACCAATGGCATGAATATATATATATATACAACATATCCATTTAAGTTACTGACCACCCTAATAACTTTGAAACAGCTGCTGCTGTATTAATAAAAATGGTGTAGTAAAGTAGCCATGCGATACAGAATGAGATTGCTATAAACTGAGATTGCTACATTCAATTTTTAAGTAGCTTTCATTACAAAAATTAATAAAAAGCTACCTATTGCAGCCGAAAAGCACTTACGGAAAAGTTTGGTATATTTTGGTTTATTATATATATATATATATATATATATACATACAGTCGGATGTAAGCCAATTGCTTGCATTTCAAAATTGTAATTGTTTTAGATTTCATAAATTTAAATTATTTTTTACAAGGCTAATTATGGTTTTATTTACAATAGTGTTTGATGTTTTGAGTATGTTGCATAAATTTTTTTAAAAAGACTACTTTTGAAATACCTTTTAAAAGTATTGTTTTGTATTTAATGCGAGGTTTTGTCTCAGCATACGAAACCTGTTAATGGTGCTGTATACACTGGTGTCCAAAATTTAAGCATAATTGGTAATTAAGTAATTACTTTTAAGTAATGAAAGAAATATGAATCGGAATGTGCTGAAACTCCAGGTGTGTAAACAAAATAGTACGCGTCATATATTTTCGCGAAGAGTTTTCCCCGAAATCGAACAGGGGACCGTCAACAAATTGAAAAAGAACGAAGATCTTTTGGATAACCCTGTCAAAACTAATGTAGCAAAAGCGTTCAAACTGCACATTATGATTAATTGGCTTATTGTAATGTACTGTGTTAATTTTTACAAGGATAGCATGTATACTCGTAGCGAAACTAAGGTTTTTATAAAAACAGTCCTACGTTTTTTGCTTATAATTTGCAGAGTTCTTAATATAAAATAGTGTTCTTTTTTGAAAAAATGACAAATATCATTGTACACAATACCCTGTCATCAGAATTAAAAAATAAAAAAAAATTGTATGACAAATGAGCAGGTTTACTAAATAATTTTTTACTGCGCATGCGTGAACGCTATTAAAATTTCATTTGCATATTATGTTAGTTAAATGTATAGAGCAACTTTTGTGAAAGTCTTAAAAACATAGCTTAAAAATTCTGAAAATCATCGTTGATAGAATGAGATCAAAATCCTTTATTCCCAAAATGAAGTAAAAAGATGAGGGGCTGTATCCATATTCCATTGTTTAGTGCCTACACAATATTGCACTTACAACTATATTTAGGTAAAACCCCTGATTTTTTTGCTTCCTTTAGGGATAACGGATTTTGAGTTAATTCTAGGCTCCCATTTTCAGAATTTTCACGCTATATTTCTGAAACTTTTACAGAAGTTGCTCTATACATTTAGCTAACACAATATGCAAATGACATTTTGATATCGTTGACGCATGCGCAATGAAAAATTATTTACTAAACATACTCATTTTTCATACAATTTTTATTATTTTTCAATTCTGATGACAGGGTATTGTGTACAATGATGTTTGTCATATTTTCAGAAAAGAACATTATTTTATAATAAGAACTCAGCAAATTATAAGCAAAAAACGTGGAAAAATTTAGGACTGTTTTTATAAAAACCTTAATTTCTCTACGAGTATACATGTTATCCTTGTAAAAATTAACACAGTACATTACAATAAGCCAATTAATCATAATGTGCAGTTTGAACGCTTTTGCTACATTAGTTTTGACAGGGTTATCCAAAAGATCTTCGTTCTTTTTCAATTTGTTGACGGTCCCCTGTTCGATTTCGGGGAAAACTCTTCGCGAAAATATGTGACGCGTACTATTTTGTTTACACACCTGGAGTTTCAGCACATTCCGATTCATATTTCTTTCATTACTTAAAAATAATTACTTAATTCCCAATTATGCTTAAATTTTGGACACCAGTGTATTTGAATGGTGGGAGGAATGTATAGAGCCAATGCTCCGATTGATGAATAATGGCTTATATTTTAGCTGGTGACTTTCATTTTGTTTCATTTTAGTGTTTTAATGATTATTGATTTTTTGAAATTTTATATACTATGCACCTGTTGTTCTATAAGAAATATTTTCATGCAGTTTTAGAATACACTGCTCAAAACAATTAAAGGATATTGCAGTTTTAGGTGGATTTTGTATCTGGGAAACTTTTTAGCTGATTGATACATGGTCGACAGACATAGTAGGTTATATGAGAATAAATTACATATGTTTGGCAGAAAAAAATGCATTTTATTGCGCATTTGTGTACAAAAGGAATAAAAGGTGTTTTCTTCAAAAAAAATCAAGGGGGCATGGTTTCCACGGGCGGCCAGCAACGTTGAACACCATTGAGGGATGGACTCAATGAGGCTATTAATGAAGAGTTGGTGTATTCTGCCCCACTCTTCCAGGAGAGCTCTTTCCAGTTCTTGGAAAGATTGTGGGGGTTGTTGGTGGCCAGAAACTCGTCTTCCTAGAGCGTCCCAAATGTGCTCGATTGGATTCATGTCTGGAGAACACGTTGGCCATTCCATTCGAACGATTCCTTCCTCGAAAAGGAAATCCTCCACCAGGTTTGCACGATGTGGCCTGCAGTTATCGTCCATTAAAATGAAGTTATATCCGATTGCTGCAGCGTAAGGGACTACAATAGGTTTGGGGATCTCAGCCCTATATCGGCGACCAATCAGAGCTCCATCTCGAATGATGTAGAGGTCAGTGCGCCCGTCAATGGAGATGCCACCATACACCAACACTCTTTCACCGCCAAACCTGACACTTTCGTGCACGAACGCAGGATTATTCTTACTGCCACGGTTCCTCCAGATGAAAATACGCCTATTATCCGGATGCATAGAAAAACGGGACTCGTCAGAAAACAGAATATTGCTCCATTCATTTCTCCTCCAGTTGACATGCTCAGTTGCCCACTCCCTGCGGTCGTGACGATGCCTTGATGTTAATCTAACACATACCATCGGTTGGCGAGCATACAGACCTACAGCATGGAGCCGGTTTCGGACAGTCTGAGTTGAAATCGTGGTGCCTGTAGCAGAACGAAGATGTTGTTGGAGAAGAGTAGCGTTCATGTTTAGGTGTCTCCGAGCTGTTAACGCTAAATACCGATCTTCATTGGGTGTTGTTGCCCGTCTACGACCTTGCCCTGGTCTTCAGCCTGCACATCCACTCTTCAAAAAACGGTTCCAGATCCTGGAAATGACACTTTGTGACACTACAATGGCTTGCGCTACTTCGGCTTGAGTTTGGCCCCCTTCTAACCTACCAACTATTCTCCAAGCTTCTGAATCTCTCAAATGACTTCGCTGAGACATCGTATTCATTGAAACAAAGCAATCACTGAATGCCGATCATCCTTGTCTTCATTCTCTTTTATCCAGTTGAAAGTCAATTTTCATTCGCTGCCGCTGAAGCGACGTTTTTGACGTCGAACTCAAAATTTGCATACTCCACAGTTTGAAAACCAGAAAATTTTGCATTTGTGATTCTCTTTTTCTATTTTCGGCAAAAAAAAATTCGTTTATATCTTTATTTTATATAAAACTTCAAATATCTTTTAATTGTTTTGAGCAGTGTATTATATGTATATATATATATATCGGATCTTTGCCACGCTGTAACTATCATGCTCATGAGCCGTTTTAAATAAGACTGAGAATGTATATAGTACATACTAATATCTCGATAGAGTTGGTTGGCCAGCCTCATCCGCCATCTTGTTTAAAAAAACCCGTCATTTTTTTTATTTAAAATTTAAAATTAAGTGCAAAAAATATTAAAGTAGAAAAATATTTTAAACCTTGATAATAAGATTCCAGATTTTTTTTATTTCGTCTATATCTTAAATTTTACTGAGTTATAGCATTTTGAATTCCAAGCGTGGCTAACATTTTGAAACGATCTGATTTTTGTCACCTGGTAACACGCGATTTATGAGCTGATTTGTATGTATCTTGATGCGTACGTAGTACATATCGCTTCCAGCTTGGTGGCCAGTTTCATCCGCATATAGTTTCAAAATGACAGACATTTAAATATTTAAAAGAAAATTTAAATTAAAATTAGGCATAGAAAAGTGAGAAATTTAAAACACATTTTTCTTCTATGCATTTGACTTTCAAAAATTTCGGAGCATTTTTTGTTTCGTCTATGTCTTAAAAATGGCTGAGATATATCACTTTGAATTTCTAATGTGGCTGACATTTTGAATTAATCTCATTTTCGTCACGTGATAACATGCGCATTTATAAACCGATATGGACAAAAGTTGGTTTTTGCACCGTGCATGCCGGTTTCTGATCCGAGTTCGTCGGCCAGTCCCATCCGCCATCTTGTTTTAAAATAGCGGAATATAATTTTTTTAAAGAAAATTTAAAGTCTAAAGTTCGATACAAAAAGTAAAAAATTGAAAAAAAAAATGTTTGTGTTTGACCTTGATACAAACGTTCCAAAGCATTTTTTGTTTAATCTATATCTTAAGAAAATGTTTAGTCAATGCGTTTTTAGTTTCTAGTGTGGCTGACGTTTTAAAACGGTATGAATTTTTCCACGCGATAATACGTATATTTATAAATCGATTTGGATATAACTCCATGTTTACATAGTACATACCAATGTCTTCACCGAGTTGTTGTTCAACTTCGTCCGCCATATTGTTTCAAATTGGTGTCCCTTTTTTTAAAACTTTTTTTCGTCACGTGATAACATTCGTATTTATAAATCGATAAGGACAAAACTTGGTTTTTACATATAAAAAAAATAAATAAATACCGGTGCCTGGACCGAGTTCGTCGGCCAGACCTATCCGCCATTTTGAAACAAGATGGCGGATAGGACTGGCCGACGAACTCGGACCATGCACCGGCAATTTATATAAAAAACACCATATTAATTTTTTTAAGAAAATTTAAAATTTAATGTTAGATACAAAAGAGTAAGAAATTCAAAAAGATTTTTTTGTGGGTATTGCTCTGGAACCTTGATACAAAGCTTCCAGAGCATTTTTTGTTTGATCTATATCTTAAAAAATGGTTTAGTCAATGCACTTTTAAAATAAGTACAACTTAAAATGGGGTACAAAAAAAAATTGAAAAAATATTTCATGTGTTTAACCTTGATCCAAAATATTTGGAGTATATTTTGATTTGCCTATATCTTGACTTTGAGTCATAGCACTTGATTATATGATTCACTTATAGTATTTTTATTAATAGAGTGACTAAAATTTTGAAACTATTTATTTTTTTTTATTTTTTTTTTTTTTTTGTTATGCGATAATGCGCGTATTTATGAACCGATTTTGGTTTAACTTGTTGTGTACATTGTAAATACCAATGTCTCATCCGAGTTCATTGGCCAACTTCATCCGCCATCTTGTTACTAAAATGTTGACAATTTAAGTTTGACAAAAAAATTTAAATGTATAATGAGATACAAAAAAAAAAAAATAAAAAAATAGAAATTGAAAAAAGGTTCTTTCTGAAGTGTTTGATCTTAATACATGAATTCCGGAATATTTTTTGTTTTGTCTTTAGTTAAAAAAAAAAAAAAAAAACACTTCTGTATCTCAGTAGGGATGCAGAAGTTTGAACTTCTAATGTGGGTGACATTTTTAAAAATCAATTTGCTGCGACAGCACTCGTATTTATCAACCGATTTTGATGTGAAGGTGTATGTGCACATGAGTTAAAATTTTAACCTAGCTTATTGGTTTGTTTTATCCATGATGTTTTTCTAATGACATGTGCTTCATGATATCGTAGAATTTGCAACAGTATAAATCGCTTAAAATAAAACCAGCTTGAATATATGATTACTAATTTCTAAAAATTCAGATTAATATTCAGTATTGACAAAAACTGGTATTGAATCCTGTATAATTGAATTTCACTAACTTGAACTTCCTATGTTGGAATAATGTAACTTAATTTAAAATAAATAAATAAGATATATGATAGCTATCTCTTCCTTCCGGTACTGGCCAGAAGGACTTTATTCTTAAGGTACTAAAAAGTTATTACTGTTAGGTACCTAAAACTTATTTATACGCTTCAAAAAAGTTTCATAAATTAGTTTTATAACATAGGATAAATTAGCATTTATCAATATGGTAGATATTGTATAAAACACAGCATAATATTCTTTATATGTTGCGACCAGTTTCATTAAAATATAAATAACAAAATTGCAGGGAATCAAAACATTAAGTTTTTCAATTGCGCTTCGTAAAAAATAATGACACGCTGCAAAATAAAGAAGAAAATTTAAAGTTCTCTTTAGTAATACATTTTAAAGTGTAATGTTTATCATCGATAGCATTGTGTTTTCTTCAATAAGCAACGTGACAATTTAATTTAACAAATTCGCTTTTAAATATATTAATTTAATTTGATACTATAGTAGTTTAACTGATAGTATGAAATTTCAAGAATTTCATACAAGCATACTGCAATTTCAAGAATTTCAGACATTTCAATTGTTCTTTCTTTCACGTTAATGTTTAAAAAATTACATTCTTCAAACCGTGCAATGTTATCACAATATTAAGCAAATACTAATAAACCTCTAAACTTTAAGCTGGAGATTTGTTTCTCTTCCAAAAGAGGTTATCAAGGCGTAAATAAACCATAAAAATACATCATTAAACTCTGTAGGTATTTGATATAAAGGTTTGGGAATTTACTCGCTTTAAAAACAGTCCTTTCGCATAGTCTGTCTCAAAAGTTTAAGCACTACTCAAAACTGGTTTAAAATAATTGAAGAAGAAAATATTTTATGCTAATTTACAATAAATACTCGACATTTAATCAAAATAAAATAAAATAAGCGATTGCGTGTAGTTAAATTTAAAAAAATACATTTATTTTTATTTAACTTTTCTTTTTTCTTGAAGAAACGCTCTTTCAAAAGTATAAGCGCTTTATGCAAGTAAAAAAAAAAAAATCTCCGGATTGGTATTGTGTAATCACTTTGTATGACATGATATTGCACTTTTATACAAATATAAAAGGTGGATAAATTATTGCCTCTCGTTTTAAAAATGTCGAAGGGTAAAGAATTTACAAAATGTGAGATTTTGAAAGTTTTAAGTTGAAATCGCAAAATAAAACTGTTTCTGAAATTGCAAAAGCTTTAAATCGATAGAAGCAAGGTATATATCAAGTACTCTCTAGAAATGATAATTTTAAGCGGAAATCAAGATGTGGACGACCGCGTATGACGACTGTTCATACTGATCGGAGAATGCGGAGATTGGCATCAAGACAAAATAAGTCCCATACGGCAAAAAAAATAACTTCAGTGTGCTGGTGTCCAAAGACACTGTAAATACACGTATTAAAGAGTGTTGTTACATCATACTAAAAAAAATGGCTCGCAAACAGTCTGTCAAATTACATCACAAACAGGCAAGAATGAACAGGACTAAAAAACACATGTCCTACGAGGACAAGTGGCTTACTGTTTTATTCCGCGATGAGAAAAAATGGAATTCAGATAGCCCTGAGGGTTGGAACGCCTATTGGCATGACTTACGCAAGAAACTAAGGCGGTAAATCTGTTATGGTTTTGGGGGCATTTGGATTCAATGGCCAGACTTCTCTGGCTTTTCTAAAAGGAAGACAAGATTCAAAAAAGTTTCATGAGATGCTAAATCATTATTTGCTTCCATTCGGTGACATCTTGAAATATCTTGAATGGACTTTTCAACAAGACAATGTTTCAGTCACATCATATTCTACAAAACTTTGGTTTCTCAGAAAAACGACCAGCCTTGAGTTCTTGACCAACCAGTTTTAAGTCCAGTCTTAAACCCGATTAAGAATGTCTGGAGTATTTTAATCCATCAGGTTTGGAACAATGGAAAGCAGTATGACTCTATTCAAGAAATCCAAGAGGTCATTGAGAAAGCATTATATTCTTTACCACCAGAAACCCTACAAAAACTAATAATTTCGATGGACGCATGTTTATTTGAACTAATCAGAAATTGCGGAAAAATAATGTTTTTGACATTGTGCATAAACTTTTCAGACAGTTTTTTTATAATATTTTTTAATTATACATTTTTTAAATTATGTAATTTGTATATATATATATCATTTATATAAATAATGTTGCGAAACCCGTAAATAAAAAAAATGTTATTCATTCTAATCTTCTATAATTCTTTAAAAATCGACATTTTATGGTTGTGCTTAAACTTTTGAGACAGACCTTAATGTCCAGATAATTTCAATTACGTTTTAATTGTAAAAGACAAAATATCCTCATAGCATGCATGGCACCCTAATGGCATGCATGGTCACAGTGACGTCACTGTGAGTCACTTTGGTCACATAACATCTGTGACTAAAATGCCACCACTCAGTGACGTCACATTGTGACTGAGATGTGAGTTTATTAAATTTTTTTAGAAAATTATATTCTTCAAAACATGTTATTTACTTTAAAAAACATGTTTCTGGCAATTTAAATATCGTTGCTTTTGTCACAGTTTCGTCACAATGTTAATGTCAAATTAGTCACAAATGACACACTTTTCACAAATTTGTCACATTGTGACCACTTTGTGAAACGTCACAAACTCGCTCTAAAACGGCCATAACGACTTCACATTTTAGTCACTGTGACTTCACATCGACAATCAAAGTCACAAAGTCACAAAGTCACAATGTGACTTCACAACGACGTCGCAGTGACGTCACCATGCTTTACGGGTAAAATCTCATGAATTATGTGTATTTTTAAATAGACGTAAGTTACTCAACAGATTGTTTCCTATGTCTCATTATTACTATTTAAAGACAGTTTCTCTTGTCTGCAATTAGTACTTATATCTAAAAATATATAATTCTGTATAAGGTTTTTAAAATGTAATTAAAATAATATTTTGAACGCTTTAATACCTCTATATGAAAATTATTCTTGGTTTGTATATTATTTGATCATTTCTGAAATTTTTGACCATTTTACATGAAACTTTAACTACATAAATAGATGTACATAATTGAAATTGCTATTAATTTTATAAAATAACACATGCTTATTTAAAGCAATTGCATAATTTAGCATTGTAGAAATGTATTTTTTTCTTTTGCTTTTAAATATAATTCGGCTTTTTCAGTATCCAAAAAATTAAAATAACGATGCACGATAAAAATAATAGTGTATACTTTGTTTTTACTCGTCAATAAATGTTCAGACTCTCTTACTTTATTTTGGCATCGAAAATTGACATCATTCCGACAAGAAAGTATAATTCTTTCGTATATAAAAATAAAAACTTTACTATAAATGAGATAAAATTATGCAGTACCTTCATTTTAATGTATTTCATGTTAAAACATTTCATTAAAAAAAAAAAACAATTTAAGAAAATGGTAATAACAGTATATTTTCGGACATTTCAGTTTCTTTTAAATGCTTTTGTGATGTGAAATTGAGTTTAAAGAAACAGCTGGCATACGTTATTTTTTATTTTAGTTGTATATTATAGCGATTGTTTAAATCTATATATTATATCTAAGTGTTTTAATAGTTAAACAGTAGTAACCCTTTTTTTCATTTATATTAGCCCCACCAGTAGCCGAGAGGTACGGACCTCTCAACTGGTAGACGGCAGGTGCTGGGTTCGAACCCAATCGCGGCTGTCGGCCTAACCGTTCGGAGTTTTCGTGGTTTTCTTCGAAATACGGGTTAGGTTCCCTTAGAAAGACCCCCACGAAGGGCACTCCCCCTGGTCCTATATCCCTAGTGTAGATAATCGGACGACAAAAAATACACCAAATACACCATTTATATTAATTGGAAAATGCAAGTATTTATTTAGTCAATTCCAAATCTTTATTTCATACTGACATCACGCAAGAGTCTAGAAAATGATCTCATCTTAATCTAATCATGCTTAAAATGGATGATGAGATGTTTCTTATTGATGTTTTCTTATTGGGCAATTTTTCGCTCAGTAGAAAATATTTAATCCGTCTCATAACTTTACTAATCAGTTTGTGTTAAAATTGAGTCTTTCTATTCACGTATCTTTCCAATTGAAAATAATGACGGAAATCTAGCATGATATTGGTTGCTATACTATTTGATTGCACTCTTGTTTAATTTTTTTCTGTACTATAAGAAAATTCGTATATTTTTCCATTACACGAAATGCGTAAAAAAATGCATATTCTTGTTTATAAAAGGGAGATTTTTTTATGATTGAATCGGAATAACGTAAAGTTTAAATTTTAGCGATCTATGGATAAGAAGGCATAGAGATACTTTACTGTGATCGTATTATTATTTACTTTGACTGAATAGTCCCATTGTAAATCCGAGAATAACCCAGTGCTTCTTCTAGTAAACTTTAAAAACTGCTTCACTTACTAAATTGTGTTATTTTAGTTATGAATTCCAATTCAAATTTAATTAAGACTCACTTTTAAAATAGCAAAATTAATTTATTTGATCTGTAAATTTTTTGTAGTTTAAAGAAGATTTTTATAATTTACTTTACCTAAAAAAGCCCTTTTTTTACTTGATGGATATAAAATAAATTTATTTCAGTAATTTATGATACAAATATTTTTCAAAATACAAAATTTATAGATTCAGTTACTATTTAATTCTTCTACACAAAAATAATTATCAATAAAATAGGCAATAGTTAAACAGTGTAATAAAACTTTTTTCTTCTTGATTTTTAAGATACATGATTTCAAAATATAAGAATCATATATTTCGTAAGTTTCTTTTGAGAAATAACATTAATATTTACAATTTTTGAGAAGTTTTTCGACCACAGTGATGAAAGTTTCAAAAGAAAAAGCCAGAATTAGATATTTAATTAAAAAAATTAAGCAATTAAAATAAAGTGTTTGGCAACATAATAAAAAAATATTTTCATTAGATATTTGTGATGGATATAAAAATTATATCGTATTATTTTACAAAATAATTTTCTGTTCTTTATCAAATGAAATATGACTCGTAACTTCTAATTCCGTATAAAATATTATAGGCAATAAACAGACAGTTTTTGACTTAATAATATATTTTTCATATTTTCGATTTTGTTTCAATTTAAGTAATTTTAAATATTACATGCAAAAAACTATAAATAAATGAACGAAATAATTTTCTTGTTAAAAAAATACATTTTTCAAAGTAAGCTACCTTAAGTTTCGTTTTGTAATATATGTTTTTTTTAAGTGACATATCTAATCAAAACAATATTTCAATGAGAAAAATAAAAGTCGGATGTGACAATCACAAATTTTTGAATAGCAAATAAAGTCTTTGTGCAAAAATGTTTAAGGATAGAAAACCAACGATTATAAATTCACAAATAAAGTGAGAAAAGGGGAGCAAACAGCTGTTTCGAATCTACTAACGAGATTCTTCTTCAGGGCAAAAACTCAGCCAGCTAGACAAAGCAAAACTGAGCTGAGCGAAAACTGAGCTGAGCGAAAACTGAGCTGAGCGAAATCTGAGCTGAGCGAAAACTGAGCTTGGCTCAGTTTTGCGCCACTTTTTGAATAAAATGCGCTACCTTTGAGAGAAAGCGCCACCTTTGGGAGATTTAAATAAAAAAATAAACAGTAATAATATTTATTAAGCTGTACTTGAATCAAAAGTTTGATGAAAATCCGTGCTTTAGTCCTTGAAATAAAGCTAGTTCAAGAATTTGATAAGAAAAATAGCGTATCAGGGCCATCTGGTGAGATCAAAACGTAAACAAAACTAATTCATATCATGAAATGAATGAATATAAAGTTTGATGAAAACCCTGCATTAATTATTGGGATAGAACTATTGGAGAATCATAAAAAATGCAGCATAGTAGTGTCATTAACTGAACAATTTACATCAAGACGCAAACAACATAAATCAGTGTCAATAACTAATTGAATCTGAAGTTTGATCAAACTCCATGCATTAGTTATTGAGATTTTTGAGGTAAGTTGTAAAGAACGCAGCATAGCAGCAGCACCTACTGGACGATTTACGCCAAAAACTTTTTAGCATCAATTTAGATCACAAACATTATAATTTTTTGTTAAATTCCGTGCATTAACTCTTAAATAGAGCGTCTCCAAAATTTCTGACACATACAGACTGACAGAGAGAGTCACAAATTTACAGATAGACACTCATAAACAGACATTTTTAAAAACAGGTTTTTTGGCATCTCTGATCTCTGAAGCATTTAAATCTGTCAAAATAAGAAATTCAAAAAAATTGACGAATCCGATATATATATATATACAAAGATAGAAAAAATAATAAGAAAAACAAAGAAAAAAATGAGTAACATACAACTATTTGATTTATATGTAACTACAAATGCATATAAAGCACATCGCAAAGAATTTCTGATCATTAGAATTTAGATATTTATAATTACAATCAAAATATAAAAGCAATAAATGAACGTTATTTTTTCACTATTTGATTTATATGTAACTACAAATGCATATAAAGCACATCGCAAAGAATTTCTGATCATTAGAATTTAGATATTTATAATTACAATCAAAATATAAAAGCAATAAATGAACGTTATTTTTTCTTTAAGTAAATAAGCAAAATTTTAGTTTCCTTTTGATATGGCTTATTTTACATTTGAAAAATGGAAAGACAATAAGATTGTATTGCTTATTTATACAAAACTTTTATTAAAATCTCGTATATAATATAAATATTTTCAGTAATGCAGTAAGAAAATGCTTTCAGTTAAATGGAAAGGATATTTCAGAAATCTATCATAAGTCTTCTACTAAATTTATCCTTAAATAAGCCAAAAATAATTGTACAGAATATAAAAGAATGCTCATACTAATTTTTTTAGAAAAAGTAATAAATATTGATATGAATTGTTGTTGAATTTTCTAAATAACTCAAAAGTACAAATTAAGGCAAATCCATAACTAAATCAAACGAAATATTAAAAATATATCAAAAATCCTCCAAGAAAAATAATTTGAGTTTTTTTTAATTTTATTTTTTTAAGAAGCTAAAAACACGCCTTCTTTCTTTCTAAAATCTCATTTAAAAAATATATAATCAATTTTCAACAGTATTTTGTGGTGACATCGTGTTTTTTTACCTTCTAGAGACATGTATTCTTATAAACACTGTCTGCTTTGCTGATTCCTTTCCGATGTTTATAAAATGAACAATAAATGCAATTCTTTAGGTAATATGAGGGCAAATATTAATTCAAAACTAACATACCATTTAACCATGCCCCAACTAAATGTTTTCAATTTAGTTAGAGAGAAGAGGTCAGCCACTTGATATTGTAAGATATCTCAATTAGCAGATCGGGATTTTCTTTTATATCGCTATCATTTTTATTACAATCTAATTTTTCTTTTACAATCAATTTTTTTCTTTACATCTAAATATTCAGCTAGCTTTTATTTATTATTATTCTATGTTTTTATAAAAAAAAAATCTATTACAAATCTATTATGAAAGCCATAAAATAATGATAAAATCTATAAGATTTGAAATAACCCAACGTTTGACTTTCCTTTTCTTCCGTTGTGGCGGTGTCTAAGTGATGGATACAGTTTTTGCTATTATTCTTACTGCCTGAAACAATTGCCCGGAGTGTATTTCAGGACAGGCAAGTTGTCAATTTTTGCCCCAGTCAAAGGGTGATTAGTGTGTTTATAGAGCAGTGTGTCTGTGCTGTTTCCATTGCGTTTTTAGTACGGAAACGAGTGTTATTGTGTTCTGTTTTGACCTGAGTATTCTCGTGGTTCACTATGTCTCTGACTAGTGAAGTAGAGGATGAGGCACCGTCGCGGAGTGGTGGGACTCCTACTAGTTCCTCTACGACGAGTAGCCCAGGTTGCGCCCGAGGCTTGGACTCATCCAAGTGGGCAACCGTTGGCCCTCAGCTAACGGATACAGGTTGTCAAACAGAAAGTCAGCTGGGAAGTGTTGACCTGTCCCTTCCGGATATGGTTGACCTCTCGGCTTTCTTCTCCGAGGTAGCGCACTCTTTAGGTGCGAAAATCCTCGAGGAGCTGAACAAGGTCAGGGGTCTGTCGGCCCCCAAGAAGTCATTCTTTGGGGAATCTATATCTCGGATAGAAGATTTCATAGCCCGACAGCACGCTTGGTTCGTTCTGCTCTATGGGAAAGCCTCACGGAGGGGAAGCTCTACAACTGGCAAGAGGGCGTCCAAAGCTGAAAGGCAGAAGGATGCCCCGAGGCCAGATGACACCCCGAAGGAGGTGGTACCAACGGACAGGTCCTATTCCAAAGTTGCCGGTGATGCGATAGAGGAATGGCAGACTGTCACTAGTAAGAGTACAAGGAGGAGACAGTTGAGAAAGGGACGTGTGGAACCGGCAGGAACTCAGCCTGCGGCCCGAAGCGGACCTGGGAGCGGGGGCGCTGTTGGCGCTAAGAGGGCCGGCTCAGTGGTGCCTCGACGCGACCAGGAAAGACACGTTCTTCGAATCCTTCCAAACGACGATACTGTCTCCTCCGATGACACTCGTAAGTTAGTAGCCAGCACGATTGATCCAATGAAGCGTTACACGACGCTGATATTTCCTTCAAAAAGTTTTTTGAGGGGAAGAAGGGCCGAAATGGCGTGGTCTCTCTGGATCCAGAGTCGTACAGGTGACTTGGTCGAGTTAGGAAGCTGAACGTTGGCTGGGACGTACTGTTCTTTTCTCGAAGGCGGCGTTCTCTTCAATGTTATAAGTTCTGGAAATTCGGCCACATGGCTAGAGATTGCCACGGCAAGACTTGTTGTGGGAAGTGCGGTAGTCAGGACCACATTCTCAGTGATTGCACCAGTGATCCTGCGTGCGTTAATTGTATGAAGGTCAATTCTTTGAACTTGGCGCGTGAGGCTCTCCCTACCAACCACGCTGCGAATTCGCAGGAGTGTAGCATCTTTCGCAAAGAACTGGCTTTGACTGAGAAACGAAACAATGGCCGATAGTCCAAAGTTTTTTCACCTCAATGTCAACCGCAGTACGGTGGCTTTGTACCAGTTGCGGAAGACAGTGCTCTCGCAGAGCATTGACGTGATCTCCTTGAATGAGCAGCGTGTGAAGGAGGGTGACCGTCGGATTACCCGAGGGTTTTTCCGAAGTCATTTCTTCGGAGCGTAGCCGAGCCGCCTTTTGGATAAGTTCGCGACTGAAGTACTGTGTGGTTCTGAATACTGACGACAGAGTGGCGATTTGATGCACTATTTCGGAAGAGATGTGTTAATAGTGTCGTGCTATTGCTCTCCGTCTGAGGAGATTGTCTCGATTCTCACTCGGATGGGCGACTTGCTACTGGAGTTCCCTCAGGACAACGTTCAGATTGTCGTGGACTTCAATGCGAAGTCGTACATCTGGGGGGATAGGCCAACGGACGCCAGGGGTGAGGAAGTCATTTCCTTCGCCCTTGGTTACGATCTGGAAATCGCCAACATTCCAGACAGTGCGGCGACCTTTGATGGACATCAGGGTCAAAGCTGGATCGATTTACTTCTGGTCCGTAAGTGCGCAGATCGCATAGCTGACTGGATTGTTCAAGACGGGGTGACAACCAGCGATCATAACGCCATGACCTGGACCTACCAAGGCAGGCCAAGGGCTCGAAATCCTAAGGGAGTCCGCCGTCGGTGGAAACCCAAGGAACTTGCCTGGGACGATTTCCTCCGGGATCTCCAAAACGCATATTTGGACGTTTATGATTCGAACGCACAAGACTCGGGAGTTGAACACCTTGATTCAGTCCTGGTAGATCTGTGCTTGAAACACCGAAAGCGTCGTCCTGCCGCAGGCAAGGAGACGTGTTGGTGGACTCCAGAGTTGGAGGCTCAGAGGTCTAGAGTGCGCGCACTGAGAAGGTTGTACAAGCGGACGCTTGACCCGACTCAGAGAGAGAGACGTGAAGCTCTCTTTAAGCGTTCGCGGGCGGAGTACAAGAGGGCAATTCTGCAAGCTAAGCGTCGCTCTTTTCGAAAATTCCTTTCGGACAAGCTTTCAACTGACAAAATCGGTCAGGTCTGTGCAGTGGTAAGAGGCAGGTGGTGTCCTGAAGCTCCAGCTATTCTGGAGCTTCCCGACGGGGTGGTGGCATCCACATGGGATGACATCCAGGCAGCCCTTGCGAGACACCACTTCAGACAGGCCGATGAGGTTGTGCAGACAGCGATTGAAAGGCCTGATGACCCGGACTTGTTTGACATTGGGGAGCTAGAGTTGGCCATCAACTCGATGGCGCTCAATAAGGCGCCAGGCCACGATGGATTCAGTCTAGGGATCATCAGAGAGGTCTTTCGATGGCACCCTCAGCGGTTGCTCTCCTTGTTTAATCACTGCCTTAGAGAGTCCGTGTTTCCGAGAAGTTGGAAACGGGCGATCGCCATCTACTTTCTGAAGGAAGGTAGAAGTAAGAGCGACCCTGCTTCCTACCGTCCTATGTGTTTACTTCCCGTCGTCGGGAAGATTTTGGACAAGCTGTGCGCAACTCGACTAATGGGCTTCCTCGAGTCTAATAGCGTACTCGATGGCAGACAATATGGTTTCAGACGAAACCGGTCGATCATTGATGCGCTCCATGAGGTGGTCAAGTACGTTTCGCAGAGTAAGAAAACAGGCCATTTCACCTGTCTCGTTAGCCTCGACATCAAGAATGCCTTCAACAGCGCTCGGCGGGACGACTTGCTTCGCCTTTTGGCGGAGTACGGAGTTCCTCAAGAGCTCCTGGGCTTGATCGATTCTTTTCTTTGGAATAGATCGGTCATTTCGAACGCAGAAGAGTGTTGGGGTGCCGCAGGGTTCGTGTCTCGGGCCGGTCCTGTGGCTGGTGTTAATCAATAGCTTGTTGCGACGGCTTGGAATTGAGGAGGTTTGGACCGTACTTGTCTTTGCCGAGGATATACTCATCCTTGCACATTCTACGGCTGTCTCCAGGTTCGCTGACATCGTCCAGCGGATTCTCGCAGAGATCCTCCCGTGGGCGATAGGATGTAGCCTGGAGTTCAGCTACGACAAGTGCCTGTACACTATCATACCACCTAAGGGAAAGATGGATTACGAAACCTCATTACGCATCCGGATGAGTGGACACAGGGTTAAGTTTTCCAAACAAATCAAGTACCTAGGCGTGGTCATAGATAAGGACTACAGCTCGATGCCTCACTTGGACCTCGTCCGAGAGAAGGCGACCAGAGTCCAGTACAAGCTCACTAGATTGGCAACTGCTACGTGGGGACTTAAGCCCGATGTTCGAAAGGCAGTGTAGTCGGTGGTGGCTGAGCGCATAGTCTTCTATGCGGCCCCTATCTGGTACTCCAGCAAAGTGGCTCTTCGTCAGAGACTGCTGAGTATACAGCAAGGTCTCCAGCTGTGCGTCACTAAGTGTTACAGTACGGTGTCAACCGCTGCGTTGAATGTCTTGTCCGGGGTGATTCCCCTGGACCTCCGTGCTCGTATCGTACGCGACTTCGAGGCCCTCACGAGATGGGGCGAAAGCGTTGATAGACCAAACCTTTCGCCAGAGATTGTGGAGATTTGGAAGTACCGACCCCAACGACGCTATCCGGCACGAATACCTTGGACGCCGGAACTCAGCCGGATGTCTCCGTATACTTATTATACGGACGGTTCCAAGCTGGTGGACGAGAGGGTTGGCTGTGCCTACCATCTCGCCACTAGGGATGGTGTTGTTGCGGAGGGAAGGTTCCGTCTCTCTGATGGGTCGACTGTCTTCGCGGCCGAAGTTCATGCGATCAAGGAAGCGATTGCGGAAGCCCTTCGGAGGGGTCTCAGTGAACTCGATATCTACTCGGATTCGAGATCGGCGCTTCAAGCTCTTTACTCTTTGGTACCTCGGCACAAAGCAGTAGCTGAGATTAGGAACTTGGTTGCAAATACAGGAATCAGGGTCCATATGCACTGGATTAAGGCTCATGTCGGGTACGTCTTTAACGAGCTGGCCGATTCCCTTGCGAAGGAAGCTGCATGTCGACCGTCGGTCGACATACTGGTTCCTCTCTCAGGACGTCAAGTCAAGAGGAAGCTCCTTGGTAGGCACTTTTGGATTGGCAGCAATGGTGGGACCGATCTGAGAACGGCCGGTTGACGTATGAGATCTTCCCGAAGGTCTCCACTCGGAGAATACAGGGTGATTTCTTCCTCCACCAGGTCCTAACGGGACATGGTGCCTTTGGCGACCATCAAGCCCGCTTCTTTAAAGGCAACCCTGCGTGCTTTTGCGGGAACAGGGTGAGTACGATTAGACACTGCGTCTATGAGTGCCCCCTGTGGAAGTCCATCAGGGAAAAGTGTTTCCCGTCTAACTTCCAAACTCGAACGCTTTCCGATCTTTTCTTTGACAATTATAGCAGGAAAGGTATTGTCGACATCGTCGGCGAACTTTTGACAAAGACACTGGATCGGGTTGGTCGTCGGGCCAATTGAGCTCTCGGCTGTCTCGACCGAAGTCTTCGAACGCATGATGATACCCCAGATCATTCGAACGCAACACTCGCTTAGAGGAGTCCGAGGCCTCTTGTAGGCGCGATTCGGACGAAGCGACTATACAAGGTTTTCCGGGTTTTCCTTGTACGTAACGAGAATTGGAGTCGCTTTCCTGTAAGTCCTCCCGGAAGGCTGGGTCTCTGGATCAGCGGTTGTTCAGGCAGCTTTTGCTACGGTACCTGCATGGTTGCTCCAATCGGCGTGTTGCGCGCGGGCGGTGCCGTGTCTGTGGCTGCGGATTGTGAGCGGCCGAGGCCGCGACGCTGAGGCCATGTCCGTGGGCCGGGTGTCCTCGCTTTTCTTCCTGGCCGGCAGCGGGCGCTGTCGCGGGGCCGGGCGTCACTTGGTTCCTCCTCATTGGATGTGTCGTGACCTTCCTGCGTGGATCGCATGGAGCCACTCGACTCTGGATCGGGAAACTCACTGTTTTTCCTTTTCTTCTGCCACGTGTGCAGATAATTCGCTGTTTGTGAAACTAGGAATGGAATATGTTGGAAATTTTATTTGTATTTGCCAATAAAGAAAGAGAAGTGTTATCTGCTGTTTTGCTGCTAAGTTTTTCCGAAGATTTTATTTTACCTTTTTCCTAGACAGAGGGCAATTATATAAAAGCAATATTATTGTTGAATGCATTATATTACAATAAGCGACTATTAAATACGTTTAAACAGTAACTAATACTTTTAGATGTTATTTGATATAAATTTGTTTTATTTATTTAAGTTTAATTGACTTGTTGAATTCGTAAACTAAGCGAACGATAAGTGTATAATCATATGTGCATTACTGCAGCTATATAAAATAAAGTAGTAGAACTGCATATTACTGAAGTTACATTAAAAAAAAAGAAAAGAAAAGAAAATGAAATATAATGTAAAAATAAAAATCCTTTATAATCATTGGATCTCTTCCTGATCGATATGATACGATATGATCGATATGATCGATATGATCGATATGATCGAATGATATCGATCTGATATCGATATCATTGAGTGGAAAGGGGGGAAACAACGAATGATTACTTATGATATCTTAAAGGGGGAAAAGGTCCTGAAATGCCAAAATGTTAATAACTTTAAATAACTATAACCCCTAAGAACATATCTACAGTGAAGCGTCATGAAGACATGCCACATTGCCTCAACATGATTTTTTCGGATGTTCGGATGCTGCAAATTTATCCAGATTTATTCCATTTTCTTCATTGAATTTCCAATTGTGTTTCCAAAACCCGATTTGGTAGATATTTCTTTTGTAATATATTTGAAACAAGGAAACTTAAATTGTGACAGGAAGTATTTAGGAAACTGCTATTCTAATAGTTGGTATTAAAAAGTTGAAAAAATTTCGGCGATGAAATGTCTTTTTTCTCATATCATCATTTCATGTATTTTTATTTAATTTTAATATACTAATTATCGATATTTTAATATTTGGATTGTGTTTCGAAAAATCTGTTTCTACCCATAGCAATTCTTCTCTAATAAAGAGACTAAAAAAACATTGATAGCTTATTTAATAGCTTAATTTCAGTGTAACTATAATTTCATGCACTTTTTTGTATTAATTATAAGAATAACAGATTTAATTTTTTCCCATTTTGTTTTATACAGAACATTTATTTTGTAAAAATAATTTTATACAATTTTGTTGAATATTTTTGAATAATAAAATTATTTAGGGTTTTGGAAAAGTGTTTGGCACTATTTATTTGAAAATATTTTTTTAAGGATGACATATCCAAGTATCATTACATAATTTAATTAACTCTTTATCTGCTACATTATGATGTACCACAATTGTTTTTATCGTTCTTTTTTCATTTACTAAAATGAAAATTAAAAGATTTACATAGAGAAAATTCTCACACATGGGTAATATATTTTGTTAGACTAAATTAATTAAAGTGCTACTTTAAGCAATGTCGATACACTATGCCTAATATATTCTTATGACAAAATCTCACACGATATTTCAGATGAAATTTAAACTTTTAAAACTGCTAAATAGAAGAGGGTACTCGCAAGTTAACAATAAAAAAAAATTTAAAATTGACACAATTTTATCTTATATATCTTATTTTCTCTATTCGCTTACATTTCAGAACTTCATTCTTTTTTCAAACTTAATAATTTCTTTTAAAAATGGAGACAGGCGTTAAAGTAAATGTTTAAGGTACATGAATAAAAAATTGTTTGAGCACTTTGCCCTATAATATAATAAGTAAATGCTATTTACAGTTGGCTTATAAGGTAAATTGTCAAATCCGTTACCATACAAAATTACTTAAAATACTCAGCTTTAAATTTAGTAACTTTCCTAAAATTAACCTTCTTTAAAGTGACTTATGTCCTTAAATTTCAAAGCATGATATTTATCAATAAAACATGTTCATATCAATAAATATCATGATATTTATTAAATTGAAATAAGAGACAGTTTTAGCCACAAGATTTTGATCACATAGAAATTATACAAGAACTTTTTCTAATAATTACAGTATATATTTATGTAAATTGTTAAATTTTTAGGAAATTACATATTTGTTTCTTAGTTCAATAAAATATTAAAATAGAATGGTGAAAAAATGATAATCTTTAAAAAACCGTGCGATAACAGATTTGACATTTGGTAACGGACTTAACACTTTGTTGAAAATAGCCGATACATTAAAAATCAATAAAATTTCAATTTTAAAATTAAAAATTATTGAATATTAAGAATAGATTTTAATAATTAAATTTTAATTTAAACTTAAAAAAAAACTTTCATGCTATTTTCTTTTCTTTATAGGTTGCTTTTGCTTATGCGACGCTTATGTTTCAGACGCATGTTCTGTCGCAACTCCACTTATGACATATAAAATCTACAAATGTTTATCTTTAGCATAGCAAAAAAGAGCCGGTGCCATTAGTTTTTTCAATTTCCTATAAAAAATAATAATGAAAAAGAAAATAAAAACCATGACATTTCTACAACACAATTCAGTAATTACTTAATATAAATCACTTATAGATGACTACGCAAAAAAAAAGTAAACAAGAAATTTCTTCTCCGCCTCCAAGTATACTGGAAATACCACTTAGTAATTCAACTGCTACATGAAATACATACACCGTTTACTTAAAATAGCTAGTCAGATCATATTTAAAAATCATAATGTACTCACAAAAAAATCCTGCACTAATCTTATGTCTCTTGTTGTGTTTGCAGCAACAAAAATACAAGCGTGGCAATCTCTCAATATATCCCATAAAACACATCGATAGTTTCAAAGATGCCTTTTTTCTTCGCTAAAAACGCGAACCTAGAACTACAACTGCATGTTTCTTGAAAAGGTGGAGTTAAATTAGTGTTTTCTTTTCTAGTGAATAATACCTTTAATATAAGTAATATTTGCTATAAAATAAAACTTTAAAGCGATTGATACGCATAAGTACCCTCAACTAATAAAAGGTTACAATTCTACGTTTTTCACTGCGTATTTAATCCCATTTTTAAAAATAATTCCTGTATAAAACAATTTTTCTTATTATTATTTCAAATAAAAAAAAAAATTCATTTCCATTACATAAATTCAATTGTTAGATGTTATATAATATCTGTTGTTAAAAACTGTTGTTACATAATATCATTTCTTTACTTGTCGAAATAGGGATTTCAAAATCAAGTCGCAAAAATATATTGTCTAATTTGAAACTGTCTTCTAAATATAAAGAAATAAATATAAATAAAATCACAACAATCTATACTTACATAACTACTAAGTGAAATATCTACAAAAATGTGAATGAAAATAAAATTCAACTTGAGAGAACACATAACTTTAATTTTTATCAGGGTTTATTGAATTAACTTCGTTCCTTACTTTTACAAATTTTCATAAATGAAAGGATAAGAAATTTAAATCACATTTTTCAAATAATTTTATTTAATGTCATCCGATATTACGGTTTATGACATGAAGATGCATTTGTAGTTTCTAATGTAAAATCTACCAAAAATAATATACTTGAAAATTTACATTGAAGATAAGTTTATTCAAGAAAGTGATACATATATAATAAAAATGCAATGCAACATAAATGATTCATTATTTAAAAAATTACTTAACAATTTAAGAAATATGAAACATCGAGAACTTTCGGCTAATACTTTGTCACCATCAGGATTTAAAATTAACGCGGTCTTTACAATTACTTACTGTCCACATTTCACACATAAAAGTCTTGGTTTAAACCATTTTCCTTTCATGTTAATGGTCAATCCCACTAACATTTTTAAACGCAAAAAAAAAGAGGAGGAAGAGACAAATTTAATTACAAATCACCAATACCTGACCAAAGCCATCCATTTGTATTGAATATTATAAGATAAAATGCCACAAAATTATTGTTCAAAAAGCACATTGTATAGCATTATTGAAATAAATTTTAATTTTCCACTTTTTATAAAATCTTGACAGAACGGTAATTGGTCTAATGAAACATAGATCACATTTATGTTCCTTTAACTACTTTTATTTTTCGAGTCGTAATCTCGATATGTTCCAGCTGTTAATTATTGTCAGAAATAAATCTATATTTTTATATTGCAATCGATTTTTTCCATATTTGTATTAATATATAAAACAATAAACATAGCCGACTGAATTTTTCTAAACATGATACATTTATCGGTAGCATAACATTTCTTTTAGATGAATACAACCACGATAAAGCTTCTCGGTTGCAAGTCTGTAACCTGCGTTTTTTCTCTTCAAAACACCTGTAATAATTTCAGGATAGTATTTTATGCTTTATTGAGATACAGCTTTTTTGTCATGAAATAAATATTCGGAAAATCTTGTATGTATTTCAAAATTTATTTTTTATTTAATCACGAAAAAATCATTTAAAGAGCTGCCAACTTCTACACCTACTTACATCAAATAAATATATTTTGAATCACAAACATGCATTTATCTATAAAAGGATAAAAAGATTGTGATGGGTTTTCTAAAAAAATAAATGAAATAACAATACATCATGTAGCATATAATGTTACAATAAACGATGTAGTTTTAGCAGCCATTCACTGTAAAAAAATTCTGCAAAGGTACTAAACTTTTTCTAAGAAACTGGGATTTCAAGAACTTTTCATGTAACGATAACAGGAAAAATCCATGATTTTTGCTGTTACCGTTACAGGAAAAATCCTCGGAATCCCAGTTTCATGGAAAATGTATAGTACCTATGCAGAATTTTTTTTTTACAGTGTTAAAACTTAAATATTTCTTTCATTTTATGATTAAAAAAATTTAAATAATGGGAAAGACGTGTTGAGAGGAGTAAATTTATTCAATTATAGCAGTGATTAGTGGATACTAAGACCACTATTATTTATTTACTTTTTCTGTAAAAAGCTGTTTCTTATATCATACTAGCTGACACGCCCGGTGTTGCCCGGGCCCGTAATTATATTTTAAAACAAACCTGAAGTTTTATTCCGAAATGTCATAAAAAGACCCAATCTCGTACCGAATCCCCGCTGCCTGCGGTACCGTTTAGCAAAAGTGCTGTGCACGCACGGCAAGAAAAAAAAATACGTGTGGCACTCGAGGATTGCCGCGGTAAAGCTATTTCATAGCATTTTTTATCAACTTATGCAATTATAATTATGTATTTTTTTATTTATGCAGTTTTTTTTTGTCTTTGATATTAATTCAAGTTACACATTTGAGCGTAATGACCGATAAGAAAACAATTTTTGTTTTTCTGTTGAATAAATGAGAAGTCTGCCGAACTGAAACGACGTTAGCCGGAGTGTTAGTTTTTTTTCCCGTTACGGAATTTCTAGATTTGATCGTCGCGCTCAAAGCCCGCGATAAAAGCTATGCAATAGCTTAAAAAGGGTAGGGGGGGTCTGTAATTTTTTAGTTTCACATTTCACCACTAGGAGGCGATCTCAACAAAACTGTTTTTGGACTCAAGAAAGATATTTAATGAAATTATTATTCGAAAATAGAGGTAAGTACTTTTAAAATTTTATATTAAACAAATATTTGTCTCTGGGCTCTGAAAAATCCGCATCTAAAACGGTACGATTTTAAATATTTGATCACGTTCTTCCAAAAATAATTATTGCTTCCCCTACCCATAATTGGACGTCCCTTATTCTTTAAAATCTATATTAGTGTTATAATCTATCTGAAAGTTTTATATTAAATAAGTAATATTTATCCATAGGCTCAGTGAGTCCGCATTTGAAATTTTAGAAAACGTTACTATTTTAAATATTTGACCGCTCCTCCTAAAGAAAATTTCCCCAGCCCCATATTTCATGCTCACATTAAAATATTTACTATCTGTTATAACTTTTTTGAAAACTCCAAAACAATCGTTTTTTTTAATTAATTTGCGTTTCAGCATTTCTTTTCTTTTTTAATACTTGCTAAATAGTTTTAAAAATTGAAACACACGCTTTGACATCAAGTCAGACTAAATAGTTTAAATTTTTTTTCTGGTTGCATAGTTACGATTTTCATATCTGTTTCAGTGATTGTCATGTGTCTAGGGTGTCAGGTAACTTTAATTTCTCAAATTGCTTTTGATCCGTTTATCCGGCGTTTTTTTTATCTTTTTAAGTGGCGACAATAGCTTATGTTCACCGGAAATGGTGTAGTTTTCCAACGGTGGAAAAATTTTTCAAATCAGTGAAGTAGTTTTGGAGCTTATTCAATTCAATCAAACAAACAAACAATCAAATCTTTCCTCTTTATAATATTAGTATAGATGACATCAGCACTTTAAGGATGCTTAATGTCATTTTTTAAGGATACTTCCCCTCTCACTTACCTCTCTTTTACCAAATTGTGCAAATCTATACTATTTTCCCCAAAAAATTATTTTTCATTTAAAAAATCCTTTGTGACAATAATAAAATACGCCTTTAATATATGGTTACTTCTTTAATGACCGTAACACGCAGAAGATTTAAATTTCAAAATTTATAGTTTCATACAGAAATACATTTTTATCTCAGATATAATTATTCCTGAACGAAGTTTTCATATTAAACTATTTTGCGTATGTGTTATAAAACAAATATCTTTGCAAAGACCACATTTAAAGATGCTGCTTTGAAAAAGAAAACAAAACATGCCGCTTATAAAAGCACTTTTTTTGTCATTTTAATTACGTAAATTGCGTTAGTCTCATTTAAAAGAAATGCAACTAATGACTTGATGACGAATGCATACTTTTACTACTAATAATAATAATAAATATTTTTTTAAAAGTAGATTACAGCTCTTAGCCGGATATCCCTGTATCATAATAGTAATAAAAGTTTATTTATTTACATAAACAAATTAGAAATATTTGTTGAAATAAAATACGTAAAGAATAAAATGTTCTTTAAATTAAAAATAAATAAATAAATAAATAAATAAAAAGCAATTTTAATAGGTAGTTTTGGACCCATCCTTAATTTCCCCTTAAATATGAATAAATTTATTAAAACCTTTTGCTCCAACGCAACATTATACATTGAGCCAACTAACAAAATTTTTACCCCCATACACTTAAAAAAATCAATAACGATACTAATTTTTTTTTCTAGGAAACCGGTATTTCTAAAACTTATTATGTAACGGCTACAACAAAACATTATGTCACAAGTACAGCTTTGCAATGAAATTCAAAAAGAACTGTAAGATTCCTAATAGTCTAAGAGCTAGCAACGTTTTCGTCACCTGATTTTATCAAGGCTCATTTTTTAATATGTTTTTCCATTTTATGATAGAATACGTTTGCTAGTGGTCTGGCAGTCGGGGGACGTTGCGTTTACCTGTGGCAGAAGGGGTTATGCAGGTCAAAAAACTTCAAAATCTCGTCATTTTATCAAGGCTCATTTTTTAATATGTTTTTCCCTTTTATGGTAGAATACATTTGCAAGCGGTCTGGCAGTCGAGAGACGTTGCGTTTACCTGTGGCAGAAGGGGTTGTGCAGGTCAAAAAGCTTCAAAATCACGTCATTTTATCAAGGCCGATTTTTTAATATGTTTTTCCCTTTTAAGATAGAATACGTTTGCAAGTGGTCTGGCAGTCGGGTGACGTTGCATTTACCTGTGGCAGAAGGGAATATGCAGGTCAAAAAACTTCAAAAATCCGACATTTTATAAAGGCTCATTTTCTTATATGTTTTTATCAAGCTTAAAAATTACAAGATATTACTCTTTGGACAACAGACAATCTATAATTAATTTTCCAGACACAAATTCGGTTGCAAAGTTAATGCCAGACGGCTTTAAATATGGCAACGAAAGTGCCTGTTCCAAGAGCGGTTTATAATTAAAAAATTATAAGACTTCTTTACGTCATTTTATCAAGCTTAAAAATTACAAGATATTACTCTTTGGTGGGCAGAGAACTTATAATTAATTTCCTAGACACAAATTCGGTTGCAAAGTTAATGTCAGACGGCTTTAAATATGGCAACGAAAGTGCCTGTTCCTGAAGTAGTTTATAATCTAAAAAATATAAGACCTCTTTCCGTCATTTTATCAAGCTTAAATATTCCAAGATATTACCCTTTGGGGGGCAGACAACCCATAATTAATTTGCCAGACACAAATTCGGTTGCAAAGTTAATGCCAGACGGCTTTAAGTATGGCAACGAAAGTGCCTGTTCCTGGAATAGTTTGTAATCTAAAAATTATAAGACCTCTTTCCGTCATTTTATCAAGCTTAAATATTCCAAGATATAACTCTTTGGTGGGCAGACAACCTATAATTAATTTGCCAGACACAAATTCGGTTGCAAAGTTAATGCCAGACGTCTTTAAATATGACAACGAAAGTTCCTGTTATAAGAGCGGTTTATAATATGAAAATTATAAGACTTCTTTACGTCATTTTATCAAGCTTAAAAATTACAAAAAATTACTCTTTGGATAGCAGAAAACCTATAATTAATTTGTCAGACACAAATTTGGTTACAAAGCTAATGCCAGATGGCTTTTAATATGGCAACGAAAGTGCCTGTTCCAAGAGTTGTTTATAGTTTAAAAATTATAAGACCTCTTTACGTCATTTTATCAAGCTTAAAAATTACAAGATTACTCTTTGGATAGCAGATAACCTATAATTAATTTGCCAGATACAAATTCGGTTGCATTCAGCCAATTCGGCAATTTTTTTTAATATAAAGTTTACTTCTAAGAAGCTCTTGTTTATCAAAATATAAGTTTCTTTTATTAAATATTAGGGTGGATGCCCCGGTTTTGGCCACACTGGAATTTATTTGTCCAATATTTAAGCTGTGAGTTGATGTTAACAAATTATATGAATTCTTACATCTTAACCTTTCTCTGGGTGCAGAAATTTTCATTACATGCAAAGACTTGTCGGTAAGACTTAAAAAATTGGAACTTTCGTCAATCAAGCACAAAGTATCACAAATTTACTCAATCAGGCTCTGAATAAATGTCGTGCAAAAAATCAGGTGCAGAAAAAAAGTGAATCTAATCAACAAGACTCAGAAAAATCCAGGGTTGCAAATTCGGTTCAATGACGTAAAGTGGTCTTATAATTTGTTGAATTATAAACCGCTCTTGGAACAGGCACTTTCGTTGCCATATTTAAAGCCGTCTGGCATTGCCTTTGCAACCAAATTTGTGTCTGGCAAATTAATTATAGGTTGTCTGCTATCCAAAAAAGTAATATCTTGTAATTTTTAAGCTTGATAAAATGATGTAAGGAGGTCTTATAATTTTTAAATTATAGACCGCTCCTGGAACAGGAACTTTCGTTGCCATATTTAAAGACGTCTGGCATTAACTTGGCAACCGAATTTGTGCCTGGCAAATTAATTATAGGTTGTCTACTATCCAAAGAGTAATATCTTGCAATTTTTAATCTTGATAAAATGATGTAAAGAGGTTTTATAATTTTTTTGAAATATAAACAACTCTTGGAACAGGCACTTTCGTTGAAATATTTAAAGCCGTCTGGCATTAACTTTGCAACCGAATTTGTGTCTAGCAAATTATTATAGGTTTTCTGCTATCCAATGTGTAATATTCTGCAATTTTTAAGCTTGATAAAATGATGTAAAGAGGTCTTATAATTTTTTGAAATATAAACAACTCTTGGAACAGGCATTTTCGTTGTCATATTTAAAGCCGTCTGGCATTAACTTTGCAACCGAATTTGTGTCTGGCAAATTAATTATAGGTTGTTCGCTATCCAAAGAGTAATATCTTGTAATTTTTAAGCTGTATAAAATGACGTAAAAAGGTCTTATTAAATTTAAATTATAAACCACTCTTTGAACAGGCACTTTCGTTGCCATATTTAAAGCCGTCTAGCATTAACTTTGCAACCGAATTTGTGTCTGGCAAATTAATTATAGGTTGTCTGCTATCCAAAGGGTAATATCTTGTAATTTTTAATCATGATAAAATGACGGAAAGAAGCCTTATAATTTTTAGATTATAAACTATTCCAGGAACAGGCACTTTCGTTGCCAAATTTAAAGCCGTCTGGCATTAACTTTGCAACCGAATTTGTGTCTGGCAAATTAATTATAGGTTGTCTGCCCACCAAAGAGTAATATCTTGTAATTTTTAAGCTTGATAAAATGACTTAAAGAGATCTTATAATTTTTGAATTATAAACCGCTCTTGGAACATGCACTTTCGTTGCCATATTTAAAGCCGTCTAGCATTAACTTTGCAACCGAATTTGTGTCTGGCAAATTAATTATAGGTTGTTTGCTATCCAAAGAGTAATATCTTGTAATTTTTAAGCTGTATAAAATGACGTAAAAAGGTCTTATTAAATTTAAATTATAAACCACTCTTGGAACAGGCACTTTCGTTGCCATATTTAAAGCCGTCTGGCATTAACTTTGCAACCGAATTTGTGTCTGGCAACTTAATTATAGGTTTTCTGCTATCCAAAGAGTAATATCTTGTAATTTTTAATCATGATAAAATGACGGAAAGAGGCCTTATAATTTTTAGATTATAAACTACTCCAGGAACAGGCACTTTCGTTGCCATATTTAAAGCCGTTTGGCATTAACTTTGCAACCGAATTTGTGTCTGGCAAATTAATTATAGGTTGTTTGCTATCCAAAGAGTAATATCTTGTAATTTTTAAGCTTGATAAAATGAAGTAAAAAGGTCTTATAAAATTTAAATTATAAGCCATTCTTGGAGCAGGCACTTTCGTTGCCAATTTTAAAGACGTCTGGCATTAACTTTGCAATCGAATTTGTGTCTGGAAAATCTTAATTATAGGTTGTTTGCTGTCGAAAGAGTAATATCTTGTAATTTTAAAGCTTGATAAAATCATATAAGAAAATGAGCCTTTATAAAATGGCGGATTTTTTAAGTTTTTTGACCTGTATAACCCCTTCTGCCACAGGTAAACGCAACGTCACCCGACTGCCATGTTGGGTTCTTTTTATTAAATTTCTGCAACAGATCATTACTTTAATTAATTGCAACTTCTGCTCAGCAAATAATACTTAGTTAATATAGATCAATAAATATTCTTCAGCTTAATTAAAGAATTTAATGAGATCTGGGTCAAATTTCCAATTACATGAATCCTGTTGTAGATTTAATTAAATAAATTAGATGCTTATATAAAAAAAAGAATTAAGTTAAGATTACACCAGTTAACATTAAGAAATCATTAAGATAAACAAACTAAACGACAAATTAAAACGATTAAAAGGATAAACACAAATATCATTTAAGATTCTTTAAAATTTAATAAATACAAATAAACAAGAAAGAACACAGCAAGATTCTCAATCTGACCCAGTCTCAAGTACTAAACCTTGATCTGCAGTAGAACCCAACATTTATCAATGTTGATTCCTGAGATATTAAACTCACACTAACAATTTAAAAATACAAGATTCAATCTAACATTATAAAAGAGAGAAGAAAGACCCTGAAATCCTTCTTATTTTCAAGAAGGCAAAGAAAGATATAATTTTGAATAAATTAAAAAACTAGAAATAATAAATATAAACACCCCAGAAATCAACAATGATATTTTTGACCAATTTCGTATAGTGTTAGTACATCTGCTTTAACTTCTCCATTTTTTTTTTTCTTTCTTATTTTTTTGTTTATAAGATAAGTTAATTCACTTAAAATCAAGTGAATTTCTTAACAGTTTTTGCTTTAAAATTTCTATTACCTAGTCAAATATCTTTACTCAGTTTAAGCAATAGTATATTAGTTAATCAGTGTTAATATGATTTTTAATTATTTATTGAATTACTTTTTTATTTTTTTTTTAAAAAGTTATTTAAAAATTCCAAATAAAAAAATAGGTAATGGTTGAAAATTACTTTTACTTCCAAACATTTAAAGAAACTACTTTAATTTTATGGTATTACAAAACTTAGTATAGTTATTTCGATACTACAGAGGTTAAAATTCAATTAAATTAATATCAAGGTAGGATAAATAAAAAAAACTAAAAAAAAACTATACTAAAGCATATCCCTTATATATACATTCCCCTTTATTTAATTTAACAAACAAAAACAAAAAAAAAAAAAAACATCTGAATTCACTAATACAACTTTTGTTGTAAACATAAGGAAATACTAAATCACTACAAGATTAATCACTAGGATAAAAAAATCGTTTAAGATTAAATACATAATATATCTCTTACCAGCAGCTGAATTCTTTCATTTACCCATTTTGGGTATTTATCATTTATATGATGGACAACAGTACACAAAATCTTCCATGCACTAGAGCAACAGTCTCTAAGCAGAATTCCCAGTGTCTATACTCAGTTTAAGCAGCAGCTGAGTTCCTTCATTTACCCATTTTGGGCATTTTTCATTTATATGATGGGCAATAGCACACAGAGTCTTCCATGCACTAGATCAACAGTCTCTACACAGAATTCCCAGTGTCTATACTCAGTTTAAGCAGCAGCTGAATTCTTTCAAGTTTTTGTCTTAGACCGCTAATCATTCCACTGCTCACGGTGAAGGCTAAATCGGAAGGGATATCGTTTCGCGGCAAGCTCTCGGTTCGCTCCGGTAGGTAGTACTTTTTCTTGATTAACACTCGGGGTGTCTTGTCTTAGATTGCTAATCATTCCACTGCTCACGGTGAAGGCTAGATCGGAGGGGATATTCTTTCACGGCAAGATCTCGGCTCTCTCCGGCAGGTAGCATTTCTGTCTGACTTACACTTGGAGTGTGTTGTCTTAGATCGCTAATCATTCCACTGCTCACGGTGAAGGCTAGATTGGAGGGGATATTCTTTCACGGCAAGATCTCGGCTCTCTCCGGCAGGTAGCATTTCTTCCTGACTTACACTTGGAGTGTGTTGTCTTAGACCGCAAATCATTCCACTGCTCACGGTGAAGGCTAGATCAGAGGGGATATTCTTTCACGGCAAGATCTCGGCTCTCTCCGGCAGGTAGCATTTCTTCCTGACTTACACTTGGAGCGCTTTCTCCTAGACTGCAAATCATTCCACAGCTTACGGTGAAGGTTAGAACGGAGGAAACATTCTTTCACGGCAAGCTCTCGATTCTCTCCGGCAGGTAGCACTTTTTCTTGACTTACTCACGACGTGCTTTCTCTTAGACTGCCAATCTCGAATAATTCTTTTGGCCTCCCCTCTCCCAGATTAAGAACAGGGAAGGGGGGGAGACAAAACTTATGTACTTCTTCAACTAAATGCTCTCCGTACGAAGCTCTGACCAAGACTCCCTTTATTTCCAAAAAAAACCAATTGCACGTCCCTCTGCAAATCAAAAGGGGCACCAAAAACTAGGAAGACTAATGCTTTCCCCTTTCTCTCCTGTTCCTAGAGTCCACCTCATTGGCCAATGCAATAGTCACCCTCTCTCATGACCAAATATGGTCATCGCTCGCATCCCCTACCCTCAATCACGTGGTCAGATAGCAGGGACAGCTGTCTCTAAGTTTTGCACCTGCTTGCAAACCAGTGCTCGCCGATATCCGTGAATTTTCCCTATTATCTCAAATCGGTCATAAAAACTTTAAGGGTCTGGGAAAATATCTACTCCGCCTCAAATGACAGTCAACGTTTGTCATGGGTTATAAAATTTTAGGGTACTATTCATTCACGTACGCAAGCAATAAACTATGCGTGTGGGCCAATTTTTAACAAGGCTGAATATATGCCCTTAACACACAAGCCAGAAGCTACTCTTCTTCGAAAAAAATTAACAAAGGACCACTTTACTCAAATAGTACAATAATTCCAGGACAGTAAAAGCATTCGTACGAACGGGTGTTATTTACGCTAGATAAGGGAATGGGAAACTTTCACTTTCATTCACAACAATGCCATTTATTCTCGTGAGAACGATCATAAAAATAAATAGAAAAAGGGGATGTCCAGGGTTTTCGCTACTCAGAAAAAAAAGGATAATTTTAAATATGAGATACATAAAGCATTATAAAAAACCGTATTAAAAATATCTTAACAAGAGTTCTTTTTAAATTTGGAATATTAAAATAATTTATACAAAAGGAAATATTACTACAAAAAAAAACATAACAGCCAGATTCTTGCAAACGTATTCTACCATAAAAGGGAAAAACATATTAAAAATGGGCCTTGATAAAATGACGTGATTTTGAAGCTTTTTGACCTGCACAACCCCTTCTGCCACAGGTAAACGCAACGTCTGCCGACTGCCAGACCGCTTGCAAACGTATTCTACCATAAAAGGGAAAAACATATTAAAAAATGAGCCTTGATAAAATGACGTGATTTTTGACGTTGCTAGCTCTTAGACTATAAGAATGTTTTAGGAAAGACCACTGTCATTTTAGTAGATGCTTTTGTAAGGTTACAGATGTCTGTAGCTTTACAAAAACTTATTTTGTAGATTTATTTATTTTATTTTTTGTACAGCTTACAGAAAAAATTTTAGCCGAGCACAGAGATTTCTATAACTTTATATCTGTAAAACTCTTATGCATTATTATTTTTTTTTCATTACAGCTGTTTTCGAAACAGTCAAACTCAATCATGAAGGGATAAAAGTTGGTTGCTATGCTAATGTACTAAATCCTGTACAGTTCAGATTCCAATCAAAACAATCAAATTGCTTTGAGTACGTGAAAAATACTGCACTCTCAGAAAATTTCCAGAGGCCAATAGAACTACACTAATCTTAACAAATTTGACCAGTGCTTATTTGAATTACAAAAAAATCTAAATATCCGAAACTTCGATAAAAAAAAAGAAAAAGATAATCAGCTGAAACAAAATGAAATATAAACACTCAGTAATACAATAAATAGCATCTAATCCGGCATCCTAAGATCCAGCTTGTCAGTAATCCGACACAGCTTTTGGAAAGAAACAGTATTCTTTTTTATTAATCACTCCTGATGTTTATAATAATCCAACAGACAAAGGTACCTTTGGCAACGAGCTGGCTGATGACCTAACTGGCTGATGACCCTGGCGAAAACAAGCGACACAAAAACCTTTCATGGATACACATCTCCTAGTGCCCCAATCATACATCAAGAAGATCCTGAGATATAGAACTTTGACGTCATGGCAGGAGTACTGGGACACATCAACAAAGGGCATGCAGACACACGAACTCATTCCAAAAGTTCCCCTACAACTTTATAACCTTACGCTATACATGGCCAGCTTTTTGAAGGGTCACGGCCCTTTTATGGCCTACCTAAAGAAATTTAAGTGCGCCTGTTCTAACTTATGTGAGTGCGGTGAAGTGGGCACGGCAAGCCATGCCTATTTTAATTGTGTCCTCACGAGGCGCTGGTTTTTAAAACGTCCGACAATTCCACTAGAAGGCTGGCTCCATAATATACTTACACGCACTCTCCTACTAAACAAAGAAAAACACATCCATACACTCTAAATAAAAAGGAGTGAATAGTCACTTCAGAATAGCGAATACTCACTCTATCGCAGACTCAAAATATGCCGAACCTCTTTAGAGTGACTATTCACTTTGGGCAAAAGTGGAATCATTGACTCTTTGAAAGAGTGAATACTCACTCCTAGGAAGTGAATATTCACTCTACACAGGGGTCAATAATCACTATTTCTGAGGAGTGACTATTCACTTTTCCTAAAGGAGTGCGTTTTTTCACTCCTAGTAGGAGTGAGCAGTCACTTTTTCATAGAAGTGAATGCTCTTTTTTTTTTTTTTTTTTTTTTTTTTTTTTTTTTTTTTTTTTTTTTCAATGAATTCCTTTTTCTATTGCTATTATCGGCATTTTAAAAGAATCGTGTCTTTTAGAACATACAATGAAAATAAATACAAGCGTGGTAAAGATTGGAATAAAATACTTTATTGACAATATTTATTTAATTCAAAGTATGTAACATTAATTGAACTTTTTAAGGGAAAACGTAATTAAAGTTACACATGAATTAGATTATTGACAGAAATAAACTATTTTATTCCAACCTTTCTCCTTGTGTTTGCTTTCATTGGTAGTCCCATAAATATATGATAGTTTTAAAATGCCCATAAGCACAAGTTATTAAGCAGTTTTAAAATATTAAACATATATATATTTTTTCAGATATACCCATTAAGTTTTACATAATAAATCCATAATGCATGTTATCTATGTTTTTTTTTTTTTTTTATGTATAATTAAAATCTTATTTCCGAAAAATATATGTTAATACAAGCCGTATTTATAAAATGACATGGTAAGTCATATTTAATTTCAATTTTTTATTTCCGTATATAGAGTAGATGTGCATGTAGTACCTGCCGGCGAAGACACTCACGAGCTAATGCTAATCCTATGGGGAGAGATTTTTCTAATATCTCGTTTGCATTTTGACATTTTATTTATTTATTTTACATTGAATAGCTGAGGTTCGTCTCTATATTGCATCTTTTTTACTTTTTCGATTTCGGTCTCAGATATTTTAATAAAGTTTCTTTTACTTTCAAAACCGGTACCAAAAATGAAAGTGTTATTTAAAAAAATATCTGCAGACAAAATTGAAAAAGTAAAAATAAACAAATATTTAAGAGAAAATGTGTTTTTGATGACTTCTGTAACTTAAGTGTTTTTATTTAAATGGTGAACGATTAAGCCATATAAGCCCCTCTTTGACTGTGCTCTTAAACATTTTTTTCGGCTTCATGAGCTGTTTGATTGCCAGATTTTAAAATAGGCAAAACAGCGTTAGATTCATTTTTAAAAAATAATAATAAAATGAAGAAGATATTGAAATTTTATAAGTCACATTAATATAACTTAAAAACAACTATTTATAAAAATTTTAGTGTCATTACATTTTGGTAAGTGGAATTTAAAAGTTAAAATTGATTACTTAAGTTTTTAATTAAATCAAAATATTTTATGCACTATAAACATTACCGTAATAGATTTTTTAACAGTGCCTATATGAGGTGTACGTTACTGGAAAATCACTACTTAAGTATTCCAGTAATGGACACTCCTCTCAAAACCTTAAAAATTAATGAAATTTTATAAACGATATTAAATACATAAAAAATTCAAAGCTTTCTTCAACTACAAAAACAAAAAATTGGAAATTTTGCAATAAAATAAGGAATACATAAATTTATTAAATGAAGCCAGCTCTTAGTATGATTTTCAATGAAAACACGATTTTCAATGAAAAACAGTGAAACTTAAAAACATTATTTTGTGCTTCCTGATTGGTTTAATTAAGAGTGTCAACAAAAGTGCTAAATTATAAAATATGCAAGGGCGAGTTACGAAAAAAAAATTAAATAAAAGCTAAATTTTTATTAGTTATTATTATTTTTTTTTATAAACCAAAAACATTCAGGTGTGTACATTACTGTTACATCTACCCTATAGTATTCTATAAATGTGAGTTAAAGTTTTATAAAAGTATACTCATGTATGAAAAAGAAAAATAAAGAAAATATAAAATACAAGAAATGACTACATATGTATTATTCTTACTATTGGAAAAACAATTTTGATGAGTTATTTATCTCTAATAAATAAATTTCATCTAATATAAGTCATACTGCAAACTTTTAAAATTACTATAGCCGTTCATTTATAAACATCAAGGATAAAACACAAATCTTTGCGTCAGCGATTTTTTTCCCTCCACGCACATAAAGATAGCAGAAGCAGACAGCTTCCTGTTAAAATAAAACTTTAACTCATCATTCTAGAAGTTACATTCGGAAAATAAAAAGTTGAAATTAAAATTGACTTACCGGTTTTTTTATCCCTTGTTTGATGAATAATAATCCTTTGTTTGATAAATAAGATATGTGCAGTGCAACATCTTCGTCACTGAGCATTAATGGAGTATTATTGCTTTTTACTGAATTATTTGTTCTCTATTTTGACTCCAGATCAAGAAACTTAATCCATGTGGATTATTTTGAATCATAAGATATCGGAGTATATCATTCAAAGATCGAAATTTAAACTACTTTTCAGTATTAATAATACAAATTAAAGATCCACATTTGTAGACCGAGGAAACGAAAGTGAGACACATAACGGACACGATAAAATGGCGGAAACATTTTTATCATCACAACTGAGAAGACGATTTCTGATTGGCTGATGCGTAATACATATCTAAGTCACTTTTTAAGAGTGACCGTTGACTCTATCGAAGGAGTGACACTCATTTTTGAAAACGAGTGCGTTTTAATGGCAAATAAGCGTAATTTTATAGGTTGTATTATAAAATGTAATTTTTGAAAAGTAAGAATTGACATATTTTGGTACTTTTCATTGTTTTACTTCATATATTGGTTCAAAGTTGAGCGGGGATTTTTTTCAAGCGTATAATGCCGGGCTTTCACTCTCGTTGACGGAGTGAGATTTTTCACTCTCGACCATGGAGTGAGATATTTCACTCTCGAGAACGGAGTGAGATATTTCACTTTTTTTTAGGGAGTCGGAAATTTCACTCTTTAAAGAGTGTATTTGTATAAAGTTCACTCTAAAAAGAGTGAAAATGCAAATTACTCCTACAAAAAGTGAGCTTTTCACTCCTCCCAGTTTTAGAGTGTAACCACCTATTCCAAATTTCAATTTTAACAACACGTAGCCTGAGTATGCATCAGTTCTGTTGCTCCTTCTCAGTGCTACAATTATCGCACATTCATCCGCCCATTGTCGCGTAGGGGATCTGTTCCTCGGCCGGAAGTTTCCGTTTTTTTAATTTTCCATTATTATGTGATTCCTTTTTGTTTTTCTTTTTTCCTACCTGCCCACTGTCGCGTTAGGTTCTTTACACCTGGTAGGTGCGGCCCTGTTTTGAGTTTTTATTTCAATACCGCCCACTGTCGCGATTCTTGCGGTTTCAGTTTCGGCTGAATTCTGTAACTTTTTTTAAGACCTTAATAAAGGCGACCGGGAGAGAAACCATGCTCTACAGACCTGGTTTCCTTGTCTGAGTTGCCTCTCTTAGGCGAACAAAATAATCCAACAGAGCTTCAGCATAAGGAATTACAATACAACCCATTATAAACGATCCAAAATATCAGAGCTCTAAATAACTGAGTCATCTTGTCGATGTGATCGGAAGAAAAAAACACTTCTGCAGATACTTCGTGAAATCAAACTGTTGAATGGAAAAATATGTTTTTATCATCGTATACATATGTTGTACTTTTCTTTTATTCAATCTATTTAAAAAATAAAATCATTGTTTCTTTACTATAAACCTGTACTCGTTTATTTTTATTATTATTACTGTTATTTCCCCGACATTGGCTCTGTAATCCGAAAAATTTTAGTATTTTATGTTTTCATTTAATCTGTTCAAATATGATTTCCGAAAATAAATTCGGTTTGGATTAATCCGAATAACGGATTATCAGTGTTTGAATTAAAAAATGTTGTATTGTATTCCAAGAGAAACACGTACGTGTACATGTATTTTAAATTCTATGTTAGTAGCATCGTAAACATCTTTTAACGATTTATAATGATAATTTAAAAAAGTAATTAACAGTTTATATGGTAATACTTAAACAAAATTTTATCTTGACAATAAGAAATATTCTGTTTTTCGTTAGCGACATTAAAGAAAGAATATTTTGAAATTGGATAAAACACAATATTCTCGCCAGACTCGATTTAATTTCTACTCAAATTTTAAAAAAGATGTAATGCGCTCGATAAATTATGTCCACATTATCAAACAAGCGCTAGCAAAAGCACCCAAAATTTGTTAATTGTAACACTGTTTACATCTTTAGTTTTTAAACGTCTTATATATAAAGCAATTTGTTAAAAGACACTGGTACTAAATGGTTGCATACTCTTTTTTAAAATATATTTTGTAAAAACTTATTATAATGTTACACGTGATTGTACTACATGTAACATGCATGATATTTTAAACATTTTAAAGATATCAAACAATTTGCAAAATGTCTTAAAAAAGAGAAGTTTAATATGTTTTATAGAAAAGAAATAGAGTATTTCTAAAATGTTTAAAGTGTTATTATTGATTTTGCTATGAATAACATACTTGTAATTTTAAACATTTTACGTACACCAAAGTGTTTTAAAAATATCTTTTTAAAAGGAGAAATTTAAAGTGTTTTTTTTTAAAGAATAATTCTTATAAAAACTTTTCATAGTGTTATTAATGATCTTACTATATGTAACATGTTTGGAATTTTAAGTATTTTACAGACACGAAAGTATTTCTAAATTATCTTTTTCTATCACATGGTGACTGTATTAGAATAGAGCATACTGAATAACTTTTCCCATATTTTGAAAGTTTGAAATTCTTTGGATAGTTTCAACGTGTAGTGAGTCTGAATAAAATAAGAAAAATGCACTTGATGCACTACATTTTCTGATAATATCTGATCTGGCTGGATACAATTTTCTTTAAAACATTCACTCTTTTTCCAAAGTCAAATACAAAACAAATCTACATATTCAAAGTAATGATAATATAAGATTTTTATATATATAAAAAAAAACTCTGTCGATTTGGCCTATGGGTGGAGGTAAATTTCGTTAAGTGCTCTTTTCAACAACAAAAAACAAAATATAGTCAGAGTTGAACCCAGTTTAACAAATTCTACGTCACATTATATAGTTCCCAAATAAGAGAACGTGTCATTTGGATGAGTTTAAAATCATAAATGAATTTAGAAATGAGTCAGAATATAAACAATTTGGATTTGAGATTTTTTTCCATTAACTCCTATTTTTGTTTAATTTGTTTCTGCTATAAGGGTTTGTCCTATAAAAAATTTGTCAGTGTAAAAGTTAAAAGTATTATTGAGAAAATGCAAAATAAATTTAATCAGATATGATTTCTTAAGAATTGACGAAGTTATGGATTTCTATCTTTTTCCATCCCCCTTTTTGTTTTCGTTTTTAATTTTGTTTTAGAGTAAGAGTTGGTTTTAACAAAAACTTGTAAATAAAGAAGTTTTAGATAATATTAAGAAAATTTTAAAAAAAAATTATTTGTATTTGATACTTTGAGAATTGTCGAAGTTACATTTTTTTCCCCAAATATCTATCTTTTTTCACCCCGTGTGCACATTTTTAACTTTATCAAATATTTGTCATGCATAAACTTTTGGCACATTTTTTAGAGCTAATATGAATTTTAAACTGATTTGATATTAGCTTTCATTAAAAAGTTATAAGAGTTTTCCTGTTTTTTTTTCTTTTTTTAACTCACTATTCCCACTCCCTTTGTCCAATTTTGCCCGTAAACGAATTTAAAGGGGCTCAAGGCTTGAAAACTTTTCAAAAAATCTACATTTTAACGATCTATTTTGATTATTCAATTAATTCTGAACTTAGTGCAAAAAACTGCATAAAAAATATTTGCATTTTTAACGGAGTTATAAGCATTTATGTATGAACACTTTGAAAGCCTAACCCATATAATTTCAGCTTTAAGTCGCGTTTTCTCAAAACTTGATTTTTGATGACTATCCGTAAGATTTAAAAAAAAACTACTTGATGAAATGGATTAATTTTTTTTGCATGCATATAATATCATTATTTATAGAATGAGTTAATATATTTTAGATAGTTTAATATTTTGAGTATTTTTTATGAAAAAAAATTGTATTTTTTAGGAGGTTTTCAAATTTTCAAATTTTAGATTTTTTTAATTTTTTTTTTTTTTTAAAGTTTCCTGATCATTTTAGAGCAAAAATTAGGTTCTTATATCACTTCAACGTTAAGATATCTTATGGATGGTGATAGAACACATAATTTTTTTTCGAAAATTGTGTTATATACATTTTGCTATGTTTTCTATTATATTACATTGAAGTACTTCCTTTTATAATTTATAAAACTACAAACATACCTTAAAAATAGAAGAAAATTGAAATTAATTACATTCAATACTTCTGTTTTTATATGGACTCGAAGCGAGAGCTTTGTTTACACATTTTTCCGTATCAATCAAGCCCTAAGCCCCCTTAACAAGATTTTATGCAGCTTTGATTTCAGTAGAATTATAAAAGTTATCGTATCCATAAAAATGTAATGTATATACATATAGATAGATTGATTCATTGGTATTTAGATAAACCTTTTTACTAATTGTAGTTTTGGTGTCTACGGTTCATAATGGGTGTAGATCTGCACAATTTTTCGAGAAATTCCAACATAGGATCGACCGCAATAGGTAGTATTCATTCAAAATCAATATAAAAAATTATATTTTTATAGATATTTACTCAAAATAACCAAATATATTTGTTTAAATAAAAATAATTTAAGAAAATATGTATTTTTTCTGGTTTCGTACATTTGATAAAACTCTATCCGTCTCACTTCTTTGTCGGTGACGTGGTTTACGTTAATTTAGAACAAGCCCTTGCTGAGGACACTTACGCATATTCACAGTATCCGCAAAGAAACTCTTCGGGACGGTTGAACTCTGATGGGGAATGGCCGAGTTGTATCACATGACTTGGCGGGAAACGGCGATATGTCAAATGTGCTGTGCCAATATCAATCACTATTTTATTTTGCCAAAACAACAGACTTTACGTTAGTGCGTGTACTTTTTTTTTCGTTTATTTTCATTTATGAAAGTTCTCTTTTAGCTTGATCGTTAATTTTATAAAATTTTGCTGCCATAAAACTTTAGTGTAATCAGAATGCAATTTGCAAACTTGCTTACTTTATTTTAGTACTAGAGTACATCGTTTTGACAGACGGTAGCCAAGTCATTTCCCGCCAAGTCACGTGATACAAGTCGGCCAATCCCTATCAGAATTCAACCCTCCCGAAGAGTTTCTTTGCGTATATTGTGAATATGCGACACTTACCCCTTCCCTTTAGGGCCTCTATCATTTGGATTTCTAGAGCTTTTTATGTATTAGCAACAACAACAATCCATGTAACATTTGCATTTTTGGTTATGTTTGCACAGTAAAAGAAAAACTTGGTAAGATTACTAAGAATTAATCTACGAAACTGGTTTGCATAGAATTTTTCGTAACAGTAACCTGAGTTACAGATACAATTTTCCTAAATTTTGCAGATTTATATACACTTTGTACAGTGCACAGATGAAATGTTAGTAAGCGCACAGATTTCGTATCTTTACATTTGTAGACTTACAAATTTGTTTTTTTTTTTTTTTTTTTTTTTTTTTAGTGCACTGCTACAGGTGACAGGAGATCAAATATACAGTGTGATCTGACTCTTTCTGCGGTAGCATGGTCTAAAAACAGTTGGAATTTTTTCTTTCGTATTAGAAAAATTAGTCCATTATACTCCAAATTTAATGGGCCAACTTGCTTCATATCGCCATTTTTTTATTATAATATCAAAACATTTTGTTAATATATTTAAAAAACAGTTCATTGAAAAAAGAGTTCTGAACAATGGTCGCTGAGATTGGTACTGGTCAAAATGAAATTTTATTTCAGAAAGAAATCAACAAATATTTGTAGAAGCAATTATTTGTAACTACAAAAAAAATCCTACTTGAATGAAAATTTCAAGTAACATTTATTTTATTGTTTCTTTGCTAGTGTGTTTGCTTTTATTGTTTATTTGTTCGTGCCTTTGATAGAAACACCTTTCTCAGTTAAAAATATTATTTTGAACAAAAGTAACGTCATCTGCATTAGACTGCGATAGTATTATATTATTATTATTAATATAAAAATATTTAAATACAAACGAAATTCTTAACATAGCAGCTCATAGTATTGGTATATAATGCACAAAAATATTGCATTTACTTAATTTTTTTTTTTTTTTTTTTTTTTTTTTTGAGAGATAATAATAAATAAAATAATAACAATATGTTGAAACCAGAATTTTGTTTACTTACAATAAGATGTCATTTTAATTTATAAAATTATTTGTTTATTAATAACTACTTTAAGCAACTTTTACAACTTTTTTTACGTTTTTGATGATTCGATAATGTGTACCTAAGGTTATTATCTTGTTTATTATTATTATTATTATTATTTTAGTCTCTCAAAAATTTTGACGGAATATTCAGATGCAAATGTCAATACCAAAAAATCAAATTACTATTTTTTGCTTATTTTACAAGATATACTTTGCTCCACTTTTTTTTTTACTTTTAAAAGCATTTGTCGCAAGAAATGTCAATTTTAAAGGTGAATTTTACATGCATTCTCTTATGAAAAATTCATAAAACATAGTTTTACCAAAATCAAGGTTCAAAATATTTAATCATTTATATTTTCACTTTTAAGGAAATACGTTTCTGTTTATCTTAAAAGGATGCGCTTAATCAGACATCCTTAGTTGAAAATATCATATTGTACAATTACATCGACATCTGCATACAAGACTTTGTATTATTAAAGGTAATAAATAATTTGTTTAATACAAAAATATTTTGTCTAGGAATTAATTCGTGCGGTTTTACAAGAGATGGCGTAACTAGTTTATTGTCCCATAGTTTCGTTTGTTCAAACATGCATTTAAAACATGCATTTAAATTTATTGCGCATCCAGTTTAGTATATGCCATTTGGCTTAAGCGTAAGCAACAACAATTGTTATCCAGAGGAAAAAGGCAAATTTTGTGCCTGATAAATTGTTTTTATTGGGGGGGGGGGGGTTCTTCTTCATTACTTTAAGGGGACTCAGGGGTTGATCGATACGGAAAAACATTCAAACAGAGTTCTCGCTTCGAGTCCATATAAAAACAGAAGTATTTAATGTAATTAATTTAATTTTTATAAGGTATGTTTGTAGTCTTATAAAATTATAAAATGAAGTATTTAAATGTATTATAATAAGAAATACAGCAAAATTTATGTAACACAATTTTCGAAAAAAAACTTATGCGTTATATCACCAACAGTAAGATATCTTAACGTTGAATTGACATAAGAACTTAATTTTTGCTTTAAAATGACCCGAAAACTTTACTCTATAGAATGAATTAAGGATATAACTATCACTCAAAAACAACATTATTAAAAAAATGCTCAAACTTGAAAATTTAAAAAAACTCCTAAAAAATACAACATTTTTCATCATAAATACTCAAAATATTAAACTATCTAAACTATATTAATTCATTCTATAGATAATGATGTTATATGCATGTAAAAAAATTAAGCCATTCCATCAAGTAGTATTTTTTAATCTTGGTGTTAGTCTTCAAAAATCAAGTTTTGAGAAAACGCGGCTTAAAGTTGAAATTATATTGGGTGCGGCAATGAAAGTGTTGATACATAAATGCTTATTATTCCGCTAAAAATGCAATAATTTTTATGCGGTTTTTTGCATTCAGTTAAGAATTAATTGAATAATAAAACTAGATTATAAAAAATCAATTTTTTGAAAAGTTTTCAATCCCTGAGCCCCCTTAACATGAAGAAAAGTGCTATCGAAAGTTGGTGGAAGATTATAGTGACCATGCTCTAGCTGAACGAACGTGTCAGAAGTGGTTGGCATGGTTTAAAAGTGGTGATTACGGCTTCAAAGACCAAGAACGACCTAGACAGCCAAAAAAAATTGAAGGTGAAGAATTGATAGCATTGCTCAATCAGGATTCGTGACAAACGCAGGAAGAACTTGCAAAACCATTAGAGGTTGATCAAACAACAGTTTCCAAACGCCTAAAAGCAATGGGAATGATTCAAAAGATGTCACATTGGGTTCCATACGAATTGAAAGAAAGAAACACTGAAAGAAGAAAAATCTTTTGCGAAATGCTGCTTCAAAGACAGAAAAATAAGGGATTTTTGCATCGGATTGTTACTGGTGATGAGAAATGGATTTTTCACGATCAAGTTGGAAATTGCACGTGAAGCGTAGCAAATGAGGTGCGTTCGTACTATAAGTTTTAAAATATTCAGTTCTTGCTGGTATAGTAAAGCGTACTTTGGATACAGTATAGTGGTCGAAATCTTTGTATTCCTGTAAATATGCAGGGAGTAATTTTTATTATACTTCATTAACGTATATCTTATTCATAAAATGTGAAGTAGTTTAATATAATTAAAACACCCCCCAAACAATGTTTATCCGTATAACATGATTTAGTGGAATACATTTGTGTGGCCCTGTAGTTTAATAATAAATATTCTTTGCATCCCAGATTGTACAGAATGTATATTTTAGTACATACTTCATAGATTCATGTCAATTATATTATGTTCAAATGAGTGTAACACCATTAAAATGCATTTGAATTTTTTTTCCCTTTAATCGTAATGTAATGGAATACTTTTGATTGTCCCTGTAATTCATCTATGCATCCGATTTTCATAACACTTGAAATGACTCGACAAAATTATATAATAATTATACGTTTTAAATTTCAAACGATGAAAATGCATTTGAAACTTTTTTCCCATTGATCGTAATGTAACGGAATACTTTTGATTGACCCTGTAATTGACCTATGCATCCAATTTTCATAACATTTGAAATGACTCGACAAAATTATGTAACAAATATACATTTTAAATTTCAAACCATTAAAATGCATTTGAAACTTTTTTTCCTCATTGACCCTAATGTAACGGAACCCTTTTATTTGTCCCTGTAATTGATCTATCCATCCGATTCTCATAAAATTTGAAATGACTCGACCAAATTATGTAATAATTATATATTTTAAATTTCAAACGATTCGGTTGGATAGTTTTTGCGTTGTTATATGCGGACAAATGGACAGACAGACGGACAGATGAACAGACAGATGGACAGACGGACGGACTGGGCGACAACAATTGGTGCTACGTATTTGCATAATTGCGAACGACCTAAAAACCCTGGGCAATGCCAGGTAGACCAGGTCCGTCACAGCCGAAACGAAATATTAACTGTGCAATAGGTTATGCTGTGTATATGGGGGGATATGAACCGTATGCTGTACTATGATCTTCTGAAACCTGGAGAAATTTTGAATGGAGAACGTTATCGACTTCAGTTGATGCGTTTGAAACAAGCTCTGGCCAGAAAATGAGAAGAATTGCATAACACACATAACAAACTTTTTTTTCAACATGATAACGCCCGACCACATGTCGCAAAATCGGTCAAAACATATTTGGAGAATGTCGGATAGGAAGTGTTACCTAAACCGCCGTATTAACCAGACATTGCTCCTTCAGACTACTATTTGTTTGATTGCATGAATAACGGCTTGATTGGACGGCGGTTCAATTCTTCAGAAAATATAGAAAAATGAATCGCTGATTGGATCGCTTTGAAAAGTGGGGATTTCTTTCGGCATGGAATTTGAAAATTGCCTACAAAATGGAAAATAACAGTGGGTAGCGATGGACAGAATTTTTACTAACGTATTTATGTATTTTGCTTTTGAAATAAAGCTTTAATTTTTTATTTAAAAACGCATGAATTAATTCCTAGACCAAATATTTAAATAGAAACATTTTTAACATAGTAATATTTAATAGTGATACATATTACTTGCTATGTAAAATTTAATTTTTTTAATGTTTATGTTTTATGTCTTTTAGGGAGATATTAACTAGAATGATAATACATATTGAAACGATTTTTTATTAGCGACAAAGTTTCATTTTAGTATTTAAAATAATTTGTTTTTTAATAGCTCTTTTTAAGAAAATATTGTTATTTTAATGGATATTTATATATGCGTAAAAATATATTATTTGAACGAAAAGAAAAGAAAAGCAACTCAAGCAAATAAATTAGTTATGCTATGAAATAGAAAAATCTATGTTTAAAACTTATCATACGCATTTTAATTATAACTAAGTTAGAACAGTTCCATAGTTGTTTCACAATATATAGATTTTTTATATACCTCTTAAAATATCTTTTAGGGAAACAACGTAACTTTTTATTTCATGAAAATTATTACGAGAATAATAAATTATGTTGAAAGATACAGAAAGTGGGACATTTAATTTAACTAAGAACTTTTATTTTTCTAGTATAATTAGGAATTTTAATAAATTATATCCCTGGTAAACAAAAAGCCTACATCTCCTTTTCTTTTTTTTCTGTCCGAGTTTATCTAAGGATACCTAATTTTTACAATGTCTTCATTGTATATTTAACTATGCTATGAATCTGTATAGAATAACGCATATGCAGTAAACTTTATTTATTAAGTATTTATTTAATATGTTAGATTTAAGACATATTCAAATTAAACAAAAACCATTGTTCTATGTCTATTCTGAATTAGAAAATAGTTTGGCGATATGATGCATAAGTAATATATAAAACCTCCTGTAAAATATTAAATTATGCAAAAACCCATTTGAAAATTCATTAAATGAAATATAGAAAATAAAAGCTGCAACTTGTATCATCTCAAGTCGATTAAAATAATTAGATTTGATATTTTAAGGTATTTGCTGCTAAATTTGTGGAATAAATTTGCCATACTGTTTTTCATCTTATTTATAACAATTCTTTTCTGTATGTGATTCGAATTTAATCAACAACATATTTTAAAAAGTTGGCACTTGATTTGTGCTTAAATATAAAATTATTTAGATGCGATTCATAAATATTTAGAGAATAGACTTTGATTAAAACAATACGCTTAAATATAAGTAGAAATAAGTCTAATAACTATTTACGTGATGTCTATAAAAGTAAATTGCTTCTACTGTAAAAATATACAATTAAATGTTTGCAGTAGTATATGCGTGGAATGGGTGTTAAATCATTGAAAAAAAAACATTGATTAATTATACAGTCGAACCTCGTTAATACGCGAATCAGGGGTCCGATCAAAATTCGCGTATTAAACGGGTTCGCGTATTAACTGAAGGTCGCGAATTTTCGTCGAGTGGTCCATCTAATAACAATCTATGCAGAAAAAACGCATTTTTGTCAATTTTTAGCATTTTTAAGACTTGATGACATTTTATTTATTTTAATCATTATGTGCTTATTAAGCAAGAACGTTTGAAAGCTGAAAATTCAAATAATCATTATTTTCTCAAGTAAAAATCCTGTCTTTTCAAATTTAGATTTATTATGCATAACACAAAATTGAATAAAACGAACACAAAAATTTCTGCTAACCATATTAACTAAAACTAAAGTTAACAAAATTGAAATCTTTGTTAGCTACACAGAACAGATAGATGCGATAATAAATAGTGTTGATAATAATAAAAAGTCAATAAATAAAAATTTACTGAAGCCAATAATGTCATAAAAATTACTTTTTGGAAAAATAGCTGTCAATTTTGGCCTGTTTGACATGCGGTCGCGCCATCACCATGATGTTTTCCGTCTTATTTAGGTAGTGGTAAAATTCGCTTGTTGAGGGTCCTTCGTCTAGTGACAACGCATATTGTCTTAGGAAATTGAATGCCTTTGTAATTTTGGAGGATGGGGATGGGGCCGGAAGCACAGGTTCATCATCTCCTTCTTCCTCATCCGATTTCTCAGTCGCAGTTACATCGGCGATGATATCATCCAGGCTTCTAAATTTGGAGGTAACTAGATCTTTGTCAATATTAATGAACGTGCCTAAATTGACAAAATTTTCCCCTACAGTTTCTTGTGCGGCCAGCCAATCTTCTTCAACATTAGGGTGCGTGGATGGCTCTGTGTAAATGATGTCCTCATTACTTCCAAAACCAGCTTTGTGAAAGCAATTTGTAATTGGCAATTCAAGCGCTCGAATACGCCATCTGGTGGAGAAAAGATGTAGCTTCTCGTTTCAGGATAATGTCGTAAAATCCCATAGACCCTATCAGTGATGACGTCACAGACAACTGAACTCCGCATATTAGCCGAAAATGCGTTCCAAACAAGATTGAAGAAAAAGATAGAGCTGAAATGGCATGCAGCTACAATTGCAATCGCGAAATAGTTAAAAGGGATCACAATTCGGGCAAACAATTGTGGCTCGATCTGAAAACTTCTAGTTTAGTAAATTCAGTTTCACGTTCTTCTCTTTTTTTGAATGATCATATATTGCACGTGGTTTTGACGGTATAGTGCATCTCTAAAACACTCTGAACTTTATGTGTTTGTTTGGAACGTATTTGAGGCTGATATGTCGAGTTGAGTTGCCTGTGACGTCACACTTATAGAGTCTATTGCGTTACACATATTTTAAAATCGTTCAGAATAATTATTCTTTTGCAAAATTTCAGATTTACTGTGACATTTGTCTTCTGCCTTATATTGCAAAGTAAAAGTCAAACGAATTTGAATATTTAAACTTTCAAATTCATTTACAGTAAAGAATTATTTCAATGGCACTTTAACATTAGTTAAAGGGAAATTAAAGGGACAGTTTTTCCTGGATCGGAGGCTGCAAGCAGCGCCTCTATACGCCGTTTTAATTCCCAATTGTTGTTGGTATGATTCTCCCCCATGCTACAGTGAGCATGTACATAGCATGGAGGACGACACTCGTAGCAAGAAGGATTGCTGCCGTATTCCATTTGGTGAAGGTATCGCCATATGATACGAGTCTTGTAATTTACTTTGGCGCTGTTAATTATTCCTTTGTCTACTTTTTGTCTACTACTTTGGTGACACTAGTCGAATTTGGAGGTAGAAATTCTATTTTGACATTTTTCAGGTCTTCGTTACCTTTCGGATGCGCAGGGCAGTTGTCCATAAGCAATAACATATGGCGCGATTCTTTTCTCATACGCTGATCAAAATTACGAAGCCATGTTGTAACTAGTTGGATGTGTCAATCCCGAAACTTTCTTCTATCTCATAAGTACATTTTAATATTTAAAAAAAAAAAAAAAAAAAAAAAAAAAAAAAACGTGGTGATTTTAATGTTACCCACTATCGAATTTCCTCGAACATTTGACCTAGCCTAATGAGATTCTGGTATCCGAAAAGCCCAAAACACAAAATTCAATTAATATTCTGAGAAAATGAGCTTAGTAGTGCCTCATGTTGGGTAATTTAAACTAAAACCTAATAAGCATCTATTTATGTCAAGACCTAACATACTCTGAAATTTGATCGAATTTCGTCCATTAGTTCTTGAGACATAGTTATAACAAAAATTTGCAAAACGTAGCACAGCAACATCATATCTTGGACAATTTATGCCAAAACGTAAAAAAGCGTCTAATTATGTTAAGTTGTAAAATAATCTGAAGTTTGATGAAATTCTGTGCATTAGTTCTTGAGATATAGCTAGTTTAAAAAAACCGTGTAAAATATAGCACAGCAGCACCATCAGTTGAAGGATTTATAACAAAACGTAATCATCGTGTAATTATGTTATATGTCACTTTGTAACAAAATCTGAAGTTTGATGAAATTATGTGCGTTGGTTGTTGAGATATAGCTATCGGAAAAATCGTGCAAAATGCAGCATAGCTGCACTACCTGCTGCAAGGTTAATACTAAAATGTAATCAGCGTCTAATTATGTTATATATTTTAGTGTAACAGAATCTAAAATTTGATGAAGTTCTCTGCATTAGTTCTTGAGATATAGCTATCGCAAAAATCGTGCAAAATGTAGCATAGCAGCGCCACCTATAGGGCGGTTCACACCAAAACCTTATCAGCGGCTATGTATGCCAAGGTATCGCGGAATCTGAAGTTTGGTGACATTCTGTGCATTAGTTCTTGAGATATAGCTATCATGAAAATCATCAAAAACGTGGCATAGCAGCGCCACCTGCTGTCCAATTTACACCAAAACTGAATCAGCGTCTATGTATATCAAGGTTTCACAGAATCTGAAGTTTCGTGAAATTCTGTGCATTAGTTCTTGAGATATAGCAATCTTGAAAATCATGAAAAAGTAGTATAGCAGCGCCACCTGCAGGCCAATTTTCACCAAAAACCAATAGGCACTAATTCATATCAAGGTCTAACTGAATATAAAATTTTATTAAATTTCGAGCATTAGTTCTTGAGATAGAGCGCCCACAAATTTTTTGTCACATACAGACAGACACACAGACAGACAGACAGATGGACAGACATTTTCTAAAAATAGTCAAAACGTGTTCAGGACCTCCTAAAACGTATAAATCCGTCGAAAAGCGGAAGTCGAAAATTTTCATGAATCCAATACTTTCTTCTTGTAAAGATAGAAGAAAGTAAAAATATTGCCCGTCATTCATGCTCGACGCTGGCTTTCGTACAGGCAGGGGAAATTCTTTACATTTTTAAAGCATCGCGAATTGCGTGATTTCCCTATGATCAGCAGCTTTAATTTATCTGATCCATCAGAGTTGGCACTGAGCAGAATAGTAAGACGCTCTTTGCTCAGTTTGCCTTCATAATATCTTTCTCCTTTCATGGTCATTGTTTTGTCGGATTTCAGTTTGTAAAAAAGGCCCAAATTCGTCCACGTTGTAAATGTCCCGATTGAGTAGTTTTTTACAAGCTGCGAAGCACATTAATTTTTCAACAGTGAACGTCTTCAATGCTCACTGATTCACTGCACACTTGCTTGAATTTTATGCCACACCGAGTTTTAAATCAATCCAGCCATTCATTTGAGGAATTGAAATCTAACAACCCATTTTTTGCTGCGATTTCAGAAGTTTATTCTTGTATTAAGAAGCCGCTTATTGGGATATTCGCAGAGAGCGCTTCAACAAACCACTTGTGAAGGGCCTTTTCTATGTCCTCAAACTTGGCAGTTTTTATTTTCTTGTTCTTTGTTCCTTCAACCACAGCTTAGTTACCAAGGCATTCCTATTCTTTAACAAAGTCCCTAAAGTTGACCCAGGTATGCCTTTTTCTTTGGCGAACGCATACTTGAGACAGCTTGGGCATCATGTTAATTTATAATTTGCAACTTCTCAGTGATGAAGAGACCTTTCGTTTAATATGTTTTGTTCCTTCCGCCATAGTTTAGACTAGATTATAAAAGCATAGATGGATATCGTAGACTAGATAATAACGAGCGTGACATGCGACTCTCTTTTTTTAAAAATATCACAGCATTGATGAAACAACGATTGGAATGACTCACATGATTAATCTGCGATTGTAGCGCATACTCCATCTACCGGTTCTACTGCTCTAAATTAGGGGAGGGGGGGGGGTCACATCATTTCTTAATTATGGGGAAAATTCAATTAGATTTAAATAAATGTTGTATAAAAAAAAAGTTAAATAATTGCGATATAAAATGCTTGGGAAAATACTTCATCTAAGCTCATTTGCGTATTAAATGTGGATTTTTATTTCTAGGGACTGATAAAATTTCGCGTATTAAACGGGTTCGCGTATTAACCGTTCGCGTATTAAAGGAGGTTTTTTATATGTGTAAGATAGGCGTATTTCAAGGGACCAAAGAAAATTCGCGTATTAAGCGGTTTCGCGTATTAAGCGGGGCGCGTATTAACGGGGTTTGACTGTATTTAAAACGTCTTTCTTGTAAAATAACGGTATTGCACGAAAACTTTCATTTACAATTGATTCGTTTTTAAACATTCAGCTAAAATTCTTCAAACACATGAAATAAAATAGGAGGTATCTGATTGTAAAACATTCAATCCTGCTTTTGACAATACTGAATTTAAATGAAAATTTCTCCAAACAAGTGAACTACTCTATATGATCAAAAGTGACCGGTCACTTGCAATTTTGGACATTTTGTTGAATATCAAGAAAAAAATGCATGAGGAATTATCCTAAAACTCCCATTATGTTAAAAAAAAATAGTACAGGTCACATATTTCCACGAGCATTCTTTCCCAAAATCCTATTGGGGACCGTCAACAAATTGAAAAAAAGAACATTTTTTGGATAAATTTGTCAAACCTAATGTAACAAAAGCGTTCAAACTGCAGATTATGATTAAGTGGCTTACTGTGATGAACTGTGATTATTTTTATGAAGATAGCATGTATACTCGTAAAAAAATTAGACTTTTCATAAAAACAGTTCCAAATTTTTGCCAAGTTTTTTGGTTATTATTTGCAGCGTTCTTAGTCTAAAAAAAATTTCTTTTCGGAAAATAGGACAAACAACATTGTACAAAAATATTCTGCCACCAAAATTTAAAAGAATTATATAAATTATATGAAAAACAAGCAGGTTTACTAAAGAATTAGTTTATTGCGCATACGCAAATGCAGTCAATTTACAATGGACATAATGTGTTAGATAAAAGTATAGAACAGCTTTTGTGAAAGTCTCAAAAACATAATTTGAAAATTCTGAAAAGTATCACTGATAGAATAAGTTGAAAATTCATTATTTCTTAAAAAGAAGCAAAAAGATGTGGGGCTTTATCCATACATTTACTGATTAATGTCAATTAAGGATGCATATTAGTGAGCGTATTACTATTTTTGAATACAGCTATTTTTATGAATATCTTAATTTCTGCACGAGTATGCATGATGTCCTTAAATAATAATTGACACTTTATTAATGTAAGCCACTTAATCATAATCTACAGTTTGAACACATTTGCTACATTACTTTTCAGAGGGTTATACAAAAGATTTCCGTGTTTAAAAATTCGTTGACGGTCCTCTAAGTGGTTTTGGAGGAAAATCTTAGTTGAAATGTATGACCTGTAGCATTCTATTTACACACTTGCAGTATTAGGATAATTCTGCATGGATTTTTCTAGATATTTAGCATAGCATCTAAAATCGCAAGTGACCGGTCATCTTTGGTCGTATAGTGGCTTCATTTGTGTCAAATTTGATGCAATTTTACATTTTTTAAAACAAATTTAAAATTTTATAAAGGGCTTTGGCCAATTTTTACAAAGCTAGGTCGAACATTTTTACTATGGATCGAGCCAGGCCCGCGCTCGGAAATTTCAGCCCGTCAAATCTTTACGAAGGCTGTTTCACAACCACCTTCAATTAAGGTAAGTAAAAATACAAAGGGGATTTGTGCAGCTGTGTTTACAGTCCAAAGATTGCCATAGCTTTCCTCTGTGTCAACGGATGATATTGTTACCCGCCTTCTCAGAGCGATCTGTTTAAGTTAAATGTGAAACTTTAAGAACTAAAGTACATGTCAACTTTTATCAGCGAAAATCGGTTTTAATTTATTTATGTTACTTAAAATTCAAAATAAGAATTGCTTTATTGTTTTTATTATTATTTTGTAATAGCAAATGAAGATAAAAAGTTAATTAAATCCAATTGATTTTTTAAATCATCAGATTTTAAAATATTCACCTTTTATATAAACATTTTAATAACAATTTTAATTTTTCTTAAGAAAGGTATTATAGTAAAAATAAAATACATTGACATGTTTCGGAACCCTCAAATAAGTTCCATAATCATAATATAAATAAAACAAAATTTCAAAATATTTCTCGGACAATACAAATGACACGCGACAATGAAATATAAATAACAAAAAAACACGCGCTCTATTGCAAAAAATTAAATTAAAATATAGACCATGATCTAAAACTTAACTAAAATAAAAATTTCAAACTATTTCACGGTCAATACAAATGACACGCGACAAAAAATATATAAAAAAATATATATAAAAATAAAAAAAAGATTTTTTTTTATATCTCTTTGGTGGTGTTTGGTTATCTCTTTGAAGGTGTTACAATTCGTTTTTAGGAATTTAGGCTTTTATATTATTTCAAATACCAATATTTAAAAATCAGATCACTCTCTCGTTAGATCTCGACTTCTGATATCGTTCATTTGCATATACAGTGTTGAATAAAGTTTAAGACATGTTTTTTTGTTTGTCTGTTTGTTTGTTCTTTGTTTTTGTTAAGTAAGAAATTCCAAAAAGGCATATTCTCAATTTTAGCTACAAACTTTAGCTCACATCATATAAAATATGATGGTATTTGAATTGTAAATTTTAAAAAAGTATTTTTATCGACAAGTTTTAAAATCGCGAATATTATTATACGGAAATAACTATGGTACTAATAAGTTTTTATCTAAATTGAGCATAATGATAAGACATCATGTCTATAGAATTTTATATGGGAGTGATCTATACTGATTCTTATGAGTTAAAAGTGACTAGATTTGAAGTTTTAGGATATGCAACTGCTTCACAGAGTATGAATCATGGGGAATCATTCACTGAAGAAGAAAATGGTAAAATCACACCATTCTTGGATTGCGATCTGAGTTACCACCCTAATTGCCGTATAAAGAGAAATCTAAAGCTAGTTTGCAGTATATCATTTCTTTTCCAATGAACTGTATACGAAGTAGTAGAAGCAGTCTGCTATCAAAACTTTCAATTTGGTATAAAATAAACAGAAAGTATTACAATGACAGCTCAAAATTGATCCTATTTTTATGCAATAAAATCTATTGTAGAACTCTGTAATATCTAGTATAGAAATCTGTTAAATACGGAATGTTTTAAATAAGATGAATAAAAGGCCAAACCAAAACAGAAAATCATCATATTGATGCAAGTTCAATTTAAGCATAATTGGATGTCTTAAAATGTAATCTGTGTCAAAAACTTGTTTTTACCGATGAAAAACAAGTTAATTTATTATGAATAAGAAGGATTTAAATACTATTTATGTGATTATTGCAGTGCGTCATGTATACTTTCAAAACATGTACAAAATGGCGACTGAATGATGTTTTGGGTAGGTTTTATTCAAAAGAAAAGTAAGATTGGTTTTCATCAAGACAACGATGAACTCCTTTAAAAATAGGAATATTCTACGTGATACTTTTCTTTCACTTAAAAATGAACTTATGGATTATAATTTGATGTTACTTCAAAATAACGCCTCTACGCACATGTCTGCATCAACTTAAAGTTGATTACCTACAAGTAAAATTAATACTTTGGATGTTCCAGGTAAAAGTGCTGATCTAAATTCCATAACAAACCTGTCGTGAATTTTGTTCATCATGTTTAGGGACCGAAAAAAAGTTTGATTCGATTGTGAAATAAAATCTGCCATTTTCGAAGCATGGAACGAAATACCCATTTTTACATGCAAAAACCTAATCAGATTCTCCACAAAGTATCTTCTGAAAGTCATCCATGTAAAGATGAAGTAAAAAAGATAATGAATGTTAATGTACAAATATTTCACATATGTAAATTAAATATTACATATACTGATCCTAAAACTTTTTTCACCAAGTTGTATAATATAGAAAGTAATTTTAACGATATATTTTAAAACGTATTGTAATTTAAGATAAAAAAAAACTTGAATAACTTTTCATGCATATTTTTCTAATGATATTAATCCTTCATTAAAAAAACTTTGCTTATTTGTTGGTGAACTTAAATTCTTTTCTAGATGCCTCACTTTTGAATGTTTTCTTAAAACCATTAAATTATGTCTTTAACTCACATTTTACGTTAAACAAAAAGGTAGCTTTTTTAGAAATTTATTCTAAATATCCTGTAAAACACATCTTAGGTGATATCAACATTAAAATAGATGTTTTCATCTCCCGCAAAATTGTTTACAAACTGAGGCATATTTCAAATAGGGATATACAAACTTTCCGATTATTATTATTTCTTACCTGAAATGCACAATATTACTTGCTATGTATTTTCTCAAATTTCTTTAATCCCTGGGAGTTACTTGAATATTCTAAAGGTTCTAAGTATTATGGGGATTACACTGTTAATAAAAATCTGAAAATTACTGATATATTTTTTCTAAATTTCACATTAAAAGTCCCCTTTCGTGGCACATGGACATTTTTCATTAAAAATCGAGAAATTTCATCAAATGAAACGGTCGAAGACGGAAAGGAAAATCGGAGATATTGTTTTATCTGCCGCAAATTTATTTTGAATGTTTGCAAAACTGACATGTTGCTTTTTAGAAATGGAAAAACTCAACCAAACAATCCTGGCTCTTTTGTGAGACTTGTGCTGATGAATTGCAAAAGTTTTGCATTTTGTCATGGAGATTAAAAATTATTATATTTAAAAAAAATTTATAACAACTTTATAATATTAACTTTAAATCAACACAGCTAGAAAACGTTTGCACTTTTTTTGATGGATTGTTTACAATTTGTGTGTAAAAATTGAATATATTTAAATGCTTCAAAAATATACACTTTTTGTGCAAATCATTTACATTTTTTGCCTACAAAATATATACTGTATATTTAATGACTGTATATATAATGTTCCCAAAAACTGAGCGCATTTTTTGCGTAAACTAAGTGAATATTCGACTTTTGTGAAATATTTGCACATATTTTTGAACAAAATAAGAGTATATTCAATGTTGTACAGTAAAACTTTTCAATAAAAGACACCTGGGAAGCCAGGAAGATGTCCGCTATTCGAAGGTGTTCCCTATAAATTGCTACAAAAATTTCAATTATATAGAAGCTAAGAAAAGTAAAATAGAAGCGTTCTCTAGAAAGAGGTGTCTGCTATTCAGGTGTTTCCGTTATGGAGGTTTCACTTTATAATTAATTACAAAAGGAACATTTCATTAATAAATTATATTAATAAAATATATTAATAAAATCATATTCAAACTAACTATTCACGATAGAGAAAACCCTAATAATAAAATAAACTTATTAATTAAAACTTGGAGGAATTATAAGAGCATCAATAAATTTACTTTCTATCTTATAAAAATATTAATACACAACAAAATTAGCTTCATAACTTATTACCTGCATTTAAAATCGGCTGTAATATGGTCCCAGTAGCACGATAATAATAACATTGCTTTCCCACACCCCAGGTGGTGAGTTCTTTCGTATGTTAAAACTGATAAATTCTACATTAATCTTACACATTAGTAAATATAGTTGTTTACAAAGTTCTCCAAAGATTGCGCCACCAGTGACTTTTTATGAATAATTCAGTATGCAAGTTTGTGCACTTTTTTGCGGACATTTTCTAACTGGGAACTTTTTAGGGACATTTACCGCTTCTTTTCCATCTTTTATTTCCCAAAACGGAAAATCTACTAACGGAATTGATAAAGACCGGCAACTTCGTTTACAGTACTTTTATTATGAATTCATGGATTTATTTTTATGTAATTTTGAAAATCTTAATGTTAAAATATTTTTTCTTCTTTGCAAAACTAATTACAACGTGGTTGCTAGTCTGACTCAAATAAACATTACAGAATGAAGGGTAAATTCAGAGAGTAATTTTTAAGTCATGCCTAATAAACATCCATACACTATACAGTTCTGATTCCAGATTACCAGTGCTAGATATTAAGAATGTTTTTTTTTTTAAATAATGAGATTGCTCGACAATTAGTGAATGAATATTTCCAACAATTTACCGATATTTTTTCAAGCGTGCTGCTTTCATAGCAAACATAATACAGCACTTGCTAATAAATTTCAAGTCTGAAGACTACTTTTAGAAATTCTTTAATTTTTCATTTTTTACGTACATTGCTTTCATATATTTTGTTACAATAATAATGACGAATGAGTTATCATTCTGGAATATTGGCTACATTTATCACAGTATTTTAGTGGAAACAGATATATTTATGAAATAACTGAATTTTACAACAATAAATTTCAAAATTTCGCCACAATATAAAACGGGAAAAAATTCATAAATATTTCTCATCTGTTGGTTTTTGTTTCTTGTTATTTATCAAAAATAACTAAGATTCTCTTATAGATTTGGAACGAAAATTCATCTTTAGCGAAAAGTGTTTGTATATTGCTTTGTGAAGCATATATGCGATTTATGTGCTCTGAAAATTATAACTGTATGTATATTGTACAGTTTTATGCAAAACAAAAATCCCACAATGCTATAGATTAAAATCATTTTCTTTGTTTTTCATCTCAAACAAACAAAAAATTATTTTAAAAAAAACATCTCATGTTCAATTCAGTTTCTTTTGCATTAATAATATATATATAATTAATGCAATAAAAATTATTAATAATAATAATTAATAATAATATTATTAATATATTAATAATAATATATATATTTAAAAGTTAATACCTATGATATCAAGAAATAACTATTTTCCTTATGATAAAAGTCAAGATTTATGTAAAGCACTACGTCATCTTAGACAACTTTTATTATCATTTTTATGTTACTTTGTTTTTTTTTAAATATTTTCGTATTAAAGACTGCAAGAGAAGACTATAAGAAGATTAACTACTTACGGTCTATTGACATTAAAACATGTTTTTCAGATATGGTTTGTTGCGTTCTTTTGTGTTCATGAATCATAAATAGATGTTGGAAGAATAGGAAGTCATTAAAAAATTGATCTTATAAATTTTTATAGTAAAAAATCTTTTCTTCGGATTTTGTATCATAATGATACGATAAGATTACGAATAAAAAATTCTCAGACTGTAGTTCAAGTCTTTTTATTTGTTGAATATTTTAAAAAATATGATGCATGAATTTTCATAGAAATATTACGTATCCTTAAAATATATCTTTGAATATTATTATGATGATGTTAATAAATTCCCATAAAATTACTCTTGTTTATTAACATAAAAATAACAGATTCATGTGTTATGGATTAAAATCCATGCATATTATATTTACCAGCAGAAACCTTAGTTTTATATTACATTTTTTTGTCACCGAGTGAAATGTTGTAAAAATGAATATTTTAAAATGAAATGAATATTTTTGCAAATGAAATTTTCATGTCGTTGACGCATGCGCAATGAAAAATTATTTACTAAATTTGCTCATTTTTCATATAATTTTTATTATTTTTTAATTCTGATGGAAGGGAATGGTGTACAATGTTGTTTGCCATTTTTCCATTAAAGAACATTATTTCATATTGAGATCTTTGCAAATTATAAGCAAAAAACTTGGAAAAGTTTGGAACAGCTTTTTTAAACCTTAATTTCTCTGCGAGTATAAATTCTATCCACCTAAAACTAAACCCAGTATATTACAATAAGCCACTTAATCATAATCTATAGTTTCAGAGCTTTTGCTACATTAGGTTTGACAGGATTATCCAAATTATATTCGCTCTTTTTCAATTTGATGACGATCCCCTATAGAGTTTCGGGGGAAAATCTTCACAGAAATGTGTGACCTGTACTATTATGTTTACAAACTTAGAGTTTCAGGATAATTCTCCATGTATTTTTCTAAATATTTTACAAAATGCCTATAATCGCAAGTGGCCGGACTTCTTTGGCCATATAGTGTAGCATCTCCCAAGTTTTAATCTAAATGTATCTTCAAAGTATAATAACTTTATAGATGGAAATGATTTTACAATGTATATAATTGTGTGAAATATAATTGATACCAACTAGATAATTGTATCATAGTGTGATTTCACAACATTGCTAATTTAAACACCTCACCGCCTCAAAGTTAATGACAAAATCGTCTCAAATCACATAATTTTCACAAAAAAAGTCACAATGTATTTTTACAACATTTTCGCAATCATCACAGAATAGTCACAATGTTAATGACAATTTCGTCTCAAATGATACATACTTCACACATTTGTCGCACCGAGTTTTCACATAGTGGTCACAATGTGACGACACAAACGAGCTCGAAAACGGCCGTAACGACTTCACATTGACGGTCAAAAAGTCACAGCGTGACTTCACAAAGATGTTTTCTGGAAGTCACCATGCCTTACAGAAGTGTATACTGTAAAATTTTTATGTCAAAAGTGTAAAATAAGGTTGGGGGGGGGGGAGGACCTAAATAAGAAAAATTAGGAATGTCGATCACCTCGCATTGATTTAAGACGAAAGCGGGAATTTTTACGCATTATTCGTTACGACCAAAGAGCTGCAACAGCTAAAATCACTAATAGATGCAAACATTAGCTACCCAGATAGTGTTTCTAAACACACAGTGCCGCGCGTATTATTGTATATGAGCCTACGCCGCAACCGGCCTAAGCACGTTCCTGCACTGGCAGCATGCCATTGCCACCAGCGCACAGTGGGGCAAAAACCCAAAAAGCTGGCCAAAAGTCGAAAAATGAAGTTACGATTTAGGGAATTTCGATTGTACAGTTGACTAGAATAATATTTGGAGAGTCAGAATCTGTATTTAGAAAAAGATTTTTGCTTTGCTCTTAAAAGCAGCATCATTTCAAAAATGATGCTTCAAGGAGTATCATTTAGAGCGAACAAAAGCAGCAAAACAACAGTTCATCTAAACGCGTGCTATATTTTATAATACTATCCGATTTTAATGATTTGAAATGGATTCACACTATGATAGTATGTACTTTATTTGCATGTATTACAAAATTTATATTAAGCACGTAAAATTTAATAAATTCATTGTCATTTTTACTAAAAAATTTTAGAAATTTTTTTATTTTTTTGCTTTTAAACATCAAAAAGTTTAAATGTTCCACAGTGTTCCGCAACGAAATTTAATGGAAATACTAACTTGCCTTATTGTCTAGTGATTCGTAAAAAACCAGCTGCCTAAAACTGCCTTTCTGCATTTCACGCATATTTTACTTGCGGTTGCAAGTAAAAATGCCACTTTTTCGGCCGCATCAAAAATTTTGAAATTTACTACTTTTTACATAATTTAGCTGATAAATATTTTTCAAAATTTTGAATTATTCAATTTTATAATAGTTTATTTCCTATTATATTGTAAATAAGTACTATAATCATAAGATTACATTAATTTGATAAGTAAGCTTAGTAATGAAAAAATGAAAATAATTCTCTATTACTGATCCGGTAGAATAACATTTTCTGATCTTTAGAGGTAGTAATTTTCTTTGTTCTTTTATAATTAGAAGAATTATTTTGTCAATGGCTATATTTGTTAGATCAAACTACTGAGCGTATTTCATTAATGTGAGTAAAAATCATTATGAATATCACTTTCGCTTATATTAGTAATTTGGATTTGATTTGCAAGTGAGGATGTGATGGCACATCTATTCTGAGTACATTTAAACAAATATTTACCTATGAAGATGGCAGGAAGTCTAACATATTTTTCTTTTCTTCCGTGCTAGTAGAATACATAAATATTGCGAATAACTCATGAATCGTCAATTTGAAAATATCGAGATCTTCATTTTACTGATTTTATCGGGTCAATCAAGATCCATTTTTCTTTTTCAAGAAATACGGAAGCAACTGTCAAAGAATGGGATTGCATTAAATACTAGCAGAATCAACTTATTTCGTTTAATACAATCATTGATACAGAAGAAAAAGTCGTTAAAAACGAATTAGTGTAATACTCAACGTTGCTACCTATGTCAGACAGCATCAAAACAGCATCTTACCGATCTGACATTTTTTCTTAAAAGTGGATTGAGATAATTTAGAATTCATAATATCTAAGTTACATGCAAAGATGTTTAGACACTTACACCTGGCAGACAACTGCATAGAAAAAATGAAAAGCTCGTACTCTGCATGAAAAGAAAAACACTGAAATTACAAAATAAAATATGCAAAAAATATTTCATTTACAATCAAGACTTCTCGTCGAGAAACTAAATCTCAGATTTGGAAGCACAAATGATGGAAATACAATTCAAAGATTCTTTGAAAACGCAACTATTTGTTTCTAAACGAGCATATACGAAGATTTGATTAAACGCTTCTATGCCATAAGTAATTTCTTGTAGCCATGTTATTTATTTGATAAACTTCCAAAATTTTCCCTTGTAAATAGCTTGTAGATTTGAGCGGCACCCCTGGTTCTATATGCTTATTTCAGTACACAAACTACTTATTAATGACAAAGAAATAACATTATCTTCATTACTGCCAATTTGTCAGATGCCATAAGATACTGAAGAATCATGCAACAAACTGATCAAAAGGCATCGAGAAGATTTATTACAAAGATGCAGTAGCGAGAAAAAAGCTATTTTTACGTCTTTTAATGTCATCAGATTCTTTCCTTTCCAGTTTAGGTAAATTATCGTAGAAGAAATTAAAATCATTGATCCTAAGAGTCACAGGATCTTCCAATACCGCCAACAAGTTCTGCTAACTATTTCGACACCTTGACCTCTGAAGAATCTTTTTATTATACTACAGTTGATTCTAAAGGTTAATTTCTGGAATATATTTTCGTTTTTATTTTAATAAGTATAAAAATTAAATAGTCTAATGTTTTTCTTTCCATTAATGTACTTAAATTTCGTTTAAATATGTTTTGGTTTTTTGAAAATTCCATTTTAAGTTTACCTCGAAATTTTAAATTTTATTTAAATCTTATTGTTTTTACTCTTAATCTGTAATTTTATTTATTTATTTATTTTTAAAATTTAACTTTTGAATCCTAATTAGCATCCTGAAAAGTTTACGAAATTGCATATAAATTGAATAACTTTCGAGACATTTTAATTTTTATTCCGCCATATTGTATCCGCCATTTTTTTTTCAATTTTAATTTTGTATTTTTACTTAGTATCTTCAAAAACACTTGTATACGAATTTTCGTACAATTTGATTAACATTTTCATATTTTGGCCAGCTTTTCGGGATTTTGCCCCACTGTGCAGCGCCTGCAATTTGGACATGAACATCAGAATTGGATAAGAGAAAAATGGGAAAAAATTGCATGGATCGACAAATCACCTTGTATGGTCCATCATACCAATGAGAACGGGCAAATACGCCGATTTTCAACGGAAACCATTTCTCCAAGATGCACAACTGGTCAGAGACCATCCGTTGGAACCCATGTTTTCATGTCGGTGATATCTTTATGTAACACATAAGGATCTCATGGAATAATCCTTGACGTTTTTGCAGTAATTGAACGTTGTTCCAGACCAATTTCTATCTATTCATGATAACAATGTTTTTGGTGAGTTATTACATTTACCATTAGGATAATACATCATGTCATACAGTACAAATTGTCAGGAAGTGTTTCTCAGAGCTTTCTAGTGAGTTTGGAATTATGTAATGGCCTCCATATTCATCTGAAGGGAATAAAATAGAGCATTTGTGACCCGACTTGGAAATCCTAGTTCATGTATCCATAATATCATACCGCAATGAGCAATAATTTCAGGATCGGCTGGTGTAGAATTTGGTACCAGATACATCAGACTAACTATAAGAATTTTTTTGAGTTAATATAAGGTCGAGTGTTGGCGGTTTTGGGAGCGAAGGGTGTTCCTAAGACACATTAAAAAGATGGCCATAATGTAGTAGCTCTTTGGCGCATATCAGTTGCATGAAAATCAAAATATATTTAAGTGAGTTAAAAGAACAAGCATCAAGGGGGTCAATCAGAAGACCAGATAAGCCATAGTTTTAAACACTTTTCAGCTTTGTTATAAAGTGTTAAAAAGAATTTCAACACTTTTGAGTTATGGATAAAAACAACAGTCGTTACATAAAATGTGACGTGAGGAAGCGAATGAGCAGTACCAAAAGGTCCACAATCTCACATATTGGTAAGCGAAAACTCGCAACAATGGGAAAAAGTGGATTCTACCTGTCCTAGCATAGTTTACACCGGTGTAGGAAGAAGTGGCATGCTCTATTGAAGATTATAGGTGTTGTGTCACTTCTGCCGACGGCAAAAATAATTTGAGATTTTCGGCTATATCCTTTTGCGTCTCATACATTCAAGATTTTGTGTGCTACACTATTCACATTATGTTCTTGAGAGTAAACGAAGTGTATTAGACCGTTACCTACAGATTCAATTTGACTCCAAACCACTGTGAATCTCCATGCCTACCCCGGGATTCGAACACGGAGCCTCTGGATTGAACTCCATTGTTTACTAATGTGGCTATCTTGCTTAGGATTTATGCTACGTGGGCCTTTACGAAATGACGACAGAAGCAAAGTCTTGTTCATACTCGCTTTGAATTTATTCTTTTTTATGTCTAAGAATAAACAGAAAAACCCTATATTCCATAGTAACTATTGTTTGTCTTAGTAGGTTCTATCAATTTATTTTATAAAATAAGTTAGATTCACTCAATATGTATACACATTTATTCAAAAGGTCATGCCAAAATGGCTCGTGTGGGTCTAAAATTCAAGAGTTGGAAAAACATTTGGTGTCGAAAACGCGACAGTGACAGTGCAATTGCATCGTGACCGTATGACGCAAAGAACAGATAATAAAGAATCTAAAATTACTTTTGCTTGACAAAAAACTAAAAAAAAAGTACAAAAAAATGCTACAACTCATAAGAAATGCGCAAAATATACCTCAATAGCTGTGATTTCTGCTTCACATCGACTTAGCATGCAATCACAAAACAGTCCCAAATGCCAAGGAATTTCCCGAGCACGTTTCGTTGTTTCACGATCTATGCCCCGAAGTCCATAACCGATGGAACGAGTCTTGCATTTTAGAGTATTAAGATATCGGCAGAGATAGAAATCCTGATAGATTCGGTCTACAGATCTCGGTTGCTAAGCTACTGTGCTAATTGTAATGCGTTCGCGATTAAATGCGGCGTGTATGTGAAAAATATAATTCAGTCAATGGGACACACACAATTTGAGTGCTTTTTATGAGTTTTAACATTTTTTATTTTATATCTTATACTTCGATTAAGTTTTTTGGTAAAATAAAGGCAATTTGTACACCGTTTGATATCTTTTGCAGTTATTTGACGCTGTGACCGTCACGATCATGTTTCTAAACCCAAATTCCTGTGAAATTCTTGCTCCTCATGAAAACTGATAGAAACATAAGTCCCATTTATACATGATCTTTGAAGCAACCTGTATATATATATATATATATATATATATATATATATATATATATATATATATATATCACCGAATATTTTTGATTCACTACCCCTAAACTTACAAAGCATGTTAAAAAATTTTCTATTTATCTGCCATACATATTTAATTATAGTAAATTATAGTAAATTTAGAAAGGGTATTTGAAAACGCCTATTTTATTCTGCGTAAAAGCATTTCTTCAAATTTTTAGGTAGCCATTTCGATAAAAATTAAATTTCAGATATCCTGTAATTTCCGTTACATAAAACATTGTGAAAAGTGTTAGAAATTTCGTTTGTAGGATGAATACGTTTTGCTATTTTAGTCACGTTTTACCTTGGGTGCAAAAAAAGATTGTTTGACAGTTTGTACATGATTTCATTATTTAATCGTGACATGCTTTGACTTTTTGGTAATGTGATTTTCTTTTTCTCTTTTTAAAGTTAAATTAAATAAAATATATATTACTTAGATGATATATACAAAATATCTGAATTTAAAAATTCATAATGGTTTTCATTAAAAAGAAATGCATATAAATCATACAAATAAAATAACTTTATAAATATAAGAAAAAATATGTTAGATTTTTGAATATTATATTTTTTAGAAATGTACTTAAGATATTTATTCGTATAAATATCTTCAATATTGTATTTTTCACAGATACATTAAGTATTTTTTTTTCAATTTCATTTTCGTTTCTTTTTAAGAACAGATATAGAATATTTTTTTTAGAATAGCATGAAAATTCAAGATAAATACCTGCAACAAATAATGGACATATGTTCTTTAATATTGAAAATAAATATTAAAAGAAGTTTTATATACAACGGTAAATTGTAACGTAGCTGTAAAATAAAGTAATATGTTAAGCATATTTTTCTGTATAGAATATATTGAATTATTAAAAAAGCATTTAAAGAGAAGAGAAAGATATATGTAAAATCTGAAAACTATCTGAAAAATTTCAAATCTTTTGAATAACTTAACTGTGACTATTCTGATAATCAAGAATTTTTTTAAACAACTAAAAAGCTTGAAATAAAGGATAGATGTAACTGCAATGTATCGAGAAGTGTATATTGATAAGAGACAATAATTTTTCAAAAAATAAATTCTTTTCTATGTTTTATTTATTTATTTATTTATTTATTTGTAAGAAAATGTCACAGTACAGTTTTATCATCTTTAAAATACCTTACTAAAATTATTGTTATCCAAATACAGATATTAATTCAACAATACATAGAAGCACGTTGAAACATATTCTATTTACTTATGTGTATTTACTTCTATAAAAATTGTGTTAGTTGTCTAAAATTTCCAGAAAGAAAGAGGTAAGAAAACTCTTTATATATTTTTGAAATATAATCCAATTAATAAAATAAGTTCAGTAATTTTCTTTTAATATTTTTACCCGTTTTAATAAAAACAAATGCGTTGTAATAAGTATTATCATCTTTTTACATTTTCAAAACACAGTTTACATGCTATATTATTTACACTTTTACTTTCATGTGTAGTATTTAATTACTAATCAAGAAACTTACATGCAGCAACCCGCCCCCCAACCCCAACCAAAAAAAAAAAGATAAACATTTAAAAAAGAATGAGCAACATTAAATAGCAAAAATTATTGCATACAAGAGGTGTATACAACTGTTTTGGGGCTTCTAAAGGTCTATCATCAGTGCAAAATTAAATATTAAAGGCTAAAATATAGAAAGGCAGAAAGATATACTTCACAGCTCGATCACCCAAGGCAAAATAGTTCTGAACGGCGCAAGACAGTAGTAGGAGCCAAACTATTACACTCATTCGAGAAGACCAATTAAAAGTGCTGATCTAGTAATCAAAGTCGCAGTTTTAATTTTTGGTAGTACTGGATAAATCGTTAAATAAACTGTTAGAATTTCTCCTTATCATAATTAAACTTTTTAGAAATCTAGAGAAAAACAGATTCCTTAATAATGCTACCTTTCCTGTCAGAAAGTACAATATTCTCTTCTTTTAAGATATTCCGTTTATGTGTTACTTTTTAAATCTATTGTTCGGTACCTCTAAGTTTAAATTATTTATATTTTATATGAGTAGTTAATCGTTTTTTAAGGATTATTACATTTAATCAAAGAATAAAATTTAAAATTCCGAAAAATATATATTTTGTTTTAGTTAGCTTGGTTTTATAGAGCAATCTATTTCAGCGCAATTTGAAAATGTAAATACTTAATAAGAATGTTAAATGTTTATCTTAATACATCCTAACATATGAGTATAAATCTAATATTAACTGAAGCTTCGTGATGACTCTCTTAAAGGATATCAAAGCGCAACAATTCGTTGATATAAAAGTATTGCTAAAGATACCTCGATATGAATTTTATATCTCTTATGTTAAATTAATAAATTGTATTATGAAGCCGTGTGATTACAAAGACTAAATTATAAATTAAATTTATTGATCTATGTTTGTCAAATATTTAGAATTTCATTTATTATGGTAATGCAGATAAAATTAATTAAGTCAGCAAATATGCTGAACTTTTATATGCTTGGTTTCCACAGCAAATAATGTTTGTATACAGTAAATACATTCATATAATTTCAATTAATTTTTGTATTTATTTTACCCCACTCTCCATTTGTGTTTCTTTTCTTATTTTGATCTTTTCAAGTAAAGCTATCAGTTTTCCCTACAAAATATATTTACATGAATGTATAATTATAAATATAAATATATGAACGTAAAAGGTTCACAAACATAATTGCAACTGCAAACTCCTAATGATACACACAATTTCAGAACATAAACTTGTTTATTCGTAATGTACGTAATAAAAATTATCTATTTACTTTCAAATTAATTTGTTAAAAATTTCTATAAAAATTATCTATTTACTTTCAAATTAATTTGTTAAAAATTTCTATTATCTATCTATCATTTAATCATTTTAGCAATGAACTACTTTGTCTTTAAACTGGTTAAGCAATGGTAAGATTAAATACCTCATTTTTCACCCCTTCAACAAAGCCTTTTACCAGAACTACATATTTAACTTCTATACTTAAGGCTTAAAAATTTAGATTTATAACTTTCTTGATCAAACGATTAGATATCATAACGATAATGTGCTAAAAGTTTTATGCTGAGTACTTCAAAATTGCATTTATCATTTACCGTAATAAAATACGTTAGTGGCGACTTTAAAATAATGGTTTACGATATGAGATTTATCACTCATGGTAAACAGTGATAATAAAATGAAAATTCTGATTTATTTAACTATAATTTAAGGTTATTTAATGTTTTAAATTAATTTTATTTTATGTTGTTTACTTGTGTTACTGTAACATCAATTAAATAATACTTAGATTCACAAAAGTTGTGATGCGATAGTCGAACACACGTTGGGCGCCATTTGTGACATGTCTGGAGATATGCTGGTTAAATGAAAACATATTTTTAAGTACAAGATAAAATCAAACAGTTTATTTAAACCTCTGAAACATGGAAAAGTGGAGCTAAGTTCGAATTTTCAGTCACTAAGCACAATACTAAGAGATTAAATCGTAAACTATACGATTATGGAAACTATACGGAAACTATATGTATTTCCTACTTTTAAGGAATAATTGTCAGCGTCATTATGTTATTGTATTGTTAAGTGATGGACGAAACTTGTGCTATTATGCACCAACTATTTTAGATCAGCAATTACAATAAGATTTATTATGAAAACGAAGTCGTTAAAGGCAAACTGAATCCAAATATTCGTTAATGGTCAGATCATTGAAAAGACCTGCATCTATAAATATAAATACATGAATGCAAAATGTTCACAAACATAATTGCAATTAAAAATTGTCTAATAGTACACATAATTTCATAAACGTGTTTATTCGCAATGTACGTAATAAAAATGATCTATTTTCTTTCAAATTTAATTTGTTAAAATATTTTATTATCCATCTATCATTTAATCATTTTAGATGTAAAACTACTTTGTCTTTAAACTGGCTAAGGAATGATAAAATTAAATACCTAATTTTTCACCCTTTGAACAAAGCATTTTACTAGAACTACATATTAAACTTTTATACTTAAAGCTGAAAAATTTAGATTTATAACTTTCTTGATCAAACGATTAGATATCATAACGATAATGTGCGAAAAGTTTTATGCTGAGTACTTCAAAATTCCATTTATCACTTACTCTAACAAAATACGTTAATATTAAGTGTGGCGACTTTAAAATAATAGTTTACGATATGAGATTTATCACTCATGGGAAACAATGATAATAAAATGAAAATTCTTAATTATTTTAATTATAATTTAGGATGATTTAATGTTTTAAATTATTTTTATTTTATGTTGTTTACTTCCTCTGTTACTGTGGTATATATTTAGAGTCACAAAAGTGTTAAAAAAACAGAGAGAGAAAACATTTCTAAAATTATTTCAACAAAATCTAGAGTATTTGTATCAACTGTTATGCTCTAGAATTAGATGCAAATGAACATGCAAAACATACAGGGTGTCCAGTATATGACTGACCCATTTCGAATGTAAATAACAAAAAAAAAAGGGGTTTGAGATAAAAATGCACGGTTTCCTGCATTGTTATTAGAAAATCAATAATTTTTTAAAAATGCACTTTCTTCAAATAGTTCGAAGTTCAGCTAGCAGATAGCAGTGGCGGCAACAGTTGTACTGATCAATGCTATTTGTATAAACAGTTTTGCTCTAGAATTAGATGCAAATGAACATGCAAAACATACAGGGTGTCCAGTATATGACTGACCCATTTTGAATGTAAATAACAAAGAAAAGGGTTTGAGATAAATATGCGCTGTTTCCTGCATTGTTATTAGAAAATCAATAAATTTTTAAAAATGCACTTTCTTCAAGTAGTTCGAAGTTCGGCTAACAAATGGCAATGGCGACAACAGATGGCCGAAATTCAGGCATTACTCTAGTTTTCATACGCAAGAGCTTTTCGGATCATTTTGCAGAGTGGAATCTCAGTCGACATGTTAAATAGACAAAGAAAGATTTGTGAAAGATTTGTGAAAGATTGGATAGTTGCAGATGACATTTCATTAATTTGCTAAAGAAATAGGTAAAATAGGTTTTTGAGAATGAGAATATTTTATAAAAGTAATTAGCAAACTACGCCCGCTACACTGGTCTATTTTATCAAACGAATCTTGAATCAAACGAAATTTGGTGTATTTCAGGTCAATCTGGATTCCTGCGTCTAATTTATTTCCTAGTTTGGGGATGCTTGTAAACGCTATTATGGGTTTATATTTTTAAGTTCTGAACAAAATTTGTGGTATTAAGCACCAATTATTTTAGTTAATCTATTACAATTTGATTTAGTAAGAAAATGTAACCGTTAACGGCAACACGAAAAAAAATTATTCTTTAATTTTTACATCATTGAAATAACCTGCACCTATGAATATAAATATATGAACGTAAAATGTTCACAAACACAGTTGCAATTAAAAACTGCCTAATAGTACACATAATTTCACAATAAACTTGTTTATTTGTATGGTAAGTAATAAAAGTTATTTAATTTATTTTCAAATCAATTTGTTAAAAATTTCTATTATCACTCAATCATTTAATTATTTTAGCAGCAAAACTACTTTTCCTCTAAATTGGTTAAGCAATGATAAATTAAGTACTTATTTTTTCTCCTTTTGAACAATGTATTATACTAGAACGACTTAATTATCTTCTATACTTCAGGCAGAAAAATTTAGATTTAAAACTTTCTTGAACAAATGATTATAATATGTAGTACATATCGATAAGGTACTACAAGTTTTATGCTCAGTACTTCAAAACTACATTTATGACTTACTTTAATGAATTACGCTAATATTAAGTATGGAAACTTTTAAATAATGGTTTACGATATGAAATTTGTCACCCAAACTATGCAGTGATAATAAAATGAAAATTCTTAAATTTTTTCATTATCATTTGATGTGATTTAATGATTTAAATTAGTTTTGCGATGTTGTTTACTTCTGTTACTCTAAAATAAATTATTTAAAAATTTAGAGTCACAAAAGTGAAAAAAAAGCAGAGAGAGAAGACAATTTTCTAAATATCTCAATAAAAAGTAGAGTATCTTATGCTATTTTTGTCAACTATTTCGAATTGTTTTGTTTATCGTTTAACATAACATTATAAATCACAAAAATATCGTAATTAGAATATATATATATATATATATATATATATATATTACTTTTATTCTTTTACTAGAATCAAACTCGTGCTGTGAGCACTTTTTGAGGGAGTATGCATACACCTGGTCCCATGTGGGTTATTACCTCAATAAATAATGTTCAATAGTGACACAAGTTTTTTTTTTTTTTTTTTTTTTTTTTTTTTTTTTTTTTTTTCGGATATGCTGAATTGAAAAGTTTGGTTCAATTTTAACTTGTAAATGGCATTTTTTAAAATATACCATATACAAATATAAGAAATTGGTACAGATAAAAACAGCACTTTTGGAGAAGAAAAAATTAAAGAAAATGAATATTTTAATTTATTAATAAAATGTATCAGTACGGCATATGCCATCATGTAATAAGAATATTATTTCTCAAAAAGTAATCATTCAAGCACTGCGAGTACAGTACTTTTGTTACGTATATATATATATTTATTTTTTTCCCCCCAAAATATACTGTTTGTAGTTATTCCGTTAAGCTTCTATGAGGCTAATTTACTTTCACGCAAAAGAAAAATATGATTTTTAAAAATTAAGTATGCCAAAAATAGTACACTTTATGAGATTTATAAAAAAAAAGTCCGGAATTGCGCGTCAAGCGTAGCAGATGCAGTGCGTTTCTTACTGTAACGAACAATGTCGTTAGTATGGAAAACTTCGTAAATCAATAAGAAATGTATGACAAAATATTAAACAAGTCCGGAATTACGCATCAAGCTTAGCAGACGCGGTGCGTTTCTTTCTAGAATGAAGTTTTTACTTCACAATATCGATTTTATAGAAAACGTCGTAAATCTACTTTGGGTCTTAGGCCTTAGGCTTTCGGCCTTAGGCCTTGAGTCTTACGCCTTAATCTCTTCAGGTTTTGGGCCTTACGTCGGACACGCATCAAAATTCCAAACATATAGTTTGCGCGTCAAGCGTAGCAAATGCGGTGCTTTTCTTACTATAACGAAATTTTTAACATACAATGTTGATAATTTAGAAAACGTCATACAACTTTAAGAAATCTATAATAAGATATAAAACAAGTCCGAAATTTCGCGTCAACAAACGCGGCGCGTTTCTTACTATAACGAATTTTTTAACATACAATGTTGATAATATTGAAAACTTCATAAATCTATAAGAAATGTATAATAAAATATAAAATAAGTCGGAAATCGCGCGTCAAGCCTAGCAAATGCGGTGCGTTTCTTTTAATAAAAAAGTTTTTTAAATACAATGTTGATAATATAGAAAACGTCATAAATCTATAAGAAATCTACAATATAATATAAAACAAGTCCGAAATTGCGCGTCAAGCGTAGCAAACGTTGTGCGTTTCTTACTATAAAAAAGTTTTTTAAATACAATGTTGATAATATAGAAAACTTCATAAATCTATAAGAAATATACAGTAAAATATAAAACAAGTCGGAAATCGCGCGTCAAGCGTAGAAAATGCGGTGCGTTTCTTACCATAACAAAGTTTTTAACATATCGTGAGAAAACGTCATACTTCTATAAGAAATCTCTAATAAAATATAAAACAAATCCTGAATTACGCGTCAAGCGCAGCAAACGAGGTACGTTTCTTACTATAACAAAGTTTTTAAAATACAATGTTTATAATTAAGAAAACGTTATAAATCTACAAGAAATCTATAATAAAATGTAAAACAAGTCGGAAATCGCGCTTCAAGCGTAGCAAACGTGGTGCGTTTCTTACTATAACGAATTTTTTAACATACAGGGTGGTTATAAAAAAACTATCCCGACATTTGGGCCCCTAACTATCATACCGTTTATAAAAACTGAATGAAATTCTGGCAAAAGATATTTTGAGGTATGCTTTCAAGAATGATATGGAAAACACAGTGTTTAAACAGTTACTGTTACAGTGAAAATATTTCGAAAAAATCAAATGGAAACACCCAGTTTTTAGGTGCGTTCATAATTATGTAAATACGTAGCACCTATTGTTTGTATTGGAATGCGATCTTCATTGTGAAAAGCCCTATATAGCGTTGGAACGGCAACTTTAGCATGAATATCACCGACGGTAGATAGGATAAAAGTGAGGACAGCAAATAAGGACACAGAAGCAGAATAAAATAAAGCATTTTATAGTGTCTCACAAAACCTGCTAATCAAATTTACTAGAAAAAAAAGGAAGGGTCCACATGATATCCTTCTCACACGATGAGACTTTGTATGCGGCAGATTGTGGATAGCACGTACCATTGCAATAGGAATCTCCTGAATCGCAGTTCTGATGTCATCTTTCAAATCGGATGCAGTTTGAGGACGAAACTGATACTTTGGATTTCAGAAATACCCACCGCCAGAAATACATTGGTGTCAGATCAGGAGACCTTAATGGCCACGGAAACGGGAAATGACGGGAGATAACTCTGTCACCAAACTGTTGACTTAAGACACGTGTGACAGAAGATTCGACAGGTGGAGGAGCGCCATCTTGCATCCACACAACTTCAGATATAGCATTTTGCCGTTGCAATGCGGGAATCGCGTAACGAGTTAACATGTCCAGATAGCGATCACTCGTTATTGTACACGTTGCAGATTACTGGCAATAACCTCTTCAAAAAAGTAAGGGCCGTGGATGAATGTACTCGTTATACCACACCACACGGTCACTTTTTCCTCGTGCAATGGTCGGGCAAGCACATCATGCGGATTATTCTTTGCCCAGTGCACACAATTTCTTTTTCACGTTACCAGTTAACGAAAAACGTTAACCCACAATGCGTAAAGGCCAACTGCTATCTTCATCGTACCGGATAAGGAATAGATTTCCAAAATCCAGCCGTAATTGAAAGTCTCCTGTTTCCAACATCTGGACACACTGGAATCGATGCGGAAACATGTTTAGAACAGAGCGAAGAATCTTAAGTCCAGTTAAATTCGGCATATTCAGAACACGCGAAACACCACATGCAGTTGCGGGATGAACTGTGCTTATCGTTTGATGAACTTCTGGAACAGCTTCCACAAGAACGGAAGGTCGTCCAGACCGAGGTCGGTCGCATGTGCAACCAGTTTCTTGTAATTTATGAATCAAGTCCCATACAGCTTGGACAGTGCACGGGCCTCGCCGTAATCTATGGTTGCGGCGGTAAACACGCAATGCCTCTGTGACATTTTGCCCATTCAGTTAATAAATCTTTACGATTGCCCCATGTTCTTTCCCTTAAAGCGGCATCTTGTTTGGAATGGTAGAAGGCAACATACGCGGCTCGCATTTCGCAGTGCCTTTTCTTTCACTTAGCGTAACAACGTCAATTATGACGGTGTCTTACGTAAAGTCGAAGTTTGCGTTTCTTGGTTTCTTCTTGTCGTTTTGTGGAAAACAAATCAAGCTGGGATATCAGCCGAAGAAATGGTGTGACGTGTAACGTAAATGAACCGAACATTAATGTTCTGGTGCACGGCAAAGTCATTTTTTTCCTTGCCTAGTTCCGGCGATTTTCATGCTACAGTTGTCATTGCAACTCTATTTATAGTTTTTCACAATGGAATCACATTCCAATACAAAAAACTGGGTTTTGCGATTGGATTTTTTCGAAATTTTTTCACAGTATCCATAACTGTTTGAGCGACACTGATGTCTTGCATATCATTCTTGAGCGCATACCTAAAAATAACTTTTGCAAAATTTCAGTCAGTGGTATAATAGTTAGGTGCCCAAATGTCGGGATAGTTTTTTTATAATCACCCTGTATATATATGTATATTTGCGGCAATATTCTTTGTTTGTACCTTTAATTTTAAATTATTCATAAATTTTTTTTTTCTTGACAGGCGTATTTATTAATATAAGGTTTTTACTGTACGTTTTTTACCCTTTTTAGATGAATCTGTTTTACGTAATGCATCAAGTTTTGGGGATATGTACACATACTTATGACTTAAGATTGCTTGATTACTTTCAAAGTAAAATTTAAATATAAAAGAAACGAGTTTCTGAAAATATTCTTCCTTACAGTTTTGTATAAAAATTTCTTACCAGCTTAAAAAAATCTAAGTATGTAAAAAATTTAATAACAAAAAATGATATTTCTTAAAAAGAATAGATCATAATTGAAAGAGTATGGGAGAATTAAACGACATTTTTATCAGGCATTCTGTACAACAAAATTTCCTAACGAACTAATATCTAAAGAATTCTTTACACATGCGGCCTAAATAGCAACACCAGCGAAGCTTTTTTAAAATATGTTTTTTTTAATATAATTTTGATGTTTCTTACTGTTTTCTACTCATTCTTATGACACCCAAGTTTCAGAAGAATCCATTTAAATTCAGGTGTCTATTGAAATTTCAATATAACTTCACAAAACTAGTTAAAAAGATATATTAATTCTTAAAATTTATTTTTAAAAAGTAAAGTTTTTTTAGTAAACTGATAATAATCTTGGATTTCTTGAAAAATCGGAATGCATTCCTCAGAAAACACAGGTATATGATATTAAAAATCTGCTCACCAATATACTTCTTGATTACCTTTATAATATTTTAATAATTATTTTTGATTTATCTTTCTTAAACAATAGCAATAGAGACTTATTTTTAAGTTTGTGTCATTTTTGTTTTCACAGTAATTACGTAATTTATAGATTAATAGAGATGTATATATACATGAAGGATCTCGCATAAAATAAAATCTTTAAATTAATTCTGCTAATTTGATATTTATCTGTTAATATAATTTTAACATAAAAATAATTTTATGTGAGTATAGTATTATTGCATTTTAATAAATGTTCATCTAATTATTAAATGATAGCTTTTCATGAAATTAAAAAATTCGTTATTTAAAATTAAATGTTATAGTATCTCATAAAAACACTTAGTACATTTTATTTAACATAATTATAATTTAATTTCGTTTCATTTAACCGCATTTAAAATTTAATTAAATTATAAAATTGAGAATAAAAATTTTCAAAGCATCTGATAACAAAAATCGGCTCTACTAGGTTATTCCATCGACCAATTTCGCCAAATTATAAAATTCGCCGAACCGATAGCCAAATTATACATATTGACATAATTTTTATTTTAAATAATGAAACAAACAAATAAATTATTAGATTATTAATAAAAATCGAAATAAAAATCTCTTAATGACATATTAAACGCGTGTAACGTGTTTAATGTCATTGAATGTGGCATTCACGATCATCCATTATTGGCATTTAATCTTACAGTTTGGCGATAATTTTCTGGTCGACGAGTTAACCTAGAAGTACCCAAAAATCAACTGATTTTTACATCAATGTTTTATAAGACTTTAATAGACAATTTTGTTATGATATTTATCTATTATTATTCTAAACTACTTTACTGTTACTTTTCTAATATAAAAATATTTTAAATGTAAGATTATTAATCAGTATGGAATATAATTTACACATTAAATTATACCTTTTTTGCTTAATAAGCACTTCTGATAAATATTCTTTATTAATTCAATATTTGAGAAATCAAAATTCCAAAAAAGTAAAAATCAACAGCAAAAATGCATGTAACCCCGCCCCTCCACTGAGTGAAAAAAAAAAGTGATGCAATTAATAATAATATTAATAAAGAAAAAAATGTGACGCAGACAGGAAACATCAAAATATTACATTAGTTACTAAATGATAAATTCATTTATGATGCAAGAAAAAAAAATAACTTAAATACCCAGATAAATGTGAGTAAAATTGAAAATATAAGCGCTTTATAAAACCTTTAACCCATTAGTGCCTAGCGTCCCATTTTTGGGACAGTTTTAAAAAATTCAATTAAGCGCCTTTCACACCAGTAAGAAAGAGTATAAATAAATACTTTCTTTCTCGATACAAAGTCCTCAATAAATTAAGATAAAAGTTATTCTTACTTTAAAAGTGGTGGGAAAATGCAAAATTTGAATTCTAACAAAGAAAATAATTCAGGCTCTAATGGGTTAATTGGAAAGAAATTTGTAATCATTGTGTACCACGACCAAACTTATAAGTGAGGGAAAAATCATGTTTGGTCAAGGTAGTTGACAGGCACTATTAATTATGAATGATACTAGAAATATTTAACTTAAAAAAACACACAAAAACGTGGACGATAAGTGAAAACGATAAGGAAGATTTCAATAATCGATTTTTAAAAGCCAAAATTCAATTAATCGCTTTTAAGCACTTTTTTGAAATCGTGGTAGTACAAAAGAAAACCTTCGATTAGTACATGCTGTTTAAAACCTACTTATAATACACGACACAAATATTCACAATTGGCATTCAGTGTTAAAATAAAGTCACATTCATCAATCTTAATCAATCAGAACAAGCAGTTAATAAAATTAAAAACGAAAGTGATTTTTTTCCGCGTTGGTTGTATTATTTTAACGTTAGTTAATAGAAAACTTCGGCTAGGAAAGAAGTGTTCAGTTCATTTCAATTCACAAGCGAATAAATATTATTAAGGGTGTTCTCAACTGCTCCGCTCAACTAGCGCAAAACGTTTTCACACATTTACAAATTCATTTTATAACAGGAAGTTACAAAATTGGAATGCCTGACTATAGAAGCAATTTCGAATTGAACTTAGTTTTCCATTTTATGATAGTTAAATTACCTATCCTGTTCTAAGCCATTTCGATCACATGACCACCCGTTTTTCTCCTGCTTTTCGACCGGTTTTTCTGCTTTCGTTGGGAAACGTGCTCAAAAAGTCAACTTTGAAGGCTTTCTATGAAAGATCTATAGTGTTCAAAAAAATAAGTGCAATGAAACAGTTTCTGAATAACAACACCTGCTATTTTCATGCATTTCCGAACAAAAATAAATTAAAGCATGTGTCAGAAAGTTGCCCTTTTTTAAGAACACCCTTAAAGAAACTGTAAGCGAAGTTTTCCAAAAATATCTGTTAATGAAACAAATTATTTACGCTTGATTATTAAAAATTATTCATAGCCATAAGAAAAAAATAATTGCAGGAATATAAAAATAAGCGTCTTTTACGATGTATTTCAGATATTATAAATATTATATTTAATTATGGATTCAGATTTTTTACAAACAGTACGATTCGTTAATTTTCATGTTAAAAAAATGCAATAAAGGCGTAAACCCATTTTAAGAGACAATGCTTTAATCTGAACTTTATTATTTTACAATAAACAGTTTCGGGAAGAAAGCAAAAGCCATTTGTAATGATATCCATCAACAATAATTTTAAAAGAAGAAAATTATCTCTGTTTTTTCTCACCAACTGCAGCGCTCCATAAGCGATAAAATTCTGCATATAGAAATATATGCTGTAACATTTACGTCGTAAAAAAAAAGTTTACCTTAATACGATATTGTACATTAGATAAACAAGCGGCATCTTCCATGCATGAGTATAATATGAGAAAATATGCACAGGAAATGCGCAGACAATAGATTTTTTTTTTGTCATTACTGATGTCATATTAAAATCTGGCGAATTATTATCATCCTGCCTACATGTTGGCGCAGTTGCTACAATTTTGTTTGCATTCAAAGTGTTTTATCCAAAATGTGACAGATGCGCGGATGGAATAAACTTAGCTAGAGCTACACATACATTTTTGCTGTCACAGGCCTATACGATTGCTTAATACTCGCACATTTGATAGATTCGTTAAAAATCGGAATGAAGACGGCCTCCTAAGCATGTTTTATAGCATAAAATAAAAAAAAAGTCATAATTGCCAGTGGAATTTTCCCTTTTTTTCTCTGTCAATTTAGACATTAAAATACTTGGCGGCATTCCCTTTCTTTATTTCTTCTTTACCCAACTGCATGTATTTGGATACTACTCTCTCGACTCTGCACAAATCAGATAAACGTGCTTTTTGTCTTTAATTTTATTTATTATAGAAGTGTTATAGTCCTTTTAGGATCAAACGTACTTTTGAGCGTAGGGCCAGGTGAAGGTCAAGGTGCAAAACTTTTAACTCTTTGAATGACGTATTGCAGTGCGAATGTGCTGAAACAGACACATATGTTCGGGATGAAGGCAGGAACAATAGTTGGCTTCAGAGGCCACTAACGGTCTTTCAAAGTCTTTTATTTGTCTAATTTTTCTGTTATATTTGTCCGGTTTCAATTTCTGTTTTTTTTTTTTTGTTTTTTTTTTTTTTTTTTTTTGGTCTTTTCTATTTAGAGTTCAAGGCTATTCGGGTCGTAAGTAAGGGATTTTGGTGCTATTCGTGATATACATTCTCATTCACACACGTTTTATTCTCATATTAAATTTTAAAGCGGCCAAATAATTCATTAATAATAAATTTGTCTCATATTTTAAATGTTGCTATACCAAAGATTCTAAAAATATTATAGAAAATCATTAATATTTGGCGGCTGAAGTTCTTTTTAATGATGATGGTTCGATAATGCTACGATTATATTCTCTTATGCTCTCTTTTTCTTTTTTCTTAATATTGCCATGTGGTTATTCTGAAAAAAAATGAATACCTTTGGTTGGAAGGGGGCTTATTGATAATTGTTCATTTTTATGCTTAAAGTGTCCGATTAACCCATTCAAAACGTACATTGCGTTTCCGCAACATTTTGTTGCAATTTTTATTTTCTTTTTTATCCTTTTTTTTCAACTATGAATTTTTTTTAACAAATTTTCCATTACATATTGAATTTTGATTTTTTTAAAAATGTTAATTGTTTCGAGTTAAAAAATGATTAAAAATTTGCATGAAGTAGTGCGAAAAATTTTACTTTTTTTTTCGGAGGTCGGGGGATAAGAATAATGGGTGAGGATAGTTAGAATTTTGGATTACATTCATAGATGCATTAAACCTTTGAGCTCTGGTGGTAGAATTTTCTATTACATGATATTAATTCAGAAATGTTACTACGGCACCAGAAAATTCGACCAAATTTATTTCCAAAATGTGTAATGCATGTTTTCGCGTATTTGGTTAACCGGTTTTTTTCTTTGCAGACTACTGGTGCTAATGTAACATTTGGAATTTTGAAGAGATTTACTTACCAGAGCTCAAAAGGTAAAAAAGAATGAAATACGCTGCCAGATATATTGAAAAATTTGTGGAGTAAATCAAGTTTGATTGCAATATCAAATAGTAAGCAAATTAGCATAAAATAGACATCAATTTAAAATAAAAATCCAAAATGAACTCTGAGGTGAAATAAAATGCTTTGGGTAAAATATGATAACATGAAGGTAAAAATCTAAAATATATACAGTTTACAGTACTAAAATATAAATTTAAATAACCCCTTTGGCAGACGTTTTAGTTTATTACTGACATATCGCGTTAGTCTTTTTATTTTATAAATTCGGTTTTATTTTTATAATTAAATTTCCTCGTTTTTTTATTATTTATTTATATATTTTTTATTTAAACGTTAAATTGTCTTCCACGGGAAAAACTGTACAACTTCTTTCAATTACGTATGTAAATTTATATTATTGAATTCTGTAAATTATAGTACTAGTTTTTTATTATAAGAATTTAGGATTTTCTTTTTCAATTACTTTGAAAGAAAACAGTTCCGCGAGGAAAAAAAATTGAAATACAATTTTTTAGTAAAATTTACCGTTCAATTGAGTGTGAGTTGTTCTCCATTTTTAATTTCATCAAGAATATCGAGCTCCGAAAGCGGCAACTCGATAAAAATTAGGAAATAATAATAAAAAAAAAAAAAAAAAAAAAAAAAAAAATGGTTAACTTTCCGTGACTGCTTGGGAGAATAATGTTTCTGTCGAATTTATTATAAATCAACTAATCTGACAGCTTATCGCTTATTTGGCGAGCTTGACAGTCATTATAAGTAAAATGCTTAAGCATTCACTGCGAAATAATAAAAAGCAACACTCGTTTATGATTCCAGAGGAAAGGAAAATAAATCATTGCTTTAATATCATAAACTATAGCAAAATAATAATACTAAACAATTTGGCATGGTGATATATATATATATATATATATACCGGGTGTCAGTAAGGGTAGGAGTAAATAACTGACCCATTTTGAACTTAAATAACAAATAAACGGTTTGAGATAATAATGTGCGGTTTGCGGTATTGTTATTAGAAAATCAATAAATTTTTAAACATGTACTTTGTTAATATAGTTCAAATTTTGGAAAAAAAATATCGCGCTGGCGGTAACAGGTTGTTTGAATACAGACATGACTCTAATTTCCATAAATGTGAGATTTTCGGCTGAACCTGAATCTATATGTTGTCGAATCTGAATCTATATGTTGAATCGACTCTCGAATCAGCTTCAAAAATAGGGTACGTTGGTTGGAAAGTGATTTAAAATAATATTTGTGATTGAACCATCTGTATTATATTACCCCTCTTTTGTCTTGAGACTGAGATATTATTTTAAATATTATTATATTACATTAACAAAGTGCATATTTTAAAATTTATTTATATTCTAATAACAATACAGCAAGCCGCGCATTTTTATCGCAAACAGTTTTTTTGTTATTTACATTCAAAATGGGTCAGTCATTTACTGGACACCCGGTATTAAGTTTTTCCTATCATACGGTTGTTCCATTTGAGAGATAACCAATCAGAGTAGAGAAGGACTGAAACGTCACGTGGCGGACAAGATGGGAGATCGCCAGCCGTGATAACGTAAATAGATGCGTAAAATAATATGAAGTGAATATATTAAAAAGAAAAGCAGATCTTTGAAAGTAAAATGAACGCAATCACTATCCTTAAAATAATTTTGTTCAAACACTGATTGGAGTTAATTAAATATAAAAAACATATTCCTTAAATAATATTGCGACACGCTTATTTACAATAAATACTTGAGTAATCCCCTTCCCTAAAAGACTGCCGGAGCTTTAATATTCTGAAGTAATGACAACTAAAAGTATATTCTCCCCCTCCCCCCCCCTCACACAAACACACGCATATTTATGTGTCATATGTTATTTGCAAATTTTAATCACTTAATAGTCGCGCCCGAGACATTCACGGGCTGCAAGTTTCACGGCTTTTATAAAATAGTGTAATTGGTTTTATTCTGGAATCATTTTACTTGTCATTAAATAAGTTAAATATTTTTTTTTTCAAAAAGTGGTGGCAATAATGAATTTGAATTTTTAAGCCGTAATTTACTGCAACTATTAAGTTGTTAAAGCAATTTTGTCTACCTTATATGATTATGTATATGTGTTTTTTGAGCATACATAAAAATAAATAAATAAAAGAAAATAAACGTTATTTTCTAACTTTCAGAACGAGAGTCGATGACTAGAGGTATGCTAAGTTCCGCCTAAATTTTTTTTTATTGCACACGAGCTTTATTTTTAAAAAAAAATAATGATAATACTAAAAATGCATTGCCACCAAATGCTTTTAAATATTTGTTTTTCAGAAATTCAATATTTAGTGAACCAGTGTGTACAATTTTTCTTTTATTAATAAATTTTCTTCACATGAGGGTTAATAATACTATGAAATGATGCTAGGATGAATTTCAAATTATTAATGTTCAAAAGTATTCGTTCGAGATTTAAAAAAAATTAAAATTAAATAAATTAAATAATAAAAATAAAAATAAATCTTCGTTTCAGATAAAAGCTCTTAACAGTCTACCATTTAAAGATAAAAATAAAAACACATTTGAAATTTATTTTTAAGTGAATTCTTCTATTTGTTCCCCCCTCCCTTATGCACCCAATACATAATGCACCTCCCACCCATTCGTCTAATAGACAATTTGAAAAAATTTAAATTTGAGGACTTTTTTTATTTTTTGACAAAAGACTAATTTTTATTCTAAAATTAAATAATCCTGAGCTATTCTATGTTGTTTTGACAAAAGGAGCAAGTTTTTAGTGTTAATTTATGTATGTTGGTGTAAGAACATTCCTTGTCTATATTTATTAATAAAATTTTCTCAAACAGTAAACCTAAAAATTGGGCAGTTCCAAATTATTAAGTTAAATTTTTTGATCAAATTTAATCAATTAAAAATAAAAAATAACTTTTAAAAATGCCATGTACTCTATGCATTTAAAAACATGCAATGTAATGTAATAAATCTGTTACTATATCACTTTTCCCTCGATAGGTGTATGTGATGGTGTCAATATATATTAAGCACGATAAAACACTTATTATGAGAACAAATTTAAAATCGGAATAGTCTCACTTGCAAACCTTATGGTATGTTGAAGAATGAATTGAAGATATATTTTGTAGCGGTAAACAACTTTTATTCATCTTAGTTAGTTCAATCCTTTGGTCTTAGACCTTAGGGAATTGGATCTTAGACCTTAGGCATTGGGTAAAAGACCTTAGGCATTGGGACTTAGACCTTAAGCATTGGGCCTTAGACCTTAGGTCTTAGACCTTAGGCATTGGATTTTATACCTTGGGCCTTAGACCTTAGGCTTTAGGTTTTAGACCTTAGGCATTGGGCCTTAGACCTTAGGCTTTGAGCCTTAGACCTTAGGTTTTAGATCTTATACCTTAAACATTGGGGCTTAGACCTTAGGCATTGGGCCTTAGACCTTAGGCTTTGGGTTTTAGACTTTAGGCATTGGGCCTTACATTTAAGGCACTGGGCCTTACACCTAAGGCATTGGGCCTTACACCTAAGGCACTTGGTTTTAGACTTTAGGATTAAGGCCTTAGACCTTAAGGTTTAGGATTTTAGGCTCTTTGGACCTTAGGTTTTAGGCCCAAGGCTTAAGATTTGGACTTCGGCTTTAGTGTTAAAACTTAAAATATACATATAAATATTTGAAAGGCGTTGAAAAAAATGGACATTATTTATTTATTATTTACTTTAGATCTTTCGGAACCCATCGAATCCATTTTCAAAGAAATAAAAGAAGATAATTGATTAGAAATAGAAAACGAAAAACAAAACAAAACAAAAACAGTTCTCATACACAAACAAAGTTGTAAATTTTGTAATGAATAGAGAGATAATCCTCCCATCATAATATTTCATAGTAATTTATTTCATAAATCTTAAACCTTTCTACGCCAGACACGCATCCAATCTCCAAACATATACTTTGCATTTAAAGAAATTTCAAAATTTTTTACATAAAAAAACTTGCAAAAAATGGAGAGAAAATAGATTCCTCTCCATGAATTATAGCATACTACTCGAAGCTGCTTAACTCTTGGGCGTTCACCGAGCCACTCGACATTCACTACAAAAGAGTCTTTTTTTTCAAAAAGTTTAAATTATTGCAAGCAAAAAAAGACAGCTCACACATATATATAATAGAATGTAAAACAAGTCCGAAATTGCGTGTCAAGCGTAGCAAATGCGGTGCGTTTCTTACTATAACTTAGTTTTTAACGTACACTGTTGATAATATAGGAAACGTCATAAATCTAAAAGAAATCTGTAATAAAATATAAAACAAGTCCGAAATTGCGTGTCAAGGGTAGCAAACGCCGTGCGTTACTTATTATAACGCGGTTTTTACTATGCAATGTATATTATATAGAAAACGTCATACATCTGTTAGAAATCTATAACAGAATATACAACAAGTCCGAAATTACGCGTCAAGCGTAGCAAATGCGATGCGTTTCTTAAAATAACGAAGTTTTTACCATGCAGTGTAGATTATATTGAAAACGTCATACATCTGTAAGAAATCTATAACAAAATATAAAACAAGTCTGAAATTGCGCGTCAAGCGTAGCAAATGCGGTGCGTTTCTTACAATAACGAAGTTTTTAACATACAAAGTTGATAACATAAAAACGTCATTAATCTTTAAAAAATCTATAATAAAATATAAAACAAATCCGGAATCGCGCGTCAAGTGTAGCAGGTGCGGTGAGTTTCTCACTGTAACGAAGATTTTACCGCATAATGTTGATAATATAGAAAACGCCATAAATCTTTAAGGAATCAATAAATTCCTTTTCTTTTATGATGCATTTCTTATATGAAACATGTTTTTAATTAAACATAATTAGCCTTTGAAGAAAAATCTCAGTGCTTCAAACCTAATATATATTTTGATTTATCCTTATCCAAAATTTTTGTACATGTCACAAAGGATAATAAGGGTATTTCATTTATTTTATAATGAAATCTTTAAAGATTTAAAAGAATTATTTTTTGAATAATGTCTTAATAATAAAGCAGTTTAAATGTTTTAAGATTGGTCTTAGTATAATTTTGATAACTAGCTTAGTTAAAGTATCTTAAATCATAGTCCTAAAATTCCTTTTAAACTATTCTGATGACTAAGGATCTTTGCAGTATAAAAGTTTCACAAACATCAAATATCCTGTAATCAAATATTCTCAAATATCCAGTTTTCAAAATACTTATTTAACTTTGAAGATTAAAATAATAATTTATTTCTATCATTTATTAATTTAATAACTACTGTAAAACAAAATATATTTATAAGGAATGGCATAAAATTTCTTGCAAAATATAGTTCTGAAAATCAAGATCACCTTTTTTATTTTATTTTATTTTTATTTTTATATTTCTTTTTATTTCTTTTTTATTTACTTGTAACTTATACATTTTTTGTCAAGAACTGATTGTTCTAACAAACATAACAGTAATGCTCTTTCGTAAAAATGCATTTATGGTGGCATACATGAAGTCTCATACATGAAGTAAATAGTTATTATACAGTATGAATCATAAACGAAACATAAGGCTATCTCCTTAAATACAGACCCTAGGCACATACTTCCAATCGCAAAAAATCATAAAAAAAAAAAGAAAAGAAAAAAATGATTAGGTATGTTAGAAATCCATGGAGAGAGAGTCTGTTTGGGAAACACAAAAATTAAATTTTTATACGGCTCCCGTAAGATGGAAATTCCAATAAGGAATTTTTTCCTTTTCCTGAATTAAACAAAAAAAAAATCTCGATATCTACAAATCTTACAGAGAAATTAAAATCCAAAAGTCTCCAAAATTCGTCACTTACACCACTTTTCCTGCCTCTGAGCGGCGAATTTAAGATAAAATTTCAACTAAAGTAAGGGATCCCTTAGCAAAAAATAGCATAGGATTTTTTATGAAAACGCATGGTTTTATATGGAAAATCATAAAAAAATTATGTCATTATATGTAAACATATTGTATTCATATGGTAAACATTCATCGCTCTATGGTACTGCAGAGCAATGTCTATGGTATAGTTATAGGATAATGATATATACCATACATTTTATGGTATCCAGAGAAATGTGTATGGTAAAGTTATAGGATAATGATATACACCATACATGATATGGTATTCCATAACCAGGTGTATGGTAAAACTATAGGGAAATGAAATTTACCATACATTACCATACATTGGTGTTCCATAGCGTGATGTATAGTAAAATAATACATAATTGTTTGCACCATAAATTGTACAGTATTTCAAAGCATGGTGTATGGTAAAATCTTAATGCCTTTTGAAAGTTTATAATATATTAGATTCTGTGTAACTATAACATAAAATTACTCGGTTGTGGTCATCTCAAAACTTTCTACTATTTTTATGTATGTCTTATACACTTCTAAAAAATAGAATCATAGCAACGCCACTGTTTAGATAGTTTAAATCAAAATCTATTTAGGAACAACTTATGTTAACTTATAACCAGTCTAATGAAAATCCCTTGATCCCTTGATGTTATTTTATGTTATATTAATTAATATAACATAAAATAACATATTATTTTATTCTTATATAATTCATATATATGAGTGTGTAAATGCGTTAAAAATAAAAAAAATCTTGAGAAAAATAAATTATTCAATAAAAATATATAATTGACATATTTCCTATAAAATTCTAAACGATTAAAGGAGCCAGGGACACACATAAAAAATACTGCATTAAAAATTTATCTGATTTTTTATGCTTATAATGACATTTTTTTAAATCATATTTAGAAAAGGAAATATTACGTGTTTTTTTTCCCAGCATCTAACTTTTAAACATTGATTGTCATGGATAAGACTTCTTGTATGCGTTTTTCTTCATGATGGGTTTTCACAATTTCTCACATTTAAATTGTTATAACTCAAGAACCGTTAAACATAAATGCTTTAAAATTAGAACATGCCTTTTTTTAATTGCTTTACTTTAATTTTGATTCAGCAAATTTGAAAAAAAATATTTATTTTTGAAAGTATTATTTTTTTTTTCAAACTTTTACTTTAAATAAATTTTTTTATTAATATTTTTAAAAAGGCTGAATCAAAATTAAAATGTAGGTGTTTCTGTTTATTTAATTGCTAAAAAACTAAAATTCTACAACGAGTTACAATAATTTTTAATTTCCCTCGAATTTTTTTAATAAATTTTAAATAAAAAAAAAATAGAGAAGTTTTATCATGTGATTTTGTTTTAAAATGGTATGTTTAATACCACAAAAAATTGCGAAATTTTAATTCAATAAAAGATTTTTTTAACGTGTCCCGGACCCTCTCAAAATAAACAAATTGTCAAAAATAGCCGATAATTATTTAAAGAAAATCTTTTTGAATTTATTTTAAAAAGGACCTACAAATATTTGAATGACCAAAAGAATTTTTGAAATATCTTTTAAAAATGTTAACAACAAAATATTAATACATATATATTAATATAATATATTATAATATGTTAATTAAATATTAATAAACTTAATAGTAAAAAAACGGTTCATAATTAATTGACGTTATTTTATAATTTTAAAGTCATTTTATATGGAACAACAAGGATTTTTATTTTATTTAAAAGTTAAAAATTATTAAAAAGATTAACAATTATTTTACGATCTATAAAAATATCAAAAAATCTACCAATATTTTTATCGACCTCAAATTATGATTTATACTAGCAGGCTAAGCCCGCTGCGCTGGTCTATTTTTCAAAACAAAACATGAATCAAACAAATTATTGAATATGATTGTGTTTTTTAAAGCAACTTCCCCTCGAATGCTCTTTCACATTTCTGAAAATCATACAAAACGCCATTGTATTTAAAGATAAAAAACCAACGATTATAAATGCACCAAAAATGCATTAAAAGTTAGCAAACAGCTGTTTCGAATCTACTGTCGAGATTCTTCATCAGTGCAAAATTCAGCGAGCTAGAAGAAACAAAACTGATCCAAAAATAAAAACAACAACAATGTAATCAAGGCCAGTTGACGCCAAAATGTATTAAAATAATAATAAAATATTATGTTGTTGTATCAGCTTATGCATTCGATAAAATTCGGGCTTTTAAGAAAAAAATATTTCAGTTGACCATTTATTGTAGAGTTTGATAGATAAATGAGGCAATTATGAAAAGAGCAATTTAAATATTGTCTATTCACCATACTTCTAAAATGGCGAGCATTATGATCGCAGAAATTGACCATTGAATTTAAACAATTTTCAAGTGATTCATTTTCATTTGATAGTTTTTGAACTCTAAACCTCTCATCTTGAGGATATGGGTATCTGTGGAAACCTTAATACATCCTCTATCAATATTATACTATATTTCGCAACGTACATCTGCTCTTGACAAATCTATTACAGTGTTCCGTTTTTGGAATGCAGCAGAATAAATAAAGTTAAATAAAGTTTTCCTTAGAAAAATAAGGTGAATTTTTTTGAATGTGTGAAATTCATTTTTTGATACAGAAGTCATATACGCATCAGGTCGGCGTGATTGAAACAAAATGAACATTTTATGCCTCTTATGGTAATCCAGTTTGTTTTTAATTTATTAATGAACTATTTATTTACTTTCATTTGCATTTTAAAATGATAAAAAATGTTATGTTCTATACATAGAAAAGTAAAATAGAAAATAGAAATGTATCTGTCATTTGAAAACGAAGTTTCCGTTAAAGTGGCGCCAGAAATGTATCACCCCAACGTGGTGCATATATGACATTTGTGCCCCTTTCTTACAACATGGGTGTGTGCATTTGCACCTAAATTTAGTTATTTAGCTCTATTTTTGTACTATTAACTGGAGTTTGTACAATGTACGGTACTACTTGATTATTCTGTCGAGAAAAATATTAATAGCAGATTATAGGTATAAATGTCAATAATCGATGATCGTAAGCATGATAGCAATTGATATTACACGCGATACACGTATTTTTTTACGTCATAAGTGCTTTTTAATTCGACTTTTAATTTGTATTTTTTATTTATGTTTATTGTTCTTTCGTTATTTAAAATGAATTTACGTAAATTTGAATAGTTTGACGAAACTGGCCGACGTGTTAATCAAGTTGCACTCAATTTACATTTGAAAATATCATATTTCACAAAAAACTCCGGCACAAACCCGGATTTGCAAGATTTCCTTCCAATACCAATGCGGCAAAATCCTCGTTTTAGAATAGCGAAGAAATGTGCATTTTTAAAAATTATTTTCGTATTTTTAAAACGAAAATATTAATAAATAAAAAAAAAAATTACTATAACACAATTTATAGAATTTCTAAAAAGAAATTGAAAGTAAATAAACAATTTATTAATACAGAAACAACTATTGCTGGGTTACTATATGAGGCAAAAAAACACCATTTTGGCGATAGTCAGATACCTCAGTGTGTATATAATATCTGTGCCAAACATGTTTGGAAAAAACAATAATCGTTATTTATAGAGCATGTTTGAATACTGTAGTATAGTGAAAAAAATGTATACATGACATATACGCACCACATTGGCGCGTTTTTTTTTCTTTTGATGCCGATTCGGAGAAAATTTTGTTTTCTCCGAACTCCTTACTATATATAAACCAGTTACATATATAGTTTACAATTATTTTCTGTTATTTTAAATAGAAAATAACAATAAATTTTAAAAAGTTTAGTTAATAATTATAAAACAAAACTATTTATATCCTTTAAAAAATAAAATAAAATAAAATAAAATAAAAATTTATTAATAAATAAACAACAGCCAGGTTACCAAGTGAGACATAAAATCGCCATTTTATTGCCGTCGCGCAAATGTGGCGCATGTATGACAAATGTGCCTAGATTAAAATAGTTTATATAATTGGAAAAAAAATTGTAAATAGACAATTTATTAATAAATAGACAATAACATCCGGGTTGCCATATCAAGCAAAATAATGACACTTTGGCGTCAATTAATTACCCAGATGTATATATGGTATTGGCGTAAGAGACAAATCGCACCAACGTAGTGCATAGAAGATATCTGTGCCAAAAAATTTTTAAAAGTTGCAGTTAAATTATTTTACAATATCTATGTATGTGGAAAAACATTTATCCTAAAATTTAAATATTATTCATTTTTGTGGTATTAACTGCTATATATGTATTTAAGTTAAATGTAAAATGCTTTCCTAAAAATGCTCTCACTCATTAAAAGAGAGAGAGAAAAAAAAATAGTTCTTGCGAACATCGCTCCGTCTTGTACTTATTTTGGTTTAGAATCGCATTGATTGGCGATAAAAGTAGTAGATTGAAACACCCGATTGAACAAACAACATACAAATAACAATTAGCGCCTTTAAAAAAATAATAATTCTGCGAGTTTCTTCTGTAAAACACATAACGGGAAAATTAGATTTAAAAATATTTTTAAAAAAAGAAAGAAAAAAAATACTTATGTTTTACCTAATGAAATTTTTGATATGTTGTTTTCTTTTAATCTGGCTCGAAAGAAATAAATAGCCAAATATTGTGTCACTTCAAAACTTTCTTTCACATTGAGATACTTTTTAAATATCATAAATATTCTTTTTTTTTTTTTTTTTTTTTTTTTTCGTTAAAGATAAATATTTTCCTTTCATAATATTATTTTGCATTAAACGGATTTTTTTCTTTTTATCATTATTTATTTTAAATCAATGAATTAACAGGGTTTTTTTTCGAAATGTTTATATTATTTTCCATTAGAGAAAGCATTTCATTTCTTTTTTGAAATATAATTATCGCCAAAAAATTAGTTGTTGCAACCCTTCCGTCAAAAATAACCAAAAAATACGAAATTTAGTACGAAAAATCAGAGTTATCCCTGTATATTTTTATGATAAACCTCCGCAAAAATATTTCCTATCGAATGATATAATCTGCAAAAAGATCCATCGGGTAGTTTTTGAAAACACCCGTTTGGAAGTTTCAGAACTTCTGCTTTATAATATATACTAGCAGGCTATGCCCGCTGCGCTGGTCAATATTTCAAAATCAACCGTGGATGAAACGAACTGGTGAATTTAAATTTGTATTTTAAATAATTTGGACCTCCAGCAGCACCTTGCTTATTGCTGAAAACGATTTAGACACCATTGTGATATTAAATTATCTTAAACGTTGCGCAAAATCCAGCTATTTAGAAGTAACTATTTTAGTTTATTACTAACAGTGCACATTTGGAAGCGAAATGAGACCATTATGGCAACAGGATTTAAAATTTTCCCTTATCTGAAGAAATATTAATTATTAGAGTCGTTACCATAGTACAACTTTTGAAAAATTTCTTCACAACTTTTCATTATGTGAAGCCAGGAACCCAAAGCTACTCCCACCTAAAAAGTTTATATATATATTAAATTTTGTCCGCGCGATAAAAGGCACAATTATGCAAGAATCATCTTCAAACTCGTCAAGTACATTGAGATGGTTAATATCTCAGTGGGAATTGCAAATGTGCAAAATCGGCCCAAGGGGGTAGTAATTGGGAAGGGTTCAAAAATTTGAATACCATCTTAACATGGCTTTCACAAAACCAGCTCTTACAAAACAATAGCAGGAAAAAAAAAAAACATTTTTCGTTACAGCAAGTTGCCAACGATAAAAAAAACACACACACATTAAAATTCTCACCACAACAATTACTTTATTATTGCAAAATTTCCTCCTGAAAAATTAAAACAAAATTATTTGCTCTTTCGTATTTAAGCATTTTCTCTTTAGTTATTTAAGATAAAATTATGTAAATTTGTATAATTTGGCGAACGATTTGGCGAAATTGGTTGACGTGATAATCAAGTAGTAGCCAATTTACACTTTTCATATTTCACAAAAGAGTCTACACAGACATCATATACGCAATAGGTTTAGTACGATTATCTTGCAACTACAATGTGGCAAAATCCTCGTTTTAGAATACCAAAGAAATTTATGTATATTTTATTATTTTCTATCGTTTTCAACAGCAATTAACAATAAATAAAAAGTAACTGTAGAACAAAACAACAAATATCATTTCAAAAAAGAAAAAAATGAAAGTAAATAAACAACTTATCATTAGATAAACAACTATAGCTGGGTTACCATATGAGACAAATAATGCCCTTTTGGCGCCAGTGAGATACCTCGATGAGTATATGACCAAATCCGTGACAAAATTTCCATTTGGAAAAAACTTTAATCGGTATTTATACTGCATTTTCCCTACTTATGTATAAGAAAAAACTTTGACACAGATGTCAAGTATGCACCACATTGGCGCAATTTTTTTCTGGCGTCAATTTGGAGAACTTGGTTTTTAATTACCAATTTCATAAATATTTTTTAATTTTTTTGTATTATTTGAAAAAAAAAATAATAAATAAAAAAGTTTTATAGCTATAGAACAAAATGATTTATATTATTTTAAAAAACAAAATGAAAGTTAATAAATAGTTTATTAATAAATGAACAATCATAGTCGGTTTACCATGTGTGGCATAAAATCGCCATTTTGTTGCAGTCGTGTGAATGTGGTGCGTATATGACATCTGCGCCAAAACTTTAAAAAGTTGCAATTAAATTATTTTACAGTTTGGATGAGGAAGACATTTATACTAAAATTTAAACTTTATACGCATTTTTTTTTTTTTTTTTTTTTTTTTTTTTTTTTGCTATAACTGCTATTTATATATTTAGAATTAAACATAAAAAAAAAAATATCCTAAAAATGCTCTCACACATTTAAAAGAGAGTGGAGAATTTAGTAATTGTGAACATCGCTCCGGCTTATGCCTTCTTGGTATAAAATCGCATTGTTTGATGACAAAAGTAAATTCAAACACCCAAATAAACAAATAACATACAATTAACAGATAAAACCATAAAGCAAAATAGCAGTAATTCTGCTATTTTGTCCTGTAAGACACATAATGGTAGAATTAGATTTTTAAAATATTTTTTTAAAAAATAGAAAAATGTTATTTACGTTTTATCTAATAAAATATTTAAAATACATTTTTGTTAGCCTGCGCGAAAGAGAATAGCGAAAGTTTGATTGAAGAAATATTGAAGAGGAAATGGTCAATTAAAAAAGACTTGTAAATTTTATTCAGCGGGAATTTTTCATTTCAAAATGTTGAATTTATCTATAGTAATAACGTATAATTGCATAAATTTACTTTGAATTGCAAAATTTTTCCATCAGTACTACTTGGTTATACTGTCGACCAATTTCGCCAAATTATACAAATCGCCAAACTATTAGCCAGATTATATAGATTAGCATAAACTTTCATTTAAATAACGAAAAACAAATTAGCAGAGTATATATTAAAGTAGAAATAAAATGTCGAATTAAAAATCACTTGATGACATAATTAGTATTTATATTAGGCTTAATGTCAAGTGAATGTGACATTTACGATCATCCATTATTGACAATTAATCTTGGAATTTGGGGGTAGATTTATAATCGATGGGGTAATCTTTCCTTCTTCAGTTTTTAAATTTTAAAACTGAAATTTTTCCTGTAAGTGACATTGACGAAATGGCGCAAGAAAAATTAAATTAACAATGAAAACATTTGCAAAAAGAAATAAAAGAGTTATACTCATATCTATATAATTTACGATTGAATATTAAAATATACTCTAAAAATTATCTTCACTTGAAAAAAAAAAAAAAAAAAAAAAAAAAAAAAAAAAAAAAAAAAAAACATTATTGCGACAATTAAGAACCTAAGTCAGGCATTAAGTTAGTAGTGCATTTTCGGCTTAAAAACACATGGCGACAAAAGCAAGATGAAAATGGTATAGAAACGAATAGTAACTCACAACTTACAGTGTCATTTACAATCAGATCTGCTTTTTTTTGCTGTAAGTTATATTATACGGAAATTCGATAAAAAAAGAGAAAGAAAATAATAAAAAGGGAAATAACTATCATTCAAAACTCATTTAATCAATTTCTGAAATTTATGTTTTTATTCTAACACCACGGGTAAGTCGCCAAAAGTTGAACCAATTGTTATATTTCGCGTTAATTTATTTTTTAAGCATTATAAATATTTTTTTCATTTTCAAGCTAAATATATTTTTATAATATTACGCCTCATTTAAGCGGTCTTTCTTTATTATTATTAATATTATCAGTAGTTATTTTCTGCTATTATTTGCAAAATATTTGTAATATTTCTAATAGATATAGCTATTTTAATTCTTTTAGCAATTATAATTTTCGCCAAAACAGCTACTGGCAACCCTTTTGTCAAAAATAACCGAAAAATACGAAATTTAGTACGAAAAATCAGAGTTATCCCTGTAAATTTGAATCATAAACCTTCGGAAAAATATTTCCTATCGAATGATACAATCGGCAAAAAAATCCATCGGGTAGTTTTTGAAAACACTCGTTTGGAAGTTTCAGAACTTCTGCTTTATAATATATATGATATGAAATAATAGTGTTATTATTTTGTTCTTATGTATTTCATATATGTGAGCAGAGTCTATGCGTTATAAATAAAAAATCCTATGAAAGAAATAAAATGATTGAACAAAAATATATATTTGATGACATATTTCGATTAAAGAAGTTTGTAATAACAAACTTCAAAAATCCAAATTTCTGTAATTACAAACGCATTCTTAAAAAAAAAAAAAAAAAAAAAAAAAAAAAAAAACCCTGCATTAATTTTTTTTTTAATTATAATTTTTTTTAATTATAATTTTTTTTAATTATAATAGAAAACAAGATATTTTCTATTGTAATTCGAAGAGACAATAGTCAGACAGTAGCATAGCTGCCCACTCTTCCGACTTTTTGGCCCGGAAAAATTTAACAGAATTTTTTTGATTTATTTAATCGGCAGATTACGGCGATTCGTAATGATAAAATTTTCTGTAAAATTTTTCCGGGCTAAAAAAGCGGAAGATGTTGGCAGTTATGCAATAGTAGTATTTTTTAGTTTTGGTTTTTATATTCATTTATATTCATTTTATATGCAACAACAAAGTTTTTATTTTATTTTATTTAAACGTTAATAATTATTGAAAAGATTAAAAATCATTTTACAATGTATAAAAATATTGAAAAATCTATTAATCTTTTTGGTATTAATATTTAAAAGAAAGATTCAAAATTTCCGTAAAAATTATCTAAAAAATAGTAATATACTTCTTTTACTTTAAAATTAAAAAAATGCTCGTAAGTAAGGAATTAATATAATACATTAATATAATCATTAAAAATATATTATATACTAAGTTATCAAATGATTTCTTATTTTTATTAAATATTATTTCTTATCGACTTTCTATTTTTTTAAAATTAATTTTAATAAACAGAAAATAGTTTTTCCTTTAATTAATTGGATTTTATAACTAAATAATATTTGCTAAGATATTTACTCCATTCATTAAAATAATAAATTAACTTATAAATACATGTCTATAAAACAAATAATAAAAAACCCTTTAAAACTACCTTCTTTTGTCAACCATTAACTTAGAACGACAAATAATGATGATTTACCGAAACGCTTTATTCATATAACGTTTTATAAGCACAGCTCATCAACCCCGCATGGCCGAATGGTTAAGACGCTCGTCTCCCATCCCTACCGTCCGTGGATCAAATTCCACTGCTTCCCAAGGTCGAAGTACATTAGTAAGCTTATTTCCCCGTATTCCTAAAAGATGGCGCCACCAAAGTTGATATCGTTATTATTTTTTAATATATAGTACCATAAAGAATTACCATACACTTAACGTTTATATGGTTTTTCATAAGAATTACCATACACTTAACGATTATATGGTTTTCCATAGAATCACTTTTACCATAGGCAAAAATCCATATGATTGCACTTATGGGTTTTTTTTTAATGGTAATTCTATGCCTTTTTTTGCTAAGGGATCATTCACAAATTGTACTTTAGTGAAAATCAACTTAACTACTTAAGTTGTCAATGCATTTTTTTTTAAAAATTTCAAAAACTGCATATTTTATCATGTATTTTACAGAATTTTTAATCTTTTATCACCAATTTTTCAGAACAGAAATTTTTGCCTTATTTAATCGGAAAAATACGCGGCATTAATAATGCAAAAGTTACAGTAAAAATGTGCTGCTGAATAAATATATCATGATTAGAATAAAGAAGCCCGCACGTGATACGGGCAAATCATGATTGGCAGAAACACGTTGCCGGTATGGCGTACGGGCAAATCAAGAAAACGTTTAAAACAAATATGTGGCACTGTTTTACAGTTTTTTTTAAAGGTTTTGCATTAACGTTATCTCCAAAACTAATGCACGAATTTTCATTAAACTTTAGATTCAGTTACAAGATGCATAAGTTACTGCTGACAGATTTTGGTTTAAACTACCTAACCGGTTGCGCTGGTATGCTGCATTTTTCAAGAAGTAGTAACATGCATAAGATAGAAGAATGTTTTGGAATTGCAAAATGTGACAATTTTATTCTGTATTGTTTTTAAAAAAGTATAGTTAAAAAGATGGTAAAAATCTTAATTGTAGACTTGTTTGAAAAACACTGTAACAATGTACCTTTAAAATATTATGCCTTGCAATATACATATATGATAATAATTACTTAATTATTGCTTGTTCTTTTTTTCTGTGTATTTTTAAATATGCTATAAATTCATTCACAAAATTCCATCAATTACTTAACATAATTTTTCAGTAAGATTTCCATCAAAAAATGCACCGAACCTTTTATCAAAATAATCACTTTTCATATACCTTTATCCAAAGTTTTGCATGAAATATTTTATACTACAAAATGTTGCGAGAAGCTTTGACACGTATTTCTTTTAAAGACACCTTATTCAAAATCAAAACATATTCGCATATTTTTATTACATTAAATTTTAAAGCAATGCAAAATCCTTGTCTGAAACATATTTAAAATTCCCCTCTCTTTTATTTATATGCATATTGTATTCTATTATATTTTCAAAAATGTATTTCGAAAACTTAATTTTATCAGCTAGGAAATCAAAGCTATTTATAATTTAAAAGTTCAATGCTAAAATGAATAATCTAAAAATAACTTGTGACAGGATACATTTAAATATAAGATTTTTCTAAATGATGGAGAAGTTTTTAATTTTCATTGTTTCATCTATTCAAATATACTTAAATATCACATGTATTCTTAAAGAGGATAACTTTTGCGAACCTTTTTAGGTGCGTTCGTAATTATGTAAATACGTAGCACCTATTGTTGTCGTTCAGTCCGTCCGTCCGTCTGTCTGTCTGTCCGCATATAACAACACAAAAACTACCCAACCGAATCGTTTGAAATTTAAAATACATAATTATTACATAATTTTGTCGAGTCATTTAAAGTTTTATGAAAATCGGATGCACAGATCAATTACAGGGACAATCAAATTATTCCGTTACATTACAGTCAATGGGGAAAAAAGTTTCAAAGGCATTCTAATCGTTTTAAATTTAAAATACATAATTATTACCTAATTTTGTCGAGTTATTTCAAATTTTATAAAACCGGATGAATAGTTCGATGACAGGGGAAATCGAAAGTATTCCGTTAAATTACGGTCAATGGGGGGAAAATGTTTCAGATGCATTTTAATGGTGTTACACTCACTCGAACATAGTAAAATGCATATGTATCTATAAAGTACCTATTATATATCCATTTTGCACAATCTGTGGTGCAAAGAACATTTGTTATTGATTTACAAGGCCACACAAAAGTATTCCATAACATAATGGTATCGGGAGAACATTATTTGGTGCGCATTTTAATTGTAATTAACTACTTACAATTTTATGAGATTGATATATGAGAGTGATATTTTAAAACTTTGTTGTCATACGAACGCACCTCAATTGCTACGCTTTATGTGCAATTTCCAACTTGTTTATTTTATTTTTGTCAACAAACTCGATCATACTGTTAGAAAAATTTTCCATACATTTAAACGATTCTTAAATTGAAACAGTCTTGTAATAACGTGTGGAACAATACCTTTTGTATCTCTAGAATAAATTTATGACTATACAATATTTCTTTACACAGTCTGTGTATGATAAATGAATTATGTTTATTGATGTTGTTTGGAAATATTAGGTACACAAAATGTGCAGGAATAAATTAATGGAACATATTTTTCACAAATACTGAAACACTATATCTTGAATTTTTTGTAGATAATATTAAATTATTTATATACTAAATACTTGTGTGTAAACATTGAATTAAATTTTAAATAAAAAGAATATTGCCCAGTTAAACTGATGGCATTGAGCTCACAAGCTACGCATACTAATTGTACATTACAGCCTTATATTTTCAAGGGTTAATTCCGTTCGTAAAAAAATTAAGAAGGGGAAATAGTATTCCCCTTTCCCCTTTTTTATACTTAATCATTGAACCTCCTAAACTATCAAGGACATGCTTTATCATATAAAAAATCTATATCCACAATTCAGAGCAAATCGGATAATTCTTAATAAAAACCCATTTAGCATTTATATAATTTAAGAGGAGTTATCCCCCGCTTTTACACTTAATCCTTAAACTTCCAAAACTATTCAGAGATTTGAACGAAATCTGCTTAAAAAACTCTTTTATATAAATTAAGGGGAGGGGCATTAGAACCCCCGTTCCCCCTGTTTATACTTATTCAATGTATGCCTAATAACAGTCACGGAATCACCTCATTAGAATGATCCTATATCTAAATTTTGAACGAAAACTTAATTCTGCATGAAAAACCCATTTATATCAATTAAGGGGAGGGGCATGAACCCCCCTCTTTCCCTCTTATACATATCGAATAAACTCCGAAAACTAATCAGGGAAGCGCCTTGTCAGGATATACCTATATACAAAATTTCAAGTGGATCGGACATTTTTATCATGAGTTATCGCGTTACGTACGAACATACATACAGAACGGGCGGGCACATAAGCTCTCAGGCTATGATAGCCTGTGAGCTAAAAATGTGATTGAAATAAGAATACATTAATCGGAGCCAATTTTTCTTTAAAAAAGTGCTATATCCATTCACAATTTACTTTATGCTTGTAATTAAGTATAAAAAGTTTTTCCTCATATTATTTTTAGTGATAGAAATTTGCTCTGTTGTGGAGCCTATTGACACCACTTATTTTTGGTTGCATTTTTCGGCTCATTTAGTGACTGATTTCAGAATTATTAATAAGTTGAAAAATATTATAAAAAATTATAGTGTCAATAGGTTCCACAACTTTTTATAAACAGTTTTGTATTATTTTCTCTTCCGTTCCATTTAAGTGCTTTTACAAAATAGTATTTAATTTATAAAATTTTATACATGATTGATAATCAAAATATATTTTATAAACTGTGATTTAAATTGACAGATATATATATATACATACATACATATATATATATATATATATATATATATATATATATATATATATATATATATATATATATATATATATATATATATACTTTGTCAAGTCGTTTAAAAGATCACTAATCGGTTATTTAAATGTCAAAAGTTTAACCAATTCCATAATTTCAAGTTATCGTTTTTAGGATTTATTAATCTTGACCAATGGGGAGAATAGCTTCTTATTTTTCACAGATATCATTTAATGTTAACACGAATAATAGGTTTTACTCATAGAAAATATAGTAATATCAATAATAATAACTATCAATAATGATAATGATAATAATTTCTAATAACCATAAAAAATAGATTAATATAGGTGATGTGTCAGAATGAAAATTTGACATTCTTTTCCATAAAAAAATAAAACAGAAAGAAAGAAAAATAGTCATATAAGATGTATAAAAGAAATTATATGTCCATTGTTTAGTAATTAAAAGATCTATAAACATTTAAAATTAAAGTAATAAACAATACATATTATAATACATTAGATAGGTCAAGATACGAATTTAAGTTTTTAGAAAATGAATTTTGTAATACATTAGCTGCATCATGATACGAATTTAAGTTTTTAGAAAATGAATTTTATAAAAATAAAATACATGAAACTTTTATAATGATCGTCTTGTAATGATTGTGTATTTAACAGATAAATAAATGCAATAAAATAAAAACTAACATTTGTTATTTTTTCAAACACACACAAAAAAATATTTTCGTTGTAGTAAGTAATATTGAATGCTACCCAGTACTTTTAAGTAAATTTCTGAATAAAAGCAAGAATACTTATTTATAAATTATAAATTTAACATTAAATCTTTTTATTGAATAGGTTAGGCTGACAGCACCTTGTATCTCTTTAAACAAATAGGAATCACTTGTACAATATACAAATTTGTCGCGATTTCATAATTAACTTAAAGGTAGATAATTATAAATGCAACAATTATTTTAATGAAACACTAGTCTATTTATCGTCAAATCTTGACTCTAGTTAGGCCTAAGATGACAAAATTTAGCCTTTTAAAAACAGAACAAATCATTCCAATATAAACCAAATAATACACATAAGATATGAAAAGGTAAATAAATAAAGAAAAGGTAACATTTAAATGATAGATAAAAATATTAAATGCTAGAAATTTTATTAATTAATGGAGAATGGGTGAGGATGCAAATATATTGAATAATTATATTATTTGTAATTGCTTAAAAGGGGTAATTTTAAAAACTGAAAAAAAAGTTTTATTTTGTTGACATGTTTCAATTCATCACAGAGTCATTTTCAAAACAAATTAGAAATGATTTTCGAAAGTTGTATGGTCATTAATCATTAATCATTTTTTAATTACTCTGTGCTGAGTTTAAATATGTCAACAAAACAATACTAGTTTTTGTTAATTTTCATAAAAGCTTTTAAACAATTAGAAATAATATATTAGTACAAGGTGTCATTTTATTATATATTTAGATTGTATAAATTGAGAATCACGAGGTATATGATTAAACTTTAAAAAAGCAGATATTTAATAAATTTATTTTACTATTTCCTCCGGTGTAAAAAATAAAACCCAAAATTTTAATTGTTTTAAGCATTGGAAAGCTGAGAACAATCTACAACTGGGCTAGTTTTGACGTTTTCGATTTTGAAGGACAGAGAGGGAAAATTTTTTTAAGTAGTACACGTCGAATAAAATACACACGTCGAATAGTCAGAATTTCAAGTACATCATCAGATAAAAGCGCCGTTTTAAAGTTTGTTTTGGAATTTTTGTGTTTTTTAGCTCTGTGTAGCCATGAATGCTAAACAAAAAGAAACTTCGCCTGAAATTCGAAAATTAGTTATTAATAGGTCATTTAGCCATTTAGCCTGGGAGAATGTGCATCGGGCCTGATATACCCAGGGTGCGGATGGCTTTTACAACTGTCATCACTACTTTTTAAAAACAATGATCTTTATCAGATTGTCACATGTATAAATTTTGTCAAAAAACACTAATTTTGACTGTATTTTCTAGAATATCACCTGCTTTTAATAAATTTATTTTACTATTTCCTCCGGTGTAAAAAATAAAAACCAATACTGAAAAAGAATTTTTTTTTAAATAAATTCTGGTGCTGTCATCTATGGACAAAAATAAAACAATAAATTTAAGGACAATTGTGAACATAGAATAAAAACGGTGAAATAAATTCATATTTATTGAAATATGAAAATAAAATATAAAATGAATTCAATTAAAAAAAATAGAATAAAAATGTATACAGGTAAAAGCTTAAAGTAAGCAGCTGAGTAAAATTTGAAAAAAGTATTGATTGAATTTTTATTAATTTAAAACGCTCACAAAAAAATAAAAAAATGAGTTATAGAATGACATTTAGTTATTATAAGGATTATTTTATGATAGTAAATTATAGCCTTGCATTAAGTGCCAATAGATTAAATATACATGATAAATGATAATGTCAAATGCATATATCTATATTAATAAAATAACGAATCGATGTGTCTGTATGTGTGTGTGTCGGCTATCAAAAACTACGGCCCATATGAGGCTCAAATTTTTTATGAAGATTGTCCAAGGTCACTCATAATTTACCTGAGCCTCGGAATTTTAAAATTCTAATAATTAGTTCAGAAATTAATTTAAATACCTAAATTAGAAGGATGAAAAAATATTCATCATTGAATAAAAGAATAGATTATTATCAAAAAGCCGAATATTTTTTCAAAAACTGAAAGAGAGGGAACAGGATTAATGTAACTTACGGGCCATAGCGATAAATGTTTTGGGATTTTTTATAAAATGCTGTATGTTGAATTATATTGGGCCTTAAACCTCAAAAGTTAAACAACTACATGCAGAAAAAATTCCCTTTTCAAAAATTTAAAAAATTAATTTCATATTCCTGTAAATAAATGAAAAATACAATTAAAATCCAGTTATAAAGTCTCATTTTATGTCCGTTTAAAGAAAGAGATTTTCGAGAAACCTTTCATAGAGAGATCATATGTTTTGCAACGCAGACAATAGGGTGCGAGCGATTAGTGGCATTTATAGAAGACCTATAAATATTTTCAAATATTAAATTGATAAATTTAATTTTATGCATGCAGATTAAAAAAATCGTAGATTTCACAAATAAAATTTAATTACAATCGCTCAATTACAACTTTAGATATTGATTAATGATTCATAAATTGGATAACTTGCTCTATTTTAAAAATAAGTTTTTGAAATCTGAATTTTCATGCTAGGATTCTTTATGCGCTGTCACTTTTTAAAAGCACTATTTAGAGTTATGCACCTAGCAATACCTTTAATTGATATTTAAAAATAACAAAAATGTGTTAAAAATCGATTCGAAGTTTTTTCAATAAAAATTCTATTTTTAAAAAAGGAAAGGGAATGCTGAAACATTACTTTTATTAAAATTTAAAAAATTCACAAAATGACGGATTTGGAGGTTTCATATAAAATATAACTTACAGTAAATATTTTTTAAAAATAGGGAACGTCTAACTTCAGGGGTGATTTTTTAGGGGAAGCGGTAGAATATTCAAAAACGTGTCCTTTTCTACCATTTCAAATGATGACTTTTGACAAAGTACAGGGATAAATATTTTTTATTTAATATAAAATTTTCAGATAGTTTATAACACATAATATAGATTATAAAGAGAAGGGGACATCAAATTGTGGAGTAGAGGAGCAATATTTTTTTAGGAAGGGCATAATTAAATATTTAAAATCATACCGTTTTACAGGCTTGTTTCTCAGAGTCCTGGAATGAATTATAGTTAATGTAAAATTTCAAAAATATACTTACAATTATTTTCTAATAATATTTTCATGAATTATCTTGCTTAAATTGTTTCGTCAAGAAACATTTTTGTAGAAAATAAACTTCGGCCCCTGGTGGTGGTGTGTAAAACTATTTATTTTATTTTTATTTCTATTTTTTTTTTTTAAGATTTTGCCGTGCGTGTGTAGCACGCCTGCTAAACGGTACCGTTGGCAGCAGGGATTTAGTTCGAGATTGGGGTTTTATCATATTTTGCAGTACAAATTTCAGGTTCATTTAAGAATATTACTATAGGTCCGGGATACAAGTGGAAGCTCTTCTAGAATATATGTATATGTGTGTGACATTTTGAAGTTGGGAGCCAGAAGTTATGGCCGGTTTCCCCCGTTTTACAGCACAAGAGTCGTAGTAAGTGAGAAAAAAAATAAATGCGGAAGCTTCATTAAACTACACATTGGCTGTTCCAAAATAGCTTATTAAAATGCATTAATATAGAACGGGAAATGCTCTCCCCGGAGCAGGCATTCCATCAAAAAAACATAGCTTCCGTAAGTCGCTTAAACCCGAATCATCGAATAAAAATTCCATTCATCTCTGAGCTTCCTCACTCAAGTAAAAAAAAAAAAAAAAAAAAAAAAAAAAAAAAAAAAAAAAAAAAAGCTTTTAGAACTATCCATCATGTCTAACCATGATTCTTTTATATAAGCAGAATTTAATATCAAGTGTCGAGATTATAAGTAGCAGACTCGATCTACTGCAGACGATAATTTCATTTAAAAGATTATTATTTAACTAATTTATAATCGAAGATAATAAAAATTAGAATATATTCCACAGACGATAACTTCACAGAAAAAAGGAAAAGAAATGACTTTATTGATGTGCAATAAATGTTTTTAAGACGAATTAAAAATTTATATCGTTTCTATAAAGATTAATAGAATAGATCTAATAACAGGATTTTAATTTAATAAATTGCAATAAATAGGGAATATTGTTAAAAGGAAATTAATGTAGTATAAAGTTAATTTTGGCGAAAAAAATATTAAAATTTGTAATGTATATGTATATAGCGAGAGAGAGAAAGAGAAATGCAATATGCAATAATATAATATAGACAACATCTTAGAAATGAAAATACTTCAAGGACATCTGAATGCATAAATATTTTATTTCTATGAATTTAATTTTCTTCAGTATATTTTACAAGGAAAAAGAACTAAACATTCCTAAATAAGTTCATATAATGGTATTATTTAAAAAAAAAAACTGTAGAATAGGCATTCATTATTATTTGACAAATAAATATTTTGATTATTTTAGAATTGAAAATGCATTTCTAACAACTTGATTCTTCCAAAAGCATAAAACATTCAAATGTGCAATTTTCATTTAATTTATTACACATTAAATATATAAAATCAATTTACTAGTTCATCTAACATAATAACTCTTTTTATATTTTATCTGCAATTATTAATTTTAAACACATGCTCTTTAATAAATTCGATTTTTATTGTAAATATTTGAAAATATGCGTTACTGGATAAAATATTAAGTCAATTTTTTTAAACTTTAACTTTGCAATAAAGTAATCTAATCAATAGTATCAAATGTTATTTATTTCTGGTTAATGTTATTTTTTTATATCTTATAAATTGATTATAAAGATTTTTTATATACACTAACAAAAAACAAAAATAGATACAGACTTTATTCTAACGTTTCGAAAAAAATGCCTTTACAAAAAATTCCCATTTTTTCGAAAGAAATAAAGAAAATTATATCTCTTTTATGTGTCTTTCTGATTATTTATTCCATTATTGCCTGTCATTTTTAAGGAATCTTCTAAGGAAGTTAAGCATTTAAGACAAGCTTACAAAGTTTCTAGAATCATTTAAGATAAGAGAAAAACAATAAATGTACCTAGTAGAAATTCTTTTTATAGTGTTTAGGGCATTATGGTTAATGCACTTTTTAATTTAAGGTATTAAATGCATGTGGCTTTTTTATTGTATAGCGGCTGCATTTTTAACTTCAAATACACTAACAAACTTCAGTGATAAATTAACCTTTATGTCTAAATAAAATGGAACTTTTTTCTTTAATGTGATAAATATAATTAACAAATAAATAAATATGCGTTTAACATTTCTTTAAAAAGAGTAAAATCTGCTTGTTTGTAACAGAAATTTATTTACTTTGGTGATTTTTTATTTGTTGTTGTAATTTCCATCTTGGGATAAAATAAAATAATTCATTACAGTTTGGAACTGTTAAAATGTATGTACATAAATGTCTTTTATTTTTGCGTATAAAATTATCAAGCATTTATTTCACTGGAATGACATAGCACAAGGAAATTTACAGCACTAGGGAATTTCAGCCGGTTCTCCACGAAGAATGTGCAGCGGAACCAGTAGGGTCGGGCCCACAAGCCTCAGGCGCTCTCAGACGATTAGCGACGTGTATCCTTAACCACTCGGCAATTAAAGGCCCTCAATGTTTAGATATTTTAAAATCAATATTGTTTGAAAAAAAATTGACAAAATGCCAGCAATCAAGATATAATATCAACTGTGTCTCTGTCGTATAATTTTTTACAAGGTGATTTTGGAATCGATTACAACAAATTTTAATAGAAATGCTATAACAAACGTTTGAAATTTGATATAATTTCAAAATAATCTGATACATACCTAGTATTTAAAAATATCATTGTATATTAAACTGCATGTTAGGCTGCATGCACTGCATATACCGGGTGATCCAGAAGTTCCGGGAGTTTTGAAATGATAATAATTAGCAAACTATAAACAATAGAAGCATGCGGTTTTCACGGAAATGCTAGGAAACTTATGGGATTTCTTTTTTCGATGAAACAATCATATTATGTTAGTTAGACTTTTTGCCAACAGGTGGCGCTAAAATTGATAGTTATGTTTTTATGGTATGATACAGCTCATTTAAAAGAAAGAATTAGTGCCCAAGGGTTATAAATTTTCATTATGACGTTCATAGCTTATAAGTACCACCATGAGCCGATGCAAAACAGCTTGTACAGTATCTTAAGAGCAGAAAGAAATTCTTGAAGAAATTTCAGTTCATCGTGATATTACAATTGTACTGCACTCAGACTCACCATGAGCTGATGATTTTCATTGAGTATTGGCAACGAATTCTACCTCATTTACGACTGCAACAAACATTTGGAATCTCCTGCTTCTATTACGATCCTCCAATGAGCCCTTTTCTCAAACCTTGCTTACCATAGCATTTCACATTTGTAATGTGGCCATCGAATCTTTTGCATTTTTAACTTCATGTATTGTATGATAAGAACACAGCTCGACATGCAAAGAAAGCATGTCTAAACATAGCAATTACACATCAAATTTTGTATAAAAATTCCCTTTTAATGCAATTTCAATTACTTAAAAAAAATGTTTGAACATAAACCACTCTTAAAACGAAATCTCATCAATATTCTAGAAAAGAAGTTTCGCAATGAACTCATGTGTCTATATAACACATGGTATAGGTACATTCAGAATTGTGCAGCAGCGCCACCTGTAGCTAAAAATTGTAAATATATATATTTTAAAAAAATCATTCTAAACAAAAATCCCACATGTTTCTGAGCATATATCTGAAAACCGGACCTTTGTATTGTACATAGTTTTCTAATTAATAACATTTTAAAACTCCCGAAACTTCTGGATCACCCGGTACATGAATTGTACTGCATATTAAAAGATAAAATCCAAAATTTAGTGGGTCGTTGTATTATGAAATGTACAACGTTTCGTTGAACTGCATCCCATACATGCGAATATATAACACTAAGTTCAGGATGATAATCATAGTATTTAAGGAAATCGCATATTTATTGATCTCTGACAATATTTTTTAAACTCCGTGCTTATAATTTACTATATATGAGGAGCCCAGACGCCAAGGGGTACAAGTGACAAAATGTCGATTTGGAGTAAATTGAGTTTAAAGATAATTGATGTTAAATTGTAACATCGATAACAATTGACTAAATTGAAATGGGAAACATCTGCTTGTTGCATTCTAATCTTTGAACTCTCATTTCAATGACTGTTAAAAAAATAGAGTACAATTTTCTTTAAATGTATAATTAATCAATATTGTTTGTTTTTCGAAAAAAGTGGTTTATCTCTATAACTCCCCAAATAATCAGAAAATGACCTATATTTCTTTACCTGAAATGAAAAAAGCATATTTCCAGATACCCTGTGCACTTAACTCAATTTTTTCAATTTTGTCACTTATACCCCTTGGCTTCTGGGGTCCTCATATAAATACAAAATATTGCATCACTATGAAGACAAAATAATCTTAGTCACTTATTTTAAAAAGAATTTATATCTAGAAGTCGTTTTATGAAAATTTTAAAATAATCTACCGCATTCCAAAAAATAGTTATACTATAAATAAACCCATTATCGGAACAAAAAAAAAGAGAAATTTTTTTTTATTATTACTGAAAAAATGGGTAATATCATGAGCTTTTTCTTTTAAATATATTTATAACAATGACTACCTAAAGTATCATCGATAAACAAAAATATAGGGCGATAAATAATCTTTCAGAATTTTCTTTTTCATCTTGTAACTCCCAAGTCTCATATATTTTAAGAATAAAATACAACAGCTCTACTCTGCGTCAAAATATTAGGAAATATTAATCTGTCAAACTTTGCATAACACGATGTATTGTACTTTTATAAATCACTTATAAGACTGGAATATCATGTATGATATTTGCAAAATTATTTATCGGATTCCGTTGCTTTTCAAAACAGTTTGTTTAAAGAAAGCATCCAATAAATCTTTGTTTTAGTATATATGTAATGTATTTAATACTTTTTTTTGTAAAAATGCATTATGATGAATTGATGTTGAATTTAGTCCAATTTTTGAATTCCTTAAACAAAATGTATTAGGGCAATTATTTAGTAACCATTTTTCAAGATTGTAAAAGTAATCTTCTTTAATATAATGGAATGATATCTTTTTTTCATTCATTCAAATTATTAAGTATTTAAAATGATTTTTTAAAAATTATTATGTGTTAAATAATTACACTCATTTTTAAAACTTAACTTTTATGAATATTACTATTCTGTGTTTTCAAGTATAATCGCAATTACTGTTATCCATCTAGGCTTCTGGTGGTACAATTCATCATTACATTATGCCAATCATGGATAATAAACTTATGACATATATTATGATCCTAGTCTCTAATTCGAATTAAAGATTTAATAAAATGTCTAGAGCTTGGGTACCAAAAATATTTTCTTCTCGATAATCGAATTGATAGAAAAAATTGCTATTACAGCTCTAAAAAAGCCAAACAAATATGTTTTGATTTAAAGCAGCGACAAACTTGTTTTCATGATTTACTGTGAATTATTAACATAATATATTTAATATAAACACATGCTGGACAATTGCGCCAAAAATATTACTATTCAGAATGTATTTCTTAAAAAAAAAAAAAAAAAAAAAAAAAAAAAAAAAAAAAAAAACATTTAATTTTGTTTATTAATACACAAAAACATGAACTTTAATCTGAACTAGCATAATTAAAAATAAAATAAAGTACAAAGCCAACGTTTCGAGCCATCTTCTGGAGTCGTTTTCAGGAAAATATGACGGTGAAAAGTTCTGAAATGAATGCTTCCTGTATGAGAGACAAATTTCCCCAATGACGCGAATGCAACGGTGCACTATTGTAATCTTCTGAATATCAAAATGAATATTTCTCTTGTCATTTCACCATCATAATTTTCCCGAAGACGGCTGCAAAAGATGGCTCAAAACGTTGACTTTATATTTTATTTCATTTTTAATTATATATAATCATATTAAAGTTCTTCTTTTTGTGTACCAGTAAGCAAGGTCATGTTTTTTTTTTTTTTTTTTTTTTTTTTTTAACAAAGACATTTTTAGTAGTAGCATTTATTATTTTTCTTGTGATAAATTGTGTAGTTTCAGTTTTAATTTCCATATATATTTTCTATTTATGTAAAAAAAATGACACTAATGGTAATTTAAATTGTTACACCAAAAAAAAAAAAAAAAAAAAAAAAAAAAAAAAAAATGGTGAACCTTTTTCAAATTGGGATAAAGCATGTTTGTATGGAGTTTATTTAAATCTTAAAATCTTTTTATTTTCAGCTAAGCGCCTAAAGCTGTTTTTCTTTGTATGCTACAATTCAGAAATAAATAAGTTAGATTCAATCAATCTTTTCTATATGTTTAGTGAGACATAAATACTTTTAGCAATTAAGTAATCGTTTAATGTATAATTTCGTTGATCATACTATAGCTAGCGTTTATTATTTACATTAAGATGTCGCATATTAGTACACCAAACCTTCTCCATACTTTTTTTTTCAATTTTAATAATTTAGTAGAAATATGTCACATTTTTTAGATAAATAAATTTGATTAATAAATTGCCAAAAAAATGTACTTTTTTATAAACTAAATGTTACTGAAAAATTCTTTTATGTATGAAGATATTTTTAAAATAAATAAGATATTTTGTACAAAAGTTTACATTTTTATCTAAGATAAAATATCTTACAAATTTGACATTTTTTAAAAACATGTGTTTTTATAATATGTAACCATAAAAATATTATAGTGCCTCGGTAAAATCACGCAATACACACGCAAGAAAATAATTTTTAAAAATGCTTCTAAAAGAACAAGTCTTTTGACGTGGTAGACTGTAATTTAATCCTTTAATGCGTGTACAAGATATATCCATGATAAAACATTGGTTGCAGGAATTGTTGATACAGATGCTATTTCCCCAAAATTACTTTAAGTAACAAAGTAAACATTTTATTATTTCTAATAGTTTCTTTATTGTTGTTGTTGTTTGTTATTTTTTAATAAAAATAAAAATTTGTTTTTTATGTACCCTTTTAAAAATATTTTTCAAGTAAATATTAAAATGTAAAAGAATTTTTATTAAATCTACTTCACTTGAAATCTACTTCAATATTTAGATTTATAGTTTAGGAAAAATATACATCATAAAAAAATTAGTAATGAGCTTAAAAGTTATATTTTAATCATGACGTTCTTTACATTTAAATTTCTACAAAAACAAAGGAAAAAAATTACCATATCAATTCTTAAAAATTTTTACTCCTTGAAATAGATTTTTTTAATGAATACTACATCAAAACGTTAAATGATAGACTGTGTTATATAAAGTTTTATATATATTGTAACAAAATGTTCCATACTTTTAAAAGGAGCCCACAGTTCAAAATTAAACTCAAACACACAAAAAAATCGATCTTGATATAAAACAAAGAACATATACAGGTGAGAGAATACTTACTTTACATGACTCGAAACAAAAGTCACTTAAGTAAATCTAGAATGATTGTTATTTACAACTTAAGCTACATACTTGCATAGGAGCTTACATAAAATATTGAAATAGTTCCCTGAGCATCATATATAAAAATCAAGACTGAGAAAATAAGAAAAGTTCGCAGTGTTTTTATCTACCTTTGCTACCTGGTACCCCTAAATTGGTCGTCGGTCCAAGCTAGCAGATATCACTACGCTCATAGCACGTACTAGCACTACTTTATCCAATACATTTTACTTGTGAGAAAATAAGTAACTTCTAGGAGCCCTGGGATCTTGCTCTATAAGATAACACACCAGATGACATTGTGAAAAAGTTATTTCATTGAACTGTATCTTCCGGATTATTCTACGATACCTTCTTTGGTAGAGCGTTGGTATCTAAGCTAATGTCCTGCATTCAGGACACCTTTTCAGTAAGATGAAAAAATCGTCATTCCTTATTAAAATTTCATGTTTTTAAATACTATTGACTAATTTTATTTAAGAAAGATATTTTATATCATAATATTTGCTATTCAATGTTTTTATCGAAATTAAAAGTAAGGAGCCTAATATATTTTTGGAATACATATTCCTACTAATTGCAGGAATTTGTTTAACGTAATAAACAACAAATCTTGAAAAACGCGCCATTTAAAATTTTTGAGATTGGCATAAAATCCAACCAAAATATTTATATCCATTGTACAGTGCATAAACTATCTCGAGATTCATAGGTTAAATATAATATTTTAATAATAAATTTAAAAATATTGCTTTAAATTCTTTCGCATTGCTAAGAATAGAATAAAAAGCGTGCTTCGAAAGAAGAAGATTTCATAATAAGTAAATGATATATTTTTGAAACATAATAAGCAATTTCTTAAAATAAGAAGGTATTCAATTTAAAGAATAAGTTATGGCAAAGGATTTTTTTCTTTTTCAATAAGTAATACACTTTTTTTAACGATAGAAAACATCTCACAAATAGGCCATTATGTTTTGGTAATTGGAAATGTCATTCCATAAGAATTTATCTTAAATTTTTTCAAACATTATTATGTTATTTTTCTTTTAAATTAAATTGAAAATTTTCGTGAATAATATAAGAAGTTTTTGAAATGTAATGCAATTTTATACTTCAGTTTTTTGTCTGATTTTTATTAATTTGTTAAAATAGCAAAATGGTATATACTAAAGACGTTTTTCATTTCTTGTACAATTATAATCATGTAATGGCAAAATTAAAATTATAGTGTTTAATATTTATATAAATAGTGAGGATTTCACTGAAATTAATTCAAACGTTGGCATAATCATTTTATTAAATTTTGATTGTATTTCGAAAGAAAATATGTACGTACCACAACCCTTTCTAAATAAAAAGTTTCTCTTCTACAAACTCAGCATTCAAATCGATGCATTTTACCAATGTTTCACTAAACTCTAGGATTTTATTTAAGAAAACCTTTGCTATATATCACAGGCATTTTAGACTTGTCAGTACCATCAAATTGTTATCACCGAATACTTTTTTCTGTACAACAGTCCTATTTTTTCTCCAGATGTAATTAATGGTTACAACAATTCATAACAAACTCTTTCAACGAGGATTCAAAAATTTGGTTCAGAATTGCATTGCTTGTATTCAATATTGTAACGCTTGTACTAGAGACTTTATTGACACTTAACTTAACCCTTTGATGACGAGCAACCGGTTTACGTGTCACTTTTTTCAGAACCCTTAATCATTCTCGTCAGTTATTATTATTTTTTTTATAAGGTTTGCTTTATCCAAATCGCAGCATTTTCGCGACTCAATAACAGAAAATTTTTTGTTTTCAAAAACTGTTGGTAAAAGGTTAAAAATTAAGGAGAAAGCTTTCGTCACGATGGAGTTAATATTGCTAAAAAGTACAAATATTTAGAATTAATGTGCTATAGGTTTAACAGTTTGGCCTTCAGTTTTATTCAGAAATTTCGAGTTCAAACCAGAAATTAAGCCAGTTGCTTAGCAACGCATTTTACAGCTGATAAAAAAATCATTTAAATAATTTCAATTACGAAAAATTAAGCAGAAATTCTGCCAGGCAGAAATAAAAGATTAGTAAATTTTTAATAATGTGGTGTGCAATATAGCTTTGCGTCATATATAGACTATGTCAATAACATCACGTTTTCAGTACTTTCCAGCATAGTTGAAAGTGCTTATAAATTTAGTTTGGTTGTTCGTAAGTCTGTGTATTACCTTGAGTCTAAAGTTTTGACCCTTTCGCAGAATAGTGCTACTAAAACAGCTGGCGTTCGCAAGTTAAGTGACATTTTTACATACGGTTTTCTGGTTTCGAAAGAAGAAGACGTGTGCTACAACACTGTGTATTTATTGTTTTGAAAAATTATCATCTGTAGCCTCCACGAAGCCTCGAAAATGGAACTATCACGTATCCAGCTTCGAACCATCATCTACTACGAGGTTTGTAGCAGCACCGGAGTGACAGAATGTCACCGTAACATGTTTGCACGTTTAGTTGAGGATATTGTATCACTTAGTACAGTCAAACGATGGTATCAAAATTTTAAGATTAAGAATTTCGACATCGAAGATGAATCACGTGCTGGTCGACCTACTGTGATTGATGAGGCCGAATTGCGGAAATCCATCGATGAAGATCAAAATGCTACATCACGGGAACTTGCATCTCACTTCAATGTTTCTCAAACAACCATAATTCGAGCATTAAAAAACATTGGTTTGACATACAAATTCAATCGATGGGTGCCACACGATCTGACACAAAATGACAAAGAAAAACGAAAACGGACCTGTGTAAACTTGCTCGAATATCACCGAAAGGATGATTTTTTGAACCGGATTGTTACGTGTGATGAAAAATGGGTTCATTACGACAACACCAGTCGAAAAGGAGGATGGTCTGAACCAGGTGTACCGGTCAGGACCGTAACCAGGCGCACATTGACCTATAAAAAAGTCCTCCTCTGTGTTTTCTGGGATAGTCGCAGTATTATCTACAAGGAGTACTTAAAAAGTGGCCAAACCATTGACAGTGAGTCGTACAGCAGAATGCTGCATAAAATGGACGCAGCAATTAGGGAAAAGCGAAGTAAGGAGTTCCGACGCAAGGTGGTTATGTTTCTCCAGGATAATGGAAGGCCACACGTCAGTGCGTGGACGAATTGGAACTTATACAAGCTGGAATGGGACTTAATGCCACATCCTCCATACAGTCCGGACATGGCACTTTCCGACGACTATCTGTTTTCGCATCTGCAACTGCACCTTAGTGGTGAAATTTTCATTCTTCAGAAGAGGTCAAAAAAGAGGTTGATCTCTTTCTCGACTCCCGTAGCCCAGAGTTTTTTAAAGAAGGCATTGAAAAACTGCCAAAACGTTGGCAGAAGATTATCGAACTTAATGGTGATTACTATCCCCACTAATGTTTTGTATTTTTGTAAACATTTGTTTTCAACATTAAAATAAAAAAAGGGTCAAAACTTTAGACTCAACCTGATATTTGTGCTCTATCTCGCGTAAATATAATCCGATTGCTATGAAAATGATATATATTATTGTTGTTTACTCTGACATATTCGGTATTGAAAATGAAGTGTAAAGCATTATCGGTTCATTTACAGGGCTATACTCAAAAGAATTCCTTGCATTAAGATCAATAGGGGGGGGGGGAAATCGTTTGCTGTGTATTTTAATGATATTTTAAACATACTTAAATTGATGTACATCACTAAAATTTACTACAAAGTTCTTACGATAGGCCATGGTGCTTTTGGCATAGTTGTTTCACCCTGCTAGGTGGGGCTTGTTGAGCTTAAGCCATTTGGTAGGCCTCTTCACCTAGCTGAAACTGAAACTGAAACTATAGGCCATGGTGCGAAAAGAATTTAACATTCAATTACATAGGCCATACAAATGAATTAGTTTATAGAAGAATATGAGCAATATTTAAACCTATTAACAAAATAATGTAAAAGGTTTGTCCAAGCTGTTGCTTATCCTTAATAATTGCAGTATAAAATGAAATTAAAATCATATTCTAATTATTTGCACAATCAATAAAAAATTACAAATGTAAATTTAATGAGTCTATCGAGGGGCCGAGGGGGCAAAGCCCCCCCCCTCCCCATGAAGAAATGTGCTTTATTACCTAAAGAATATAGTATGCAATTCATAAAAGATTTAGAATATCGTTGCATAAAAACGGGATCAATTTTACGCATCAAATTTCTGAAACCTTCTACATATTTTTAGGTGCGTTCGTAATTATGCAAATACGTAGCAATTATAGTCGTGCCGTCGTCTGGTCTGTTCATCTGGGTGTCTATATGTCTGTCTGTCTAGCACAGATAACTTTTAAAATAGTACCCAACAAAATATTTTGAAATTTAAAATATATAATTGTTGCATAATTGTGTCGAGTCATTTCTAATTTTATGAACATCGGAAGAATAGTTTACTTACAGGGACAATCAAAAGTATTGCACTGCATTACGCCAGTGGGAAAAATACCTTGAAGTGCATTTTAATGATGTTATGCTTTTCGTACATATTAAAATTGATATGCATCTGTGAATTACATTAAAATATTTTTTTTGTAAAATATATGTTGCAAAGAATATTTGTGCTTAATTTACAAGACCTCACAAAAGTATTCCATTACATAATGGTATAGGGAGGAACAATGTTTGAGGTATATTTTAATTATGTTCAATTACTTTACACTCCATTAAATTGGTATACGTTCCTCACGACTACTCAAGTTGCATCCTGTATAACAGAAAGTACATACTATTTACAGGGACACACCAAAGATTTCAGATGCGATACTCTATCTGAAGTACTGTAAAGCGATGATTGCTGAAAGTTCATTTTTAGTTTTGATATGAGCTTTTAACTAAATTTTTGCATATTACGTTACATGTATATGTGTTAAAAATCATATACAGGTTTATAGAAAAGAATTTGTAAGAGATACGGAGTATGAACGACAATAGCTTAAACATTTTTTTATCATGCATTTTTACTCTGAACTACATTTAGTACACTAAGATACAATATAAATAAAACAATGTTGTTTTTGTACAATATAAATAAAACAATATACAAGACCACGCAAAGAATTGTATACAAGGCCTACTACACTGTAAAAAAAAATCTGCAAAGGTACTAAACCTTTTCTAGGAAACAGGAATTCCAAGAACTTTTCCTGTAACGATAACAGCAAAAATTCAAGTTTTAGAATCGATTACATGAATTTTTCCTGTTATCGTTACATGAAAAGTTCTTGGAATCCTAGTTTCCTAGAAAATGCTTAGTACCTTCACAGATTTTTTTTTACAGTGTATGGATGATAATCTCTGGAAGAGTGATTTCAGAAGATTTAAGCGTGTATAAGTCTTAAATAATTTACTGCTAATAATTGAATAACAGCTTATTAGTAGCGTGTAAATAAATAATGGTAAGTAAATTACAGGGTTGTATTAAAACATTCAAGTATGATTCCATTTGTTGGTATGATTTGCTGAAAGTAAAATTTAAATCTGTCATATGTTTTTAAAAACATTGAAAGATAATTAAAAAGTGTTTGTGAATTATGTTTGTCTGTCCATCTGGTAATCTGTCTGTCTTTCCGAACTCGAACCTGCTTTAATATACTTGTATTGGTCTGAAATTGTTACGTGTTATTGAGAATTACTATGCTATGTTCGGTACTGAAAATTAAGTGCGTTGAGCTTATAGTTTATTTACAGTGACACTCAAAATAATTCTATTGCATAAATTGAGTAAATATCATAACTATACAACTATGTAGCACCTATAGTCGTCGTCTAGTCCATCCATCTGTTTGTCCGTCTGTCCGCATATAATTGCGCATAAACTACAAAACTGTATCATTTGAAATTAAATACATAAAATTATTCTGAATCATTTTTAATTTTAGGAAAATCTAGTCATTACTTAATAAAACTCTTGTCCAATCTTAAAAATCCTATCATTCGTAAATAATTCAGTCATATCCCATGATAGGTGTTAATTCTAGGTTAACTTGGTGATTATACCCCCATTTAAGAGGCAATAATATTATTTTTGTATTGCAGAGTTTAATAATATATAATCTTTATAAATTTTTCATTCATGCATTTCTGCTTATAAGTGCAGCATCTCTTACACCAAGATCTGGATATTTTTAAAACTTCTTTACAGTAAGGACGCACCTTGTTTGATAAGTTTGAAGTGCCATTTCCGACTTGTTAATTCTTATATATATTTGTGGAACTTGAAAACTTCAGTTGCTGTTTGTACAAAATTAAATAATACGCAATGTGTAGCAAAAAGCAGTTATTTGAAGAGCTGACGTTGAGGCTCCTGATCCGCAGATTTACTAGTCAATAGCCAGTGTAGAAACCAGTACACTGTAAAAAAAAAATCTGTGAAGGTACTGAACATTTTCTAGAAAACTGGGATTCCAAGAACATTTCATGTAACGATAACAGGAAAAATTCATGTAATCGATTCTGAAACTTGAATTTTTGCTGTTATCGTTACAGGAAAAGTTCTTGGAATCCCAGTTTCCTAGAAAAGGTTTAGTACCTTTGCAGATTTTTTTTACAGTGTAGAGTATGTAGTACCATAGCATATTGTATCTATGGTTAGGTACAACTTGGATGTTGTACCTTGGCTTTTAGGATACTATTTTTTTTTAATTAAAAAAATATGATAGGATTAGTATCAAACTTCACGAAAAGTATAATGAAAGCAGAATATGATACATAATTAACAAATAACTTTATGTTTCAATTCTTCCATATTTAAATTAAATTATAAATAAACATTTCAAGATGGTACTGAGGTTCATTTAATTTTCTGAATATAAAATAAAATAATTTTAAAATTTAGAAATTACTTCTTTAAAATGCAAAAATATTTCCTGTTTAAATTTAATGAAAGAAATAAACTTTATACTTTGAACAAAATTAAAATTCAACACAAGTGAAATACCATTAAAGTAATAACTTAACTATAACTTTGCTTATTTTTTTTTATTATTATTCGCATACATAAAGCGAAAACAAGGGATATCCTTTATAAAGAGATTGTATAAAATATCGAAGCGTGATTTACATTTTATTATTTACTCATTATATGTATTTAAGAAGAAATTTGAGTATTTTTTATGCAAAAGAGGACACAGTGCAAAAATCTACTTTTTTATTCTCGAATATTAAATGTCACAAAGCAAAATAACTCTAGAAAATAAGCAGGAAATTCATTTCTATGCAAATGAGATAACAAACATGATGGATTAAGTATGCGTTAAACTTCGAATATTGAATATTTTTTTTATAAACATTCCATTAGAAGTCCAATGAAACCAATAAATATTCATAAAAAAATCTTAAAGTAAAAAAAAAAAATTAAGTTAAATTCATCGAATGATATAGTTAAATTTAATCCAAATTTTGATAAATGATTTAAATATATTTGAAAGATTTTATCTTTCAGCGTATTTGAATGAAAAAAACAAGTGGAATTTGAGACTGTAATGAGATATAAATTTAATATAGTTTTATTGAATTTTTGTTCATTTATATTGTTTGAATTATTTAAAGTTACCTCACTTATAGTTAAATAATATACCAAAGCAAAAAAAAAAAAAAAAAAAAAAAAGAAAAAAAGAAAGAAAGAAAGACAAGAAACAAAACTGAATGAGTATTCAAAAAGATCCTGCAAAAAATATTTGAAGCAAAAAATTTAAATATTTATATTTATAATCAAAATTTAAATTCAATGGATGGCTTTATATTATTTCTTCCTTTTCGTACTTCATTGCAAAAAAACTAAAAATTGATCTATAGATGACGATACCATAGTAGTAAAATCTGATTATCCATAAATTCAAATCTCAAAGCATTAAAAAGTTGAGAATTGTGCATAAGGCGTGGCAATCGAGGTACGTTTGTGCTATAAGTACTTTTATGAATATTAAGATCTTGGTGCTGTAGTTGTAGCACGCTTATGTAAAAATAGATGAATGCAATTTTTCTACAATTATATACAGGGTAAGTCATAATTATCGAAGAAATAGGCTATCTCCTTAAATAATTCCCCTAGATTAATACTTCTAATTGCAAAGATTCATAAAAAATGTGCAAAATTTGATTGCGTAAGTTCCATCTCTATGGAAGGGGGGATCTGTTTGAAAAAATACGAAAATTAAATTTTTATACACCCCCATAGGGAAAAAATCCGATTAGGAAAATATTTCTCATTCATTTCTGAATTAAGCACCAAAAATTGGATCTTCATATCTGAAAAATTCACTGTGTTATGGCAGTTTGAATAATTCGTCAGGTTTAAAGGGATTAGACTAAAAATTGAAATGCGTGCAATTCAAGAAAAATGTTACTTTAAGAGTTCTAGGAATCATTCGAAAAATTAATTTATTGAGTTAGAGATTTTTTTTTTCTTTTCTGTGATGATTAACTATATAATTTGCAAACAAAATCACATCATAAAATTTCTCATAAATTAAAAAAAAAATTAACTCATGCGTGTTTTTTTTAATGCAGTAATTTAAAATTGTCGTAACGCGAGACATTATCCATCGGATTTCTTTTTTATTATTATTAATCGTTTAATTAAAGAAGATATTAAAGAACTTATCAGTTTTGCTTTAGGATTTTTTAAATATTATTTTCTACAATATTAACAATATTTATTTCAAAAATGATGTATCTTATTTTTTCAAAAATCGTATGTTTAGAAGTAAATAATTATTCAAAGTTGCGAAAACAAAATTAATGTAAACAAGTAAGAAAAATCATGCTTTAAGTATAGATTATGAAGCACTTTCCAATACTTAATGAAATCTTTAACAAAACTTTGTTATTTAGGGAAATAATAGTGTTGTATAGCCAAATATACCCAAATATGTATTCCAATACACTAGAACAGCCCTGTATTTCATATGTCAGTTCATATAATAGGAAAATTTAGCTTAGCAAGAAAATACCCAATAGCTTGAAATTTCTTTTTCAGCAATTTATACTATTAGATGGAAACATACTTGAATACTTTTGTTCAGTGCTGTAGTTTACACTGTGCCTTTATTACACGTCAGGATTAGGCTAGAATTTATTGTAAACTGAAACACTTTTAAAATAACTGAAATCACATTCTCATAAATTATCATTCATAGGCGTCCATGTACCGAATTCTTTGCGTGGCCCTGTATATAATTTTATCTATATTCTGCAAACATTTCTCAGTAAATTGAATGCAGCTCAGCGTAAAAATGCATAGCTTATTTAAGAACCACGTTTAAATAATTTACGCTCATATTCAGTAACGTTGGTGAGCTCTTTTGGGTAGCCCTGTATATCAACAAAACATTTATACACACCATATAATGTGCATATATTTAGCGAAATATAAACGCGAATATCATAATTAAAATGCATTTCATCCCTCCATCAGCCATCATCGGACACATATACGGTACTTCGGAAAGAATATACTATTTGAAATCTTTTGTATGGCCCTGTAAATGCTATGGACTTCATATTATGCAAGACAGTAGCGTATAATTTATATTAAGCTTCAGTGACATATATCAATTTTATTATACATGAAAAAGCTTAATATATTTAAAGTATGTCACATACAATTCCCCCTTTTACCATTATCTAATGGAATTCTTTTGTGTGGCCCTGTAAATTAATAATAGCTACATTTTCTCCTTATATTTTATAGAATGCATATTTTAATACTTTTGAGAGGGTATAACATCTTTAAAATTCCTTTGAAACGATTTTTCCCCATAGGCCGTAATGTAATAGGAAACTTTTGTTTCGCCCTGTAGATAAACTAATCATAATAGAAACTTCATATTCAGTAGGGTTTGTGCTAGGGTAAACGTCAATAACATCCTAAAATTTCATGGCAATCCGAGTATATTAACGATTTTTCCCCATAGGCCGTAATGTAATGGGAAACTTTTGATTCTCTCTGTAGATAAACTAATCATGGTAGATACTTCATTTTCAATAGGGTTCGTGCTAGGGTAAACCTCAATAACGTATAAAAATTTCATAGCAATCCGAGTATATTTACAAGAGTTAGAGCGCGGACAGACGGCCATCCGGACACACGGCCAGACGGACAGACGGCCATCCGGCCAGACGGCCAGACGGACAGATGGCCAGACAAACCGAATGTATAAGCACTTTTCAACTTTGTTGGAAAGTGCTAAAAAGAAAAAAAAGACAAGTTCCTAGTTCGAGGCTTATTTCTTTAACTATTCTTGATTTAATAATGTAAAGATGAGAAATAATGAAAAAAAAAAAAAAGAAAGAAAAACACATGCAGAAAAACGCATTTAAAGTTTGAAACAAATATTGGCTTCTGATAAAATGTTTGAGTAATTTAAAAAAAAATTGCATATGAAAAAGAAAGTCCTTTCGGTAGTTCAAACTTTCAATTCAGTTTCACTTTTGCCGTTTCCATCTATTTTCTGTACTCATTAAATGGCCATCAGTTATTTAAAACAATACTTTTTTCAAACATGCCAATCATGAGTTTTTTCATAACTTTAGCCCTCCCAACTTCAAGCTTTTTATCGTTAAAAATGTCCTTTAAAAAATTTTTGTATTCTGGGTCCGGGCCAGTCCAGGCCCGGGATCTTACTTTTTTTTATAAACACTAGGCCAGGCCTACATGTTTTTTCATTCAGAACGGGAACTGACTTCCTTTTTCCTAAGTCTGTACGGGGCTAAATTTTCTGTTCCAGTCTCGACACAACCTGTATTAAAATCATTGTCTCCGACTGACCTAATCCATTTAAAAATAAGTAAAATTTACTCAGCCCAAACATTTTTACAAAAAGTGCACATAATTTTCAATCGGCATTATTATAAATAAAAACTTAAAAATTATTTTTAAAAGAATCGTATATTAAAAAGGATAAAAAAACTAGTGAAAACGAATTTGCTATGACTCATTCCTGTCTTAAACAGAAAAGACCCATACAAAGTGATTAAAATAATATCTGTGATAAAAAAAAGATAGATTACATTTATATATCCTAAGAAAGCAACTTATCTGTAACGCATTTTTTAAAATTTCCCACGAAATTCCATCTTAAAAGATTTTACTGCATAAAAGCGATATTAAAGGAAAAAGTAAAACAGTTACGTATAAATACAGATTTATTAATGAAATAAACATATCGCCGTTTTTCCACTTTCTAAAAAAAAGTAAAAAAATTTAAATATGAAAAAAGAAAAAGCTATAATAAGTACTTTGTTCAGAACTCATCCATAAAAAAACATTTAACCATATCTTTTAAAAAATTATGTAAAAATTCAGTTAGGCCGGACCGGGAGGTTACTTTATTCAAGACGGGCCGAACTATCTATAATGTCATAAAGTATTTTTTTCATTCCTATGTGAGTTCGTATTAAAAAGTTTTATAGTATAGTATTTTTCAAAGTCCCCAACACATGCAATATGGATTAACAATATTGAAGTATAAGTGAAACGTTTACACATAAATAGAGATTCATTAATCAAATAAATAGTACATCAAAGTCTTTGGTACTTCTTTAATTATAAAAACATGAATATGAAAAACGAAATGCTATAATAATTATTTTTGGCCAGATCTCCTCCAAAAGAAAAATTTTTTAACCATATGGAAGTAAAAAACTGTGTAGAAATTCAAGGCTAGGCCGAGTTATGATTTAATTTTTTTCCAGGCCATGACGAACTTTTTTTCCCTAATGTTTATTCCATATGTTTATTCCATAAGTTCCATATTTTTATTTGTGTGGGGGGGTATGATATCAATATATCATATATCATTGAATATGACGATGTTAGGTAACAAATTGATAAACTTATCTGGTTCTCCAGTTAAAAAAAAAAAAAGAAAGAAAAAAAAAATCCTTTCTTTTAAAGTAACTAAAATTATGATCACAACAGGATCTACATTAATCATATGTCGACATAATGTGTAACTGCATAAATTCAAATATATATATTCATAATATTTAACCAGCATAATCCTACACTTTTGTATGTAATTCTGAGAGAGACATTTTCGTACCGGGTCCAAAATTTTTCAAACCCAAACCAGCGGGGGAGATATATGATATCAATATATCATATATCATTGAATATGACGATGTTAGGTAACAAATTGATAAACTTATCTGGTTCTCCAGTTAAAAAAAAAAAAAGAAAGAAAAAAAAATCCTTTCTTTTAAAGTAACTAAAATTATGATCACAACAGGATCTACATTACAATTGAAGTTACAAATATATCGCCCCTTTTCTCATTTTAGTAATACTTAAACCAATCCCTTAATGTAACGGTCACCGAAATCCCAGCACATGTATTTCACTTGTCCATACCTTATATGGTCATAGAAAACCGAATGTGGTTTTCTTATACCAGCTGCTCTACAATAAAAATGCTGCATAAGATGTTTTGCGCATCGTACATATATTTCCTTCTCATGCTACCGTTCCTTATTTGGTATACATTCGCAAATGTTAGACCGCTTCATGAGCCCCAAAGCCTATCCCACAAGATTCCTTTGCTTTTTTCAAATTCCAATATCAAGGTTTAAACTCTTTTTCGCCAATTAGCGATTATCTTGTTAATATGCTAAGTACAAAAATCTCTCTCTCAGAAGAAAAATATTGCACGTATATTTTGGCCAAATATCATATACATGCCAAACATTGTAACCTTTGGCGATATCTGACAACTGATGTTATCTTGGTTCTGACTAAAAGAACGGTCACACTTTCACTTCTTCTCTTGGCCTGGCCCTGCTGTAACTACCAATAATTACGTTGAGCGTCCTACTCTCTCGAAAGGGTGAAAATAAAACTTTACTTTAAAGAACCTGGCTGCATATTTATCTTTTTATCGATCTACTTTTCACGGCATTAATGATAACTTGTAATAGTCGATATTAAATCTGCAAGATACCGTAATTACCCAAGACATTTTCATTACAGGGGGGTCCTTATTTAGTTTTCTGATTCAGTTATTGAATATTGCACGTAAAAAGCAAAATATATATATAATGATTTATTTGCATTGAAGAGCAATTAAAACATCTTTTGTAAGTACGTTGCACCATACATATGAATCAAATGTACTCATGGACATATCTCATCCTTATAATATTGCGTAAATCGCAAAAGAATTTATCTATGGTAATTTGGTTGATGCAAATTTAAAAAAAAAATCCGTGTTTGAAAATTACTTTAAAATTCATTAAAAATTAGAAAATTGCAATAGAATTTTCAAAAAAATATCATTTGAAGGTCATTTTTTAAATTATTGGACAATGTCAAAAATGGAATTGTGCGATTTTTTGAAATTAAGAAAGATTGTATTTAGAAGCACAATTTATGGTTAAAATTAATAATTAAAATAACACACATTGTAAAAATTACCATTTTATGAAAAAACAAAGCAGGACGCGTTTTCGAGCTACAACAATGACAGCTCGTCATCAGCTGAACCAACACGTGTCCGTAAAAGGACAGGGTCATGGAGAAACTGAAAGAAATAGTGTGGAATTTACAAAGAATGCAACAGGTGGCACTAGTTAAAAGAACAAAAGTCGAAAATAAAAGTTATGCCAAGATAATACAAAAGAGAGAAAAAGATGGAATAATAATAACAATAATAATAATAATAATAGATAAAATAAAATAATAAACATATTTTAAATATATATAAAATGAAACTAGACAAGAGACGTGTGAAAAAACTACAAAAGATATTTCCACGCAGGAGAGAGGGAGGAGAATGATGAGAGATCATTGACAGGATTATTAGAATTTTTACAAATAAAATAAGGTTCGTGAACATTTAAGTGAGGAAGAGAGGCAGGGTAACAAAAAAATTCTGGCCATTGAGAAACTGAAATAATGACCGGAAGCCTAACATTGAGAAGCAATCGATGACATGGATAATTCTTGTTTTTCAATATACCTCTGATGCTCGTCCAGTCTTTTCTTCAACGCTCTCTCGGTCTGACCAATATAACCTAAATTGTAAAAACAAGAAACAAAATAAATATCCCACCGGTTCTCAAAAGGAATAGGATTTTCAAAGGCGAAAATTTAATTTTTTTCATAGATTTCAAGATAACTTTAAAATTGAAATGAGAAATAATTTTAGCAATTTTAAAACAGTGGGGAGAATAAAAAGGTAGAACTACATAGTTTATTAGTTTATATTAGGAGAATTAGCTGAATCAGAAAGAAGACGTTTAGGCTAATTAAATTTCATTGCTGGCAACACTATGCTTTCAGAGTTACTTGCTGACAACCTTATGCTCTATATTGTACGTTGATGGCATACAAGCGAGAATTTCATTAAACTGTAATTGAAATTGCTGTGCCATTTGGTTGATATTTTTTTTTCTTGTTTGCATTGCCTTTAAAATAATATTGCACTAAAATAAAAAAATATTTAAAAAAAACCTTACAAGTTCATTTTTGTAGCCAAGTTATTTTGGTTATGATTTCAAAATAGTTTTGATTTTTTTTTTTTCGAAATACTTTTTGGTTACTTTTAATCTTTTACTGATTCAAGAGATTTTACTAATTTTTAGAATGCACAAAGCTTCAATATTGCGATTGCATTGTATTTCGTTATACGTTAATTTACCTGAATGGCTCCCACGTTTCACACAGGTATAACCGGTTACTTTTTCTAGTTATGTATGCATGTTTATCTTTTGTACTTTGGTATTTTCCAAAATTTTCTATCTATGACTTATGTTTCGCAATAAAAAATATAATCTTTATTACGAATGTAAAAAAAAAAGATTTAAAAATATTCAGTGACCTATCTGTTACTAAGATCTTGTTGACCAGCAGCATTTAAAAATTAGCTAATAATCTTCAGTTTGAACTCAATTTCGAATAAAAAATGCAAATAACATTCTGAATAATCTAAACATTAGCAGTGTAATAAATAACATTTGCAAAAAGATTATTAAAAATTTCAGTAATTCATGTAAATTTACGAAATCATTTTCTTTTACATTTACTTTAACAGAATTTTGATACCAAACCATTTCTTTACAGTTTAAATAAAATACTTGTGAGTAATAAAAATTTCAAAATCTAAGGCTTTAGAAAATATATTGTCTCGTCCGAAATTGCAAACTTAATAAATAACAAACAATTCCGATTTACTGCACACGTTCTTGAAGAAGAAAAGGAAATTTTCTATGAAAGATGAATGAAAATAGAATTTCTCTTCGAGAAAACACATAATTTTAAGATCTACTAGGATTTAGTGATTTCATTTCGTCCTACATTTTGGACATTTTTCATAAATGAAATGACGCGAAAATTTTATCACTTGTGTTTCTGCGATTTTTTTTATTTCATAGAATTTGAGATCGAAAATTATTATAATATAAAAGATATTAAACTATAGAAGAGATTTCCTCTTTGATTTTTTTAAAAGTAAAATATTATCAAAAGCGTGCTTTTTGAGTTTAAATATGAAAGATAAAATTTTAAATGATAAAAGAAATATTTATTGATAAAAACAAATATTTATTAATCCATTAAGGGTAACTTGAAGTCATTTTCTATCTATTGATGATTTATCGATTATAAAAAAAAATCATTTCTTTTAAAATGTTGCATATTTATTATTAATATGCATTCTCCATTATAGATAAAGTTTTCTTAGTTTAAGACATACAACTTAGAAAATATTTTCCCTTAATATTAGAATAAATACTTTCTTACTTTAACAATTTTATTTTTTTTTTTATTTTACTAAATTTTAAAGTAAGGTATTTCTATTTAATGTTCTTTTCGAAGCATGTTATTAAACCTTTACTACTTCAAATTAGCATTCACATATGCTTATTTATCATTTTGCAACATTTGTTCATCACATATCTTAATTACCTATTAAAAAGGAACATTTCAATTAGTTTAGAAATAAAATAGATTATTTCTATAATGGTCTTTTCCCCTTAAAATAGAAAACTGACATGAAAGATATGTTTTGATTGTTTTATCAAATAGTGCACAATCCACTGCGATTTTTATTCAGAAATCATTTAAATTAAAAACATGTTTAACCTTTTTCAATAAAGATTAAATTGTTTCTGGATGTACAATTTTCTGTATGCATCTACTAATTAAAGAAAAATGATTTTCCAGAAAATTTCCTCTTATATTTTTCGTAAATGATGATTGACGTTAAAAAATTTATTAAACTTCTAAAAATTTTATAAAATTTTCAAAATAAGCATTTTTAATATTAGTACTTACGCCCTTTGATAGGCATATCTTTATATTTCAATCTTTTGAAAATGGAGATCCTTCTTAAAAAATGCAAATGCGCACTAGCGTTTCATTTCCTTAGTTTTTCATTGTCATGACACAATTAAGGTCAAGTTAATAAAAATTGTTGGTCAGATAAGAGATTCGTAGATCTTAAAATCATCATTGTTTTTAAGAAGATCGATTTTAAGCCACGGAATTAAAAATTTAATAACACAATTTAATTTAACAATAATTACAAATTTAACAATACACGGAATTAAAAGTTTAACAATACAATTTAACAATACAATTTAATTTAACAATAATAAAAAACTTAACAATACACGGAATTAAAAATTTAATAATAAAATTTAACAATACAATTTAATTTAACAATAATTAAAAATTTAACAATACAATTTAACAATACAATTTAATTAAAAACTTAACAATACAATTTAATTAAAAATTTAACAATACATGGAATTAAAAACTTAAAACTGACGCATGTTTGCGTTATTTGTAAACCTATCTAAAAAAATCGAAATTTTCTGTAGAAAATGTAAAAAATTATTTTTGGTAGTATAAAGAAAAAAATTTCGTGAATAAAATTTAAAAAAAACTAATTTTAAAATCATTTTGACTTGATCTCCATTATTCTGAATGTGAAATCCACCAGCATTAGTGTTAATACTTGTAAGTTTATAAGATCAAATAAAATAAAATGAAAATGATTTACGTTCCATAGTTGAAAAGAATTTGAATTTTTTTTTCTTAAGCAAAAGCATAGACTGTCACAGATAAGTAAATTACTGTAAATAAAAGCAATGTAAGTAGTGCTTGACAATGTTTCCAAATTTCCAGTTTTTTTTTTTTTTTTTTTACACGTAAGCCACCAGTTACGTTAATTGGCTCTGAACTTAAGCCGCGTTACACTGTAAAAAAAAATGTCGATCTACTAAAAAAAACTTTAGTGATCCTTGTAATTACTAAAAAATTTTTAGTAATCTTAGTCGGTTACAAGAAAATCTGTAAGAATTACTAGAAAAAAGTTAGCAACGAATAGAGTTAATAATTTTATATTTTTAACAGCTATTACTAAAACTCACTTGGTGTGGCCTTGATAGCATAGTGGTTATAGTAACGGACTCCAGGCTTAAAGGTCCCGGGTTCGATACTGGCCACTGACAAATACGTCCCGAATGTATGCAGTGTAAGTATTCGTTAATAAAGGGATTATGAATATCCTGACGGAGCCGTAGCAATGTTTAGTGCAGCCATCTATTGCGGTTTTGCCGAAAATCTTCCGCTCCAGAAGTCTGGCTGAAGCTCCTGCCTTTCGAGCCCACGTAATGGTTATTAAAGATAATTTTGGAGCTATTACTAAACTTTTCTTGGTGGCTCATACTAAAAAATTTTAAGTTAGTTATACAAAAAATTCTTTTGTTCAGTTTACAAAGAAATGCTTGTTTCGCTTGCAAAAAAAAGTTTGTTATGGTTACTAAAAAATTCTGTGGAATACAAATTTACTAAAAAAATTTTAGTAACCTCTTAATTTTTTTTTTTTTTTTTTTTTTTTTTTTTTACAGTGTAGTCATCGATAACTGAAAGTCTAAATTATGATATAAATTAAAAACATATATTGTTATCTAAAGTAATTACTGAAAATTCTTAAGTTTACTTAATTTTTATTTATTACAAAATTATGCTTTCTTAATAATTACTTAAAACAATGTATTTTTTCCTACTAAGAATGTATTTGTTAAAAGTACAAAATATTGTTCAATGGTGCACAAAAACAAGAACTTTAATAAGAACTTGTACAATTAAAATAAAATAAAATAAAATAATTAATTTAATTTTACAAATTCTTATTAAAGTTCTTGTTTTTGTGCACCACTGAGCAATGTTTAGTATTTTTAACAAATGCATTCTCAGTAGTTAAATATCATGGTACAATATTCCTGTATATGTTCAATATATTTTTTTTTGTTTTGTTTGCTATCATATTTTACGCTGACAGTCATCGGTGACTGACGCCGCCTAAACTGAAAGCGCAGGACTAGATTGAAAAACAGATATACAAATTGCAGGAGAACAGTAAATGAATTGACTAATTTTTACCAATAAATATCAATAACTGCATTTCTGGAAAAATTATTAAACTTACCTTTCCAGGCATCATCTAAACTAACATTATTAAGAACACTTTCTGCATAATCTTATTACTCGCACAACACATTCGAAACATATTCACAATACAATCGAGAATTAATTTAGTTAAAAGTGTTAATTTATTGTTATGTTCAATTACTCTCGCAAAATAGTTTTACGAATTTGTAGTGTAGCTATTTTCGCGAAAAAATAATACGGAAAGTGCTTCGATAACTGTGACAAAAATATTTCATTTATTCATAGGTCAGTAATTGGAATGTATTATCAAACCAGTAAATATCTATCAGAATGATTTATACAATATTTCAAATATAAATAAGATATGAGACTCGATAATGGATGTTGGATTTTTTACATCATTATATCTGAAGAACCTTGCATTTCAAAAAGTAGAAATAACTAAAGTAATTCAAAACAACTAAAACTTCTGATAGCTACCACTTTAAAATATTTTTAAACAAACAAAAATTTCGATGAAAAATAACTTATTATGTTTTAATAAATTGCAATTCATACTTGCATAACTGTTAAAAATGTGATAATGCTCTAACTAAATATCTCATGAGCAAAATTTTAAACATTCTATAGCGAGGAAAATATTTCTAAAAATATTTTACCATCGCACTTAACTGTATTAGAAAGGAATATACTGAATAACTTTTCACATATTTTCAAAGTTTCGAATTCTTCAAATTCTTACAAGTAGCAGTGAGCTAGCATTAAATAAAAAAAAATTGCACATGGTATGCTAGAGAATATCTGATTTATCCAAGTGCATTTTTCTTTAAAACGCTCAGTATTTAAAACTCAAATATAAGAATTTCGACATCCAAAGTTATAATCGCATCAGAATAAATAAATGTACATTTATGACATTTTCCTTAAAATTTTATAAATATATTTTAAAGTTATTAAAGAAATTCTTCTTTATGCTTGATGTTAAGCTTATGTATGATTTAATTTTAAACTACGGAAATTACGTTTCCACTGTCTAATACTGCTGAATAAAAATGCTGACATATTACAAACAATTAAAGTTATTTTTTATGCCTAATTATATTTAGTTGTTCATAGTTGAATTTATTAAACTTTTAAATTTGGTATAGTGAAAATTAATTAAAATTTTTCATGTAAGTAAACATTTGTTTTCATGAAGCCTAGAAAGTTTTGTTTTATTATTCATTTTCATTTTATTAAAACTAAATATGAGAATTGGATTTTAATACAGCTCTAACTTTATTTTACATGTAATTGTCGAATTATGCTAATAAATACATAAATTTGTGAGAGTAAAAGGGAAATTTTACTAATTTATAGGACCGTGGGACCGTATAAATATTTATGTTTCGTAAAATTTTAAGAAATGGCTAACGGTTTAGGAATTAGCCATTAGACATCATTAAAAGGGGACATCCTGTATTTCTTTCAATTAGATAACCATAATGTGCTTCTAAGGATTGAAAATATTTTAACAATAATTTTTTTTTAATCCTAATGTAGAAATTGGCATGAGTGACATCTGTGGAATATGAAGCTACACATACATAACACAGTTTACAGTATATCAGTTGCCAAAAATATTTTAGCTATTGCTGATTACATATGATATGCTATTTTCAAAAATATAATTAGAATATTTAAATCAGTTCTAGTTTCTGAGTTTCAGCTATGTAGGTATTAAACAGAAAAAGCATGTATTTGCTAATAAAAACTTTACTAAAGAATAATTAATAATTGAGTTCAAAAAACTTCGTATTAAAGCTCTTCTCCGATGCGTAGACTTTGGAAAATGACGTATCATAGACCAACAATAGTCACACATCATATTCCTATCCCAGAAACCCTGATAGCGCTCTTCCATGACGCATAAGTCCTGATGCATACGCTCTCCCTGCTTTTCTCTCATATCTCCTAAATTTTCCAGAAGACTACGGAGGAAGTGGAGTTTTATGCTCATATTGCAACCCATATTTTTTATTGTAGCAAAAACTCTTCTACAAGTTCAATATAATTTTCAGATTTTTTATTTCCGAGAAAATTCTACATCACAGAGACGAAAGCTGTCCATCCTTTAGTTTTAACTCAGTCATAGAATTTCTAAATTGAGTACTTTCGTAAGTTGTCTGATTTTGGGGCTATCAAAAATACCGGCTTTAATCTTCACCATAGTGAGCTGAGAAATTTTTTGACAAATGTAAGAAAAGCAGTTCCTGTCTTTATCTAGTGATTTTGCATGTTTTATATGTAATGGTTGAAAGATAATTTTGTCACAAGCTACTAATGAATTCTAGACTACATTGTGCTTTCCAAGCTCCATATTTTCTCTCAAGGGCCAGTTTTCTCTTACCCAATGCGCTTGTTTAGCTCTATTGTCTCAAAGACATATAAAACAGAGAAACTTGGTTAACTACTTTGTTGACCGAGAAAAATGTTGATCAATTTTAAATCGACACAAATTTGCCACTGGTGGTCATTGTATTTTATTTTCTTTAAGACTAACGAAATGTTACAATAATATTCTTCCTTGAACTTCGTACTGTAGACAATAGGTACACCAGCATATTTATTTCCATTATATAATAGAATACATTTTAGGCTACATTTTGAGCATTCAATGAATAAACGCCAGGTCGTTTAGTTCGTGTTGTTTCAAGCCCATTTTTATCAACAAGTTTTTGGTATCTGAAAAAAGGTAATACTGTTTTTTTCTGAAAAATAACGCCTTAATTCTGTATCTTTTTCACAATAAAAAAGTTATTTTAGTATCTGCGGAAAGCAGTTTTTTTCTTTTAGTCGACAACGTCTCCTTAAACAACGAGTCGACTTAAACAACGTCTCCTTGAATAACTCATGAAGCAAAAACTTGAGAAACTAATCATAACACAGTAAAATACGCCTGTTATCGATTAATATGTATGCTTAAATGATAAAAATAAAAAACAAAGTAACTCGAGCTGCTCAAAAATTTTCCTGTTAAATTTGACAAAAACAAGTCATAAGCGAACATAATCAACCACAGAATTCGCGGCAACAGACAAAAAGTTTAATTTTGTAAACTAGCGTAATATATGAATATACATTTTACGGAATAGCACAATGTTACATGTCTCAAAATATAGAGATAGTAATCTTTTCTAATTACATATACTTATTACTTTCTACTGAGTTAGAAACAAGAAAAAATTAAGAGAAAGAAGAAAAAATTGTAATCGATATTTTTTCGACTTTCCTGTTATCGACGGATTTACACATTTTAGGTATCAAAGATTCCAAAACACACATTTTTCCAAAATGTCTGCGACTCCGTTTGTGTGGTTATATGTCCGTATATTCGTATGCGTTTGTATTGCCATTCTACCATCGAAAAGTGTATGAAGATATTTATAGAATTCAACTTTATTTTGTATGTTTTTCGCCATGACAACCTATGACAACCCATGACAACCAAATTTACATGACATGTAAATTTGATAATATTCTGCCAAAAGAGGGCACTTATATAAGTAGACTTAATGCCATTTTCAATACTATACCATCGAAAACTGTGTGATGTTATGCATAGAATTGAACCAAGTTATTTTTGTAAATATTTGGTTGTGGCTAGTAGGTACCCCCTGAATTTGAGAAAAAATCCGCCAGAAGGAGATGCTGTAGTAGCGATGTTTTTGCCGCTTTCAATATTGCACCACCGAAAAGTGTATAAAATTATAGAATGAAACCATTTTTTTCTGTAATTGCTTGGCTATGGTTGGAACTAGGTGTTCCTTGAATTTGAAAAAAAAATTCGTCGAAAAGGGATGTTCTAATAAGAGTGTCTGTGCCATCTTCATTATTGTAGCATTGAAAAGTATATAAAGTTATGCATAGAACTAACGTAAACTTTTTGTGCATGTTTTTCTCTAAAGCATTCAGACCTCCATTTAATATGAATTTATGGTACTACTTGGTTATCCCGTCGACGACTTTCGCCAAATTACACAAATCGCCAAACTATTAGCCAAATTATACAAATTGACGCATTTTTTAAAAAAATAACGAAAGAACAATTATTTTAGTAGAACATCAATAAAAATACAAATTAAAAGTCAAATTAAAAATCACCTGATGACGTAACAAACACATGTATCATTTTTAATGTCAAGTGAATGTGATATTTGCGATCATCATTATTGGCATTTAATCTTAGAATTTCGCGACAGTAATTTGGTCGACGGGATAACAAAGTAGTACCAAATTTATTTTGTAAGAGAGGAGCACTGTGTTAGCAAAGTTTGCATAATTTTCTCGATTTCTTATTTTTTTTTTTTTTTTAACCATTAGCTCATGCAGAGACGGAAACTCACGCCCTATTAATCCAACTATTTGCAAAGCAGCTAATGATAACGAAATAAGGAAAAACTTGATTTTAATAAATATCATGATCTACATCATTTTTTTTACTTCAATCAATTGACTGAAGCGGAAATATAAGATGAGAATCAAAGTTTATACACTATTGAACAAAAAATATTGAAGTATTAACATGTGCAACATTAAGAATTTTTTGAAATATTAAGATGTACGTATGAGAAAGAAGGAAATTTTAGGATTGGCACATTCAACTATTTGCTTTCTTTTATCTTTACAAAAAAAAAGTTAAATTCGTGAAAATTTTTGAATTCTGGCTTTCTTTAGGATTTACACATTTTAAGAATCCGAGAATTGAAAAAACATGTTTTTACAAAATGTTTCTCTATGAGTTTTTCTGTGAGCCTATCGCTTTATCCGTGTGTTTGTATGTGGGACAAATTTTGTGGGCCCTCTATCTCAAGAGCTAATGAAAGGAATTCAATAAAACTTTAGATTAAGTTAATCCTTAATATAAACGAACGCTGATTAATTTTGGTCTAAATTGCCCAGCAGGTGGCACAGCAATGCTACCTTTTTCAAAATTTACGCAATAGCTATATCTCAACTATTTAAAAAAGGGATTTTCGTCAAACTTCAAATTCCGTTAGAGTTTAATTCCAATATAATTAGTGCTAATTGTTGTTTGTTGTAAATCTCACAACAGGTGGCGCTGCAGCTCGAAATTATGCATGATTATATAAATAGTTCTATCTCAAGAACTAATACACGAATTTTCATCAAACTAATTATTATTTCGTTAGTTCCTGATATAAATTAGCGCTGTTTAGTGTTTCGAGTAAATCGCTTAACAAATAACACTTCTTTTACGATTTTCTCAATGTTTCTATCTCAAAAACTAATGCGCAGATTTTCATCAATTTCAAATTATGTTAGAAGTTGACATAAGTTGTTGTTGGTTAGATTTTGGTTTAAAGCTAAATGATGGCGATGTTATGCTTCATTTTTCAAAAAGTGTCAACATGTATGAGAAAGAAGAAAGTTTTTGGATTGTGACATCTGACAATTTCTCCAATGTACATTTCCGAATGAAAAAAATTTGACAATTATAATCTTAATTCGAATATTATATTAATAATCAATATAATTAATGACTCATTATGCATGTTTTTTTGTTTTTTTTTTTTTTCAGTTTCATGTTCTAGACACTTTCGAGAGAAGAAAGACCCCAAAGATTGCTTTATTTCCTTAAACGTCTTTACTTGAAACATGTTTCAAAGAAAATGCAGTATTTTGAATTTTTACCGTAAATCACTTATCGAACGTTCTTAACTCTTTGTGCACCAATGTTGAATATTTACAACATACCCCGAAATTAATGTACATTTTTCCGAAAATGCACTTTAAAAGACGATTTAATCGATTACTACTAATTTCCAAAACAGCAGTTAACATAAATTATTTATATAATATACAGGAAGTGGTGCTAGTGAGTTCATTTTTAAAATAAAATTTAATTTATTCTAAAATTATTACAACTGGTAAATGCTAAAATAAACTTTATGATTTTAGTAAAATTAAAAAGATTGAAGATGTCCACAAATAGATATTTCATAAATATAATTTTATGTGTGTTATAATTTTTACTAAGAAAGTTAAAAAAAATAATAAGAAATGTCATTTTTTTCTGCTTGCAGACATTAAAAAAAATAACAGATTTCTGTTCATAATATTTTGTGTTCACTTTCTAATTTATTTTTTTCCTCCCAGCTTCAAATGATGTATTCTGACATCCAAGAAAAAAAATTTTAAATCGGGACTATTGAGCTTCAAAGAGTTTAAAGGCAACTATTTTATAAATCTAAAAATTACGACATTATGTAATGGTCATGAAAAATTCGAGTAGGTATACATACATATTGAATAAACAAAAATTTCTCTTAAGTATGTTTTAATAAAAATGCAGCCTCATTTGCTTTTGATTAAAAAAAAAAAAATAAAGAGCCTCTTTAAGTATTTAGAAATTTAACTGCTCATCTAATATGAATTATGTCTATTTTACTCAACCTTATTTTCTCCGAAACAGAATCACTTGTAAAAAATATTTTTAAAGTAAAAATTCAATTAGGAAAAATGTGGCCATTCGTTACGCTTAAACATATGCATATTACGCTATAACTCAATCTAAAATGCTATTTTACTTTTTTTTTTTTTTTTTGTACGGTTGTTTATTTTGAGAATATAACATCTGCAGAGAGATAACAGTTTCGTCTCTTTTCGAAATTACAATTTTAAAATAGAAGAAATTACGGCAAAAATGTTAATATTTTAAGTAGTATTGAATAAAAGTTGGAAGATTATGTTCTAAAAATATCTATATTTATACGAAGTCAGGAAATTCGTATCAGAATTAAAAGAACTGTGCTTAACATAAAAGGAATGACGGAAACATGCATTGAAATAAATCTGAATAAAATGGTTTAGTATTAGAATAGTATGAATATTTGATGACATTAAAGGTTATTTAATGTAATTATAATTATTGTAACACAAAGATAATCTAAACATAATGTCATTTAATAATTGCAAACACGTTTTATATATGTATATATATATTTTTTAAATAAAACAGGAAGATTGCCTGTTTTATGGCAACTAGCAAGGTGGAAAATATTGCTATTTCATTGTCTTTTATGTTCGAATCAGTGTACTACTCATTCGGAATTTTAATATCTAAGAAAGAGTAGTTTATTCGAATAAAAACTTAATATTAACCAACAAGTAAGAAAAATCATGGGTTAAGCATAGATTATGAAACACTTCCTACACTTTCTGAAAACTTTAACAAAACTTTGTTATTTAGGATAATAAGATGCTACTGGCCATATCCAAATATGTATTTCAATACTTTTGAACAGCCCTGTATTTGATCCGTCAGTGCCTAACTGGTTAAAATTTCTCTTTCAGCACTTTATTTTAATAGATGGAAAATATTTCAATAATTTTGTTCAGTCCTCTAATTTGCCTAGTACCTTTATTACACGCCATTATTTTGTTAAAATTTAGTTCAAACAAACACACTCTTAAAACTACTTAAATCACATTTACAGAAATTATCATCTATGGGTGAACATGTAGCTAATTCTTTACGTGCCTCGGTATATCGTTTTATCTATAATCCACAACCATTTCTTAGTAAACTGAAAGCATTTCAGCGTAAAAATGCATAACCTACTTAAAGTACCTACCTTTAAGTTACTTAAAGTTACTAACTTTAAGTTAATTACTCTCATATTGCGTAACCCTTATGAGCTCTTTTGTGTATCCCTCTATATTAACTATAACATTTATATACACCATATAATTTGCAGACATTTAATAAAACTTAAACGTTCATATCATAATTCAAAATGCATTTCAACCATCCATCAGATGTCATCGATAATACACAGTATTTCGGATAAGAATAAAAGATTTGAAATATGTTTTGTGCCCCTGTGAATGCTGTGCACTTCATATTACGCGTTAAACATTAAGTCTCAGCGGCATATATCAAGTTTATGATATTCGAAATCGTTTAAAATTATTAAAATATGTCGCAAACGATTCCCTCCTTTATTATTGTGCAATGGAATTCTTTTGAGTGGCCCTGTAAATGAATAATAACTATTATTTTGATTGAATATTTTACAGAAAGCGTATTATAGTGCACTTTGCGAATCCAGGTGAATTTTAATTGTTTGACAGGATGAATGACAGGATGACCTTTAAAATTCATTTTAAACGATTTTCCTATCCCTGTAAATAAACTAATCATAGTAGAAATTTCATTTTCAATAGGGCTCGTGCTAGGGTAAACATCAATAACATATAAAAATTTCATGGCAATCCGAGAATATTTACATGAGTTAGAGTGTGGACAGACGAACCGAATGTATAAATATTTTATTGGAAATTGTTAACAAAAAAGTGTGGAAAGTGTTTGGAAAGTGTTTTTAACTTTATTGGAAAGTGTTAACAAAAAAGTGTGGAAAGTGTTTGGAAAATGTTTTTAACTTTATTGGAAAGTGTTAACAAAAAAGTGTCACACCGAATGCAATTGAATGCGGTATGGGGAGTAAAAGGCATTCAAAAAGTAGAGTATTTAATAAACTTAATTGCTTTCAAATTATTTATCTGAATGGATGATATTAATCCATTAAGCGCCTCGAAATGTATTAACCGAATTTTTTTATGGAATCATTATTTTTTCTTAATGAACAGAATGTAATTAAAGTACTTCTGAAGAAAAAAATTAAAAAATTTTGATTAGTTATGAAAAACAGAATTTCCCGAAGTAGGAGCAATGCCGCTTAATGATGGTAAAATTTTACAAAAATATGCCTTTGCCTCCATGTAATTACAAAAATTACTTTTCCCTTCATTCTGAAACAGACATTTTATGAAAAATTCAAATAAATTACACCAACAATTACGATAAAGTTTTCATTTTTAGCATGGAAAGAAAAAAAATTAAATTTTATAAGCATTTTCATTATGTATCTCTTTAATTTTTATTATTTTTTCCCATTATTTCAAATGAAAAACAACTGAACAATTTTTGTGCTGCACTGCATTGCACTTTTTACAAAAAACTCGAGTATTATTTTGACATACTTTACACCTATATTTTTCCCCAGCATTTTATGAAAATGGTTGACGCCATCAAAACGCACGTTATTTCACAAAAATCCAGAATGAATTCGTCTTTCTGTTTTCTGTTCTGTTTTCATCAATGACTTAACAATATCACGGAGGAATTCTATATGACTATAAATTTTTGTTTAGATTCATTGAGGATTGCCTAAGCTGGTGCAACACCTATATTTAGTGAGTTAATGAAAAATACCCCCCCCCCCCCCCCAAAAAAAAAAAAAAAAAAACCTTTCCTTTTTTTTTTTTTTTTTTTCTTTTGAGATAACTTCAAAAGTATGCATTTTACGTGAAAGTCAGCAAAACATAAGTTATATAAAGAATCACGGGGAAATAACGCCAGGATGGTTAATAATACCAACTGTTAGTATTACACGTAATTGCGAAGGAATCCGGAAGATAGCATCTATTGGTTCTGCACAGAAGGGCTCTGAGTGATCTGAATTACAAACTTCCGCTAAAAATTTATTTGTCCAATTTGTAGATTTTGTCAATGGAAGTAGCATATAAGAGTCAACGCCCGATCTAATATTTTCAGAGTAAGTTCTGTGATCTGCAAACTAACTAATGAGATATTTTCCATAAAATCGAAATATATGATATAAAAAATAGTAAAGCCTACAAAATATACATCTTTTATAAAAGTTAGAAACAGGTTTTATGGGCACCACTTCCGAGAAAAGTTTGCTCAGAATGAATAAAAAAGCATTTCCAAACCTTCTGTATAGACTGTTTTCGTTCACGTAATAAGAGCACCTTACTGAATATTTCTAATTTGGGGCGTTCCGTCTGGCATTCAAAACTAATGAGAGCGTCATTGCTACCGTCACGGGAGCAACTCGTTCTTTCAAGAATTGTGATCAATCTATTATACTTATTAATTACAGATTTATGTAGTATTAGACAATAGACAGTTACAAACATATTTGAAATAAAGAATATAATTTCTAATAGTAAGTTATTTAAAATTTTTAAAAAAACCTTGCGAAAACAATCAAAAACCTAAATTTTGTCTTCTTGAACACGTTTTAAAAAATGGAAAATACAGATGAAACTTTAAAAAAAAAAATTACGGAAAGAATCTCATATATTCAAAATACAACTAGCATAAACTTTTTAACAATATACAAAATACTCATTTTAGAAAAAAAATCCTAAACTAGTGTTCCCAAAATGGGAGCAATGGCGCTTAATGGGTTAAATAAAATGAGAAAACAATTCTAAAAAGTATATTTTAACCTTAAAGGAGGCAGATCACATTGAGCAGTCAGAAAATGACTGCATTTAAAGCACTGTGAAAAACATTGTAGTTTCTTAACCAATGAATGAAACAAAACAATTTATTTTCCTTTCATACATTCATGTGGTTTCAAAAAATATTCAAATACATATATATTTACTAATAACAATTAATTAAATAATAAAGACAAAAATGGTTTTGAAAAATATGAATATTGAAATATGCATTTTCAGTGCACGATTTTATGAATTCGAGTGCAGATATATATTTCATGCTTCATATTTTGTTACTTATAATACTATATTTTACACTGAAACTAAATTTGAAAATGTATTCAAATTATTTAGCATAATTAATGGTTTTGCCAATCATGTTCACTAAATTTTATTAAAAAATTTATATTTTTTTTTCAATACACAATTTTCTGTGACGAAAATCAATTCTAACTTGAAGTTCAACATAAACTAACATGTGTAAACTAAAAATGTACGTAATTTCAAAGTTCTACGATAATTAGATTTTAAATGAGAGTGCATGCAAAGCCAAAAAATCAATTTTAAGAAAACGGCTTCAAAGTAAATATGTAACATTACAGCCAATGATATTGTGCAAAATATTTTTAGCCATAGTTTCTTTTCTAATTGGTATTTTTGTAAATACTTTTTTTGTGATTTATTTGCAACTTTCGAAAGCATCTATTTTGAAATTTGTAAAAAAATATTTTTTTAACCGTTAACATGATTTTCTTCCTTAATACACAATGTTATTTTAATTAAAAGGGTTATTTGTTTACCAATATGTTTGAAGAAAACTTTTATGGATATATTTTTACTAAATTACAACGCCAGTTTGTTATTTTCATACTATACACAGCCATTTAATTTTTTAAAAAATCTGTTTTTACAACAACGTGTCGTGGTATTCCAACAGTCAACCAGAATGCAGTACAGTTTACAAGTTGTTCTCTTTAAGAGTGCTTTAAAGTTTGTCAAATACGGAGAAAAGTTGCTATTGGCTGCGTGATATAGATGACATAAATAATTCGATTTGTGCTTCACTTGTTTCTTGAATTCGCTTTCGCAGCATCAGAGTTTTAAAAATTGCAAGAATCGTAAAGACAAAATCATTACATTTTGCAACAAACTATGCTGGCATGCGGACTGCATACTGTTGCTGTAAAATGTGCAAGCTGCTACTATAAAAAGATATTTAAATGCTCTAAAATCTGAGAAAATTTGCGGTGCTATTGACGACGTGGTACATCTAACAGTAAGAGTTCTAATTTAGCTTCACTTGTAGCTTGATTTCGTTTTCATACGAACGGTCTTTAAATTATTTTTTTATAACATCGGTGCTTGAAGAACCCTAACCTCATTTTCAGTGTGGCTTTTGACATTTTTATTCCGAATGTACTTATGAATGATAGTTAGAATATTAGGTAGTTAAATTTAAAAAAATAAGAAAGAAACTGCATCAAAACATGAACTAAAATATTAATCTTATAATGAATATGTAGTATAAATGCTTTTGGAAAGAGTAAACTAATAAAAAGCAAACAGAACAGGTTTATAATTGTTAGCAGGTCAGCAGTTTAATAGATGGCAGGATTAATTTTAAAACATACATGTTCTGAAGAACGCATTGATAATTTCTAACTTTCACCTAATATTAAGCACTTTATTTGTCAAAGGAAAGTTCGTTTTTAGGCATTCATTACCGATTTTAAAATTCTATTCTTAAAATTTGTTAATAATCACAAAAATGTTCAAGTTAAGCGTTACTCCGCACAATTTATGCAGATTTTGTTTGATCATGATTGACATGACATCCAGCATTTTGTTGAAATCGAAGGTCATCAGAAGATCAGTCAACGAAAATCAGCGTCACAGGGATCACGAAGGTAGTTGTTTCAGAATTTCGCTCGCTCAGCTCAATGTAAAAACTAAGATTACATTTAAAATTATTGTCAAAATCTTACACAACTCTTTGAATTGTTTTCCTTGTTAATAATTCCAAAGCTCGATTGAAAAGTAATGTATCCATGGTAATGTATCTATTTTCATTTTTTTTTAAATTTTCTGAACAAGTTCGAACTTTTTTTTGTATATGATAACTCAGTCCTCTATGTAATAAATTATTTAATTTCCAACGAGTCCTAGTCCGTTTTATCGCTCGTTATGCGTGCCAAAACCATCATTAAAGAAATCAGCATTCATTCGACAATAATACTGACTAATAGTATAGATTCGTAGCCAAAGTTGAAGTTCTGATTCTTAATGTTCCCTTTTGTTGTTAAAAAGTCTTTCGGCACAAACTCAGGATATAGAACGAGTGATTTAGAACCTCTTCAAATTGTGTATGCTGCAGCACCTGTTGTGTTTCACGATTTGTGTGGTTCTGGGTAGTGTCGGATTCATAAATAGACCACAAGAACTCATAACTCTCAAGGACATAAGGACCAAATATTGTGAACGTTTTTTTTTCTTTCTGAGTATTACGGGATTTGATTGAAATGTAATACCCTCATAGCTGTATTTTTTCTGACTAGATTGAATTTTTTTTTTTTACATGATCCGCAGTTTCTACATTATGCAATGTACAATTCACTTTTAAAGATAGTCTCAATTCCACTTTTCACACATCCATTTCCACACATACGCACCCACGAGTGTCGAGTCGGACAAAGGCGTAGGAGAAGAAAACAAGTCTTTCTCGGTAACATCTCCAGCTGGTATGTTTAGCCTCCCCGTCAAATTTCGAAAGTTAATCTTTAAAACTTAATGAACGCGAATTATTTCATATTTACTTCCCACCAGGTCCAAGTTAGAAGAGAAACTGTTTTCTCAATATTTTTATATGAAGTATATAAAAGAAAAAAATATTTATAATTTAGTGAAAATGTATTCATATATACTCAAAGTAACGGGATAATAAGATGATTTAATTTTTAGATTCTTTTATGGTAAGGTACATTTCAAAACACTCGACAATATACATCCCTAATTTTCTGTTAAATGGAGTACTCAAAATATTTGAAGAAAAAAACAAACATATTTCTTGAAAATGCATTTGGATAAAATGGTATCTTATGATTGTTCTTGATTGACCAATATCTTTGTATGTTGGTTAAAGGCATTGTTTCCATTTTGAAAATTACTCATTAACGTCCTGAAAAATCTCTTCTCATTCAATTACTAACTAAATTAGCAATGTGGATTTACTTTTCAGAAAACCAATTATATATTTTACTGTTTATTTCCCTAAATGATGTAATTATTTATTAAATATAATGGCTATACAGTGGCGGTCAAAAGTTTCCGGCCAGCAAAATTTTTTCAGTTAATTTGTTAGTATACCCATAAGAAGAGGAATCTCAAACTGATACGTATTCATTTTATTGACATAATAATTAGGAACTTACTTATCGAAGAACATGTAAATATCAATAAATTTAATTGACAAAATTAAGTATAAAGGAAAACGCATGTTCTCAAAAGTTTCCGGCCACCTTCGCAAGTTTGTTAAAAAGTGCTGATGTAATAGAAAATTACAGTGATCAACAACATTTACAATTAGTATTTTATCGTATTACTATTTTATTACCTTTATTAATAAGGACTGCGGTGCAACAATGTGACATCCATGCAATCAACGGTTAAAAACCGCTTATGGTAAGTTTTTTCCACATTTCTTGCAATTTTGGGGGAAATTTCGGCTAAGTTGGAATATTTATAGTTCCACATACTTTTGTCAACTGCTTTCCAAAGATTTTATATTGGATTCACGTTGGGCGGATAGGCTGTCCATTTCAAAAACGAAATTTTTTGTGCAAATATCATTGCTTGTCGAGGCTTGCATACATTATTTACGTCGTTATCATGTTAGAAAAATAGTTGAGACCAAATTTTATTCTCTAATAAGGCAGAAAATAATTTTGCAAGAAATCCTTATACAATGCACCATTCATCTGTCTGTGGGTGTTCAAATAACGGACCGACACTTTCTGAAAAAAATACTCTCCACAGCATAACGTGTCCTCCGTCATGCTTCATTGTAGGAATAACATAGGTCGAATCAAATCTTTTTTCCAAAACCGTTTCTATTTCGATTGATGGAAAAATAGTAATTTTGTCCAATTTTCACTTGACTAGACTTTGTGTTTTTTGGAAAACGCCAGTCGGGTACGTTGATTTGTTTTACCCATGAAAAATTTTTGAACACCGACTCTTTCAAAAAGTTCTGTATCACATAAGCATCTTGACACGGTAGACCAACTTATTTCAGCAATATTTTCACTCCGTAAATCGCAGTATATTGCAACGAAATTTTCATGAGGGTTATCAATTGTTTTTCTCCTGATAATTCTGTCCACAGAAGTAGTCATTTTCCGGGGTCTCCCCGACCTTTGAAAGTCCTGAAGGCCGCGGCCATCTTTATATAATTTTTAAATATCATTTACTCTCAATTTTACCAATCAATAACTTTGCCGCAATATCTCGAGAAGATTGGCCTTTTAGCGACAAACTAATCATTTATTTACGAAAAATAATTGTTGAACTTTTCAATTTTGAATTTAAACTATGCTATACATGCTGATTCATTCATAAACACAACCAAAAATACTTTACCGATAGAAAAAACTAAAGAATGATAAGTGGCCGGAAACTTTTGCACACGCGAACTTCGAATTCCACCCCTTTGCATGAAGCATCCTTAGTATCCAATCAAAATGATCACGTGATCAGAGATCATTAACATATTCTTAACTTTTGAAGCAATTGTGCTTTTCCTTTGCTGAAACCTTTTGGTAAATAAATCGAAGAAGCTAATTGTCCGGAAACTTTTGACTGCCACTGTATACAAGAAACATAATTGAATAACCTATAAACAATTATAAATTTGTTTCTGCATCGAGCCCAGTAAATAAAATTTCCACGTTTCTTATATGGCAGCATTTATCCTTTCTGACTTAAATTCTTTTTGAACGTTAAAATAGATGAAATTCGCAGAGGGAAACTTCAGGATATGTGGAAGATGTGACAGAAACTCCTTGAGCTGCAGCCGCTGCAACTCTGAGCAATTCAAGAAATAATATATATGTGTGCGGATATTGTTGGGCATATGAATAGCATATAAAACTTAATATTCATCTGCCCAAAACTCTACCACAGCTGATTGTTTCAAACTAATATCAACGAAAATTGCAATTTTTCTTGCTTATCAGCCCAACAATAATATCTTCAAACAAAATTTTAATAGAGCATTATATAAAGGGTAATCAGAGTTATAATCTTTAAAAAAATGTTCAAATATGTTCAAAAATGAAAAAAACTGTAACCATGGAAACATTACTTTTTATTCCAACTTCGTATTTTCAGTGTTTTACATTAATAGCTGTAGTTTAATTTAATTGTTTGAAAAAACTTTTTTAAAAAGGTCTAAGAAAGTAAATATTTTGAAAGAAATATATTTTTCAATAGCTTTAAAACAGGAAATAACAAAAATAGAATTGCGAATATGGATGAATCTGTACAGTTGAATCGTTGTAGCACACATTTCGGACAAAATCTATACATATTTTCAAATTTCTACGAATCTGAAAAAAAATATTAAATTTTAACATAAAATCTGTATAAAAATTCAAATAAACGTAGCATTCATGGGAAAATTCTATGTTTATTAAAATTTAAGTAAATGTTTTTATTTTTCAATTTATTGTATAAAGAATTCAAGACTCGCATTTCAAAAATTTTATTTTTAACATTTGTATATATTCTGGGGAATTTGCATGCTAATCTGCGAATTATTCAATACATTAATGTTATTATCGTAAACCATTCGCTGTATCTTTACCCCTTCCCCCATCGCCTTTCATTTCACCCCCCTAATCAGAAATTAACTGCCTTTAACACTTATTACACCGGACCTTCAATATTTGCTCCACCGATAGTTTACTTAAAGCAGAATTAAACCATATCAAATCCATTGCATTGATCGGGGTTTCCCAATCGGAATCGTTGATTCCATTCATAACAAATTAAGAAAACGTACTCCTTCGAACTTCAACTCAGACAGCAATGTTAATTTAATTATTCTTCCATATTTTCCAAAAATCAGTCATCAAATTTCTAAAATTTTGTCAAAATTTGATTTTAAAATAACTTTTACTCCTTTCAATAAAATACAATTCTCAAATCTCAAAGATCCAATAGATGATTTATCACATTGGGGTATTTATAAGATTTCTTGTGAATGCGATAAAATGTACATCGGTCAGACGAAGCGTGCCTTGAACAAACGTTTGGGAGAACACAGTGCTAACGTTAAAAATTGTGAAATTAAACGTTCCGCTATCACCAACCATTGCTGGTCCAATAGTCACAATTTTAAATTCTCCGAAGCCTCATTAATACAATATTGTTCATCAATTTATGATTTAGATTTTTGGGAAGCTTTTCATGTATGGAAAAACTCTAGTAATTTGATTAATGACATGTCCAGTACACCAAGATTTTCTAAAGTCTGGTTTCCATTCCTGTAATATCACTCTCCCTTCCCCCTCCTTTTCTCCTTGATTTGGACTCTTCTAGTGGGAAGAGACATCTGATTGGTCTCCTTCTGTGTGCGGGTGTCAGTTTACTTTTACTGTTGTTTTGCGACGTTTCATGGTCAGTTCGCCTTAGCGGCGAGCTGTGATGCACGGTTTTATTTTTATTTAACGATGTGTCTTGTTTTTTACATTTTACACATTTTTAGCACTGATGATGGGACTTTAGAAGTCCCGAAACAGCTGTATGCTTTTTAACATCTATTATTTTATAATATTTGTGCTCTTTAATGTTGTTTATTTATTTACTTATTTATCTTATTGTCATAAATTTATATATATTTATTTAATGTACTTCAATAATACTTTTCCGTTTACAAATTTGTTAAACTATTAAATAAAAAGTCGTAAGCGTTCAAGTTTTAAATAAATCAAAACCCAAATAAATATTATACTTATTTGGAAATTATTGTTGTTTTTCCGTTACATAAGGGTAAACAAGGAATTATTGTACAGCGATAGTACGACAGATAATTTGACAAATTCTAATTTTTACTTTTCATGTGTCACTTCCCTGCGTCGTTTTTCAAGTATGCATTTAATAAATTGAAAGTTGAAAATGTAGCTATCCTGGCTCTTGTTAATGGAAATGCTTATTTCAAACAAAAAAAAAAGATTGAGATTTCAGACTATCTCTTATTCATACATTGCCATTTAAATACTTTTTTTAAAATCTCCTATAGATACGGGTATTGAGAAAAATTCTTTTAAAAAAACTATGTTATGTAAATAGTAATGTTATCTGCATATAACGATTTTAAGACAGTCGATTAAGTTTATCTAATTACCATAAATAACGTTTTTGTGTATCGTAAAAATAAATATTTCGTGATCTTTACAAAGGAATTTGTGTATAACAAAAGATAACAAAGTAAAAAGTATAAATTGAAATACCTGAAAAATATCGTATTCATATTTTACTCTAATTAAGATAATGGAACTTCACAAATAACTTGAATTTTACAATAATTTAAAAAACAGTTATCTGTTACAGCTTATTTTTCTGGTATAAACTATAATTTTTCATTTAACGCCAGCGATATCGGAAATAATAAAGTATGTCGAAAACTTAGAGAGTACGAAAAGTTAATTTAACTAAGAGATTCATTTTCAATGTTATCAATGACTTTTTAATTAATTCTTCCGCTGATAAATGAGCTATCTAAATTAACATTTTTTAGTTTCCTTTCATTTCATCTTTGATATATTACACAATTTTTTTCGTTTCTGAATTTATACAAAGATAAATCTTAAGTTTATGTGTTAGTAATTAATAATGCTACGATAAACTTATTTCATAAAAAAATATAGTTTTTTAGAAAACTTCATTGATTTGTTGAATATAATTAAGCAATATATATTGTGTGCCAAAAATAAAGAGTGAATAATTTTTTAATTTTAAACGTAGATTTAAAAGTAGCTTTAAGATTTATATAAGTTTATATCACAGATTTCAGTGCAATAACATTTCAAAGATTGGTCATTGCATTTCAACACCTATTTACGTCAAAAAAGTTATTTTTAAATTTTTTTCATGGTGTCTTAGTATAGGCGCAGAGTCACATTCGCCGCTCGCCAGGTAGCGATTAAATTTTTTTAATTGAGGATTAATTTTTAGTGTCAAGTCGCCTTCCTTATACAAATTTTGCATTTAACAAAAATAGCAATTTTCTGCAGTCCTCTGACGAATATCCTTTATTATTATTCTCTGACAAAAATGTGCATTTTTTAACAATCCTCTAAACTAAATCGTTTTTTTTTTCTCAATTATTTGAAGGTACTTGCATTTTTCAGTGTATTTTCGATTAAAGTCGCGGCATTTTTGCGATTCTTTAAAAAAAATAGCTTTTCTTCTGCGATTTTTACAAAATTCGCGCTGTTGCTCCATTGTTAGTCGTTGTTTCTTAATTTTTCTTATAATCTAAGCCCCGGCGGCGTCTAGAATATTTGGCTTTAGAAGATTTCTCCAAAAGTTTTTTTCTAAACAAAAAAAAAACATATCTAGACGTTTTAAATAGTTAAAATTTATAACTATTTTTCTATAAACAAAATTTACAGAATTATGGTACATTTAATTTTATACATTTTCAACATTTTCTGGTCATTTTAGAGCTACATAATGATGAAATCTTATAAAGTATTGAAATTCGATAGCTTTTGTCCCTCCGAAAAAAATTATTGATATTTTACTTATTAAAACATGAATAACATTTTTCTAAATATAACTTGAGGGTCCATGCGAAGTATAGAATTGATGTTTTTTAATTGTCATAAAAATAACTATTTTTATGTAAATTACTTTTGATCTGATACACACAAGTATGTTTTGAGCTGTCATTAAGATCTTGTTAATTAAGATGATTAACTGCATCTTGTTTGTCTGAGAACTAAAAAATATATTATTAGTATGCATTGTTAAGATTTTCTGGTTAGGTGTCCTATTCACCTATTTCAGTTTAAAATTTAAATTACATATATAAATATCACTTTGTTTCTTCTGTAGAATTTCTAGTATCGAATTTTATACGCGCTCGTTTAATTAATGTTGTAAAGTTTACAGCCGCTATATACGCAGGCACGCACACCTATACACACTCACCCATATAAGCATGCATGTACAATGTACAATCGTGGGAAAAAAACGAAAAACAAACACCCCCTACTAATTCTGCATTATATTACTGTACAATTATGTTACTGGTAACAAACAAATGGAAATAAAGTCTAATTTTAAATGATGCATACAAAATTTGCTTCGGAGGCCCTCTATATATATATAAAAAAAAATTTTCAGTAGCAGGACCTAATATTTTGGCAATAGACAAATTATACAATCTTTAATTAGTATCAATGTAATTTTGTATGAAATTTGTACGATTAGTTTACAAGGGATTATTTATATTAAAAGATTTTAAAATTTTTAAAATTGGCAAAAATTAAAAAAAAGACCTTATAAACCAATTAACATCTGAAAATTTATTTGATTTAAAAACACAATTTTAATTGGGAGGAAAGATAAAAGTATGTTCCTTTTGTTTCTTGCATTTAAAAAAATTCAACATGTAGAATAAGCTTTTACAACGGGTTCTAAACTGTCATATATTTGACGAGCAGAAAATCAGCCTAAAAGATTATGCGCAGGATTACAAAATTAATTCTGCAATTAAAGTGAAAATTTTTGTGCCATTTTATACTTGATATTACAATGACTACCTTGATCTTAAATAAATTTGTACTTAAAGTTTTTATATTTTAAAAACAAAATTGTATGTAGCTAATTCGAGCCTTAAAATATTTTAACTGTATGTAATCACGTAAAAGTTATTTTTGGGAACAATAAAAAGAAAATTTCAGGTTAAAATTGTACACATTAATATGAAACATATATTTTGAAAATTTCTTAGAAAATATTAAAAGTTATGCTCAAAAATGTCATTTGGAGAATGCATTTAGAGTTTTATAATCCATTTTCTTTCAAAATGGTGACCATTTAAATTTCAAAATAAATAAATAAAATTTATAATACAGGGTGTCCCAGAACTTCATGTACAAACTTTGAGGGGTGGTAGAGAACATCGTTTGGAACCACAATTACATAGGAAAGCATGGGCAGAAACGTCACCCTCACTTGTTAACCCTTTCACAGACAGTGGTTTCTCTATGAAACTACAAATTTTTTAAAGAAACATTGGTACCAAAATTTTAATATGGTTTTTCCATTTATTTTCTATATGAATTGTTTCTCTTTTGTTCTTTAAAAGTATGTTTTTTCGCAATTTCTGATGCCATTCCTATTTTTCCTCATTTCAGCAATGGAAATGCTTTGTCCGTGAAAAAGAAACACAAAGACACAGTTATGACACAATGCAGAAAGCAATGTAGAATGCTTTATTACACAGAAAAAAGTACAAGAAATTATTTAATTTTAAATTAAATTGAAAATTATGTTTCTTTAAAATCAAACATCATAGTAGCTATTAGAAATTGCTGAAATGTGGAAAAATATGAATGACATCAGAAATTGTGGGAAAATGCATTTGTAAAGAAGAAAAGAGAGACATTTCACATGCATAATAAATGGAAAAATCATATTAAAATTCTGGTTTCAATGCAAATTTTGTATTAAAAATTTTGTAGTTTCTTAGATAAGCCACTGTATGTGAAAGTGTTAACAAGTGAGGGTGACGTTTCGGCCCATGCTTTCCTATGCAATTATGGTCCCAAACAATGTTCTCTACCACCAAACATAGTTTGTATATGAAGTTCTGGGACACCCTGTATGTACCGAAATATTTTAAATTGAAAATATTTTTCTTAAATGTTTGACCTTGATACAAGGATTCAGGAACATTTTTTGTTTTGTCTCTATCTTAAAAAATGGCTGATATATTGCAGTTTGAATTTCTAAAGGAAGTGACATTTTGAAAAATATTATATTTGCCTGCCACATCACTTATATGTATCAACCGATTTCGATGTGAGTGAGTACAGGAATTACTCAGGTCTCAAACAAGATCATTGATTAGTTTTATCCACATGTTGGTTTAAAATGGCGGAAACTTAAAACATAACCGAATTCGGCACCAAATATAAATCACTTGAAATAAAATGAGCTTGTATAAAGCTAACTAATTTCGCGAAATTCCCATTCATATAGTATATTTGAAAAAACTAGTCTTGAATCCTCTATAATCGGGTTCCACTAATTAAAGCTTTGTATGTTTGAATAATATAAATTGTTTAAAAAAATAATACTAAGGAATATTAAGCGGTACCTTTCTTTTGGCACTGACCAGAAGGAATTTCTTATTGAGTCTAGTCTTTTATCATTATTATTATTATTATTATTATTGAGAAGTATAGATGAAACAATACTTTTGAGAGTCTTTCACTTTTTAAATCATTATATATATAAAATTTTGGAAACGTTGTAAAAAATTTGTTTATGATAAAATGAACTAATCTAACAGTAAAATATTGTTTTAAAACTACATTAAAAATAAAAACTCGGAATTTTAAAAAAATTATAAACTTAAAATAGTTTTTGCCATATTGGGTGCATTTAAATAAGTTTCTTTTTTTCAATGAAGATTACAGTTTTATTACATGTAAGCGTCTATTGGTTGCGAATTGATTAACTTTCAACCCTTCTATCAACTTTTATTGCATTTGTGTGTCGCCTTAGATAATGTTAGCAAATTCTACCTACACGGTATGCGTCATCAACATCGAATATACACTCTTTAAATTGTTCGAACCATTTTTTACACATATTTTTAGAGAAAGTATGATCACTGTATTCTAATATAGTAAAACGAAACTTTAAGCAACGCCTTTCTTTAAATTATGAAAGTATGAACAAAATTTTCGGTAACAGGAGATTATTTGGCACAAAACTACACTATCAAATATCCATTAACTTACGGCAAAAACTGCTTGCAGCAATGTTGCCAACAGTTTTTGTCGTAAAAATCGGAATAAAATTAGGTGTAATAAAAAAATTTACATTTAATTTTACTGCAAAAACTTCTGGCAACATTGCTGCCAGCAAATTTTACCGTAGGTTTAACGGATTTTTTTTTACAATGTATGTATTTTAAATGAAATAAAAAACATAGTTTTTTACACATTTAATCAAATGTCATATACTATATTTTAAAGGTTATATTTTAAAACGTACTTAAAATAGCTTTTAAAAGCATTAATTTCTAGATTCACAATACATATCAAAACATTTACAGATTTACACAAAAAAAAAAAAAAAAAAACTCCGAAATTTACGGCAAAAAGTTCTAGCAGCAATGTGGAAGCTGTTTTTGTCGTAAAAATTGCAGCAAAATTAGACTTAATAAAAAACTTGCTTCTAATTTAATTGCAATTTTTACGACAAAAAACTGCTGGCAATATTACTGCCAGTAGTTTGTGCCGTAAATTTAACGGATTTTTTTTAATAGAACTTACTTTTTATATACCCTGTAATTATAATTATAGTATAAATATAGCGTTGACTATGTGCAAAAGTCTTCATATTATGGAATATCCTGATGATTAAACAGTTTAATCGTTTTATTATTCAAAAGACACCTCGCAAATACTTACTAGATGAACATCTTTTAATATACAAATACGTATTATGCGAAAATTTCTCTAAAAACGAAAATGTACACTCATTTATATGGAAATATGGTAAATTGACGCAAGATTATGATCATACAAAAATAGGATATTAAATAACAGCCTTTCGTTACCCATAACATTAGAAGTATACACAACCAATAAATATTCATGAAATTTCAAGCCTCATTTGACAGCAAAGAATGCTTAGAAAACCTGAAAGAAAATAAATAGAACAAGGCACCGTAAACAAGTAAATTTTAAGAAACAAGTGGGTGAGTGGGATCGCAGAATGCACAGAAGTTTTCATTAAATATTTCTTTCAAAACTACTTTTTCGTTAATTAATAAATACAATTTTTTATTTATAATTATTAAATTCTTACATAGATGGTAGATTAACAAATTTACTTTTTAAAATAATGTAAAAGGATGTAATTTATTTTAGTCAGACAAACATTTTCAAATCAAATTATTTAAATAAAATACACAACTCCATTTTTTAACATCCAATTAGTAATAAAATTAGCGGAGATATAAATAAAATTTTGAATTTTTAAAACTAAAAAAAAATTGATTAAATGAAATTTAAAATGCTAAATCATTAATAAACTGCAATAGTTTTTTTTTTTTTTTAAATAGAACGAAAATTGCATTCTTAAAAGTATTGTGACTGTCAGATAGACGAAATGCTAAATATATAAACCCTTAAATTGCCAAAAAATACAAGTTTCTTTTAATTAAATCCATCTTATATGAAAATTTTACTTTCTAGTCCCGGGGCTGGAACAAAGAACCCTGTGTTTGTTAGTGAGACACTTTACCTCCAATCTACGATGTCTATAGTCAAAAGGTTGAAATTAAGGGTCTCTTTTTTTAACTATTAATCGCAAAATTGAACGGATGACATTGAAAAATTAAATTTAATTAAAAAAATAGACTTTTTGAAAACTTGTGATTTATCGTGTGACGAGAATTATACAACTGTATGTACACGAAATTTGAAGTTAGTGATTTATGTGGTTTTGTATGTACGTTCTCTGTGACAGACAGACAGAGGACAGAGACGAATAGGGTTTCGTCAGATGAAACGAAACCCCAAAAAATTTAAACTGTCTTCAAGGGATTGTTGGTTGTATTCCTGCTTTTGTAATTATTGTGTAATTTTATCAAGATTTAGGTCCCTGTACGGATCGGGATTTTAAAAAATTCTATTTTTATTCTATTCATAAGAAAAGAAATTAACCGAAAATCAATTCGAACTAAAATCGACGAATATCAATCTCACATTTTAATGCAACTATCACTTTTTAAAGGAATTATGAAAAAATATATTGTAATTATATTTCTTTATACATCTTATATTAATTATATTTATATTCTAGTTTTATATTTTCAGCTAAAAAATAATCACATATGAAACCTCGGAATCCAAGGGATACAAGAGCAGGGCTGCCACTGGGGATTATTTTTAAATTCTGCTGTCACCAATATCTTCTAATCGTTTTCTAGGTGTGTGTTAAGGATTTTTGTTTTAAAATTGAAAAGTTTTAGAATGAAAAACAATGAACGTAGTCAGAAGTTTTTGGCGATTTTTCAAAATTTTATTTTCCTGATAAGTCAAGTTTTGTAATTGATCCTCATAAGTTTCAAACGCTTCAAGTACAAAAACGAAAAACTAATTGCAAAAAATCGTAAACTAAACCTTTAAAAACAGCAAAAATATGTTTATTCAATTGTTTTCATGTTTCTACTCTACCTGATTTCTTTTTAAAAGCCAACTAATCTAATTTCACAATCCCAAAATATTTTTCTAACACATAGATGTTAATACTTCATCATATCAGTAAAGTGATTTACTCGAAAATCTAATTAGAAACAACCTGTGTCAACTTCTTACTAGATTCTGACTTTTACAAAAATCGTTCCACCAGTTCCTAAGATTTTGGAAATCGTATAAAAATTCTCCATGGCAGCATTCCGTTTTAAGTGATTTACACCGAAAACTGATCAGTACCAACTTATATGTAATACTAACAGAATTCGAAGTTTGACGAAAATTCATAAATTTATTATTGAGATAAGTTATTGCGGTAATAGAGATTTAGCTATAGGAGTTAGGAATATCGGCCCAGGTGTGGCTTTATCTTATTATTGCCTCTTTCGATCAATGCAAAACATTTTTAAAGGCTGTCTGTTTGAATCATTTAATGAAGTTGAAAAATCATATCAACAGTTTTTCAATTCCAAAGAGACGTGATGGCCAGGGGCGTGCGAAGAAAAAACTGCACCCCGGGCAAAGTGTTAATTTTGCGCCCCCTCCCACAACTTTTCCTTGAAACAGCCCAAAAACAAAATTGGTAGTATAAATTAGGTGCCCTCTAAATTTCCGCGCCCGGGGCAACCGCCCTCTTCGCCCCCCTTTCGCACGGCACTGGTCATGGTACCTCCAACTAATTTGAAATCTGTCAGAACGATGGTAAAAAGTCGTGGACTGTGATGGTCTCTACTTTAAAGAATAGCCCTTGTTGTTTTTGTTGTAAATTTGCGAATAATAACACAAAGTTTCCAGAACATTTTGCTCAACCTTGTACATTAATGTGAAACTCCAAATTGTTATGATATTTTTTAAAGAAAAAGTAGTTTTTTATTAATTATTTTATTTTATCTACATTTTTTTGTAAAGCTAATAACATGTATTTTAAATTTATACACGCAGTGAGAATAAATAACATAACATTAATGCAATTCTGAAATAGTTGAATACCTCAGCAAAGTTTTATTTAAAAAATGCTTTAAAGTATTCCGTACTTTTTCTTCTATTTCCCACATGAAAAACTGGCAAATGTCGTGAAAATATGATAAATGAATATTTGACAACTCGAAAACACTCTATGACTTAAATGAAAATAGTAAACATAAAAAACGGAAATGCTGTCTGATTTGATATTTCTCGAACGAAGTATGTCACTTTTATTTCAGGTTTTAAAATAAGAAAATATAGGTAAATATCAATTTAAATTCTACCGCTTGAAGTTTGGAAAGAGGAATAAAACTATGATGAATGTAAAATACTGTACTCCATGAGACTAATATCGAATTTCAATTAACACTTGGACATAGTTATGTATTTTTTTGCATTCACTTCTTTTAGCCATAAAAGTCTTCGTTTTTAAAACAATTAATTGCTTGTTCGGATTATAAATAGAAAATAAGAAAAAAATAATTATTTTATGTTGTTGCATGACCATCTTTATTTATCATACAACACGATAGTGCTATATAGTAGAACTCAGATGTATCTCTAATGTTAATGTCCAAAGTTTACCTCTTAGAGAATAATTCATACGATAGCAACGAAATTGAAAAGACGGAGTGTTTTCAATTTCTACTCTAGACCTCAAAGTTTACGAAATTCAATTCAGATCCACCGATTAGTTATGGAGATCCAGATCCCCTGTTTTATCACTTTTTTCTTCCTGAAACAAGATTAAAAAGAACTGTTTCGTATGCACTCAAAACTTAATAATTGGGTTCAAAATACTCTATAAATTATACTTGGATTTTCTTTTAATAAATTTATTTTATACATACAATAATAGTATGACTGGGACATATGAACAAATATTGAATTGAAAGTTTTTACATATATACAAAATATAAATTCATTTTACCTTGGAAATTTCGGATCATCGTACTTAAAACGGAAAAGATTATCTTACATATATATCTGCGTGTCTACTTTTGACAATTCTTATCATGCCTTTTCAAAAAATAACAGATTTCTTCAAACATACTTAAGACACACACGACAAGCAAAAAACATAAATATTTTCTCCAAAAATTCTCTTTTCCTTCTTTTTTCTTCGATAAAAAATTGATGCCAACTTTTCCCCCTAATTTTAATGTAAAAATTTAGGGGGGGGGGGGGAAGTTGACATGAAATTTTTTATCTCGTAAGATGAAAAAAATTAAAAGAAAAGTGAATAAATAAAACAGCTTCGCTGTTATAGCAACGGGTCGCGTTTCATAAGTAAAATAAATATCACAGTGGCAAATTCGCAAAGGCTGTGAATAAAATATAATATTAATTTATCAATTTCTAACATACTCCCACCTTTAATTTAGCCGGAAGCCAAATTAAGCAACAACAACTCAACCCGAACCAGAAAACATTCAGTGCGTGTAATAACATGTTCGTCAGCTTTTAATTTAGGTGTGCCTTTCAAAATTTCTGTCAAAAAATATTCATTACTAAGGAAATGCGCTCATTTAAAATTCATATAGCACTATATCGTCAAAATTTAACATTATAGAAATCTCTCCTTTTTATTCGCTAATTCAATTATTTTGATAACACATGTTCTTTTTTTTCTTTTTACAGGTCAATAAAAATTTAGATTCCCCTGATAGATTTTTGCATTTCCGAGATTGATATCATTCGAAACAGAAAATACTTATTTTTAATAAACATATATATATATATATATATAAAGTGTAACTAAATATGTGTTAAAACAACATTAGGTCTTAATTTGAATGTTTTTGAAGTCAAAACAGTTACTATAATACAGATATTTCAATTACAAAGGAATAATTTAGAAAAAAAAAATTCCTTCTATAAATAAAAAAATAACAATTTGGAAATGGAGCAATGAAAATCTATGTAGATACCTGTGGACAAATGAAAATCTACGTGGATACTGCGAAACTGTAGGGGATTACTTTCGGGGAACAGGCGGTTCAATCGCCAAGTTTATCGACATCTTGGCGGTATAGAGCAAAATCTGGTGATTAAATTACTTGCCAAATGTGACACCGACTTGGCGCTATTTCCAGTATTTCGATAAAACAACATGGCTATTAATAACTTTAAGCTAACACTAATGTTAATTTAGATTTGTTAGTTGAAGTTGATTGATCAAATTTCTGCAAGTATCTGAATAAGTTGTGAAATCTATTTAAAAACTGGTGGGACCAAAAAAGAAAGTAAGGTTGGAACTAAAAAATATCACAGCAAAAATTGGCAAATATTTTCAATCTGAAAAAGTGCGTAGAAAAGAAATGAAATCTGATTATCTGTAAAGTTCATAAATTTACCCAAATTTTTCTTAGCTGATAATGTGGAATGAGTTTTACTGGTGCCTAATATTCAGAATCATACTTTTTTCTACTCAAAATATTACTGGGGAAAGTAATTAATAGAAAGCATAGTTACGTTTTCACAAATAAGCTAAGCTGCACAACGCTAAACTAACATAAATCATGAAGTAATAATGATTAAAGTGTAACAGATTGTCAGGTTGTTGAGGTATAGATGAAGAGGAATTGATGAAAAAAAATATTTCTGAACACAAATTTTTAGTACATGGTTAAATCGTATCTGTTAAGGGTTACGGTTCACTTGGAACTTTGATCTTCCAATAATAAAAACTACCTTAAATGAATTTTGGAATTTTACATCCATTTATTATAAACCAGGAACACACTGAGCCTTTTGTTGTGGCATCATCATTGCATTAAATTTAATGAATGGAAAGATAAAATGAGCGTTTCCTACCTTACTTCTAAGTCAATGACGTGCAGTGTTAGATAGTATTGAAATTAACAAACTGAAACTAGTGTATATAAAATTTAAAGAGCTAATAATTTATCCATAAACAACTTATCTGAACTAACCGCTTACCGTTAACGCAATTTGATTTTGTAAAACACCGCTGTTCTCTTATGGGCAATCCTGTATATTAAAATAGACTTGCATTTATAAGTACATATTCATTTGCGCATTTAATTTGAATGCTAATATAAAGCGACTATAAACCAACACAAATTATCACTTAAAACTGTGAATAGTTAAAACAAAAATATTTTTTTTCCTTTATAAAAAACTTCCAAAGTATATTATAATATCAAGCGAGACACGAAATTGAATATATGTATGCATTTTTTTTAATGATTGATTTGTGGAACATTTAATTTATCACACACTTTTATTCGTTTAATTCAAGTCTATTTTCATTAGTCATAAATTCCCCTCAGACTGAAAAGAATGATATAAAAAATACGTAAAAGAAATGTCTTAATTTGTGAAACATAAAAGCTACTCTTCTTTCAAAAGAAATATATGTAAATCAGCTAAGAAATTAACTTTTAAATTATATCTCCGAAGAAATTCTTAAGCTTAGATAACTTTAGAAGTAATTTTTCTTCGTGCCATGAATTTGAATGAGACAAAACTTTTTACGATCTCGAGACTTAATTTCACAGCTGAGGTCTTTACACGAAATGACCCTTTTAGAGCAAAGTTTAATTTCGTTGTCTGTTTCCAATTTTAAGTTAATTTCATTTTTTATAGTAGCGCATCCATAATAATTTTTTTCTTTTAATATTGGTCTTCCATTATTTCATTTATATAAAATTGTTACATCATTTCCCATTAAGTATTATTTTTTCTTTCAATGTTTTTAATACAAAAATCGTGTTCAAATTAATGTACGATTTGGGCATATATTTTTTATCGCGATTTTTAGAGTGTAATTCCATATAACTATTTTCTAAAAGAAATTTTTTAAATGTTTTTTTAGTATTTAAGTGTTTATGATGTAGCAATACCTGTATTTGAAATGCTGCCTTTTTTCAATAAATGGCTTGGTAATGACATTAGTCTAAGATTTAAACAATTTTCTTTTTTAAGAAAGCAATTTATTATAAGAACTAGCAGAACCGCCCGGCATTGCCCTCGCCAAATGTGTTTTCAAACAAAATGCGAACATTAAAAATCCCCATTCATACTAAAATGAAAAAAAAAATTATCTGGAGAATATTTTACATTTTAGAATGTTTTACATTTTATTTGAGTGAACACAAGTATATATTTCTATTACAAAAACCACGTTTTAGAAGAATGGAAAAATGTAGTCATTCATTTTATCTGTTTTGAACCCCCAAAATAATGCAATAATTGATATATTTTAAAACTCATTTCTTCATTGAGACCTGCATCATGCAAAATCTTCTGATCACGCGCGCGACGTAAGTTGCATATCTGAACAAACCTAAGAAAATATAAAAGAGCAATTACCTAATTTATTTATTTATTTATTTTATGGTTCCATGGAAGGATTTTGAAGATCGATTGTAAATCAATCAGAAAAAAACAAAATCATCCAAACAGGAAAAATTAACAAATGTGAGTGCAAGTTGTTGCAAGCATTCAGCCGTGAAATGAAGTCATGAAATCTCATATTTATCACTTGCTCTCATTTGCTGGCTACTTCGTTGCCGCGGATTGGTAGCTAGCTGCAAATAGCCTCTAAATTGTCTCCTTCTTTGCCTTGGATTGGTGCAAAGCTACAAATATCTTTTTACCCAGTAAGTTTTAATTTTTAAAAAAATCTAAATTGAAATTTAAAAATCCGTCTGTGATGTGCACTTTCCGGTGTTAGCATTCCTACATGAGAAGATACCTGATACCAAGATATCCTTCAGATACTTGAGTGTTATAATTTCGGCATTATCCGCGGTACACGTCTCCTATTTGATAAATATAGATTATGCTATGTAAGTCTGAATTCAGGAGTAGTATAAATCACATCTATTTAATTCTACCCCAGTAGCCAAACAATATTGGACCAATATTGGCTACATCTTGGAGTAATATTGGCATATTGGCACAATATTGGCCTGAAATATTGCTCCATTATTGGGATGTTTACATTTTGCCCTTATTTAGCCAATATTGGCATGAACTATTGCTCCATTATTGGGATGTTTACATTTTGCCCTTATTTAGCCAATATTTGCAGCCAATATTATGCCAATATTGGGGATTCATTGGAAATATTGCCAATAAAACGCCAATATTGGTTAAATATGGGGATTTCATTGGAAATATTTCTAATGAAACGCCAACATTTCTACAATATTGGCGTTTTATTGGCAATATTTCCAATAAAACCACAATATTGGTATAATATTAGCTCTAAATATTGGCTAAATAAGGGCAACATATAAACATCCCAATATTGGAGCAATATTGATGTTTTATTGGCAATATTTCAAATAGATGAAATATTGGTGCAACGTTGGAAAATATTGGTTTGCTACTAGGGTAGTAACTAACAGACACTTTCAATGTTATTTTTCTACTTCAGAACATTTTAACTTAACCCTTTTGTGTCCGATTTTTTTCCAGTTTTTGGAAAAAATAACTTTTACGTTAATAACAGTAACACTAGCTATCCCAATAGATTAATTAGTGTTAACGAATATTTCATTGTCTGAAAGATAACGATTGTTATTGTATTGCGTACACAATTGTATTAGTGTATTGCAATTCACATTCATATGATAATAGGCTAAGTATGAGTTTTTGAAGATGTTTAGAAAATACTGTACTACAGTAAGATACAATTTACATAAAAACCTTCTAATATTCTTATTACACATGATTCTTTCAGGAAAATAACTTTTACTTTAAAAAGTAAGATATATGTTTAAAATAAAAGAATCGCAAAGAGAGAATTAAGAAAATAATTATTATTATTATTGTTACAAAAGGCCTAACATAAATGAAGTCCTATAGTAAATGCATTAACATATAATAACAATACTAATTAGTTATTAACATATAATAACTAATACTAACAATACATTAGTAACAAAAGTATTTGTTAAAAAAATAATACTCTATTAAAAGACGCATACAATTAATAGTACACCAGACCCGAAAGGGTTAATTAGGAATTAGCATTTTTATTCACTTGCATAAAATTTAAAAGAAAGTCAAATTTTAATCATTTTTTAAAACAATGGAGTGTATTCTAATAGTGAACGTCACGCTTCCACAAATACATCGAAAATAAATAAAATTAACTTCGAAACCCACAATGGCACGCATAGACCATGCGTTTTAAAATTACAATGTAAAAAAAAACACTTTTAAACGGTAAAATTTTTTTTCGATTTAACAGTATCATTCCCTTTTAAGTACGTTCGTAAATTTTTAAATACGTAGCACCAATAATCGACATTTAGTCCATCTGTCTGCCTGTCTGCCAATAACAACGTAAAAACTATCCAACCGAATCGTTTCAAATTTAAAATATATATTTATTACATAATTTTATCGAGTCATTTCAAACTTTATGAAACAAATGAAAATTGGATGTAAAATTCAAATACACGGACAATCAAAAGGATTTCGTTACATTACGGTCAATTGGAAAAAATATTATGTGCTGTGCATTTTAGTGCTGTTACACTCTTTCGTACAGAATAAAATTGATATGTATTTATGAAATATATGCTATTATATACATTCTGTACAATCTGTGGTACAAAGTATATTTCTTATTGATTTACAGGGCCACACAAAAGTATTCCATTACAAAATGGTATAGGGAGAACATTGTTTTGTGCGCGTTTTAATTTATTAAATGATTTAACAAATTATGAAATTGATATACGTTGCTGAGGTTTAATACATGTTACTTCCGATATAATAGAAAGCAGATAGTACACTATCTACCAAAAAGTATTTGTACACTTTCAGTTTTTGACATTTTGTCAAATATTTAAAAATATACTGGTCGGATTCTTCTGGAACTTCAGAAATATAAAGATTATGTTTCACTTTATATTTATTTACATTCATTTGTTAAGCGGGTAATTAGGGGGCCGGCAAAAAAACAAAGAATAATAGAAATATTTAGGATCGCCCTGTACATGAAAATGCACGAAACGACTTATCGCTTTAGAATACAAATATATGAATACAGTAGAATATGTACACTAATTTTTGTGAGAATAGCATGTATATTTATGGCGATAGAACGATTTTTTTGAAAAATTCAAAAAATTCTGGTATGTTTTTTGTTTATATCATGCTGGGTTTTTGACCAAATTTAACGCAAATTTCAGAAAATTGGCAAAATGCAGTAGAAAAAATGTAGCGCAATTGGAATATAAATATATTAAATATTTTATGAAATATGAGTAGTTTTATGAAATAATTTTATCTGCGCATGCGCGAACGACAAAAACAATTCTTTTACATCATTTAATAGTCAATTCTATGGAGTAACTTATAAAAAAAATCCAATGAAATATCGTGAAAATTCAAAAAGATATCATTATTATAAGTAAGCTGTTTTTACATTGCTCTTTAAAAACGGCTGAATGATAAGAGATTCTCCACAAATTGAAATTTTTTATTGACTGACTTTTAGGAAAAAATTAGTATTTAATGTATACAATATCTAATACAATATTTCTGTTAATAAGTATCTTGACATCTGTGATGGAAAAGAATAAAAGCCCTTTTCCTTTTCTATCACAGGTGTCAAGATACTTATTAGCAGCAATATTGTATTCATTAAATAGTACTAATTTTTTCCTAAAAGTCAGTTAATAAAAAATGTCAATTTGTGGAGAATCCCTTATCATTCAGCCGTTTTTAGAGAGCAATGTAAAAACAGCTTACTTATAATAATGATATCTTTTTGAATTTTCACGATATTTGATTGGATTTTTTTTATAAGTTACTCCATAGAATTGACTATTAAATGATGTAAAAGAATCGTTTTTATCGTTCGCGCATGCGCAGATAAAAATTATTTCATAAAACTACTCATATTTCATAAAGTATTAAATATATTTATATTCCAATTGCGCTATATTTTTTTAATAGATTTTGCCAATTTTTCTGAAATTTGCGTTAAATTTGGTCAAAAACCCTCTATGATATAAACAAAAAACATACCAGAATTTTTTGAATTTTTCAAAAAAATCGCTCTATCGCCATAAATATACATGCTATTCTCACAAAAATTAGTGTACATATTCTACTGTATTCATATATTTGTATTCTAAAGCGATAAGTCGTTTTGTGCATTTTCATGTACAGGGCGATCCCAAATATTTCTATTATTCTTTGTTTTTTTGCCGGCCCCCTAATTACCCGCTTAACAAATGAATGTAAATAAATATAAAGTGAAACATAATCTTTATATTTCTGAAGTTCCAGAAGAATTCGACCAGTATATTTTTAAATATTTGACAAAATGTCAAAAACTGAAAGTGTACAAATACTTTTTGGTAGATAGTGTATTTACAATAACAACCAAAATATTTTAACCACTATACTGCATCTGAAGTACTATATACTATAAAAGCAAGATCGAAATATTTTTTTAACTTCGCTGTAGTACGAACGCACCCCATTTTCTACGTTTCATGTGCAATTTCCAATTTGTTACACAGTAGAATGTTAAATTGCGAAAAAATATTTTTAAATGGAAAAACTCGATAACCCGGCCTTAGAGAACCAATGGCCGTCTTGAATTTATATTTTTACTGAAACGCGTTATTGTGAAAAAATCAAAATGAGTTAAAACTAGTCGGATGTGCCAAACCCAAACTTCCTTCTATCTCATACGTACATTTTAATACTTTAAAAAATAATTACACATGTTAATTCTTTAATAATTTTAATTCAATACTATACCAATTTTGCTTTTCATCTAAAATTTTTGCTTCAGTCAATTAATCGCAGTAAAAACGAGTTTCCGTCTCTGCACGAACCGATGAACAATAGAATGATAGGCAGATTCTTTTCAAATTCAGGGAGGACTTACTTGCAGTATCCAAAAACAATCATACACAAAAATTATAGCTCAGTTCTATGCATGACTTCATTCATATTTTGATTGTAAAATAATGAAAATGGCATAGACATCGTAATTATAGTGCCCCCTTCCAGGAGCTTTTTTTCAAATTCAGGGCGGACCTACTAGCCATAGCCAAATACTTACACAAAAAATTCAATCATTTCTATACATAACTTCATACACCTTTAGGTGGTACAATATTGAAGATTGCACAAAAATCGATATTGCAACGCCCCCTCGCGGCGGATTTTTCAAAAATAATGAGCATTGTACGAAAAATGAGTAGATTTACTAAATAAATTTTCACTGCACATGCGTTAAAGATAATGAAATTTCATTTGCATATTGTGCTAGCTAAATGTATCGAGCAACTTTTGTGAGTGTTTTAAAATCAAAGCCTGAAAATTCTGGAAATAATCGTCAAAAGAATAAGCTGAAAATCCGTTATTCCAAAATATAAAGAAAATTATGAGGGGTTGTATCCATATATCCATTGATTAGTGTCATTATAAAATATACAATATGGCACGTAATACTATATTTGGATAAAACCCCTCATTTTTTAGCTTCATTTTGGGTTGGTTGGTTGGTTGGTTGGTTGATTTTTGTCGTCCGATTATCTACGCTAATGGGATATAGGACCAGGGGGAGTGCCCTCCGTGGGGGTCTTTCTAAGGGAACCTAACCCGTATTTACGCAAGGTTCGAAGAAAACCACGGAAAACTCCGAACGGTTAGGCCGACAGCCGCGATTGGGTTCGAACCCAGCACCTGCCGTCTACCAGTTGAGAGGTCCGATCCTCTCGGCCACTGGTGGAGCAGCTTCATTTTGGGAACAAAGGATTTTGAGCTAATTCCATAGACGGTCCCTTTAAAATTTTCAAGCTATGTTTTTGAGACTTTTACAAAAGTCGCTCTATACATTTAGCTAACATAATACGCAAATGAAACTTTGACATCGTTGACGAATGCACTAAAACTTTATTTAGTATACCTGCTCATTTTTCATATAATTTTTAATATTTTTAATTTCTGATTACAGGGTGTTGTGCACAATGTTGTTTGTCATATTTTCAGAAAATAACATTATTTTATATTAAGAACTTTGCAAATTATAAGCAAAGACGTAAAAAATTTGGGACTGTTTTTATAAAAAAAAAAACTTTAATTTCTCTGCGAATTTACATGCTATCCACATAAAAATGAACACGGTTTATTAGAATAAGCTACTTAATCATAATCTACAGTTTGAGCGCTTTTGCTACATTAGTTTTGACAGTGTTATCTCAAAGATATTTTTTCTTTTTTTATTTATTGACGGTCCCCTATGGAGTTTCAGAAAAAAATCTTCACGAAAATGTATGACCTGAACTATTATTTTTACGCACTTAAATTTGTAGGATAATTCCTCATGAATATTTCGAGATATTTAAGAAAATGCCTAAAATCGCAAGTGACCAGTCGTCTTTGGCCATATAGTATAAACCAACTGTATATATACAATTATTTTCAATGTCTATATTATCGAAAATAAGAAAAATAATTTTTGTTTTATTAAAGGAAAATATGTGAACAAAATTATGTAAAATAAAAGTAGCTGCATTTCCTTCTGATAGTTATTGGTTATCTATCAAAAATCAGTACGTAATTACATTCAGGTTATCATTATCTGAATGACGTTATAGTATCGATTATTGCTAACCATTTAAGAAGATTACTGGGTTAACAGAGTTTCCAATTGAAAGTTTTGACATGTGTGTTATTTTAAGCTGTAAAAGAAAGAAATAAAATTGAACCATCTTATTTATAACAAGCTAAAGTTCCCGGCGTTGCAGATTTTTAAGAATGTTTGTTTTGATAAAAGAGTTTCAAAACTAATTATACTGCACAAAACAAGCAATAAAAAAAAGTAGCAAAATCATCGGTATTTCAGATCTTCGCTAAATATTAGATCTAGGGACCTAAACCTTTGTAGAAAATCTATCATAAAAAATAGACATACGTCTGTAAATGGGATAGATTTAAAGTAGCAAAAACAAATTCACAGATCTTCATGATGTTAAAATATGCCAATAATTTCCAAATAGGGATTTTTATTATGTTTCAATATTTTTTTTCCAACTCATATGACGTTATACAGGGTGTATCTAAACTACTGGGCAAAACTTTAAGGGGTGATAGTACACATCAAGACAAATAATATTAAATGGGAAACTAAGGGTCCCAAACGTCTTCCGAAGGAGATAGGCGCCATCAAAGTTTAGGGTCCAAAATTTGAAATGATTATAAAAATCGGAAAAGTTGGTGGATTCGTTTGCGGTTTTCACGAAAACTATTCTTTATATCAGTATTGTTTTGAAAATAAATTAAAAAGATAAATTTCAAAAAATGCCGATAGAGGACGCTTTAGATTTTGGAGTAATGAACAACTATTTTTTATTGTTATTTTTTGCTTCCCATTGAATTTTTTTAGAAATTTAGACATAAACTTAAATTTTGAGCTCAAAATCTGTGGTTAGGTGGCGCAAACTGAACTGTGTTCAATGGGAGTGGATAGGTTCAAATTTCAAATGATTATAAAACACAGGAAAATTGGGCAATTGATTTGCGGTTTTCACTAAAATTATTCTTTATGCCAGTATTGTCTTGAAAATAAATTATACAGATAAATTGCAAAAAATGTCGATAGAGGGCGCTTTAGATTTTGGAGTAACGTACAACTATTTTTTACCGTTATTTTTTGCATCTCATTAAATTTTTTTAAAGGTTAGACATAAACTTAAATTTTGTGCTGAAAATCTGAATCGTTGAGAGTGGTTAAGTAGCGCTAACTGAACTTTGTTCAATGGGGGTGGGAAGGTTCAAATTTCAAATGATTATGCAAAACGGAAAAATTGGTCGATTCGTTTGTGGTTTTCTCTAAAACCATTCTTTATGTCAGTATTTCGTTGAAAATAAATTTTAAAGATAAATTTCAAAAAATTCCGTTAGAGGGCGCCTTAAACTTTAGAGTAACCAACAACAATTTTTAACTGTTATTTTTTGTATCTAATTAAATGCTTGCAAAAGCTTAGACTTAAATTTTGAGCTCAAATTCTGAATCGTTGGGAGGGGTTAAGAAGCGCAAACTCAACTGTGTTCAGGAGTTGAAATGTTACCCTGCCCAACCTACGAGCACAGTTCAATTTTTCTCTACTTAATTACGCACAACGATTCAGATTTTGAGCTCAAAATTTAATTCTAAGCTTTTAAAACATTTATTTAGATATAAAAAAAATAACGGTTAAAAATAGTTTTTGGTTACTCTATAGTTTAAGGCTCCCTCTAACGGAATTTTTTTAAATTAATGTTTAAAATTTATTTTCAAGGAAATACTGACTTAAAGAATGGTTTTAGAGAAAGCCGCAAACGAATCGACCAATTTTTCCGTTTTTTATAATCATTTGAAATTTGAACCTCCCCACTCCCATAGTCCAGTTTTGAGCTACCTAACCACTCTCAACGATTCAGATTTTCAGCTCAAAATTTAAGTTTATGTCTAAACTTTTAAAAAAATTAAATGAGATAAAAAAAAAATAACGGTAAAAAGTAGTTGTACGTTACTCCAAAGTCTAAAGCGCCCTCTATCGACATTTTTTTAAATTTATCTGTATAATTTATTTTCAAGTCAATACTGATACAAAGAATAATTTTAGTAAAAACCGCATATCAATTGACCAATTTTTCTGTTTTTTATAATCATTTGAAATTTGAACCTACCCACTCCCATTGAACACGGCTCAGTTTGCGCTACTTAACTACAAATTTTGAGCTCAAAATTTAAGTTTATGTCTAAACTTCTAAAAAATTTTAATGAGATGCAAAAAATAACGGTAAAAAATAATTGTTCATTACTCCAAAGTCTAAAGCGCCCTCTATCGGCATTTTTTGAAATTTATCTTTATAATTTTTTTTTCAAGACAATACTGACATAAAGAATAGTTTTCGTGAAAACCGCTAACGAATCCACCAATTTTTCCGATTTTTATAATCATTTCAAATTTTGGACTCTAAACTTTGATGGCGCCTATCTCCTTCGGAAGACATTTGGGACCCTTATTTTCCCATTTAATATTATTTGTCTTGATGTGTACTATCACCCCTTAAAGTTTTGCCCAGTAGTTTAGATACACCCTGTATATTTACTTACTGATCTCCAGTAGGTTTCTACATATGACATAATATTAGTGCTCGTGGTGGTATACGTATTTTAGTTATACGTTTGAACGATATACGTATAATACGTTTTTCTGAAATATAGATGCCTTAAAATATAAATTTAATCGTATCCGGATACAGATATGGGTACGTCAGTTAAAATTATGTTTGAATGGACGTATATTTACAGTACATGTATATTTTAAATATCGTATTTTTTTAAATAATAGATTTCGTCTTTCTTATGTAATTGAATGGAAAATAAGCTGTAAATCGGTGTCGTTACTATAGCAATTTGCATATTAAGTTTGATACATAAGATCTTGCTATTTTTATCTTTAAACAGTTAAATTAATTTTTCTTCTATTTTTCATTAAATTAAGTGATAAAATAATGAATAACTTTATTTGGACAGTTTAAATTGTTTTATTAATAAACTAGCAAACGCCGCAGCTTTGTTCGCATAATAGTTGAAATATGAAAAATGATATTTGTATATCTAATTTTTATTGTAACAAAATACACTTTTAAGAATAATTTTTTAAAAATAACATTTAAGCCGTAGTTTAAACTGCACTAAATCATTGCACTGCATTATACAGAAAAGAGATGACATAAATGAGAAGAAAGAAAGCTTATTCTAAATAAATAATAATTTAGAAAACGTTTTGAAACTGCTCAATATATATGTTTTTCAGTATTAATTTGAAATTTTGAATTTTTTAGAAACCATCTTCTTAGAACATATTTACATCTTAAAATTAACTATTGTGACGAATTCCAAGGTTCTTTTTTAACGTTTACCATCTGTCTAGGCTAGTGACATCAGAATAAAATTCCTGAGTCATAGTAAGGACTGCCACAATTAATTTGCAAACGTTAAATTTGATATCGATTAGATATATTCTATTCTTCCATAGAAATGTAATTTTTAAAAAAATTAAACACTTTTAAGAACGTTTATTGCTTTTTCCAGCACTAGGTGATAGTGGCACCGGCTTAAAATGTAGTCTGTGTAGGATCACAGATTGTCATCATTGATTCGCAACCCTTATCTTTATCACCGGTTTATTGTATCCCGAAATTGCATAGAAATCGTAATTTAGCAATTTTTTAGAACGCTTTTTGGTAGTTTCCCATCGTTTTACAACTTTTAAATTTCGAATTTACTTTTGAATGTTCTTAGAGGTCAATTATATGCCATTGAAAAATTTTCTAGCCTCTTTAGTATCACAGCAGTCACAAATTAGAAATTTTTTTTACTCTTGCAATTCTCGTGTGGAAGGGAAAGCACATAAAATATAGCGTATATATTACGAGGGAGATTCTGAAAATAAGTGTCCCGTGGTGACTGCGGACAGAGGTGTGTATGAAAAACAAAACATATAAAGAAACATTAAGGATAAGATGTAAATTTACTTTTTTCTACATAAGTGTCAAGTGAGTTGAGATATATGCCGTATCCCTTTATAAGCTTGAAAAAGACCTCGAGAAAAAAAGGGCTTTGTTTATGAAAGAAGCTATGAAGCTTGTGTGATTTCGGCATTGCTTCCAAAGCTGTAGTTAAGCATTGCTTTAGTCTCTAGTGGCCGTGCACGCCCGTCCAGGTCTCGGTCTGTCCAACACTTGTAGATGTCTCTCTGTAGATGTCGATGGGCCAGATGAAATTTCGGAACAAAAAGGTGTGGAGATAGTGTTACTAATTCATTTGGGGAGGGGGGGAGCATTATATCTCGGAAACTCATCAAAAATCCAGTTTCGTAATTCCAGAAGAAAATTCGATGCCAAATGATCATGTGCTTTCATTTGTTTTTTTTTTTTTTTTTTATAATAGCTACACGTTTATCCGCAATCATTCATTTATATTTCTATAAAATTCGGTGAAAAAAAGGTTTTATACATTGATTGATATATTTGTTTCCTTTCAGCTACCTGATACAAATTAAATAAAAGCAGAAAAAATAAGTCACACAAATATTTTTTAAACACATTTTTGTAAAGAGAAGTGTTGTATCATGTGTAAAGTAAGTTTCTAATAAATTAAAAATCATTTAGTTGAAAAACAAAAACGAAATAAAATTAAAATTCACCTTGTTTTATAGCAGACACTTTTACACAGCACATGTTTTATTTTCAAAATTTTTCACTCGTCATGATAAAATGACAACTAAAAGATATAGTAATCTCAGGCTATTTTCCTTTTACTTTTATTGGAAAATATGTACTCGTTTGCCATAATTATAAAAATAGTGTTTAAAATTGCAAAGAAATTAATAACTGAAAAAGCAAATTAAGATACAATTTTCAGACAAATTGCATTTAAAAGTGCATTTTTTCTCTGTACGGTAGTATGATAATTGAAATTGTGCGATGTTTAGAAGTTTAAGAATTTGTAGTAGCAAATAATGTAAAACTGGAATTTCATTTCAAATTTTAGAGTGATGCCCTTCGCAAAACGACGTATGCGTTACGCACAGATACATTTGGCCTTTATAATTGGGTCTTTATATAGATAGATAGATACGCAGATAGATCGTGTTTCGTGCATCTGTCTGTCCGTTTGTCCGCATGTAACAGCGCAAAAACTAATAAAACCGAATGTCTTTAAATTAAAAATATATAATTTTTGCGTAATTTTGTCGAGTCATTTGCAATTTTATGAAAATCGTATGTATAGTTCGATTATAAGGACAGTATTCCGTTATATTACGGCTAATGGGAAAAATAGTTTCAAATGCATATTAATGATGTGACACTCTTTCGAACGTAATGAAATTAATATGCACCTCTGAAGTACAATTAAATATGCATTCTTTTTAATATGCGGTGCAAATAATAATTGTTACTAATTTACAGGACCACTCATAAGAGTATTCCATTACACAAAGCTATAGGATAAATTTTGTTTAAGGCATATTTTAATTAGAACAATCTATTTCACATTTTATGAAATTGATTTACGTTGCTGAGATTTATAAGAAATTATATCCTGTGCAATAGAAAGCACATAGTATACAAGAACATACAGAAGATTTTGGATACAATACTGTATCCGAAGTGCTGTATATTAGAGATGATTGCTGGAAGTTCATTTTTGGTTGGGATATGAATTTTTAAGTAAGTTATTGCATTTTACGTTTTGTGTATAATTGCCGCAAGTCATATACGGGGTTACACAAAAGAATATGTAAGGAATACTGCGTTTGGTCGGAAACAAATTAGAAGTTGTTTTAAAATAAATTATGGATTTTTAAGCTGAACCACATTGTGTATACTACGATATCTTTGTAGGACATAGACAAAATGATATACAAGGCCACAAAAGTAAATGGATGCATGTTCGTCTATGGTACGCTTATGATTCGTCAGGCTACGGAATCATGTTTAACACGAAAGTCAGTTTTAAAATAAGAATAAAGCAAATTTAGGGTTAGAAAACATAGATTAACATAAGTTTTGCGAAATAAATACTGTATTGACTAAAATAATCGCGAATAAAAAGCTTGGAAAACATTTATGTTACGTTATTCCTTCGTTAGAAAACATATGATTAGCTGTTCAACAAGCTATTATAATTTTTATAAACTCGATCACGATAATTTTTTTTACCTTAATATCTCCTTGAATATTTTTGATGAGGCAAAGAAAATAAGGGGGAATGTAATACTGAATTGTAACTTTTTTACATGCGCAGATTATATCGTATTTTAACAAGGATAGCAAGAATAAAAAAAAGCTATAAATTCTATAAGTGATGTAAACACACAAAATTTTAGTAATAGAATTTGACTATCATCGTTTTTAATGAGAAAAGGGTTTTATTTTTATTGCTATGTTTGGAAACATAGCATTTAAAATTGATTTTTAAATGGATTACCTAATGCTTTGTTTGAGAAAAAATTTATGCATAATTAACGTTCGAATCCATGTATTTAATTTACTTCTCTTCCGGAAACAGCTTACAAGGGTTTTTTTCTTCGGATTTAGCAGATTGATTTATTTGGTTTATCAGAAAAATATTTGCTTAAAAAAAAGGTCGAGTATTATTTCATTTTCGAAATTGTTTAGCCTATTCTTAACTGGTATAAACTGGTATAAATCCCTTCAAAATGCATTAGTGTTCTTGTATTTAAAACTTGCGTAAGAATTTTATATAAATACTATATCATGAGACATTGGAACTAAAGAAATAAATAGTGAAAAATTTCTCTGAATTTAAAAGTTTTCTTTTTTAAAAATTCCGATTACAATGCACAATGTTTATTATCACGTGTCCCCATATTCCCGAAATAGGGCGAATAATCCCCAAAAATTGATTCGTTATTATACTTGTTGTTGATATTGTAAATAAAAAAAGACAGACGTCAAAGTCTACGGCTTGTGTTTCATTTATTTTAAATATAAACAGTTGAATTAGATTTGCAAAATATTCTGTATATATAGGACAATTTTTTTTCAGGGACATTTTAGCGACGAGCTAAATATCCTAAATGTGGAGACACTTTTAGGTGATTTACTAACGAAAGCTCATACACCATTTACAAATATTCTCGTAAAATGCTGTCCAAAGCAAATATTGTGTTTATTTTAGCTGTGTTTATTTAATAAATTAGAAATTCCAGCATGATTATTCAAAAAAAAATTTTCTTTAATCTGTTATTTAAGTATGTGTTAAAAATAACTTAAATAGAAAATAAGTATCGTTAACTTTTTCAGATTAAAAGCAATGGCGCTATATTTAGACACTGAGAATATAGACATCTGAATACGAGGTTTGCAGTCCTTTTATAAATTGAAAATTCTGAAAAATCTTTTGTAGATTGGAAAAATTTAAATTGCGTTTAATTTTATGCAATTAAGAAAATTAATTTTTCGAACATTATTACGTTTGGAATCTTAAATGACGAAAAACCGATTGAAACTTCATGAGGATTCGGCCACCAATTTTCATTTCCACTTTTTTTTTTTTTTTAATCTGATAGTTTAATTCTATTTTCACCTTTATTAATCAATATTTTTTACTTTTAGATTATAACAAAACCAAAAACATAAACATGTTTATCTAACTTGATATTTCTGTCTTCATATGCCTCTTTTAGAGCATAGAAAATCTTTAAATTTTTGTGAAAGCGTATGAAAAAAGAGGGTGCTGTAGTGTTAACGAAATATCAGACCCGGGACCTCTCTTTCATTTGACAAGGCTCTCGTAAATAAAATTACTAGAAACATTGCACAAATTAAACAATTTTTAAGTCTAATGTTTTATTATGTGTCATTTTACAATGATTAAAGTTATATATAATAAAACTTACTGTTGAAACAATGTTTTGAACGTATTATAAATACACTTTTAAACTCTCCACAAATGCGAATCGCAAGAGCCAAAATTTATAATATTGACTTTATTTAAAACATTTTTTAATTAATTTGAATTTTTCATCATCAGAATTAAATCGTTGATTTTTGTAAATAAAAATCAACAATCTTCTTAGATTGTTTATCAAATTTCGTATAGAAATCATGTGGTTATTCTTTTTATCATTGTAATATAGACAAAACAGGTAATTAATAAAAATCAATAATATCACAAACCGCCGGGTTTTTTTTTTTTTTTTTTTTTTTTTTTTTTTTTTTTTTTACATTAGCTATAGTTACTAGTGAAATTTTCGTTCATTTAGGTATTTTTCTACTTATTTCGCAACCAAGATTTTCTTTGAAACCAAGAAACTCTTTCTTAGTTACACTATTGCTACTTTCTTACTTTTATAAAGTTGAATGTTCAGTAGGGTGGAGTGAAAAATCGAAAGTTGGAATTTTGATTTTGGATACCAGCCAAAAGTTGCCTTTTTGTACCTCTAATACACATGCAAAATTTCACGAATTTTGAAAAACTTCTTGAGTCCCCTACCAGGCCATTTATATTTTCATTGATTTATACGATAGATTTTTACCATAAATTGTACATCAACAGGATTTTTTGGTAATATCATTTGATATTTTTATATTTAAAATGTATAGTGTAATTCCTTTTATCATTTTCAAACTTTAAATCTTTATTTATTAATATTTGAAACGGTTTATTGAGTTTTAAAAATTGTATGTTGTCATTTTTACAGTCAAAATGAGTACGTATGTAAGCAAATCGAAGTTTACCATTACTAGAAGTTGGTGATTCTTCAAAACTAAATAAAGCTGTTTTGCCAACAATAGCAGAATGCTATAAAGTATTATTATTATACAAAACAATAAATAAAACACATCAGTAATTGTAAAGTATCGTCAAAACCAGAGGTAAAAAACATCCTGAGAGGTAAAAAACATCGAAGGCATCAATTATTGTAGTTTCCCAAAGACGTATTGTTCAAATGATAGACAACAATTTTTCTGAATATCAGAAGCTTATGCATTTCCCCAAAATCAAAGGAAATTATGGAAAATTGGAGATATATGGAAGAACTACAAGTTACTATTATAATCTCTGATTTTAACAGTCAAATGAATTGTATTTGGGCCACATTACACCATCTTTTGGACCAGGAAAGATCATTGCAGAAAGTATTAAAATATTGCACTGAAAAACATTTAAACCTTGGTAAATTTATGGCAATAGGTTGTGACGGAACAACTGTAAAAAGTAAGATAAAAAATCATGCTAATAGATTTTTGAAACTGAGATTTAGTCGTCCGTTTTAGTGGTTAATATGTCAGCTCTCTGCAAACGAATTGCTGCTAGCGATTGTTTATCAAGTCACTGAACTTGATAAACAAAATAAAGGCTCACGAGCGTTTCCTGTTCTAATTGGAAAGCCGTTGGATCAATGTGAACAATAGACAGTTATGGAAATTTAAAAATATCTGCTCCTATCACGCAGAAATGAACTCTGGAGAGTTAAGTGTAGACCAAAATTATCTTTATGACATGTGTCAAACATTTGCATCTGGTTAATGTCCCTCAAATCTGGTAAATCGTAATCCAGCAAGAATGTCGTACTCTAAATGATTGACAACTGCCAATTGATTACTTGGTTTGCAGATTGGAAGTCAGAATTCATCCCAAAATCTGAAGATTATGGCTGAATTTGTAATGAAAGTACATTTGTCTATGTTGTTTCACTTCAAGAAAGAGTCTTCTTGCAACAATAGAGCTCAAAATGTTTTTTTAATCAACAATTAAGTTGTTTTGTTACTTGAGGGAATATTTAAAGAAAATTCTCAATCCCGTTATTCAACAAAACGTATACTTCTGTCATTGAGGTGAAAATTTACAGGAATGATAACTCATAAAAAAAATCATGTTGGAGAATTTGGATTCCGAAGAATATTGAAGATGAAGGATGTTATATGTTCTACAATAAGACAGTTTCATATTCCAATATTCAAATTCAGTGTTACAAACTATATAAACATTAATAACTAGCAATAATGTGAAATCACCTCACATTCTTAAAAGAGTACCAAGAGAGAAACTGGAAATTCTCAGAAAAAAGCGAAAATCCCATCTTTTCAATTGAAAAATTTCCCTGTTAGATTCAAGTATTCGAAAGATGCGTAAACTTAATTGTTGAAGTGCCATTATCTGCTGTAGTAGTAGAATCAAGAGCCGGATATATGTGAGCAAAATAAAATCACGAAAGGTAATACCTAATTTTGATAGCAAAGACCAATATAAATTAGAATGAAATGAAAGATCGTTTTACAATACATCGTATATATTATTTTCATTTAATTATTATATATTCAGAAAACTGCACTTCCTTTATATTTAGAGAACTATCTTTCATGTGCATTCGAAAAATAAAAGTGAAATCAAGTCTAATTATTATGTTTATTGAGTTTTCTCTTCTCCGCGACAATACGATTTACATTTTAGGGTTTTATTCGCTATTCAAAGAATGAAAACGCAACTTTACTTAGATCGTTCACAAGTACTACCTTAAGAAGTCACTTTTGAGGGTTATTTTACTGAAATCAGAAATTTAGTTAAAAAAAGGTGATTAATTTACATTACATTGTGAAATCTTGATTTTCACATAAAACGGCATAATCTTTAAGAGCTGGTAGGGAACTAAAATGAATTCCAAATGAAATGAAAATTTTAACAATATATTCAGTGCGCCAAAAAGCAACATTTTAGACCTATCCAAAGATAAAATTCCAAAAAAATTTTTTTTTGGTCATTTACACTACAGAGTGAAATCTTGATTTTCACATATAAAGAGCATAATCTTTAAGAGCTGGTAGGGGACTAAAGATGAATTCCAAACGAAATGAAATTTTAACCTTATATTCACTGTGCCAAAAGGCAACTTTTTAGACGTATCCGAAGAAAAAATTCCGAAAAAAAATTTTTTTGGTCTTTTTCACTCCACCCTAATGTTCAGTTCATTCAATCATGCAAAGACCGCTTATTTATGCTAATTGACGCACGACTTATCTTTAGTGCAGTTTGATGAAATTAGACATAATCTTGAAACACACTGCTTACTTTAAAACAAATTAGTATCAAATGGAGTTTAAAATACGTGAGTAAAAATCAGTAATTATAAATATCTAACGAAAATCGTTTTTCTCCTGATTATTCGGGTATAAAATTTTAATGAAAAATTTTAGAATCTGCATGATTGTATATACTCTAGAAAATATGTTTTTAAATTATCTGAAAATATTCAGATAATTATACTTGCTTGATGTTATTCGAGAAATATGGATATTCAATTTGTATGAGTATTGTTATTAAATATCATTAAAAGTGTCTCACATGCATTATCATCTCAATTACATTTAAATTTTGACAACTGCCGGGGAATTGAGTTTTCTTGGACGTTTCTTTATGACAAACATGCTTCAATGCCTAAAATATACAGAGTGCTTCATAAATTCGTGCAAATTTTTAAAATCCATAATAAAAGAAGTAATGCTTGAAAAAAATTTCGGTTTGCACGAGTATGATCAAAAAGATTTTGGATTTTTTTTTTTCCATGTGTAATAAAAAATTATCCCAAAAAATAACCGATAGAGGGCGCTCACACGCTATATTGGGTCGTTTTATGCAAATCAAGCAAACGCAATTAGACAATGAAACAAATCACAATAACATGACATTGTGCACTTATTATAAGGTAGTAAAAGTGGCTCAACATGCGAAACTTTCGCGATGCAATATTTGTGGATTTACCATTCTTGTAGAAAAGCTTAACCACCAGCGCTCAATCTGGTAACGACAACAAGCTGCCGATATCGGATGATGAATCCATCTCTTGCTAGGTGTTTTATTGCTAGCCTAATTTGCATAAAATGCCTCACTATTACGTGTGAGCACCCTCTTTCGGTTACTTTTCGAATCATTTTTAGGTGCGTTCGTAATTATGTAAATACGTAGCACCTATAGTTGTCGTTCAGTTTGTCCGTCTGTCTGTCCGCATATAACAGCGCAAAAACTACCCAACCGAAGCGTTGGAAATTTAAAATATGTAATTGTTACATAATTTTGTCGCGTCCTTTCAAATATTATGAAAATCGGATGCATAGATCAATTATAGGGACAATCAAACGGATTCCGTTACATTACGGTCAATGAGGAAAAAAGTTTCAAATGCATTTTAATCGTTTGAAATTAAAAATATGTAATTATTACATAATTTTGTCGTGTCATTTCAAATTTTATGAAAATCGGATGCATAGATCAATTACAGGGACAATCAAAAGTATTCCGTTACATTACGGTCAATGGGTAAAAATGTTTCAAATGTATTTTAATGGTGCTACACTCATTCGAACATAAAAAATGGGTATGCATCTATAAAGCACATATAATCATATACCTTTTGCATACTCTGTGGTGCAAAGAACATTTGTTATTGATTTACAAGGCCGTACAAAAATATTCATTACATAATGGTTTAGGGAGAACATTGTTTGGCGCGCATTTTAATTGTAAATAACTATTTACTATTTTATGAGATTGTTATATAAGAGTGATATTTTTAAAACTCGTTATCGTACGAACGCACCTCATTTGCTACGCTTCACGTGCAATTTCCAACTTGTTTATTATGAATGGAAAAAAAATCTAAAATCCGTCTGATCATACTCGTGCAAACCGAATTTTTTTTTTTCTTTCGAGCATTACTTTTTTTATTACGGATTTTAAAGTTTGCACGAATTTATGACGCACCCAGTATAATGACTTTGACTGTATAAAAAATGTGTAGAACTAAATGCGTGTACTTTATTCTGTTAAAACTGTTTAACATGCTTTTATGCATAAAAAGATTTATTTCTGTAAATCCTCAGACGAATTGTCAAAGACGTTTTAATTTCATACACATTTAAACATCAAACACAATGCATAATATTTTATAAATAAATTCATTTTATCCACTAAAACTAATATATCAGCGAAATATCTGAGATAAACAAAGCCCATTAACAGATTCGTCTGCGCAATGATAATTCCTGCCTCTTCACTGCGAGTATTATCGCATCTAAGTCGCTATTAGACGCTCGCACATTTCAGTAATTGCCGTTAAGACGGGAAGATATATCTTTGTAAGAGAGATCAACGTGGATGATTTATTCCTTTTGCTAGGTTAACTTGCAGTGTGATGTCAAATTTTTATCTTTAGTTTGTTTTCTTATATAAAGTGAATTTTTATTGAATTTTAAGACATTTGCTTATTTACTGGTATTTACGAAAATTCAAAAAGACATGCATAGTGATACAGCTGTAAATCATTAGAAAAATATATTTTTTTTCTAGCAATTATGTACAGATATATATATGTACATATACGCAATTATATACGTATATATATATATGTGTGTGTGTGTGTGTATATATATATATAAATATTTTTATAAATATAACCAAAGTAATTCAGATATTACCATATAATAAACCAATTATATTACGTATGTTAGAGGTATCAGTATGTTATATATGTATAAAATAGCTTAAGTCATGTGTCATGTGACTGTCACAACAGATCCCGGTTGACCGCTTCACCTTTTTATATGCCTGGCAGCCATATTGATAGTTTTTGTCAGCCGGGTGCACATGATAAATCGTCAAATATTATTTCATAGTCATCATTATTATGTCATAGCCATCATTTCATTTAAAGTGCGGAATTTTTACTTAAAACAAATAAATTTAAAACACAAATTTCAGATCTATTTAACATATACATCATTCACATTGTTAAGAAAAGCGTAAATTAAATGGCTGTCATAAACAACTGTAAATTGTGGACTTACTGTTTCGTTTTTTATAAGCTAATTAGCCGTTCTTAATCAATTTTTTTCAATAAAACTGCATAAAAGTTACTTTTTAAGACGATCGTTTGAAAATAAGGTACTATTTGACTATCACGTAAGCCAAATTCGCCAAATTATTTAAATATCTAAACTAATCATCAAAATATGTGATCCAGCAAGGATTGCTTTTCATTACTTTAATGCTACCTGTACCATGGCCAACTAGATCTATAGGCCATCTATTTAAGATTAATGTATGAAGCTTCCCGCCAGAGGACTCTAATACCTTGCCCAAGTTATTCTGACCAATCGTGCAAACCCTGGACCAAAACAATGACCATGAGCACAGAACAGGAATTAGTCTGCCCAATGCTAATTTGGACAGGATTTGTGTCACGTGCTCCAACAAAATGGTTTAGGGTTTGAAGCTGAATCCAGCTTCACTTTTTTGGCGGTTTTTAGCGAAATGCGCAGGCCTTATATGTCTAGTTGGCCATGCCTGTACATGAGTCTGATTCTTAGATAAATGATATACATATACGTAGTACGATTAAAAAATTCAGGGACTGAGGCCATTCTTAATAACGAAAGCAAGTGCCTACTGTAAAACCGCTTGAAATGTTATCTCCCAACCCTCCCCTACACTGTAAGAAATTTGACCCTTTTGCTGCATCCTCACTCTACGGCTTTTATGGACTATCTCGCTTTTGACCCATGAGAATGCTCCATAATAGGGTGGCATATTTCAGATGTGTATATTGCTGGGACGATTACTGTTTCTAAACCAATAGGAGACCGTCATTATCACGGTCAAGTACACGCCCACACAGTTTGATTGACAGGAACTCGTGGACAATTGATCGTGTGTGTTTATTATTTATTTGTACTCGGAGTGTTTGAATTTGTACTCGGTAATTAAAAATTAAAGATACGAAAGAATTTTTTTTTTCAAAATGACTGAATTTTATTTACTTCAATTAGAAATTATACTTCCTCTGATCCTGAAATAAATAAATAAATAAATAAATAAATAAAAATTAAAGTAAGAATTTTGCTTATACGGATATTTTCGCAGAATACTTTTTTTCACATTTGTTTAATATATATATAAATCATTTTGGAACGATATTTAGAATATTAAAAGGGTTTGAAATATTTTTTTAAATGTCTTATTTATTAATAAAAGACAGCCTCCAATAATTTAAAAAAAAAAATCACCAACGGACTCTCGGCCCGCGATGGACTCGAACCCATATCCTCCGGTTTCAAGCTCGACGCTCTAACCATTCAGCCAGTCAGCTCACTTTCATTCGCAACAGATTATCGTTATAATTAGCACCGTCAATTGTCCACGAGTTCCTGTCAATCAAACTGTGTGGGCGTGTACTTGACCGTGATAATGACGCTCTCCTATTGGTTTAGAAACAGTAATCGTCCCAGCAATATACACATCTGAAATATGCAATAGGGTGAAGTAATTGTTTTCTATAAAAGCGGTGGAGTGACGATGCAGCAAAAGGGTCAAATTTTAAAGGTTTTAAAGTGGGGGATGCGTCATTTTTAAGGTGTATTTTGGATAAATTGAGTGAATCCATGGGTGACATGTAAATTTCAAACTATTTTTTGGACCCGTCAAGTTATATATATATCATCGGAAAGTTTTTGTACCTCTCTTTCATTTTACGAATATTTCTCCTCCTGGAGTTGAATTTCAGGGGAGCGATAAGGGGGTGAATTTTTTTCATCGTAACTATTTTGACAATAAACATCTTTTTAGATGTGGAGTTTTTTATGGAGCTCTCCGGTAAATATTTTTTTATTTAATATGAATATTTTAAAGCAGGGGATGAGTCATTTTTAGGTGCATTTTGGGAAAAATGAGTGAACCACGGGTGACATTTTTCTTCTCCACTTCCCAGTTTGACCCCCTTATAGAGGCACTTTTCGAACATCTTTGAAATCATTGCGTTTTTGTCATTTTAGATCAGATTTTTTTACGGAGATTTACGATATATACTTTATTTTATATTATAGGAAAAAAATCATAAGAGGGAGAGCCGAGCATTCCGCAAGGTAGACAATAATTGGGATTCTAAAGGAGGCACTTTTCTGTCTTTTGCTGACATTTCTTTCGAGATATATCATTGGAAATCTCTGTGACTACTATTTTATTTTATATACCTCCCGCGCTCCTCCCCTCACTTTGCTCCTGCGGGGGGGGGGACTCTTTTCTAAATTTAACAGACACCCGTCGTGTGTTATATTGTTGGAAAATTTTATGATCATTTGTTCATATTATGCACTTTTATTGCTCGTCCACCAGTTTGCCCTTCGCGGGGTTCGTTTAATATATTCCAGTATAATGGAGAAATAATAGAACTTATCTCAAATGATGTATAAAAATCAATAAAAGATTTTGATCACATTTACTACCTTTTTAGTGCATGTTTTTGCACTGGGGGTGCTTTTGATTGTTTTTTCTTTGGCCATTTTGCTACTAATTGCCGAAAAATTCTAATTTTTGATATTTAAACTCCCCTTACCTTTTCATACCTACTCGCGACTTTTCAACTTTTTGCAACCAGCGAACGCTGTTTCGTGACATTTCTACTATTGTGGTTCCACTATAGCCTTCTTTCAGTTTGTTGTTATTTTTTAAATCCTTCGTTTTCAGTTAGCATGTATTTATAAAATTGTGCTTTTTAAACATGTAATTAAAAAGATTTTAATAATCGATTGTAAAACATCTCGATTGTAGGTTCTCGAAATTAATCGATAACTTTATCGATTGTATTTTTATACGATTACGGTTTTTATCGATTGATAAATTTTCGAAAATCGCCCATCACTAATTACAACCATTAAATACTGATTTTTTTTCCAAAATGACCTAAAATAGAATAAATTTGATTCCACGCGACAAATACGTATACAGTATTAAGAGGGATCTTTACAAAAGCGCTTGAAATTTTGGCTTTTTGCAAGAATATGTCTAAAAATTAACACAAGCTTTTTCTTGCAGCATTTTGAAACAAAATTTAAAACTGCCATAACAGCAAACAAGTAATCTTCATTGCTTATCGTAGTTTAAAACTTTTATTAAAATATAAATGCATTTATTAAAATATCTATTACGTGTAGAAGTGTTATATTCCCATAACCACCTTTTAGAATTATTATATTGGCATGACTCAAAGAAAATTCAAAGTAAGATGTACAGAACACATTGCAGACATAAAATTTAATAGAGGTAAAACCGCATTATCAAGGCTAAATGAAATAGAAAACATAGATATTTTGTTTAATGAAAGTAGATTAATTTATAGGTCAGATTTTTATTTGCAACTTTTTATTAGAGAGAGTATTGAAATTTACGTCAGAATCTCAATGGTCTGCAATGATTCCTTGTCATTTCAAATCCCTAATATTTGGATTGAATTGTTAAATAATTTAAAAATTAAGCAACGTGATACATAATTAAAATATAACGCGCGTGATTTTTATTTTTAAAATTTTAAAATTTGATTTGTAATAGTTTATTGTCATTTTCCATCTTTGTGTTTATGTGTATTTTGTTTTTCTGATGATGATTGAGTAAATTCAATCGAAACATGTAAAAATTATTAAGATCTTTTAATATGTTTTTATTAGTATTTGACGTCCTTTATAGCAATTAAATATTTTAATGCATATTTTTGAAATGTTTTTAATGGACGTATATGAAAACTTCTATTTATAATTAATGTCTTCCGTGTATCGCTGTGCATAGTTTGATTTGAAGCAGAACATTTTAAAAGACGAAACTTACTCGCCAACCTTAAATATTTACGGAAATTTTTGCGCCCTGGATTAGAGTATTGACTTGTTAAGACATAAATTAAGTGCAGAGACATATGCTAGTGTCAACTCTTTACATCGTTTATCGAATCGTGGGAACAGATTGAGTTACGAGAACTTCTTCAAAGAGTACTCGAAGCACTTTGCGGTTTGAGATTTAAAATTCTATGTTAAGGTCAAGTCTGTAGCTTTTAAAGTGCAATTGAAAAGTATCTTCAAAGTTTGTTCATGGGTGCATTGCTCGCTTTGGTTGACTGATATTTTTAAACAGTGAAGTTTATATTAATAAATAATGAATGTCTCCTTTGAACCAACGCCGTTCAAATCAGTGAATTATGTTGAAAATCTCCGAAGGAAGATTATTAAAGTACATATTCGGTACGGCTGAGATTTCGGCCACATTTTCGACGAAAATGAATTTTTGGTGGAATCCAGATTATGGACCGAAAACGAAAGCAATTCTGAATTTTCGGTCATCTCTTCTTATAACTAATACAAAAAATGCTTTTGAATGCTTTCTTTTTTTTTTAACTAAATTTAAATACCAGTGAATATCGCAAAATTTTCAAGTTTTTAAGCTAAAAAATAAATATATTTTTTAAAATCTGTATTCGAAATAGGCTGACTTTCGGAATAATGGGGTTAGAAATTCGATTTTACTATATTTAACGAATAGTATTGAACATTTTGCGCACCTAAGCTGATATAAATTTTGTTTTCTAAAATAAAACTATGAAAATTTTGCTTTTTAGGCCATAATAAAATTTATAAAAATTTACTAACGATCGTTATGGAAGTTTTCAGCAGTACCTGAACAAATTTTTAGACAATATTTAAATAATGAAGGATATTTTTTTTGTGTGTGAAGTATGTAAATTCACTAAGCTATATAATATAAAGGTGACTGTTTTAACGGAAAATTTTCTGATCAAGAAATTATTATCTTTAACTTAATTTTTATGCACACGAAAAGAATTTAATTATTTTTTATTTGATACTACATTATTAAAATATATTTTTTAAAGATGTCCTTGTATAATAGCGCCAAAAGCTAATATTATGCTTAATTATGAAAAAACAGGGAGGTGGCACTTACGGGTTCTAGGATGAAGGTCTTTGAGTCATCTGAATCACAAACAAATGCTAAGAGCATTTGTTCCATTTATAAATCTTATCGCTGGAAGAAGCATTTAACAACCAATGCCTGATCTAAAATTTGGGATTAAAGTTTTGTAAAGGAAAGACAATATACGTAAAGAAATAAATTGTTCATTAAAAAAATTTGTAGTGTATTTCAGATGCTTTCAAAATGTTGTGGAAGATTTTGGATGTGTTCGCCAGGATATCACCAGGTAGCTTATGGTTTAAAATATACTGTGCAATAAGTATACCGGCGTAATAACATCATCTACTTTCATTATAACCTGGGGTGACTTTTTTCAGTGGCGAAATTACATCCAAAGAATGTTTATTTTATATTTGTTGTTTTAGGCATGAGAGAGCATTATTGTTGTTGTTGAAAACCGAAATGGATAAAGAGAAACTAGTATGTTTTTGTATATACCACTATTTTTTTCGTGTCAAAATAATAACATATCATTTCATTAAACAATTTTATTTTACTTGATAGGTGTAACGAAAAAATTAAAAACAAATATTATTGATATGTTTCGATTCCATTTTTTAAGAACTATAATCATAATAAAACAAAAATAAAAATCCGAATCGTTTCACTGTCAATACATTTTTATTTTTATTTTTATTATGATTATGGTTCTTATAAGATGGAATCGAAACATGTCAATAATAATTGTTTTTAATTTTTCGCTATACCTATCAACTGAAATAAAATTGATTTTTGAAATATTTGTCTGTAAAAAGTACATTTCTTAAAATCTTGTGATTTAAAAATCTAAAAAATTTAATAACTTTTTATGTAAATAACATATCAAATTATTGTTACTGCATCCTGATATCGCAATTAATGATAAGAGCAGTTTATAGAGTTGGTATTTTTCGAATTTTTTGAAATAAATAATTTACATGGCATGTATTTTTTTCATCTTGTTTTATGTTATTTTTTTTATCTTTTTTTTATTCTTTTTCTTTACATGTCATTATTATTCACATAGTTGAGTAATAATGCCAAACGACATTGGTCACGAAATTACGCCACTACATTTTATGAATACAGATATGCTAGAGTATTTTTAGTATACATAGTCTATAAGTTACAGCATTAAATCCTATATTTGCTTTTAAAAAATATCTAAAACTAATCCCTGAAAATTTGTAGAACATTAGCGTAGCGTATTACCCCAGTATACCTTAATTTAAAACATAACAATATATGTAATGTTCTAAAACTTCAGCATCAGATCCTTTTATCTAATATTTAATTTTACTTATTCAAATATTCTTTTTAACATTCAAATAAAATCCAACAACATATGCATACGTTATTAAATTTTTGAAACGAAATACTTCAATTTTTTAATAAAAGTTTCTAACATTTTATTAAAATGAAATAAACAAGCGAGTTCTTAATATTGAAAATTTAATTATTTCAATCTTTCTGCAACGTCTATAAGAATGAATGTAAAACAATAAAATATGTATGCAAAAAAATATTAATCCTCTAAAAAATATATTAATAAAAAACAGACAATTGTGAAATATTTAAGTTCCACATAATAAGTTAAATGCAGAATACATATTAAATGTTTTAGTTCGGGAATGATTTTCCTTGAAACAATTAGAATTTTAGGAATTTTTTTTTCTAAAGTCTTTTCTAAAGTTTCTCTCAGTAGTAATAAACATCAACGAAATTTTTTTTTTTTAATTTTTTCATCTAACTACGAAAAGCATATTTTTTTCTGAACAGGAAATAAAATTTAATTTTAAATCAATATAAAAAGCAAAAAAATTATTTATTTTAATGTTTCTTAAAACAGCTAAAAAATATACATTAATTATACAATTCTTATTTTGCAGTATCTTATAAATATATTTATAATATTCACGCTTTTTTATCATTTATGAAAATATATTATTTCAAACATTTTTAAAAATTTATATTTTGTGTACCAATATTTTTTCGATGCAATTGTATTACAACTTTTATATTTAAATTAAATTGCTTAATATTTACAATAACTTTAACGGTTGAGAAGGAGTTTACAAATATATGTATGTATATCCAAAACCGTGGTAAGTTAGTGTGATTTTATCTTCAACAAACTCTACATGCAATTTGGGTGGGTCTGATTCCCTTTGCATGTGGGGTGATTTCATTTTTAGGGTTCCGTTCATCTGACAAAACCCTATTTGTCTCTGTCCATTGTCTGACTATCACACAGTACGTACACAAAAACCAAATAAGTCAGAAAGTTCAAATTTTGCGTACTTATATCTGAGTAACTCTTGTCACACAACAAATCATAAAATTTTGAAAAAGACGATTATTTTAATTAAAATATCAATTTTAATATCATCAGTTCCATTTTTTGTGTTTTTTCTTATCAAATTGTTGCATGCAAGTTTAAATATATATAAAAATTATTTCTTTTTTTACTCATTAATTTTAAAAGAAATGAAATATTTTTGTAGCCTCAATTACAAAATTGGTATTAGAAACTAAAAAAAATTAATATCTCATAAATAAATTGAGGTGCAGCTTTTAAACAAATTGCATTTAAAAGTATATTTCTTTTCCTATATGTAGGTGTAAAAATGGAAAATGTGCAATATTTAGAAGCTTAAAAAGTTGCAATAGCGTAAATTTCAAAACTGAAATTTCATTTCTTCTAATTGTTGCACGAAAGTTTAAATAAAATTATTTTGTTTGTAACATAAATTAAGGGATTAAATAGATCACATAAAAAACGGGCTTATTTGTTTTTATTTCATTATATTAAGTCATATTTATCATCAATTTTAACTCGCGAAATAAAATATTTTTTATTTATTAAATTATTATTCATTTAAATTACTAGCCACCTCTGGTGATGAGTTTGGTCTATTTTAAAGTTATGCTAGGCTTTGAGACATTTTACTTTTGTTCATATTTTTTTTTTTTTTTTTTTTTTTTTTTTTACTTGCGTATCTTTACCTGCAGATTCTGATGGAGATATCAACAAATCTATGCAATCAAAACAGCATTTAGGTGTGGGGGGGGGAATCAATATTCGCGTCTGGTTGGTGCAATTGGCGAAGACATTCCAAAATGGCGCCGAAAAACCATTTTCTTTTCTTAATTTAATGATAGAGTTTTTTGAATTAAATATTAAACGAAACCCTGTATGCGATCTGCAATCACAGTTACCTACTTGTTTATTGTGATCCGAGTTCAGGTTGAATTCAAATTGAAACGATTTTACCAAAAAAATAGTATAATTTTTTGGGAAATTCGAAATTACATACTTGAATAATAATAAGTTAATTTTAATGATAATTTTACAAAATAAATGACAAAGTTGATCTAAAAGATATAATTGTAGATTGTTCTATTAATTTTCTTACATTTCTTATTCGAAGTCAGGTTTCCAGTTGACGAATCTTTTTACCGGATTTGATTTAGAAAATTGTCCGACATTCGTAAGACTCTAATTCGGTTACATTATTTATATTTATTTCTACCAGTATTTACGAATAGGCGGTAATGTATTTGCATTTACTGCTGAGATTTTAATAAGAATTCAATGTGTTACACATATTCAGCATACTAAAACTCCACTTAAAGTTAAAACGTATAAAATAAATGCAACGCACACTCAACAATAACTATCAATCTAATTATTTTTTTGTGTTTTCAAAAATTTTTAATTCGAAATAGGTCGACATTTTAACAAATTCCATGCAGTATTCATAGATTACAGTTTATCGGAATAATTTTACTAAGGGTAACTAATAAATTTACAACTGGTAACAAAAAAAAACCTTTTTAATATAAAGCATATTCTGCATCTTTTCAATAGTATACTTTAAGTGTTTTTCTACATAAATATTTTTTTCTTTGTGAAACACTGTTATAAAAAATTGGCGTAACTGTCGCTTATATCACTTACAAGAGAATCCATTTGGACAGAATTTAAGATAAAACTACCAATTTGTTTAAAACAATATTTAATTAGTCAATGCAGTGAATGGGGGAAAACCCAGTTAAAAATTATCAACTTTACTTTTCAGTATACATGAGCAATAATGGCTTATACAATTGTATTTATAAGAAACACAGGTACGAGAATATCACTAAATGCATTGCAACCACTTCACAAAATACGTCAATGCGACTAGATTGGCACAACTTTGGGGCCCCGAATTATTTTTATGTGATGTACTGATGTAAGCACTTTCCAACAAGCATGTTTTTATCATTTAGAACGTCAATTCCACTTTTGATACAGGACAAGCATCTCGACAATTTCTACCAAATTTCAGTAACACTTGAAAAGATTCTTTCTTGAACTACTAGAACGACAATTTCCTCAATAAAAACTATTGTCAGTGGATCATTATTCATCAGTTTAATGAAGTAATGAAAGTACACATTCATATAGACACTATACTAATGTTGCTGTACAATTACCTGGAGTCGCTGCGCCCGCACTCTACCTCTTCCCGTAGAGTCCATTTGTGCGGATCTCTAATACCGCCCGATCCAAGACTAGGATACAGAACTATCTCAATAATCAAGATGACTTGCCTGATCTCTCCTTGCTTTACTTTATGGGTGCGTAGAAAAACAAACACAATCACATTTAGGGATTCAGGGAGATTCAACGACGCTGTTAAAAAAATTTCGTTTATTGACAGGTTGTCTTCCGGGAAATTTGATCAAAAATTTTCCATTTTGTTAGAAAAACGGAATATCTCCGTATTTCTGTTGCCTTTTTAAAATTACAGAGTTTCGAATGCGCAGTTATTGCTGTAAAAATCTATCATCCAATGAGAATGCTATATTTTTTATCGCTATGCATGCGCTCCATGCGCTTCGCAGTTCTGCTGCAAACCTTTTACAATTTTTTTTAAATTTTGCATGCCTTAGAAAATATAAAAATAGCAGAATAGGTTAGTTCACATCCAAAAATTAAGAAAAGCAGGAGAGCATGCATACACTGTAAAAAAATGCTGCAATAAAAAATAATTTTACTGTAGCAGAGGTTCCAGAAAATGCCCGTAAAAAACGAACTTTATTCCTAAATAAACGGACTTTGTCATTACATTAACAGTTTTTTGCCCGTAAAACACAAAAAATACAGAAGTTGACCGTTTATGTACAAAAAGGTGGCATTTTTCGTAAATTTACAATGTTTTTTTAACAGTGTACATACAATTTTTATTATCCAAGATTTTCCTCATGCGTGAGTAGCTGGGAACTGGCGTACAAATTGTGATTAACAGATAGAAAAAAAGATCTTAAGCGTTAAGCCTAAAAATTTTGAGTCGAAATTTGCAAGTTTGTTAAGAGTGATGTATATGTCTGTGATTGTCAACTATGGCAATTTGAAGAATCTTTTAATTTAAAATTCACAACAGAATTTTGAAACTTTGCAATGCGCCTAGGGGCAATATTTAAGGAGATAGCCTATTGTTTCGATAATTATGACTCACCCTGTATATTAACCAATTTCGATGTATACGGTACATATCAAATTCACGACAGCGTTCATTTTTTAGTTTCATACATCATTTTGTTTTCAAATAGCGGGCATTTTAAGATAACCGCACATTTAGCAACGAAGCATAAATCGATTTAAATGAAACCAACTTCGATACCTGCATACAGTCACAGCAAAAAAAATATTGACACTCTGCGATTTTAGACGTTTTGTTGAACGTCTAAAATCGTTTATAAAGAATTATTCTGAAATTTCAGGTGTGTAAACAAAATAGTACAGGTTATATATTCTCGCGAAGATTTCCCTCCGAAATCCCATGGGGGACCGTTAGCAAATTTTAAAAAGTACGAAGATCTTTTGGATAACCCTGTCAAAATTAATGTAGCAAAAGCGTTCAAACTGCAAATTATGGTTAAGAGGTTTATTATAATAAACTGTGTTCATTTTTATGAATATAGCATGTATACTTGTAGAAAAAATAATTTTTTTATAAAAAACGGTGCAAAATTTTGCCAAGTTTTTTGCTTATAATTTGCAGAGTTTTTAATAAAAAACAACGTTCTTTTCAGAAAATATGACAATCAACATTGTACATAACAGCCTGTAATCAAAATTAAAAAAATATTAATATTTGTACGAAAAATGAAAACATTAAAAGCTGTATCCAAAAGTAGTACGTGCAATATTGTGTAGACACTAATCATTGGAATACGGATAGAGCCCCTTATCTTTTTGTTTCATTTAGGGAATATCGGATTTTGATATTATTCTTTCAACGATATTTTGCAGAATTTTCAAGCTATGATTTTGAAACTTTAACAAAAGTTGCTCTATACATTTAGCTAACACAATATGCAAATGAAATTTTTATAGAGTTGACGCCTGTGCAGTAAAAATTTATTTAGTAAACCTGTTCATTTTTCGTACAAATATTAATATTTTTTAATTTTGATTACAGGCTGTTATGTACAATGTTGATTGTCATATTTTCTGAAAAGAACATTGTTTTTTATTAAAAACTCTGCAAATTATCAGCAAAAAACTTGGCAAAATTTTGGACCGTTTTTATAAATTAGTATGTATTTAGTATGTAATTAGTAAGTACATACTAAAGTTACTAATTAGTGTGTAATTAGTAATCTCTTAATTATAATCTGTAGTTTGAACGCTTTTGCTACATTAGTTTTGACAGGGTTATCCAAAAGATCTTCGTTCTTTTTTAATTTGTTGACGGTCTGCTAAGGGATATCGGGGGAAAATCTTCGCGAAAATATATAGCTTAGTACTATTTTGTTTACACGCCTGAAATTTCAGAATAATTCCTTGTCTATATTTCTAGATATTCAAGTGTCAAGATTTTTTTTTTTCTGTGACTGTATATCGATATATTCTGTGACTAATTTCTCATTTATATTTAATAGAGACAAAAATTGACGCAAATGGATAATCTGCTCCACTGATTCTATCTTCATATAGTTGAGTAAAAAATGCTGGGTTTCTAAAAATGAGGAGAATGAAAGATACCTTTTCCTCTGGACACAGATCGGGAAGACTTTTTTTGAAATTCAATCTGTTGTGGTATTTCTTGTGCGTGTTGAAGTAAATGAAGTAATTTTCAAAATGCATATGTTCAAATGTAATGATCATCCGAGAAATAATGCGTTAATTATTCATTTTGAAAGTAACCTCACAATTTTTTGACGCAGTGAATATATTAAGTTACATTGAAAACCTAATGAGATATTTTAAAAAAATTAATTACACGAAAAAATTTAACTTTAAATAAAAGTATAAGAATCAACATAAATAATTTACTTTACAATTATTTTGATGTTTTATTAGTTGGGCGTAAATAAAATATTCATCAGGTACTGAATTTAAAAATCATAAAACCACTAACTGTAAATTTATTAACAATTTTCAAAGTTCTTTAATCTACATTATTTTGAATCTTTAATGAATTGAAATTCTATATTTTATCTAATACTTATAAAACAAATTATTTTTGTAACTGTATCATATTTTTAACATTTTCCCCAAAAAAATATTAAATGTACATATAAGACATATTTCGATTTAATAATGATTGCAGTAATACAATATTTTCTTTCTTTACTTATGTATATAGATGTATGTGCATTTTTATATTCATTATCGATGTAAACTTTTCGTTTTCAAAAATAAAAAATGAAAAAATGGAAAAACTAAAAATGTTTGTTTGAAATACTGTAAATATTTAAAAGATAGTTTCCTAAATAGTTTTCTGGCATAAACATTTATTACAGAACTTTATTTTTCTCTCGCGTAACGAATATTAATGAAAAATTTAAAACTCTATTCGATATTTCTTTTAAAACAATTAAAACATTCTAAATTTTCTTAATGAAATCGCTTGAATGTTGTATCTTTTATAATGCCTTATTAATATGCAAGATTTTTCTGTTTATTTAGTAGAGTTTCGAAATTCATTATTAAAACAATAAAAAAAAACCATCCATGAATATCTCAGCAAGCAAGTGCCTTTTTTGTAATAAGTATTTATTGATGGTTATAAAGTTTGTTACAGGTAAAGAATAATTCATGCAATTCCTTAAACTCTTTTGAAACAACATTTTATTAGCTTCACATAGTCATAAATAATAATACCATTTAATGTTTAGTAAAAAACATCAAATGAATAAATTATTGTTTTTACAAATTCTTATCAAAAGTTTATCTATAAAAAATAAATATTGTCTTTAATCATAATCTTTTTTCGATAAAATCTCATGAAATTTATTAACTTTTTCCCAAAAATTTTTTAACTTTTACTCGTTAAACTATTCAAAACAAAAACTTTTTTCATAAACATTGCTTATACGCTCCATTTACAAATTTTAATAATAACAAAGGTTAACATTTTTCAATTTTAGATTTTTGAAATAATTTTTTTTAACTACCATGTTGTTAAAAATTATGCATTTACTAACGCGTAAGAAAAATGTTTATAATAAACTGGATAGATTTTATTTTCGCATTTATTTAATATTTTTTATTGTAAAAATTTTTTTATTAAGATACTTGAAAATTGTATAATGGCTTTCTAATTCTTTTTATTAATCAATATGTTTTTACCTTTACATATAATTTTGCGTAAAAATGGAAGATGGAGGTGTGGGTACGTTTTTACTCTTTTATCATTACAAAAAAAAAAAAAAGTACTGAATTCGTGAAAAATTCCAACTTCCGGTTATTGACGGATTTGTACGTTTTAAAAGGTATTGAACATGATTTGATGGTTTTAAAAATGTCTGTCTGTGAGTCTGTATGTCTTTCTGTCAATCTATAAGCCTGTATGTGTCAAAAATTTTGTGGATGCTCTATCTCAAGAACTAACGCATGGAATTTTAAAAAACTTTAGATTCTGTTAAACTTTGATATAAACTTAACCTGATTAGTTTTTGGTGCATATCGTTCAACTGCTGTCACTGCTATGCTACATTATTAAAAATTTCTACAATAGCCCTCTTTCAAAAAGTATTGGACGAATTTTCATAAAACTTTAGATTCAGTCAGTACTTGATATAATTTGTTGCTGATTACGTTTTCGTGGAAATCGCTCAATAGGTGGTGCTGCTATGCTGCATTATTCGTCATTATTAGAATAGTTCCAACTCAAAAGTTTACGCACGAACTTTCATCACATTTCAAAATCACTCAGTCCCTGATAGATTGGTGTTGTTTTGTTTTTGGTATACGCTGCCCTACAGGAGGCGCCGTTATACTGTTTTTGCACAATTTCACAATGGCTGTATCACAAGAACTAATGCATGAATTTTCATCAAACTTCAGATTCTGTTAGTACGTAACAAAAATTGATCCTGATTAGCTTTTGATGTACATCACCAAACAGGTTGCTCTGTTATGCATATATTTACAAGATTTCCACATTAACTCTATCTCAGAAACAAATACACAGATTATCATCAAACTTTAGATTCAATTAGAAGTTTACATAAGATGTTTCTGACTAGATTTTGGTTTAAATCACGCAAACGGTGGCACTGCTATGCTGCATTTATCAGGGAATATTTGAATGTAAACTGTAAAAAAAAAAAAAAAAAAAAAAAAAAAAAAAAAAAAAAAAAAAAAAAAATCTGTAAAGGAAGTACACTTTATCTAGGAAACTGGGATTCCAAGAACTTTTCTTGTAACGGTAACAACAAAAACTCAACTTTTAGAATCGGTTACATGGACTTTTCCTGTTATTGTTACATGAAAAGTTCTTGGAATCGCTGTTTCCTAGAAAATGTTTAGTACCTTTACAGATTTTTTTTATAGTGTATGAGATAGAAGACTGTTTTGGAAACAAGACATCTGACTAATTATTAGGTGGCGACCGAGTTCAGTGCAAGTGAACCAGGCCGCTGAAATATAAATTAAGGAAACGCTAATATGGATTTTATAGCTAAAAAATGCCATAATGATGCCGCATTTTCAACTGAAATTTCTAATACCATGAGAAGAAGAATTTATCTTTAAAATGAAACAAACACAGGGGGGAAAAATATATCGCATTCACCAAGAATGAACAATTAGTCATTTTCAGAATACCGAAACAAGAAAAATAGATTTATACTATACAAATAGAGTAAATAACTGAGATAAATAGATAAAGTAATCTAGAATTTCTAGTATCTTGTTTTGTAAGTGACGAAACGATAATGAATTGTTTCTGTAGTGTGAAATTATCACTCTATTTCTGAAATGGTTTTTTAAACTAGAGTTATTGTTATTAAAACTAACCTCTTTTATTCGCATTGTGTTCATGTTAAAGTAAATTTGACCACTTGGATATAGGAAAATGGTCTTGAATCGCAGTACGAGACTCTAAAACTCTCTAATAAAGGCAACTAAAATGTATAGAAATAACATGGAACTATTTTTTTCTAGAGCCACAATTTAGGTTCTAGATGAAAAAATCATATTTTTTTCTCGGTGAGTTTTAATTGGTTTTCTTTTTACTGTATTTGATGAAGAAAGTTAAGTGTCATGCTGATGATAATCTATCCTTTCACAGCCTTTTCAAAGAACTCTGCTATGAATTGTATACAAAACATTTCTTAAAATCCATTTTACTGGGAAAGAGAAATTGTTAGAAATGTTATATGAAAAGTCATACAATTCGTATAATTACAAATAATCCAATATCTGCAGTTTTTACTACAGCTGCTCAAATATTTTATGTATCCACAACATTTGAACTACGTTATACTAATTTCATTTCAAGAGTTTGACAACCCCATTATATAAAATGCCTAAATATATGTTTGATTTAGCTATGGATGTCTACAAACAAGAAAAAAATATTATTGTAACTTAATATATTATGCTTTATTTTTTGTATGTGGTGCTTAATAATTCTCTCTTTACTTATCCCTTAATTTTTAAGGGCAACGTAAAAGTTACAGAATTCGCGCAGCTCACAAATTTCGTAATCTTTTTTGTTTTTTTTTACCTAATATTTTATTGAAAAAAAAAACACCTAGACTATACTTTAACTATATTGTAAAATGTATGTAGATGACCATATTTTAAAATGTATGTAGATTTAAAAAAATGAAGTAAATAAATGCTCAATATTTTAGCTTATTCGAACTGAGAAAACTTGGCGCACTCTGGGAATTAACTGTAATTATATACGAAGATTCTTTCGAAATAATTTTATAAAATAGTATTTAGGAAATAATACCAAAATCGCAAATGTAATTAAGAAAAGAAACTACATATTGGACATAAAGAATTTCATGAATTGGTGCGTTTATTTTAAATAAATTACAGGAAGATTGTAAAGTAATTTCTATTAAGCTGCGCCCTCAAGTGGATAAGCTGTTGTGCAAAATACAATAATTACACAATGAAATATGTCATTTTATCTTATAAACAAAAATAAATAGTACAAAAATTCACCTCTAGTGATAAATATAGTGCTGTTTTAAATTAGAAATAAACTTGTTACCAAAGTTGTTAGCATTCGATGCGTTTGCTCTCACTAATCGATTCTATAAGCTTTTAAGAATTAACCGATACAAGCATTTTGCATAAACAAAGCCTTTACAAACGGAAAAAAATTCATCGACATAAAATTAGGGTTTTATTTAAAGAAGAGTTAGCTAAGAGTTTTATTTAATTAAAGCTTTCGAATTCTAACAGTTGCTGATATAACTGATAGCATTTAAACAAATGTTTATTTGGGAGTCTTTGCAATTTACTGTTAAATTTTACTGCGTGAATCTTCGTGAATTTAAATTTTCGGAAACTATAAAAAATGTCATTTATTGCATGGTTTTGTAAGAACATAAAGAAGGTGGTTACATTAAATCACATTGGTGATTTATAACAAACATTACCTTTCATTATTAAATCAATTTATGTTTAAATTCATTCAGTTTCTTTTTCGACATATGATTTCATTCATCGTAAATATTAAACTTGTAGATCCAAAATATCCTACATTGAGCATCTTTGATATTATATTTCCTCTACTTTAAAAATCAAAACAGTATACTTAATTGTTCATATATAAGAATTCATTTTAAAAATCTTACAATAGGTTGATTGCTTTAAGACTCAGTACAACTCACATATTTTTATGACCACATACTAAACCTGAAAGACATTGAACTTGCAAAATTATTATTTATGTTTTATATTATTATTTTCTCTCAAAGAAAACAATCTTACTTCACCAATAAAATACAAGTGTACACGTAAGATATTATTTTCTTTGTGTGCTTAAAGAAAGCAGATTGATTTATCCGACATCTTTTAGTTACAGTCTCTATTTTGCTTTCACAGTCATAAAATAGAAAAGGAAACTTTTACGGTTCTCAGAAAACAACATAAAATGATAGTTTTTCTCTGATAGTCACTATAAAATGCTTTATGTTCCATACGTTTAGAAAATACTTATTTCTTTATCTGTAGAAAAATGATAATTGAAAATAAAATTTTATGTTTAAAAGTTTTTTATTATTATTCTATTCTAAATCACCCAAAATAAGATTTAATATATTCTAAGGAGTAAAGAATATATGATAAAAGTTTACTAAACTAAATTTTATAACATTTTATACTTTTAAAAATATGCTTGTTTTTGTATAAATATAAATAAACAATTAATTGCTTTTGATTGCAAAAATCATTAACTTTAACTTTTTAAGAGAACTTATTCTTTAGTAAGTCGTATTATTAGGAGTACTCAAATGAAAAGATACGAAGCATCGTAAAAATAAAACTGGTAAAAATTCAAATATGCCGCTTTGGGATCACGTAGACAAATATCGAGTGACGCGACTGGAATATCCGGAGTGGCTGTGCACACGCATGGACGCCCGTCCATGAAGGATGGAGGCAGTTATGTATTCCATACAGTTGAAGGGGCAGTATGTGTGAGGACATCGTGCCTTTCTTATTACAAAATTCGATTAATGAGGAGCAGCCAGGTGTCTCATTAAGGCTGTGTGTTCTGTTGACACCTCGCTGCTCCTCAATCGTCAAATTTTGCAACGGGAAAACCACGATGCATTCACATACAGTGTCGCTACAAGGAACGCATAACTGACTGCTTCTCCCCCCCTTAGTATGAGGGAGCACAACCCTGCCGAACATTCCAATTACGTCTCTAGATGTCTGACTACGTAATCCAAAAGAGGTATTTTACCAGATTCAGTTTTATGAAGTTTTTTACCATTTCACTTGAACATCCGTAATATGTATATATATATATATATATATATATTTGAAATGTGGACTGGTTTTGTTCGAGTTAAAAGTTTTTGTTACCTGTTGGAAATAGAGAGCCGTGCTTATACAGTAAGTTCATCTTTTATGCTAATAGGCAGGTACAGGCGGAAGTGGGGCAATTTCTTGCATTTTATACTGTTATCATTAAGGATTTCATAAATATAAATGATTTTCTTTTTCTTTATATGTTAAGTATGATTTAATTTAAAATACTGAGTGGAATTATTTGATTGTGTTACATCGGTTTATAAGTAAAGCATATGTTGAGATTTTAGACTGCATAAAACATAGACTTGATTTTATTATAGTCAAAGAGAGATTTATTACCTGAGCAATTCTTCTTGTCAGCAGCAATTGTATGTATAAGCAATTGTATGTTTCATAACTTGAATTCCAGTCTTCGAATTTACGATTTCTTCATATCTTGAAAATAGTTATTTTTATGAATTTTGCCTACTGGCAATATTATACCTTTTACGTATGGTTCTTCACACACAAAAAAAATATATATATGATTTAGAGGGATTTAAAGAGGTTTAATAGACTTAGCAAAACGTAAACATTCTTTGAATCAGAACATTCTAAAAACAGTCCCGCAGTCAACTGCAGAATAAAGAATACAATCTAAAAAGATGGATTAGAGATGAATAAATACAAATTATATCTATGAAAAAACATATTATGAATTTTAAAGTACAAATGAATGAGAATTAATGAAATATAATATTAATTAAAGTCAAAATAGTCTCGTTTTATCAAGATCAAAAATTTTGGTGCTGCCATCTACAGTCATTTTTGCGAGTTAGTGTCTTAATTAGTGTCTTTTTACTGAATATTTCCTTTTAGGATTCAACATACTCCGCCCCCGGCAGTAGAGGGGATACCTTTGTAATAGGACGCTTGATGTCACCGTCTGCTGTTTTAATCAGGACGACACGAACTCGATTGTCCTGTCCTGGGAAAGTTTGTAGAATGCGGCCCATTTTTCATCTCATGGGCATGGATCGTTCATGAATTATTACCAAGTCTCCTTCTCGTAGATTAACACTTGGAGTAGTCCATTTAGGACGCTGTTGGAGATGTTGGAGATATTCTCTTGACCATCTATACCAAAATTGGTTCTTGGCCCTTTCAATAAGGCGCCAACGAGCATTTAATGATAGAACTCGCGAATTAGAAGCTTCTGGAATATCAAGGAGCGGTGCTCCAATTAGAAAATGACCTGGAGTTAATGCGCGCGGATCTGATGGATCTGATGACATCGGCGTTAGAGGTCTGGAATTTATACAACTTTCTATTTGGCACAGTAACGTGGATAATTCTTCAAAGTTTAAAATACTTGATTTACATGCCTTTAACAGATGATTTTTTGTAAGCTTTACAGCTGCCTCCCATAGCCCACCAAAGTGCGGCGCATATGGAGGAATGAAATGCCAATTGATTTTTTGGCTCGAAAGAAAATCTTGAATTTCTCTGTCCCTCAAATATTGGAATAACTGCTTTAGTTGATTTGCTAGACCTACGAAATTTTTCCCATTATCTGAATAAATATCAGACGGCAGGCCTCTACGTGCAATAAATCTCTTTAGGGCTGCTAGCAAGGCTTGTACAGACAAGTCTGATACCACTTCCAGATGCACTGCCTTAGTGCACATGCAGACGAATACACATATGTAAGTTTTTATTTTTATCTTACTTCTAGGCAAATTTGGCTTGGTTATGCAGGAGCCGGCAAAATCTATGCCAACCTTGGAAAAAGGACGAATTGGGGTGATTCTGTCAACGGGAAGATCTCCCATCGTTTGTTGACAAGCTTGTGTTTTTAGGCGTTTGCAAAGTACACATTTGTTGAGCTCTTGTCGCACAGTAGAACGACCATCAACAAACCAAAATTGTTGACGTATGATAGAAAGTACTAGCTGTGTACCTGCGTGCATATGTTTCTCATGTACATGCTTTATTAATAGTTTAGTGACAAAGTTATTTTTTGGGAGTAGCATAGGATATTTTCTATCATAGCTTAAAGACTGATGTTGGGACAAACGACCACCTACTCGAATGATATCACTTGAATCTAAAAATACAATGAGTGATAACAGTTTACTATTGCTTGGTAAGGGTTTTCTTTCTTTTAACAACTTAAGCTCTGTGTTGAATTCAGAACCTTGAATTAATTTTACAATGCATTGAATTGAATTAGAGATTTCTTTTGAACTTAGATTTCCAAATTTTTTCGATGTATTATGTCTAGCATTATGAATGAATCTAAGACAATAGGCTGACTCTTGACAGCTTAGAGAATTTCGAAAACTTAAGAAGAAAGTCAGGAGGTGCACTTACTTGTGTTACATTACTGACAGAGTCAATTACTTGATTTAACTCATCTATTGGAGCAGTGAATTTAGGTATTGGGATTTGCTCATTTGACAGCAGCCATGGAGGCCCATGCCACCACAGAGAATGATTAAGAAGCTTTCGTGGAGGAATTCCCCTAGAAGCTACATCTGCAGGATTTAAAGCACCTGGAATAGGATTCCATTCATGGGAAGGCATTAATGCCTGTATTTGACATACTCTGTTAAGTACGAATTGATTTCCCTTTAAAGGTGGTGCTTTTAGCCAACTGAGAACAATTTGGGAATCCGACCACAAATAAATATTGTCAAATTTTACCTTTAATGTGTCAATAATTACAGAACATAACTTAGCTAGCAAAAGAGCCGAACAAAGCTCGATTCTAGGCAATGTTTGAGGTTTAATAGGATTCACCTTAGTTTTTGCAGCAATCAAATTAACAAATACCTTTTCAGGTGTAACCACACGTAAATATATAACAGCAACATACGCTTTATTCGAACCGTCGCAAAAACCATGCAGTTGAATTTGAACAACTGCTTCATTGAATAAATTTATGTATCTAGGAATTTCTAACGATTTCAATAAATGCATTTCAGATGAAAATTCATTTCAAACATGTTGTATGGCATGTGGGATTTTCTCATCCCAAGAAATCTTATCCTTCCAAAGATCTTGCATCATGATTTTTAACTTAATTGTTGTAGGAGCTAGGAAACCCAGAGGGTCAAAGATTGTAGCCACTACAGATAACAAGTCTCGTTTTGTTTGTACATCCTTTAAATCAGCGAACCTAATTTGTAAAATATCTTTCGAAGAGTCCCAAAATAAACCAAGCACTTTAACAGTATCATCTTCCTGAATGACCTTTTTTGAGGAAGCCTTCATTTCATCAGGTAAGTGAGCAATTACATCAGGATCGTTACAGGTCCACTTTCGTAGATTAAAACCTCCACTTTTCATAATTTTAATTAGCTCTGTCACTAAATTCTGAGCGTTTTCTCTTGAGTCGGATCCAGAAAGGAGATCATCAACGTAAATTTCCTCTTGAATAATTTGGCAGGCCTTTTGATTAGATTGTTCATTATCAATGGCCAATTGGCGTAATGTCCTAATGGCCAAAAAAAGGTGCACAGGAAAAACCGTATGTAACGGTCAACAGCCTGTATAATTTGATAGTGTCTTCTAAATTAAATCTCCAAAGAATGCGTTGATAATCAATATGATTCTGATTAACGAGTATTTGTCGAAACATTTTTTCGATATCAGCACTAAAAGCAATTGGATTCATTCTAAACTTTAATAATAAAGGAAATATTTCCGGCTGCAATTTTGGACCTATCTCTAGATAATCGATTAAAGAGCGGCCTGATGAACCAACTGCAGATGCGTCAAATACTACTCTAAGTCGTGTAGTTGAACTATCCTCTTTTAGTACCCCGTGATGCGGAAGATAAAAATGATCCGGATTTGAGATTTCTGAATTTGGTACAAGTTCCATGTGCCCCAAATCGATATATTCTTGCATGAATGCTAAATATTGCTCTCTAAGCAAAGGGTTTTGGTGGAGTTTCTTCTCCAAAAAATAAAACCGCTTTAGAGCTTGAGATTTTGAATCACCGAGGATTGGTTTAGATTTAAACGGCAAGTTTACAACATATCGTCCCGATTCTGTGCGTGAAACGGTTTTAGAATAATTATCTTCAACAAGAGAAATTGGATCAGAACTGGGAACCGACTCAAGTTCCCAGAACTTTTGCAGCTGAGAAGTAATCTGCGTCGTAACATGACAACTAACAGATGAATTTTGGTTTGATTCATTCGAATAAATAATTCCCGATAGTATCCAACCCAGTTTAGAATTAATAGCACTCGGCGATCCTTTAGGTCCTAAAATAGACTCTCCTATTATGATATTAGCAAACAAATCTGCACCTATAAGAAGATCAATGGGACTGGACACATGGAAATTTGGATCCGCAAGATTCAAGCCTTCAATATGTGGCCAAAACGTAGTCGTAATCAGAAAATTTGGTAAGTTTGTTGTTATCTGGTTAACAACTAACGTGTCTAACTGAAAGACTTCATCATTAAAATGGGGAGAGAATGTCAAAGAAACTTCCTGAAGAGATGTTTCTGCAACTAAATTATTTATACCTGAGATTTTATGATTTGTAGGCCTTGATGGAAGACCTAATTTTTGACAACAAGTTTTAGAAAGTAGGCTCTTTTGAGAACCACTATCGATCATCGCCCTGCAAGGAATGAATTTGCCTGATTTGGACTTTACACGTATAATGGCAGTAGCCAACAATGTTTGAGAATTTCCACTAAACGATTGATTAGTAAAACAATTTGATTCATTTAAATTACCTACAGCGTTTGGGGTTGTTACATGATCTTGTTGTCCAATAATTTGTTGTTGTGCAGCGGCAGATTGATCACGATGAAGGAGTGTATGATGTTTCGAATTACAATGTTTACATGTGGTATTTATCAAACAATTAGCAACAAAATGGTTAGAACGCAAACAGTTCGTACATAACTTTTTAGATTTTACTAAATGCCAGCGTTGCTCAACAGATAAATTCTGCATTAATGGGCATCTATGAAGTTGGTGGGGTTCATTACATTTTGGACAAATAATTTTTTGTGATTTATTCACATTATCCGTTACGACAGTGTTCGATACCGATCTTTTTGGAAAATGTTGAGATTTAGGATCAAATTTATTATTAAACTTAGATTCAGTTTTAATAAATTCAACATTACAATTCTGCAGACTACGTGCTTGTTTCTCAAGAAAACTAATTATCATTTCATAAGTTGGAAAACAATCATTATTTAATGATAACTCCCACTGTTTTCGTAAATTATCATCAAATTTCGTTTGAATTAAATAAACTAAAATCAAATCAACAAATTCATTAAATTCAAATTTTAAAGATTTCAAATTTCTGATAACTTCATTGCAAGTGTCCAATAGCTCTAGAATTGATTTTTGCGTAGGTAATTTTAATGATTTAGCATTAATGAATTTTGACAGTAATGAATATGCCAAATTCTTACGATTATCATAGCGATTTACAAGAGTTCCCCACGCTTCTTTATAATTATCACCGGAAATTGAAAATCCCGAAATTAATTTAGCAGGATAATTTTTTACACTCGCTATTAAATAAGAAAATTTTAACTGATCTGATAAATTTTCATTATTATGAATTGCAGTCAGAAATGTTTCCTTAATGGTAATCTAATTGTTGATATCTCCATAAAATATCGGCAACTCAAATTTAGGTAACTTTAAAGCGTTATCCTTAACAGAAATTGAATTATTACTGATTTCATTCCTAATTTCTTGTATTTTTACAACCAAAAATTCCTCGATTTTCACTAAATCGTCAACAACTATGTCCTTCGCTTTTGTAAATGAATCATATAAATCATTAAGACTTTCTTCGGCGATTCCAAAATAAGATTTCTTTAAATCAGCTTCTAAGCTAATTAATTCTTCTTTAAGCTTCTCAGTTAATTTAATATTTTTATTTTCTATTGCTTCAGCTACTTGAATGTTATATCTGTTAATTTCTTTTATAGTGAAATTAAATTTCTGTTCACTTTGTATCTCTACTTTCGTTTTCATTCTGAAGTAATTAACTTTTATAATTAAACTTTAAAAATACGCTAAACGCTGCGGCTAAGGACGGACCAGAAAATTTATTTATGTTGAGATTTTAGACTGCATAAAACATAGACTTGATTTTATTATAGTCAAAGAGAGATTTATTACCTGAGCAATTCTTCTTGTCAGCAGCAATTGTATGTATAAGCAATTGTATGTTTCATAACTTGAATTCCAGTCTTCGAATTTACGATTTCTTCATATCTTGAAAATAGTTATTTATGAATTTTGCCTACTGGCAATATTATACCTTTTACGTATGGTTCTTCACACACACAAAAAAAAATATATGATTTAGAGGGATTTAAAGAGGTTTAATAGACTTAGCAAAACGTAAACATTCTTTGAATCAGAACATTCTAAAAACAGTCCCGCAGTCAACTGCAGAATAAAGAATACAATCTAAAAAGATGGATTAGAGATGAATAAATACAAATTATATCTATGAAAAAACATATTATGAATTTTAAAGTACAAATGAATGAGAATTAATGAAATATAATATTAATTAAAGTCAAAATAGTCTCGTTTTATCAAGATCAAAAGTTTTGGTGCTGCCATCTACAGTCATTTTTGCGAGTTAGTGTCTTTTTACTGAATATTTCCTTTTAGGATTCAACAGCATATTTCTTTAAAATAATCTTTAAAATGACTTTTTAATGTGTCATATTTAATGCAAGACTTTGTCACATTATACGAAACCTGCTGATGAAGCTTTATTTTAATAGTGGGGGGAGTGTTGAAGCCATTCCGCCTGATGAAGAGTGATGGCTTTTGTTATTCAGCGGGTGACTTTTTAATGTTTTTTATGTTGTTTCATATTGTTATTTTAATGTTTACTGATTTATAAAAAATTGTTCATACATTATGCACCTAGTGCTTAGTAAATATTTTCATGGAATTTAGATTGTATATGCATGTTGCAATTATTAAGTGCTGCATTCGCGCCTATGGTAGCAATACTCTACATGCTGAAAGCAAATATATATATATATATGAACACGTTTGTGATTATCATAAATTCATAATTTAAAAAAAAAATTTTAGAAAAATAGCCAATGAATTTTGTAATTTCTCAATAATTCCGTTCTAGATCAGTGTTAATGTTTAATATATCAATTGCATCATTGGTATCTTGATTGTTTTTTTTTTTTTTTTTTTTTTTTTTTTTTTTTTTTTTTTTTTTTTTATTCGAAAACTGTCAGCGTTTGTTAAAACAGCACACTATAGAAAAAAAATAATTATTACCCAAAAATAATGTCATTTCCTCTAGAGAAGTAGTTGCGAAATTTTTCGTTTCTTATGATCCTATTATTTGTTTTTTTTTTTTTTTCAGTTGTAAGCAGCACTCCTTTAACGAACTGAACTTAATATACGTAGTATATTTCACCTGTCTTATAAATACAATTTAATGAACCTATTAGCTTTACAATTTTACAAAACTTTTATTATTCACTCGGACAAATAATATGCTGAGTAGATTACGGCAATTCAACCACATAAATAATATTGCAACCATAAATACATTTATGGTTGCATTATCAACCATAAATACTAGAATTCACCTAAAATTCTTGCTAAACATATTATTTGGTTTTTAACGGATTTTTAATCTTCATGTTGAGATAAAATCCGTTGATTACAGCATTTCTCTCGTTTTTTAATTCACTTTTTACGAGAAGGCTTCTCTAAATCATCTTGCTTTTTTTCTACTCTCCTCTTGTTACGCTTTTTACATTTCGTATGACATCATTTAGCTGTATCTACTAATTAAATTTTTGAGTTCATTATGTTGCATTGTAGAAAATATTTATTACTCCACAATAATGTATAATAATTTATAATGTACAAGTAACATGCGTATTATATATAAAGGGTGAGTTCCGATTCAAAGTTAAAATAATTGTTCAATAAATACAACCCTTGGCAAAAAGTTTCCGATCATTACATCAACACTACCATCTTTTGTAAGAAAAGATTATTTATTCTCACTGCATAAAAATGAAACGACTATTAGCGATAATACATTTTTGTTACATATAATGAACAACAATATGCAATAAAGAAAAATCACCATTCATCAATTTATAAACAGAAAAATTGTGATTGAAATTTAGGCACCAGAGAAAAAATTATCCGATCATGCTTTGATTTGGAAAAAAATAACCGATCACTGTAATTATATATTTCGTAAATCCACCTTTATTTCGAATAACAGTCGAAATTGTTAGTGGACTGGACTCATTAAGATTTTTACACTCATTGGGAGCAACTTCACCCCAGCATTCCCTTATAGCTTTACGTAAGTTCTATGGCATTTGTAATTCATCGAAAATCGATTTTTCTTTTTAATATATTTCACATATTTTCGATGGGATTAAGATCCGGTCTATTGGGCGGTCACATCATGGTTTGAATCGGTATCTTACCTACATTTTGTAGAAATTTCTTCATTGATTTGGTGCGTTGGGGAGCTAATTGTCATCTTGAAATAAGAAGTCATTTTGATTGCCGAGCTATTGATCGATGCTCGGAATAAAGAAATCCACTAAAATGTCAATGTAAACTTCAAAGTTTACAGTACGTAACACCATACACAACTTGCCGACGGCTTGTGATGTAATACAACTCCAAACTGAAAATGCAGGTGAAAATTTAGTTTTCGTATTGATACACTTATCATTGAACTTTTCACCAACTCTCCTCCAAACAAATGTTCCACAGTCATCACTTTTACCGATAGATATACGAAATTCATTGCTAAAAATAACTTTATTTCATGTATCAAATGGCTAGTGCACATGTTTTTTACACCATTGCAGGCGCTCTTTTCTATGCTTCTTTATCATGTAAGATTTTGTTTTCATTTTACAAGATTTAAATCTTGCTACATTTAGATGATTACGTACTGCGGTCGCATGCCTTTACGTTATACTTAGACCATTCGGAATCAAGTTGTTTTGAGGTTGCTCGCCGCTTTTTCTTTGATATTTTCACAAGTTTTCTTTTTCTTTCTAGGTATTGACATTCGTGGTCGTCCACTTCGAGGTAAATTTACCACGCTATTAGTCAACTGATATTTTTTCCAAATATCGCATACTGTACTTTGAGCACAATTTCATAAATCAGCCACTTTCCATTGTGCATTTACTTCTTCTAATAATTAAATCATGCGGATTTTTAAATCGCGAGACAGGTTTTTCACAAGAATAATTTTCCAGCACTTCAGAGCTGCCTTTGATCTCGCAACTGGAAGATTTCTTCTTTTAAATAGGATTCATGTATCATACGCATACGCAGGCACTCTAATCTATCTTCAATATGCAAATTTCAAACTTTTTTCCTCAGTGATCGATTATTATTTTCCAACTTCGATCCTGATCGGATATTTTTTTCTCACGAGGAAACATTTTTTGCCTGCATTATAATTATAAATTATATGATTACAATATTGAATTCACTTTTTATTTATATTTTAACATTCTTTCTTTTATTTGGCATATTGCAAAACATTCCTATGCTCTTGAATCGCGAAGTATACGCTTCAAAATACAAAACTCATAAACTTAATAACAGTGATCAGAAACTTTTTGCCAAGGGTTGTATATATAAATTGAGGCCTACCTTGTGTGGAATCTTCTTTGAAGGATATTGTTTTTCTTCTTTACTAGGACCAGGTTGAATGTTGCTGCAATAATAATAGGTTAATATTTAATTAAATGTACGTTAGTACATTTAATTAAATGTATCTGTAGAACGACTAATGTGTTGACTTCTGGTTTCGGTTGACAACCTTTTAATTTACATAAATTCGAAGAAAATACAGAAGATGTACACGTTCACACTCAAAAGAAGGAAGAGTATCATAAATTTTTATATTTTAAGTTTTTTTAAATAATGAAATTCACGGAGCTTATAGTTTTGCTTCCGGAATAACAGCTTGAGAAAATGCCAACATCTCCCGTGCAGAATCATTTCTGAAGGTAATAACAAGTCTGCAGTAAATGTGACGTCAGTATAATGTTTTTAGGGAAATCATTTTCTTCTTTGGAGAACACTTTTGTAGTGCTGTCATCTCGTGGGACACTTTGGAAACAAACAAATTCTCATAAAGAAAGACTTTTCCAATACCCCCACTTTTGTTTTCAAAGTGCTAGCCTTAGTTGCAGCTGAGATCTCAAAGTTTCAAACTGAGGTTTCGCAAGGGGCTTGTTCATGATATCTGCAACCATTTGCTTTGAAGGACAATAGTGTAGACATGTAGTTCCATTTTCTATCATAGTCTTTACATTATAATACTTGACACTTACATGTTTGCTTTTGGATAGATGTTTTTCAATTTTGAGATTTTTATGCATGGAATATTATATTCATAGATTACGATCGGTAAGGTTTGTGGTAGGTCTAAATCTGTCAACAATGCGAGTAACCACTCCATTTTTTGACAGGTGTTTGAGACAGTAGACCTCTGTAGAGGACAATGCGACACTGGTCTGTTTTCTATTTGACCAGGTCAGTAAGTTGTTGCCAAGTTTAAAGATATTACCGGTAGTTGATTTTCGGTCAGTTTTATCTGATGCCCAATCAGCATCACAATATGCTGTTAAGACGGGCCCTTTATTTTTGTCAATTATTAGTTTAAGATCTTTGGTTGTTTTTAAGTATCGAATAACTTTTTCAACTGCTAACCAATCTGCTTCTCTTGGTTTTTCATTTCTTCTACCTAATATGTTCACACAGACTGATATGTCTGGCCTTGTAATGGTGGAAATATATAAGAGGGCCCCCACTGCTTGTCGATAAATGGTATTATTACTCATTAGTTTACAATCAGGATCCAAATTAAAATAATCCGTATTCATGAGAGTATAAGTTGGTTTAGAATTTACTAAGTTAAATTTCCTAACAATTTCATTAATTTTATTTTCCATATCTAACATTAGACTTCCACTTCTGTTTGTTTGATATTTATCCCCAAATAGTGCGATAGTTTACCTAACGATTTTATTTCATATTCCCTTGAAAATTCTTTGTATATTTCTTCCGTATCCCGTTTCTTTCCTGCTACTAAAATGTCGTCGACATATACTATAATATAAGACATGCTTCCGTTTCTATTTTGTTTGAACAAGCATAAATCTGATGTGCACTGATTAAATCCCATGTTTTTGAGTGTTTGACTAATTTTTAGGTGCCAGGCTCTTGCTGCCTGTTTTAGCCCGTATATAGTTTTATTCAGTTTACACACCTTTTCCTTTTAATCTTCTACCATATATCCCTCGGGTTATGTCATGAATACCTCCTCGTCTAAGTTTCCGGGCAAAAATGCTGTTTTCACATCTAAATGAATTATATCTAAATTTTTATATACAGCAGCATTTAGGAAACTTCTTATTGTGTTGTGTGCCACGACAGGGGCAAAAGTTTCATCATAATCACACCCTAATTTTTGCGAATAACCCTTCGCAACGAGTCTCGCCTTGTAGCGTTCTATTTCTCCGCGTGCATTGCGTTTTGTTTTAAAAGTCCATTTACAACCTATAATACGTTTTCACGGAGGTGGGTCGACTAATTCCCAAGTTTTATTTTCCATAAGTGAATTGATTTCCTCATCTGTTGCTGTTAGCCAATTGTGTTTAATTTTTGAGTCTTTCATATTTTCTATATCTTCCCAAGTTTTGGGTTCCTCAACTTGACACATGTTTGCGCTAATTCCATACCTATCGGGAGGTACTACCGTTTTCTCTTCCCGATCTTCTAAGCTGTATTTGTCTGTGATGTGGAATTGCGTCCGCGTCATGTTTTGCCATCTAATTCAATTTGAACAACTTCGGTAGGGGTCGAAATGTTTTTGGTCTTGTTTAGTGTCATTTTTCACGTTTCCTAAAAATTTTACTGATCTTGATATCGTTACTCTATTATCCCCGATGTATATTCTATATCCCTAGCTCCTGTGGTCATATCCCAAGAAAATGCCTTCAATGGCTTTCTCTTCGAATTTAGCCCTTTTAGATTTTTCTACATAGGCGTATGCCTTGCAGCCAAATGTTTTTATGTGCGACAAATTTGGTTTACGATTATTCCAAAGTTCAAATAGGGTTATATTTTTGTTTGCTTTACTTGGCAGCCTATTTGTTAAATAAGTGGCAGTGAGAATTGCTTCACCCCAAAATTGTCTTGGTAGATTTGCGTCTGACAGCATTGTGCGTGCCATTTCTAAAAGGGTGCGGTTTTTAAGCTATTGCATAGCTTTAATCGCGGGCTTTGAGCGCGGCGACCGAATGTAGAAATTCCGTAACGAGAAAAATGTAGAAATTCCGTAACGAAAAAAAACCTAACACTCGGCTAACGCCGTTTTAGTTCGGTACACATCGGCATGGTATCCTTCGGTAGACTTCGGCAGACATTGACGCGGTATTTGTCAGATATTTAGAGGATCTCAAGTCTCAAACTCATAATTCTTATTTCAGTTACTATAAATCTATAGTTTCAATAATAAAAATTCCTGATAGAATGTGTATAGAAAAGAATCGTCTTAAGATAAAACAAGGTAGGATAATGTAGCTTTTGGTGATTGGAGACACCCCCCCCCCCCAATGGTGAGGATCGAAAAATTTAAAATGCTTATAACTCGCGATCTAGTTTGGTAATTTATTATGAGACAGTGTTAATTTTTGGTGACAGGAGATCCCACACGGTGAGGGTCGAAAAATTTAAAATGCTTATAACTCGCGATCTAATTTTCGTAGCGCGGCCAAATTTTGTTTCGTAATTTATTTTTAGACAGTGTTAATTTTTGGTGACAGGAGACCCCCCCCCCCCACGGTGAGGGTCGAAAAATTTAAAATGCTTATAACTCGCGATCTAATTTTCGTAGCGCGGCCAAATTTTGTTTGGTAATTTATTATGGGACAGTGTTACTTTTGGTGACAGGTGATCCCCCACGTTGAGGGTCGAAAAATTTAAAATGTTTATAACTCGCGATCTAATTTTCGTAGAGCGGCCAAATTTTGTTTGGAGATTTATTATGAAATAGTGTTAATTTTTGGTGACAGGAGACCCCCCCCCCACGGTGAGGGTCGAAAAAGTTAAAATGCTTATAGCTCGCGATCTAATTTTCGTAGCGCGGCCAAATTTTGTTTGGTAATTTATTATGAAACAGTGTTAATTTTTGGTGACAGGAGATCCCCCACGGTGAGGATCGAAAAATTTAAAATGTTTATAACCCGCGATCAATTTTCGTAGCGCGGCCAAATTATGTTTGGTAATTTATTATGGGACAGTGTTACTTTTGGTGACAGGTGATCCCCCACGTTGAGGGTCGAAAAATTTAAAATGTTTATAACTCGCGATCTAATTTTCGTAGAGCGGCCAAATTTTGTTTGGAGATTTATTATGAAATAGTGTCAATTTTTGGTGACAGGAGACCCCCCCCCCCCCACGGTGAGTGTCGAAAAAGTTAAAATGCTTATAACTCGCGATCTAATTTTCGTAGCGCGGCCAAATTTTGTTTGGTAATTTATTATGAGACAGCGTTAATTTTTGGTGACAGGAGATCCCCCACGGTGAGGGTCAAAAAATTTAAAATGTTTATAACTCGCGATCAATTTTCGTAGCGCGGCCAAATTATGTTTGGTAATTTATTATGAGACAGTGTTAATTTTTGGTGACAGGTGATCCCCCACGTTGAGGGTCGAAAAATTTAAAATGTTTATAACTCGCGATCTAATTTTCGTAGAGCGGCCAAATTTTGTTTGGTAATTTATTATGAGACAGTGTTAATTTTTGGTAACAGGAGATCCCTCATGGTGAGGGTCGAAAAATTTAAAATGCTTATAACTCGTTATCTAATTTTCGCAGCGCGGCCAAATTATGTTTGGTAATTTATTATGAGACAGTGAACTCGCGATCTAATATTCGTAGTGCGGCCAAATTTTTTTGGTAATTTATTAGGAGACAGTGTTACTTTTGGTGACAGGAGACCCCTTCCCACGGTGAGGGTCGAAAATTTAAAATGCTTATAACTCGCGATCTAATTTTCGTAGCGCGGCCAAATTTTGTTGGTAATTTATTATGAGACAGTGTTACTTTTGGTGACTGGTGACCCCCCACGTTGAGGGTCGAAAATTTTAAAATGCTTATAACTCGCGATCTTATTTTCGTAGCTCGGCCAAATTTTGTTTGGTTATTTATTATGAAGCAATGTTAATTTTTGGTCACAGGAGACCCCCTACGGTGAGGGTCGAAAAAGTTAAAATGCTTATAACTCGCGATCTAATTTTCGTAGCGCGGCCAAATTTTGTTTGGTAATTTATTATGAGACAGTGTTAATTTTTGGTGACAGGAGACCCCCCACGGTTAGGGTCGAAAAATTTAAAATGTTTATAACTCGCGATCAATTTTCGTAGCGCGGCCAAATTTTTTTGGTAATTTATTATAGGACAGTGTTGATTTTTGTGACAGGAGATCCCCTATGGTGAGGGTCGAAAAATTTAAAATGCGTATAACTCGCGATCTAATTTTCGTAGCGCGGCTAAATTTTGTTTGGTAATTTATTATGAGACAGGTTAATTTTTGGTAACAGGAGACCCCCACGGTGAGGTTCGGAAAATTTAAAATGCTTATAACTCGCGATCTAATTTTCGTAGCGCGGCCAAATTTTGTTTGGTAATTTATTAAGGTATTGCATAGCTTTTATCGCGGGCTTTGAGCGCGGCGAAAGAATCTAGAAATTCCATAACGAGAAAAAACCTAACACTCCGGCTAACGTCGCTTCAGTTTGGCAGACTTCGGCACGGTATCCTTCGGTAGACTTCGGTAGACATTGACACGATATTTTTCAGATATTTTGAGAATATCAAGTCTCAAACTTATGTTTTTTATTTCAGCTACCATAAACGTATAGTTTCAATGATAAAAATTCCTGATTAACCTACATGTATTGTAAGATAATAAAAATACTTAAAACGATATTAACTTCTGATTTATTCAATAAAAGAAAAAAAAATTGTTATCGGTCATCACGCTCAAAAAGTGTAACTTGAATTAATATCAAAGACAAAAAACTGCATAAATAAAAAATAAATAAATAATTATAATTGCATAAATTGATAAAAAATGCTATGCAATAGCTTTACCGCGGCAGTCCCCGAGTGCCACACGTATTTTTTTTCTCTCAGCAACACCATTTTAAAGTGAGCAAAATGGTACACTTAATTGGCGTTCAATACCATTAAGGGTTAAATAATCTTCAAAATTTTTCCCAAGATATTTCCCTGCATTATCCGATCTAAAGGCTTTTATTTGTTTACCAAATTTATTTTTTACTAGTGCAGAGAAATCTTTAAATTTTTCTAGGGCTTCCGATTTGTGTGAAAGTAAATAAACCATAGTAAACCTGCTATAATCATCAATGAACGTAATAAAGTACCTTTTACCTGAGAAGGTCTCCGTCTTCATGGAACCGCAAATGTCGCTGTGGATTAGTGTAAGGACTTCCTTAGATCTATTTGATGCTACCTTAGGATAAGGAAATTGTGACATTTTCCCTTCAATACATTTAGCGCATATATTATCATGTTTACAGTCACTTAAAATTATACCGTCTGCTAACTTATGGTTCACAAGATATCTGATCGATTCAAAATTTTCGCGCCCTAGGCGTTTATGCCAAATTGTAGTACAATTTGGATTATCACGAAACATTTGTGTTTTAACAGCGTATCCGTACCCATCTTTAGGACAAATTTCATATAGATTATTATTTAACTCCGCTGTTAAAACTGTTATTGTCTTTAACAAAGTTACAAGAATCTTTTTCAAAAATGAATTTAAAGTCGTTTTCTGTTGCTCTCTTTACCGATAATAAATTACTTTGTAATTCAGGACAGTAAAGAACATCTAAGTATAATTTGATGTGGTGAATTTGTACAAAGTTTAATATCATCCATGCCATGTGAATCTAGTTTATTTCCATCCGCTATCATTATGCTACCAAAATTTCCGGTTTTGAAGTTTATGAAATTTTCTTTTGCGAATGCTACATGTCTTGTGCAGCCGGAATCGATAACGAATTTATTTACATTAAGTTCTTGTACGCAATTAGCAGACATTAAATCGCACGCGGGATAATTTTGTTCGGAGAACTTATAAATGTTTTCTTCCGAATTCGTTAAGGTAGAAAAATTATTGGAACCTATTTCTGCGTCGACATTACCTTTAAAACCGAAGTTAAAAGCATCCCTAACATTGCCTTGATTACCTTTGTAATTTCCCGAATTATTTCTGAAAGAGTTTGAATTATTATAAAACTTATTTCGATTCTGATTATTTCAATGATTATTATTTTGCATTTTATTCTTTAAATGATAACATTCTTCGCGTAAATGGTTATCCCGTTTGCAAAACGTACAAAATTTCTTATTTCTAGCATTTTTATTTAGTACCTTATATGCTGAGTCGCGTGAGCTCGAAACAGCTTCACGATTCTCCGATCTATTCATTGCTTTGTAAGCCGAATCTCGCGAATTTGAACTCGCGTCTCAGTTTTCGCATCTATGTTTATATTCATCAATCAATTTATTTTTTACGTAATTTAAAGTTAGATCCGTCTCGCTGGCTTCTAACGCGGTAACCATAGGGTCGAAAGATCTAGGGAGCGAACAAAGCAGTAGGGCACATATATGCGAGTCAGGGATTTCCTCGCTAGTAGCAAATAGTTTATCTTTAATTGATAAAACGTTGTTTATGTGGGAGATCATGTCTCCCCCCTCATTTAATTTTTGAGAATACAGTTTTCTAAGAAGAAAAAGTTTAGAAGAAAGGCTACTTCTCAAGTGTACATTTTTCAAAGCTTCCAAGATATCTTTAGCATTTACTAGATGTTTCACATGAATAATTTGAGAATCTTCGATGCATATATTAATGACCGTTTTCTCTTTAATATTATCTTTGTTCCATTCAGGAGTGACAGGATCCGGTGGGGGATTTATAATTACTGAAAATACATTTTCTTTTTGCAGCAGATTTTCAAATTTAAAAGCCCAATTACTGTAATTTTTGTCATTTAATTTTTCAAAATGGGCTCTAGTAGCCATTTTTTATTTATTCAAATCAGAATTGAAATTATATATTTTTTTAAAAAGTGTTTATAGATTATTTCCTTCAAATAAATTTAATGGCAGATATTTTTACTTAGATAAAAAAGAACTTTTTCAGCCCTCATAATTTTAAGGGTGTGTTCTGATTCAAAGTTAAAATAATTGTTCAATAAATATATAAAAATTGAGGCCTACCTTGCGTGGCATCTTCTTTCAAGGATATTATTTTTTCTCTTTACTAGGACCAGGTTGAATGTTGCTGCAATAATAATAGGTTAATATTTAATTAAATGTACTCTGTAGAACTAGTAATGTGTTGACTTCTGGTTTCGGTTGACAACCTTTTAATTCACATAAATTCGAAGAAAATGCAGAAGATGTACACGTTCACACACAAAAGAAGGAAGGGTATCATATTTTTTTATATTTAAAGTTTTTTTTTTTTTTTAAATAATGAAATCCACGGAGCTTCCGGAATAACAGCTTGAGAAAATGCCAACATCTCCCGCGCAGAATCATTTCTGAAGGTAATAACAAGTCTGCAGTAAATGTGACGTCAGTAGAATGTTTTTAGGGAAATAATTTTCTTCTTTGGAGAACACTTTTGTAGCGCTGCTATCTCGTGGGACACTTTGGAAACAAACAAATTCTCATGAGGAAAGACTTTTCCCAATAATATATGTATACGAATGTGTATTTTTTTCCGTTTTGGTTATTTTCGTACTAAATCAATGATTTATATAAAGAATTATATAAATTTAAAACAATGGTTAAAGTGCCAGAATATCTAAACTTTAAGCAGACTATTTTTGGTTACCGTTCTCAGCTCTGTTGCTTAACTATATAAGATAGAAGCTTATTCAAGTGAGAAATTCATTGACCAATAGGAAAATAGGAAAATACGGTTGCCATTTAAAAGAAGAGTAGTATAGAAAATGCAACCAAAAGTGTAAAATATACTGGCACTAATTAAGAAAAAATTAATTTTACGAAATATTTCCAACAATATGATAAAGGAAGGAATAGCGAAGCCCCAATTAACTACATTGTCAACACTTTTATTGATAGGAAATGCTTCACTAAACTTAAGTTCATGTATAGAAGCGGGTTTAGAGATAATTTTAGCTGAACTAAAACGAAAAGAGTGATTCATCTCCTATCAATGTTTAGCAACCGAAGATTTATTGGTTTCCTGCTTTTGAATGCATCGCTTGTGTTCTTTAATACAAAATTTTAAACCCTGTGTCGTCTGTCCAATATAAGAAAGAGATACTTAATATTATAGATACCCCATGAGTTGGATAACTCAATAGGATTTTTAAGTTTAGACAGAGTAGATTTATTCATTGAAGTAAAAATTATTCTCAAATACGGCTATGTTAGAATGTTGGTGAAAGAAAAGAAGAATTTAGAAAAGAAAGGTAACACAATACTAATACTGGGAATAGAAGAGAACTGATTTGAGCAAAAAGAATGGAGTTGCTGTAGTTTCATGTAAAGCTGTATCGGAAATAGAAAGGTATAACCCTTAAATGCATATTGTATCATTCTCGATACCATAAGTGTTTCCGATTTATTGCGGGGGGGGGGGGGGTATTCACATATTCCGTATTTTCACCAGAAATTTAAAAGAGCAGTTTTCACTTTACTTAATGACAGACCATTCGTAATTAAATAAAGAAAAATTTACTATTTAGATTTTTCAGGTATAAATTCTGATTCTTTGAATTGCGCATTTTTTGGAACGCGTTCTATCCTATGCATTTAAGGGTTAAAACTCTGTCAAATCGCAGTGGTTTTAAGATATTGAATTTCACTATTAAATGAGGGAAAGTTAGAGAAAACATGCACGTCACGATTTGTAAAAGTAACAAAAGGCAGCCATTTTCTGGCTGGGATGGTGACAAGAATAAACATGATTTGGGAGAAGAAACTGTAAAACTTTTGTGATTGACGAATGTAGAGAAACCGTCAAAAGTACGAATGACAAGAACATTCAGAAACGGGAGAAAACCGTTATTTTTAGTTTTATAAGTGAATTGTATGTTGCTATCAACTAGTGTAAAGATAAATGACAATTATGAAATAGTCTCATCATCATAGCCATGATAAGTCATAATTAGCCTTGGGTTTCCCCCTGTTACCTATTCTTGCACACGTCCATAATCATTATTTTGAATTTTCACTCATTAGTAACATCTCTTTCTCATTCAGGACTCTCTATATTATGTTTATGATACTTTTACTATAATTAACACCTCTTTTCAAAATGTTGATAAAATTATTAACGTCATGAACTCAATCGAGAAAACAGTATAATTCACATGTGAAACCGAAAATAAACGTTGTAGATACCTTGTCCCTAGGTACTGTAGATGATTTCTCTAAATCCGTCTACACAAAAGTTTTGAAGTTTCTCTAACCACCATGCTTTTTCTTATCCCCCTCCCAGCCAGAAAATAGCTGCTCCTTTTTCTATTTTTATAAATTACGCAATACATGCTTTTTTTTCAATCTTACTCACTTAATAGCGAATTACAATATCTTAAAGCAAGTGCGATTGACAGATGTTACAACCCTTCTATTAACGATAGTGATTTACGTAAACTACAGCCTCTCGTTTCTCTAACTCAAATCAGTTTTATTCTCTTTCCAGTATTACCACTGTGTTACCTTTCTTTCCTAAATCCAGGTTTCCAACTTCCAAAATTTTTAAACAGAATGATTTCAGAAAGGATTTTACCCCTATGAATAAACTTACTCTCGCCAAATTTAAAGATCTAATTAAGCTATCCAACTCATGAGATATTGATAATATTAACTGCCAGTGCGGTCTTTTGTACACTGAAAAGACAAAACGAGGGCTGAAATTTCGTATTAAAGAGCACAAGCAATGTATTCAAACACAGAAAAACTATAAATCTTTAGTTGCTAAACATTGCTAAGAGATGAACCACTCTTTTGATTTCAATTCAGCTAAAATAATATCTAAACCCACTTCTATACATGAACTTAACTATCTTGAAGCATTTAATACCTATAAAAATTATGACAATATTGTTAATTGTGAATTCACTACTCCCTCTTTATCAGATTGTTGGAAATATTACGTAAAATCTTCCTTTTCTTAATTATTACCAGCATTTTTCAAATATTTAGTTGCATTTCTTATACTATTCTCCTATTGGTTGGTGCCTGTATTCCCCTGTTTATTACTGGTTAATAAATCTCTCACTTGAATCCGGTTTCGTCCTATATTAGTGATGCACAACCTTTTTGCCAGAAAATCGTTTGCCACCAGAATATTTGAAAAGTGACGTTTGTTTACTTTCATAGCAAAGTTTCTGTCATTATTATAAGGAAAATTAATCAGCATAAAATTACTGGTATCAGTTTGGCGAGCGGGCCACAGGTTGTGCATCCCTATCCTATATTATTGAATAAGTTTTCATAATTTAGCACTTAAGATGGAACGTTAAACGCTACAGAAAATAGTCTGCCATATTTTCAAAAAATTATATTGCCAAAAAATTTGACATATTTTTTTATATTGCGCCAAGCAACATTTTAAATAATTATATTTCGAATTGCTATAATATTTATTTATCAATTTTTTAATGTGGGCATTTGTTGTTGCTATAATTCTTCTACATTAATTTCTTTACTTATCCTATGAATATGAAGTAAAATGAAGTAAAATAGAAATCCTTCAAATAGAACTTTCCACTAAATTAAAAAAATTATTTTAAAATATCTTTTTATGTATAAAAGCCTTAAAAATACAACTTCAGAAATACTTTTTTTATTATGTAAAGATAAAAAAAAAATATTTTCAGTCAGACTTGAAATAAAATGGATATCAAATAAAAAAATAATTTTGAAATATGTTGTCGTTTTGTCAGAAAAATGTATTTGCAGGAGTTTTCGAGCCTTAATAATAAACAATTTTTCATTCAATTTCTATTTCTTGCAATTGAAATTCCTAAATATATTTCTTTATTCTAATTTTATTTTTAAAAAATCTTTAAATTTTAAATTTTGAACACTAAAAAAGATTTTTTCGAACCTTACCTATATGTTTTCATTAAATTAATTACATGTTAACCAAAATGCTTAAATATTCGAAAGTGCTTTATATAATTATTATTAGCAATAGTATTTAAAGCTAGAAATGGCATTTTTGCTTAACGCATAATAAATCCAAACTAATTTTACCTTCCTGATAATTTATACAGTACTAATTTATACAGTACCCAGTTTCGCACGTGTCAATTATAAGGAGCCTTCAAGATAAAATAATTTTAAATAATGTAATACAGCTATCACAATGACTGAAACTTGCGCATTCCCTTCCATAAATCGCTAAAAACGAAATCAGAGCGCAAGATATCAGTTTCTCCTAACCACAATGGAAATCTCTGACCTTTAATATCAGAACACACGTTTTCTTTGGCGTGTGTAATAGAAAAATAGCTAACGACAATGATAAAAATAATTGCCAATACTATTAAAAAGAATCATCAAATGGCTCAGCATTTAGCAAAATATTCTTTGTATGACATATATGTATATTCAAAAGTAAAAATACGTCAGTTATCAATACTGACATCATATTGACAATGGCTACTACCTTACCCCATAAATTGCGCCTTTACTGCAATTTCTAAGCATCATACACCTTTAATTTTTAAATTGTCGAATAAAAAAAAAATCAAATGAAATTTATTTAAAATTTGTATTTCAGTTTTCTGATGTTGATGGTTTTTAAATTAATTTTCAACGATGGAGATTTTAAAATGTATGTGCTACTACGAAATTCTAATTACGAAAAATTAATCCGTTACTCTGAAAGCAACTTTATATAAAAGATCTCTGAGCATGTCTTTCAGCAATGCTGGAATCATATTTTTGGTTTCAGCAACCTAACCAAAACTTGAATTTTACTTTTTTTGCGATTTAAGTTCTAAATATTCCACATTCGATTGTTCCAACATCTTATAGTAAACAAAAGTACTTTCAGTAGTTTGCATTGTTTATTTAAATTTACAGATTCTTTGTATATTTTAAATTAATTTTCAATTAATTCATTATTTTTAAATGTATGTGTTGCCCAATTTCAAAAGATTAACTCAATTGTAAAAAAAATCAATATTTGTTTGTTTTCATATTATATTATCCATAACAAAACTGGCAAACAAAATTAAAACTCTTAAATATAATAAAACACGAATTTGAAAAGTATCAAATTGGACTACGAAAAATAATCTATCAGGTAACCAAGAAAGTTCATGTGATTTTCGTCAGACATAAAAAACGACCCGCAAAATTCTTAATACTTTCTTTGTGATTGATATAATCGCGATTGGCTTCAAGTATTTCAATTTCTTTTCCCAATAAAATACAAGCTTATAAAAAATCATTTTACAAAAACATTTTTTTTAATCGTCGAAAAAATCCTCTAATGCCATTTGTGTCAGCGTCTCGACATTGGAATTGCTGTTCCCACAATTTCTTACTGATAGCCAAAAACAGGCCTGTAGTTCGATTTGGCGACATCTGGGAAGTAAGATGTAAACTTACCAGCCCAGTATTTTTATCATCTCCGAGATCGCGTTCGCTGTAAGACGTTTTTCATTATCGGTGAGGAGGATAACCCCTCTCTTGTTAACTACAGCTGACCCCGAGTATAGGGCAGAGTTTGCAATGTTTCCCACAAGCATTTGCGGTACTTGATTGGCTTTTGGTGAACGGTGTTGAAATAAATCGAGAAGCTGATTAGCTAGAATGCATCGTGATGTTCTATGACGTCAGAAATGCTTGTGGGCCATTGCTGCTTTAGGAGAACAGCAAATAAAACCTTTTGAAAATGCGATGAATAGATACCGGCTGTGTTGGTTTTCTCGCTTTCTAAGAATTTATAGAAAACTATAATAGTGCTGGCCCACCAAACATACATAATTCACTTTTATGATGAATGTCCTGTTTAGCGGACAATGAAATAGATTAAATGTCAATTAATATTGGATTCTTTTTTAATTATCATATATGACTAATAGTCACATATCAATATTTGGCCCACAAATGAGATTTTGTAGCAAAGTGATAGCAATGACGAGAGAAAAATATCGAACCTTCGGAGACGCTTCCCTCGGACATAATATGAGAAATCCATTTGTTGAGTTTCCATGTCATTCCAAAGTTATTGAGATGCGATTGAATGGTTTCTTCATATACTCAGATCCTGTACCAATCCATTTTCTGGAAGGTTTGGGCAGACATTCAGATGTCCGCTTATTAAGGTTCACTAAATAGCGATTCTTAACTTAAATTTAGCGTTCTCTATTTAAGGAATCCTAAAACGCTACTCAGACCGGTCTGCCTAAACAAGTTTCGGCTTTCCTTATCTCCGGTCTGGTTTCGGGAATGGTCGGAACATTATACCGATTACACAGACGATAAACCAATCAGCACACAGAAACGCTTCTCTGCAGATCAATCTATTATGCGCATTATTTGCCGTTTTACATTTTGCACGCTTTTTGAAACTGAATTTAGCTACTATTCTGTACACTATTATAATTGAAAAGGAAAGAAAAAAATGAAAAAAAAAATTATAATAATATTAATAAAGAGAAGAAATTGTGCAGATTTTAGGAATTCCAGTAATTTCTGAGTTACAAATAGTTAAAATTAAAACATTTTGTTTATTTTTAAACATAAATAATGGAAATAATTTATTTTTTACATATTCTATTTTAGTTTTATTTCCCGAAACATATTTTTAAGATGTTCATTTTTAATTTTTTTATGAGTTCAAAATTTTTAAGCAAAACTCTTTGGCCATGGTTAAAAATATTTAAAAATAAAATTTTTATACAAACTTGAGCATACACATTTATTGAGAATGGGGGGGGGGGCATTGTTCATTCATTCTTCTTGGCAAAAGTGTCTGTAAGAGGGGCAGTGGAGAGCCATTACACATCACAAGATTTTGAATTTTATTTACCTAATTTTGTTTTATCTCTGCTTATTTAAAAAAAATGGGATAAAACTTAGAAAAAAAAGGACTACTTAGAATATTTATAAAAGAAATGAAAGCTAAGAAAGTTTGTCAGGGGAAGAAATGAAATTGATTCTTGAACATCCTATAAAAGAAAATTTTGAATGTTTATTATTAATTATTTGCTAAATTCCTGTCTTCATCATAATGGTACTGTGTTAAAAATGAGGTTTGGATTACAAGCACATTTTCTCCTTAATTTTTTTCTATCGACAACTATTTCTCAATATATTTCAAACTATATCTATTTTCAGAGACTTGCAAAAGTGAAAATATTTTCTTTTGTGTACATTTATAGTTAATTAGCTTACTATTCTTAAAAATTATTCTAGGATACTTTTTTAGGCGGAAGCGGTGATTAAAATTTTAAGAAAACCCATTTTCTTTTTTTCTTTAAGAGAACCCCCTTTAAATAAATTGTATTAATTTAATGGTGATAAATAAATCTAAAATACATGCTGTATGCAGGAACAATTCAACAGATTATTTGTAATACTAATGGAAAATTCAGACAAAATTTGGGGCCTCTTCACAAAAGTACATTTAATAAAACAAGTATAGTCATAAAATATCTCTTGATAAAACAGGTCTTAAGAAGAAAACCTTGCATCGACCCCAAAATATATACTTATTTTTTATTAAATAGAGGTTTTTTTATCGTAAAAAATTTGCAATATTTGACCTGCATGCATAATAGAAAACATAAAAATATTAGCTACTAAAGGCATTCAATTAAATAAAATCAGTTTTACCAATTATTCGATTTAGGAAATTTAATTTTCTATAATTCAGCATATGAAGAAAAAAAAATGCAGTGATTGTTAATTATATGAAAATGAAAAATTAAATTAGTTTCATAACGAATAAAACTAGCAATGATGAATTCTTAAAAACTAACATTTTTTAAGTGGAAAGGAATAATTTAAAATATATTTGAATAAACCATTGAATAAAATATTTAATCTAAATAATATTTAAACTTGATTTTGTAATATTGTAAAATTTTCCTTTTGCATATAACTACTGGGAAACACACATTTATACGAATATTGTAAATATGCATTAAATAAGCAAAATTAAGTACACTGTCAGAAAAATTCGTCAATATACACTAAGTTATCGTTATTTTTTCACAAATAATTTCTGTTCTCCCAGAAAACGTATTTGTTCTGTGAGTTCATTCCGAGCGTCGAAAAATGAGGAAAAGTTTCCGTTTCTATCCAGCACGCATGCGCATTGGGTCTGTTAGTAATAAGTTCGAATTTATTTTTAAAATGAAAAACAAAAATATTCTATTGATTAAAATGTCTAATTTAGTTTTAAAAGACAAAAATGTTTTCGAATTTAAAAATAAATAACAATTACTTTCTTTATTCGTTCAAAAATTCTCACAAATAGAACATCCATGTTTTTTCTCTAACATTCTACGTAATATATTTAAAATTCACATTTTTATAATATATTAATACTAAACGTAAAAAAAACCCAGCCACAGTTTCATTAAAGATGAAATCTTTCCGAGATTAACTGCATAATTAAAAGCTTTTTAACGAAATACACCAACCCACACCATATGAAATGAAGAGTTCTATTTTAACGCACAATCATCATGAGCAGCCGTAGCGCCGTGGATTAGCGTTGGTCTGGTAATCCTGGGGTCCTTGGTTCGATCCCCGCCTCTTCCGCATTGATTTTTTCCAAACTTTTTTCAAGTGACGGATATTTTTCCTCTTTTGACAGAGAAAAAAATAAACAGAAAATCGTCAATATACAGACAATTTCTGGCAGCAGTGCTGCCAGTGCATTTTCTGTGAAAAGACGGAAGTTTTTTTTGAGAGTGTAAAAAGATAGTAGCATTACTATAATGGACAATTGCCCAAGCTTAGCATGAGCTTTTTTTAAAAAAAAAATCTTTCTAAGTGTTTTTAATTACAGTACAATTAAATTATTACATTATAACTGCCCAGAAAAAAATCGCCTTGCCTGCACCCCCCCCTTTCCCCATTGACTAAATACTTCCATATTCTTTTTTTTTTTTTTCGTTAATATAACACAAGGAAAAAAGCTCAGAAGAATAACATTTTTCAAAATTCCATTTTTTAGTCAATTGCCATATTTTAGGATGCTTGAATGCAATTTGATTATCTTAAGAAAAAATCTATGACACAAAATTTGTCGATTCCTTATCTCAAGAACTAAAACACACATAGCTTTGTTTCAGTTAGAACAAGACTAATTGCTTCTGATAAAATTTTGGTGTATATCACTCAATAAGTGGCACTGCTATGCTGTCTTAATTGATTAAAATTATATTATGGTCAAGGAATAATGATATACACATAGAACATGATTTCAAGATTTTCGCATTCTTTAATATGTATTGTTTGGTGTATTACATGTCATATATATGCAGCCATAGATTTCTGTGTATTTTGTATCAATATTTGCACTTGGTGCAAAAGTAGTGTTCATATAATGGAATAGAACTGAATTTTTCTACCAGTGTTTCAAGCTTTTACATTTTTTGTTTTCACCTCCAGTTTGATAAATATTGTATTTTAAATAAATTAATAAAAGCGTCCTTAAAAGAAATTTTTATTTTTTATGCTTATTTCAACATGGTTTTTTTTTTTTTTTTTTTTTTTTAAGCAATATACTATTTTATATAAAAATCTTTATTTTAATCTAATAGGTTGTTCTAATTAATTTACATAACTGACAATATTAGTATATCCCCTTAAAAAAACAATCCTAAGTAAGAAAACATTAAATTAAATTTATTTTTACATTAACAATATACTTCTTTGAATTGCTAATAAGGTAACCAAACATCTTTTTTGAAAAATTACAGACTTTTTAGCAATTAAAAAATATATATATTATTACAGAATGTTAATTGGTTATAATAAATTAACATTTTTTAACAGAAACACAAATAATATTTAAAAAGTAATGAATGACTTACTTTACTTTTCATAAATAGTAATAATTCAGAAATAGTCTCCATGTAAATAGTGATCTAGCCGGCAAGTTTGTATTCAAGAGACTAAAGATCATTTTTAATCTAACAGCCTCCCAAACACTTTCCAACGGGCCAACACATGTTAATCAATGATGCTCGTATTGAAAATTTAGTAGAATTTCGCTCCTTTATGCACCAATTTCTTCATAATATTGGTAGCATTAATTGACTCGGTTGATGAATAAATTACTTTTACTCACACCATTCTTGTTGCATTTCTGTTATTAACTGTAGCAGTTACATCAACTAGAAAAAAGAAACAAAAAATGTATAATGCATGCATATACAAAAATTAGCTTAGCAAATAGTATTACTAATGAAAGATTAATTATTTAGCTAAGAAATTTAAGTATAAAAATGCTATAAATATTGAAATAAATGCACTGCATTTTATTTTTTTTTTAAGATATGATGCTGCAAAAAGTTCCTTTAACCTTTTTCTTTTTTTTCATAAGCTTAAAAAAATATTTTAATTTAAATCCTTTTACCAAATACATCAAGATATATAGTGTGCATACTAATATAACAAAAAAGCAAATTGTTTATCAGCATTTAGAAACTATAAAAAACAACATAGTCATCTACTTGAGGTTTGACTTTGATGTCTATTGAAAACGCATAGTTTTATACCTGCATTAAAATAGCTTTTAAAATAAGTTTCTTTTAAATAATAAATATACATACAAAATATATGCAGGTATATTTTGTATGTATATATTATAAACATTCCAAGTTCCATAATGTTTATATTATAATATAAACATTCATGAACAAATGTTTCGAAATGCGCAAACAACTTAATCTATGTTATAAAAATTCATACAAAATAAAATAAAATTACTATACTAAAAAATTAACAGAGCATTTTTAATAATAATTACAAATATAAAAATCATCGATCTTACCTGCTACAACTTGTGCGAGGGGAAAAATGACGAAGAAAACAATGTTGAAACAATACGTATGATGACAACCACTTTTACGCTATTTTTAACGATTGCACAAATGAAAAATAAATTGCTTCAAATAATTTATTCATCAGTTTATAGTTAATAATACCTTTATCGCATTTCTGTTTAATATCAAAGTCAAAGTATCAGTCTTGAAAAGCACGTTATAAAATAAAGACGATGAAAACTAACTTCCCTTAAATAAAGCCAGCGTTTCAGCTTTCCTTAAATCTCAGCGCTGTTGACACGCGATTTCTTATTTAGGGAACACTAAAAGGACATCTGAATATCGATTTTGAGATTTCACTCGGATTTAAGGGATCTTTATCATTTAGTGTTCCTTATCGGGCATCTGAATGCCTGCCTTGATGAGGATTACATTTGATTGCCTCTTGCAGATTCTTGCAGATGGACTTTGTACAGGGGGTATGAGGACGGTTTCAACATCATATAGGAAGTTTGCGTTGCTAAATCGTAAGTGTAGTTTCAATCCCAAGTTCGTACATAATCCATGAATAATTGAGAAAGGCAACACAGGAGGCTAATTTACTGGAGACAAGTTTTTATTAATTTCACAGTTCCAAGAAAGGTTGCCGTGCCAGAGAGGGACCCTCGCAGAGATAGGTCCGATCGCTAGTACTTACAGAGAAGAAGTGGTCACAAATACATTTTTCACATCGTCAAGTGTTGGCGCGATACATGTACATAAAAATAGCCAAAAACGACTGATAAGCACAAATTGCGGTGAGAGAAGGCACGTGGAGAGTTTCCGTTAAATAGACTTTCAATGATAGAAACCAAAGGGCATGATTTGAAATAATTAACGCCAAATGATAAAAGATAGCATATGGCTCGGGAAACCACAAGGATTGCATTCTTTACATAGGGTTAACCAAAAATCTCACGGGCTCAGAAAGGAAATTAATTCAAATGAAATAAAATAAAGACAAACAAAGCACATCTGGTTCTTAAGTGAATAGCGTTTAACTATGCTTAACAACAGCCGAGAAATAACTCTTTAAAAGGTTGTTGCTATGGGAAAATACATACATGTACATGAACAAACGGATGTACGTTGTGGTTTTAAAGAAAGAATTAGAGATAACTGAAATTATATTTTAAAGGAAAAAATGGCCGTTAGTAACTGAATAGAATTAAAGGGATTAAAAATCTAGCTTATTAAATAAAGATACAAATTAAGGGAATATTGTAATTTTAACTATGGGGAAAAACAATTATCATAGCAAACGCGGTAGCGTTTGGTATAATATGTTTAAGAAATAGAAAGTGCAAACAACTTTCTAAAATTTCTGGCGAACCAGTTGAGATACGGCAGTGAAATTTTTTTTAAAAGATAGAACTCGACGAGACGAATAAAATGATAGCATTCAAAAAATTACTGCAGCTTAGAATAGTTTTTTATTTAATTTTTAATGAAAAAATGAAAGCAAAAAATTCAACAAAGTCTTGCTAACGTTTCCGTGGATGGATTAACTTCGTTTTTGGTTTATTTTAATCCTCATGGTAAAACTCAGAACAGTTTTTTTTTCATCTTTGTATGTTTGTCGGTCGCTGAGAAAATCGAACTTTTGTCTGAAATTTCCAGCTGAACTTAGTCTTTTTCTTATATACTAGGGGGGCGCCGCCCCCCTGCTCGCTATGCTCGCCAACCCCCCGCGTAATCGCTTCGCGATTCCAAATTATTGGCTACCCCTGCTTGCTGCGCTCGCCAATACCCCATGGTATGAATAAGCAGTTGCAGACCTTTCAATTGATGTGTCACACGACTGGTGTTGTAAAGAAATTAAAAATGTGCCCCCCTGGGGGGCAGAGTGGGAGGCGACACAAAAGACATCCATAATATGAATAAGCAGCTGCAGACCTCTCAAATGATATGTCACACGACTGGTGTTGTAAAAAATTGAAAATGTGCCCCCCTGGGGGGGCAGAGTGGGGGTGACACACAAGACATCCATAAAATGAATAAGCAGTTGCAGACCTTTCAAATCTTGTGTAACACGACTGGTGTTGTAAAGAAATTAAAAATGTGTCCCCCCTGGGGAGCAGAGTGGGGGATAACACACAAGACATCCATTATATGAACAAGTTTGAAATTGCACGTGAAGCGTAGCAAAATAGGTGCGTTCGTACGATAACAAAGTTTTAAAAATATTACTTTCATATATCAATCTCATAAAATTGTAAATAGTGAATTACAATTTAAACGCTCATCAAACAATGTTCTCCCTATACCATTATGTAATGGAATACTTTTGTGTGGCCTTATAAATCCATAACAAATGTTCTTTGCACCACAAATTATGTAAGATGTATATTATAATATGTACTTTATAGTTGCATATAAATTTTATTAAGTTCGCATTAGTGTAACACGATTAAAATGCATTTGAAACATTTTTTCCCATTGACCGTAATGTAACGGAATACTTTTGATTGTCCCTGTAATTGATCTATGCATCCGATTTTCATAAAATTTGAAATAACTCGGCAAAATTACGTAATGATTATGTATTTTAAATTTCAAACGTATAGAACATATTTGAAACTTTTTCCCCATTGACCATAATGCAATTGAATACTTTTGATTGTCCTTGTAATTGATCTATGCACACGATTATCAAAAAATTTGAAATAACTCGACAGAATTATGTAATAATTGCGTATTTTAAATTTCAAACGATTAAAATGCATTTGAAACTTTTTTCCCCATTGACCGTAATGTTATGGAATACTTTTGATTGCCCCTGTAATTGATCTATGCATCCGAGTTTCATAAAATTTGAAATGAACCAAAATCGACAAAATTATGTAATAATTATGTATTTTAAATTTCAAACGATTCGGTTGGGTAGCTTTTGCGTTGTTATATGCGGACGGACAGACGGACGGACGGACGGACAGACAGACGGACGGACTGAACGACCACTATAGGTGCTACGTATTATATAATTACGAACGCACCTAATAAGCAGTTGCAAACCTCTCAAATGATGTATCAAACGACTGGTGTTGTACAGAAATTAAAAATTTGGCGAAATATTACAGTTATCGCCAAGTTGGCGTCACTTTTGATAACTAATTTTTGTCGCCAAATTTGGCGATATATCGCCAAGTTGGCGACAAACTTGGCGATTGTTGCGATGGTAACCTTTCCTCTCTTTATGGTAACCCATACGGCGATGCATAGACGGAGCCCTTTCCTGATTGGTCAATTCGGCTCATGGAAGGAGTGGACAACCCGGATTCGTTAGTTCCGGAAATCTTCCACATCAGCATCATTCCAGGAGTCATTCCTTTTAAGGCTAGTTTTTTTTTACTATAGAAGGATTTCTTATATTTACTTCTTCTTGTAATTGTTGCACGTAAGTTTAAATGAACATAAAAATAAATAAATAGATTAGATAAATCACGTGAAAAAATACTTATTTGTTGTTATTTTCATGTATCATATTCACTATCTATTTTGACGAGCAAAGTGAAATATTTTTTTTTATTTATTAATTTCTCATTTATTTAAGTTAAAAGTCGCCTCTGGCAAAAAGTTTAGTCTCTCTTAAATTTATGCTAGCCACTGTAATATGATACTTTTATTCGTAATTTTATTTACTTGCTTATCTGAAGGTCCATAAGATGAAATGAACAAATTTAGGCAATCGGGACAAGATTTTGCGGAAAAGTTCATTATTATTAAAGTTATTCTGGTGGTGTGTTTGGCGAATAAACCAAAAATGGCGCCGAAAGACCGAATAGCAAATGTTTTTAACCGCAAAAGCGACGTAACCGTGTTTTTCCATCACGTAATATTTTATTTCAAAGACTGATTTAACACAAGATTGACATTAATATTATTATTTTTTTTTAATTATACAAGACAAAAAGATATGTAAAGTTATTAAGTACAAACGTTCATACCAATACTTTTCACAGTTATTATTTTATGAATAATTAGACATGAATGGAAAAATCTACAGGACAATTAAAAGATAAGCGTAAAAATATGGTTTTACATTTATTTGAGCCTTTGAGATGGAAGGTAAGGGCATACCGGTAAGAAATCCGGTTTGGCGCAACACAAGAGCGGTGAGTCGGGCGCTCCATGATGATTTGGACGTGAGAATGTGTCAGCTTTTTTTTAAGGTACGTTAAATTATTCTAAGTCAATTAAATTATTACTTATTTTATGAATGTCTGATTAATATAAATCTGTTTGCCAAAGCTTGGTGCTATTCTGGCTTCAAAAAGGGAGGGTATGATGCCAAAATATATAAATAGCTCTGAAAACAAACCTGATGAACTTTAATTTTTGTTTTCGTACGAATTTTTTCTGTTTCTATATTAAAATGCGGCACAATTGTCATATACGAATCACATTGCCGTTAATTTTTTTCTAAAGCCAATTTGGCGAAAATCTCGTTTTGGGATACCAGTTACATACCCGGTGTCCCAAAAATGACTGATGGATTTTAAAATTCAATAACTTGCAAACGGTGACAGCTATTTAAAAAATTTTTGTAGGAGGGTTATGTATAATGTCAGGAGTTTTTTACCGTAACTTTTTATTTTAGTTCGAATTTCAAAAAATAGATGGCGCTGATAGCGATTGAAATCCAGGTGATCAGTGTTGAGTGAAGTCAGCTTCGGCGTCGACCTGGGCTTCAATTGCTGTCAGCGCCGTCTATTGGTTGACATTCGAACTAAAATCAAAAGTTACTGTAAAAAAAAAAACTCCTGACATTGTACGTAACCTTCCTGCAGAAATTTTTTAAATAGCTGTCCCCGTTTGCAAGTTATTGAATTTTAAAATCCATCAGTCATTTTTGGGACACCCGGTATATATTTTTTGAAAGGTAATAACAATAAATAAAAAAAGGTTTGTTTAATAGAACAAAACAATTTATATATTTAAAAAAAAGAAAAAATTATTTATTAAAAAGTAAAGAACAACATCCGGGTTGACATATCAAGCAAAATAACGACACTCTGGATTCAGTTAAATACTCCGATCCGCATATGACATTGGCGTCAGAAAAAAAATTCGCCAACATGGTGCGTATATGACAACTGTGCCAAAAATGCATACCTATTTTATTTACATTACGTACGGTGCTACTTGATTATCAGGTCGACCAATTTCACCCATTTATAGAAATCGCCAAACTATTCGCCAAATTACTCAAAAGGAAAAATGTTGCCATTAAAAAATTTTAAGTTTGGAAAATTAATGAATTTATGTTAAAAAAAATAAAAGTCATTTACGAAAAGGATTACTTTAATGATGACGTTTAGTTATGACGTCGAGACGTACCAAATATAAAATTTGATTTATTCAGGTGATTTCGAACAAAAGAATACTAATAAAAATTTTCATATTTTAATGCAGAATTTTTCAAATCAAATCATAAAGAGATATTTGTAAGATATCGCATATGAAGTATTTTAAATGTAATATTAGAATTTATTAAAGAGCATAAAAAATATGGTACTTACGTATTAACGCCACCGCAGCAGAAGTTGCGCTAATATGCCAATAAAGAGCAATCTTGTTCCCACGAGCACAAAAAAATGGCATCAAAAATAGGCTAAAAAAGTACTAAAGTACTAAAAATGACGTCAAAATGAGAAAAAAACACTAAAAGGCACGAACAACAAGATCACTCTTTATTGGCGCATTAGCACAACTTCTAATGCGGTGGCATTAATACGAAGGTACCAAAAATATCAATGTTAGTGGAAATTTGTAAGGAGTTAAATGCTTTTTATTTAACCAAATAATGTCGGCGGATACAACCATAAAGTAACTTTAATAAATTATATATTATATTTTTCTCAATTAATATCAAGAGCTATTCGCTTATTGGCATAAAATTTATATTAAATAACAAAAGAACAAATAAATTAGTCAAACATTAATAAAAATATAAATAAATCATCGAATTTAAAATCATTTGATCACTTAACAAACAAGTGTAGCGGGTTTAATGTCAAGGAAGTGTAACATTTATGTTCATCCATTATTGGCATATAATCTTACAGTTTGTCTATCGTTCTTTGGTCGACGGGATAAATTAAGTAGTTATATATTTACTTATAGTATTTTTTATAAAATGAAAGAAAAACGTGCAAGTTAAATGTATCTGATATATGTATTTTTAATTTATGTGTTTTTAATGAAAGTCATGTATTTTAAATAAAGCTAGTGACAGCTTTGTATTTAAAATGAAATTATGGCGAAGGAAACCTATTTGGCGATTGTTTCGAGTAGCTAAAATAAAAGTAGGAAAATAGCCGTCGGGCATATAAAAAATAAAACAATCAGATCGGAGCTGTTGATGACAGTTACAAGACTTATGGTGGTATTTATATAGGTACTATAGCAAAATTTGCAACATCTCTGGTGTTAAACTAGGACTCTCGAGGTAAGGCATTTGGCTGCTCAGCAGCGGGTAGAGAGTTCAAATCCCGTCGGATGTAAGTTCGTTTTGTTTAAAAATGCTTTTGTGTTAAATTATTATTCCTTCGGGAATATTCTTATGTTAATTGTTATTCAATTTCTAGAATTTTTCTAGTTGTGAATGTTTCATTTGAGAAATTACCTTGAATGTATTTAATTGGTATGGTTTTTAATTCTTTTAATAAAGTTCTGTACTTTTTACGTTCAAATCCATGGTTTATTTTTCATATCATGCATTTTATATAGCAATGCAATGACTTTTATAATTATTCTGATACATCAAAATTTTATGCTGTTGTTATCATTTTATAAATTTTGACAGCAGCAATTATTTTTCTTTTTAAGATATTAGAAAATCTTCAGTTTTTATCAAAAAATAAAATGACTAGTATTAAAAAATGCTCTGACGAGCACCAAAAAAGGTTAATATGTTTTTAAGTATGAAAAAGGGTTTGACAAGTGCTTCTGTTAATTACTGAGCATGAGGAAGGACAAAGGATTCCTTCTTGGCTACAACTCACTTCAATGCTAACTTTGAAAAAATCATATTTGAGCTTTTTCCATGTAAAAGAAATTTGCGGTTCTTTAGTAGAACTTCCCACCGAGCTTTAGATGTTAACCAGGAGTGTAGTCGTAAAAATAACATAGGATATATGCTCTAAGCAGAGGGATAACCTGGAATGTGTATACTATAAGCTTTCTTGAGAAACAGAGGGTATATGGTGGTCTATTAAAAAGTCCAGAAGGTATACGGCGTATAACCTGCACTACAATCCTGATGTTAACTCCACAGTTCATTTTGCACTATACTACAAATCAATTTTCTGTGCAATTATACACTTAGGGCATGCTTGGTGCAGTGCATGAATGTGATACCTGCAGGAACTAGGTTTTTGGCACTATGTCGTCTTCCCTTACATTTATGTCTAATTAAGCTGTATCTTTACTGGTTATGTCTTTACACTATACATTTTTATAGTAACTGCGACTGATTTGTTTTCACGGAAAAAGCGCAAATATGATTTTTTCAAAGTTGGCATTGAAGTGAGTTGTAGCCAAGAAGGAATCCCTTGTCCTTCCTCATGCTCAGTAATTAACAGAAGCACTTGTCAAACCCTTTTTCATACTTAAAAACATATTAACCTTTTTTGGTGCTCGTCAGAGCATTTTTTAATACTAGTTAACTAATATGTAAAGGAAAACGCCTTTACATATATCTCCCCGACGACCGACAAAGAAAAAGCGTGAAACGCGGGAGATAAAAGAAAAAAAAACCCACAAACACATGCCTCCTCTCAATGCTACAACACCAACTCATAAACAAAACATATTTTTTTTAAAGAGGAACTGGTAATAACTTGTCTAATAATGCAATACTCAAGTAGTAAATAAGCAAAGTAAATACATCATGTCACAATTAAACAAAAAAAAAACATGCTAATAAGCATGAAAAAGCAAATAGGTACCTATAAAACTTGCAAAAAGTCTTTTTTTTTTTTTAAACTGCAGTGAACTTCTGGACAGCTGTATATTATCTTGTTTCTTTTTTTTTCTGTGTGCACACTCAATATTATTCCAGAAGATTTTAATTCAGATTGCTTGAAATTTCTATTCAAGCCAAAGCAATTTTTTATTGCTTAAACGAGTTGGTTACATTCCAACTTCTACTTTATTATTATATTTTTGAGACATGAATTATATTAAAAAGGTAAAATAACACATAAAATATTGAATATATATGTAAGAACACAATCAAACATAATGAGAATTCTGTGACATGTAAGTTTTATAACTACAATAAAAGGAGAAGCAAATAAGCAGAATTATATGATTTACCTTGACTTTATCAATGATTCTCTGTGTCAGAAAAATCTGTTTACTGATCTAGGTTATATTTAGTTTAGGTAAAAAAAACAGTAGTGTACAATGAACTTTAAAAAAAAAATGTAAGAAAACTAGCCTTCTTCAAAAGATTTAATGTATAACGTGTGAGAAAAAAATGTAAGGCAGGTTAATGTGAATCATACACAAGCGTTAAAAGAATAGATGTATGTGTGTGTGTGTGTGAGTGCAGCCCGAAACACCATTCGGTGTAGTAACTGAAGACTATCAGCATGCGGCTGCATATGTGAACAGGGAAAGAGTACAAAAAAATAAGGTTTACCTGTGTACAAACTGATCAGAAATAATGAAAACTTTACAAGTATATCATGTGTAATGTCTTAATGGACAATAAAAGAGCGTAATGAAAAAAAAACTGACATGGTGTACATCTATTAAATTGAGAAAAGTCCTGTTAAATCAAATTTCCGCTATACCCACTACTAAAAAGGATGAATGTAAACACGGTGTAGTATGGAAAAACTGAAAATTGAAACCGCAACTACAAATTAATTTTAGAAAACCTGGGAAAACACATGAGCGGTGCATGTAATAACAAAATGTGCAAAAAAAAATATATATCCAACAAATTTCTGACAAAGTGTAAACGATCATATGAACTATGTGAAAGAAATCATCATGTGTGAAAGTAACAGGAACTGACATAGCAAACCCACATAAAAAAAATCGAAATGTAAAGGGCTATAGTACCAGTGCACAGAAAGAACTGAAAACACAAGGAAGTAGTATTCTTGTAAACGATGAACTAATGTGTAATGTGTGTGAAACAAAATTTTGGGTACTGAGAGACCCAAATCATGAGCAACGTGTGTAATATACAATGAACAAAAATGCAATGAACTAATGTGTAAATTCAAGGAACAAAAGTTCCTCCTGTACACTAAGCACAAAACCCATTGTGTTACGTTTAGAAATTTACCGTTGTTTACACTGCCAGTTAAGGGTTAAATTATGAAAAAAAAACAATCTTGCTGTAATTTTGTTATAAAAGGCACAACGATGTCCAAACAGTGAATGAAGAAAAAAAAAACAACGAAAAAAAAATTCTCGTGAAGTGAAAAAAATGTGGAATTTCTAAGGTAAATTCTATCCAACAAATTCTAAAAATGTAAAAAAATCCAATCTTTTTTTTTTTTTTAGGAAAAAAAATGCAACAACAATATACCTTCTTTCCTGAAACAGAAAATACAGTCATGAAAAATAAATAGAGCAACATAGTAAACAACCAGTATGTGTGTAAAAAAAAAATCAATGAACAATCGTGTAAAGTGTAATAAGGGTCTGGTTAAACTCTAAATCATCTACCTTGAGTTTCGTATAAATCATCAATGAACTACTATGTATGAGGAAATAAATATACTGTCGAATACTATCTTAGCAAAAGAATACAAATAATAAAATAAAATGTTTACATACACAATATTATTAAAGTTAAAGTGTAAATGATTTAAAATTTTATTAAGAGGCATCAAATCTAAAATAAAAAAATCCCCTTTTTTTTTTTACCTGATCCAGTCGTGAAAGATGATATGTTTCAAAGCAGGCAAAATAACAAAACATTATACACCGACATGAATTTAAAACAAATGCAGTCATATATTTGAGAGAAAAGAATTGAAATGAGAAATATTGTTATCGAGTCACTATTTGTACAACTAATGAATTATCACCTGTGTGTTTACCTGTGTAAAAGTAATTCAAACGTACAAATTATTTCATGCATGAAAATTTAAATGCATGTGCGATCACTGTGTACAATTAATTTATGTACACACCTTATGTAAAACAAAAAAAAACTTAAATTATTCTAAGTGTTCGCGTTGTGTGAATAAATAAAATATTAAAAAAAAATCGTGTAAATAAATCCATTTCAGTCTTTGACTAAGCAAGCGGCCAACTTGCTCAACCAAACCCTGAAATCAAAACATCAGACACATTGCTGCTCCCGGGAAAACAGCGCCGTGAATGATGACCTAACACAAAAATAAATATAAAATTTTATGACTGCCAAAATAAAAGTACAAATACATAAAAAAATGTACAGTGTAGGGGTATGCCAAATGCCACACATACCAAAGTGTAAAAATTTAAAAAAATAATATGCTTCTACTAGAATGTGTATTGTGTGACTATCTTTCATTTAAGAAGAGGGGAAAACGAGATAGCATCATCTCTGTGTGTGTAAGATTTCATATTACATCATGAAAGTGACTCAAAAATATCTAATGGTTATGACAGAAAATCGAATCAAATAGAAAAACTGGTTACTGAAAAATAATATGTGTATTATTATTTTTTTTTAGAAGACACGGGAATTAGAGAAGTGTATTAAAATCTGGGTAATAATAATAACTGCCAACTTACAACTGTAGGAAAAATAAATTTAACTTGCTCCTTTTTTTTTTTTTTTTTTTTTTACGATGTCACAGATGCAAAAGTTAAACTTTCGAAGCCCAATATTGGACTCTCTATTTAAAATTATGTGTTTAGGTATGATACAAAAATAAAATGTATAGTACTTAAAATATAAAAGTGGGATTGTCACTCTTACCTGTATATACAATAAACATAAACAAGTGTAGGTGTATAAAAATTCACAGCAAACATCTATAGGTATAAGAGAAAAACCACAAGAAAAGTATGGTGTCTATATATATTAAGTGTACAAGTCTCAAAATTATTAATTGCAAAGCAAGTTTTTTTTATCTCAGCTAGAAGAGAAATTTTATTTTTATTTTTATTTTATTTTATTTTTTTGTGAACAAATACTACTCTTTTTTTTTAAAGGTGTGTAACTATTTCCTAAGAAAAACAAACAGTGTGACTTTAGTCAAGCAAACTGCATCACAAAATATTGTTATTGGAGAGAAGAAAAAAAAAACGAATAGAATGCAATGTGACAATAAAGGCACTGAAACGATTACACACAAAAATGCGAACCAGCGCACTTGGCTGAGTGTATTAACCGCAAGCAACCGACCCGCAATTCAAGAGCTCAGAAATAGATTAAGTAATCATTTCTGAATTGCGAGTTTGTCACACCGCAGAATATCCCTGCATCACCGGAACATCAAAATAGAAAGAAAAAAAAAGTAGGACCTCCAAAATGACTACTGGTATACACCTGCATATTATGAATGGTAAAAATCTAAAATAAATAGATGAATATTTGCGTTTACGGGGGGGGGGGGTAACTTAAACAAGTAAAAATTAAACACATATGAGGATGCAGCGATACACGTGAAACATTGAAAAAAAAGGCTTTCACTAGTAATGACTGCAAAATGTAAATTTGTGTGTAAAATTGGTGGGGTATCGCTGAATCCAACACACTGACTAAAGTCAAACTGTACATAAACTGACAATTTAATTTGAGAAAAAAAAAATGTCAACACCACAACTTATTTTACACACCCTTGAAATTATTCAAGAACGAAAAAAATACACTGCAATAAACTAGTGCCTAATGCATTTCACTGTATATTTAAAAAAGGCAATCATTGTTGTCAGAATAAAATTAATTTCAACTTAAAATAGGTGACTGAGTATAACTGAGAAAGAATTTAATAACAGTCATGCAAAACAATTTTGAGCACTTTTAAAAATATGAGTACTCTTTACCTGTACATAATTATTCATGTAAAATATATATTTTATATGAAAATATGTGACGAATTACACCAAAAAAATATGTACTGCTTTAAATATTAAGACATTTAACGGAACCACAATCTACTACAAATATATTTACTAAATGTTTACAAACTTGATACAAAATATTATAAAAATATCTTTAAATAGCTAAAATATAGAAAACTGTTAAAATATATAAAATGTAATAAAAGCATAAAATTTCTAAGATGAAATAATATATTCAACGGTATCAATTAAAAATATTGGTACCACAATGTTTTATAGAACGTAATGTCAGGTTCTTTTTTTGCCAGTCAAAAGAAGTACTGTCCTGGGAAAAACTTCTCTTCCACTATCATATGCTTAGAAAAAAAACATTTTAAGAACACATAAGCCACTTTTCAGTAATCCTGATTTATGTTTTATCTATTAAACCTATGTTTGTAATAGACAATAGAAAGAGCATACGTCCATAAAAACAAAACAACTTTACACTTTAGCAAAATTCTTATAAACACTACTTACCATCACAACCAAAATTACTTTTTTTATCAGCAAGTATTAAAATATGCACAAAGTTATAGAAGCAAAATATATTAAACTTTTATATCAGATATTTCATAAAATTTTCTTCATTCCTTGTTAATCTCCACAGTAGCACAAAAGGTGAAGAATGCAGTAGATTTAATCGAAGAAAGAATCACGAGAAATTACGCAATGTGCACAGGAAAATATATACAGTTACGCTTAAAAAGTTATTATCGAAGTATCTTATACCAGATTATTTTTGAAACAAAATATTAACTTAACTAAGAGTAAGCAAGAAATTTAGCTTTTTATAGGCTAGAATAATGAAAAGTAAAATTAACTTACATAGCCCACTTATGGGGGGAAAAAACGTAATCTTTTACGAAAATCTAAGTAAAATCTTGGATTCGTTTACTCTTTTTTTTATTATCCATTTTTTTAAGAAGGTTGGAACCCAAATAAATCTCAGTGATGCCCGTACGACGAATAACAAAACGAACACATTGTTTCCCGGAAAAATGCATCGGAACTCTATGGCAGAAATTGTCTCTCTTTCTTTCTTCACATTATAAAGTACAGAAGCACGGTGACTAATTACTTCTTCATCGTAGCAGACGTATTAAGCGCAACTGGATGAGTCAGATTTGCTGTGATAGTATTCTAGCAGATGAAAAACAGCTGTTTCAGAAAGCGGAGGGAAAGAACATTTTCTTTGATTCACTATCGGCATGAAGAAATAAATAGATGAATTCACCGATGATTAAAGGTTTCTACGGCGGTTCACACTAGAAGAGTCTTTTTTTTTTTTGTTCGCTTGGTGGTCACTGGAATGCACAATTGAGTTCGCACTTCTTAGGAAATTCAGCATGTAAACAAATCTAATTTGTCGATGACTGATGATATTTTTAAATACCGAAGAATATTAGACGTTGTTATTATGTAGTTTTTTTTTAAATCGTACAATACTGGGATCCCTCTCTGACATTAAATTATTCAAGGACTGGACGAGGCACCAGTTAATATATATGAGGACGGTTTCAACATCATATAGGAAGTTTGCGTTGCTAAATCGTAAGTGTAGTTTCAATCCCAAGTTCGTACATAATCCATGAATAATTGAGAAAGGCAACACAGGAGGCTAATTTATTGGAGACAAGTTTTTATTAATTTCACAGTTCCAAGAAAGGTTGCCGTGCCAGAGAGGGACCCTCGCAGAGATAGGTCCGATCGCTAGTACTTACAGAGAAGAAGTGGTCACAAATACATTTTTCACATCGTCAAGTGTTGGCGCGATACATGTACATAAAAATAGCCAAAAACGACTGATAAGCACAAATTGCGGTGAGAGAAGGCACGTGGAGAGTTTCCGTTAAATAGACTTTCAATGATAGAAACCAAAGGGCATGATTTGAAATAATTAACGCCAAATGATAAAAGATAGCATATGGCTCGGGAAACCACAAGGATTGCATTCTTTACATAGGGTTAACCAAAAATCTCACGGGCTCAGAAAGGAAATTAATTCAAATGAAATAAAATAAAGACAAACATAGCACATCTGGTTCTTAAGTGAATAGCGTTTAACTATGCTTAACAACAGCCGAGAAATAACTCTTTAAAAGGTTGTTGCTATGGGAAAATACATACATGTACATGAACAAACGGATGTACGTTGTGGTTTTAAAGAAAGAATTAGAGATAACTGAAATTATATTTTAAAGGAAAAAATGGCCGTTAGTAACTGAATAGAATTAAAGGGATTAAAAATCTAGCTTATTAAATAAAGATACAAATTAAGGGAATATTGTAATTTTAACTATGGGGAAAAACAATTATTAACTAATATGTAAAGGAAAACGCCTTTACAGGGGGGGGGGGGGGGAGTGAACGTCCAACACGAGGCTTATCTTTGAAGTTCTCGTCTAGGAACGGAAATCGGCTGAAAGGCTTTTGAGCGGTTCATTTACAAAACGTATCCCTTCTAAATGAGAGACATATTCTTCTAGGGATCTTTCCAGAATTGTTTGCTAATTAGAAATCGTAAAGAAAAATAAGCCTCGAAATCTCTTTTGCCAAGACGTGTTCTTTCAAAGATTGCACTTCCTACAAAACCTATAAATAAACTAATGATGCAGTAAAGAATTTTTGGGTGAATGTGGTTTCAAGAGAAAATGCAGATGTGACGTCATCAGAATTCATTTGATCACAACTACGTGCCAAAAATAACTTATCTCAAAAATTTATCGAGCTTTCTTGGGCACCTGAGTGTAAGTATATGAAATATAAATAGGAATTTCATTCCGACTAAATGTAACTTGATTTTTTTTCTCGGTGGTCTCTCAAAGTGCACTGTTAATAATAGTGCAAGTGAATTTGCACTATTAATTTTTCTGGAAAGGCTTTAAGTTCGTAACATAATGTTTTACGCTGCTTACTCATAGTATTAATTATGAGGGAAAGTTATAGTCATGTGAACATCATGTGAAAAATGTCCAAGCCCAGGATATAATTCGGAACCCTTGAAATAGAGCTCCAAGTGCTCTACCATTTAAGCTACGAGGACGATGCCCAGCTTGCAGTTTCTCACTCATATTTGTTGGTAAGGCTGCAATTGCAGAACAAGACGATAACATCTACATGAGCACACAAACTTGTGACGTAACATGAGACACAATTAAACCCAGCATCGGTGACTACATATTTTTAATTATAATTAATTTTTCAATTAATTATCAGCGGTAAAATTACGCTTGAAATTGTTAAATATTTTACTATTGAACTTTTCACTATGTTGGTTTTAAGCCTTGTTAGCATTGTGATAGTCGCATATTAAATATTCAATTATTGAATGTTTCACTGTTGAACTTTTCACTAAATTGGTTCTACGCTTTTTTAACATTAAAATTAACATTAATTTTTAATCTTTTTAATTATAATTAATTTTTAACATTAATTAATTGAAAAATTAATTATAATTAAAAAGATGTATTCACAGATCCAGGGTTTAATTGTGTCTCGTGTTACGACACAAGTTTGTACTCTCTTGTAGACGTTATCTTCTTGTGCTGCAATGTCAGTCTTACCAACGAAATGTGAGTGAGAAATTGCAACAGGGTTTCGTCCTTGTAGCGTAGAACTAACAGAGTGAAAAGTGTCCAAGCCGTGGATCGAACCCGGCTCGTTTGGAACACTATTCCAAACGAGCCGTGTTCGATCCACGGCTTGGACACTTTTCACTGTGTTAGTTCTACGCTTTATTAACATTGTGATATGTATTAAATATTCACTAATTTCAAGCGTAATTTTACCGCTGATAATTAATTGAAAACTTAATTATAATTAAAAATACATGTTTTCTTTTGCGTGTCTAAGAATTGTACACGATTTCTCTCATAATAAAGGAGAAATGCAAAAAATGCATCCAGATGAGGAGGCATTTGCTGAAGTTTTATTTGACGTTGCTTAAAATTAAAGTCTTCACTTTATGTATAATTATAAATTTTAATTAGAGAATTAGATGAAGAGGGTTTTCACTCTTTATTCAACAATATTTTTAAATTAAAACTTAAACTTTTCATTAATAGAAAATAAATTACAAATATTAAATGAAAACAATGTCGCTTTCCGTAAATTTACAGTCGTTTTTCTCAGTCATAAAATTTGTTTAAAAAGGAAAATAACTGTTAATATAAATCTCAGATAATGTTATCAATGCATGTAAACTAATAAAATACTTAGCTATAACGTATAGCTAAAAGATATGGTTGTAGCATCCAGTCGAAGTATTAGACAAAAGCGATTTATTTATATTATATAAGCGAATTTGACTACATGTTGAAAAGACTACTAGCCCTTCAATGACAAACTCCCTCCCAAAGAGGCAGGATCATTCCATTTTTTTAGCAGGTGGGGAAAGGTAGAGCAGTCAATTGAAATGGTGGCTCTATCTATCAACTTGAAATTAAAATACATTAGCGGAACATTGAAGATGTCATTTTTGTTTTATGATTTATTTATTATTTGGTTATTAAATAAAATAAGATAAAATCTTTTTTTTTTTTTTTTGTTAAATTGAAATTGAATTTTTAAAATTCAAATCTCTCTAATTTTGTCTAGTTTAACTGCAGTGATAGCCTCTCCTTATTAAAATTACAAAAATAAAATTAGAGCTAGTTTTTTTTTTTTTTTTTTTTTTTTTTTTTTTTTTACGAAAAATGTAACGTATCGTAAAAGTAACAGATTGCAGATTACTAATTTTTTTTAGTATTCGGTTTCATAATTCTTTAACTTTAAACAATCTTAAAATTGGCGAAAAATAAAAGTAAGTAACATATCTAAAGCCATATTACTGAAATTTTTTTGCATTAGATTTCATAATTCTTTAACTTTAAACTATCTTAAAATTGTGTCATTTGTGCCTCCCTTCCCCTCTCAAAAAAAGTAGATAAATTAATAATCGTCCAACTTTATTTACGAGCTTTCAAATTGTTTTGATTTTATTTTGTAAGCAGATACCTCCTAAGTAATAATCATGACGTACTAATTTATGGAAAAATTTAAAAGAAAAAAAACTAGACTCCCCATTCCCTTCAGCATTTTCCACTTTTTTCTATCTTTACAACAGGGTTGTTAAAAAACCTTAAAACGTGGGGGTTTTTTGTTTGTTTAAACCAGGTTTTTTTAAAAGATATATTTTCCTATTGCACATACATGCATATATATTGAAAAAAGTAAACATTGTTTGATATATAAGTAATATAACTTCATTTAAAAATAATTTGAATTAAATACTTACAATCAATTATGTAGAAAATTGAAATCATTTACAATTCAAACATTTTTATTAAAATCTATGTCTTATGAACCATTAATAAAATTCTCTACTTAGTGAAACAATGATACCTTAAAAATCTTAATAAGCAATCTTTTGATTACTAGTACTATAAATAAATATATGGTGTAGTTTCATAAATATAATATACTTTCCCATGGCTATGCAACATAATTTGAAAAATTTGCAATCTGAAATATCTAATTTTTCTGTTAGAACACTACATGAACAATTATCTTTTACTGAAATAAAGTTTTTTACAAAGAATTCCTGGAATGATTTGAATTTAGCAGTAGAGTCTTTAAATGTTTCAAGAAGTATTGTGTATTTTCATTTGACACTTCTCCTCTAAAGCTGCCAGATAAAAAAAAAAAAAAAAAAAAAAAAAAAAAAGAATAGAAATACATATTTATCAGCTTTTTAGACTACTGAAACCATTCTTCTTAAAATGGAAAGCAGATTTACAAAAGTTGTCATGCACTAAAACTTTTAAACAACCTTCAGACTCAATACACAGGCTTTCTTTCTAAGCTATGTTATTATACATATTACTCATAAATGTCTAAACTAAAAATTAATAATATATCTTTTTAGGCATTTTTATGAAATATTTTTCTATTATGTCTCAAATGAGCCTTATCTTGATTTCCCCCCCAGTTTTTGTCAGATCTAAATAGTGGATTCGATTATGCAATAGACGATTTCAATATTTCTTATTGTATATTTTAGTTAAAAATAAACAGATGGTTCGCTAGCACCCAATTTTTCAAAGTCCTCCTATTCGACTTCATAACTTGAGTTTCTTTTTCATTTTTAAGGCTGTTCTCAAATTCGAAAGGGCAACTTTGTCATAAGTTTTAATTTATTTTTGTTCGGAAAAATGTATGAAATTAGCCGATGCTATTGTTCAGAAGCTATGCAATCAAACTGTGTTTTTTTTTTTTTTCACATTAATAGATCTTTTAGAAAGTAGCGTGAAAGTGAGCATTTTGAACTGAATTTGCATGCGAAAGTAGAATAATCACTCAAGGAAGGTTAAAAACATATTTGTCACATGATCAAAATTGATTATAACTCAATAGGTAATTTATTTATCCAAAATGGAAAAAACATAGTTCGATTCCAAATCTCTTCCATTGTCAGGCCTTCCAATTTTATATCTTTCTGTAAAAAAATGAATTTATAAATTTGTCACAGCGTATTGCACTTGTTAAGTAGAGCAGTTGAAATCTATCCGAGCAGTCTTAAAAGATAGTCTCCCCAATCAAGAAAATTTTCTTTTACAAAGGCAAATCAAAACAAATTCTACTACATTCATTCCCTTCGTACCGCATGATGCCACGGCCGCGATCACTCCCTCCTATCTTTTCCCACCTGCTAAAAAATGGAATGATCTTGCCTCATAGAGAGGAAGTTTGTCATTGAAGGGCTAGTGAAAAGACTTAATAAAACGTGACATCATATATAGCTTTTTTTTTTCCTTAATCGTTTTCTTGAAAATTGAAATGTCTGTTTTAAAGTAGATTTTTAATTAAAAAAGATTCAAATTAAAGTTCTTTGTCTCTTTTAACGCACGTTCAGTTAAATTTTTTACATACTTATATGTAGAGAAAAATATATATTCATTTTTGTTCAGAATGGCATCGATTTCAAAAGTGCAACAATATAGCCAGACTTCTAAATTTTTGTTGACAAACAAAAACAAAATACACGTCTTATCGTATTTCGTATTTTCTTTAAACTATTGTGTTTTAAGGATGTGCAACAGGAAAGAAATGGCTGAATTAAAAAATTTAAAAAGCGATATTTCCATAATGTTAAATTATAAAAGGTGTTAGAAAATACCAATAAATAGTGGTCTGATATTTTCTTAAGTTGACGGTGACCATTACTATTTCTAAAACGTATGTACAGCAAGTATCGTGCAAATCAGTATAAAATTGAAAATTTGTATAAGAAGCATACACACAGAGAACTGCTTTTATACATATAAATAACTTTATCAGAATGTAGCTTATTAAAATAGTAATATATCTGACACGGTTATAGATTCAGATCTCATAAGTTATTAAGCGTTAGGAAATCGATCATTTATCTATTGACAGTATTCGTGGATTAATCTAGTTCGTAAAATTAATGATGCAGTTTTGCATCTAACTTCAGTAGGTATATTAATTCTATGTCATTTCTTAGTTGACACTTTTAGCATCCTTTTATCTTTTTGCTTACCAGACAAGTCCAGTGAGCCCTAACAGTTACATACAAAATGATTTTTTCCATGAAAAAAGCGACTAGGAATTATTTAAATAAGTGATCTTTTCAAATATGTGACTTTTGCAATTGTGTGAGCTTTACTGTAAATGTGTGAAGAATAAATCTGTTCATAGTTACAAAATTTTAATTTTTTTTTTTTTTTGTTATTGTTGTTGTTGTTTGCTTGTTTTTTTTTTTTCATGTAAAACAAATATTTTTATGATCAGTCGGGTTCATTAGACACACCTTGAATTCGAAGAATTAAAAAAAAAAGATCAAATTGTGCATCTACGTCATATTTTCTATGATTTTTTTTTTTCAAAAGAGAATATATATGAAGGTTGTAAAAGTCACAATGCTTTATGATGATTTACAGAAATTGCAATTTTAATCTATAGGGCGCTCTCATACGAAAGTCTGAGAAAGAAAAGTTATAATAAACTCCACGTTAAATGACAAGAAAGATGAGAAATATTATATAAAACTTTTTCAAAAATTCACGGCCATCTTAGCGCTCTTTAAAATACAGGATATGCTAAAAAGTACTACAAAACTTTAAAAAAAATAGGCTTGCAGCAAAACTAGTTACAACAATAGATAAAATAATTCAAAAAAAATTTCCTATTGCTTTAATAAACTTCAACACGGGATCCAGTCGTAGCATGAAGGATATCAAGATAGGTATCTAACCTGTTAAGCTGAGAATATTAACTCGGCAGGTAGGGGCCTGGTCATCGGTTAGATAGAAAGAAAGGAGGATATCAAGATATTCAAATTCAGTCCACGAACGTTTTATCATGCTAATATCAACTGTAGCTAAAGTTGTTTTTATCTTCCGTTCACAATTCCATGGGATTCTTTACTTTTCGTCGGCAACCAGTATTTTTAACACACTCACCAGAAAACTAGTCGTTGGGGACCACCGTAATACTTTCCCATCATGGATTTGAGTAATATAACACATGAAAATAAAATATGTGTAAACTATCTATAAAATGCATCGAAATTACAAAACAAAATTTAAACGTATATTTAAATATTTTTAATATCCACATTAATGCTCTACTAATGAACTGCTGATGAACCCATTTCGACAAATTATATAAAACGTCATACTACTCAAGTAGTACTGAAATGCGTAAAAGAAACATCCTTATAATTCCAAAAATAATAATTATATTAACTAACAGTTTACAGTGTCGGATTAAGCGTCTAATTTCTAATTAAAATAATCTTGAATTGAATTTTGAATGAAATACAGGGTCACGAAGAATGTGGCAATCAGGATTGTAAATATCTCGGCAACTAATAATCCGATTAACTTCGTTCTTTACGCAAAATTTGTGTTATTTTATTGCCTTTTACGTCCATTCCTTAAAATAAAAAAATTCGAAAAATTTTATATACCTTTCATCGGAACGAATTTTTCGAAAGTACGAAAAAAATAATTCCATATAATTGAGGTTACTGATATTAAATAGGTTTCGTCCCATTCTTAAATATTAAGTACATACAAAATTTCAAATCTCTATATCAATTTGTTCGGGAGATAGAACGTTTACAGACACACACGGATGGACGACAATTTTTTTTTTTTTTTTTTTTTTTTTTTTCAAAAACTATATTTTTCGGAATCACTAGTATCTGAAACGTCTAAATCCGTCAAAAAATTTTTTTTCGATGTTTCAAAACGATTGCAAGACTTACCTTATACATCGTATGGTGGGTAAGTAAAAAGCACTCGACTACTTTAGCTTTCTTTACGGTATCCGCAATTTTGAACTACAAAATTATTGAATAACAACTTACGCGTTGTACAGCGTCATCTATGACGTGAAACATACTCTAGAAAAAAGTTTTTGAGTTAATCTATCTGCTGTTATAACTAGTTTTTCTGTAGGTCTATTTAAAAAACAAATGAGCAAGTGTGACCGTAGATCGCACACTGTGTTTCGTTTAATATTGCTTTCAAAACAACTTATCCTTTTCTTAATAAGCGTATTTTTGAAACAAAATAAACAAATTACAGTGGAGCATCGTTTATACGACGCCGAAGGGACTAAAGAAAAACGTCGTATAAACGATAACGACGTATAATCGATTTTCACTTCCAAAACTAGAATTAATTTTGTTTTTATTTAATTTTAATGTTTAACGTGATGATATGCATGAATTTGTAATATAAACAAACCAAAAAAAAAAAAAAAAAAAAAAAAAAACGGGGAGGGGATTAGAAAGCAATTTAAATATGCTTACCTTTATTTATGTTTCACCGAAAGGTTCCTCATTTACAATATATGATTTCCTTTCCATTTAAAGTCAAAGCTCAAAAACCCCGCGTGGCCAACTAAAAGTCGCCAATACTGATAAGAGTTAGAAGGATAGTCTATTTGCAACTTAAAACAGGTCGGGAAAGCTCACCATCCCTGAAAAAAGAATGACCCCTCCAAGTGTAATCTGTTACACGTAAGCTGATTTTTCAGACTAATCGAACACAGCCCACATTTTTATAATGTAGAGTGCATTTAAACACGCTCTTTGGTGTCATTCATAGCTGCTAACTTCCGCTCGTTCGTAAAATACACAAGAAAAATAAACAAAAATAAACCTATACAAAATCGAAAAATCGACGTATAAACGATTTTGGGCGTCGTATAAAAGATATATTTTTACATTAAAATGAATAGGAATGAGTCGGGACCGCATTAAAACGTCGTATAAATGTAAACGTCGTATAAGTGATCGTCGTATAAACGATGCTTTACTGTAATCTGTTTTAGAAGTAAATAGTACTATCCTGATATTTAAACAATGGAAGCATTTTTATTATTTATTTATTTACACTTTTGATTATTTTAGAGAGTATTTATACTGCACCAGCTTACATATATAAGCATATATTTACAGGGTACTTTCCAGGCAAGAATATAATTTTTTCATTATTTTTATTTCCAAATCAACAAAGGAATATTGCAATCTATAAAACAGATTTTATCTTTTAAAATTTAAACTTTTAATATACATATTTTTAATTATTAATAAGACTGCTTGAGAAAAGTATATTATTGAAGCCTTTCGCTCAATGAACACAAAAAAAAACAGTTTTGAATTCTAATTTATATATTTATTAACGCTTGTGTAAAAGATTAAGTACATAAAAATATACAGTTATTTTAATTTTTAAGAATAATAATCAAACTGAAGAGTAATGTTTTTAAAATAACCTACTAAAGAAAAAGATTTGTGTATACTTAATTTTAATCTAGTTGGATGTGCCAATCCCAAAGCTTTCTTCTATCTCATATGCACATTTAATATTTCAAAACGTAGTTACACATGTTAATACTTAAATATTATTAATTCAATACTATTCAAACTTTGATTTTCATATTAAATTTTTGTTAGATCTGTTAAATCCGAGTAAAAACGAGTTAATGTGTATCATAATAATTATTGAAATCAATAGTTTTCCCCTTTGAAAACAACCGGCTCAGCAGGACTCGAATTCCCGTCTCTGCACAAACCGACGGACAATAGAACGGCAGAGAATGGGAAAATAATACAAAAAACGCTACACTATCACTATAACGATTATTTCGTTATATATTGGTTATTTTCTTAAATTATTCCTTCCCCCCGTCTCTTTTCAATTCAAAATCAGTTTTAAGTGTCCTTCATTCACTTTCCATTTTTTTTCCCTCGCATAGTTTTTCTCTAACCGAAAAATCGGCAGCTGCTTAACTTTGTCTGTGAGAAATACACTTACATATTATTCAACCGTTTAAAACATTTCCAGATGTCTGCTATTTCCGATCGAAGCAATTCTGCATTACCTTATATGGACATCATCTCTGTTTCGCAGTTAAAATTTATGCTTACGCTTCTTTTCCTTTCTCGACAAAACCCTATAAAGAATTTAACATCTGCGCAGTAAAATCTCATGTCCCTTCGGTGTGCTTCTTTATTAGACAAAACAACACGTGTAACATTTTATTGTTTGGCAACCTTTTCCTTTCCCATCCCAGCTGGGAAACTAAATTGAATTCTTATCTTGCCGGCTGCATTTTAACTGTATTTGGCGTATACTATCCATTGTGCATGGGCGAACTTTTGTATGTTGGCGATTTTCTATCATGCCAAAAGTGGCAATTTGTTGCTATGTAGGAGGCACTTGACTCTCTGCGCTCGTCTTGTTAACCTGCTATTCTTCGTTCGGAGATTTTCTCCGAGAGTTGTAAGTGCGCCCCCCTTCGTAATAGATGTTAAAATAAAGTGTAACTTTGCAATCATCGTGGGTTTTTTTTTGTACATCTGAACCTGGATACATGATCATTTCGTTCTTCTAAATGCCTTAACTAATATCTGCAACCACCAATCCCCCTTACAAATCTCTGGTGCCGTTTGACTCTCGTTTTTTCCCCACATAAAAAAAAAAAAAAAATATATGGAGGGGGGCACAATCAACTGCGACTTTACGGCGGATGTGATGATTTTGGTTCTTCTTTCTTCTCTGCATTCCCCGGTAGAAAATGCTATTAGTCTGGCCTGCTAAGTGTCAACCGAAAAAGTACAGAGCTGTTCCCGTCCTGAAATTCCTTTGCTGGACACCCCCGTTTCCTCCCCTGTGTGCTCCATCTCAACTGCTTCGGAGGGTCTCCCCTCGAGATTCAATATCCTAAAAGAAATCTGCGGCTGATTGTCACCTGAGCGCTGGGTGCCCCTTTTGTCATCTCCATCGTCTGTGTGATTGACGTGTTCATCGCAGCCAGATATCATCGAGGGCTGCATGTCCTCATCTTGTGCTTTGTGTATACCAGTGTTTGTGTTGTGTCTACATAACGTAATCTACAGAAAGTTCATTGTGTTGTTATCCATCGTAGAGTGATTCATCGTGAAAAAAAATAGTGATTCATTCGCGGGTGTCTGCAACGAAAGTAAAAAAAAAAATTTTTGCACATACAAAATAAGTCTTCAATTCGGTGAAAATCCATCAGAAAGAATTCATCGTATGAATCAGTTAACAGTGCACAAAAATTAGTAACTAAATAACAGAATTCCAACTAAGAATAAAAAAAAATGATGTGTCACTACCTTTGATAAGTTATCTGCTATTCGTCAGTAAAAAAAAAATATAAAAAAAAAGAAAAAAAGTGCACAATGAAAATCCAACCTCAAAAAAAGTCTACATTTTGAATGTGGGAGCAGAGCGTGCCCCAGTTCCCTAAGTTTTGTCTTATTAAATTAGTAATCATTTAATTATTTCTTTAAAACTAAATCTGTAAGTTACCCCAAGTATTTTCTTTACTTTATGTTCTGCTTCCACAGTCAGTTCATCATAATCAATATTGCAGTTTGGTGTTTTTAAATCATATTTCATTCAACATAATTATTATAATCCTGTTATTGTGTTTTTGCAAAGATTTTTAAAATTGCGAAAGCACGGTAACTGTTGTCATTTCTAGTTATTATTTGTGTGACATTTTATGCAGTTTTTACCAGTTATTTACATTTATGTGCTAGTGTTTCATATTTTACGTCCAACACCCCTTCGTTTTGTTTTAATTTTGTATTTGGACTCTCTAATATGCTTAAATAAGTTTTTAGACAGTTTTGAACTTTAATGACAAAGTTAAAATAAGATTTTTCTTTTTCATCTAAAAAAAAAATATTTTAAGTTACAAAAAGGGAACTTTTCCCTTGTAAAAAAAAAGTTAAAAGAGGATTTAATTTTATAGCTTACTTACTAACTGTTTTTGGTGTTTTCTTGATAGTTTTCTTTGCTTTATTATCTAAAGATAAAGTAAGTACTTTTTTTAAAGTGAAGGAATACATAGATATATGTTTCAAAGTGTATTTATGTTGCTTTTATTTAATTTATTTTCTAAATGAGTTACCTTTCTATGTCTCCCTTTGCTTTACTGTTATAAAAGGTTTAAATAAGATATCTTTAAAGTGAGGTATATTTTAAGATCTATTTATTTTGCTAATTTACATATTTTTACTAGCTAGGAAATTTTCTTGTTTTCAATGTGCTTTAGGGTATAAATCCGGTCTGTGTAACAATTTCTCAAAAAAAAAAAAAAAAAAAAAAAAAAAAAATTGTAACCATGGCTGCAAAACAAATTCCGATAAATATCATTCAATTTGATGGAGATCCAGATTTACTTAAATTTTTCTTTGATCAAATTCGCGTCTGTGCAGAAATTAATAAATACAACCCACAAACAACAATTGCAATCTTAAAGGGAAAGTTAGTTGGGCCTGCACAAAAATTTCTAGCCCAAAATCCCGACCTGCAAAAGATAACAGACCTTGATTTGTTGGAAAAGGAATTTGCGTCATTTTTCGCCCCCTTTAGTAAATGTGTTGCTTCTGTTGAATTGTCCAGTTTAGCACTTATGCCTTCTGAGACGATAAAAAACTTAGCTCATAGACTAAATGTTCTTGCGGCGACTGTTTATGCAGATATCAACGACGAAAGTGCACGCAACACTATTAAACTTATGAAATTTCTAGAAGCCCTTCCTTCAAATATTAGAATAAAATTACAGGAAGAAGGCATTAATGATTATAAAACAGCAGTCGAAAGAGCACAAACCCTTCATGAAATTTTAAGGAATGAGAAAATCTTACATTCCTTACCTTCGGTACACAGACCAGAAAATCTCATCGAATCGCAACTGAAAGAAATTTCCGAGAAAATAAATGCATTATCCTTTGCCCCTCCTGATACTAAAACCGAAACTGAGCAAAAAAATCTCCAGACTAGACCAAAACATTTCGCAGGTGTTTCACGCTTCAAAAAAAATTACAAAAATCGAAACTACACTAGGCGTTATTCCCCACACAAGTTTTCACAAAAAAAACCAGTTGTTTGTCAGTTATGTGGACGAAACAATCATGATGCTCTCTCTTGTTTTAAATGGAAAAGAGCAAACACTCAAAGAAAAAATAATTACACGAATTCCACTCCACAATTTCAGGAAAACTGAAACAGAGATACAATTTTTATGCTGATGGTGTTGTGTCTCAATCTAATACTTCTACATCAGCAACTTTTGTTTTTGACCCTGTATTACCTAAAATTTCAAGTTCGAGACTAGTTAATTCAGTAGCTTCCCAAACTTTTGACTCTATTAAGATAGCAAATAACATCAGTACACAAACAGAAAGTGATAATGTTCAGATAATTTGTAGTGTAAACACTATGTCACCATCCCTCCCTCTTGTTAAAGCCACTATAGCAAACCATGATATTACTTTATTGGCTGATTCTGGTAGTAGTATATCTTTACTTTCACAAAAATTATTCAACCAACTTAAACCGGTCTTAAAATATAAAAGACTGTCCACTGACGTCAATATTAAAACTGTCAATTCTGATGTTTCATTTTCCGCCTGCATCAGAACATCCATTAAGCTAAAACAAAAAGCGTTTTCACATCACTTTTATATTGTTGACATACCCGAGTCTTCCAGTTTTGAAGGCATTTTAGGTTTCGATTTCATAACTAGATACAATGTTGTCATCGATACTTTTAACAAGTGTCTCCACGTCAACAATAATTTCTCTGTTCCTTTAAAAACCAGTAAAGAATCTTCTGGAGAGAAACAATCAAAATCATGCAATTCTTTGAGTGATGTTGTATTGAATCAAGCGGTGTTCTTAACTCGAAAATTATAGTAGAACCTCAACAACAAATATGGTGCTCTGTTTACACCTTCAATAACATCAACAATGACAGAAATTATCTTTTTGAATATTTGGCACAAACAAAAGAATTAACAGGAAATGATGCCATTATTCAAATGAACAAATTATCCAATAAAAGAAAGAAAACTTCACAAATACATCAGTTCTTCTCAATAACACTTAAAAACACTTCTGAAAAGACCATTCATCTCCCTAAACACACAAAAATAGGTCAATTATCTGAGATTGAGGAAATTCGCGACTATACTTCTGAAATGTCTGACAAGCAAAATAACTCAGAACAGCACTTTGTAAATTTTATTCAGGCGTCTAATGAAATCTTACAAAAAAGAAAGCAGGAGTTATCGGCTAATGATTTTAAACTTTCTCACTTAAAATCTGACGAAGCAAAGAACCTAACTAAATTGCTACTTAGTTATTATCCTGCCTTTTCCAAATCATTAGACACACTTGGTCATACTGATAAAATTGTACCTGATTTAAAATTCATTAATGACTACCCCATAAAGACACTCCCTTTCCCTCTTCCCCAAGCTGTGCAAAAGGATGTTTTGAATCAAATCAAACAGTTACTTGATGCCAAAATCATTGAACGTCATTGTTCCGAATGGGCCTGCCCCATGCTTCTTGTTAAAAAGAAACCAGACGGTACAGGTATACAGAAATATAGACTCGCATTAGATCTCAGAATGGTTAATACTATAATTCAAGGTTCGTCATATCCACTTCCTAAAATTCAAACCATTATTTCAAATCTTTCACAATATCGTTTTTTTTCTTCTCTTGACTTTCATCAGGCATATCATCAGATTGATTTGCCTGCAAAATTTCAAAATCAGCTCACATTCACTACAATGTTTGGTTCTTTTCGGTATAAGAGATTAGTATTCGGCTTAAAATCTAGCGCCTCAATTTATCAAGCTTTAATGGACTCGTTACTTGATGAATTACAGTTAGAAGGTGTCTATACCTACCAAGATGATCTTATTGTTGGTGCCAATTCATATCAAGAAATGTGTGATAAGTTGGATAAAATTCTTGCAATACTAGTAAAATATAATTTAACGCTGTCCCCTAACAAATGCACTTTTCACAAAACCAGTTTAGATTATCTTGGATTTCACATAGAAAATCAAACTATTTCTCCTGTTCACTCCAACATTGTAAAAATAACATCTTTTCCAACACCTACAACAAAACGTCAATTAAAAGCACTCATAGGCGTCATTACATTTTACAAATCTCTTGTTCCATCCTTTTCTGAACTTGTACAACCTCTCATAAACTTAACTACTCCAAAAGCTAAATTTAAGTGGACAAGTAAACATCAAAAAATTATGGACACCATACAGAAGATATTCTTTAATCCACCCATGGTTAGATTACCTGACTGGAACAAAACGTTCTATTTAAATACTGATGCGTCAAATATTGCCATTTCTGGCGTCTTACTACAAGAACATGATAAACAACTATTACCTGTTGCATACTTTTCAAAATCTTTAAAAGCATCAGAAAAAAAATATCCTGCACTTAAATTAGAACTCATGGCAATTCATAAATCAGTTACTGCTTTCAAATATTATTTATACAACAGAGAATTTGTAATACTTTCAGATAGTAAACCATTAGAAAAATACAACAAAACTACAAATCCGGCTGATATTATCTCTCGCTGGCTCATGGATCTCTCAGAATACACATACAAATTTCAACATATTCCAGGTAAAAAGAATGTACTCGCTGACTATTTATCTCGCTGTAACTTTGAAAATAATCAACAGACTTTAGCTACAAACCCTGAACTTATTCATGACACTCAACCCTTACCTATTGTAGAATGTGATACTCCACACTCCAGCTCGAGTGATTCTAATATGCATGTTAACTGCCTTATTTCTGGTACACAAACAAATCCTGACCCTTTATTAGAAATTTCGAATGAAACATTTGCTACTGAACAACAAAATGACCCTACTTTGTCTGTTGTTTATAAAGAAATCTTAAAGAAAGGATCTTCTCAAAAATTTCCTAACTACTTCATTCATCCTGATTCGAAAGTATTAATGTTAAAGAAGGAAAATATTTTTAATAACACTTTTTCGTATCACATTATTGTTCCAAATTCACTTAAAAGCAAAGTCTTAACAATTTCACATTTATCTCACTTTGGCTTTAATAAAACTTATGAATTCTTGTCAGGTAGATATTTTTGGAAGGAAATGTATGTAGACACTTTAAACTTTGTTGCATCCTGTATCAAATGTCTTCAAACTAAACATCACCAAACTCCACCTGCACCCTTACAGCCCACATACACTCCCAGGTACCCTGGTCACACTATTAGTACAGATCTCCTTGGACCGTTTGCTAATGGAAAATATGTTTTAACTATCACTGATCATTTTTCGAGACATATTGAACTCTTTCCACTTAATGACATATCTGCGAGTAAGGTTGTTAAATGCTTATTCTCTTACATAACCACCTTTGGGAGACCTTCGGTTGTCTTATCAGATTTAGGACCCCAGTACACGTCTCAGGTATATAACATTTTTAATGATACAATGGGCATTAAGGTATTACACAGTTCTGCCTCGAGACCACAATCAAATGCGATTGCAGAGCGAATCAATAAGTCAATCAAATATTCAGTTAATATTCTTTTACAAGAAGGTCATTCATTCGAAAATGCAGTATTTATACACAAATCACTTTATAATGGTTCGAAACATGCAACTACATTATATTCTCCTAATTTTCTTCATTTTGGACGTGAACTTTCTCTAATTTTTGACACTTTTGATCAGTCGTGCAACCAACCCTTTCTTGATAAACATATTGAAGTACACAAATTGCTTGATGATTTGAGTAAGATATATCACAAAGCTTATAACAACATTAAATCTGCTCAAGATAAAAGATATAAATATTACGGTCAGAAAGCTAAATTAAGATCCATTTTCTTAAAAGATATTGTATATCTAAAATCAAATGACAAGTTTAAAGCTAGGTATACTGGTCCATATATTGTCACTTGTAAACATTCCCCTGTGTCATTCTCAATTAAAAGGTTGTATACTCCTGATAACACAGCATTTCGGGTACATATTGATAGACTTTTACTTGCACCTCCTCGTTATGGACATTTATTTGATGCATCAAGTCATATAAACAACACTAACTTTAATACGTTTTATCAACCTCACACATACAATCTAAGAAACAGAAGCTAATGTAAAAACACTATTTATTATTTTTATGTCTTGTTTTATGATACCACATATCCAACCAAAGAGCTCATGGTTGTGTGTATGTTGTTGTTGACTGATCTTTAACAATATCATGGCTGGTCCATCAGTATTGCTCTGAAGATCTCTTAGGAACAATATTAGGTATCATTGTTATCCTTTAACACTTAGATAGCCCTTCATACTCACTTAAATTTTATTTACTTTTATTTTGTTTTCTTTTTGCAGTACACTTAAAATTTCTTTGACAATACTCATTAAATCAGTATTTTTCCACTAACTAACCTCCCACTTAACATTTCTTGTACTGTAAGTCAAACATATTATAGTTAGATAAACAGGTACTGTACTTTAAAAAAGTAAACAAAAGATTCATGTAATTAAATAAAACACAGTTTATATATATGACTTGTTCATCACCCCACTCGATTGTGACATATTTTTCGTCTCTCTTCACTCTAGGATTGTCTGCCCATATTAGTTATTATATGATATACATTTTTTTGTTTTTTTTTCTTTTTGAATTCTTCCCTTTGAAGTCTTGTTCCCGTTCAAAATTAAGGCCCTAAGGGTTCAAGCTTCATTGTGTTGAGAGACAAAGTTTTGGAATTGGAGTTTCGATTCAAATTTTTGAATTGTGATTCCAATTCACAACAATTCAAGTTTTTTTCATGTAATTCGACGTGGGCTCCTTCAGAAGACCGTTAGTGTCTCCGGGGGAGCATCACAATTCCCTCCTCATCTAAGGCTAGGCCCTAAGCCGATGCCATAATACTTGTGTTGTACACAAGATTCAGGGTGACGCATATTTTTATGGGCGTGCTTGGAGCACCTCTTTTTTTTTGTCATCCTATGCTTCGGCATGAAACAATTTTTACAAAAACATTTTTATTTTTAATATACATCATATTACTCTTTTTTAATTTTTTTGAAAAATATAGTACTATTATGTTATTTTTGTGTATTGCCATTTTATATTCATTTAGTATTAGTTTCATGTTTTGTGTATATGTTTCAAAATTTTATTTATGTCATGATAACAATCAAAGCTGCAGTAAGATTTTTGTACTGTCTGAGTCGACTCAATCTATGCATATAAAATACAGTACTACCTTGGATCCATGAAATACAAATATAAAAAAATATAGAGACTTTAGAACTGCTGACTGTTTTTGAATACAAAAGTCTCCATTATCATGACGTTAAATTTCTACATATATATATAAAAAAAAAAAAACTTTTGCATTTATGTAGGTTTTTATGTTATAATATTTTATGCTAGCCTATGCACATTGGACAGCAAAAGTTTTTTTTGTGGTGCACCGGGTGATATATATAACGATTATTTCGTTATATATTGGTTATTTTCTTAAATTATTCCTTCCCCCCGTCTCTTTTCAATTCAAAATCAGTTTTAAGTGTCCTTCATTCACTTTCCATTTTTTTTCCCTCGCATAGTTTTTCTCTAACCGAAAAATCGGCAGCTGCTTAACTTTGTCTGTGAGAAATACACTTACATATTATTCAACCGTTTAAAACATTTCCAGATGTCTGCTATTTCCGATCGAAGCAATTCTGCATTACCTTATATGGACATCATCTCTGTTTCGCAGTTAAAATTTATGCTTACGCTTCTTTTCCTTTCTCGACAAAACCCTATAAAGAATTTAACATCTGCGCAGTAAAATCTCATGTCCCTTCGGTGTGCTTCTTTATTAGACAAAACAACACGTGTAACATTTTATTGTTTGGCAACCTTTTCCTTTCCCATCCCAGCTGGGAAACTAAATTGAATTCTTATCTTGCCGGCTGCATTTTAACTGTATTTGGCGTATACTATCCATTGTGCATGGGCGAACTTTTGTATGTTGGCGATTTTCTATCATGCCAAAAGTGGCAATTTGTTGCTATGTAGGAGGCACGTGACTCTCTGCGCTCGTCTTGTTAACCTGCTATTCTTCGTTCGGAGATTTTCTCCGAGAGTTGTAAGTGCGCCCCCCTTCGTAATAGATGTTAAAATAAAGTGTAACTTTGCAATCATCGTGGGTTTTTTTTTGTACATCTGAACCTGGATACATGATCATTTCGTTCTTCTAAATGCCTTAACTAATATCTGCAACCACCAATCCCCCTTACAAATCTCAATGCTCCTTTCCCACAGAGTAACATCCAAATGCAAGGAAAATCTGCCGACCATAGCCAAAAACATTCATAAAAAATTTGGTTCAATTGTGAACATAATTTTATATACTTTTTGAAGGCACAATAATGAAAATAGCACGGAAATCGTTTTTACAGAATCCCCTTCAGAAAGATTTTTTCCAAATTCAGGGACAATTTGCTTGCCATGCCCAAAAATAATCATACATAAAAAAAAAAATTTCAGTTTTATGCATAACTTCATATACCTTTTGATGGTAAAATAACGAAAATTTCACGAAAATTGCTATCACCGTAACCCTTTCCGACGGATTTATTTCAAATTCAAGGAGGCCATACCCATAGCCATAACCAAACACTTACACAAAAAATGTGATTCATTTCTATGCATAACTTCACACACTTTTAGGTGGTACAATACTGAAAATGGCCTCGCTTTTGCAGTGTCCCTTTCCGGCGAATTTTTTTCTAATTTAGGGAGGACCAACTAGCCATCACCAAACACTTATGCAAAAAATTTCGTTTAATTCTATGCATAAATTCATACAATTTTAGGTGGTACAATATTGAAAATGGCGCAAAAATCGCTGTTGCAGCACCCTCTTCAGGCAGAATTTTTGTTAAATTCAGGGAGTACCAACTAACCATAGCGAAATACTCAAATAAAAAATTTGGTGAAATTCGATGCATAACTTCATACACTTTTAGTCGGTACAATATTGAAAGTGACAAAAAATTCGCTATTGAAGCGCCTTCTTCCAACGAAATATTTCAAAATTGAAGGAGGACCTGCTTGCTACGACCAAAAACATTCACAAAAAATTTGGTTCAATTCTATGCATGCATATCTTCATACACTTTTTGATGGTAGAATGTGACATACGGACTTACAGACAAACACACACACACATGGGCCAAAAGTTTATGTATGATAGATTTTTGATAAAGTTAAGAATTAGCTCAAGGGACATAAAAAAAATTAGGGTTTTTTGGAAGAAAAAATCATAATTTCATCAATTCTTAAAGTACCAAAATCAATTAAATTTATTATTTTTTTAAACATATTCTGAAACTTTTGTATTTACAAGTTTTTTATAGGAGCAACTCTTATCGCAAAGAAAATTAAAAACGAAAACAAAAAGGGGGAAGTAAAAAGAAACAAATATATAATAAATCTCAATTCTTAAAATATCAAATCCTATTAAATTTGCTTTACATCTTCTCAATAATATGTACAACTTTTATATTGACAAGTTTTTGATAGGACCAATACTTTTAGCAAAAACATATTAAACAAAAAAAGAAGTCGAATGAAAAACCGTATTAAGGGTGTACTGAAATCCGAGCTGCTTATATTCTGACTCATTTTTAAATTCATTTTGCTCTCAAACAAATTGAAAGTATTCTAATAACAAATTGCTCATTTTCTGACTAATTTTTAAATCCATTTTTGCTCTCAAATTCTTTCAATCGCCAGGTTCTCTTATTTAGGAATTATATAATGTGACGTATTGGCCAATTTTTTGATAAAAGCAGAATATATTTCAAAAAATGCTGTCAAAGTGGGCATTTTGAACAGAATTTTTCTTAGTGATCAAGATTCAAAAAACTGAGGAAGAATTCAAATAACAAATCGCTTTTTTCTGATTCATTTTCAAATCCATTTCTACTCTCAAACGCATCCGATTGAACAATAGTGCTGCAAAAGTAACGACAAAATAAATACTCGTATGATATAGCTATTTTCAAACTGGATACCCATTAGAAAGAATTCGTTACTAGTTACTTTCGTTGCTGTTTAGAAACCAAGTATTACAATCAGCGCATGTACTTCAAAACTGACCCAAATCTGTACGAATCTTTGGAGGATTTCGATATGTACTGCCATCTGAACGTAAAAATTATTTTAATTAAGTTTCTAAATTTTATGGAAAAAATACAACCAAATTAAAGCACGATGCATAATTCTATATAAATATCTAAATTCTAATTTTTTTTTTTTACATATGAAATGAATAATAATCGGAGAAAGCAATTTTGGAAGGATTAAAGTTCACCAAATTTTTACAATAAAATTTTGAAATATAATTACACAAATAAAATATTTTTACAAGTAAATTTATTTACTGATTTTACTCGAAAAGTAATTATGCATTATAAAAAATTAATTTCTACAATAATTTTTAAATATTTTTTAAAAATCTGTTTAATTTCTCACATGATCATCCCTATCAATAATTTAGTACTTCGATCACATTTCTTTTTAAAATTTTTGATTTATATTTATTTATTTTTTTTTTTTTTTACAAATAAGAAATTAAAAAGCATACCAACAAAAACATTTTTACAAGCAACAAATAAATAAATAAATAAATTTTATCAGAAAAACATTTTTACAAGCAATCTAAAGCTTCATTTTTATCATAAAAATATTTTTTTCAACTATAAAACATAAGTACACCTTACAAAGATATTTTTATAGGAAAAAGAATGCGCTGAATACAAAGCTGTAAATACTTAATTGCTCAAAATTTTTCAGAACATTAAAAAGAATGTGTTTTATTTTAGACTTTATCATCTTATCAAACAAAGTTTACATCATTCGCCTTATTGCTTCTTTATTCTTTGATACATGTTTTAAAATATTATTTTTTTCCATTCTTTTTTTGTTTTAATAAAGTGGATCTCAGAGCCGAAACAAGCCTTTTTTGCACCCGGGGCAAACATAAACATTAGCTCCTCCTTAAAATGTATTTACAAAGATTGCTCATTGGTACACAAAAATAAGAACTTTAAGGTGAATTTGTGCAGTTAAAAATTAAAATAAAACTCTTAAAATCTACGTTTCAAGCTGCATTTGCAGTCTTCCTCGGGATAAAATTAGGTGGTCAAATGATTAAAAGCAGAGAGATGAATGCTTCCCGCACGAGAGACATTGTATCGTGCCTTGACTAATGATATGAATTCGAAATTAATAAAAGTTCGATTGAAGAACAATGAATGCCACTATCTGCACATGAGGGGAAGAATCACATTGAAACAAAGAATCACATTGAAACAAAGCCCCACCAGTGGCCGAGAGGTTCTGACTTCAAACTGGTAAACGGTAGGTGCAGGGTTCGAACCCAATCGCGACCGTCGACCTAACCGATCGGAGTTTTCCGTGGTTTTCTTCGAACCTTGCGTAAATACGGGTTAGGTTCCCTTAGAAAGACCCCCACGGAGGGCATCCAACCCCATAGGGCCTATATCCCACAGCGTAGATAATTGGCCGTCATGCATACAAACAAACAAACAAACACATTGAAACAAAATTCTTGAAAGAGGAAAAAGAAATTTTTTTTACTTACATGATTCTAGTTTAAACTGGAATGTTGCAAATAGATACAGTTTTACTATGGTATTATTCCAGACTTTTGATAGCTTGTAGGATAAAATATCGGTGTAAGATTTGTTCTCCCATGCAATGATTGAAGAAATCATGCATGGATTTTCATCAAACAACATATCGGGATAGTACCCGATAATAATTCCACCTAATTAGTTTTTGTGTACATCATGTAACTGGTGGAGTTGTTATACAGAATTTTTTGAGGATTTCGCAATAACTCTATATCGGATACTAATGCACGGATTTTCATTAAACTTCAGACTCACTTAAAAGTGAACATACTAGATTTTGATTTGAATCACCTAATTAGTGGCGCTGTTAACACGCTGCATTTTTCATAAAGTATTAGCATGAAAGAGATTTTTGAGACAAAGATTTTTGAAAGTTTTGAGCAAGGCTAACTTATCATAATATAAAGGCTTGTCATTCACCAAGTTTCCTTTGACTGCAGTACAGGGGGCGCTGAACTACATGATTTTCACGTTGGTAGCGCCATCTAATGTTAGAAACTGAAATGTTTCCCATTATTTCCTATGGGACTATTAGCAGTAGTATGCACCAGGTGGCGTTACATACGAGACAAAGTCATATAATAAGTTGGCAATTATAGGGACAATTTCAACAATAGATTTTCTCCTGAATGCGAGGCCTTGATATTATGATAAGGGGGCCTTGGTTTTGAGATTGACATATCTAACTAGTTCTACATAAATCCAACAAAAGTCTTAATGATTTTTCAATTATTTTTAGCATTTTTAGCATGTATAATTCATAATTTTCTAAGTTCAAAATATTATATGTATAATTATTTTTTACAAAATTTAATAAAAATTTAAAAAATTGTTATCTTTATAGAGACAATATAAAATAATTAATTCTAAGAAAATATTTGCAATTCGAAATTCGGTGCAATTAAAAATATCTTGCGAAAATTTCGGACCAAAAGGATATTATCTTATAAAGAAATATTAATTTAAAAAAATAACTTACTGAATATTTAATGCTCTCCCTACTGTTTTAGAATGAGACATTTTAAATGAGAGCTAATTTACTCAATTTCCGGAGTTTTACGGTAAGGTCTTATTTTGCATCATTTACATATTAATGCTATAATGTTTCTATTTAAACTCTGTAAAAGTAAAGAATAATGAAATGGGATACTGAGTATACATTATTACCAAACCTGTAATTATTTTCAAAATAATTTAACAGATGCACTTTAAAGCGTTTTTTTTTTCCCCTCTTACATTTTTTTTTTTTTTTTTTCGATTTCAAAATAGTTTTCTATCAAAGGAAATGAGTAGATAATTTAACCTCTGATAGCAAAAGTATTTTCGCAAAAAATCTCTAAATAACCTTTTGTTTTATATATTTTTCTTTTTTTAAACACATATTAACATATAACAAGTCAGAAAAATCATGCGTTAAGCATAGATTATGAAATACATTCCAACACTTCCTGAAATCTTATAGCAATCATTTTTTATAGCAATTTATACTAATAGATAAAAACATATTTGAATACTTTTGTTCAGCCCTGTAGTTTACCTAGTATATTTATTGCACGAAACTATCCTGCTAAAGTTTAGTTCAAACAAAGATACTCTTTAAACTATTTAAATCACATTTCCATAAATTATCATCTATAGGCGACCCTGTATCCAGTTTTTTTGTGACCCTGTATTCTTACAAACATTTCTTACTAAACTGAATGCAGTTCAACGTAAAAATGCATACCTTATTTACCCCCCCCCCTTTAAGTAAATTATGCTCATATTCAGTAACCTGTATGTAGTTATGTGTATCTAAATTGTGTAACTTTTAGAATTGATACACACCATATAATGTGCATACATTTAGTGAAGCTTAAAAGCGAATAGCATAGTTAAAAATCCATTTCATCCATCCAACAACCGTCATCCATGATATACAACACTTCGTATTCTTGAAATCTCTTCTATGTTCCTGAAAATACTATCTACTATCTATTATACTGGAAATAAATTGTAGTAATCCTCAGCAGCGTATATAAATTTCATAAAATGATAAAAAGTTTAATACAATCAAAACGCGCACCAAACAATGTTCTCCCTAGACCATTATGTAATGGAATTCTTTTGTGTGGCCCTATAAATGAAAAATAACTATTTTTTACTGCGTATTTTACAAAATGCATATTTTAGTGCACTTCGTAGATGCATGTAAAATTGAATATGTTTGACAGGGTGTAATATCATTAAAGGGGGATTTGAAACGACATTTCCTCGTAGGCGATAATATAACGGAAAATTTTTAATTCTCCCTGTAAATAAATTAATTATGGAAGAAACTTTATTTCCAATAGGACTCGTGCTAGGGTAAATATCAATAACGTCCGAAAATTTCATGGCAATTTGAGTATATTTACGAAAGTTAGAGCGAGGATAGACGGCCACACGGACAGACAAACCGAAAACATAAATATTTTTTAACTTTGTTGGAAAGTGTGGAAATAAAAAGATGTCAATAGCCCTTCGTATAGGAAACGAATAAAATTTATATTATCGGCATCTTTAGACATTTCTAAATAAACCTGTATTTCAAAATTTGAGTATTACATTTAACAAGAGTAAAACAAAAATAAATTATAGAAACTGTAATTAGAAATCCTAATTTTTACTTAAAAAATTAAAAAACAAGATTTTAAGAAATCCACCTTTTATATATAAACATTTGAACAAACAATTTTATTTAATAGAAATGTAATGACAAGTTGACTGTAGGTTCTGCCATTGCAGAATTCAGTTTCGCCTCCAATTTAAAAAAAAATAAAAATAATAATAAATCGATAGAGGTTTTTTAGAAGGGCGACCCCGTTTAGAATGCAATGAACTAAAATTCATTTTTCTTGCGTTTATCAATATAATAGCAAACAGAACGGCGTGAAATACCCAATTGATTAGCAATTTCTTTCTGAGACATTGGAATTGTGGAATAATAAAGCGATACAATTTGACGTGCTACTTCTTCATTGACTAGATTCATAAAAAACGGATTTTTCTTTAGTTTAAACGCTTTTTTATAGACTCTGAGAAAAAGAAAATGCATTTTACCAATAAAATTGTATGTATGTCTCGTTTTAACGGCCAGATTACGAAACTAGTCGTTGGGGGCCACCGTAATACTTACCCATTATGGATATGCATTATATAATATGTGAAAATAAAGTATGTGAAAACTATTTATAAAATGCATTGCAATTCCAAAACAAAATTTAAACGTGTATTTAAATATTCTTAATATACATAGTAATGCTTCATTAATGAATTGCTGACGAACCCATTTCGACAAATTATGTAAAATACCAAACTACACAAGTAGTACCGGATTACGTAAAAGAAACATCCTTATAACTCCAAAAACAATAATCATATTAACTAACAGTTTACTGCGTCAGATTAAGCGTCTCATGTCCAATTAAAACATATCTTTGAATTGAAATTTGAAGAAAATGCAGGGTCCTGAAAAATCGAAGAATGTGAAAACAGGATTACAAATATCTCGGCAACTATTAATCTGACTGACTTAGTTCTTGATGCAAAATTTGTGTTATTTTATTGCCTTTTACGTCCTTTCCTTAAAATAAAAAAAAATCGAAAAATTTTATAAACATTTCATCAGAACGAATTTTTCGAGAGTCCGAAAAAAATAGTTCCGGATAATAGAGGTTACTTATATTAAATAGGCTTCGTACTATTTTTACTTACTGAGTACATACAAAATTTCAAATCTCTATATCAATTTGTTCGGGAGATAGAGCGTTTACAGACAGAAAGACGGACGGCAATATTTTTTTCTAAAAATATGTTTTTCGGAATCTCCAATATCTGAAACGTGTAAATCCGTCGAAATATTTTTTTCGGTGTATTCAAAACGATTGCAAGACTTACCCTATACTACGTAAGATAGGTAAGTAAAAGTGGGCCACAATTTTTGACACGACACTTTTTAGCTTGTCTGAAAGAAATAGCATCGGAGGATAATTAGATTCCATCGACTGGCTAAAGACGAATTCTCTTCCCTCACGTCCTTTTTTTAAGGAATTGACAAATAACTGAATGCTTTAAATCTATTACAAACTACAATACGTCTAATTCTCAGGAAGAACATTGACATTATATTCGTTAAATACATTATATGAAAATGTACAAGCTGAACTTAATTAAAATCAACTTAGTTTTGAAAATAAAAAACTATGTTCGTTTCGGAGTTTCAGATTGTTAATCCTTTTAAAAAATGATATTTTGATACAAAAATCGCCAAGTTCATTTTGAGGACCTATAACACGTTTTAAAGGTACAGTCGACTCTCGTTAATTCGAACTCGTCGGGACCACAAGAAATGTTCGAATTATCCGAAGTTCGAATTATGGGAAATATGAAATAAACACATGTTTAATATGGTACTATTACAAAGAAATTAATGTTACAGTTTTTTTAAATACATTTCGTCTGTTATAATTAGAATATGACTTAATAAAAAATTAGAATGTGCAAATACATAAACTAATTAAATGATTAGAAACAAACACAATGGAAGACAAATTTGAGGTGTCACTGATGGACAGACGGGGCACTAAGAAAGTGGATATCAAATGCATTGGATTATATGTATACTCGTTCGGAACAATTTTCACAAAAATCAAAGAAAGAAAGTTATTCAAATGATCTGAAATTCGTGAGAAAGAAAGAATGAAAAATCGGAATCCTCTTTAGTTCGAATTAAACAATGTCAAGAGAAAGTGAGTTCGAATTGGTGAAAGTTTTTAACGTTATTCTGCCATTGAAAATTTCGGGACTTCATGTTTAGTTCGAATTAAGCGAAGATTCGAATTAACCGATTTCGAATTAACGAGAGTCGACTGTATTTACAAATATTATACAGATGTACATACAATAAATACAATAAACTAGAGTGAAAAATCATCCACAGCCAGGAATCGATCATCGACCACAGCATATCAGGCTGTTGCTCTATCCATTGAACTACTTCAGCCAATAACTAATCTTTGGTCAAGTTCCATCAGAGGCATTTCACAATTGGCAGCATTGGAGTCTAAATACTATCTTTAATAAATGACCGCATACACATTTTATTGTAAAATAAAATACTTTGTGCTTTGTTGATTAAATTTCAGCCCATGACAAGAAGAAATGAGCTACATGAGTTGATATTGTACAGCACAGCTAATAGTCTAAGAATTTTCCATAGATTATTAAAATCTTTGACTGAAAATATGTAAAATAATCTGTGTATTGTGACATAAGGCTTCAAAATATAATTTCGTTTCGTGAACAATTCATTACAGTTTAAACAACTTACTATATACCAACCCTTTCTACCTCTTTTCATCTATATACATAAAAGAAAGTCTGGAATTCGTATTAATCACAGCACAAAAAAAATCTACCGAACCAAAAATCTTGAAAATTGGGATAAAAATACTTCTTATAACGACGAGTGCCGCTAAGAAGAGATTTTCGAAAATTCCACCCCTAAGGGGGGGGGGGGGGGTAAAAAAAAGAACGAACTTAAAAAAAATTCCTTAAAAATCGACCTTTGCAATTATTTTTGAACTGATAACATATTTTAGTGTATTTTTTCATGCCGAATAGAATGGTACTAAGCAAATTCTTTTAAATCCAGTAGTTCGTGAGATACTTCACATTTTCCTAATTTGGCGATGTCTTCGGCCTCAAAAACCTGAAAATTTCAATTCTCATCTATATATATAAAAGAAAATCTGCATTTCGTATTAATCACAGCACAAAAAAATTCTACCGAACCAAAAATCTTTAAAATTGGGGTAAAAATACTTCTTATAACATCGAGTGTCGCTAAGAAGGGATTTTCGGAAATTCCACTCCTAAGGAGGGTAAAAAAAGAATAAACTTAAAAAAAATCCTTAAAAATCGGCTTTTGCAGTTATTTTTAAACTCATAAGATATTTTAGTGCATTTTTTCATGCTGAATCGAATGGTACTAAGCAAATTCTTTTAAATCCAGAAGTTCGTGAGATACTTCACATTTTCTTAATTTGGCGATGTCTTCGGCGCAAAAACCTCAATTTTTCAATCTATATATGTAAAAGAATGTCTGGATTTCTAATTAATGAACGCACAAAAAATTAATATGATATAAAAATTTAGTTTGATTCAAAGTTTCTTTAGAAAAACTGACCAGCGTAGCGGGCGAAGGCTGCTAGTTTTCTATAATAATGAAATGAAACAGCATTAACTTATCTAGACAAATCCTTACTCACATTCATCTCGAATTCTTAGATAATTTGTTCCCTTTACTCAGGACTTCTATCATCCTTGATTTTATTATTATTATTATTATCATTTATAATAGGTTTTCGGTGCAGAACTTGTTTATCAAAATCCTCAAAATTTTTTCTCGATGCCACATCGTTTTTCATAAATTAATGTAAGCGCCCAGTTGCTGATGTAGGTTAATTTTCTTCACTTTTCAAGCGTGTATTTAAAGAAAAAAGGAAAAAAACGTTAAAATTTATCAACTGTTAGTTCTTAGATAAAATAAAACAACAAATCTAATTAGAAATTTTCTTAGTATACGTACCAGAAAACATAATCAATTTCATTTTTTGGTTACAGTAATTAGTCTAGATTTATAGACTTTTATGTCAACAACAATTTAACCCCTTAACTGGCATTTTCTTTTCCGTTCAATAAATTGAAAATAACGAATTCTCACCACAATTTTTTAAGTAAAATATTCGTAACATTTAATCTAAACATTTTCGCCTTTAACCCTTTCCGGGACAGGCAAAATCTGTTAGTAAAATGAGATATTATCGTCTGACACCAGAATTCACAAATGAATTTTTAGATATTTTAAAATCCTTAATTTAAGATTTTTTTTTTTTTTTTTTTTTTTTTTGTAAAAGTTAAATTTTGCTAAAATTTTACTGGTGCCGTTCGCAAGTTTGGAATTAAAATGAAGTATCCCAGACCGGGCATATTGTGCCGGAAAGGGTTAAATTGTATGAAATTAAAAAAAAAAAAAATGTGGTGTCAAAAAGCTTTCAATGATGAATTAAACAAATTCGTCTTGCCGGACAAATCAGTTAACCCTTTGCGGGGCGCTGGTTTCATAGATATACCACTTAATTTTAATTCCCAAACGCCACATTGGCACCAGAATTTTGTCAAAGAAAATTACGGTTTATTGAATGCGTGAAACATAGCGTTTTCTTATTTACAAATAAAGTTGTTTTCAAATTCCGGTGTCAGTCATTTATTTCAACACTTAAGCAATGAATTTGCCCCGCCCCGCAAAGGGTTATAGGGTTAAAAGAAAAGGTAGATAACAGCACTTCTTGTTTATAAGCTTTGTTGCATTTTAACTCAAATGTGTATATATATATACAGTAAAACCTCCATAACGGACACTCCCGAATAGCGGACACCTCTATTTAACGGACAGTTTTCAAATCCCCACTCCCAAAACTTTAATTTTTGTATGTTTAACCTCTGAATAATGGGCATTCCGAATAGCGGACAGTAATTTTGACAAAATAGAATAAAAAATTATTTTTTGACGAGGAAAAAAATTAAAATCCTCTAAATTTATCAAGGCAATGCATCACAAACTTTGTAATCACAGATAAATATGGGGATGAGTTGGAGAAAATCCCCTCTCCCCCCCTATCTTTATCCCCGACTTACCACCCCCACTTTCGAATGATTGGAGATTGTATGCTTTTAAGAAGCAGAAAAATACAATAAACAATTGTACTTTTTTTTTAGAAAGAGATGATTTAAAAGGATTAAAACTACTGACAGAGTTAAAACTTCACATTAAAAAACAAATTACATGTAATCGCAAGTAAAAGCATACTTTTGCAACTTTTTTTTTTTTTTTTTTTTTTTTTGGAAGAATAAGCAAAATATACAGGTATGCACAATTTTATTTCAGTTTTATTGCTTTAAAAATTATTTTAATTTCTGGTTTAATGATATAATAGAGGTTTTAGGAAATTTTTAAAACGACTTATGAAACATTAAGCATTCATTAAAAAAATTTCTATCGCTGAGGTTTTCCCAATAGCGGACACCTCCGAATAGCGGACAATTTCTGTGCTTCCAAGGTGTCCGTTATTTAGAGGTTTTACTGTATATAATACCATTAAAAGTAGACAAGATTCACCAATGGATTTTATCAATAAAACAATAAACCAAAACGAAGAATTAGAATTGAATTGAATAATGAAAAAAAAAATTGTGAAACGAGGAAATCTGAATAAATAAATAAATAAAGTGAATGCAAATGTAATTTGTAGTACCAAAGAAGAATTGTCAGGCCCCAAATGCTCTGGAACTACAAATGAAGTGTGCGGTTTCATCCACGTATTAGCCATGAAGTAGCAATATAATACGTATTTGGGGTTACCAGCACACAAAAACCAAATTATTAAACAAAGAACAAAGTAATAAACGGTGAAAAAAATGAATAAAAATATATTAAAACAGTAACGAGCAGCAAATAGTATCAGTAACAAAAGCACAAACTAACCCTATTTTTGCACGTGGCAGGCATAAACTTTACATTCATATGTAAATTGGATAAAAAGTAAGACAACAAAAACAACTTATCTGTGGATCAAGAGGACTTCACAATAAAATTATTAATAAATTATTGATACGTGAAGCAATAGTTAATTATACAAGCTAACATACTAAGGGGAAAAATCAGTTCGCTCGCAATGCACGCATCAGAACTTCGCAAAATCATTAGGGTTGCTCTATTTAAATAGTGAAAGCGAAGCGCGCCAAGTAGCTAGATAAATAAGTTGAAAAAAAACTGGCTATGAATTTAAAGTTATACAAAATATTGAAGACAATAAAGAAACTTAATAATAGTAGCAGTAAATATATTGTTATATTACAAAAAGGAGTTCAAAATAAGTAAAAACAATAGTTAAATCCACATATAGACTAAAAAGTAACCATAACAAGAAAAAGCTGAATGGAAATATAATTGAACCGGAGAAAATAATTAATAATCGATCATAACATAAAATTAAATTAATAATAAGAAAAAAAGAAAAGACAACAAATTAAATTTTTCAGTATTTACAGATCGACACAAAGCTTCGTGAAAATACATTTTGAATTTCATAACTGCCAACGCAGTCATGGAATCTCTTTAATAAAAACACAAAACAAAATAACATCCAAAACATACTCATATTTTTGACATATACCGGGTGTCCTGTAAAGGACTGAACGATTTTAAAAATCAATAACTTGCAAACTTTTACAGATATTTAAAAAATTCTTGCACTGGAGTCATCTAAAAGGTCAAAAGTTTTTTCCTGCGATTCTGGATTTTACTTCGAATTACAAACAATAGATGGCGCTGAGAGCGCTAGGTGCTGTATTGAGACGGATATTGACGTCACTTGGCACTGAGTCAAAATAAGGAGGTTAAAGCTATGGAGTGGATCTTATTCAAAAATGAACTTTTGCTTTTACCGTCCGATTTTGAATGCAATCCATATAATTTTGATTTTGCTGGCGGCAGCGCAATAATAGAGAAAAATATTATTTTCATGGGTACGACTCCTTCGAAATCGAAATGCGTGAAACAACAACGTTCGAATTACCGACTTTTATTTATTTATTTATTTTTTTTTTTTTTTTTACATTCCAAGAATGTAAGTATTTTGAGAACAGGATATCTATTTATCTATTTATTTATCTGGATATTTTTTAAACCTTTTTTTTATGTCGCCTATTCATGTCCTGCTTTGTATTGTATTTTAAGTATGTGGGATTAACAGTTAATTTACAGGTACACCCAAAAGATTGCATCACATCATAGTCTATGGGGGAAAATCACTTACAGTTTTAATTAATGAAATACACTATTTCACATGTATTGAAACTGATATAAATCACTGAATTTCAGTATAAGATGATTATGATAGAATAGAGTATTTGGTATTTATAGCATTTAACGTTCATTTACAGGAGCACACAAAAAGAAACCGGTTACTGTACTGTCTTTAAGTAATAACTGCTGGAAATGCGTTTTCAATTTCGGCATGCGCTTTTAAATTTAGCTATTTTTTAGATACATTAGTAATTATATAAATGCATATCTCCTATACTCGTCTCTGGTGCGTCCGTCCGTCTGTCTCTCCGCATATAACAGTGCAAAAATTAGTCCGTCGAATCGTTTGAAATTTTAAATACATATTTATTGAAGAATTTTATCCAGTTATTTCAAATTTTATGAATATCGGATGTGTATTTCCAATACAGGGACAGTCAAAAGTATTCCGTTACATTATGGCCGACGGGGAAAAAGTTTCAAGTGCTTTTTGATGATATTTCACCCGTCCGAACATAATGAAATTAACATGCATTTATGAATTAAATTGAAATACAAATGATGTAGAATATGCTGCACAAAGTATAGTTATTATTCATTTACTGGGCCACACAAAATAATTATGTAACATAACGGTATAGAAGGAAACATACTTTGCGGCATATTTTACTTTTATTACACATATAATAAAATTGTTATAAGTTACTTAGGTTTACTACGAATTTCTTACTATGTAATAGAAAATATGAAATATTTACAGGGACACACAAAAGATTTCGGAAACTATGCTGCATCAAAAATGCTGTACGCTAACGATAATTGCTTGAAGTTTTGAGTTTTGATATGATTTTCTTTTAAGTTTCAGTACATTTTTGCATGTTACGCTGTGTATATAATTGGTGCAAATCATATACAGGGCTACACAAAAGAATTCGCACTCCTTACTAAGTGTGCAAGTAAATATATTAGGTGGTTTGTAAATGAGTTATGCATTTTTTTTACGTTGAACAGCTTTAAGTATATTACGATATGTTTAAAGAATAGAAATGAAATGATATACAGAGGCACTCAAAAATTGGATTAATAGCCGGCTCTGGATGGTAATCTCTGGAAGTGTGATTTCATTAGTTTAAAGCATGTTTCGGTTTTAAATAGATTTTAGCTAGATAAAAGACGTGTATTTAAAGATAGTAGGAAAAGTACAGGGCTATACAAAAGAGTTCAAATATGCTTCCGTCTATTTAAATAAATTGCTAAATGTCAAATTTCAACTTAACATGTGTTTTTAACGCTTTCCAACATAGTTAAAAAATTTTATGATTTCTTTTTAGTTAGCCGTCTGCCTGTTTGTCTTTCCAAACTCTAACTTGCGTTGAAATAATTGAATTGGTCTGTAAGTGATATATGTTAATAAGATTTATTATGCCGTGATGTTGGGTATTGTAAACAAACTATGCATAATTCATGATTCATTTACACTGACACTCAGAACTATGCCATTACATTATGTTCTGTGAGGATAATTATATATGTAGCTCCTATATTCGTCATCTGGAATGTTCTTTTATATGTCCGCACATAATAGCGCAGAAACTACCCAACAGAATGCTTTGAATTATAATATATATACTCGTTGCAGAATTTTCATTACTCATTTAAAGTTTTATGAAAAGCGAATCAAAGCTTAAAAGGACATTAATAAATGTTTTCTTCATTCTATTAAAACCTATTCTGCGTGACTAATTCAATGATATCCAGTGATAGGTGATGATTCTAGGTTGTCATTATGATTATAGCTCATTTAAGGTGGAGGTAATATTATTTCCCTATTACCATGAATTTAATATACATAATCGTAATAAATTTTGTATTTGGGGTATTTTTACAAAAGAGTGCAACAGTTATTGCACCAAATTTTCAATGTTTATACAATGAATATTCTTTGTTCTAAAGAATAAACCATTTCCGCAATTTTTTTACAACATACATAAAACTCTACTAAAGAACTTCTTTAAAACAAATTAGCATTTCTTAGAATATAACAAATTTTTTAAAATAGCAAAATTGATTAATTTTTAACAACAACAACAAAAAAAACTACTAAATCGTTTCACTTTATTTTAAAATATGATGCACAAAATATTCTTTAAATTAGACGATAAAAAGTAATTTAATCCGAGAAAATACGGCTTTTTTAAATGTAAAATCGTCTGCAAAACTCGTATGCTGCTCGTTAAATTCATTTCCAGTTTCCAATCGCTGCTATTATATAAAAGGATTTATTATTTCCATGACAACAACACATTTCATTGAAATTATACCGACTGAGTCCAAAATCGGGCTTTATGTCGAGTGCACAGGTCAAATGTATGTTGTTCAATAAAAACAAACTAGCAGGGGAGACCGAGCTTAGCTCAGTCAAAATTAACTTTGTGTTCAACTCGATATAGTATTTTCACTGTATCATTAACTCTGAATTATTACTGTAAAACATGTTTATAATAGTATTATTTAGAAAAACAATCAATAAGAAAACTATGTTTTTATGCGCATATTTATAAATTTTATTTTATTTTAAATTTTACAACGAAAGGACATCGATCTAAATCACTTTTTTAGCTCGACTCTGATTGGTTTAACCATGCATCTCGAATCCTCTTAAGAATGTATAAAAAAATTCTTTACATTCTGAAAGACAATATATTTTGCTAGATGTAGCCAAATTTGGAGGCATTCTTTCATTTGGCTCCAAATACGTGTTTTGGTTTTCGTAATTTTTATAGTCGATTTTTTGGCCATATGTCGCCAATATTTTGTCAAATATCACCAAGTTATTGGCTTTTGCCATATTCTCGTGAACCTGACCCGTATTACCCAAAATGAGCCACTAATCAAATTTGATCAAGCATGTGACATAGCTCAATCGTCTTCAGGTAATCAAAAACAGTAGAATATAAAATTGAATCAAAATCGTTCAAGCCATTTTTTAGGTAAAATTAGCTTGGCAGCATTCAGCAATGAAGCGAAATGACCCACTAATATAATTTTGTTTAACATGCGACTCAGCCCAATAGTCTTCTCGTGACAAAAAACGTTTTGTTTCAAAATTTAGGTAAAATTGATTGAGTCGTTATTGTATATAATTAGAATGACCCTAGCTCATTAAGACCCAAAATGACCCACTAATAGAATTTTCGCGAGCATGTGTCCAAGCCAAATGGTTTTCTCTTGCTCAAAAACGATATAATACAAAGTATAGTCAAAATGGTGAGTACCATTTTCTATATAAAATTAGCATGACCCATCATGACCAACAAATGACCCTTATAATCGAAATCTCTTAAACGTGTGGCTTAGCTCTTTAGTTTTAGCATGCCGAAAAACATTAGATACAAAATTTAGATAAAATCGATTGAGCTGTTTTTTAGATATAGTTGGTTTGACCCTGACCCCTTATAATCCAAAATGACCCATTGATCGAATTTTCACAAAAATCTGTCCTAACCCAATGATTTTCTTGTGACCGAAAACGATAAAATACAAAATTTAATCAAAATTGCGCGAAACGTTGTCAAGATAAAATTAGAATGACCCAAAAGTGGCTCACCAATCGAAATTTCTCGAACATGTGACCTACCCCAATGATTTTCTCATGCCAAAAATATGTTGTATACAAAATTTCGTTAAAATCGACCCACCCATTCTTTAGATATAGCTTGACCTTGACCCATTAAGACCCACAAATGACCCTTATAATCGAAAGCTCTCGAATATGTGACTTAGTCCATTAGTTTTCTCGTTTCTAAAAATTGTTACATACAGAATTTTGTTAAAATTGATCCTGCCGTTCTTTAATTATACATAGCTTGACCCAGACCCTTTATGATCCAAAATGACCCATTAATCGAAATTTTTCTAACATGTAACCTAGTCCAATGATTTTATCGTGCCAAAAAAATGTTGCATACAAAATTTCATTAAAATCGATCCACCTGTTCTTTAGATATAGTTTGACCATGACCCATTATGACCCATCATGACCCACAAATGACCCTCATAGTCGAAATCTCTCAAACATGTGATTTAGCCCATTAGTTTTCTCATGTCAAAAAACTGTCACATACAAAATTTCGTTATAATCCATCACGCCGTTCTTTAAATATAAATAGCTTGACCCAGACTCTTAATGACCCAAAATGACCCATTAATCGAAATTTTTCGAACATGTAACCTAGTCCAATGGTTTTATCGTGCCAAAAAAATGTTGCATACAAAATTTCGTTAAAATCGATCTACCTGTTCTTTAGATATAGGTTGACCATGACTCATTATGACCCACTAATGACCCTCATAGTCGAAATCTCTCAAACATGTGATTTAGCCCATTAGTTTTCTCATGTCAAAAAACTGTTACATACAAAATTTCGTTATAATCCATCACGCCGTTCTTTAAATATAAATAGCTTGACCCAGACTCTTAATGACCCAATATGACCCATTGAAAGTTTTTCTCGAACATGTAACCTAGCCCAATGTTTTTCTCGTGCCCGAAAACCATAGAATGCAATTTTTAGTCAAAATTGCGTGAGAAAATCGCTAGATAAAAATAGCATGACCCACAATGACCCCAAGAATGACCCACTTACCGAATTTTCTCGAACATGTTACCTAACCCAATGGTCTTCTTGTAATCCAAAACGATACAATATAAAATTTGGTCAAAATCGTTAGAGCCGTTTTTTAGATAAAAATGGCTTGACCCATAATGACCCAAAATTGACCCACTAATCGAGATTTTTCGAACATGTGACCCTGCCCAATAGTTTTCTCGTGCCAAAAAACGATTGGGTAGAAAATTTCCTTAAAATCGATCCAGCCGTTCTCTAGATATAAATAGCTTGATCCTGACCCATTATGACCCAAAACGACCCAATAATCGAATTTTCTCGAACATGTGACCTAATCCAATGGTCTTCTCGTGCCCGAGAATGGTAAAATCCAAATTTTTGCGAAAATCGTTAGAGCCGTTTTTGAGATAAAATTTACCCACACACACACACACACACACACACACACACACAATTTTTGCTCGCATTATAGTATAAGATAAACAAAAGTTCAAAATCGGGCCCTAAGAGCAAGATTGCATTGTCAAACGAGACCCACTCCACAGCCTTAAACTCCTTATTTTGCTTCAGTACCAAGTGACGTTAATATCCATCTCAACACCGCACCTAGCGCTCTCAGCGCCATCTATTGTTTGTAATTCGAACTAAAATCCAGAATCGCAGGAAAAAAACTTTTGACCTTTGAGATGATTCTCGTGCAAGAATTTTTTAAATATCTGTAAAAGTTTGCAAGTTATTGATTTTTAAAATCGTTCAGTCCTTTTCAGGACACCCGGTAGTAACAAAATCATTTTAAATACTTTACTGTCACCGAAAATGTTTAATACCAGACAAATTTGTTACATATTTTATTTTCGAAAAACTTTAGATAAATTTTAGCAATTTTATCTTTAATATTTGTAAATAAAAGCCTTTATATATTTTTCTTAAAAATTCCATGTTCCATTAAAAGTCTTTTTAATTTTGTTAATCTGTTTCAATAGAAAATAGAAATTGGATATTGTAATATTCTATTCAACTATTAGAACTGTTATTTTAAAAGAAATATTTGTGATATTGCAGATTTTTGTCTGGAATTAATGCCAACGGCCTACTGACAATGGGGTTGAACAAAAGAAGCCCGTAAAAAGAATTTGCTTTTAGTTCTATTTATGTTTTCAATAGCTGGATTTTTTTTAATTAGAATTTTTTTTATCCAGAGTTTAACGCGAAGTGAATATTTACTTTAATATTTTGTAAACCAGTTTAGCGTAATAGTTGGGCAGTGTATTCTATTGTGTAAAAATCATAATAGCTGTTCATATGAAAATAACCATATTGATTTTTACATATACATTCTTCAGTAATTCTGCCCATGTGAACTATACATTTACGTGACTTTAATTTGTAAGCAGAAGCAATTCCCATGCATTGTTATTCCTATAGAAAGTATTCAAACAATGTTTTTTGGGAAGAGTTCCATATCCTGTTACGTTTTTTTTTTCGGCGAACTTTTTTTGGCATCAAATGAATCGATGTGTTAGCAATCTCAGTCTTTGGGGTTGCTTTTTTATTACTGATGGGCTTTATTCTTTTTTCAGCCTCCGATGCTATTTCTTTCAGATAAGCTAAAAAGTGTGGTGTCAAAAATTGTGGCTCATCAAGCATAAGTATTTTACTTGCCTATCATACGTAGTATAGGGTAAGTCTTGCAATCGTTTTGAAACATCGAAAAAAAAATTTGACGGATTTACACGCTTCAGATACTGGAGATTCCGAAAAACATATTTTTAGAAAAAAAAAATTGCCGTCCGTCCGTCTGTCTGTAAACGCTCTATCTCACCAACAAATGGAGATTGAGACTTAAAATTTTGTATGTACTTAGTAAGTAAGAATAGGATGAAGCCTATTTAATATCAGTAACCTCGATTATCCGGAACTATTTTTTTCGGACTTTCGAAAAATTCGTTCCGAAGAAATGTATATAAAAAACCTCTATCGATTTTTTTTTCGTATCGGAGGCGAAACTGAAATCTGCAATGGCAAAAACTACATTCACCTTTTTTTTTTTTTTTTGCATTTAGCATTTAGCAGTTAGCATTTAACATTTTTTTTTTTTTTAACAATTATAGTTTTTGTTTTTATTTGAATATAAAATAAACATATGAAATATATAAACTTATATATATATATAAGGAAATAATGTTTATTGTGTATTTATGTATGCATACTTCTATATATAATTACATATATATAAAGATATATCTAAAATGTATATCCGTAAAAATATTTATATAAACATCGTGTATTTTTTAACAGGTGACATATATAACATTTATTTAATAAATAGATCTTTATAAATTATTTAAAAATCCCGTTTTTTCGCGGTTCACAACTTTTAACTTTTATAAGAAATTGGAAATCGTTATTCGATTCTTTGGTATATAAGTAGTAGTAATATCTGAAAATTACATGCATTTATTCATAAAACCAAGGATCGGAATATGTTGGATAAATTCTATACTTACCAATAACTTTAATCAATAATTTTCATGATATATTCATATTGCGTATCATATAAAAGTCTCTTAAATATATAAAAAGGTACTTGTAAAAGATACTTGTAAGACATGAAAAACTTATCTTATGCTCCGACCCCGGATAAAACGCATTTCGTTAATGTGTACATAAAATTTGTGGTTGTTAGGAAGAAATGTGAAAATCTATGAAGTAATTTTTAATTGACTAGGGGGTCTCCGTCCCCTACGAGATACGCTCGTCAACCCCCGTTGAGACACCACAAACTCTAAAATCGCACTAATTTGATCCTTTTTTAAAAGACTACGAAAAATGAAACTATATATGTATATATTAAGTGGCGACCTCTCTATAAACGGGTTTCCATTCATTTCCCTTTAAGATCGAATCAGCTGCTGCTGAATATCTTCTGGCTATTTACATGTTTGATTAAAAAAGAACAGTTAAACAGTGAAATACACAGAAACATTGCCTCCTGGTATTTTTTTTTTTTTTTTTTTTTTTTTTTTTTTTTTAACCACGGTTTAAGAAAAATTTTTTAGTAAGGCATTTTAAATGGATCGTTTAAATATGATGTAATTTTCAATAAATTTTTCTTTCTATTTTTAATATTCAAGTAAAAATACTTTTATTGCTTGAAAGGAAATATTATTTGTGCCGTCTTAGAATTCACAACAGTTAAAAGATTGTATCGAAATAGAAAGAAAATGTCTCATCTATTTTTTTAACTGTTTTGCGATGTTATTCATTATCAATGTTAAGCTCATTTTAAATATGACATAATTTCTTTTACTTGCTGCATTTTACGCACATTAATGAATTTATTTATAATTTATGTTTACTTATAATTAATATTTTATATATTATATCTTTTTTTATATTTACATGAAGATATTTGTCTCGCTAAAAATAATTTTTTTTTTTATTTCAGCATTAATTTTTTTCTTTTATGCTGTTAATGCATTTTAGTGAATTCATTATTTTAATATTATCTATCTCTTTTAACATTCGCACGTAAATATAGTTTTATGACATAATTTTCGCTATTTCACGATTTTAACTCGTAATTATTTAATTTTTATTTGAAAGATTTTTTTTTCTGTTTGTGATAGTTAAGTATATGTATATTTTTTTAATTTGTAGGAAACATTATTCTTTGATCATTTGGCAACAGTTTAAAATAATAACCTTTTCAAAAACATGTAAAAAAAAATGTCTCACGACATGCTGAAAATTTGAATTTAAAATGAAAATAAATCCTCCAAACATGAGTAAAATTAAAGAATAATGCAGCCTGCACACAAGGAATTTCTAATGTATAAAATGATCTAAAAATGTTTAAATTCCTATGCATTGTTTTTGCTCCTATAAAACCTTTTGTAAAACGATTTTGTCCAACTTTAACATTAAATACCTTTTAAAATAATTATTCGATTTAAAAACTGTGTGCACTAGTATGTTTATCAAACTTTTCTCTATAATGCCACAAATATTCATACTTTTGTGGGCAGTAATTTTTTTAAAAAAATATTAGCAAAGAAATACCCTAGGCCACAAAAATTCATTGGCAGTGGCGACGGCAACATAAGTTACTTTTTTTAGAATAAAGAGATACCAAATTTCTCTTTTGATAAAATTGGATGAAATTGCCCGTAGTTAATCATGTGCTAAAGATTGACAGTTACTTCTACGTAGGAAGTATTTTAATAATATTACTTTTGAAACATTTAAAAAGTACAATGCAATTTTTTCCACTGCATGCTTTGGCATTGAGCTCGGTTTGGATTCTGATGACATAAAATTTTTCTGTCCTCGGCGGGTTCCGATTTAAAAGTGTCGGGTTCTAGCTCCAAATAAAAAAGTATAAACTCATCTCTAGCGCGTGTGTGTCTTTCATAAAGAATACTTATTTAAGGGGTATAACTAAAATGAATATAGAATTTTACAAAGATTCAATAAAAAAGACTTAAATAAAAAATTTCAATAAAATAAATAATAAAATACAAAAATCATCTTTTTTTTTATTATTTACACAGATTTAGCGTTTTATAGAGTTTTAAGAAAATAACGATGATTTTCAAGAAAATATCTTGAAATTACAGAATATTAAACAAACTAAGAGCGATTATATTGTAGTTAAAATACAGGGTGTTTATAAAGTCCCGGACCCATTTCGATGCTTAATAACTCATAAAATAATAAAGATAGATTAAAATTAATAACATAAATGGTTAGATAGACTCAAAAAGTTTCATGGTTCTTGTCAATGAACTTCCACTTGTGCCCCTTCATCACACGGAGAATATCAAGTCGATAGTCAATTTCACGCCAGGCAGCGGCAAATCGTATGTGCGACAAAACATATAAAACAAGCATGTGCAAAGAAGGGGGCACACGGGACTTTATAAACACCCTGTACTTTTCTGTATTTGTAGCATGCATTCCACATCTATTGAAACTTTTGCTAATGTTGTACAGTATATACATTGTTCCGTATGTATTGTTCATTTGATTAATACTTTATAAGTGAGAAAAATGTTTCAATAGATGTTGAATGCATGCTTTAAATAAAAAAAATACATACAGTAGTGCTCAAAATATTTTGACTACATTATATTCGCTCTTATTTTGTTTAATCTTGTTAGGTTTTTCTTGGATTTTACGTAATTTTCTTGAAAATCGTAGTTATTTTCCTAAAAATCCATAAAATATTGAATATCATTAAATAAAATAATTGATTGATTTTCGTATTTTATTATTTTTCATAAGAAATATTACCTACTTCAATTGTTACCATGGTATGACTTTTGAAAACTTTCTTCATAACTTTTCATTATATGACCCCAGGAACCAAAATCACCTCCACCTAAAAATTTTATATATAGACATATTATATGTATGGTTAATGTCTCAGAAGGGCAAGTGAGCAAAACCAGACCAGGGGGGTATAATGGGAAGAGTTAAAAATTTTTAATACCACCTTAACATGGCTCTCATAAAACAAGCTCTTATAGAAAAATGATACGAAAACAATAAACATTTTTCGCTATAGCAGTTGCCAATAATTAAAAAAGAAACAATAAAATTATTACCACAACAATTACTTTTTTATCGCAAGATTTCCACATGAAAAATGAAAATGAAATAAATAGTTTGATTAGAAAATAATAAAAATAATAATATTCCGTCATAACTTTCCTATAATAAGATTGAAACTGAAAATGCAATAAATAGTTTAACTTTTTTTTAAAATGTGAATACTACGTAATATTGGAAATATAATGGATGTCACCAAGTAATATGTAATGTCATATGAGTTTGAAAAAACAAAATGAAACATGATAAAAATCCGACTATGGAAATATTGGCATATTTTAACATTTCGAGGTCTTCTGAAATTGTTTACGCTATTTTTAAATCTATTCCATATACATACGTGTGTGTATGTGTGTATATAATAATTTTCACAAAAGGTTTAGATTTATAGTGCTCATTCTTACTGAAGGAACTGGATTTATTTTTAATCTTAAATTAATTTCTATTGCTGAAATTCGTACCTAACTTCGAAATCTACTCCCACATGTAGACCAAGCCGGCGGGGATTTTTGTTTTTATTTAAGTCAATCATTACCTTTGTCAAAATATACTTTTGAGTGTGAGTTCAACTGTATTAATTTCAATCATCCTCTCTAAATATATATTTCGTATGAATGAAATGATTACATGTACCGTTAAAACAGCAATGACACATTTTCTACTATTTCTACTATTTTCGCTATTGCGTACTTTATAATACATAGAAATTGTCGTGGATACTCAAATTAGGGTAATTCAGATTTACATAACGCTTATCATTCTGCATAGAAATCCTTAAATTTTTAAATCTAAGATCATAAATTACATTCATTAAATAATTATAGATAATGAACGTGGTTCATTAAATTTATTATTTGACCAATAACTCGTAAAATATGCAAAATTCTAACAATTGGAAATTCGGAGAACTCTTTTCTAATCAATTTCGTAATATCTTTTAAAACACGGAACGATACGAGAAAGACATCATTCAAAATACATCAGATAAATACAAATCATTGTAGATTACTAATGTAGATAATGCATTTCCATTAAGCCTTCTAATTCGTTTAAATTAACTTTAAATGAATAGATTAAAAACTACTTCTGTAACAGCCTATGCATATGAATGATCGTAATTATTAGCAGAAAGTATTAAAATATTCGCAATTGCATTAAAGTATGGATTTTGTCATTTTCAATGCATTAAAATTGATCGCTAAACAATTTTTCAAATTCATTAACCGCTTCAAAGATTTATCAAAAACTATAATTACTAGTTAATATGTAACTTTCTACTAAGTAAAACTTTAATATAATTAGTGTTAAACACATTAATTTCTTGATAATTATAAAAATTGTTTTAATTACAGGTACACATTTTTTTTCTACAAAAATGTTTTCGTAGTATACTTTAAAAAAATGGGTTATTTATTATTTTAGCACTACAAAACAAAATTTTCTATCTTTTTCCTATGCTTAGAAATCAATCTATATTTATACAGAAATATTGGTATTAAAACTTGCAATGCAATGATTTTATTTAAATTTAATAGAAATGAAAGACTGGTGAAACATTTATATATACAATGTAAAACCCGTCGAATTTCGAAGAAAAAAATACATTTAAGAAGAAACTGTTTCATTGATTTAAATTAAGCCTACAAAATTAGTTACAATAAAAAATGAACTTTATTTTGCTAAGTCTAATTCTTAAACAAATGATATTTAAACTAAAATTAACAAAATACTTCTTCCATAAAACTCAGTTTTAGAAAATATTAAAATTAAACTTTAATCATAATTTAAACAGTTAAATATAATAAATATGTTATTATGATAAAGTTGTCAATTACCGCTCTTATTCTTAGTACAGTATTACCTCTAAATAACGGACACCTAGGGAGCACAGAAATTGTCCGTTATTCGGAGGTGTCCGCTATTGGGAAAACCTCAGCGATAGAAAAATTTTTACTGAATGCTTAATGTTTCATTAGTCGTTTTAAAAATTTCCTAAAACCTCTATTATATCATTAAACCAGAAATTAAAATAATTTTTAAAGCAATAAAACTGAAATAAAATTGTGCATACCTGTATCTTTTGCTTATTCTTCCAAAAAAAAAAAAAAAAAATGTTGCAAAAGTATGTTTTTACTTGCGATTACATGTAATTTGTTTTTTAATGTGAAGTTTTAATTCTGTCAGTAGTTTTAATCCTTTTAAATCATCTCTTTCTAAAAAAAAAGTACAATTGTTTATTATATTTTTCTGCTTCTTAAAAGCATACAATCTCCAATCATTCGAAAGTGGGGGTGGTATGTCGGGGATAAAGATAGAGGGGGAGAGGGGATTTTCTCCAGCTCATCCCCACATTTATCTGTGATTACAAAGTTTGTGATACATTGCCTTGATAAATTTAGAGGATTTTAATTTTTTTCCTCGTTAAAAAATGATTTTTTATTCTATTTTGTCAAAATTACTGTCCGCTATTCGGAATGCCCATTATTCAGAGGTTAAACATACAAAAATTAAAGTTTTGGGAGTGGGGATTTGAAAACTGTCCGTTAAATAGAGGTGTCCGCTATTCGGAAGTGTCCGTTATGGAGGTTTTACTGTATTCCAAAATGAAAAGCAGCAAAATTTATTCCACTTTCACTCAATCATAGAATTTTCTTCCGTGAAATCTTAATCCGATATCTTTTTCATCATCTCCAAATTTACATATACACCTCTCATATCCGTATTAACTTTTTTTTAATGGTATTCAAATTTGACCATTTTAAAATTACTTAAATTTAAAACTTGAAATACCGATTGCTATTTGATGGAAACAGATGCTAAACTGTTTACATTCTTTTAAGGGTAAACGCAAATTTCTGGATGGTTTGGTTTATTTTATTTTGTCCGTTTATCTACACGTGGGATGTAGGCCCAAAAGGGGTGGGATGCCCTCCGTGGGGATCTTTCTAAGGGAACCTAATCCGTATTTACGCAAGGAAATCCAAGGCTCGAAGAAAACCATGAAAAACTCCGAACGGTTAGGCCGACGTCCGCGATTGGATTCGAACCCAGCACCTGCTGTCTGCCAGTTAAGAGGTTAAAACCTCTTGGAGACCGGTGGGACCCTGGAATAATCTGCATGCAATAAACACGATACACAATATTCCTGTGACGTCACATAAAGTAAAATGAACATTTTAATAGTGTTGAACTGGAATTAATGAAAAGAACTTCTTTATTTTTTTTTCTCTAATTCGGCGAAGTGAATTTATCCAGTCAAGAATCATCAAGTTCTGCAACATAAGCCGAAATTTTTTTGACAAAAGACTTCCGGCCACATCAAGCACAATATATGTCATGGCCCTTTATGAAGGTAGATTACATTAATATCGATTCATTAATATCGATCATTAATATCGATTACATTAATATCGAATGTGAAACATTTTCACCTGAGAAGTATTACAAAGCAGCTGGAGTCAAAATGGCGCACTTCTACAAAACATATTTCAATCTCAAGAATTAAATTACACGCTTTTTTTTTTAACAAAATGATGCCATTTGCATCCGCTTATTCGTGTTTTATGATCTAAGCATCGATAAGAAAAGCACACATATGATGTCATTATTACTGAATAATCCACAAATATATCCAAAAAAAATGTCGATGAGTAGGGGAGAGTGGGGATACTTGAGCATAGGGGATACTTGAGCCACCCCTATTATCTCTACAGTTAGTTAATTTTTCTTTCTAAAACTGCCAATATGTTAACACATTTATAGTTCTGAACATGTAAAAAAGAAATCACACATCTTGGTACCATTTTGAAAGTATAGTGATCAATAGTTGTCTTTTCCCTATCTGAAGTAAATTTTTGGGTACATGGTTTTTTTGTTTTTTTGTAATCAAAGTTTTGTTTAAAGTTGCAACTATATACATAAATTTAATAAGCATAATTTCAATTGTATTTTGAATCTAAAATAGTTCTAATAGCTGCATGCTTTATTTAGTAAAACTCTGGGAAACAAAACTAGTGGTAGTGGGGATACTTGAGCCAGCGAGAGTGGGGATACTTGAGCCATGTCTCAACCCTCCCCACTAGAAATTAAACATAGGAGAAACAAACAAAAAATAAAATTCCTTCCTTATATTCACTAATAGATTTTTTTCTGGATAAAAGAGAGAATAATTTTTCATTTTATTTTATTTTTCTTAAAAAAATAACGACTTAAAAATGTTTAAAAATGTATATTTTTTAAATGAAAATATCCATTTTAATTTTCATTTTGACTAGCAAAATAGCCTGTCTAGATAAATGTAAACATAGTTTTCAATTTAATTTTTATTAAATTAAAATAACTTTTTAAAACTGTTTTACAGGCTATAATCTCTAATACTTTAATTAGTTAAGTCCAACATATTAAAATATTTATTTTTTAATATAACATATTAAGATTAATATCTTATATTGAAATCGTAACCTCTGTTGCTGTAATTTTTTTTAACTAAGAAAATTGAAGAAAAATTGGTAAAAAGAGCGCACAAAAAACAAGAAAAGCAACAAAAATCCCAGTTCAAACTTACCTGCATGGTGCCAAAGAGGAAGACAAAATCTTTTCCTGTGAAATCAAAAAAGTGTTTGAAATAGTAGAATGATACATCTGGCTTAAATTCCGACAGCCACTAAATTAAAAGCATGAGTTCGACATTATCATTAGAGGAAAATTCTGCCAATGATGGTGATGATGTGAAAAGAAAGCCTTTTATTGATGGTTGGTTACTAATAAAATATGCCAGAAAGAAAACTAAAAATATTTGTTGGATAAGCACTTAATATTTTGAAAATGAAATTTGCCCGAAGAATAGCACATTCCAAATTTAAATGGCTCTGAACTGAGGGTGTTTCTACCGTCGTTATAACTCAAGTTGAAATTATCATTTGACAACCAGTTCTAACGACAAAAAATGATCGTATTACTAACTTTTTTTTCTCAATTGGTTTGGAAGGACTTTATGTTTCATAATTTATCATTCTGTAAAATGTTTGTGCAAAAATAAAGCGAAAAAAATTACTTTTGTAGGTATTTTTCCGTAGTGGCTCAAGTATCCCTTCACTATGGCTCAAGTATCCCTCCCATGGGGATACTTGAGCCATCATGTAAAACAAAAAATAAACATTTTTTATACATAGAAAAATAGTTCAAAATTAATTGAAAGTGGTTTTCAGTTGAAGAAAAAATATCAAATTTTCATTTTCAATATTTTATTTTATTATAAGAAATTATAAAAAATTTAAAAAAATTAAAATTCAAAAAATGGCTCAAGTATCCCCATCTTCCCCTATCTAATGATTCATATGTCTTCATTTGTTTGTTCTCAATAGCTCTATGTTCATTGATTCTCCATTGATAACACCATTTTCCGAAATCATTCATTGATATTTCTTGAAATTTCGGAAAAATATTTTACAGACGGAATAATAAATTCGCATTCTTTTAGCTCTTTGATACGCATAAAGTAAATACGCGTAAAGTCAATTTAAAGAGCCTATTTTAAATTTACAAATAAATTCTCTGTCGTTCAACCTAATGTCGGTTTTTCTAATCTCTGTAATTATTCAAAAGACTTAAGATAAAAGATTACTCCTTAAATATAAATGCACAAATAATTTATAAAAATGTAGCAAACAGCTGTTTCGAGTCTACAATCGAGATTCTTCATGTATTCGAGATTTATACTCGTTGGTTTTCTATCGTTAAACATTGTTGCACAAAGGCTTTATTTGCTATTTTAATTACTTCTAAATTCTCTGTAATTTCGCTGAATTTTTTTAACAGTTTGCGCTTTTCACGTACATATCTTATTTATTAAATGTGTTTCATTTCATTGTTTTTTTAGTTTAAAAAATTATTATAGTTCATATGAATTTACTCTGTGCAAATCATAAATGTAGGAAATTAAATTAAATAAGAAACTCCACTGAATTTAAAAACATTCTTATAAAACATTTCTTATTTTATGCATTTTTAAGATTCATCTTCTGAAATATATTTTCTACGATAAAAAGAAATAAAACCAGACAATAATAGCAAGTGTAGCATAATACCATACGTATTTCAAAAATAGTAATTTTACTTTGAAATATGACGACTATTTGACACAAATTTGTGTATGTGGGATTTTTTGGACCATGATTCGCAGCCATTTGTCATTGATTTTCTGTGACTGAAAATTTTTATAACATTTTCTGCCTTTTTTAAAAATAATATTTGAAAGGACCTTTAACGTGAAAATTTTCACACATTCAGTAAAATTCTTTTCTTTTGGGGGGGGGGGGGAATCCAGTGTATTCTTTATTGAAATTTATTACATAATGTAACAAATGTAACTTGTAACTTCCTAAAGATTTTTCTGGAATTATTATAAGACATAATATCTAAAAATTTGCGAATTCTTGGAGAAAGAAAAAGAATAGTTTTGTGCACAGTAGAGCATAACTGTATGAAATCAAACGTATTCAAGTTATTAAACAACAATTCCGGTTAAATATGGAGTTCCTTAAAGGGACTCGGTATCTATTGAATTTATTTTTTAATTTAAGCATTTTAAAGTACGTTTTTGGCAAAAAATAACGAATTCATTAAAAGAAAATGATTCTTGGTGAAACTGACCGATTTCCTTCGCAAAACTAAAAAAAAAATTAAGTAAATTTTAAATCGCATCTTCCCGAAGAATTTTCAGCATTTTGAGTTATTATTTAACTATTTGTAAAGCGTGCTGCATAATTTTAAGTCTCGAATTCATTACACGTTAGTTATTTAGGAGGGGGGGGATAAAATGTGCAAATATGTGCAATATTACAGTAAAAATTGAATTTATTTGATATTATTATAGGTGAAAAAAGAACCTTTTTACTTTATTGTGAATCCGATACTTAGTTTTATCAAATAGGCAATAAAGAACAAGCAAGAAGAATCAAATCAATTGAAAAAGTATATATAAAAGTTTAAAGACTGAACATGTCGATTCGCCAAACAAATAAAAACTGAGAAAAATCGCATTTATATTCTTCAGTCTTGAGACAAATATTACGAGGGACCATAAAAACTAGTTTAAAATTGCTATAAAACATCTCCTAAGATGTACAGTGCCGAGTAATATCAATTTATTTTTAAATGCTTTAAGTGATCTATTAGAGATAACACAAATATCTTATAGTTTTACATGTTTCATTGCTCTTACGGCAACTTTTTCAAAAATAAATAAATGATAAAAAGAAATTTTTTTTGCTAAAATATCTTCAAATTAAAAATAAACATAAAAACATAAATCACGTGAACATGAGCATAGTAAAGTAAAACTGGAAATAAAAATGAATAAAAATAATTGTGAACGTGAAATATTACAAATTATTGTCTTAAAAACCTTTGAAGCATTTCCTTCCAAATTTTAGGTAGCTCTATGGAGGCTCTATGAAGAGCGAATTCTTTCAGTGTTCAAACATCTCTAACATTCATCAATGGCCATGAAAACACTAACAACTACCAAGACGCTTGAAGATCATTTGCTCCCTGTTTCTTGGGTTTATGGGTAGAAAATGGTTATTTTAATATGATAACGCTTTGATTTATAACCTCAAATACATCTTCAACATAGCTTAATTTAAAAAAAGTAAAGTCGAAAATGCCCTTTTAATTAACCTCGATTTAAATCTTATAGAAAGTATGAGTGAGCAGTTTAATTAAAGATTTGAAAAATTCCATTGAGAACGGGTGGTTCAAAATTTAAACAGAAACAATGTACAGAACCTCATTTTATCAATGAAAGGCATTAAAAGTTAAATGTTTGACGCACACATTTTACTCCTTTTGATAAATGCTATTATTTGAGATAAATTTTAAAGCTTACATATACTAAACAACTTTTTAAAACTACATTTGTAGGTCATGTGAAAAGGAAAGAAACTTTCAATAATAAAATTTTATTTTGAAATTCTATGTTTTGTTCAAACTTTTGACACGCACTTTATCAGTCTAGATATCGATGCATATAATATATTTAGAAAGACTGGAATTATTTTTAACATTTCTGGAACCATTTATATTAATTTAAACTATACTAGCAAAAGACATGCTTTGTTTGGATTCGTGAAGCATTATTTCATATAATAAATATTTGAAATTATTAACAATACTTGATATTAATTTTGCACCTTTATTAAGGAAAAACGTTATTTTATGTTTTGGCGCATTTTAATTTTAGATATATAAATTTAGTTGAATTCCATAAACTGTTTTTAAATGGCAAACATATTAAAAATAATACTAATACAGTAAAACCTCCATAACGGACACTTCCGAATAGCGGACACCTCTATTTAACGGACAGTTTTCAAATCCCCACTCCCAAAACTTTAATTTTTGTATGTTTAACCTCTGAATAATGGGCATTCCGAATAGCGGACAGTAATTTTGACAAAATAGAATAAAAAATTATTTTTTAACGAGGAAAAAAATTAAAATCCTCTAAATTTATCAAGGCAATGTATCACAAACTTTGTAATCACAGATAAATGTGGGGATGAGCTGGAGAAAATCCCCTCTCCCCCATATCTTTATCCCCGACATACCACCCCCACTTTCGAATGATTGGAGATTGTATGCTTTTAAGAAGTAGAAAAATATAATAAACAATTGTACTTTTTTTTTAGAAAGAGATGATTTAAAAGGATTAAAACTACTGACAGAGTTAAAATTTCACATTAAAAAACAAATTACATGTAATCGCAAGTAAAAGCATACTTTTGCAACTTTTTTTTTTTTTTTTTTTTTTTTTTTTGGAAGAATAAGCAAAAGATACAGGTATGCACAATTTTATTTCAGTTTTATTGCTTTAAAAATTATTTTAATTTCTGGTTTAATGATATAATAGAGGTTTTAGGAAATTTTTAAAACGACTAATGAAACATTAAGCATTCATTAAAAAAATTTTCTATCGCTGAGGTTTTCCCAATAGCGGACACCTCCGAATAGCGGACAATTTCTGTGCTCCCAAGGTGTCCGTTATTTAGAGGTTTTACTGTAGTAATTATTTCTTGATGATAAAGATGTTTCGGTTAGTTCAATTTTCAACCTTCGAATTTGAATAACACTTTATCTAAAGAATTTAAGAATTAATTTAATTTGTTTACAATTCGTTTGTTGCCACTTTGCAAAATATGTACATAATTCTTTTAAATTACGTTAGTATTGTTTGCACAAATGATTCCACATAATAAGAATGAATTGTGCATTTGAATTCTTAACACTAAAAAAACACTTTTATAACTGAATGTGAATAATTGAATTTTCACAAATTTTTATTCATTAAAAATATGCTATAATTTTCATAAATGATATTTTAATAAAAATTTCGTAAAAGAAATCGGGAAACTATTGTATGTTTAAAAGAAGTGGTTACCAAAATATGCGCCATTTACAATCAAACTTAATAAAACATTCTATTAAAATGTATATTTTCCTTTCAAATAACAAATTTTTAGTGTAAGAAATTTTGTTGTTTTACAGTTTAAAGTATAAATTCTGCCGTCATTTTCAATATTTTAAAATATAAAAAAATCGTCATATTCCACCTGCCTTTAGTTCACTATATTTCCAATGTGACGTAATATCTGCTTTAAAAAAAATCCGTTAAGCTATTTATTTTACTTTGCGTTTTTACATTGAAATCTTGTACAGAAAAATTATGACATAATATTCAATTTTTCTCAAATTCATCAAATTATTTTATATTCATTTTGCACGTGAAAATATTTCAATTTTAGTCTCAAAAATTTTTTGGAATATTTTGTTGGAATAATGAAAATACATTTTATTTATTTATTTAATCGTGATTCTGACTACAATTACCAACTCAGTGATTTATTTTCTCTTCTGAAAATAAACGCGTTTCCATTTTTATTTGCAAAAATTCGTCCGTAATAGAAAAGCATGTAAAATTAATTAATTAAAATAATATATTTTTAAGTTATTCTGTAAAAAAAAAAAAAAATTATATTGTGCAAATCTACAGATCATAATTTATTGTTATGTTTAATTTGAAATCAAAATACTGAATAGTTTTCTTGTAAAGTGTACGACAAAATGTAATTTGAGTGGCCTAGTAGAGGATTCGCTTCGCTCATCCTAATTATTTAGTTTCTCCTTCAGGTAACACCAAAACCAAAAATGTTAAATGATGTGGATTATGTCATTTAAAGGGACAGTGTTGTTACAAAATCGCTTTAAATTGTATTTATAACAGTCGGACCTTTAAGAAGCTTCATCAGAATATATTAGGAATAAAATATTATAATTTAAACAAAAAAATTAGAAAATCAGCGATTTTGTCATTTTTTCGCCAAATGAAGAATGCTAGGTCCCTTTAAAAAGAATGATGTTGCAGGATTAGTAGTACAAATTACGTAACTTATGGAAGACACAGTAAATACGTTTTCGATCATTGCATAATATTAATTCATATATCTATTCCCTTCCAAAAAATCGCCAAAAAACATTGCAAAGTTAAGCCATTGCTGGCATTACAAGTGTCATGGGCAGCTTTATCGATACTATTTCATTTCACGGGTAACTGGTTTAAATATGTTAAACAACTAAATGGTTTTACAAAATATAAAGAAATAATTACATTTTTAGGTGCGTTCGTAATTATGTAAATACGTAGCACCTATTGTTGTCACTCAGTCCGTCCGTCTGTCCGTCCGCATATAAAAACGCAAAAACTATCCAACCGAATCGTTTGAAATTTAAAATATATAACTATTACATAATTTTGTCGAGTCATTTCAAATTTTATGAAAATCGGATGGATAGATCAATTACAGGGACAATCAAAAGGATTCCGTTACATTACGTCAATGGGGAAAAAAGTTTCAAATGCATTTTGATCGTTTGAAATTTAAAACGTATATTTATTACATAATTTTGTCGAGTCATTTCAAATGTTATGAAAATCGAATGCATAGATTAATTACAGGTAAAATCAAAAGTATTCCGTTACATTACGATCAATGGGGAAAAATGTTTCAAATGCATTTTAATGGTATTACACTCATTTGAACATAATATAATTGACATGAATCTATGATGTATGTACTAAAATCTACATTTTGTACAATCTGGGATGCAAAAAATATTTATTATTAAATTACAGGGCCACACAAATGTATTCCACTAAATCATGTTATTGGAAACATTGTTTGGGGCGTGTTTTAATTATATTAACCTACTTCACATTTTATGAATAAGATATACGTTAATGAAGTATAATAAAAATTACTCCCTGCATATTTACAGGAACACAAAGATTTCGACCACTATACTGTATCCAAAGTACGCTGTACTATATCAGCAAGATCTGAATATTTTAAAACTTATAGTACGAACGCACCTCATTTGCTTCGCTTCACGTGCAATTTCCAACTTGTTTTTCTATTTTTAACTTAATATCTGGCTTACACTGAAATTCGTAAATTTTATAATACTCACTGAACATAATAATTAACCCTTTGAGGGGCAAAGCACTTCTATTTTCAAAATATTAAAATGATTCATCGACACCAGAATTTAAAAAAAAAAATATTTCAAAACAGACAAAAAATATTCTTTGTTTACTTGATAAATACAAATTTTCGTTTCAAAATTCTTGTGCCAATGTAGCATTTCGCAATTAAAATTAAGTGGGATATATTTTGCCTTTTAAAAGGTTAACACTTCAAGCTAAAATCGTTTTTTATTGTTATTGTATTTTAAATACACAGTCCAGTCATATTAATGTGACCACTTTACGATTTTAGTTGTTTTGAAATATCTAGACCAATACATGTGGAATTATTGTGAAACTCCAGGTGTGTAAGGAAATTAGTACAGGTCATAACTTTCCGCGAAGATTTTTTTTTCTCGAAACCCTATAGAGGACCGTCAACAAATTGAAAAGTTATAAATATCTTTTGAATAATCCTGTCAAAGTTAAAGTAGCAAAAGCATTAAAACTGTAGATTATGATTAAGTGGTTTATTGAAATAAACTGTGTTCATTTTTATGAAAATAGCATGTATGCTCGTAGAGAAATTAAAGTTTTTATAAAAACAGACCCAAATTTTGCAAAGTTTTTTGCTAATAGTTTGCCGAATTCTTAATATAAAAAAATGTTCTTATTAGAAAATATGACAAATAACATTGTACACTATGCAATGCAATTAGAAATAAAAAATAATAGAAATTGTATGAATAATGAGTAAGTTTACTAAATAATTTTTCATTGCGCATGCGTAAAAGCAATCAAAATATAATTTGCATAATGCGTTAGCTAAATGCATAGAGCAACTTTTGTGAAAGATTCAAAAACCCAGCTTGAAAATTCTGGAAATTATTGTCGATAGAAAAAAACTCAAAATCCGTTGTTTCGAAATTGAAGCAAAAGAGATAAGAAGATATATTCAAGTATAGCAGTACGCGCAATATTGCCTATTGGCACTAATCAATAGATATATGGATACAGCCCCTCATCTTCAGATATGATGGTTTTTGGTTTTCATATGATGATTTATTTCAACTTAGTTTCGATATGATGATTTACTTCAAATAAAAATGAATTCAAATTAGGACATCGCAAGAAAAATGTGGTGTGAGTTGTAGTATTTTAAAAACGCCATGTTTTTTAGTGCTTTCAGAAAAACCAAACAATCAGATCACGTTTTGAATGTAGACTATTGAATTTTTTGAACGAATACATAATCAAGAAGCACACGAAACTCACTAACAGGCTATTTCATTCTGGCGAAAACAATTGCTCTCTATCTCAATCTTTAAGGAGGATTTTGTTTCAATCATCCTATTTCCCGTTTCAATATATTTTTTTTAGTCAGTGGATAGCTAAGATCAATCTCTAACGAGGCCATTTTTTACTATTTTAGTTTCGTTTAAAAGTTATTTCATGAGGATTCTTTGACTTTCAGAATCGGTTTCGAAAGTAAAGTAACCTCATAAAAATAAACCAGCAGAAAGCATCAAAAATTAAGAAAAAGCTTAAATAAAGATCAACCTCAGCTATCCAATACAAAAGTAATCTTTGAAAACAATTAAATGCAAATAAGATATTTAAAAATTTCTCTCATAGGATTTACGTTAGCCATTGGCTGTTTTCGCGTGAATGAAGTACCCCCTTAAGGTAACTGGTCACTCAGTCGTCAATTTTTCGATGGTAATGTTATGTCTATGGGCGTTTGATGCATTCTTATTTTCAAAATTTTAATAAATATTAAATTTTATTAAATAAAATTTTCAAAATGTCGCCTCAGGGAATTAATATATTTAACTTCTTTTTTCAATGTTAACTTCTTAAAGAATGTCACTTTCTTTCTTAGTCATCAAAATACAGTGAAACATCCAAATAAGGGACACTCCGAATAAGGGACACCTCTATTTAAGGGACAAAAGTTGCGGTCCCAAAGATGTCCCTTATTTAGAGGTTTCACTATGTAAGGAACTCCGAATAAGGGACACCTCTATTTAAGGGACGAAAGTTGCGGTCCCATGCGTGTCTCTTATTTGGAGGTTTCACTGTATTTGTAACATTTATGCTCAATTTAATATTCTCTGTTTTAAAAACTGACGAGTTAGGCGTAAAATTTTAGCATTTCATATAAAATTATGCATAGATTTTAGAAATATTTTGAAAACTGAGAAAAAAAGATGCATCAAGAGAACAATGAAAAAAAATAAATTAAAAATATTAATTTTTCGAGGAGATATATTGAATATAAAAGCGTATAAAACGCCCATAGACTTAACAGATTACGGAGGAGAATTTCGCCGCTGAGTGTCCAACCACCTTTATACAAAAGAGTTCTTTTTTATGACGACAACGCCAGACGATTAAAAACTTGGTTACTCATGGAAAATTATTGAATCTTAAATGGGACACTCGCCATACTAACCTGTTTCTGCACTATCACAATACAACTTGAATCATCCTTTTCAAAGAATTTGACTACATTCATATTGGAGTCTATATTAACACGTGGTCTGATTTTTCAATCGGTAAAAACAAAACCTTTTGTTCACGACAATCTATATAACACTCTAAATCATTTCGAATAACCCACAAAGAAAATGACTGATATATCCTTATTTGATTTTTACTCTTTTACAAAAATAAATGACTTTTGAAAATATAGAAAGTGTATGCCATGACTAAACCAATAAAACAATGCTATTTTCATAAGCTGAAATTGATCATTCAATCCTTTTCAACGGAATTATTCATAAAGAAATTGCTTCAACTAAACAATTAACTTCTTCAATGTCTGATGATATACTGGAGTTTTTAAACAATAATAAAGTGAAATTCTGGCATGTTTTTTCATTAAAACTGATTAAATAATACCGGTATTCATAACTTTGTTTGTAAAATATTTACAAAAGTAATCAGATTCATTAACCTAAAATATTCTTATGGAAATATCACTATTTTTATAAAAGCAATGTATTTAAATATATTGTGTTTTCTTGCTGTAATTGGAAAAGCTTTTATTTTTTAAAATGCTTCATATAACTTTTATTAACAAAAAAAAGTTTACACCTATTGCCCTCTTTCTTAGTCCACATTTATTCGAAGAGTTTTTCGTTATTTTGGGATACTATGCCATCACCGATATAACTAAGTGATATCGGACACTTTGTGAGAGGGATTGTCAAAAGAATGTCAAGCAATCAATTAAAATTTACGAGCAATTTATTTACAAATTATTTACAATATAACAAAGCAATATTTACAATTAAGAACTCGGATATGCATGATCCCGTTCAGCATTAAATTAAATACAGCAAATACCTTCTGCGTACTGGGCTACCAATTAAAATATTTATATCCCTCTGACACTAGGTTCGTTATAATAGAATGGTTGGAAATCAACCTGGATCTTCCCGATACGCAGATTATATACGCCAGGATCTTACTCTCTTTTACTAAAAACTCCACCAAGGGAACATCAATCACACATCTTCAAGTCCAGATACGAAGTGATGATTCCTCCTCAACCCTTGTTGCTTCAAAAAACAGCCTTTCCTGCTAATAACAAGGATCTGTCTTACCTAAAAATGTCGCTTTCCCGTGACACCCATTATCTCGCTAAGATATTCGGTATTCTTTTGTTTGCCTTAGGTATGCATTTTGAGTGGCAAGCAGAAAACCAACTTTTTTATACAATTTATTTTTATATTCAATATTACCCACCTAAAATCAGCTCAGAATAACTTCCAGACAGGCAAAAAATGTTACCTTAAAATTCCCAGTACACTGAAGGTGATAAGAATACATTATATAAGAAAAATCCATTATCAAATGACAGTGATCTTAAATGGCTAACTGCCTATTCGTATCAGCAACCTGACAACACCTGTTAAAATACATAAGAAAACCATGACTTTTTAAAAATATTTATCTTTGACTGTTTCTCTACTCTATCTAAATTTTATCGAGCAGAGTATATGGTGTGGATTATTCTTTTATATTAATAGACAGAGAAATAAATTTTATACTAAATTTTTTATACTTAAAAATGGTATAAAATGTTTAAATTAAAGAATTGTTAATTTTATTTATTCTTTATTATTGCGCTTACAAAGAATTCAAACATCTATCAGACGCTATTAAAACAGCGTCATGGCTAGAATAAGAATTGATAGAGTTGACATTCTTTTTTTTTTCTTTACTTATGTATTTTATGAAAGTTAATAGCTGTCACATAGTTTGAAAGACATATTTATGAAAGAAAAACAGAAAATAAATAATGAAAAATGAAGAGATTCCAAATTGTTCGGAAACTGGAAAAAAAAAAAAAATCAAAATTTCTATCAGAAATGTATATAATGTTTGCACATTTTCGTACTGTTATAAAGCATTTTAAATATATTGCAAAGGTTTAAAAAATTTTCAATCTGCGTTATTCATAAAAGGAAAACATCATTAAACAAAAATAATGGAAATCTGAAAATAATTTCGCTTGAATAACTCTTGGAAATGAACTAAATTATTGTAGACAAGCAAAACCTGCGGCTTTGTTCATTAATTAGTTGAACTATCGAAGATGACCAAGCTAATCTTGGTCAAAATTAGCGTTGTGTTTAAATCGATATCTTATTCTCACTGTATCATTCTTGCTGCTTCAGATTTAATTAGATTGAGCCTGAGTTATGATCAAAAAGGACCCTCTAATCAATTTCCTTAAGCATTTGACCTAACCCTAGTGCTCTTCTTCAGTCTGAAAGTGATTAAATACGAAATTTAATCAAAATTGCTAATCGTTTTCTAGATAAAATTAGCTTGACCCAGAATCCTTTGTTTTATCTTCTTGCAAAATTTGCCTTCATTTTGGCAATTTCTTGAACAAGTGATTTACCACAATTGTTTTCTCGTTCCCAAAACCGTTTGGATGTAAAATTTAGTCAAAATCGAATGAGCCGTTTTCCAGATACAAGTAGCTTGACCCTGATCAACAATGATCCAAAATAACCCACTAATCGAAATTTCTCGAACATGTGACCCAGCCCTATGGTCTTCTAGTGTACGAAAACGCAAAGATGCAAAAAGTTTTTTTTTTTTTAAATCGTTAGAACATTTTTTAAGATAAAACTTATATGCACTGACACACACTCACAATATTTGTGCATATTATTGTATAAGATAATGCCAAGTGGTATTTGTGAGCTTATTTTTATTAGGAAAAATCCCACTGTTGAGTATAATTTAAAAAAATATTAATTGAGCGGGAGTTAGGCTAAATTTTATTATTACACTGCATCAGGCAAAAATGAGACTTAATAAGAAGAACTCAAATTCTAAATAAATGATAATTTAAAATGTAGAAGGTGGCCATAAATAATTTTGCAGTACTCAGAGTGCTCTTTATCATTATCTAATTGAGAAAATGACGCCAAATTTTGTAAGAAGATCAAACAAGACGAAAACAAAAGATTCCTCTCGAAAACAAATTAGTTTCAAAAGTGCAAAAAATCTTCTGTTTGTTAACAAGAAAGACGTTTTACCTCCAAGATATTATGTTTGCAGATAAGAGGTTCAAATTAAGGTTCTCTTTTAAAATTTAAACCTCAAAAATGAATGGATGACATTGAAAAAAGTCCTTCCGGCAATGCCGGGAGGAAGAGGTAGCTTTCATATACTTATATATTTATTTATTTATTTTAAAGTAAGTTACATTGTTCAAAAATACTAAGCTGAAATTAGTGGAAATAATCTTATAAAATTAGTGATTTTATAAGATTGAATACTAGTTTTTGTCAAGACTGAATATTAATAGGAATTTTTAGAAATTAGTCATCTTTTATTCAACCTGGTTTTATTTTAAGCGATTTAAAGAGTCACCAAATTTCACGATATCATAAAGTGTATGCCATTTTAAAGCAACATTGTGGATCGTTCAGATCAGACCGTTTCAAAATGTCAGCCATAAGCAAAATTCAAAGTGCCATAACTCAATCATTTTTTAAGATATAGACAAAATAAAAAGTGTTCTGGAATCGTTGTTTTAAGCTCTAATACGTAAAAGACAAATATTTTTCAATTTTTCATTTTTTTGCATTTAATTTTAAATTTAAATTTTTTTTTAATTTAAAATGGCTACCATTTTGAAACAAAATGGCGGATGATGCTGGCCAACGAACTCGGTCTAGACATTTGTATGTACTATGTACATACCAAGTTTCATTGAAATCGGTTCATAAATACGCCTGTTATCACGTGACAAAAATCAGATCGTTTCAAAATATCAGTCATAAGAAAAATTCAAAGTGCTATAACTCAATCATTTTGTAAGATATAGACAAAATAAAAAGTGTTCTGGAAATGTTGTTTTAAGTTCTAACACGTAAAAGACAAATATTTTTCAAGTTTTCATTTTTTTGCATTTAATTTTAAATTTTAAATTCTTTTAAAAAATTAAAATGGCTACCATTTTGAAACAAAATGGCGGATGATGCTGGCCAACGAACTCGGTCGAAAAATTTGTATGTACTATGTACATACCAAGTTTCATTGAAATCGGTTCATAAATACGCGTGTTATCACGTGACAAAAATCAGATCGTTTCAAAATGTCAGCCATAAGAAAAATTCAAAGTGCTATAACTCAATCATTTTTTAAGATATAGACAAAATAAAAAGTGTTCTGGAATCTTTGTTTTAAGTTCTAATACGTAAAAGAAAAAATTTTTTTTCAACTTTTAATTTTTTTGCATTTAATTTTAAATTTTAAATTTTTTAAAAAATTTAAAATGGCCGCCATTTTTAAACAAAATGGCGGATGATGCTGACCAACGAACTCGGTCGAGACATTTGTATGTACTATGTACATACCAAGTTTCATTCAAATCGGTTCATAAATACGTTAGTTATCGCATGACAAAAATCAGATATATATATATACTAGCAGGGGTGACCGAGCTCAGCTCGGTCAAAATTAACTTTGTGTTCAACTCGATATAGTATTATTACTGTAAAACATGTTGTTAATGATAGTATTATTTACAAAAACAATCAATAAGAAAACTATGTTTGTATGCACATGTTCATAAATTTTACTTTATTTTAAAATTTACAACGAAAGGACATCAATCCAAATCACTTTTTTAGCTCGACTCTGATTAGTTTAACTATGCATCTCGAAGACTATTAAGAATGTATAAGAAATTTCTTCACAATCTGAAAGACAATATTTTTTGTCAGATATAACCAAATTTGGACACATTCTTTCATTTGGCGCCAAATATGTGTTTTGGTTTCGTAACCTTAATAGTCGATTTTTCGGCCAAATTTCGCCAGTATTTTGTCAAATATCGCCAACTTATTGGCTTTTGCCATAGTCTCGTGATCCTGACCCTTATTACCCAAATGATCCACTAATCACATGTGATCAAATATGTGACTTAGCTCAATGGTCTTCAGGTAATCAAAAACAGTAGAGTATAAAATGAATCAAAATCGTTTAAGCCATTTCTTAAGTAAAATTAGCTTGACAGCATTCAGCAATGAAGCGATATGACCCACTAATATAATTTTGTTTAATATGCAACTCAGCTGAATAGTCTTCTAGTGACAAAAGACGTTCCGTTGCAAAATTTAGGTAAAAATGATTGAGTCGTTTTTATATATAATTAGAATGACCCGAACCCATTGAGACCTAAAGCGAACCACTAATTGAATTGTTACGTGCATGTGTCCTATCTCAATGGTTTTCTTTTGCCCGAAAACGATATAATAGAAAATATACTCAAAATGGTGAGAACAATTTTCTAGATAAAATTAGCATGACCCACAAATGACCCTTATATCGAAATCTCTCGAAAATGTGACTTAGTTCATTAATTTTTGCGTGCCGAAAAACGTTAAATACAAAATTTAGATAATATCGATTGAGCCAATTTTTAGGTATAAATAGTTTGACCTTGACCCATTATGACCCAAAATGACTCATTAATCGAGTTTTCTCAAACATCTGACCTAACCCAATGATTTTCTTGTGTCCGAAAACGATAGAATATAAAATTTAGTCAAATTTGCGCGAGACATTGTCTAGATAAAATTAGAATAACCCAAAAGTGACCCACTGATCAAAATTTCTCGAACATGTGACATAGCCCAATGATTTTCTCGTGCCAAAAATATGCTGTATACAAAATTTCATTAAAATCGATTCACCCATTCTTTAGATATAGCTTGACCATGACCCATCATGACCCACAAATGACCCTTATAATCGAAATCTCTCGAACATGGCACTTAGCCCATTAGTTTTCTCGTGTATAAATATTGTTACACTCAAAATTTCGTTAAACTCGATCCTGCCGTTCTTTAAATATAAATAACTTGACCCAGACACTTTATGACCCAAAGTGACCCATTAATCGAAATTTCTCGATCATGTGACCTAGCTCAATGATTTTCTCGTGCCAAAAAAATGTTGTATACAAAATTTCTTTAAAACTGATCCACATGTTTTTTAGATATAGCTTGACATGACCGTTATGACCCATCATGACCCATAAATGAGTCTTATAATCGAAATCTCTCAAACATGTGAGATAGCCCATTAATTTTCTCGTGTCAAAAAACTTACATACAAAATTTCATTAAATTTGATACTGTCGTACTTTATATATAAATAGCTTGACCCAAACCTTTATGACCCAAAAAGACCCAGTAATCGAAATTTCTCGAACTGAGACCTAGCCCAATAGTTTTCTCGTGCCAAAAAAATGTTGTATACAAAATTTCGTTAAAATCGATCCACCTGTTCTTTAGCTATAGCTTGACCATGACCCATTATGACCCATCATGACCCACAAATAACTCTTATACTCGAAATCTCTCGATCGTGTGACTTAGCCCATTAGCTTTCTCGAGTCAAAAAACTATTACAGGCAAAATTTCGATGAAATTGATTCTGCGGTTCTTTAAATATAAATAGCTTGACCCAGACCCTTAATGACCCAATATGATCCATTAAAACTTTTTTTCGAACATGCAACCAAGCCCAATGTTTTTCTCGTGCCCGAAAACCATAAAATGCAATTTTTAGACAAAATTGCGTGAGAAAATCTCTAGATAAAAATAGCATGACCCACAATGACCCCCAAAAATGACCCACTAACCGAATTTTCTCGAACATGTTACCTAACCCAATGGTCTTCCTGTAATCCAAAATGATAAAATATAAAATTTGGTCGAAATCGTTAGAGCCGTTTTTTAAATAAAAATGGCTTGACCCACAATGACCGAAAAATGACCCACTAATCAAAATTTTTCGAACATGTGACCCAGATCAATTGTTTTCTCGTGCCAAAAAACGATTGGATACAAAATTTCCTTAAAATCGATCCAGCCGTTCTCTAGATATAAATAGCTTGATCCTGACCCATTATGACCCGAAATGACCCAATAATCGAATTTTCTCGAACATGTGACCTAGCCCAATGGTCTTCTCGTGCCCGAAAATGGTAAAATCCAAATTTTTGCGAAAATCGTTAGAGCCGTTTTTGAGATAAAATTTACCCCCACACACACACACACAATTTTTGCTCGCATTATAGTATAAGATATATATATATACACTCCTGGACTAAATTATAAACTCAGAAAATTTTTAGTTTGTTTACATCATAATATAAATAAGCTTAGCTTTACATTAATAAAATAATGATGAATATTTATAATAAGACATCTACATTTAATATAACTTATAAATAAAATGGAGTAAGTAATTTAAGTAAGAAAATACATAAAGTAAAAAAAATAACATTATGTGAGACCTGGACAAAAATATAAACTCAAAGTTCTGAATTTCAATATTTTGGCACATTTGATATAAATAAATGTATTTTATGATTAAAAACTATTAAGTGGAATCATGATGCATCAATACATTTCAATACATCAATACATGTTTTAATTTTTTCATAAAATAGCATTATGTGAGACTTGGACAAAATTATAAACTCAAAGGTATAAATTTCTATACTCTGGTATTTTTTATCTAAATAATAAATGTGTTCTGTGATAAGAAACTAATTCAGTGAAATTATTTTTCATATTGGTATTAATGCAAACGATATTTATTCATATTTTCAATTCTCTCGATGATTTTATTAAAGATCTGTGATGGTGTGGGCTGGTTCTTCTCAGAATAGTAAAACTGCTCTGGCCTTACTTAATGGAAAACAAAAAGCAGAAGACTACCAGTTAATGCTGGAAGATAATCTTTTGCCATATGGATCGTTGATCGATGGAGTAAACTGGGTATTTTAGCAAGATAATGTAGCAATACACTCTGCTAAAAGTGCAAAAGAGTGGCTGCAGCGCTGGCATGTAAATGTCTTGAATTGGAAAGCCCGCGACCATGATCTAAACTTCATTGAAAATTATTGGGGTGCAATGGATCGCATAGTCTATGACGATGGACGTCAATATCAAAATGCAAATTATTAAAAGGTGGCTATACTTTCAGCCTGGAACCTGTACTCGATGGGGTAGTTGGAAAAATATGTTCAATTTATGCTGAGTCGCATATTTGAAGTTATTCAGAAAAATGGCGATTCAACACATTTTTGAATGTGTGCATTAATACTTTACACTAGGATTCAAAAGTACGTTCACTTCTTAAACTCTATAATTTTATGTTTTCAGTTTACACATATTACTATTTTTATATTACTCATCTTTTTGAAAAAAAAATCATAAAAATGCATCGGCGTATTGAAATATATTCATCCCTAATAACTCCATTTATTAGTTTATTATCGCAAAATGCATTTATTTATAGTAGAAATTCACAGCTTTGAGTTTATAATTTTGTCCAGGTCTCACACAATGTTATTTTATGAGAAAAATTAAATTATGTATAGACGTATTGATTTGTATTGATCCATAATGACTCCATTTATTAGTTTCTTATCACAAAATGAATTTATTTACATTAAATATGCCAGAATATAGAAATTCATAACTTTGAGTTTATAATTTTGTCCAGGTCTCACATAATGCTATTTTTTTTAAGTAATTTATTTTCTTATTTAAATTATTTGCTACATTTTATTTATCAGTTATATTGAATTTAGATGTCTTATTATAAATATTCATCTTTATTTTATTAATTTAAAGCTAAGTTTATTTACATTATGATGTAAACAAATTAAAAATTTTCTGAGTTTATAATTTTGTCCAGGAGTGTATATGTCAACATTTGAACGGAGGGTGGTTTTGGGGTCTGGGGGTCATGATCGGTGAAAATATACCAAAATTTTCCGGAAGTGCTTTCCTCCGGACGGCTGCAATAGGTAGCTTTTTACTTTTTGTAATGAAAGCTACCTAAAAGTAATTTAAGCAAAATAACAGACTTTTTCAAAGTTTTATGATTTGTCGTGTGACACAAGATATTACACGAGCTCTACGTACACAAAGTTTGTAGTACCTGCCTTATGCACAGACTCTGTAACAGACGTACAGATAGAAGACAGAGACAAATATAGAGTTTTGTCAGATGAACGGAACCCTAAAAAAATATCAATAGGTTTTGGTTTAATTAAATAAATTGGTGCGTACTTAAAGCTTCTCGTATCTCCTTAAGGCTATAAGAAATGAGTACTTGTTTACTCAAATTTTGCATTTTGCTGAAAAGATTTTATGCTGCTTTATTTGCATAATAATAGAAAATGTTTCGCTGTCTCTTACTCGAAAGTTAAAAATAATTAAATGTGAAAATTGTACAAGGAAACCGGTGATTACTTTCAGAATGGATGATTATGTGCCCTGCATGAGCTCTGCTCACGTTATGCACATTTATTATAATAACCCATTTATGTCTAGTATCCCATTTTTTGAACGCTTCAAATTTTAATGACTTTGTTTAATTTTCTGTTTTTTTACAGCAAGAAAATTGTATGAAATAATTAGCTATAAATGTCATTATATGTTACCGGAAGATAACAGCATAAGATGGATATTTATTTGCTTAAATGAAGACATTTTTTCGTAGTTAGATTTCTCCATTTTAAAGATGGCGAAATATAAAAAAAAAGTTTATTTGTGTTTTTTCAATCAAGGCTCCAAATACATAAATAATAATCTTAACTTGTAGGCTTCTTTGAAATGCGTATTTTTTACTTTCTTCCACCTTCAGTAAAAAAAAATATTGTAATCTAATTTTTTCCGAAATCCGGTTTTCAACGGATTTACATGTTTTAGGGGTCGGAGATTCCAAAAAATACCTTTTTTACCAAAATGCCTTTCTGTCCGTGTGTGTGTACCTGTGTGTCCGTGTATCGCCAATGCACAATCTAAAAGCGTATTAAAATGTGCATAGAATTAAACCAATCTTTTGTGTACATTTTTGGCTGTGACAAGCAGCTTCTATTTTGAAATATTTTGCCGAAGAAATCACTGAAATAGCGATTATTGTGCCATTTCAATATTACCCCATCGGAATGTGTATAAAATTATGCATATTATACAACCATTTTTTTTTTTTTTTTTTTTTTTTTTTGCGTAAGTGTTTGAATATGGCTAGTTGGACCATCCTGAATTTGAAAAGAATCTAGCATAAGAGGGCGCTGCAATAGCGATTTTTGTGCCATTTTCAATATTTTACCCCGAAAAGTGTATGAAATTATGTATAGAATTGAAGTAATTTTTTGTGTGAATGTTTGTCCAGAGTCAGCAGGTCCTCCCTGAATTTGAAAAATATGTGCTTAACTCGCGATGTCTGTGTCATTCCCATTATTGAACCATCAAAAATTGTATAAAGTTATGCATAGAGCTGAACTAAATTTTTTGAGTATAATTATTTTGAGGTATATCAAACAAATCCTTCGTGAATATGAATATATCCGCTTATTTTTCTATTGTCCATCGCCTCATGCCCAGACGGATTTCCCATATTTCTAATCTGGCTATTTGTTAACAACTGATGACAACCTAATAAGGGAAACTATTGGTTTTAACAAATATCATTATCCACATTAACTCGTTTTTACTCTGATTAATTGACTGAAGCAAAAATTTAAGATGAAAATCAAAGTGGACATAGTATTATATAAATAATATTAGAATATTAACATGTGTAACTAATTTTTGAATTATTAAAACGTACGTGTGAGAGAGAAAAGGAGTTCGGGATTGGCATATCCAACAAGTTTAAACTTGTAAAATTATCTGTTCAAACCTATTTTTTACGCATTTTTTTAAAAGTACAAATTATAGGATTCTAGGCATGAATGAGTGCACATTTTTATTAGCGATTCAGGGGATAGTTATTTATGTAAAGTTCTTTTCATGGTGATTATGAAACAAATTATTTTTAAACCTCAAATACAATTATTCTTACTTTTTGTTTATTACTAATTATATGATTTTATAATTACTCTCTGTAATGAAGTAAATACATTTTTTAATAATTTATAAAAATACTAATTGTAGTACATAATATACAACATAAAATCTTACTTTATGTAAATATAAATAAGTACACTGTAAACTACATCTTTTTTCTGCATCGTCACTCCCCCTCTTTACGTGTGAGATAGAAAAAAAAGTTCGGGATTGGCATATCCAGCAAGTTTCCAACAACTTTAAAGATATTCTATAAAGAATATGTTTACTTTGACCCATGAGAATGCTCCATAATACGGTGAAATAATCGTTTTCTATAAAAGCGGTGGAGTGACGATGCAGCAAAAGGGTCAATTTTTTTACTGTGCCAGGACGCTCTGGCCCCTACGAACTATGTTCGTCAACCCCCGTTTAGACACAGCAGACTCTAACAACAAGCTAATTTGATCGGCTTTAAATATATTACAGAAGATTGAATTATAATTAATAAACCAATGGCAACATTCTTGTAACTGGATTTCTATTCATTTCCACTTGATTGGAGAATTTGAAAGTTGAATCAGTTTTTGTTTAAAAGTTTTTTGTTAGCTGTTTCCGTCTTTGATTAAATAATATTCTTTAAATATTTACAAATAAGGTAATATAAAATGAATTAAGCAAAAAGTGTTTTGTGGCTTCATATTTTTGAACAACGCTATAAGAAAGCTGTTTTAAATAAGACATTTTAAATGTATCGTTTTAAATCTAAAGTAGTTATCCCTAAACTTTTCTTTTTTTTCACGTCCTAATTAAAATATTCACGCAAAAATACTTTTCTTAAGAACGGAAATATTATTTGTGCTGTTTTAAGATTCACAATTGCAAAACAAGAAAGAAAAAAAAATCATGCATCAAGCATACATTATGAAGCATTTTCCAACACATTCAGATTAATGTAACAAAACTGCAACGTTTAAAAAATTAAAATACTACACGTTATTTCACCATTAATGTGAATATATGAAATGTATAACGCATTTCAAAACCGATTTTTAGCTGTTACCATCTACGATCGGAAAATTATCCGAGTTTTTAGCAGCTCTATATATGATAAAGAAATTTGTATGTTTAACAACATGCAATCCAAAATTTTATTCATTTCAGAGATGTATTTCAGTAGAAAATTCCCCTAATAAGGATAATGGCATGCGAGTACTTTTGTGCAGTCCTATATATGATGTATACAATTTATATAAAAATAATTATATGGAAAAATTAAATAAATTTAAAAGCGCATACTGAATTTTAAAACCCACGCTCCGGCAATCATTACACAAAGACATTACTATAAACGATTTCTTTTGTGTGTGTCCCTGTAAATTAATATAAAATACTATGAATGTCTGTTTTAACGTGATCGTAGTGAAATTTAGTGATTTACGTAAGTTTCAATAAATTTGAAAATGATTTCTAAATGTTTATAAATCGTGGGTAATCAAAACGGTGTAGGCATAGTTCCACAATAAAAGCATTGTAGCACAATAAAAAAAATCTTCGCAATCTTTTTTTTTTCACATTTTTGTAAATAATTTTTAAGTTTGAGTTTAAAATTGCTAATTATTGTGGAAAATGTCTTAAAAATGTGATATAAACATACAAATAAGTAATTTTATTTATTTTAATTAAAAAATAGCATAAAACAAACATTTATTTTCTTTTTTAAACTATTTAAATTTTAAACTACTAGGGGTGTTCAAACAAAAAAGGTAAAAAACATCGTAACAACCAAACCGATTGAAATGCCCGCACATGCGCACAACCATTTCGGGTTCTCCAACTGCGTCCCTCGATGTCTCACTACGCTATCCCAAAGTGTTGCATTCAAACTTCAACCGGATCGGATACGTTAATGTTCTCTTTTTCAAAACTGCTTTATCCTGACTAAATGAAAAAGAGAACATTAACATACTTTTTAACGAGAGAAGTTAATTTATAGATCTATTTTTTTTAAAGTCATTCATAAGAGAGTCCATTGAAATTTATTTAATAAGTTCACATGTTTGTAACGATTTACTATCTTTTTGCATGCCGGAGCATATGGATTGAGAGGTTGAACGGTTTGCCAGATAATTGAATAGATTAGACACGGACAGTTTCGAAAATGTAGAAGGCTTTATATATTTAACCTTCCTACCCTGAATGGGTCTAATCGACCCATAGCTATAATTTGTTTTATACGATTCGAACCAGAACGTTTTAGGTAGATTTCGTATGAAATACTACCTATTGCATTCGCACCAGTTTATATATCTATCTATCTATCTATCTATCTATATATATATATATATGGGTGATTCTCAAAATAGGGGACAATTTATGTCTTTCAGCATACAAAAAAAAATGAGAGGTTTTCTGTCATGTTTTTATACTTAGATATGTTTGTCTTAATATTATTCATTATTTGCACTCAAGAATTACTCACTTTTTAGTTAAAAACACCTTAAAATAACAGAATAAATGTTCAAAATGTCATTAGCATGGATGTCCACAGCAACTGTGCCTTGTATATACTAGCTTTTTCAAGAGTTAATATCATGTTTATAAAATAAAACAAATGTTATTCTTTCTTTAAATTAATCAAGGAGAGGATTTATCCAATAAATTTCTTTTTAAAAATAAAATTATAGTACATAAAAAAAGAATTAAAGTTTGTCCTCCATATTCTGTTTTCAAAACAAGGTCATACTATAACAGCTGTTTATTAATCAAAATTTCATTTTCACATATGACAATACTTTGAAAATATAAAGTTTCTCCATGGCAACAAGTAGCCATTTTATTCCAGCCTGAAAATAGAAGCATGTATTGTATTTTAAGAATAAAAGTTGAATATTAGGCGAGTACATCAATTGTATGTCATTAGAATGGATAATAATTTCCATGTTTATTTTATAGTTAAAATTTTTATTTTACTTATTTGCATAGAACTTTTGTGTTTTAAAAAGCCCCAGAAAGGACTATTGCATTGTGATTATATTATGGCTCATAATCTTATTTAAATTAAAATTTGTCATTAGCATGGACAAATATCAGTGTCATTAGCATGGTTTTTCTGTCCATGCTAAAGACTCCCATGTGCATAAATGTAACCAGTACTTATATTGTATCCTTTTTAAAGTTTAATTTTACATATAAATTTAGGTATTACATTTATTATCCCTAAAATATGCATTAAATCTGTCAGAAAATCACTAAGACAGCTTCTTAGACTGTTAGTGTCAGAATGTTGTTCATGTAAACAAAGTTTGCTCTTTGGTAATGTTTTTATTCTCCTTATATGTATGTAAAAATGGAAACTATTTGTTGGAAAGGAAGGCTAATAAACGTAGAAAAAAATATTTAAACAGGAAGAAAATAAAAATTTCTTAGTATATTTATTCCATGCAATTTGTTTTGTCATTAGCATGGCTCAAAAAATACTAATTATTTTTTTTTAAGTTAATTTTTAAATATTTAGCTCTGCTGACTACATGTAAAGTATACCTAATACTATATTAACAACACATATTTTTTTCAGAAATTTTGCTAACAGTAATTTTTTTAAGATTTCATTTTTGAAATTGTCCCCTATTTTGAGAATCACCCATATATATATATCACCTTCTTAAGGACACGATAACTTTTACAATTCTTCACCAATCTCCACCAAACTCGTACATAAAATCAAAGGGAATAAAATCTCGGCTAAGTTCGTTAATGGGCAAAATCGGACCAAGGGGGGTCGAAATAGGGGGCGTTTTGTGAAAACAGAAAAAAGCCTATAACTTCTTAATGAAAATAGATATCGAATCAGTTTAAAGTTTATATTACTTCTAAATAATGGCCCAAAAGTTTATGCATGACAGATTTTTGATAAAGTTAAAAATGGGCTCAAGGGGCGAAAAAAATAGGGCTGGGAGAAAAAAAATCATAACTTTGTCAATTCTCAAGATATCAAATCCATCTAATTTTTTTATAAATATTCTCAAAATTATTTACAACTTTTGTATTTGCAAGTTTTTCATAAGACTAACTCTTACCGGTAAAAAAATTTAAAAACGAAAATAAAAAGGGCTTTCGAAAAAGAAAAAAATCCATAACTTTGTCAATTCTTAAACTATCAAATCCAATTAAATTTATTTTACATCTTCTTAATAATATCTACAACTTTTATATTGACAGTTTTTTCATAGGATCAATTCTTATAGCAAAAATAAATTAAACGAAAATTGGAGTTGGAGAAAAAAACCTCTAATCCAAACTGCTTACATTCTGAATCGTTTTATAAATTCATTTTTTATTTTAAACGCATCCAAATGGCAGATCCTCTTATTTAGGAACTATATAATGTGAAACATTGGCCAGATTTTTGATAAAGACAGAATATATTTCAAAAAAGACTGCAAAAAAGGGTATTTTGAACAGAATTTCCCGAAGTGACAGTGATAGGAAATTTGAAGAAGTATTCAAATAACAAATTGCGTTTTTCCTGACTCATTTTTAAATCCATTTTTACTCTCAAACGCATCCAGTTTACAAGTCCTCTTATTTAGGAACTGTATAATATGACGCATTGGTCAATTTTTTGATAAAGACAGAATATATTTCAAAAAAGGCTGCCAAAAAGGGTATTTTGAACAGAATTTCGAGAAGTTATCGTGATTGAAAATTTGAGAAAGCATTGAAATAACAAATTGCGTATTTTTCTGACTCATTTTTAAATTCAGTTTTGAACTCAAACGCATCCAATTGACAGGTTCCTTATATAGGAGCTATATAATGTCTCGCGTTGTTCAGTTTTTTGATAAAAGCTGAATATATTTTTAAAAATGCTGTCAAAGTGGGCACCTCGCGCAAAATTTCCTGAAGTTATCATAATTAAGAATTGAGGTTGTATTCAAAATTGGTTATTTTATAACTCATTTTTAAATTCAATTTTGCTCTCAAACGCATTCAATTGACAGTCTTTCGTTATTTAGGAAGCAGGACGTTTCGGTCCCGCCATTTCGGTACTGCCATTTCGATCCCGAGACACTTCGGTCCCAAGACATTTCGGTCCCTAACCATTTCGGTCCCTTCTCCTGCAAACTGAAATTTTGTGAAATAAGGCATAATTTTATAGGGAACATTGCAGAGTTTTTAAACTGAAGGCCATAAAATTGTAGTATAATGCGATTATAAATGCCCGAAAACCGCACACACGCATAACTCTTATCCAAAATATTTTAATTCATACAAATTTTGTATGGTAATCCTAATCATAACTGGTAATCCTAATGATAATTGGTAATCCTAATTCTTAAAACAATTAGTAATTTTAATATAAAAATCAAATTAATATTTTATTAATTTTTTTATTATTAATAACATGATTGATTTACATAATGAATTTTATTTTAAAATAAACTCAATACATAAGCCATTTTATATTCAATACATCGTTATATTTCCTGGTAGTTCTAAACTGAAATTTATCTTTTATTTATTCATTTATTGTATATTTAAAACTACAGAAATTTAAAACAATTAGTATAGTTAATAAAGAATACTGCCCAGTTAAACTGATGGCATTGAGCTCACAGGCTACAAATACTAATTGTACATTAAAGCCTTATATTTTCAAGGGTTAATTCCGTTAAAAAATTAAGAAAGGGAAACAGCTCTCTTCTTTCCTTTTTTTTTATACTTAATCATTGAACCTCCTATACTATCAAAGACATGCTTTATCATATAAAAAATCTATATCCAAAATTCAGAGCAAATTAGATAATTCTTAATAAAAACCCATTTAGCATTTATATAATTTAAAAGGAGTTATCCCCCTCTTTTATACTTAACCATTAAACTTCCAAAACTATTCAGAGATTTGAACGAAATCTGAAAATTCTGCTTGAAAAACCCATTTATATAAATTAAGGGGGGGGGGGGGCATTAGAACCCATGTTCCCCCTATTTATACTTATACAATGAACACCTAATAACAGTCACTGAATCGCCTCATCTGAATGATCCTAATCTAAATTTTGAACGAAAACTTAATTCTGCATGAAAATCCCATTTATATCAACTAACGGGGGGGGGGATTAGAACCCCTGTTCCCCCTATTTATACTTATTCAATGAACACCTAATAACAGTCACGGAATCGTCTCATCAGAATGATCCTAATCTAAATTTTGAACGAAAACTTAATTCTGCATGAAAATCCCATTTATATCAACTAACGGGGGGGGGGGATTAGAACCCCTGTTCCCCCTATTTATACTTATTCAATGAACACCTAATAACAGTCACGGAATCGCCTTATCAGAATGATCCTAATCTAAATTTTAAACGAAAACTTAATTCTGCATGAAAATCCCATTTATATCAACTAACGGGGGGGGGGGGGCATTAGAACCCCTGTTCCCCCTATTTATACTTATTCAATGAACACCTAATAACGGTCACGGAATCGCCTCATCAGAATGATCCTAATCTATTTTGACCGAAAACTTAATTCTGCATGAAAATCCCATTTCTATAAATTAAGGGGGGCGGGGCATTAGAACCCCTGTCCCCCTATTTATACTTATTCAATGAACACCTAATAACAGTCACGGAATCGCCTCATCAGAATGATTCTAATCTAAATTTTGAACGAAAACTTAATTCTGCATGAAAATCCCATTTATATCAACTAACGGGGGACATGAGCCCCCCGTTCCCCCTCTTATACATATCGAATGAACTCCAAAAACTAATCAGGGAAGCGCCTTGTCAGGATATACCTACATACAAAATTTCAAGTGGATCCGATATTTTTATCATGAGTTATCGCGTTACGCACATACGCACATACATACAGAACGGACGGGCACATAAGCTCTCAGGCTATGATAGCCTGTGAGCTAAAAAATAAAACTAAAATAAGAGGGTTTTTTTTCTGGGAAAGTAAGAGAAAAAAGGTAATAATTATGTGTATTACCTTTTCTCTCTTACTTTCCCAGAAAAAAAAAAAAAAAACCTCTTATTTTAGTTTTATTTTTTAACTATACTAATTATTTTAAATTTCTGTAGTTTTAAATATACAATAAATGAATAAATAAAAGATAAATTTCAGTTTAGAACTACCAGGAAATATAACGATGTATTGAATATAAAATGGTTTATGTATTGAGTTTATTTTAAAATAAAATTCATTATGTAAATCAATCATGTTATTAATAATAAAAAAATTAATAAAATATTAATTTGATTTTTATATTATTATAAATAAAAACTTTTATCATTTAATTAATGCTAATTTAAAGGTTCTAAAAAATTTACGTAAACAGCCAAAAAAATATTTATGGTAGTTTATATAAAATACTTTTTACTTTATATAGTTTATAGAAGTTTATATAAAATACTGACACTAATAAATTAATAATACAATTTAAAATGTTTATTCTAATCAATAAAAATACTACTAAAATCAAAAAACAATATCTCCTAAATTTATATCACATTGTTTAACCAAACAAGCGATTTCATTGTCACGAGTTATAAAAGTTTAAATTTATCGGACTTTTAAATTCAACTTTTTATAAAACTTGGGGGGGGGGGAATTAAAAAAAGGCCCGAATAATGTTGAACTTACACCATTTGGCAGGCCCACAACTATTAGAATCCGACTTATAAGATAGCGAGCAAAGAAATAACAACGGACTGAAATGACTAAGGACGAAATGGCAAGGGTCCAAAGTTGCTGGGGACCGAAATGATCACGGACCGAATTGTCTCGGGACCGAAATGTCGTGTACCCTGTTATTTAGGAACTATATAATGTGCCGTATTAGTCGATTTTTTAATAAAGTCAGAATTATTTCAAAATATGTTGTCAAAATGGGCATTTGAGTCGAATTTAGCTTAAGATGATTCTGATAAAAAAAGTCCTTACAGAAAAATGAAATTAAAAATTTTTCAAAAGAGGACAAATAAAATTGTTAAACTGGGTGTGTCTGTAATCAAATTTATTTTTTGTTGTTGAAATGAGCACTCTTCGAAATCTACCTCTGCCTATAGGCCAAGCCAACAGGGATTTTTCATAAAGAAAATTAAATAACAGATTCAGAGAAATAAGTCAATTAAATTTATTAAAATATTTTCAATAACAATTCTGGTGTGAAATGTTTTTTTTTTTTTTTTTTTTTTTTTTTTTTTAATCAAGATTGAGTAAAATTTGGACAGGGTAGGAAGGTTAATTTGAATTCAAAATTATTTAACCCAGTTTTTCAAGTTCATTGTGTTTGTATTTTTTCTATTTGCGTTCTGAAGATGACTCGAAGAAAAGGAGTTGAAACGTGTCAATTTTTAATGTATTAATTTTAATAAACAATTTAATAATTTAAATGTATTAATTTTAATAATTTTTTTTAATTTTAATTGTTAATTTTAATTAAAAATTTTAAATGTTTTTATTAATACAACAACGTCTTATAAGCAAAATATAATATAAATTCTTAGCTTTTCGTTGTAGAAATATATATTATTATTGTTCTACGATACCGCTTTCTAGTTTTAGTTAACGTTTTATTTTTCTGATTCAGAAACAAATTTACGATATTTACATATTTTAAATGGTAAGTATAGTCGAACCTCGTTAACATGTGTCTTAGGGGGAGTTAAAATTTTGTTCATGTTATCAGTATCAAATCTTTGTATTCCTATTTATAGGACTGTGAAAACAATTCATATTAAAAGTAATTCACGTTAAACGTGTTCACGTTAACGAGGTTTGACTGTATTTGTATTTTATTTTATTTTTATTTTATTTTATTTTTTTTATTACGACAGAGCGATTTTTTTTCCTAAGCAGTTAAGAATTATGCTTAATCATACCTACATTTGAAATTTTTTACTTTCATTACTACGCATGGAAAATCCTCTAATAAGAAAATGAAATGTCATAAATTTTATTCATTAAGCATTTCTGCATAATAACTCTTAATCTTAATTAGCAGCTGACCAATGGTTCATAAAATATGTAAAATGTTAATAAATGGAAAGTCGCCGAACTCCTTTCTAATCAATTTCGCCATATCTTTCTAAACATGGACCCAAAAGAGGGAGATTTCATTCAAAATACATCAGCCAAGTACAAGTCATAAATAGATTGGGAATGTATGGATAATGCATTTCCATTACGCCTTTTAATCCCTTTTACATAACTTCAAATGAATAGATTCAAATCTGCTTCAGTAACAGTTAAAATATATAACTTACTACATGCAATAGTAATCAAATTAAAATATTAATTATTACGTTAGAATCCGAAATTTTAAGCGTTTTATTCGTTTTCAAGGTACATTGAAATTGAAATTGAAATTAAGTTTCAGTTAATTTATAATCCTTTAATGTTTACCATGTTCATCGAAAGCTATAACTAATAACTGAGCAGTATTAATTGGCACTTTTAACTAAATAAGTATTAAACAATTTAAATACTTATTAAATATATGTTTTTTCTAATAATAGGTACATATTTAACGTAATTAAAGGATATTTCTGGAGTATACTTTTATAAAATTTGCTGTAGATTATTTTAGAAATGCAAAACACATTTATTATTTCTATATAAAACCTCACTTACATAAGTGTATTTTTACTATACTCTTAAATGTAATGTTATTAAAATTTAACTTTCAAAAGATCGCAAATTTTATAACACCTAAGCAAACTACTGTATGTCTAGAGATAATTTTTATCAAATTATATACAATAAAATTAACTCAAGGCAAATTGAAATGCGGATAGTGTTTTAAAGTTAACTCAAAAACTATGTACAACCACGAAGTAAAACTTTATAGTATTGATTAAGAGGAGTAATTATTAATTGGTTGTTACTAGACACATTTTTATAACAATGCTATTTGCGGTAATTTTTTTCCTGGACAGCGCATCTATAGTATGCCTACACTGTAAAAAATATCCGTTAATATACACAAACTTTTCCGTAAAATTTTACGGAATAGTTTCATTTTTTCGAAAAAACAGTACAATTTCCGTATTTGACATTTTGAAATTACCAATCCGTATAAAACCAGTAAGTATTCGTTCAATTTTCCGGAAACAGTAGATTTTCCGTATTAAAACAGCACAAGTTCCGTGAATGATATTTAGAAATAGTTCTTCTGTTAGGAAAGCTAAGTAATTGTTGTAATACTTGTTTTACAGTGTTTTGTTTTTCAATGAAACTTCTATATATTAGCTAAATATGGTTATATGTTGAATTCATTCGAATCGTTCCCAAGTGTATTAAAAAATTTTGATCTTAAATTAGTATTATTAACCGATATGTGTCGTGGCGCCATCTATATCAGGAATAGAAAAACATTAGAGAGAGATGTTTCTTAAACAATTCGCTATACCATTTCTCTATTTATTTCTGTTTTAATAATAAAAAGCTAACATATTTTTATAATATTAAAAAAATAATAAAAATGATAATAAGATTTTATTAATTCTTTTTAAGTTTGAGATAGTTGAAAAGGAAAGTTGATTATGATTTTTAAATAATGTTTAATTTATTTATATCATACTTTTAAAAAAATGCGTAAAATATTTTAAAGTGGGAAAAAAATCTAGTTTTAATTTTAATATATATTTTTTTAATATATTCAAATTAAGAAGCTCGCACATAAAATTTAAAACATATTGAAATATATTACCGAAATTATTATAATTTTGGCGATTACCTAAATTATAAAAATTCAATAAATAAAATTTATTTTGATAACCCATACTAATTATCTTTATTGAGTTCACAGTAGATCATCATACCAACCTCCGGCTTTTTAAAAACCAAACAATTGTAGTTATAACCAGAAATTTATTGAGTCAACGAAATTAAATAAATTTCAAATGACCCTCTAAGTTAATGCTAGACACTTCTAATTAAATAAATTTTCTGGTTCAAAGCACGTTTTTATGATTTTAAAAAAGCCGGAGGTTGGTGTGATGTAGAATCACATAGAGTTTTCTTAAATTTTACATTTTTCTAAATTACAGTTAAAACTAATCTTTAATTAAACATCTATTTTATCTTAAAGTTTTATTTCGATCCCACAATAACTTTCCGTTCAAAAGAAAAGAAAGAAAAACATCTAGCATCTGCCTTTTTACTAAAAAAACGGCTGTCAGATAAAGAGAATTCATTAAGATGCGTATTTCAACCTTGCTGGAAACAAATAAAAAAAGAACAAAGATCGAATATGTTCGCGGTCAGTGAAATTTCATTTTCTTCTCTGCGTAATTTTAAGTCTAACTTCTTCATTGCATAAGAGTCTTTTCATGTACATAAAGTTTGTTGTGTCTTTTGATAACATTCTCCCAAAACAGACCTATAACGTACGATTTTGGCGCGAATTCTTTTTGGCGTATTTTTTTAGGACTGCCCGTTTCTGGGTGCCCTGCATTAAATTCAAAATCATCTTAATTATTGAAGCGTAACAGAAAATTTCATGGTTATGATATCATTCACTTTTCATATGCTCTTTTCGCCAATTCTATGATGCCAATGTGTGAATTCTGAATGAGAAATGGAATTGCCTCGCTCTCGCTTCACGGACTCAGTCATGTAAAGAAGGTGTCTTAAAAAATGCTCACAGACACCATCCCTAACTATTTCTGTAAGAAATGATTTAATTTTTATAACTCTACTTCAAATAAACAAAGTTCTTAAAAAGCATTTATTTTATTGATCACAGCCTACAACTCTAGCGAATGCATTTTAAAAAGAACCTGGTCACAATACTTTAAAGTACAGATCTATAGTACAGTTGGCAACTCTGATCATACAAATAATTTGTTAAAATAAATATTTTTTTTTTAAGTATGCTAGTCTCCTTTGAAAAATAAATTAATAAATAAATAAATATGAAAATTATTACAAAAAAATTTTAAATCTCTTCCAAAAAAGAAAGAAATAAAACAAGAGTTTTGTACTTACATTATTTCATGCATGTAATATTTTAAAGGCTTTATTTTATTTTATTTATTTTTTTTTTTTTATCTAAAATTAATAAGCTAAATATTCAAAATTATGGAAATAAAATCTGGTACTATTACAAAAGAATTAATGCTATAGTATTTTTTAAATTTATTTCGGCAGTTATCATTAGCATATAACTTAATGTTAAATTGAAAGATATAAATTAATAAATTAATTATAGGATTAGGAAGAAGCACAACAGAAGAAAGGGTGGAGGTGTAATAAGTGGACAGACGAGATACGAGTTTAGATATACGAGTTTTGAGACGAGACTCAAAACTTGAAGTTATTTAACTGATGAATAAAAAAGAAATAAAACCGAAATCACGGAATTTTATAACAGAAGATATTTTTTACAAAGTATAAGCATTTTAATTTCTTTTTCTTTTTCAAGTTTAAGAGAAAATGGAGTGATTCTGTTGCCACAATTCCAAATTGGTACTAAAAACTATAAAAAAAAATTAATATCTCAAAAACAAATTGAGATACAGATTTCAAACAAATTGCATTTAAAAGTACATTTTTTCTCTATACGACGGTGTAAAAATCAGAAATATGCGATATTTATAAGTATAAAATATGCAGTAGCGAAAAATGAAAAACTGAAATTGCATGGGAGAATGTTGCCATTCGCAAAATGACGTATGCGTTACGCACAGATACGTTTGGCCATTATAATATAGATATCATTAACTCTAGCCATCCAAGAGCGAGAAAGCAGATACGAGAAAGCAGATATCAAATGAATAGAATTATATGAAATTATACTAGTTCAGAACAATTCTAACAAAAAGAAAGTTATTTCAAGGATCTGAAGTCAGTGAGAAAATAAGGAAAAAGGAAAAATCTCAGTTCGCATTAGTTCGAATAAAACGAAATCAAGATAAAATGAGTTCGAATAAATGAAAATGTTTAACGTTATTCTATCAATGAAATTTTCGGGACTTCACATTTAGTTCGAATAAAGAGAAGATTCGATTTATTCGATTTCGAATTAATGAGAGCCGACTGTATTTAACACCTTCTTTTACTGTGTTCCACCAGTCGCCACCCTGGTATACTTTTCAACTCTTTTGAGATTGTGAAACGTAACTTTGTCATATTCCCAAAATTTTTAATTGCAAAAAATTCAAAAATCAGCTATTTCTTTGTATTTTTTACGTTGGAAAATAAATAAGATAAATGCAACTTAAAATGCCTAAAATTTTATATTACGAAACGATTTATAAAATAAAAATTAGGAAATTGATTGCCAATTTCAATCATTTTTAATTTCAAAACATATATCCTAAGTTTCCTTCTCTCGAAAACCTATAATTGGACTTTCTGCCTTGAAGTAGAATGAATTTTTTAAGAGTTCATGGAACATAAAATAGTTCAAGTTTTTGAGTTTTCAATTACCAGCAGCTTAAATGATAGAGCTAAAAGATTATGGATCTAAAAATACAGTGGTAAATGATTATGGGTCTAAAGAATTACAGTGCTAAATGATTATGGGCCTACAAGATTACAATGCTAAATGATTATAGACCAAAAAAATACAGTGCTAAATGATTATGGGCCTACAAGATTACAGTGCTAAATGATTATAGACCAAACAAATACAGTGCTAAATGATTATGGGCCTCCAAGATTACAGTGCTAAATGATTATAGACCAAAAAAAATAGTGCTAAATGGTTATGGGCCTTTAAGATTACAGTGCTAAATGATTATGGCCCTAAAAAATTACAGTGCTAAATGATTATGGGCCTAAAAAATTATGGTGATGGGAAGTTTTAAAATAATACATTTTAATCATCGTGTTTGTGTATATAGTTTTTTGCCTTTTTCTCAAAATGTCTTTTTTTACGCTTTGGTACATTTTTATAAAATTTTATTTCAGTTAAATAGTTGACACTTTCGAAAAATGTGAAACTAATTTGTTTCTTTAAAAATATCTAACATTATAGGTTTCTGAGAAAAAGATTTTAATTAATAAAAAATATGTTCTTAAATTTTTTAGGTTTTTCAAAGTTTTTTTAGTAAAATAATTTTAATTTTATTTATTTTAAACCAAAATGAAAATTTTTTATTATTATTTTCAAATTATATGTTTTTAAACACCACAATAAATTTTAAAATAATACAATCAATAGTTTTTTTTTTTTTTTTTTTTTTTTTTTTAAGGTGTACCGAACAGGCATATTGCTCAAAAAAATCTATATTTAACGTAAATCCGCGTGGATTAAATTTAAATTATTTCAAGAAAAATTTTCTGGTTTGAATTGAAATTTACTCACATAGTTGGAGTCGATCCGACTCTATTCGGGCGTTCTAGTGTTAAAGTATATCATCGTTAGTGAAAACTCAATATGACAAGTAACAGATTTAAATAGCTGTACAATTGTGCACAGTATGACTAATGCCAGGGCCGTGCTTAGGGGGGGTCGAGCCGGACATTTGCCCAGGGCCGCCAAAATTTGGGGGCCGCAAAAAAAATTGCGTTTTTTATATTTGTTTAGGATTTATACTTTCGTTTATATTAGGCCTTGTCATTAGGCATTCATATCTTTCGCAGATAATTTGAGGTAATAAAAGAAAACCAACCGTAACCTGCCGAATTCAGTTCTTATCAACATATGTTACACCATACATATGAACTAGAGAGAAATACTTTCTACTCTAAAGAACTTGGAATTACCGAATAGAAATCTTACTTGGTGCTCCTGATAGAGAATATTCCGATAATATCATGTTTTATAAATGAAAAAAATTCGACTCAATAACCGTAAAATTTTGCTGACAATTTTGAAAATTTTCTCAGTTTAATTACCAATTTTATGTCTGAATCTTGAATATGGGGTGTGGGAGACCAACGAGACAATACCAAGTGAGCAATGCAAATTTTCAGACAAAAAGGCCGCAGCCAGAAGGGGAAAGGCTAAATTTCTCTGTAATTTTCCGAAAATTTAAAACAATCGTCATCAGTTTGAAGTTTGGACTATGAAAAAATGTATCGCGATTTTCGACAAATGGTTGTCGAAAAATATCAAATTCGTCAATCATTCGCAGAAAAAAATATCTGATTTGGTTAAAAGGAATATGGAAGTAGTCGGATTTTGTTAAAAGACCGCAGATAAAATCAGAATTTTGTCAAAGGGCCGTAAAAAAACCAAAAATCTAGTCAAAGGATCGCGGGAAAAAGTCAAATTTCGTCATTTAGAGAAAAAGCACATTTCTTTAAATGAACGCGATTTTCTTCTAATGACTGCTGAAAAACGCGAAATTTGATAAACGATCGTGAAAAAAAAGATAATTTCATCAAAAAGTCGAGGGGAAAATGTTAATTTCGACAAAGGATCGTGGGAAAACGCAAATTTCGTCAAAGGGTCTAAAAAAACCGCGAATTTCCTCAAATGGCTGCGGAAAATTTGCAAATTTCGACAAAAGATAACCTCCTCCCAAAAAAACGCGAATTTCAACAAAAAATCACAAAAAGACACGCGTTCCGTCAAAGAGCTAAGGAAAAAAAGCTAATTTCGTTGAAGAATTGTAAAAAATGCGAATTTCGTCGATAAACCACTGGAAAAAAGCTAATTTCGTAAAGGGTTGCGAAAAAAATCGCACATTTTGACAAAGGATTGCGGAGAAAATGTCAAATTTCGACAACTAATCGCGAAGAAAATTCAAATTTCGTCTAATGACGGCTGAAAAACACGAATTTCGAGAAAGGGTAGCGAAAAAAACGCAAATTTTGTTAAAAGGTTGCGAAAAAAAAAACGCAAATTTCGTCAAAAAGCCGAGGTTAAAATTGCAAATTTTGACAAAGTATCATGCAAAAATTGCGAATTTCGTCAAAGCATTTTAAAAAAATGCGAATTCGTCAAAGTGCCGCAGACAAAAGCTAATTTCATCAAAGTGCTGCGGAAAAAATCGTGAAATTCGACAAAGGATTGCGAAAAGGGCCCGGAAAAAACAAGTTTCGTATAAATACTACGGAAAAAAGCAAACATTTTCATAGAGCCGCGGGGGCAAAAATGCGAATTTCGACAAAATATCTCTAAAAAATTCAGGTATTCCCCCAGAGTTCCACAGAAAAAATAATTTCAAAAAAGAATAAAAAAAAAAAAAAAAGTCGAATTTCATGAAAAAGCTGACTAAAAAACGCGAATTTCGACAAAATATCGCGAAAAAACACATATTCTGTCAAAAAATTTCCAAAACAGACGAAATTCATCCAAAGGCTACGGGAAAATACGCAAAATTTGGTAAAAGACTGCGGAAAAAACACGCATTCCGCCATAGGGCTGAGGGGAAAAAAGAGAGTTTCGTTGAAGTATCTCTTTTTTTTCCATGTCATTTTCGACTATATCAGCAGGTATCAGTCTTTTTTACCTTCTTTGGGTATGTTGTGCTGTCTGTATGGGCTAATATGGGACTGCCGAGAATTGCTAATCAGTGATAAAACAGAAAACTAAATTACAAATTTACCTCATACATAAAGAAAAAGAAGCTCCTTTTTTATTGTCAGCCATTTTGAAAGTGAGCCAGTAACACAATCAGCACCTAACCTAGTTGTCCGTACTGTAGTGTCATGCTGCGCTGATATGAGACTAAGAATAATGGCTAGTATTGCAGAAATTAAAGTTACAAATTTATCAAAAAGAAAAAAAAATAATAAAAATAAAAATAAAAAATAAAGCATTTTTTCATTTCATTTTTGCCTATTTTTAGAGGGGTCTGTAAGTCCGTTCCCCCTCTTCCGCATATCACTGTACACTAATATGGAACTAAAGAGAAGAGAGTGGCTAGTCTATTGAATGATAGGGGAAACAATACAGATTTATCTCAAAGAGAATGGAAAAAAGCACTGTTTTCTATTCCATTTTTGACTATTTTGGTGAAAGGGGCTGTAATTTTATCCGTCCCCTCTCCTTCTTTCGGTATTCTGTGTTGTCGATGTGGAATAACATGGGGTAGCAAGAATGACTATTTCGTTATATGTCAAAAGAAAAGAATAGATTTATCTACAAAAGTAAGGATTATAGAAAACAAAATTATAAATTTATCTAAAAAAAAATTTCATTCCATTTTTAACTATTTTGGGAGAAGCAGTAACTCCCTTCACTTTTTTTAGTATAATATAGTGCCATTGAACAGTTATATTGAACTAAAAAAAAGAGAGCGGCTAATGGGGGGGGGGGGATGCAATTTTGTCTTAAATAAAAATTAAAATTAACCATTTTTTCATCTCATTTTTGACTATTTGGGGAAGGAGCTATAAGCCCATTAATCCCTTTCATTTCTTTGGCTAGAATGTAGTGTCATTGAGCACTAACATGGAACTAAAGAGAAAAGAGCGGCTAGTCTTTTGAGCGGTAGAGGATAATATTTGAATATAGATTCGGTTTTGAAATAGACTATCGTAGTTGATAATCGGTTTTAAATATAAATTTGCCTTAAAAAAAATAAATAAATAAAAAAAATTGTCGATTTTTGTGGTATTGGATTGTAGACCCAACAACCTCTTTCATTTCTTTCAGTATAATGTGGTGTCATTGAGCACTAATATGATACTAAAGATAAGAGAACGGCTCGAGGTTTGCACGGGCCGGAATTTCCAGGCCCGGGACCGGCCCATTGTAAAATTCAACATTTCGGCCCGGCCCGTTTTGGCCCGTTACAATTTCTAAGTTTTCAAAAAAAACTCAGATTTTTATCATATATTTAAGATTTTTTTAAAGAATACAGCATACATATCTATGGAATGATTTTACAGTATATTTTACAGGAAATACATATTAACAACATTAATGATTACTTAGATTCTTAGGCTTTCAACATTCGAATAAAGATTCATTAAAAAATTAATATGGCTTAGAATAAAAGAAGAAAAAAGAAAGTTAAAAACATCGTTACTTTTGAAGCTGTTTAATAAAAGAAGGTTTATAAAAATATTTCTATATAATTTTATTAAAGATTTCAAATCCAAATTCATTCTTAAATTCAAAGAACTCCTTTCTGATACACTTCTAAATTAATATTTTTCTCAGAAACGCATAAGATTAACAGGTATCTTTATTTAGAAACTATATAATCGAATGGCGTTATCCATTATTTGATACAAGCAATTTAAGAATACTGCAAGCAAATAAAATATTGTCATAATTAGCGTTTTGAATAGAATGTCCGGAAGCCTTAGCATGGGAAGGGAGAAAAGCCTGCAGTCATTTGAGAAACTGTTATATCTCAACAAGGTTATACAAGTATTTTATTTATCAAAAATAAAAAAAACGTTTTTCGATTCCAAACCCTTTAATAGTTAGGCTTATCACTTTTATACTTTTACAATTTAAAATTAATCAGGAAATGTGTCAAACTTTTGCATTATTGAGAAATTAATTTACAAACCATCCAGAAGTATATATCCAAAGATTAAGCTAACATAAGTTCTTTATCGCTGTTAATAACTTTACAAATCATGTTTTCTGCCCTACAGATCTTGAGAACAATTAAGTCTAGTTCCGATCCAGCCAGTCTAAATGTAGAAAAAAAAATGCACACTTGATCTCGACCCGGCATGAGTCAGCTAAAAAAATATTAAAACGGGTTATGCACAATGTAACTCTCCGATGTCGATCTCTACACTGTGCATTTTTATATTGATGCTGTCAAACTAGTATGGCTCATAATGCACATTTATACTTATTCTCGTTAAAACCATTTTCGTTAAAAATAGCTCATATTTTATCGTCTCTGCTTAAAACTTCAAAACGGGTCGGCAGGCCCGAAAATTATCGGCCCGGCCCGTCTGGCCCGTTCAATTTCTTTGCCGGCTCGGCCCGTTTATGTTGTTTGTCGGCCCGGCCGGATCCGTTGAAAAAACTATTCTACATCTGCCTGCCCGTTATAAAATTCGAAAGGATTCCGCCGGCCCGTGCAGACCTCTAGGTACGGCTAATCCGTTGAATGATATGGGGAAAAAAAATAGAAATTTGTCTCAAACAAAAGGAAAAAAAAATCTGCACAAATTTTAATTTTATTATCGACTATTTCAAGGTAAGGGGGCTCTAATTTCATCATCCCCCTTCCCATCTTTGGGTATGCTGTATGTCAATGTGGACTAATATGGGGTTAACGGGAATGGCTATTTCGCTGAAAAACAGAAAAAAAAAAATGTCGATCTTAGATTTACCTGAAAAAGTAAGGAATTTTTTTTTTCATTTAATTTTCAAAAAGAGTAGCGCTGTAATCCCATCACCCCTTCCTTTCTCTTTATTCATGTCAATGTGGATTAAAATGACACTAATAAGAATGGCTAATCCACTGTATGTTTGAAAAAATTACAAATTTTTCTCAAAAAGAAAGAAAAAAAAATCAGCACTTTTTTCATATAACTTTTGAAAATTTCGGGCTGTGCTTTAGCCCTATCACCCCCTCCCCCCCCCCCCACACACACACACATTCACACATCCTTGGGTACACCCATGGAAGTAAGGATGATACAAATACGTAGAAATTCCCTCGTATAAAAGTACTCACGCCACTGCCGATTAGATATTATAGAGACTCTAAAAACAAGCTAATTTGCTCTGTTTTAAAACCGAGTATTATTTACGAAAGATCGAATTATCTCGACCAGTGACCAGGCCGCCAAAATATATTTCGTCCAGGGCCGCCAAAGTCCTAAGCACGGCCCTGACTAATGCAATTGTGTTCACCTGATAGTAAGACATTTGTAAAAGAAACTACATTTTGTAGTATATTTCTCTTTCAAATATTTTCAAACCATATGTAAAAGTTTTTGTGTTGTTTTTAAAATTTGACGTGAAATGAGATTTTAAAAAATAGTCGCCTGAGGTAGACCTCTATAAATGCGTACAGAAACACGTTTAAAAATCTGAGACTTATCGCTCTATGTTACTTGAAATATATTAATACACATTTTTTTTTAACTGTTTGCCATAGATATAAAATTAAAAATAAACGGCATATTTGTTTATATTTTAAATTAAATTTAAATTATACAAATTTAACAAAATTTTTATAATTTAATCATTTTTTTATTTAATTATCCAATATTTTTCTTGAAAAGAATATTCTTGTTATACTAAAATTAAATTATAAAATATAATTCCAATCCGGGATTCAAATTAATGTGTATCAGAAAGATATTTATTATTGAGTTAAATTTTCATTTCTTTAGGACTGCGAAAGAAATTAAATACAGTTTTCACGTTTGCGTATACAGAGTGTCCACTCTCAAACATGGCCTATGGCTAACTTCTAAACTGTTAGTCATAGACATATAGTTCCAGTCGCTAAAGTGTTTTTAAAAAGGTATAGAAGTGTTTATTATGCGATTTAGGTCAGAAAAAATTGTATTAAAAAATTACGAAAATTAAATTTTTATACGGTCCCCCGGTCCTGTAAGTGATATTTAGTAAATTTTTACCACTACTCTAAAAAATAAGACGAAAAAAAAAGGTCCCATTCCGCTACGATTAAGTAATAGTTGTTTAAAGTTGAAGCATCTTTTTAGCTGCAGAATAGGGGTCCGTCACAAATTTACTGGAAATAAAAATAAACGTCAGATATAAAATTTAACATTAAACATTGGCAGTAAAATAATTTTTACGACATTATTTTTAAATTTGTATCGATGTTTACATATTAAAGCAATATATACAACGTGTACAAAAAATATGCGTAAAAAAATAACAGAAATTTTGTTAAATTAAATTGTGAAAAGCGACAGTCACAATTCCTTACAAAATGATAAATGTTTAAAATTCTATAGATTACTTAACCTAATAGAATTTGATATAGTCCTACAAAATAAATAAATGGTACGCATTTAAAATCGTATTAATATTACATTGTCATTGGATTTAAATAAGTATGCGAATTGAACCTCGTTCGGACATTTGGAAGCGAGTTAAAATTCTAATACAAATTTTGAACTAGAAAAACATACATATGTTATAAGAACGTTATAAATAAAATAAAAGCTTATCAAAACAATACACCCTTTTGAAATAAAATCATGAAAAGAAACAACTTCATTTTCTTACAAAACAAAACATATGTAAAAATACAATTGAGGATGTAAATTTTAAAACTCGTCTTATCGCCTTTGTTTTCTCTATCAGTCTATACATGTCTGCACTAATATAACACAACAATCTCCAAATTTATAATGAATATCAATGGACGCATTTAAAGGATTTTAACGATTTCTCAAAATTTGATTCTCTGGATAAAGAGAATTTTGTAATTCAGATCTTCAATTATTTTAACCAACTTAGAAGTAAATTAATAAGAATTAACACAATCGTAAAACTTACACGATGGCAGCACCTTCAATTAAAACGCTTTAAAAACATTTCTTTACCTCATTTAAAACATTTTTGTAACTGGAACTATATGTTTGTGACAAAGGGTTTAGGAATTAGCCAATGGACAGCGTTGGAAATGGACGCCATTTATAATACTTTAAGCACTTAGTATACGTTCCCTTAAAGCTTAGTCCAACTCATCCGTTCTCAGTAATAGAAAAGTAGTTTAAGTCATGAAATTTAAAGTTTCATAACTCGGTCAATTTTAATGTTAGATGAATGGGACTTTTTGTTTGTATTGCTTATTAGAGTGATGGAAAAATTTTAGTAAATATCACTAATAGAAACTTATAAAACGGTATAAAAATTTAATTTTTGTATTTTTTTTTTTTTTTTTTTTTTTTTTTTTTTTTTTACCTAAATTGTTTAAAAAAAATCTTTGCCTTTTTTGCAATTGGAACTATATGCCTATGACTAACGGTTTAGAAATTATCCATCGGCAATCGTTGAGAGTGGACACACAGTATCGATTTATAATGATCTGAAAATAAGAGTGCACTTTTTTAAAAGATTCTGTCGAATCACAGAATGTTACGGGAAATCAATTCATTATCTTAGTCTTATGTAAAATTACAGAGATTAGAAAAACAGAAATTCTGCTAAATAACAGAGAAATTATTCGCTAAGTTTACAATAGACTCTGTAAATTAACATTGTTAAAAATACACAAGACTCAGTAAGTTTTTTTTTCCTTGAATGACATTAATTTAATTTAGTTTTCAAAATCAGTAAATCACTCAATCTTCAGTGATCCTGAAAGAATTAGAATTTTTCGAGTAATTTTGAACAGCTGTATCATTTATATTTTACATAATTTGTTTCTAGCTGTCCTGGGTTTTGAACCCGATACCTCTTGACAGTGGAAGAGCATCATACTGATTGAATCATAGGAGCTTTTGTTCAAAATATGTATTTTATGATTCAACGGATAAAAATCGAGAAAAATCACGATTAACACCGAGGAGATGATTTTTCCCTTTCTAAATTATTGTAAATTAAAAAATATATATATTAAATTAAATTTTCCTTTTTAACATTCCTAATAAAATTGCAAAATAATTTTGTAAGCGTTTATTTTCAATTACAAAGTTTAACAAAGATAGAAAAATCTTTAAATAAAGATGAAATTCCTACAGGGAATTATATATAAGGGAAATGTCAATAAAATGATGATCGAGAAACTCGATCGAATGCATTTAACCGAAAACAAGTGTAAATTGACGTAGTGTTTCATTTTGTTTTTACAGAAATTTTTAACAGTGTAGATTTTACATCATTTGTTTTCTCAAATGGCGCATTAAGCTGTTATCAGATTCACGGATTTTAGGCGCGACAAACTTTTCAGCCGATTTTAACCCCAACATTTTCTCGTTCAAAGAAAGAAAAAGGTTACAATTGTCCTTGAAAAAGTTGGAGGAAAAGCCGGAAAACCAGTCCTACTAATACTAGCCGTTAATATTTATCTCCTATTTGTATCAATCGCTTATCTCTGATTCGTTGAAATGTTCGATGTTGGATGAAAAATCTGGGATAGTCCAGACTTTTTTGGAACTGTCGAAAAAAGTTGGGGAGACATTGCTGTTTGCTATCACACTGGGTGTTGGGAGGATATTTCGCGAAAAGTTGGAGGAAATCAAGTGTTGGCTCAAAAGTCTTACGAAATGTTGGTGAATCTGATAGCAACTTTAGGGGACACATTCATAAAGTGTCTTATGGAATTTGAAGAATCATCTTGCATTCCATAACAACATTATATATTTATTCTGAGATAAAAGCCAGCATTTTCATTCAGAAAACTTTTATAACCAAAATAACACGATTCGAATTATGTTTCCAATATCTCAATATGAGGCTATGGATTGTGGATACTGTAATGATTTTTCCAGCCAAAAAATCGAAATTCTTTTATAGGTGAAATGACGTCATATTTCAAGGGAAATAAACATTTGTTCATTAAATGTTTAGATTTCAACGCGAATAATTATTATTTTCTCTCTGTGTATATGTATATATTTATTAAATGAAATTCTATTTTCTCTTGGCAGGAATACTGTACCCCGTGAAAACGATGTGATCATTATAAGAAATGCCCACTTCATTTATTAAAAGGAAACAAAAAATACAGAGAAGAAGATCTTTTACTCGCAATTTCTCTTAAAATAGCATTTTTTGATGTTGTTTGTCACGGACGATTATCTACACGAGAGATATAGGCCCGAAGAGGGTCTTTCTCAGAGATCCTAACCATTATTTACGCAAGGATATCCAAGGTTCAAAGAAAACCACGGAAAACCCCGAACGGTTCAGTCGATGGGTACGAATCCAATACTTCCCGTCATTGGGTTTTCTCCTTTTCTATATATTTTTATTTAAAGTACATTTTCAAGCCTGGTATAAATGGTTTTCCCTAATTTAAACGTCAGTTATTTTACCTTTTTTGCAAGGAAATCTTATCATTTAAAATTGCAATTAATATACATGTATTATCAGCTTTGTGAACAGAATCTCCCGGGCGCTGGTGGGATAAAATAATATTTGTATTTTAAAATCTTTATTTTAAATCGATTCCTTTAATTATTCCTTATATTGGAAGCGTATATCATGTTGGAAAGATATATGGACATAATGATTTTAAAGAAAAGTTAGCTGTTTCCAATCCCAGAGCTTAATTTCTGCTGTAGAACCTATTTTTGAGGGTAATTTTTATATCATGTGAAACCTTAAAAATCATACTCGGGTTTATTTCTTATTATGTTTTATTTTCGAAAATACACGGCAATTACATTCACGGTGAAACAAAAATCATAAAAATTTTAAATTTTACTATACATACATAAAGTACACAAATTTAACATACAGTACAACAATCTTAACATGCACTATTTAGATTCATATTTGTTTCTTTCCTCAAATACATTGAATCAAACTTCTTTAAAAATTCGTAATTTATTTTTCTTGTTTGTTTATTTTTAATTAAAATGTAGTTTCAAATTTGATATGAAAATTTTCCTTTATTTCAAACGTTAAATAATTTATCTATTTTTCAAGGCAAACTTACCATTTATAATTTTATTTAACATGCATACACTAAAAAAAAATTCTAATCAACTCACTTTCTTCAATTTTCTTGAAACAAAATATTATTTTCATAATGAAATATTTCCTTTTTCTAATAAGTGTATTTCATTTATCACACACTTTTATTAATGTCATCCGAATTAATCTGCATCTTACACCATGCATACATTATCAAACGACAAAGAAAAAATTCAATCCGATACATTAAAAATGCACTTAAAACTGTATCTCAATTTATCCTACATAAAAGATTAGATTTTTTCTTTCGAAATTAATGCATCAAAATCAGATAAGAAATTAACTTTTAAATTATATTGCCTAAAAATTTCTTAGCTTTAAAATACTTTAGACATAATTTTTTATTTTACTTTTATTAGGGGAATTTGAATGCGACAAAACTCCTTCGTATCTCGAGACTTAATTTCACAGATGAGGTCTTTCACGAAACGGCACTTTTAAGGCAAATTTTAATTGCGTTCTGCTTTTCTAATTTTAAAACACGAATTAATTTCATTTTTTTACACAGAAGAATACATTATAAGTGTCTCTTTGAGTATGGATGGTTCACAACTACAATTTTCCATTAATTTCTTCGGCTTATATTCAATGGGGAAAAAAACATGTTATAAATTACAGCATAACTCGTGGCTTTGCTCGTGTAATAATTGAAATATGCGAAATGACACTTCCTATGCCTAAGTTTTATTAGAAGAAATTATACTTTTAGGAATAATTCTAATATTACTAAAACACAGTTTGACTAAACTTCATTATTGCACTACATTTAGACAAAAACGAGATTTAAATTAATAAGAACTGAAACTAATTCTAAAAAAATAATAATAATTTCGAAAGTATTTTGAAGCGTTTATGCTCATTTTAGTATTCATTTTAATTTTGGAATTTTGTAACAAGTCTACCGAGAGTCTACTATAAATAATAATATTTGATTTTTTTTTTTTTTTAATTAGAACACTTTTGGTGTTTCACGAGTAAAACAGGCTGTTTATAAATTTATATAAGTATTTGGTACATTCATAATAAAATTTGTGTATATTTAGTCCACATTTAATTCGTAAAATTAATTAAAATATCAAATCCCAAGATTCTTGTCTAACGACCTAATATCTCTTTGGTGATGATGACACTAACATAAAATGCCTATGTTGAAACAGAGACAAGTTACCATTAACATTTTACTATTAATTTTGAAATATGTTTGGTATTTCCTAATATTTCACAAAAAAAAAATAATTCAGAAACCTTTTAAAGGCTTTTTATAACGTTTGTTGCGTTGCTAATTCCAGGTGATAGTGGCAACGGCATATAATATACTTAGCAGGACCGTGCGAAGAGAAAACTGCGCCCGGGGCAAAGTTTCAATTTGGCGCCCCCCATTTCCCCAACTTGATGCTGAATGACCCCCAAAAATGACATTGTTAGCATAAATTTGGCGCCCCCTAAATTTCTGCGCCCGGTGCGATCGCCCCTTTCGCCCCCCTTTTCGCACGGAACTGATACTTATTAGTGTAGGATTAAAAACTGTTACTATCGAATCACAACAATTATTTTACCAATCAGTTTATTTTTTCGTGGATTGTTTAAAAATTGTAATTTAAGATGTTTTTAGAATGCTTTTCGCTCCTTCCCTTAAATTTATCAATTTTAAATTTCTTATTTTTTTCGACAATAATTAGAGACATTTACATTTTATAAGTTTCTAGCCTCTTCAGTATCACAACTATCGCAATTTGAAAAGTTTTTTCTTTTTCTTCTATTTATTTTTATGTGCGTTCGTAATTATATAAATACGTAGCACCTATAGTTGTCGTTCAGTCTGTCCGTCCGTCCGCATCTGAGTCGTTTGAAATTTAAAACATACAATTATTACATAATTTTGTCGAGTCATTTCAAATTTTATGAAAATCGGATGCATAGATCAATTACAGGGACAATCAAAAGTATTCCGTTACATTACGGTCAATGGGGGAAAATGTTTCGAATGCATTTTAAGGGTGTTACACTCATTCGAACATAATAAAATTGATATGCATCCATAAAGTACATATTATAATATACATTTTGCATAATATGTGGTGCAAAGAACATTTGTTATTGATTTACAAGGGCACACAAAGATATTCCATTACATAATGAGTATAGAGAGAACATTGTTTGGTGCGCATTTTAATTGTAATTAACTATTTACAATTTTATGAGATTGATATATGAGAGTGATATTTTAAAAACTTCATTATCGTACGAACGCACCTCATTTGCTATGCTTCACGTGCAATTTCCAACTTGTTTCTTTAATTTCAACAACCCTTTTTGGTAATAATGGCACCTATATAAAATACAGTTCATATTTCAATAGGCTCTATCACTACCAACTGGCAACCATTATATTTTAAATCGATTTGATATTTTATAAGGTTGCATAAAAATCGAAATTTCGCTTTTCGCTCACTTCATCCATAAAATTAGATTTTATTTCCGTCGGTTCTTAAAAAGCATGCATTTTTTAACTGCTGAATTTCAAAATGCTAGATCGTCTCTTATTAAAAACAAGAAAGAAAAAATTATGCGTCATGCATATATTATGAAGCACTTTCCAACATGCACATTTAGATTAATGCAAGAATACTGCACCTTTTAAAGACTTAAAACATTATGTCTCATTTCACCATATGGAAATTCATAACGCATTTCAAAACCGAATTTCACCTGTTCCCATCTACAACCAGAAGATTTTTCAATTTTTTTAGCAGCCCTATATATCATATAAAGATTTGTATCTATTAACAACATGCATTCCAAAATTTAGATCATTGAAGAAATCAAAAAATTCGCCTTTAGCAATTTCCTCTAATAAGGAGAATGGTATGCGAATATTTTTGTGCAGCCCAGTATATGAGGTATAAAATTGTACAAAAAATTATATATAAAGAGTAATATGCAAAAGACTAATTAAATTTAAAAGCGCATACCGATTTTTAAAACGCATTCTCCAACGATTATAACGCAAAGACATTACTGAAACCGATTTCTTTTGTATGTCCCTGTAAATTAATAAAAAATGCTTTAAACGCTCTACTTTAAAGTGATCTTAGTGAAATTCTGTGATTTTTATAAGTTTCTATGCATTTCAAATAGCATTACGTCATTAAAATATTCGCCAAACGATTTTTCCCCATATACCATAATGTAATTATTTTTTTTAATGTCCTTGCAAATGAGCTATTAATCGCACATGCTTCAGATGCAATACCAAACATGCGTTGGTGACTCTAAATGAGCTTTATCAATTGCATGAAAATCCGAGTATATTTACGGGAGTTGGAGCGAGGACAGTATAACGATTATTTCGTTATATATTGGTTATTTTCTTAAATTATTCCTTTACCCCCCGTCTCTGTTCAATTCAAAATTAGTTTTAAGTTGTCCTTCATTCCTTTTCCATTTTTCTTGCTTATTAATTCTCTAACCGAAAATCGGCAGCTGCTTAACTTTATCTGTGAGAAATACACTCACATATTAATCAACCGTTTAAAACTATTTCCAGATGTCTGCTTTTTCCGATCGAAGCAATTCTGCATTACCTTATAAGGAGATCATCTCTGTTTCGCAGTTAAAATTCATGCTTACGCTTCTTTTTCCTTTCTCGACAAAACCGTAAAAAGAATTTAACATCTGCGCAGTAAAATCTGATGTCCCTTCGGTGTGCCTCTGTGTTTAGACATAACAACACGTGTAACAATTTATCGTTTGGCAACCTTTTCCTTTCCATCCCAGCTAGGAAACCAAATTGAATTCTGATCTTGATGGCTGCATTTTAACTGTTATTTGGCATATACTATCCATTGTGCATGGGCGAACTTGGCGATTTTCTATCATGCCAAAAGTGGCGGTTTGTTGCTATGTACGAGGCCACTTGACTCACTGCTCTCCTCTAGTGAAGTTGCTAATCGCTGTTCGGAGATTTTCTCCGAGTACTGTATGTGTGCCCCCCTAGTAATACATGTCTGAATAAAGAATAACTTCGCAATCATTGTGGGGTTTTTTCGTACATCCGAATCTGGACTACTATACGTAATCACGCTTCTTCTAAGTATTCTAATAAAATAGCAGCTGCTACAAAGCTACACCCTCACAAGAATCTCTATTACAGACAGATTAACAGATGAACAAACAAACCGAATGCAAAAGCACTTTTAAACTTTGTTGGAAAGTGCTAAAACTGCAAATTTGTTTTTTGGCTCAGCATTGAGACCTATATGAAATGGAACCGACATTAGAGCCAGGCTATCACCATCAATTTGAGAGCATTACTTTTGAAATCGGTTTGATACTTCTAGAAATTGCTTTCAAATCGACATTCAACATATTTAGAACTTTTTTCGCTTATTCTCAACTCTTTTACATATCTATATATTTTAAGAAATATTATTAAACATCATTTATATTTAATCAATAATTACCATACTAAATTTCATGTGTATAGTGAAGGACGAATGGTTTTTCGTACTTGGTTTGCTTTCATATTCGAATTTTTGAAGCGAAATCTTTTTTTAAGTGCGCTCATAATATGTATAAATATGTAGACTTATAATCGTTCAATCCGTTCGTCTATCTGTCTATCCGCGTATAACACAAAAAATATCCAATAGAATCGTTTGAAATTTAAAATATATAACTGATGCATAATTTTGTCGAGTCATTTTAAATTTTATGAAAATCGGATGAATAATTTAATTACAAGGACAATCAAAATTATTTCATTACATTACGATCAGCGAGAAAAAAAGCTTCAAGTGCATTTTAATGATGTTACATTCATTCGAACATAATAAAATTGATATACATCAATGAAGTGCTATACTAAAATATACATTCCATACAATGTGTGGTGCAAAGAACATTTGTTATTACAGGACTACACAAAAGTATTTCATTACATAACGGTATAGGGGGAACATTGTTTGAGACGTGTTTTAATTGCATTAAACAATTTCACATTTTATGAAACTGATATACGTTGCTTAGATTTATTACAAGTTAGTGTCTTCTTGAATAATGAAAAGCAGATCGTATTTACAGGGACACACAAAAGATTTCGGTTACTACATTGTATCCGAAATACTGTATACTCTATTATACTGTATTTATAATTTCATTATAGTACGAATGCACCTCATTTGCTACCCTTGACTTTGCTACCATGCATTTTCCGACTTATTTTAATTTTCGGAAATTATGGAATAGAATCATCCCTGTAGTAGTGTTTGATAATTATTTTAACAAATTAATATAATTTCTTCTCAATAAAGTATTGAATTGTATTTATATATGAAATTAAAATGTGAATTAGCAATAATTTATAGTAATTTTATAACTTTCTTCATTCTTAGAATTAAAAAAAAATCAACATAATCGACTTTTTTTTATTTATAACGTAAAATAAATACCTTATTCTGGTTTAAAAGTATATTCAAAATTTAATTGAAATGGACAAAAAAGAGAATAAATTTACTTTGAAGAATTTTGAAAAGTAGCAATTTGAGCTTTGTAACATAATGCAATTTTGACAGTAATTGGGAAGGATGCAAGGTTTTTCTATATTACACTTTAAAAAATTATCGCCCCTCAGCATTCCTAACGATCAGATAAAAATACAGTTAGTTCGTGATTTGCACATGAATATCAAGTGAAGCATGCACTTTCACATTTTTTAAAGTTAACATTTTAGAGCTTTTATATTTTATGCATTCAACATCATAAATTAAATAAATGATGGAAATTTGTTCTTTCAAACATCAGGAAAAATACAGATATTGACAGAATATAAAACTAAGAGTGGAATCTTTTAATATTTTCAAAAACGTATTTTTAACCGACTTCAAGGGATAAGGTTATGAATTCGATCTATGTGTATTTGTTGTTCACTCATAACTTCCGTAAATATGAATCGATTTTGATAATTCTTTTTTTTTGTTTGAAAGCGTAAGATGCCCGTGTGGTTCCATTTCAATTTAATCAAATTCTGATGATAAGAACTTTTTTAAAATAAAAACATTAAAAATTCAAATTCCTTTTGAAGCAGCCGGCCAATTAAAAAGCGTTCATTTTTCAGGCTAGTATTCTTACACCGATACGAGATCTTGTACCTTCGAAGTGCAAAATATTGACTGAAAAACGGCCAGGATCTTGATACATTTTATGCTGTTAGCGAAAAGAAATTGATCAATGTGGATATTTATACTTTAGAAAATTGCAACTGTATCTCCATAATCACTCACCGTTTGTAGATCTCTATTTTGGCCAATGAAATGTTCCACTCATCTGTTGATTCCAACCGGTCGTTCAATAGAAGCGTTCACTTTTCCAGCTGTTACTCTTACGCAGATGGATGATCTTGCGAAATTTTGACTGGACTGGATTCACATACATTTTTCGCTATTGCGAAATGAGATTAACCAATAAGAAAATTTACTTACTTTAAGCAGTGGCAAAAATGTAAACTTCTAATTGATCAATCTGATTTCGTTAATAGCTTAAAATCTACTGGTTCCCGGCCAAGTTCTATTTCGCTGCTAGCGAAATGAGATTGGCCAATTACAAGCCTGCATTTTTGTGAACTTTTCGCTGTTTACTTCAAACAGTGAAAAATTTTTAAAAATGCAGGCTTCTCATTGGTTAATCTCATTTCCCTAAATAATGAAGAAAAAAAATATGAATCGTAGCCACTCTTGCAGAGATCCGAGTTCTTTCAGAAGTGCAAAATCTTCACTGGATTGATTTTTGTATATGTTACCGGCCAAAACCGATTTTAGGCCAAACTAGTTTATCCTAACGCAAATTGCATAAACTAGTTTTTCCTAGGCCAAATTAGTCTATCCTAACGCCCACAGGATAAATCAGTTTTTCATAAGCCAAACTAGTGTATCCAAAGGCCCATAGGAACTACTAGATTTTCCTAGGCCAAACTAGTTTGGCCTAACGCCTATAGGATAATTTAGTTTAACCTGCTATTCATCGCTCTGAACTAGTTTATCCCAGACCGATCTAGTTTATCCTAGGCCAGTTCATTTTGGCATGATTTTATCGAAACCTAAGACCGCCTCGGCATCAACTTTCTAGTTTATGATAGGCTGATCTAGTTTATCCTACGTCAATTAATTTGACATGTTTTTCCTCATCAGGCTCTCAAAGCCTGAGAATTGAATTTGATTGAAAATTCAATTGATAAAGAAAAGTTTTGTGTAAATAGAGCAGATTTAAATGATGCATTTAAAATGCCTTACTTACAGGGTGGTCATAAAAAAAACTTTGCCGATATATGGAGTTCTAGCGGCCAGTCCGCTGAACCGATCGAGGTGAAATTTCAGACATAGCTATTCAGAGGTATGAGCTCGAGATTCTGTGAACGGCAACAAAATGGCGCTCACGGTTACGGTTATAGTTACAGAGTCGAAAATTTCCAATGGCAACACCCATTTTTTTTCATCGCAAAATGTTCAGCGCATGCGAAAACCCTGAAGAGCGTTTGAACTGTACGTGTATCGCAAGAAACGGACATGTTATGCACGCACAAAAAAACATTCTAGGAATCCTTCCCCCCATAGAAAAAACTCGATTGGGGCGCAAGGAGGAAATTTGCATATGGCACCCATGTGGAAAATGTTTAATCAAAATAAAAGTTTTAGTTTCTCCGATCAGTAATGTAATCAGAGGTTAGTGTTGACTCTGCGTCATATGCAAATTTCCTCCTTGCGCCCCAATCGAGTTTTTTCTATGGGGGGAAGGATTGCCAGAATGTTTTTTTGCGCGTGCATAACATGTCCGTTTCTTGCGATACACGTACGGTTCCAACGCTCTTTAGGGTTTTCGCATGCGCTGAGCATTTTGCGATGAAAAAAAAATGGGTGTTGCCATTGGAAATTTTCGACTTTCTGTAACTATAACCGTAACCGTGAGCGCCATTTTGTTGTCGCTCACAGAATCTAGAGCTCATACCTCTGAATAGCTATATCTGAAATTTTATTTCGATCGGTTGAGCGGAATGGCCGTATATCGGCAAAGTTTTTTTTATGACCACACTGTAAGTAAGGCATTTTAAATGCATCATTTAAATCTGCTCTATTTACAAAAAACTTTTCTTTATCTTTTTAATGTTCATGCGAAAATACATTTGATGTTTGAAAGATTTTTTTTTTTTTTTTTTTGTCTTAGAATAAACAGCAACAGTTTAAAAAATCATATCAAAATATAAATAAATGTCTCGTCTAAATACATATATATATATTTTTTAACTTAAACTGCTTTGCAATATTATAGTTCAACTATTTTAAATATAACGGTAAAAACAAGCTATCCCATTTCAAGTGGGCAGCATTTTAATAGGAATAGGTGACAGATAAAGATGCAAGTACCAAGATGTACTACCAACTCATATGTCTTGACAATTGGAATTTAACTAATCAATCATTTTCCACCTATGATTGTTACTCAGATAAGTAAAATTGTTCTCAGTTGTTCAGAGTTTAATATGCATGATGGAGTCAGCCGGCAAAAAATATTATTGCAGTAATAGAAAGATTTAGTGAATTGCTGGTTTCAGTCACTAAAATGGAAAATTATTCCAAACAAATTGAATATTGTCCATTTTAGAGGGTTCAAAAACGCATTCTATTGGCCCAAATGAGATTAAATTTGAGCAACATATAATTCAAGTAATGCACTATGCATTTATTAAAAAATTAAATACAAAACTAAAGTAACAAAAATTGCACGAGTACAAATTGCGCTGTAGTACACATAAAACGTTTAATTCGGTTTATAAATAAATAAAAAGAATATTGCCAAGTTAAACTGATGGCATTGAGCTCATAGGCTACGCATACTAATTGTACATTACAGCCTTATGTTTTTAAAGATTAATTCTGTTTGAAAAAAAAATTAAGGGGAAACAGCTCTCCCCTTTCCCATTTATTATACTTAATCATTGAACCTCCTAAACTATCAAGGACATGCTTTATCATATAAAAAATCTATATCTAAAATTCAGAGCAAATCGGATAATTCTTAATAAAAACCCATTTAGCATTTATATAATTTAACAGGAGTTATTCCCCTCTTTTATACTTAACCATTAAACTTCCGAAACTCAGAAATTTGAACGAAATCTGACAATTCTGCTTGAAAAACCTCTTTGCCTATATGCAAAATTTCAAGTGGATCAGATATTTTTATCATGAGTTATCGTGTTACGCACGTACGAACGAACATACATACAGCACGGGCGGGCACATAAGCTCTCAGGCTATGATAGCCTGTGAGCTAATAAAAGAAAACTGCTCAGTGTTAAGCAAAAGTGTTTTCAATTGTTCACAGTTTAATGCACATGATTGAGTCAGTAAGCAAAAAATGTTACTGAAATAATAAAGAGAGTTAGTGAATTGCCAGTTTTAGTCAATAAAATGGAAAATTATTCCAAACAAAAGAAAGTGTTAAGCAAAAGTTGAATATGTTGACAGATAAGTAAAATTGCTCTCAAATGTTCACAGTTTAACGTGCATGCCTGAGTCAGTCGGCAAAAAATGGTACTAAAATAATAATAATAGGTGTTAGAGAATTGCCAGTTTTAGTCCATAAAATGGAAAATTATTCTAAATAAAAAAAAAAAAAAAAAAAAAAAAAAAAAAAAAAAAAAAATGTTAAACAAGAGTTGAATAAAGGTGTAGATTTTACAGGCTGTCAATAAAGGTGCAAAAAAGAAGAAATTGCTAAATTTCAAAACTTTAACATGAATTTCATCAACAATGCTGAAAGGCAGAAACAAAATTGAAAGTTTTCTCAAGCAGGAAAAAAAAAAAAAATCAAAAAGCAGAGAAGAATAATGGCTGGATACCTCGATTTAGATGAATGCCTCATGAAATAATTTAAAGTTATATTGTAATGTCTCTCTTAGAAGATAATGTGAAAAGAGACTGGTAAACAGTCTGAAAAAAAACTGGGCCATGATAATTTCAAAAGCAGGCTTTTTATAATTTCAAAAATGAATAATTAAAGAACTCTAAAAAATGCTACAACATTTTTGTCTAAAGATGTGCAGCAAGAGCCAATCAATGAGGAATAAACTTTGTTCGAAATGGATTAAATTAATACTGTATGATGTTATGCAATATAAGAAATAAAACTGCAAAGACATTAGCTGAAAATAAACTATTTATTGTTAATGGAAGTAGTTTTATACAACACATAAGGTTAAACATTACCAAAGCTAACAGTTTAAATTCTTTCAATTTTGTTTGTTGAATATTTTATAACTAAATAAATGAAGAAAAAAATCAGTTGAGATAGAGCTTAATACAGTGAACTTCTATAGAAGAGTAGCTCTGAAAAATTACTTCTTTAAAAGATTACATGCAACATGAATAAAACAAGTCGCTGGAGGCCACCGTAATACTTACCCATCATACATAATGCATAACATAAAATATGAAAATAAAACATGCGTAACTTATTTATAAAATGCATTGCAATTCCAAAATAAAATTTAAACGCATATTTAAATAGTTTTAATATGTAATGATTTGTAAATGAATTGCTGATGAGCCAATTTCAACAAATTATATAAAACACCAAAATACTCAAGTAATACCAGATTGTGTAAAAGAATCATCTTTATAACTCCAAAAATAATAATCATATTAACTAGCAATTTACTGTGTCGCATGAAGCGTCTCATTTCCAATTAAAATATATCTTTGAATTCAAATTTGAATGAAATACAGGGTCATGAAAAATCAAAGAATATGAAAAACAGGATTACACGTATCTCAGCAACTAATAATCCGATCGACTTCGTTCTTTAAGCAAAATTTGTGTTATTTTATTGCCTTTTATATCAACTCCTTAAAATAAAAAAATTCGAAAATTTTTATATATGTTTCATCAGAATGAATTTTTCGAGAGGCCAAAAAAAATAGTTTCAGATAATTGAGGTTACTAATATTAAAGAGGGTTCGTCCCATTCTTACATACTAAGTGCATACAAAATTTCAAGTCTCTATCTCAATTTGTTTGGGAGATAGAGCGGTTACAGACAGACAGACACACAGACGGCAAAAAAATTTTTCTAAAAATATGTTTTTTGAAATCTCTAGTGTCAAAAATATGTAAATCCGTCAAAAATTTTTTTCGATTTTCAAAACAATTGCAAGATTTACCCTATACTACGTATGATGGGTAAATAATACATCTCATCTTTAACCCTCATTCTTCGTGAACAAAAATACTTTTTTTATTTCTTAAATCACAATCCAACTGGGCCATTATAATTTTAAAAACAGCCAAAGATAGCTAAGGAACTTTAAAAAATGCTACATTGTTGCCTTTCAAAGACATTAATTGAAAATAAATTAGTTACTATTTAAAAAAGCAGTTTTATACAACACAGAATGTTAAACATTATCAAAATTAATAAAATAAAGGCACAAAACAGGACCACAGAACAGCATACAAGTTCTATAGTGCAGTGCAAAAGCTTAGTTTAATTTCTATCTGCTAGAAACTCATTTCTGCAAGATGATATTGCCATAGTATAAAGATAGAAATAAAAATATTAATCAACAAAGTATTACACAATTTACAGCTGAATATATATGTATACCAACCAACTGTTTACATTCTTTTTCAAATCAAATAAAAATCATTTGAACAATAAAATCTATTAAGATGTTTGGTGTTTCTATGTGGTACTTACCGTAAAAACTGCGTGAAATATTGCATTTGTGTAAATACTGTATAAAAGAGAAATACACAGAAACAAAACAGATTCCACAGAATGGCTCATCTGAATACGAGTTACACAATGAAATGTAGCAGTAAAAGATTTATTTATTGAATTGTCTCTACATAAAAATAATTTTTGTAAATAAAAGCAAAAACATATGCTTACTGAAGATTTCAAATATCATTATCAGCAATTCTAATTATATAAAGTTATATAAAAAGTTAATCATTTAATAAGAATAAAGACAGACACAGAAATAAATAAATAAACACAGAAGAAAATAATATATAATAAAAAGATAGCATTATTTAAAAATAAACAAAATTATAAAACAAAGTTATCAAAATCACACTCCTTGCTAAAAATAAAAAGAATTCTATAAGTTCACTATCAGTTTTATCTGAAAAATCATCCAAATTTTCTGTGAAATCGGCATTTTTATCTATAAACTGGCTTCTGTAGACTGATATAATCAAATTATTTTAATTTCGTTTGATGAATTAGCTACCCATTTAGTATCTCAGCAACATATGTTTCTCGCATATTTTTAATTTTTGTATACGTGTGGTCATCCAATTTTACTAGTTTCATCTCATTTCATTCTTAAATCATTTATTCACTGATATATGTAGTAACAATTACTTTTTAGTTAAACCACTCAGAAAAACGGCTGTGGTTGTAGATAATTTTTACATTAATGTAACAAATATTAATCAAAAATTACTATAAATCAAAAATTACTATTTTTTTTTATGTACTTGGTCTCACAGACCAATCTTTCTTTAGCCATTCGATTATTATTATTGCTTCAGACATCCATCTTTTAATCACTTATGGTAACCACAGGTTTAAAAGGGTCTTGAAACCATAAAAGAGCTCTCCCAGGAGGACCTGGCAATTGCTTTCGTTGACGGTTCTTCTGATAAATCCTTCAACAGTGGTGGAGCAGGCATCTTCTTCATTCTTCCACATAAAGAAAAAGTCAATCTAAAAATTTACACAACTTTGATTGCTTCCAGCTTCACCAGCAAACTTTTGGCAATCAAAGAATTGCTAACTTTTTACCAGACTAGTACTCAAACCGAAAATCTTATTGAGGGACTGCTTGTTTTCTCAAACTCCAAATCGGCCTTTAGAGAGCATCAGAAACACAAACACAAACATCATCTCTGCTATAAATGACTTACTTGGTCAGATGCATCACAAATGGATATCTTGTGTGCTGCAGTGGATACCTGCACATCTAAAAATTGGGGTAATGAGTGTGTGGATGCTTTGGCCAAAGAAGCATGAAAACTTGTCCAACCTACATCACCATATCACTTGCAGATGCAAAAGCTGTGGCCAAATATCAGCCCTTTAGGAAACCTTTAATCACTGATTTTGATTTTCCTAGAGATATAAAGACTACACTGGCTAGATTGAGAACAAATCACTTTAAAGGCATGAAGTTCCTTCCTGATGGGGTCAGAACCTATATTTTGTGCAAGAATGGAACCGGAAACCCAGCTTACACATCTTCAAGTGCTCATCTATTAGCCCATCATCTTTAAGGTAGTTTCTTTACAGTCCTGAAGTGCCAAAACTAATGGCTGCAGTTCTCTGGACTTTCAAAAACATCTGAGATTTTTTTTTTTTTTTTTTTTTTGGCAGGACACAACAGCAACAACTACAGACTTGCCAATTTCTAAAAGGTAAAAATCAGGAAATGTTTTGGCTAATGAAAACTTAAATTATTTTTTAAATGCAAACAATTTCATTTTTAAAAGGGCTCGGTTACTACTACAGAAAAAAAAAAAAAAAAAAAAAAAATATTTTATTCATTCTTACTCAAATAAGGAAAATGTGTACCCTTTACAAGCAAAGTGCATTTAAAAATATGATATTTAGGATGCTTTAACATGCTTTTAAATTAACTACATCTTACATGGGAGGAGAAGGAAAGTTTTCTCCCCATAAACTTATGTAAACTTTTACTAAAGATCTTAAATAAATCTTAATCAAGAAAAATTACTAATAATCCAAAACATGCCCAGAGTAACAGTAAAAAAATCTTAAAGATTCATCAATTATAATGAATTAGAATAAAATTTAGACATAAAATACTACTAATCAAGCATACTACAGAACAACTACACCTCTACATACAGATATAGAACAACTATTTCTTTTCATCACACAATCATGGCACATTTGATTGTAAAATAATAGAATATTTTATGCGAATATCAGGAGATTTGGTAAGTCTGTAAACACATAATTATTTATAAAATTATCTTTTCAATGAGTTTTACATTAAAATGTAAATAGTGATTTAATATTTGTCTGTCAGCTGCACATGCAAGCAAAAGAAGTTTCCTTGTTTCCTGTTGTTATAATTCTTATAGTATTGAATCTTTTAAGATGCATAGCAATGCAAATACAATAGTTTTATTCAGTAAAAATTGAAAGTTACAGGAACTTCATCCATATTTATTATTAGTGAAGTGTCAAATTTCTTTTCAACTATTTCAACTTTTATGAACTAAAAATTCATCTTTTTTCGCTTACCAATCATTACCGTATATACTTCCGTATAAGTCAAACCCCCTAACTTACGTTATTAAAAGTAAAAAAAAATTCAAAACCTGCATATACCCCCCTCCAAAGAAAAAAAAATTATTTTTTTTTTCTCCTTTTTTTCATGTGAGAAAAATAATTTATACATGCAAACAAGAATTACAGATTTTCTGCATAAGAAGTACTGCCATTGAAAAAGAAAAACTTATGTAAAACGCCACTAGCTAAAAAGTACTGAATGCATGTTGAACGTCATGATGGCAAACTTCTGATCGACTGCTGTGAATAGTGAAATAATCAGGGATCTTACGATCCCAGAGCTCAGGAACACTACGAAATTGCATATTTTTAAGTATCGACATGCCGGGTTGGCAGCGAAAAGTAATGGCGTTCCAACATAGTTTGCTGTTGATTTGGAGGAAAAAATAAAAAAACAGCATGTCATGTTACCTATTTTTATCTTACTTTAACGTTAACTTTAATCAGTATTTAATGTCAACATGACAAGTTTTTTAGTATTAGAAATGCATTCTTGACATAAATCATGCACTTTTTTTTTTTTTTTTTTTTTTTTTATCTGCAAGGGGGTAGGGTAATTACTTTTTTGACAAATAATCAAAAATAATCCAAAATTTGGAATTGTCGAGGTTTGGTGGGTTCCGGGTTTTTGATTTTGTACTATACAAACACTATGGGGATGCTGTAGCACCGATTCATCAATAATTTTCCAATATTTTATTTACATATTTTTTTAGGTCTCGCATATAAACCGATCCCCCACTTTAAAGATCTTTTTTTTGTCTAAAATTTCTCGACTTATGTGCGAGTACAAATGGTATATAGTTTTTGATCCACAGTTGTTGGGTATATAGTGGAATATGCCGTATATATTTTGGATTTTTAAAAGGAACACCGTATACCCTCTGTTTTTCAAGAAAGCTATAGTATACACACTCTAGGGTAGGGCTGTCTAACGTGGAGCCTGCAGGTACCATGCCCTCTTTTGAATGATTCCTATTTCTAGAAGTTTTTTTAAATGAAAAAACAATTTTAAAAAGAAGGTTTTTTTTCAATCCTTAGTGTTCCACAAGTTTTTTTACTATTGGCAGAATTAAATTTTTGGCTCCTTCCTCTACAAAACTTTTTGATAAGCCTCTCTGTCAGGAAAATGTAATTTTAAAATTTCTATGATTTAAGATTTTTTCTGCAATTATTTTTCCCACTAAGCTTTGGATAGTAGGGGGCCTTATGACTCACATTGTTCAGTGTCTGTGCATCTTATGAGACATCAGTATATCATTGCTTTGTACCATCGTTACATCTATGGCCACCTTTTTTATAAGGAAAATCTGAATTCATACCAGAAGTCATGAATAATAATTTGTAATTTTTTAATAGACTGTGAGACGGTTGCACAAACCTTCACTTCATCATGTTGATGGCTGAAATTCTAGAATTAGTTAAAAATATATTTGTATATTAGTATACATCTGGTCGCTATGTAATATCTTGGTATAAAACGCCTATAAACCCAATTTTAGTGATTGTCAGGTAAATTTATCATTGTGTTTTCCTGGCCTCAGTGCTTCCTAACTTCTTATTTTTGGGTGCAGGAAAATTTTATGCCCACTGACCAATCACTTATATCAGGTTTGAGGAGGTTTCTACCAAGATATGTCTTGGCAGACCAGTTGCATTTTGGTATGCTAATAAAGTTCTGCCTTATCCTGCATTTTCAGCCATCATCTTGATGATGTGATTGATCTATGCAGCCGCCTCTCTGTCTATAATGATAAACATGTTAAAATTGCTTAAAGTTTAAAAAAAAAAAATCAGAATTTTCAGCATAAATTTTTAATTTCTGAAAAAAAAAAAAAAAAAAAAAAAAAAAGTAAGAAAAGGTAGTTTAAAATAGTAACTTTTTCTTATAGTGGGGTAATATTGTTCTACATCTAGAGACGTGTGAATAATGGCACTCTTAACTGTTTGACACTAGTTGAAGTGCACCCACTATTACTGTATATACTGGTGTATAAGTCAACCCCCTAACTTATGTTGTTAAAAATGTGAAAAATTCAAAACCCGTGTATAACTTGACCCTCCTCCAAAAAAAAAAACTCATTTTTTTATGCGAGAAATAAAATTTATTTATACATACAAACTAACAAAATTGTACGTAACAAGTGCTGCCATTGAAAAAGAAAAACTATGTAAAACGCCATTGGCTGAAAAGTACTGAATGCATGTTGTGCGCAATAACGTCAAACTTCCCTTTTTGTTGAGGAACAATTCAAAAGGAGTGAACCTGGCAGTGGAACTAAATGAACGCTTCCATTCTATACAAAAGAATACGTTCTTTTTGGAACGATTCTGAAAAGGACGAGTTCGTGGAACCACTCCTTTTTTGGAACGGTACTAAAAAAGGAGCGAATCCTCGGAATCGATCTGAAATGCACCAACTCCGAAAAGGAACGATTCCTCGGACTCGTTTCAAAATGTAACGACTTCGAAAAGGAATCTATTCCTCGGACTTGTTCCGAAATGAAACGACTCCGAAAAGGAGTAATTCCTCTGACTCATTCTGAAATTAAACGACTCTAAAAAGGAACGACTCTTCAAAATTGTTCCGAAATGACATAAATCACATACTTTTTTTTTTGTTATTTGCAACAGGGGAGGGTAGATTATTTTTTTGAAAAATAAACTAAAAATTATCTTAAATTCAAGTTGGAAGGATTTTGGATTTTGTACTCTGCAAACACAATGGGGTGCTGCAGCACTGATTCGCTAGCAAACTATACGGTACTGATATATATACGGTACGGCTATATATACGGTACTGAAAAAATGGACAGCCCTGCTGTAGTGTACACCCTTTGTCTTGAGCGTATACCTTCTGTTTAGAACATATATCCTGTGTTATTTTTATGACTACATCTCTTGTTCTAACTGAAAATCCATTCCTTCACAAAAACATACAACACCAGGATTGACTTTCTTTGAAATTTTCTAACTTCATTTGCAAAGCAACTACTCAAGCTTTTATCCAAATTTTCACAGTAGGTATGGAAACTGCAGAGTTTTGTTGACTTATTATCCGAGATTTTAAGTTTACTACAAGTTCCAAAAACTGTACAGTTCCAGAATGATTGGCATGCTTGAAATTCTGCATACAAATAAATTTTTCTTTATCTTTCCCCCGTCTTTCGATGCATTTTTCATTAAGATCAAATTCTTCAGAAGCTGCATGATTTTCAATTGTTTCAACTCTTTCAATAATCACCAGTTTAAATCCAGAAGAATAGCTTTTTCTGTGTTTAGGCATCATTTTTATTAATCAACATAGGATTAAGTTTAAGTACATACAACTGTAGCTCCCTTGGCCAAACACATTCCCATGAATCCGTAAGTTTGAGTTTCTTGAATTTTAAACTGCCAGCAGAAGGATCTTTGTCAATCCAAAACGATTATGCAATTTGCATAAGCCAGACAATTATGATATTACAGATTTAACATAAAAGGAATTAAATGTCGCAATAAAATTTAGTAAACTATTAAAAATTACTAAAATGGCCTAAAAAAAGTACCATTTATTAATTAACTAAATTAATTGAATGCATGAGTTGTGACTACAAAGAAAATGGCCAAGTTTGATTGGCACAGCTTCTTCGTAATTCAACTGAACACAACAGATTAAAATAAACGCAATTTGACAGTTTGCATGCTGAAAAGGAAAAAAAAAAGTGAAGTAAATCCTGGTAAATAAAAATAGCATAAGGATATAGAAAATAAAGAGAACCTAAAATAAATGAAGAAAGATGGGGAATTACACAATGTACTCATATAGTAATCATCAGATAGGCTTGCATCTAAATATCTACTTTTTTTTTTTTTCTCACACAGGCCATGATACTTCTCCTCGCTTTCATGATATTTGATTTCATGAATGAAATTTCATGTTGGAAATCTTTATATAAACTTAGGGTTAAAAAAAAAAAAAAGGAAGGATGGAAAATATTTATGCAGATATCTTTCTGGAAATTTCATTTCCTAATTTTTTATATTACTTGAACTGTGGAAAAAACTGAAATTAATAAAATATAGTAAATTCCAGGGAGAATTAGTCAAGAAGAAATGATGACACAAATTAAAACATTTTTACATTTACCAATTTTATATTTAGCAAACACTTTTGTGATGAAAATATAAAGCTAAATATGATTTTTCAAAGCTTTTTCTCTTACTGAGATTCAATAACTAGAATTTTCTAAAAAAGAAAAAGAAAATTAAGTTTTTACTTTTACCAGTAATTATTTCATTGGGATAAGTGATTCTTTCTTAAAAGGTTTTATTATGTTATCTTTCTTGAACTAATGGAAAATCAATTTTACAATATGGAAGTTTCAATTTCAGTTCAGAAATGCACTGTTCCCTGTTCTTGACTTCAGGTAAATCATATAAATAGAGAGTTTTGAGGAGCCTAAAAAAGAAAACAATTCTCATGAATATGCACAAAAACATATCTGGAGCAAACATGCAAACCATACTTTCTCCTTTAGATACAAATTTTCATAAAACACAAAAAACTTATAAAAAACAAAACTTGTATTTACTACTAATTTTTATTTGTGTATTTTTATTACTGTTACTCGAGAGAATTCCAAGCATATGTAAGATATTAAACCTAAAGCTAATTAATAAAATGTATTTAAAAATTGGAGAAATCGCATTTTGACAATATTCAAAGGTAAAAACATGTTTTGATTGTCTGACAATCAGATAAAACGCTTTTTGAATGAAATAAGTTCTAACTCACAAAAAAGCATTATCTTATTAGAGCAAATACTGAACTTCAGTTGATTATTGATAAAATAAAATGACAGATTAGTTTAGCTAGTAATATTCGTTAAATATTTACTAAATAAATATTTGTTTGCCAAAATGGGACATCAAAATTTTAAAACCAATATCTTCATCTAGACCAAGATTGGTGAACTTTTTTACATCCGCGTGCCCAATTTTTCTAAAAAAAGATTTTATGTGACTATCGCTTGCCAAGAACCAAATAATAATAATAATAACAATAATAAATTATTTAATCAAAATTTCTGATTCTTTTTTTTGGGGGGGGGGGGGGGGATTTTAAAATATGGACATACATGCAATAATTATAATAACACTTTTTAAGTAATAAAATAATGAATGTAATTTCGTTTTTGCCAAACATTGATATGGGATTCAACTTAGTTGCTTTTATCAGAATTCAAGCTGAATTCAAGTTGTTTTCTAATATTCAAGATTTTTATATAATTCTTTTTTGAAAATGACCTGGAAGAATAAATAAATGGAACAATTGTGAAAATTGTCATAACTATACCTAGCTGCTATAGTTTCATCATTGGCAATTTTACTTACAATGTTTGACATTTTCCTTTATCTTATTCTCAAAAATTTCTCTAAATTTAATATCTTATTTGAGCCCACATTGAAACAGTTTAGAAATTCCATTATTTGAGTTTTTGAGTTTGAGTGAACAGTACTTTGAGGTCTATAGCTACAATGGCTGTTACCTCGAATGATCCAGAATACACAAAAACAAATACAGAACATTTTATTATTACAGAAAATCCAGTACATACATTTTAATACACATCACAGGAACAACACAAATACCCATGCCGCTAGCTGAACTCGAACCAGGGACCAGCGGTGTGGAAGCAGCTGACACTACCAACCATGTCACTGGGTCGGCCTTCCATTATTTACTTTCCAATTAAAAAACAAATAAATAAAAGTCTAGCTTGTATAAATTTGTGTTTTGTTTAACTTCATTGCGTTTTGCTCTACGATCTCAAACAATGCTGTGCCTAAAATATCCCATCGCGTTCCAATTTTGGCACACGTGCTATAGGTTCTCCGACCCTGATCTAGACAGTCATACACTTCTCCTTTTTCATTACAACGGGTAAATCATGGATAATACGGTTGTACCATTTTAAGACATCATCAGGTTGATTTTGCCACTGATCACCATACACCATTTTTTTTTCAACTGATAAGGCGTGTCAATGAAAAAGAGATTTTAAAACAACCCTTTGTACACAGACAACAATAACTCCCTTTTTCAAAAGATTTACACCAGATTCTTCATTTAGATCTTGAAATCTATAATTCTGGAAGCCTACCTTAACAGTTCTCTTATTATTCTCTAAAACAATCTGTTTCAATTGTGAAATGTTTAGTAGATTTTGAAAGTACACATTTAATGATTTAGTATTCAAAAGTTCCCAATCAGTCCTTAAACCCCACAGATGACGAGGGTCCCGTGACCATCCAAAACAAATGTGATTGGCAGACATAAGAAATCACTGTTTGAATGAATGCAGGCATTGGAGGAAACACTCTTTGATTGAAACGTCAAATTTTAAAATTGGTTTAAATTGTGAAATTATTATTTTTTTTTTTTTTGTTAAAAATACTGTTTATTACTATGCAATTTAATACAGAGATCATAAAACTAACAATTATTCATTTTTTATTTTTTTTGTGAGAAAATACTGTTTGAATGTTTGCTCCACATATTAAAAGTTTTTTTTTTTTTAATACTATTTCGGAATACATTTACACATAACACACATTTATAACACACATATTTACACATTTACATCTGTAAACAAATTTCAGCATGTTTTTTGTTTGTTTGTTTGTTTGTTTATAACATGGAAGATTAATAATTTAATGCCACTTTAAACAATTCTTACAGGAAACTTCAGATATTAAAATAATAAAAAAATATTGCAACTAAAACATGAAATATGAGCATTTGTGTGTAGTAAATTTTACTGTGAATATGCAATCAAACAAAACTTTCTCTACATAATTGAGTAGTCAATTAGGAATGATAACTCATATACTAAGACACAGTTGAATCTATATTATAAAGGCCAAACGTATCTGTGCGTAACGCATACGTCATTTTTCGAATGGCAACACTTTCTGATGAAATTTCACTTTTGCAATTTTCATTACTGCAAATTTTTTAACTCCTAGACATCGCACATTTTCAATCTTTACACCATTGTATAGAGAAAAATATGTACTTTTAAATGCAAATTGTTTGAAAACTGTATCTTAATTTGTTTTTGAGATATTAATTTTTTTTGAAGTTTTTAATTTAATTTTTCTGGATATGGCAACTTGAGTACTCCATTTCTGTGCTAAGTGAAGGAAAAATAGTCATACAGTAAAAAGAAGAAATAGAGAGGACTTATGGTGGCTGGGAGTGGTGCAAAAAATGTAACCCTGAAATCTGTACATTAAGCCCAAGCACAACCGCCTGTTATCGCTAAAAATAAGGAAACTTTCAATGACAAGTCTGTGGAAAATTTTAGTACTATAGTTTTTAGTTTATAAATGTAACCCTAAAATCTGTACATTAAGCCCAAGCACAACCGCCTGTTATCGCTAAAAATAAGGAAACTTTCAATGACAAGTCTGTGGAAAATTTTAGTACTATAGTTTTTAGTTTATAATAAAATAAAATGCTACTTTATAATGCTTAAATTTAAGCAGATCATTTTTATTTAGAGAAAAAATGCATGGCTGAAGTCAAAGGATTCACATGTTCAATGTGATTCTTTTTTTTCCCCTCCGGGTTGAATTTTTTTCGCCAAGATAGCAAGAAAACAAAGACGATCTTGGCAATAATTCCAGGTTTAAAGTAATGTCCGGTTCCCCAAATTTTTGTGCAATTTGCTTAAGACATTCAATTGTAATTATATTAAAGTAAAATTATTCGCTTAATGTTATTTTTTTTTATATATAAATTTCAGTTAAACTTGCTAGAGCAAACAATTTTTTAATTTTTTTTTTCTTTTGTTACCTGGCATTTTACCAGAAGGAAAATGAAAAACAAAATTATTTAATTTTTCTTTCTTCTTGGAATAATTATATTTTCATGTTATTTATTTTTTACTTTATTTTTAGAACCATTTTTATTTTCCAAATTTATTTTCAGAAAAGAAAAAAAGTACATTTTCACATAGAAAATTGATCTGAAATAGAAAAAGAACAATGTAAAAGACAAAATGAGATTTCATAATTTGCCAATATCCAATGTTTAAAATGTAATTGAAAATTTGGTTTGGCATGATTTGTAAAAATCAAGGTTTGCGTATTTCACAGAAAATACGGCATCTTCTTTGCATGTTGAAGTGACGGAATGCTATGTTTATTCTTTTAATTTGTGTTGTGTATTTAATTTATAAAACGAAAATTAAATTTGTAATACAAAATGTTGAAGCAAACTTTTTTGAAAAAAATGTACGTGCAGTCATTTCTTTACTTTTAACATTTTAGCATGCACATAAGATTTTTCGGTACTACTTGGTTATCCTGTCGACCAAAAAACTATCACCAAATTATAAGATTGCAAAAAATGGATGATTTGTGAATGTCATATTAAATGATATTAAACAAGATACACATGTTTAAAATGTCATCAAGAGGTGTTTAATACCACTTTTTATTTGAATTTTTATTCATGTTTTACTAATTTATTTGTGTTTACGTTATTTAAAATAAAAATTATGTCAACATATATAACTTGGCTATTAGCTTGGCGATTTTTTTAATTTGGCGAAAATAGTCGATGGGATAATCAAGTAATACCAATTTTTCATAAGCGCAAAATCTATATTATAACAAAGAAATGTGTCCTGGTGTAGCACTGACGTTATTTTGCGAATAACAACATTTCAGGATAAATGACTTTTTGCAACTTTTATTACTGCAATTTTTTTATCTTCTAAACGCTGCACATTTTCAATTTTTATTTCATCATATAGGAAAAGAAATCTACTTTCAAATGCAATTTGATTGAAAACTAGAAATAATGATACACAATTTTCTCATAAATCTATGAATATTGTTCCTGATAATTTTCCATTATAAAATTAAAATTGGTTGAGTAATAAAATAGAAGAATGGTTAAAAACGCAGATTAAATTATTAAAAATTACAAATTCAACATGTACTCATACAACTTAAAATTTTACACTGCCAAATAAGAAAAAAAAATTGAAAATATTTTGAATCTGTTTGAAAGCTGCAATTCAATTTACTGATTGACTGTCGTTTTAAAAAAATTAGGTGCGGGTTATTTTTTAATTTATCTCTACCGACTGAAACTCGATTACAATAGATTAATCTATTTGTCCTTAAAAAAATATAAAGAGTTTGGATTTGTTTCCGGCTTACTATAGCAAAATTAAAATTTTCTTTATAAATAATAAAATAAAATAAAATAAATAAATACGAATTTAACAGACATGTAATTGAATTAAGTGCTCAAAGCACTGAAATAACCAGAAACCAAATTGCTGCTGTAACGAAATCTGTGGATAATAACTTCCGGCATGCGTCTAATAAGGAAGTGTGACTTCTGGAAAAATTCATTGCTTTATTTGATTCCATAATTAATATTTTTCATTTATTCCTTTAACCTAACCATGTTTTCCTGATATGTAATATTTTAATTCAAAGATTGATTTAATATAATATTCAGATTAATGTTAATTTTTTGAATTGTATAAGATAAAAGAATATGTAAAGTTTTCAAATACAGTTCTTCATGCCAATACTTTTCACAGTTATTATTTTATGAATGAAACATGAATGAAATAATCCACAAGATACTCAACCCTTTGAAGGATAAAGCACTTCAATTCTTAAAATGCTGAAATGATTGATTGACACCAGAATTTAAAAACAAATTTGTTTCAAAATATTTAAAAGCATTTCTTCACGTATTTGACAAAAATAAAATTGTTATTTCAAATTACTGGCGTCAATGTGGCGTTTTGCGATTAAAATTAAGTGGGATATATTTTATCCCACCCCCTTCAAGGGGTTAAACGGTTAAAAATGTTTTTTTGGAATTAGTTAGCAATCTAAAATGCATATTACATGTAGAAAATTCATTAAAGTTTTCAATTAAAAAAAAAAATGCTTATTATTTTTGCTATGTAGCCTGGGTTCGATTTACTAGTATCTATAAATACTAGTAGTAAAGAGATAGTTGTAATTTGAAAGACTAGTGATAATTTTTAACTTTCATCCAAACAATAACAAAATCTTTTAGTCTATGACTCAAATAAAAAACTAATTGATTACTTTATAAATATTTATTAATACCCACTGATTTAAATTACTTTTACTTATTTTAATATGTTTTTTTCATATTTCTGGTGGGAGTTCAGAATTATACAAAGGTAGTTGCTTGCCCCTAAATTGGGCTAAACAACAATTTCTATAGGAATGAGGGATCAGTTGGTAAATAAGACATATTTTAATGGAATAGCAGTTAGAATTCTTGATAAATAAACGTGAAACTAAGAAAATGGTGCTATATACTTACATGTGAAAAATTATTAAATTCAATAGAAGAAGTAAATTATGCCAAAGCAGCACAGAAAAAATCCACATGACTAATGGTTAATTCAGACTCATGGTATTCTAGAAGTTCAGGAGGTAGAAAAATTTATTTGTGCCATTAACAGATGCAAAACTCAGTGTCATATTTTATTTCTCAAGGGATATTCTGTTCGATATTTTTATATCACCTGGGTATAATGGCAGAAGTAATATATCATATCATATTATGGCAATCCTTGTTCAGAGAAATAATGAAATCAAAATAAAAGCATTTCATAAATTTTAAATTAATGTACTCTTGTATTATTAATTTGAAAAAAGTTTACAAAATGTTATTACTAAATAACATTATTATTCCTGTCAGCATGTGATTTTTTAATATTATTTAAAATTATTATTTTTTATGTAAGCAGTATTTATATTTTGGTTTGGGATATAAATTTTGTAATATTTTTTAAGTAGCTTAATTTTTTTACCAACGGGCAAAGCAATCTAATAATAATGTAAATATGAGTTATAAAAAATTAAACATAACTATTCCTGCACTACATTCTGTTATTTTGTATTACTTTTAACTAATATAAAAATATTATTACATTATGTATTCAGTTTTTATATATTATTTACTAAATAATCTATTAATAATTTGAAATGTATTTTTCGAATGTCTTTAACTGTTTATCATCATTCAATTTATAAAACAACTTATTTTTTAATGTTAAATTGTTTATTTTAAACTTTAACGGTTAAGCAATCGTTATTGTATAAAATAACTAGTTAAATCATAAAATCCAATAACTTTACACACTTAAATGGACATGGCTAGTTATTTAATGAAATAACTGAATTATACATTATAAGGGTAACATGTATACAATGATATATAGTAACTCCCTCTTAACCAGAATTCTGTTTAACTGGCTGATTTTCCTTTTTTACAACATCAGGCATAATTTAGAAAGGAAAATGTCAGCTCAAAATGAATATGCATTGGCCTTCCCTACTGTTGAATTCAGGGTGTAGCCCTAAGGGGAAAGGGGGGAATGGGCATTCCACTTGGAACAATAAGATGTATCCCTGAAAGATTTGTGGGTACTACTAGGTTATCCCATTGACCAAAAAATTATCGCCAAACTATAAGATTAAATGCCAATAATGGATGATCGTGATTCAATGACATTAACCCTCTAAGCGTTTGACCCGTAATATTCCGTACACTACGCTCCAGGTTTCACTGCAATATAAGCAATGTTTAAGATATTATAATTCTATAAATTTAATGAATTTTCAAAGCATTGAAAAATGATTAAGAATCTCAAGGATTACATTTATATTCCTAAATAAGATTTTCTATGTAATATTGAAAGAATCATATTTTATTTGCATTTAAAACAAAATGTAGAGAAAACAACATTACAATTTTACCCATTTGCAAGACGCTTGGAGGGTTAAATACGATTCACGTGTTTAAAATGTCATTAAGTGATTTTTATTTCGACTTTTTATTAATATTTTTATTAATATTCTACTAATTATTTGTTTTTTCATTATTTAAAATAAAAATTATTTCAATATGCATAATTTGGCTATTAGTTTGGCAGTTTGTATAGTTTGGCGAAATTGGTCGACAGGATAACAGAGTAGTACCGATTTGTGATGTTATATTTTTAATGTTCAAATTATGTAGTTACTTATTTAAATTCTCTTGCTTCTATGGTTTAATCAGTTTTTCTCTTAACCAACTAACAACAGAGTCATTTAAGCCAGTTAAGTGAGAGGATGTATATCCATTGACATATGTCAATGAACCCTGTGCCTTTTGCTCATTTAATTTAAATGCAAATTAATTAAAACACATTTTATTAGAGTATATTTAATTAAAGTACAAACTGATAAATAAAAATAATAAAAACTATAAATCAAAAAACATTTTATTTCAATTTCAAAGTGCTGTTTCTATTTTACACACACAGACAATAAAAGTTGTTACTGACAAGATTTGAATGCTACTAATATAAAAGTTTAAGAAATACCTAAATTTTGATGAATTTCAAAATTTGTTTAAATGCATTATAAAAATTATTTTGAAGTTTCTACTGGTTAATTAAAAAAATATATATTAAATCTTAAAAAAATATTAATTTTCATTTTTTTAATGGGTTTCATCCAGGGTTCTTCGCTGCTACTCACATTTGGGCCAAATTGCGACAAAATGCTCCATTTGGTGAGTAAAAAAACAATCGGACTCGCCAAATTGCGAATGCTCAATTTCAGCTCTTTTTTTTTTTTTTTTTTTTGGTATGTGTATGCATGTGCCAACAGTGGTGCCAACTTACATAGGCCCGTGGGGCTTGAGCACACCCAATAATTTTGAATTCTAGCGTACCCAATTTTCAATGTTCTATTTCGTTATTTAATTCGTTATTCTTTTATTATTAATTTTTCTCCCTAGAACAAAATTTATTTTGCCAATGACCACGCGTTTTAATTCTCCAACTGACACTCATAAATACAAAATGACTGATTTGTAAATGTTTAACTTTCTGCTGTTTCAATCTGTAGTCATGTTCATGATATGATGCTATTAAAATAAATATTACTGTTTGTATAAGGAAAAACGCATGAGAATATGATTTTTAAAAATTGTAACTATCTTAAAACATGATAGCTTGACTTAAAAGTCTCATCTTTCATCAGCGTCTACTCTTCAAAGAAAAACAAATTGCTTGTACCAATTTAGCAAAAATATCTTTGAGCCCACCCAATATTTTTTAGCCAACCCAATATTTTTCAAAAGTTGGTGCCACTGTGTGCCAATACAGTGGCGATTCTTATCTCCGTTGCTCAATGATTGGATGTTACATTACATGTTTCATCATATCATGCCCTTTACATAGTTCTATTTACAGAAATACTGATTTAATATCAATTCAGTTTAGCAATGGCCAAAGACAAAAATGATTGTGTGATATATATCAGGGTGGCTACAGAAATGATGAAAAAAAGTTCCCTGATTTTTCCCTGATTATCTACATCAGATTTCCCTGATTTTTATTATTAAAGAACATATACGATATTTTTTAAATATTTATATAATTTTTATATCATATTTTTTTATTATTTTTTTTAAGTATGTTGCTTTCTCATATAACACACTTATCCAGCTTGCAAATATCTCTTTTGGGAGCAAAAAACAAAATTTGAACAGTAATTAGCAGAGGCCAAGTATTACGATTTATCCGCTATTATTATGGCTACGCAACAAAAGTTATACATATATGCACTATATACATATAATGACATCTTCGCATCTACTAAAGCATTCTACTTTTACGATCAAGTCTTAAAGAATGTGTATCTGATGTCTGAAACCCAACAGAAAAGTGATTTCGTCATTTAGGAAACTCAGCAACACATATCAATTATATATAATGATTCACATGTCTTCATTTTTATCTTTTAATACTTTTATGTGCTATCAAAAATCATATTTTTCCAAAATTCGAAATTTTTTATTTCACACAGATTAATCAAATTGTATTTTTTTTAGCTTGTTGATGTGAATTTCACTGTTAAAAACTGAAACTTTTGCTGCATTGTCACTCCTCCATTTTTATAGAAAGAGATTACTTCAGTGCATTATGAAGCATTCTCATTGGTCAAAATAGAGATATTATATAAAAGCGGCAAAGTGACGATGCAGCAAATGTTTAAAATTTTTGACAGTGTAAGCAAATGCTGAGCAAATAAATCATACAAATATTCTTTAAAATACATTTTTGTAAAGAGAAATTGATATATCTTTTTAAAGTATGTTTGCAATAAATTAAAAATGATTTAATTGATGTATAAAAACGAAAAAAAACCAAAATACACCGATTTTATAGCAGACGATATTCTTGAGATAGAGGTATTTCAATTTAAAAAAATTTTAAGTTGCAATGAAAAAATTGGAACAAAATATACGGTAATCTGCTATTTTCTATGGAGGAAAAAGATAGATGGAGGTGTTGTATACCATAAAAACAGTTTGCAATATGAAGCGCGTTATTTCTCAAATTTAAATACATTTATTCGCCTCAAAGAAAACAATCACATGGAACAGGCACTTCTTTGGCATCAGCTGTGCATTTTTTCCCTAAATACAAATGATCGGCTTATATTTAAATATTCTTAAGTGGTATTTCATTTTATTATAAACTAAAAACGGTAGTACTAAAAGTTTTCCTCTTTTTTGAGAAAACATGTGGTTGTAATATAGCAAATTTCAGCTTTACAATTTTTTTTTTTTTTCATTACTCCCAGCTACTAAAATTGCTTTCTTTTCTTTCTTTTTTCTTTGTGGCTATTTTTCCTTTACTTTGCACAGAAATGGAGTACTCAAGTTGCCACCTCCAGAAAAATTGAATTAAAAACGACAAAAAAATTAATATCTCAAAAACAAATTGAGATACAGTTTTCAAACAAATTGCATTTAAAAGTACATATTTTTCCGCATACAACAGTGTAAGGATTAAAAATGTGCGATGTCTATAAGTTTAAAAATTTGCAGTAGCAAAAATTGCAAAACTAAAATTTCATTTGAAATTTTAAAGTATTGCCATTTGCAAAATGATGTATACATTACGCAAAGATACATATATTTATATATAATAACTTTATATATAATAATAATTTATATATAATAACTTTATAATATATATATATATATATATAAATAGAACATTTGAAAAAAAAATTATTACAATAAAGATACATTTTTTAGTGTTTCAGCAAACCTATTTTTCTAACATTTATTTTCATTTGATGAATGTTTATCTCTTAATCGCCAAACCGTTAATGTTAGTGAAAAGCCAGCAAGAACTCTAGAAACCTAGAAAGATTGGATTGGATTTCTCTATTGGATTAGATATCCTCTAGGTTTATTAAAAAGGATTATCTAATATTTGTACTTACTTAAGATCAGACAAAGCACAAACTCCTACGTCAGATATATTGCCACAGCTAATAACTTCAAGGTCTTGCAAGGAATTCTTTACAACTGAAAGTTTTTGCATGCATTTGTTGTCTAAATAACTACATCTAATTAGCTTCATTCTTTTTAGGTTTTTCAAACCTTCTGAAAATACACAAAGCAGACAAAACATTAGAACACACTTTATACATACAAAATAACATATACAGTAGAACCCCGATAATCCGGATCGGGTTTTTCACTTTTTTTTTTCAAGTTTGAGAAGCGATTGGCTAATTTCTTTAACATTAACTTGTTGCATCATCGTATTCTGAATAATAAAACAAAAACTTTTTCGCCAATCGCTTCTGAAAGTTGAAAAAAATAAAAAATGAAAAAAACGATCCGGATTATCGGGGTTTTACTGTAACTAATAATTTTATATCCATATTTCTTAAACTGAAAAATAAATAAAAATATGAATTAATATAAATATAGGATGAGACTCCATCCCACATAAAATATACTAGTTCTAAACAATACATTTACTGAGATGAAACAGTACAATAACAAGATTAAACATTAAAAATTGCACTAATTATCTTTTCCACATAAATAGGACAATGAAACAGCAAATAAAGTGAAAAAGCAAAGGATCCATGGCCAAAGACATTGCAATGACTTATTATAGGAGGAGAGGACTTAAAATTGCCAATTATAATAATTCATCAATTGTCTCTACTTAACAAGTAAAATGTATTACACTAAAACCAGTGAAAACAGAAAGCTCTATTAAACAGGCATGAAAGCGAGAAATGGGAAAAAAGGAGGAAAACAAATGTCACTCATTGTAAATTTTACATATTTTAACAACTCTTGGTGGCTAAGTTTGACTAGCCACACATTTTATCAGATGGATGCTAAAGTATGAAGAAGAAGAGTGTGCTGCTGTATATCAAATAACAAAATAAAAATCGAGAATCATTTCTAATCAAACATTATATTACTTCAAAAAGTGATTCACATGTCTCTGCATCTCCAACCAACATAGAGGTGAGTAACAAAACAGAATACCTGTGTCATTACGGTCACAGGTCAGACATGTCACAGGCAACTCAGTTGCATACATTGAGTTGTATCAAAACATAAAAATAGAATAGAATTCATATATAATATGGAGTTGAAGGTTCATCGATATTTCTCAGGTTACAGTTAAAAATAGAATAACTACTAACTACTAATTTACTATTAGAGTTCGTGTTTAACACAAAGTTGAAAGTTTATCAATATAGTTTGGTTACAGTTAACCGCTACAAACTATTCAAACAATAAAATGAAATATAACAGTACATATGATTGCTATTTTCCATTTGTAACTCAGAAAGTATTAAAAAATTAATTAATAATAAATGTATTGATTCATTAAATCAAAAAAGAAAATTGAAGACAATTTACACTTTACAGTTTGCAAACATAACTCCAAATATACCCGATGAAAGTTATATGAAGTACAGAGATTAATTTATTAAAATAAATGTTATTTTGAATGACTTGACAGTTTCATCATAAAATTACCTCTAAATATAACACATTAGGAATTTGTTGAATAAATGGAACAAAACATACTATTCCAAACAGAATTTTATGTAAACTTCTCTTCCCTTTTAAGCAACTTCATTTACATGACTTTCAGATGCTTATTATAAAAGTTTGCATTTGATTTGATGACTCTTCTATACAGGAATTCAGAAACAAAGCTTCAAGGATTTGAATAGACAAATTGTTAATTTTCCAGACAAATTAATTTTTAACTTCCTTCCATAGGCCTCAATATTTTCATTGCGTTTTTGCATCAGTTCAGAGAATGATCAAAATTGATCTTTAAAATGTGGAATTTCTCCTTTAAGAGAAATTTTGGGATATTTGAATAACTGGGAAATTTTTCACACTTCGAATAGAAGATGTACTACACAATTTCACCAGCTAAGATGGAAAATTGTCCAAGAATTGGACATTTTTCTCCTGATAATTCTACTTTCAGAGATTTTACTGTAAATTAAAAAAAGTTTAATAACTTTGCTAACTTAGCTTGGCCAGACAAAGTTGCTAAGGTTGAAGAAACTTATCAACTTTGTGAGGGGTAGCTCACCCCCCTCCTCCCGTTGAGAGTCTTGTAAAGAGGAAAACTACTCCAGTCAACAAAATCCATTCAGAGAAAACTGTAAATCATAATTAGGAATTTTATAGTTCTTCAATGGCAATGATTTACTTCTGGTTAATTTTATGTGAACTGATATTTTGTGCAGACAATAGCTGCTAACCACCACTTTTTTTTTATGAGGCAAAAATCCAATGTAATGAAAAAATGCCATGACCATTTTTCCTTGTATTTGCAGACATTTTATAGTCTATTTTTTTTTATTTATTTGAAACATTAGAAAAGTTATAGCAACAAATATGATGCTGAAACTTTTTGGCACTACACAAAAATTTAAATTTTAAAGGAATTTTTTCAAAACAATATTTTTTTATGTGCGCACTTGGATTGCTTGAAAAATGCTCGACTCATTTCTTTAAAACTTTAATACAAATATTCAGAATTGAATTCTTTATGCTACTACATACGTTTTTCATACTTTAACTTTTTGATTTTTTTTTTTTTTTATAAGCATTTTAAACATTTTTACGAGATCAAATTGATTTTTTTAAATGCAGTTTTCACAAATATTTAAATTTAAAGGAATGTGCTACATTACATCCAAAAGATTACCTAATTGCATCGAGATACAATAGACTCCCTCAAATCTGCACAGCTTGGGAGCAGAGGTTTTGCGGATTTTAGAATTTTGCGGATTTCTGGTCATTGCTTTGTTTACATTTTCATTGCTTTATTAATGTAATTAATAAAGCAATCGAAACTATAATGAATGCTTACAATTAGGAATGCAACGGATATCCGGCATATCTGGCTGATTTTTCAATATATACAAAATATCTTCGGATATCCGAATCACAATCACCAGATATCCGACTTTTCTATTGGATATTCGGCAGAAAGCAGCAAAGCAAATATATGGATAACAGTATTTGTGTGACCCGAAACAATGCCGAAAAACTTTCCTTTATAATGCAAAAGATGAAATATTTTAATAAGTTTCCTGTCGATGAGTAAAAAGTAATTCTCAAAAATATAGATTTGCCAGCTTTCCTAATATTGATGTTTGAACTCTGTAACAAATTTGATTTTACACCATTTAGAAAATTGTATCTTTACATTCAGATTGTAAAACAAAAGTTGAAGTTGTTCATTGTATGACCTTATTAATTTTAAGCTAATATATTTTAAGTTAAACAATTAAACATACCTATTTTTACTTTCTTCTATCTTTAATAGAAAAAAATATTGTAATCAATTGTATTCTACTTCCTGGTTTTCAACGGATTTACATGTTTTCTTGATCAATATCCCAAAAACATGTTTATACAAAACCTTTGTCAACATATTATCACAGAGTTAAGTGGCTTAAGAATTAAGTTTATTTAAAATTTGAAATTCCTAATGATAAATTCATTTTTATTATTGCAGAACAGATTGCAAATGAGTAGTTTATAACTCAAGAACTATTTGGCAAAATGAGCTGCAAATTTGGATTGGCATACTTATAGCTTCTAGAAATAAATTTCTGTTGAAAAAATAAAAAAATCATAGGTTAGAATTTTACCAGGTTAGAACCAGGTTATTTGACTGAATAACTTAGCATTTGCAATCTAAAGATGAAATTTACCAGAGTCCGAATATGATGTCAAAATTGGATGTCATCAAGTTTAAAGTTTAATCTTATTTTAAAGTATATAGCAATTTTAATATATAGATTAGGGATGAACAACCTGTAGTCTGTGAACCTTAATGATACCATTATTTTTATGCAGAATAATTTTCTTTATAATAATGATAGAAACTTTGCTATTAACCTTCCGTCTACCAGACGGGTCCATTGGACCCGACAGCAATATTTCTGATGTCGATGGTAAAATGAGAAATTGTCGATTGACACCGGAATTTATAAAGGACTTGTCTAGATATTACGAATTCCTTAATTTAAGCTTTCATTGTAAAAGCAAAATTATATTAAAATATTACTGGTGCCGTTTGCAAGTTTGGAATTAAAATTAGGTGTTGCCGTAGATAAATGGGTGTTTTGTCTGGTAGACGGAAGGTTAAATAGAATTAACCTCACTTTTGAAATATTCTGGTGGCAAACATTTTTCTAGTAAAAAAGGTTGTGCATCACTAATGTAGATGATCTCATATTCATCTATATATTTAATACAAAACTATCTTTTCAGTCATAACTCAAATGCAATGAGTTTTTTTTTTTTTTTTTTTTTTTTTTTTTTTTTAATTTTGCTAATTATTTATTTTAATTGAAAGCTGTTTATTTATAGATGTGCACTTACTAACTATTATTATTTTAAATATTCCCACTTATGTATTTTAATTTTAATAAAAAAAAAATAATGAAATTACTCCAAAATGAGAACATTTGGATTATTTTCAATGTTTTGGAGGGAAGAAAAATGGAATTTAGACAGTTTTATAGATTAGATCCTTTTTGATATCATTTTTTCATTACAAATAAAAATATAATTATTTTAAAATGTTTGAATAGAAAATGACAACTTTACAAAACATGCATTTATTCTCATAGTTTTGCATTTGAGTATTTTTTTCATTCTACTAATAGCAACTTTGATATGCTAAGACAAAATGCAGTGAGTGAAAAAGACACTATATTTAAAATAATTGATCATTTTTTAGCACTTTCCAACAAAGTTGAAAAGTGTTTATGCATTCGGTTTGTCTGGCCATCTGTCCGCACTCTAACTCTTGTGAATATGCTCCGACTGCCATGAAAGTTTTGGATGTTATTGACATTTACCCGAGCACGAATCCTATTGAAAATGAAGGTTCTGCCATGATTAGTTTATTTACAGGGACGCCAAAAGTTTTCTATTACATTACGGCATATGGGGAAAAATCATTTCAATGAATTTTAAAGATGTTACATCCTGTCAAACATCTTCAAATTTATAGGCATCTACAAAGTGCACTAAAATATGCATTTTGTAAAATATGCAGCAAAAAAATAGTTATTAATCATTTACAGGGCCATACAAAAGAAATCCAATACATATAATAATAAAGGGGGGGGGGGGTAATTGTTTGCGACAAATTTTAATTATGGTAAAAGAATTGACATATAATCAAATTGAACTACATTGCTGGAGATTAATATGAGTTATTTCATGCATAATACAAGTGCATGAGTGTAGCATTTACAGGGACACACACAAGATTTCAAATAGTATATTGTATTCGAAATCCTGTATTTTATGGAAGATGGCTGTTAGATGGATGAAATGAATTTTTAATTATGATATACACTTTTAAGTTTCACTAGATGTATGCAAATTATATGGTTTATATCAATGCTAATTGTTTGTTACACAATTTAGATATATATAGGGATGCACAAAAGATCTCTGAAATTTTACTGAATATGAGCATAATTTACTTAAAGGTGTTTTTTAAATATGTTATGCCTTTTTACAATGAACTGCATTTAGTTTACTAAGAAATGTTTGTAGGATATTGATAAAATGATATACAGGGTCATGCAAAAAACTGGATACATGATCGCCTTTGAATGATAATTTCAAGAAATTTGATATAAGTAGTTTAAAAAGAATTTATTTTTAAACTAAACTTTCGCAAAATACTTTCGTGTATTAAAGGTACTATATATTTTACAGGGCTAAACAAAAGTATTCAAGTATGTTTCCATTTATTAGTATAAATTGCTGAAAGGAAAATATCAACCATTTAAGTGGGTTTTTTTTTTTTTGCTAAACTAAATTGCATTGTCTCTATATTAACCGACAGATCAAATACAGGGCTCTTCAAAAGTATTGGAATTTGTATATGAACAATAATACGTTATTTCCCTGGATAGTGGATAACAAAGTTTTGTTAAAGATTTCAAGAAGTCTTGGAAAGTGCTTCATAATCTATGCTTAACACATGATTTTTCTTACTTGTTTTATGATAAAACTAAATATTTTACAAAAATTTTGTCTAAAAGACATAAATTTCTTTTATTCTTACTCACTCATTGAAATTCAAACCTCAAGTGAATAGAGCAAATTTTCACATGGAAAATTGTAGTTGGCAAATGCATCTTCAACTTTCGAAGTATATTTGTTATTTATTAATAACTTATTAAAAGTTAAAATATTTCATAAATGATGAATATGGTTATGAATGCCGTATATGGAAATTTTGAGAAACAGTACATAATGTAATATTAAAATCATGTTTCAAGAAAAAATAAGTAAAATTTTGTAGCAAATGTAATAATGTTTAATCAACAAAATAATAAATTGTAGATCTACAATGTTTGCCCTGAATTTATTTAATAACCATTTGGGAAACAGTTGTTGTTCTCGGTCAAGAGCAGGCCTAGTGATGGTCACATTTTATTTTATTTTATTTATTTATTTGTCAATAAAAAGATACAGTAATCTACTATTATCACTTTGCATTTAACAGAAATGGAAAAGCTGCCAGAAAAGACATGAGATTTATTTTATTTCTTTTTCTGGATAATGTCAGCAATCTTTTAAAATGTGGAACAATAAAATGGGAACGATATTTTGAAAGATGCTGGTTATTTTAAATCAATCCTCCTAAAAGTATCAAACACTGAAATTTTCTGGCAATCATGGAAATCAATCTAATTGTCTCTAAACTTCCTAAAGTTTAGCAAGTTACCATATCAATAAATTTAACTCTTGTCATAAAGAGTATTCATCTAGTGTGATAAAACGAAAAAGCATCGCTTTAAATATATGGGATACCTTATTCGTCATCTTAAGAGCCTATTTTTGTTGTTCTGAAAAGAATTTACAAGAGTTTATTTCCCCAAACGTAAAAAATAAAAAATACATGAGTATATATTCAGTAAATTAGCAAGATGACAAGATATCTTAAACTACACCTATAAGATCTTGAGTATTGCATAACTGCTAACATGTCAATTTTGAAATCGTTACAATTCTTACATGCTTAAAAATGCATATGTATATGCAATGAAAAAAGTAATATTTTATAACAATATTGTCTATTCTATAGTTATATTTATTTATTTACATTTTGCAAAAGAAAATGTTTTTGTAATTACTTTGGGAACATGTTTTCAAAAAGTGATTCTGCATATATAATCAATATATAAAAGAAGATTAAATTCATAGCAAATTTTCTGATAGGGTACCGTAAAATGGGGTGAATCGGAACACTTTTCAACTTTAACGTTAAACAAGTTGGAAATTGCACGTGAACGTAGCGAATGAGGTGCGTTCGTTCGATAACGAAGTTTTAAAAATATTCAGATCTTGCTGATATAGTAGAGCGTACTCCGGATACAGTATCGTAGTCGAAATCTTTACGTTTCTGTAAATATGCAGGAAGTAATTTTCATTACACATCAGCAAAGTATATTTTATTCATAAAATGTGAAATAATTGAATATAATTAAAACACGTCCAAACAATGTTTCCCAGTATAGCATTACGTAGTGGAATACTTTTGTGTGGCCTTGTAATTTAATAATAAAAATTCTTTGCATCACAGATTGTACAGAAGGCATATTTTAGTATATATTTCATAGATCCATGCCAATTCTATTATGTTCGAATGAATGTAACATCATTAACATGCATTTGAAACTTTTTCCCAAATGACCGTAATGTAATGGAATACTTTTGATTGTCTCTGTAAATGATTTATGCATCCGACTTTCATAACATTTGAAATGACTCGACAAAATTACGTAATAATTATATTTTAAAATTTCAAACGATTAAAATGCATTTGAAATTTCTTTCCCATTGACCGCAATGTAACGGAATCCTTTTGATTGTCCCTGTAATTGATCTATGCATCCGATTTTCATAACATTTGAAATGACTCAACAAAATTACGCAATAGTTATATGTTTTAAATTTCAAACGATTAAAATGCATTTGAAACTTTTTTCCCCATTGACCGTAATGTAACGGAATCCTTTTGATTGTCCCCGTAATTGATCTATCCATCTGATTTTCATAACATTTGAAATGACTCAACAAAATTACGCAATAGTTATATGTTTTAAATTTCAAACGATTAAAATGCATTTGAAACTTTTTTCCCCATTGACCGTAATGTAACGGAATCCTTTTGATTGTCCCTGTAATTGATCTATCCATCCGATTTTCATAAAATTTGAAATGACTCGACAAAATTATGTTATAATTATGTATTTTAAATTTCAAACGATTCGGTTGGGTAGTTTTTGCGTTGTTATATGCGGACAGACGGACGGACAGACAGACGGACAGACAGACGGACAGACAGACGGACGGACTGAGCGACAACAATAGGTGCTACGTATTTATATAATTACGAACGCACCTAAAAAAGCAACAACTGATTTTTTAATTTTTTTATTTTTCTACTAGAAACTTCGGTCTTGTTTTGTTCTTTAATTTTTAAGAAAAAAATGAAACATTTTTACTATTTATATATACAGGGATCATACAGAGTTGGGAAGAAAAAATCCAAGGAGTACATGAAAAATCCAAGGAGTCCAAAAAATTTTAAGGACTTGCCACTTTTGTTGTTATTTATGCGTCATGCACTGGCACAGTCCCAATTCCGCAGGGATTCCTCGAGAGGGGGGGGGGGGGGGTATCCGCGATCTTCAGATGAAATCAGCGCTTTCCTGTGATCTTCAGATGAAATCAGCAATTTATCTGCGATATTTTAGCAAAATCGGCGATTTTTTGCGAGCTTTTGTCGAAATCGTCGGTTTTTCTGCGATCTTTTGACGAAGTCTGCGTTTTTCTGTGGTTTTTTTTTTATGAAATCAACGATTTTTAGACAAAATTTACATTTTTACACGATTTTTTCTCGAAAACAGCATTTTATCCCCGCGATCTTTTGACGAATTCGGCATATTTTACGTGATCTTTTGATGAAATCACCGTTTTTTTTTTCCAATGATCTTTTGACAAAAAATTTGTAAGCAATCTTTTATCGAAAATGGCGTTTTTCATCTGCGATTTTTTAACGAAATCGGCGTTATATCCGCAATCTTTAGACGAAATCGACGTTTTCCTGCGGTCTCTAGATGAAATTAGCGTTTTATCTGCGATATTTGGTGAAATTGACGTTTTAACTGCGATCCGCACAGGAAATTCGCATTTTTCAGCGATCTTTTGATGAAGTTCGTTGACAAAAGCATTGACAAAATCGTTTTCCCTCGAAATATTGACGAAATGTGTGCTTTTTCGACGTTCCTTTCATGAAAGTTGTATTTCTTCGCGATTGTTTTTTTCCGGGCGCAAAACCGTACAAGTTGGCAACTATGCGGAACTGATAACCCAATTTCAAATTTTCGGAAGAGGATGCCTTAAATTTTCGCAAATTTCGGGCGAGAATCACCCTTGAATTTACCGTTATCAGCAAAACTGAGGATGATGAATAGTATTATGAAAGTTGTATATCTAGCTGTGAAGGAATTAAACAGTATAATCACTTTTTGAAATCAGAAACTTAGAGGTGTGTCTGTATTATTCTTTTCCTTTTCTTTCCCTTATGGCCGTGAAAAGTAAACCACATTGGTGGCTATTAGTATGATCCCAACTAATCACTGCTGTGCTTCTGATGAACGACGTGCATAAAGAGTTTACCGTGCATTTTACAATCGCGATTTTTTTTTTTTTTTTTTTCCGGGAGCAATATCGCTTGCATGCAAAACCGCAGTACAATTTAAGGAGTTTCTAAGGAGTATTTTGTTTATCTAAGTAGTTCTAAGTACTACTTGGGAACATTTTCATTTCTAAGTAGTTTCTAAGGAGTATAAGGAGTCTGTGCGAACCCTGATATATATATATTATTTATTTTTTTAATGGTGTTCCTATTCACCCTGCAAATAGGGGTGAATCGGAACAAATGTTATAATCTCTATTTATTCCGATTCAAACTTTAATAGGGTTAATAAAAACAGGTAATAATGATAAAGGAGGAATAGGAACACGTAGTTACTGTAAAACCAAGCCTTTTTTTTATATACAAGTAAAGATATGCCTTTTTAAAAATTAGAAAACAACTTTGAAATTAAGAAAAATTAAAATTTATTTTAAGAAATTATATTTGAATTTCAGAAGTAGAATTTAATACAAATTCAGCCCTGTTCTGTGTTATGCTTTACTAGTAGTTGTTGGGTAAGTGAATTTATTGAGTAGCCCCAATCGCTGCATGTATTAATACGATCTACTAATACACCCTCATCCCCAGCCCTTAGTACTGTTTGCATCCCTCTCTTTTTTAATTGATTTTTCATTTTGAGATGTTTGTGTAATGTTGTGGATATCAGAGAATAACTCTGTGTAGCTTTTCTAACTAATTTGCTATTTTTAAATTCTTTTATTGTGTGTTCCATGTCTGTTGGATTAGGCGTTGATTTTTTTGTTTAAGCAAGTAATTTCTTGGCATCTATAAACTCTTCAAGTAATTACAACAAACAAAATATTGTTACAGTACATATTCATACATAAGTTTTCATATATTACATGAAACTATTGCTGTATAGTAAAATAAAACATGAGAGAAAATGTGTTCCGATTCATCCCATAAATCTTAAACCTCTGATATTACAAGATATTTTTCATTTTTTCATTATGTAATTTAGAAATAAATAGAATTTAATACAGCATATCATTTACAGGTCTATCATTAATTTAAAATACCCTCTCTTAGGTTTAGAATACAAAAAATAATGTAGTTACATACAAAGTTTTGAAGACGTTGAAAAAATGAGATTTTTGAGGATCCTCTTGAAGTTTTTTTATATACACCAGTAGTGGTGCAAACATGTCAAAACTGAATTTCCGAACTCTTAATGTTATTAACTTCATATAAAAAAATTGGCAACTAAAAATATCATCACATATATTTATAACAAATTTATTTGTATGACCAAGAAGTTTCGTTCCTATTCACCCCGCTGTTCCTATTCACCCCATTTTACGGTACAGCATATGGAAGAATGGGAGGGGGGGGGGAAAGATATTCCTACCAGCATTAATTATGCATTTTTTATTGGGATCTTTGACAAAATTGCACTTTTTTTTTTAATTTTTTGACAAATGTACATTTATTCTGCGATCCTTTTGTACTTTTTCCATGATCTTTTGATAAAATTGGCATTTTTTCAAATATCTTTAGACAAAAACTGCATTTTTTGTACAATTCTTTGATAAAATTCCCCTTTTTCTGCAACCCTTTCAGGAATTTTGAATTTTTGTGCCATCTTTTCACAAAATCAAGATATTATCATGATCTTTTGACAAAATCGGCATTTTTTGTGATCTTTTCTTAAAACTGTTGTTTTTTTCTAGCGATCTTTTGACAAAATCTGTGTTTTATATGCAATCTTTTGAGGAAATTGCTGTTTTATCCATGATCTTTAGACAAAATTGACACTTGCATTCTTTACACAAAATCAGTGTTTCATTTCAACCTTTTGCCGAAATTGGAGATTTTTCAGCAATCCATTCAAAAAATTTGCGTTTTTCAATAATCTTTTGGCAAATATTATATTTTTTCCCAAGAAACTTTGACAAAATTGGCATTTTTTTAAAAGATTTTTTCAAGAAATTTGCATTTCACCCCGATCATTTTTGTATGCACAAAACCGTACAATTGTACTGTAAATCCATACAACCGTACACTAAGAACAAAATCTGTACATTGTACAGCCAAACTGTACAAGTTGGCAACTACGGTATGGTTGTCAAGGTATGAAATGAAGAAATCAATAAAGCAATTTATTAAGAAAATAGGGATTTATTTTCTTTAAAGTATCTTTTAAAAAAATTCCAAATTTGGTAATTATCATACTTTTTCAGAATTGGATGATAGTGATGAAATTCAAAAATCAGATGTGATTAAAAATTTTTGAAGAATCAAATTTAAAAAGGACAGTTGATTGATAAAAAAATGCTTAAAATGTTTGTAAATAATAAAATATAACTAGTTATTTATTAGTTTACTGTAAAGTACTGAAAGTAAGCACCCCTTTAGCACACAGGAAATTCTAATAATTTTAAAAGGGTTTTTCTTTTTAAAGGTTTTTTTTCTTACAATTTTTTGACAAAAAATGTGTTTTTTGGGGGATCCTTTGAGAAATTCATGCATTTTCTGAGATCTTTTAATGTAGTTTGCAATTTTTTTTTTTAGAGATTTTTTGACGTAATTCGCGTTTTTAAATGATCCTTTGATTGCATTTTTTAAGATCTCACATAATTCGGGTGTTTACTGCAATTTTCTGCCGAAATGTGGTTTTTTTTTTTTTTTTTTGGAGATCCTTCGGCGAAATTCATGATTTTTTTGTGGTTCTTTACAGACATTTGTAGTTTTTTTCATGATTTGTTGATGAAAGTAGCCTTTTTTCAGCGATCATTAGATAAAATTTCCTTTCTTTTCATGGTTTTTTGACATAATTTGTTTTTTTTCCAGAATTTTTTTTTGGAGGAGGGGGGGGGGGGCGGCATTTCCTCGGGATTTTTTGAAAATTTCAAATTTTTTATAAAGTGGAGAAGGGGCATTTGATCAGGAAGGGCAGATTAACAGAATTTTAGGGTATACAGTAGAACATCTTTAATCCAAACATTTCGGTATGTTTATTCGTTTTTGTTTTGAATTAGAGATAATAGATGGTGCATAGATCATACATAAATGAATTTCAGAAAATGACTAAGAAAATGAAAAGATTACGTAATAACACAAATTTTTTTATCAATTTTAAAGCAATAACAACTTTCTACATTACATGTGTAATAATTATAGGTGTCTTTTTAGATATTAAGTTTTAAAAATTCATGATTAATGGTAATTTCACTATTTTTTTCCCAAAGATAATAAAGTGTTGTGAAATTAACGCAAAATTGGAATTTTTTATTGTTATTTCTATTAAGCATTTAACTTGTGACTTACTTTGATACTTATAGTTGCTATATACATTTAATTTTTTATAGCATTAGCTTTAAATATCAGTTTCAAATACGTTACTGCAATTGTAAGATTGATTTTTAAATTGTAATTTGTAATTGTATGTGTTAAATTTCTCACTGTAATTTTTTTTTGGTTAAGAAATTAGTTTTTCAATATTTTCCATTATTCTTGTCATGTGCATTATTTATTAAGTATTCATAAATCAGAAATCACAATTTTTTTTTTTTTTAATCGTACGTTTGATGTTTTTAAAGTTTACAACAAATGGCGACATTGCATAAAATTTACATAATTTTTTTAATATCTGTTTTTGAGCATTTTGAATTGATTTTTTTCAATGTTTTCAATTACCCAGTTCCTTACATTTTTGTATTGTCATAGTAATAAGAGATATTAGTATTATCATTAATCTACATGCATTTTATCTACAAAACTTCTGTAATCCGGATTTGCTGTAATCATGACGATTCCGGATTAAAGAAGTTATACTGTATTTAAAACTGCTTGAAAAAAATAGGCCATAAAAAGGTGTTATTTCCCTAAAATATTTCTGAAATGGATATGGATGTACTCTAGACTAAAGTAATGTAAAATAGAACTTTAAAAAAACATTACAGAAATTCATATATTTATATACTATGAATGTTAAAAAAGCCTGTTTTTAAAACCACTTTCCCCCACTTGACCCTAGTTAGTAATTTTCAATTAAATTAATAATGGTATACTATCAAACAACACCATCTAGTTTCTAATTAATTTTTACATAAAAATACATTTTTACATTAAAATATTAACATACCTAAGTAATAGAAACCTATGGACATAATACAGGAATCTGTAGCATCAATTTCTGAAATCATATGCTTTTTATCAGAAATTTCTGAGAGTTTATTGTAATCAGTAATCCACTTATCTTCATCTTCCCACTTAACAGAAGCACCGCATCTTAGCAACCATTCAGCTGCAGCTTGATCTGCTCCAACATCTTTGATTCGCTGATGATCAACCCTAAAAAAAAATTAATAAAATCTAATGTATTTTCTTAACTGACACACTCAAAAGTAAACTAGTGCAAATTACATTTTCTTTAGATGCTCAAAAATAAAGATTTTCTATGTGAGTTATAGTGATATCCAGTAAGATAAGATGTCTTTGAAAAGGCAGGGAGGACACAGTTTGAGCTTTGTTTGCTTCAAGATTTTACAGAAAAAAAAAAAAAAAAAAAAAAAAAAAGCAGGCCATGCTAGCCCTCCAGCTAATAGTGAGCGAAGCCAGCTAGTTAAAAAACATTAAAATCCAAATGAGAAATTTAAGAATTATGCCATAGGATTAACATTGGCATTCTTGTTTGTTTGAGTGACTAATACATGCTCTTAAACTATAAAAACTATTTTTATTGGTTTTTCTAGAATTATTTTTAAATAAATAAATGGATTTTTTTTTCATATTTATAACATAATTAATGTAAATTATCTTTAAACTATACTTGAAAACAAATAAAAAACTCTTTTTTCTTCAAGCTATGACAGAAATATGATAAAGTTTTATGGATTTTGAATTACTCTTATTAAATATCTTTTTGTTTGAGATATAAATGAGAAACAAACATAATAATATATACATTTCTTTTCAGAAATGGCACAACAGAATCTGTATAAAAATTTATACACAGATGCATAATCTGCAATTTATATTAATATAAAACACTTTTAAAATAGCATGCATGAATTCATGAAAGTTTAATAAGAATTTTAGCCAAAACAAGCCCTAATTACTGCACAGATAAAAGTGTTATCTGGCAAAGGTTAAACAATCAAAGTACAGTAGATTCCCTGAAATCTTCAACCATAAAATCGGCAAGTACATACCTTAATCCACACATCATTACAGGTGTAAACAATGAATCTTTCAGTTTAGATGGAAGGTCAAAATTAGAAACTTTTTTTAAATTTGTATACCATTTGTATGTATTTTAAATATAATTCTCATTAATGACTCACTCAATTCACACTTTTTCATGAAGGAAGGTATAAATTTATTTATGAAAAAATCCAAGCCTATTATTGATATCTTTGGTAACCATGATCATTTTATCAAATATGTTTATGTATTAATCAAGTTCTTTTGGCTATTAAGTGTGGCTAAACGCAGGGCCTGATTAATGCACGGGCCTCCGGGGCCTTGGCCCTGGGCCCACCAATTTCAGGGGCCCACAAGTTATATGTCTGATTTTTTCCCCTTAATCAAATACTTTTCAAATAATATTGTTTTATAAAATATGAAATGTAAAATTTAAATATTCTGAATGATTTTTAGAATCTTTTAACATAGGCACTTTTCACCCAAACAACTTTGTCAACTCTTCAAATGAACCTTCTTTTTTTGTGAAAGTGTCACCAAAAATGGATAAGTAGGGGGGCCCAATTTTTTAACAGGCCCTGGGCCCAACTTCAGCTTGATCGGGCTCTGGCTAAACGTGAAGTAAAACTTCCATATTTTATGAGGCAGGTTAGGTTGCATTGAAAAATATGTCTTTATGGAGTGTATATCTAATTATACATTATTAATTATTTACTTTACATATACTACCAATAATTTAACCATTTTTAAATTCATCTGAAATTTTATTCTTTTAGCTTATTATTTTACTTAACTATTTTCATATTTTACTAAATTATAACAATTCTTTTAATTTCAATTGCATTATCTATATTATAAAGGCCAAATGTATCTGTGCATAATGCATACGTCATTTTGCGAATGGCAACACTTTGAAATTTGAAAAGCAATTTTGGCTTTGCAATTTTTACTACTTAATTTTTAAACATACAAAACATCGCACATTTTTAATTTTTACACCATCATATAGAAAAAAAAATGTACTTTTAAATGCAATTTATTTGAAAACTGTATCTCAATTTATTTTCGAAATATTAATTTTTTTGTTGGTTTTAATACCGTTTTTCTAATAGTGGCAATAGGAGTACTCCATTTCTATTCAAAGGATTTAAAGCAAAGAAAAAAAGAAAAAAAACATTGCTATATCTTTATGTTGCCATTCTCTCAAAAAGAGAAAAAAAAAATTGAAACTTAAACGTGTGTTGTGTCAAGAATATTTTCTGTTATAAAACCCAGTGAATTTTGATGTCATTTACAAAAATTCATGTACACTTAAAAGACTATAAATTGTTTAGTATCTGTTTCAGCTAATAGCATCGAAACGTAGAGTTTTGAATCAAAATGGTCAAATTAAAATACCATTTTTTTTTTTTTTTTAAGTGCATATAAATATGCAAGGTTCTTATGCAAATTTTGGTATGGTGAAAATGATGTTGGGTTTAGATTTCATGAGAAAAGTCATTCTATGATTGAGTCAAAGTGGAATGAATTTTGCTTTGCTTCATTTTGGAATACTGGCATAAGAGCCTTAATCAATAACTTTATCATAATAACAGATCTATTTTTTATGTCTCACATGTACGATTAAAGTTTAATTTCAAATTTTTTTTTTTCAGTTATATAAATAGTATTTTGTTAACTTTAGTTTAAATATCATTTGCTTAAGAGTTAGATTTAGCAATGTCAGGAGCATTTTTTATTTTGACTAATTTTGTAGGTTTGTTATGAATCAATAAAACAGCGCCTTCCTAAATATTTTCTTTCGTCGAAATTCGACAGGTTCTACCTTGTTACACATAAACTCTGTTAAAAAAATTAAAGAAAAGAAAAGAAATCAGTCACTAGAAATCCACAAAATTCTAAAACCTACACAACCTCTGGTTCCAAACAGATTTGGGGGAGTCTGCTATAGTGTAATTGATAGTAAGTTTGATATTATTACTTGTTTGTTAATTCTAGGATCTAGCATGAATGTTGAAATTCAGCAACATGTGAAAAATGTTGAAATATAGCTACATGTAAAAAACTGTTGAAAGTACTGTGAAGTATTCTGAATTATTTCTCATTAAAAATGTATAATTTGCATTAATTAATTACAAAAGATACTGCTTGGTTATCCTGTTGACCAGTTTCGCCAAATTATACAAATCAGCAAACTAATAGCTAAGTTATACATATTATCATAATTTTTATTTTAAATAATGAAAAAACAAACAATTAGTAGAATATTAATTTAAAAATACAAATAAAAAATCGAAATAAAAATCAATGACATTTTAATCACGTGTATCTTATTTAATGTCATTGAATATGACATTCATGTTCTTCCATTATTGGCACTTAATCTTATAATTTGGCGATAGTTTTTTGGTCGATGGGTTAACCAAAAAATTAATTTGTGTGATAACTTTACCAATTGTGTGTTCAAATCAGGGTTGCAAAAAACCTACCTACCCAAAATAACCCGGGTGGGTTTTATTGGGTAAAACCCACTCTAAAAAACCCAATAAAATCCACATCAAGGTGGGTTTTATTGGGTTTTTTACAATCTATGATATTATTATTTAATATTTAGTAGCTTTTATATTAATTTTTTAACCTTTGTGTTAAAGAGATGTACTCTATCCTATTAAAACAGATTGTGGGTGTACCGTGAAATATGACGAAGCCGAAATTGTCAAAATAATGTGCTTAATTCTTCTAAAAGTTTAATATTATGAAAAAAAAAATTACCAAAATCAATATACATAGCTAATCATAACATTTTTGCATAGATAAAAAATGACAAGATCTTTTATTAAGACTAAACAATGTAAAATTTCATATGTACTGTAGGTTCCCAACTGGATACAAATTTGACTTATTCATTTTAAGCCAGAGTTGGTAAAAAAAAAAAAAAAAAAAAAAAAGGAGGGGGCAGGAGATGGACTTTTTTCAAAAAATCCAAATAAACTTTTTTTGTTTAAACTTTTTTCTTTTTTTAAATTAGGTTTTATATTCCCCCTCCCCCCCTTAAATATCATCTATACTAATAAAATCCATGCGCCTCTGTCTGTCTGTCTGTCTGCTTGAAGCCGATTACAGTTCGTAACGCGGACGAGTTAGAAGTCGCGAGAGGTGTCTTTCGATTCGAAAAATTCCGGGAAAGTCATTTCGGGAATTTTCGAGACTGTGGGACCAAAATTAAAAAAGTTATGAATTAAAAACCGGTCAGGAATCGGAACGGAAAGCGTCACATTTCCCAAACGGGGCTCTCAAACGGACCTCTCAGGCAGAACACTGCACCACCTTGCGGTGATCGACCAGAACTTTTCCCCTTTGGCTAAAAGAAGAAGCAGCCGAAAACCCCCTTTTCTCCCGTGTCATTTTGTCAAAGAATGTATAAGAGAAAAATAACTGATTGGTAAAAAATGTTAAAAACGGTTTAATTAATATAATAAGTACAACTATTTAAGCACAGCAAGATATGTTCACTAAGAGATAATAGTGTTGCTAATTAATATTTTGAGGATCTCAAATGTAACTGGCTATTCATATATTTATTCTGTATGTGAGTATTAATCGTTGTAGCTCATTTTCATACTTTTTCTTTTTGGTAGCATACACGAATATTGCGTAACCTAAGATTTACGCGATTAATACTAATTTCTGTTAGTACAAACGGAAAACAAGCTGCCAAAATTATTTATTAGTTATGTTGTTTGTGATATTAATGAAATTACTTATTTTCTTTTTATAGCAGTCTTTTGCAGTTTTTAATACCCAAACTTTTTTTTTTTGCACGTTTTTTCTTAAACCATAATGCAGTCAGTTTTTAAAGTAGAAAAAAACTGATTACATATTCAGAATCTGCGTAAAAGTCTGCTTCTGATGAATCAAAAAATACGAGAAAATGTATTATGGGCGTGCAGCGCCAACCGTGCAAAACCAAATATTTTTAACGGGACGAAGGCGACTATGGCACGTAGCGCCCACTGTGCGAAATCACATATTTTTAACGGGATAATGAGCGCATGACAACCATAGCTCTTTAATTTACTTTTTTTTGTGCTTGAGGATTTGAACACCAAGACTTGCTTATTAAATGAATGTTTTTGCTTATTATATACTGCTTAATATCGAGGTTCGTTTTGAAAAAGTGGCCCAGCTAGCGGGCGTAGCTCGCTAGTCTATACTAATAAAATCTGTGCGCCTCTGTCTGTCTGTCTGCTTGAAGCCGATTACAGTTCGCAACGCGGGCGAGCTGGAAGTCGCGAGAGGTGTCTTTCGATTCGAAAAATTCCGGGAAAGTCATTTCGGGCATTTTCGAGACCGTGGGACCAAAATTAAAAAAGTTATGAATTAAAAACCGGTCGGGAATCGGAACGGAAAACGTCTTATTTCCCAAACAGGTCTCAAACGAAGTTCTGAGGCAGAATTCTGCGCTACCTTGCGGTGAAGAACAGGAACTTTTCCCCTTTGACTAAAAGAAGAAGCAGCCGAAAACCCCTTTTTCTCCCGTGTCATTTTGTCAAAGAATGTATAAGATAAAAATAACTGATTGGTAAAAAATGTTAAAAACGGTTTAATTAATATAATAAGTACAACTATTTAAGCACAGCAAGATATGTTCACTAAGAGGTAATAGTGTTGCTAATTAATATTTTGAGGATCTCAGATGTAACTGGCTATTCATATATTTATTCTGCATGTGAGTATTAATCGTTGTAGCTCATTTTCAAACTTTTTCTTTTTGGTAGCATACACGAATATTGTGTAACCCAAGATTTACGCGATTAATACTAATTTCTGTTAGTACAAATGGAAAAAGAGCTGCCAAAATTATTTGTTAGTTATGTTCTTTGTGATATTAATGAAATTACTTATTTTTCTTTAATAGCAGTCTTTTGCAGTTTTTAATAAACAAACTTTTTTTGCACGTTTTTTCTTAAACCATCATGCAGACAGTTTTTAAAGTAGAAAAAAACTGATTACATATTCAGAATCTGCGTAAAAGTCTGCTTCTGATGATCCAAAAAAATACGAGAAAATGTATTATGGACACACAGCGCCAACCGTGCAAAACCAAATATTTTTAACGGGACAATGGCGACCATGGCGCGTAGCGCCGGTGGGCCGGCTTCGCACGATGGGCCCGTACCGCCCACTGTGCGAAATCACATATTTTAACGGGATAATGGGCGCATAACAACCATAGCTCTTTAATTTACTTTTTTTGTGCTGAGGATTCGAACACCAAGACTTGCTTATTAAATGAATTTTTTTGTTTATTATATATTACTTAATATTGAGGTTTGTTTGGAAAAAGTGGCCCAGCTAGCAGGCGTAGCTCGCTAGTTCCCTATTACGTACTGTACCATCCATGTTTGTTGATTAAAAAAAAAAAATGCTGCCTTTAAGTGTATAATAACTTTATTTTAAAATATTCAAATTAAATAATTAGAGTAAGTTATGTATAATTTGTATTTGTATTAAGTATATAATAATTTTGTAAAATAATTTAAGTAACAGTTCTGTATTGTGTTCAAAGAATAAACTGCTCTATAGAGTGAACTATAGGTATCTTGAAAATATTATCAAGAATTCTTTGTTTGATAAATAATAAAAAGATTAAAGATTTTTTGAAAAAAATATGTTCTTAGTGGGGAATGCAGATCAAAAGTTTAATTTATTAAAGCAACTTTTAAATATTGTGGTTGTTACATAATATTGCATGATGGCAGAAGTAAAAACTTTTTTACAGCCTTTTACACTGATTTATTTGAGTTATTTCAATGAAAATTACTTGTATATTAAGTTAACTAATAAAAATATAAGAAGATTTTTAAATTTAATACAGACGACTCTCGTTAATTTGAAATCGGATAATTCGAATTTTCGCTTAATTCAAACTAAATATGAAGTCCCGAAATTTTCAATGGCAGGATAACGTTAAAAATTTCATTAATTCGAACTTATTTTTTCTTGGCTTTATTTAATTTGAACTAACGAGAATTCCAATTTTTCATTTTTCTCTTCTTTTTCACAGATTTCAGATCATTTGAATAACTTTGTTTGTTTCTTTGATTTTTGTGAAAATCGTTCCGAACGAGCATACATATAATCCAATGCATTTGATATGCACTTTCTTAGAACCCCGTCTAAGTCACATTCTAATGATAACAGACAAAATAAATTTAAAAAAAACCCCTATAACATTAATTCCTTTGTAATAGTACCATATTAAGCATGTTTTCATTTCATATTTTCCATAATTCTAACTTCGGACAATTCGAACATTTCTTGTGGTCCCGACGAGTTCGAATTAACGAGAGCCGACTGTACATGCTTTCTAGCAATAATGAACTTCTCCTGCCCCCCCCCCCCCTTCTATAACAGAAACAAAAAACCCAATAAAACCCAGAAAAACCCAATAAAGCCCGAAAAAAACCCAATAAAACCCGAAAAACCCACCTGGGTTGGGTTTTTTGCAACCCTGGTTCAAATAATACTATATCTACATATCCATTGCTGTATGGAGTTCCATTACCTGCAATTCATTCTGCCGAGCTGTCTAAATGACAGACCAGATGTTATGACCAATAAGGTTATCTAAGTGAAAAATCCCACTAGGCCAAGTGGCTATCACCTAATTAGCTTAACAGGTAAAGCATTGGCCTTGTAAGCCAAGTACCTGGGTTTGATTCCCGGCATAGGCATTTTTTCGCTCAGTTGGAAATATTCAATTCGTGGGATTCCCTTGATTTCAAGATGACGGCGTAGTAGAAAATAGTACTGTAGTAAGCAAGAAAGTGGACCAATCACATGAGTTTCCAGGTAGCCACATTTTAAGTTGCCATGTGTCAGAAAAATTGGCAAATGAGGTGTCTTGCCTATTTTACAATTGTCCCAGCTTTCTCTAGATGTAAATTTCTAAAGTTCATATTTAAAAAAAGGATGGAAGGAGAGAGCTGGGAGAAATGTAAATGCATGATAATAATGAATTATTTTTGCAATTGTTTAAATTTTGCCATACCTTTTTTCAAATATGTGTTGTACCTAGCTAGCAGGTAAAATGAATTAATTTTGGTAGATTTCCTGAAAATTCCCTATCCCTGATAACAAACAAGATTAAAAAACATCCTGGGGAGAACTAGTAAAGAAATAATAAATGTCATTTACTGCCACATTTACCCTATAACTAGGAAAATAAATAACAACAGGTCAATGAAAGTTTTACACTTATGGGTTATTCTCTGCAATAGTGCAAAAAGTGTTTCCCAGCCATATAAATGCTCTAAATTTCATTTTATTTTTATTTATTTATACTTTTATTAGAAGGTTTAAAGTTTGTTTATAAAGGGCAGGGCATAAAATTTAAAAATAAACAAATTTAATATTTAAAAATGTAAGATATATCATGCAAATATCATTCCCTCACCTCTCCCCTACCCATACTACCGTACTTTACTGCCTGTTTTTTTCCATTCAGAAATAAAAATAATTAAAAACACCCTAAGCAAAATAAAGTTCTTAATTGGTACCTTACAAAAAATAATAAAAATATTACTTTTTACTATAATTATGTAGTCTACTCAATCAATTATATTTCTCCCCTCATGTTAGACCATCATTCCCTCACACCTTGCTATTATCGCAAATATCCTATCACTAAAGATGAGCAGCAGTCTAGCATTCATCACAGAGAGGAAGCTAATTTGAGTACTTGTCAGTACAGCAACATAAATTGGTGGTATAAGTTTTTGTTAATTTTCTAGAATTTTTATTCAATCAGAAAATCGGGGAGTATTTTTATGAGCAGTCATTCCCTCACAGAGAATGCTAAATTTTTAGCAATTTTCAAAATTTTTAATTTTATCATACATTATATATTATGTGTTCTTCTTTAAGGAATCAGTTCGTTTTTTTTCATAATTTTGCATTTTTCATGACAATTGGTAAAAAAATCTTAATTTCATCATTCCTTCACTCGTCATTCCCTCACATTTATTGCTATGAGTTAATGATAAAGTGAATGGGGAATATGTACTTTTGTTTAAAATTTTATAACGATTTCTGCTGCTATTAAAATCTTCAACATTTGACCAATTACTAGCAATTTATCCTATTTTTATGAAAATTTACCTATGTAACATTCAAGTCAGACTGCTTGGTCAAATTTGCAGTATTGTAGAGAATAACCCTTATATATTTTTGTGTTCAAATAAATAAAAGTATTCCAGTCAAAAAATTCAGAATTTATACATACAATTCGTAATTTCGAATTGTTTTATGAGAAGCTAAATAATAATGTAACAACTAAAAAAATGGATTGGATTTTGACCAATGCAGAATGCTGACTTCACAGCCTCTCAAAATAAACACAAAATAGTACGCAATTGCATAAATTAATTGAAATTGAATTAAATGTATCATTACTAATTCATTAGTATGGAAATTAAATTATATTACAATAACGCTAGATAAATATCTTCTTTCCAGAAAAACAATAAAAAGAAAAGGAAAAAAAACAAACAGATGAATGACTTCATTAAAATACTTTTCATAATCAAATTTTACTTGTTAAAAATTGTGTTTATCCACTTCCAAAAGTACCGACGAGTAGAATACAATCTAACAGATTTTAATAACGGAATTAGCATACTTATTTTTTAAAATCAAGAAGAAAAAAAAAAGTATGGAACATTTAGGCAGAGAAAAGGAGAAAATAAACAAATAGAACTTGAAGAAGATATCGAATGTGTTCGAATATTTTTCGAATATTAGAATCCAAGGAGTTTTTCCCGTGGTTTTCCCCGAAGCATTTACCTTTGGCGGCTACGCGTGCTGATCGCGCGCGTTCAGGAGCTAGGAACATGGAGTGGATTCTTCTCGCGGACGGGATTAAAAACCGGATTCGTTCACTACTCGCTACATTGCTACAGGTACTGCAACTGTGCGCTCAACAACAAGTGGAGAACAGATCACGGATTTGATTAATTATGGTGCTAATTATAATCATAATCTGTTATAAATGAAGGTGAGCTGAGCTCGATGGCCGAATGGTTAGAGCGTTGAGCTTGCAATCAGACGTTATGGGTTCGAATTCTTTGCGGGCCAAAAGTCGGTTTATGATTTTTTTTATTATTAATGGTTGCTTTTTATTAATAAATAAGACATTTTTATTAAAGATAAATTTTATATTAATAATACAAAAGCACATGTATTTCTATTATAATAAAATACTTATTTAAATACGAGAAAATGAGATGTTTTCGGAGAAAGTTTTATATTCGAACCCTTTTAATATTCTAAATATCGTTCCAAAGTGATTTATGTACATATTAAGCAAATAGAAAAAAGAAAAAATATTCTGCAACAGTATCCGTATACACGTAAAATAATTTCTTTATGTTTTTTTTTTTTTCTTAATTTTAGAAGTAAGTTTTTATTGAGATTAGAATGCAAATAGGGCAGTTTCACATGACGTCACAAATCGACCATTGGAGGTCAAGCAATCGTTGAATGGCAGTGGTGATTGGTAGCTGAGATGATTATGGGTGCGGCTGGAGGTTATTCGCCAGCATTTCATTGGCGGATGAAAAGTAAATCAGCTGATTGCAACTGCCCTATATACTGCATGCGTAATATTTTACGGTGTTAAAATTAAAATGGAAAGTAATATACAAGCAAAATGTAAAAGATATACATTTTTTAACTAAAAATATTTGCACACACATTTTTTTAAAGAGGTAAAATATTTGGTGTTTTCCTTCTAGTTTTGTAATGAATAAAGTATGATTAGAATGTTTAAAATTTTTCTATTGAAAGTATAAATAAATGTTTTGTTTATACTAACATGATTTCGGATGTCGTTTGTTTCTCATATTTTATTAAATATTTTGGCCTGTTATCCACACGGTATTAAAATATACAATCATTAAAAAAGAAATATATACATACTAAAATTTTTCCTGAAAAATTGTCTAACTAACAGAGCAAATTCCATTGAAATCTATCCAGTATTGTAGATTACAAATTAATCTTGTAATATGTGGATATCTCAACCTTGGTTTATTAACAGCATTCTATTTAATACGAAAAATATAAAGCAACTGATAAATGATTTTTAAATAAAAAGAAAATTATAAAAAAAATCACCAATTGTTAAATTATATCAGTCAGCCTACCAAACAAAGTGCAACCAATAACGGATAAGCACAAAACGCAAAATCACGTGATCAAATCGACCAGCAGTTTTTTAGCCTCCGATGCTATTTCTTTCAGACAAGCTAAAAAATGTCGTGTCATCAGCCCTGAATTTTCTACTCAACCGATTTTGATACTTATTTTTTAAAATGAAAGGTATTTATCTGTAGTTGTGCCCATTTTAACTAATTTTTTAATTTATTTCCATTTTTATATTTTATTTTTAATTTTAAATGCTTTTTTAGGATATTTCTTCAAAATGGTGGCAACTCAGTTTAGCTTTTCTCTAGGTAGTAAAAATTTATTTTCAAAAATGATTGCGCATAATTATGGACTAATTGAGGTAAAAAAATATATTTACTGAGAATAATATTAATAATGTTAATAAAATAAGAGAATATAATTTATGATAAAAATTAATGTCTAAAGCAAAATAAGAAAAATTTCAAATGAGGAAAATGATGTCATTCAGCAACCAGATAAATAGGAATTAAGTATTATTACGGATGCCTTTTTCTTATTACTAGTAACAGTAACTTTTAAAAAACATTTGAAGAAAAAAAATTACGTCACTATTTAAAACATCGGATTTTTACTCATAACGATATTAGGTGCTACTCTGTTATCCCGTCAACCAATTTTGCCTAATTATACAAATCGCCAAACTGATAGCCAAATTATACATATTGACATAATTTTTATTTTAAATAACGAAAAAATAAATAATTAGTAGAATATTAATAAAAATAGTAATAAAAAGTCGAAATAAAAATCACTTAATGACATTTTAAACACATGAATCGTATTTAATGTCATTGAATGTGACATTCACGACCATCTATTATTGGCATTTAATCTGATAGTTTGTCGATAATTTTTTGGTTGACGGGATATCCTGGTAGTACCCGATATTACATTTCAATATTTCTTTTCATTATGGATACTGAGATTCAGATTTTACTTTCAGATGACTTCAGTTAGTGAAAATAATGTCACAGTAAAAATAAAATTAGTTTTTTTTTTTTTTTTTTTTTTTTTTTTTTTTTTTTTTTAAACTAAAACTATTTTTCTGTGAGTGCATATAAAATAAAATTTCTGGATTTCGCCCGCACACAGATTACAATTTTAAATGAAGGTGTGCGAATATTTGCATTCAAAATTGTAACTGGTAAACTTGACATTTAGTTTGTAAATATATTTATTATATATTGATTCAATAATGTAATTACTTTTGCTTTTTTTAAAAAACCATATCGATCGGGTCTATTAAACATTTCATTCGTCAAATTCGACGGGATTCCACTCGTTTTATTGTTAAATTGCATTTCCTTTTACCCAGAGTATATAAAAAAGCGTTTAAACTAAAGAAAAAATCCGTTTTTGATGAATCTAGTCGATGAAGAAGTAGCACGTCAAATTGTATTTCTTTATTATTCAGCAATTCCAATGTCTCAGAGAGAAATTGCTATTTATTGGGTATTTCACGCCGTTCTGTTTGCTATTATATTCATAAACACAAGAAAAATGAAGTTAGTTCATTGCAATCTAAACGGGGTCGCCCTTCTAAAAAACTTCTTCTTTTTTTTTTTTTTTTTTTTTTTTTTTTTTTTTTTTTTCCTAATCGGAGGCGAAATTGAATTCTGCAATGGCAGAATCTACATTCAACTTGTATTACATATGAGAGCCCAGAAGCCAAGGGGTATAAGTGACAAAATTGAAAAAAAAAATGAGTTAAGTGCGCAGGCTATCTGGAAATAAGTCTATTTATTTGTAAGTAAAGAGTTATGAGTGATATTTTAATTATGCATTGAGTTTTAGGGTTCAGTTACTTAACCTCTTTCTCGAAACCGTGAAACGCGTGGAGGCCAAGGGGTATAAGTGCAGGTGTATTCATTAACATCTTTATAGCTGAAGCACTACCAACGACATGCAAGGCTAGTTCATGACTCTGAAAACGCCACAGGAATTTGATCATTTTAAAACGACGATCATAAAACGTCGATTGGTACAAAAGCACGATCATATGCCAGTTTGTACCTATCACAGTTTAAAATTATTTACACCGTGTGTCGTTTTAAACCTTATGGACTGAAGTTGTATGTCTTTTTTCAAAATGTTTTTCGTCAGTTTTTTTTTCTGTTTAGAATTTGCTTTTTAATGCATTAAATATTACATTAAATAAATGCAAACTGTTAACAAGTAAGAAAAATCAAACATTAAACATACATTCTGAAACACTTCCCCAGTTTTCCTGAAATCTTTAAAAAATTTCGCAATTTGAGGTAATAAAGTGTTACTGTCCATGTCCACAGAAAAGTATGCATTTTAATACTTTTGAACAACCCTGTGTTTGATCTGTCGGTATATATATATATTGTATAATAGAACTAGTTGGATGTGTTAATCCCGAAACTTTCTTCTATCTCATAAGTACATTTTAATATTAAAAAAAAAAACGTGGTGACGCCAAAGTTACTCACTATCGAATTTCCTCGAACATTTGACCTAGCCTAATGAGATTCTGGTATCCGAAAAGCCTAAAACGCAAAATTTAATTAATATTCTGTGAAAATGAGCTTAGTGGTGCCTCATGTTGTGTAATTTATACTAAAACCTAATAAGCATCTATTGATGTCAAGACCTAACAGAATCTGAAATTTGATGGAATTTCGTCCATTAGTTCTTGAGCTATAGTTATAACAAAAAATTTGCAAAACGTAGCACAACAACACCATATCTTGGACAATTTATGCCAAAACGTAAAAAAGCGTCTAATTATGTTATGGTGTAAAAGAATCTGAAGTTTGATGAAATTCTGTGCATTAGTTCTTGAGATAAAGCTAGTTTAAAAAAACCGTGTAAAATATAGCACAGCAGCACCATCAGTTGAAGGATTTATAACAAAACATAATCATCGTGTAATTATGTTATATGTCATTTTGTAACAAAGTCTGAAGTTTGATGAAATTCTGTGCGTTGGCTGTTGAGATATAGCTATCGGAAAAATCGTGCAAAATGCAGCATAGCTACACCACCTGTTGCATGGTTAATACCAAAATGTAATCAGCGTCTAATTATGTTATATATTCTAGTGTAAAAGAAACTAAAATTTGATGAAGTTCTCTGCATTAGTTCTTGAGATATAATTATCGCAAAAATCGTGCAAAATGTAGCATAGCAGCGCCACCTATAGGGCAGTTCACACCAGAACCTTATCAACGGCTATGTATCTCAAGGTATCTCAGAATCTGAAGTTTGGTGAAATTCTGTGCATTAGTTCTTGAGATATTAGCTATCATGAAAATCATGAAAAACGTGGCATAGCAGCGCCACCTGCAGGCCAATTTACACCAAAACTTAATCAGCGTCTATGTATATCAAAGGGTCACAGAATCTAAAGTTTGGTGAAATTTTGTGCATTAGTTCTTGAGATATAGCAATCTTGAAAATCATGAAAAAAGTAGTATAACAGCGCCACCTGCAGGCCAATTTTCAGTAAAAACCAATAGGCACTAATTCATATCAAGGTCTAACTGAATATAAAATTTTATTAAATTTCGAGCATTAGTTCTTGAGATAGAGCGCTCACAAATTTTTTGTCACATACAGACAGACAGACTCACAGACAGACGGACAGACTCACATACAGACATTTTCTAAAAATAGTCAAAACGTGTTCAGGACCTTCTAAAACGTATAAATCCGTCGAAAACCGGAAGTCGAAAATTTTCATGAATCCAATACTTTCTTCTTATAAAGATAGAAGAAAGTAAAAAACTAATTTAGGAAGAAAATGCGTAACAGTTTGAAATTTCTCTTTCAACATTTTGTACTAATAGATGGAAACATACTTGTATTCTTTTGTTCATCCCTGCAGTTTATCTAGAACCTGTATTATACGCCAGTATTTAGCTAAAATTTAGTTCCAAGTAAAACATTCTTAAGACTACTGAAATAATATTTCAAGAAATTATCATCGATAGATGAACATGCATCCAATTCCGTGTGTTGCCCTGTATATCATTTTATCTGTATTCTACAAACATTTCTGAGTAAATTGAATGAAATTTATCATAAAAATACATAACTTGTTTTTTTTTTTCGTCGCGCGCGCGAGGCGCGAGTTTTGACCAGAGTTGGTGGTAATATTTTAAATGCTGATCGGGCTTAATTAGATGAAATAGATCACGTGATACTTTTCCGGACTATTTTAGATTTTATTTGAGTGACCACAGGTATGTATTTCTGTTGCGAGAATCATGTTTTGGAGGGATAAAGGGATATAGTATTTGTATTTACCAATTTTGAACCATAAAAATCATGGAACTAAAAAAGATAAAGCAACGGATCGGCTCCGAAGAAAGCCGAGAATTCTGGGATATGTGAGACCCTGAAACTGCCGCCAACCCGGCTGGTATTGGCGATTGGCGATAACTTGGCATGTTTTAAACCGCTTTTACTTCTCGCTGTAGCAGCACCCGTCACTATAACCCGTCACGATAAAGCGCGCCAAACTATTGCCATGCTCACGGAATGCTGGGATATGGGTGAACCTCACAGAAATCCGGTGGCATCGACCACTGCCTCCTCTACAATGCCTTCTCGATTGTGACGTAGTGAAGGCTGTTTCCTTGACAACGATCGCGTTCTGAGCTTCGTGGGGATTGTGGAACCAATAGGGTTAGTGATTTCGCCTCTACTTCATGACGTTTCACGCTTGTCGCCTGCTCAGTGAATAGGCATTGTAGAGGGGCAGTGCATCGACTCTCTCCCTGCTTCTAATGGGAAACAGGCTCCGTCTAACTTCCCTATCTTTCTTAGTTCTATGATAAAAATAATGCAATAATTGAATAACTTTAAAATATCCTTCTTCAATAAAACCTACTCCATGCAGAATCTTCTGAGCGCGCGCGCGCAAAAATCGTGTCTCTCGAACACGCCCAAAGTGTTATTTTAATAAATCATAAGGGCGCTACCGTATATGTTAGTCTGTCGAACGATGCTTGCTTTTGCAATGCTTTTCAATGGGAAAAGTAATATATATATATTTTTTTAATTTAATGAAAAATATGAATATTTAGAAAGTCGTACAGATAGATACCTGATTAATTGAATTTTTCTTCACAAGGTACATATTTTTTAAAGGTACTTGGCGTTTCGATTGCTTTTTTAAGACTTTTAAAATACGAGATCATTCTGTCCAGAAACTAAAGGCAGCCCATTTAAAATCATTGAATATCGCGGATTATTACACTGCAAATAAATAAACTTATGATTTTTAAAAATTAAAAGTAGTAATTAAATTTTCTGGAGTAAATTTTGATCTCGCGTATAGTTTTTATAACATTTGAATAGTTTAACAATTCATAACTTTTTATATTTATGCAATTAATACATGCAAAATCAAAGCAAATTTTTATCTTAGTTATTTTCGGGAAAAATTATTGTAAATTGCATGTCATTGTCCAGAAACTCAGAAACTATTTTTTGCAAGTGTAGTAAGATGAGATTTTTATGTAATCTTAATTATAGGAGTCAGTGTTGAACTCAGACAATTTTCTCTAGAAGGGATTTCTGTGGTCCAGGGGAGAGGGGGACTGCACTTTTGACCATTAAAAATGCAAAATCTCGAGCATCCAGGGGGGTGATTTCATCGCTCAACACTAATAACTTTTTTTTTTTTTTTTTTTTTTTTTTTTTTACTTTTTTCTATTTTAGAAGAAAACAAAATATTAGAATCGTGAAAATTTTTTTATTTGTTTTCGATGGATTTATACGTTTTAGAAGGTTCTAAAGAAGATTTGAAAGTGTTTAGAAAATGTCTGTCTAGCTTAATGGGACACAAATTTTCTACACATTGTATATCAAGAATTAACAAATAGAGCTTAATATATTTTTAATTCAGTTTTATCTAGATACAAGCTGATGCTAATTATTATTATTATTATTTTGTAAATTTCCCAAGAGGTAGCTCTGCTAAATTTTAATAATTAAAAAGTTTTTTTTTCTTTGTTAAAGACGAATTTAAGTATATTGCTGCAAAATAATGTATTTAAATAAAATTGACTATCATGAAATATTTTAACAAAAAAACGTTGAAAAATAATATGATTTTTTTGGTATAATAATGGAATAATTTGATTTTGCCTGAATCGGAAGGGTTATAATACTACCTCTGACAATAAAGTTCGGTGAATGAATTCAGCACGGCCGATCTGACAACAGTGGGGAAACAAAACGCTGCACCTGCATAGAGGCAAGTGTATCTTCCCCCCACCGTTGTTCAGTTAAGCGTCGTTTATGTTCTGTGTAAGATGTACTTTACTAAGTGATTCTCCAGTGTCTTGGTTCTTAACTGAGAAAAGGAAAATGTACGAACAAAAGATTAAAGTTTGGTTTTAAGCTTTGCAAGACACCGAAAGAAATTCATGAGGGGTGATGCAAATTGAACATCCACCATACTCGCCAGATCTCAATCCTCCAGAGTACTTCCTATTTTCACGACTCAAACTCTCACTGAAAGTTATTTGGCCATATTGCTGACATCCAACGAAACGTGACGAAGCTTTTGAATTCCATCCCAAAAGAAGACTTCTTGCGAATTTTCCAGGACATGTATAGAAGATCTCAGCGGTGCATAGTTATGGGAGATGGCTATTTCGAATGATGGTTTGGTAACTTTCGTTAATATTTCATCTACATTAATGTTACAGGACTATTCACCGAGCATTATTGTCAGGAAAGGAAAACTGTCATTCTAAAATTCCATTGCCAATGTGAATTTAAAGGCTATAATTAATTGGTCTAAAGCTGAAAGATTGACCTCTAGGGTGTTAAAGTATTTTGATTACTGTTTTCAAGAAAACTTATGTTTCTTTACTCAATAAATTAAATAAAAATGTGTCCAATTTATTGTTGTTATTGACCATGCGGTTGCAAATCGTTAAAAGAGTCCTCGAGTTTTCTGGATATTTTAAAAGAAAATATTTATTTTTCAGTATTAAAATACCTTAAGGAATGTATTTAATATCCATACCTTTATTTCTACAGATTGCACAGTATTTTTGAATACAGGATTTACAAACTTGAATAAAACAAACAATTTAAAAAAGTATTTTTTTACTTATTTCTAATACAGCTCATATTCAAAATATTAGAATAATTGAGAAAAAGTAATAAGAAAAAATTATTTGTCATTTATTTATTTTTTATAGTAAGTAAATGCAATTAAATTTCTTATAAATTAAATCTGGAATTTTTAGATAAGATTTTAACATTTATAAAATATAAAATACAGCACAATGAATTAGGTATACAGCTTCCTTAAACACACCAGAATATTAGAATAAAATTTAGATTGGTTCAAAATATTAGAATATTTTATTTTACGCAACAATATTACCTTATGAATATGAAGTGAATGGTAGTTAATATTATGTAGCATCCCCTTTAGCTTTCATAACAGCGTACAATCGATCTTGCATACTATATACAAGGTGTTTACAAATATTTCTATCAATATTAGCCCAAATAGACTTTATACGTGCCACTAACTCAGTTTTACTTGAAGGAGGATTTTCTTGAAGTTTTTTCTTCATTATACACCATAAGTTTTCGATGGGATTAAGATCTGGTGAATTTGGTGGCCAAGGAAGTGCCTTAATGTTGCGTTGGCGGAACCAATTCTTAGTTGACACCGAGGTATGCGGGGACGCTAAATCTTGTTGAAAGATGAAATCATCTTCAAATAAATCTTCTGATGATGGAATCATGTAATATTCTAAAAATTCTTGATATATCAGAGAGTTAACCTTTTCGTAGACGATGCATAACTTTCCAGGTCCTTCTGCACTCATACAACCCCAAACCATGACACTAGCAGCAAATTTTACGGAACGTTTAAGGCATTCTTTATCAAATGCTTCTTGCTTCATTCTCCAAACTCGAATACCTTGATTACCATATGAAACACAAAACATACTTTCATCACTAAATAATATATTTTTCCAATCTTCATTGCTCCATAAACGTCTTGATTTACACCAATTCAATCTTATACGCTTTTGTCTTGCAGTCATGAGAGGTTTTGTTTTCGGTACAAGAGATTCAAATTTAAATTTATGGAGACGTCTTATTGTTGTCGATGTAGAAACTTCAACTCCCTCTTCTTTCCATTTTCGGTGCAAGAATCGCACACTTTTAAAACGGTTTTTCTTAACTATACGCTTCAGTTTCCTGTCATCTCTAGCAGATGTTTTTGGTTTTCGGCCACCATTTCGGCGATTATTTTTAAATTTTCCAATTTTTGAATATTGTGTTAGTATTTTACTAACGCTCGATTGCGAACAATGTAAATATTTCGCTATAAAACATTGATTTTTACCGTGCCGATACAAATCGACCATACGAAGTTTAGTAGATTCAGGACTATCACTCACACGGCCCATTTTAAGACGAAAAAGAAACAAACTGCAAAAAGAATACTGATTTTAAATAAAATAGTCTGAATTTAATCAATGATGCCACCAGTTAAGAATTGGTAATAATTAAAGGAGAATTAATGTGAAATATTCTAATATTTTGAACCACTTGAATAAATATTCTAATATTTTGACTTTTCAAAATAATTTTTTTTGCAATTAATCTTTTCAAAAATGATATTAAATTTAAGATAACAAGTAAGTTTAATCAACAATAAGTTCTTAATAAAAATATCGTTTGCATATTTTCATTAAAAGACATTAAATTACCAAACGATATTTTCAATTTCTAAAAAAAAGGTAATTATTCTAATATTTTGAATATGAGCTGTATTGTGCAAATAGGTTCGCTTTTCATACCAAAATTTCCAAACATTAAACTTCTTCTTGGTATATTTTAAAACTTTTTCGAGAGATATGTGCCATGAATATTGTTGTTTTAGAAATAGTAACGGCAATTCGGGATAAAGATGGGATTTCGAAATCAAGAAATTATCTGAATACAAAAGCATCAACTAATTAATTCTTCCATGTACTTTTTTTTTTTTAATGTTTAATGTGTAAGTTGCGTGTTACTCTTCCGATACATTGATTACTAAATAATCCATGCCAATTAAAATCACCGATAATATTTTGAAACTGATCTAATTAATGTTTAATTCCTGAAAAAAACTTTAAAGTGTGAGCAATAATTCTTTTATGCAAATTAAACTTTATCGTGAATTATCTACATTCTTTGAAAACTAAATCAATACGACAATGATATTTCCATAACATTTCCAATAATGTATATTAAAGTATTGGTTCAATAAGTATTTTCAAGCTGTGTTCTAGATTCTAAAACATAAAACATATTTAAATAATAATAATAAATTTGAATAATTTTACATTGTCATTTTAATATTTTTTTAAATAAATACAAGATATAAGTTTACATCTTGCTTGTATTTGCTGGAAATGAAAAACAAATATATATTTCATTCAATTTAAAATTAAGAATTAAGAAAAAAAAACTATTTTTACAATTATTACGGAAAAATATTTTATTCCATGAAATTAAAATAAATGCAATATAGCAATTTAAATGATTTAGTAAAACAATAATTAAAACCTAATTCATCCACCAAAACTAATTTCTAACATTTTTTTCAAGATTAATTAGCAAGATTAATTAATATCTGCAATTAATTATAATTTTAAATATTATGTAAGTTGAAATCTTTTTTTTTTTTTTTTTTTTTAGCAATTACTGCAATTTCCAAATGAGTCACTGCTTCTGCATATACATTTGTCTATCAAGGCAGAAGTACTGCTTGGAAAGTATTTTTAGATTTTGAAGTTTTATAGCTTCAAGAAATATAACAAAAATAACAAAAACATTTTCAATATCTTACTTATCAATTTTAGATCATATATAGTTTTTTAATTGAGTATTTTTCTTCCAAAAACTAAGGAGTGACACAGAAATTTGTTTCAAATAATCATGTGTAATAATAATCTGTTTATATAATACCCTAATGTGACGACTCCGGGTTCAGATGTAATGATCAGATTGAATTATCGCGTTTGCATTTGTATGACTGACAATTATTTTTTCACATTCTCTTATCAAATTAATTTTTTTTCCCTCTAAAATCATGCTCGAATATTACGACGTTAAAAGTTGAAATTTTCACTGCATTGATATAATTAATGTATGTAATACATGGTGTTATATAATCCTTACGTTTTAATTACATTTTGTAAAAAACATAAATTTTATTTATAATGCGTTTAAATTTCAAGTGGAGGTAAGCTAATCTCTTAAGAATTGATACAATTGAATTAAAAATTTACGAAATAAATAATAAAAGTAATATTTTAGATTTAATTTATTCTGTGATTCTTGCTGCGATTTTTTTTCATGAAATTTTTGTTTTTTCTGCTATTTTTTCACTAAATTTGCTTCTTTCCATAATCCTTTGATGATTTTGTTTTCTTTTTTTGGCAATCAATTGATAAAAATGATTTTTTTTTTTTTTGCGTGTGTCTTTTTTGCAGAAAATCGTGGTTTTGGACCAATTTTCGTAGCATCGTAGTTTTTTGCTCTAGATCGTAAAAACTACGATATTTTTGTAGCAGTTGGCAGGTCTGGTTATCTATGTTTACAGTATATGGATCGCATGAAAATAATTTCTTGATAACTTTGATCGAAACGTCATTACTTAATCGAAACTTTTTCGATTTATTAATGAATGTTGAATTTATATAATGAATAAACGGTTGCAGTGTGTGTATTTTGAAAACATTAAATCTGTTTACTTGTCAGAAGAAGAAGTTTTTTGTTAATTTAAAAAAGTAAATTTTGAATACACTAATTTTCTTTAACCCTTTCCGGCGCAGTGTTGCCGGGTCGACAACACCTAAAGTTCCCCCCTGTTTAGAGACACAAAAACTCCGTGAATGCTTCAAAAACTACTCTAATGGCTACTTTAATTCTTTCTTATGAGTTCTAGATGGCAGCACCACAGATATCAAATTCTACTGTTTTTAAATAATAGGTAAAATGTTTTACTCTAATACGCGCTTCACAGCAATGCTCTTCTCACTGCGCTCTCAATGCTGTACTTGCACGGTTTTACCACTTCGGCAACAGCTGTCTAATTAAAATGGTTTGTGCAATCTTTACAAAATTATACCTGTGTACTCCTCTAGGCCTAAATAGATTGCCTAATTTTTTTTCTTTAAATTCTAACTTTAAAGAGTAGTGCGCCGGAAAGGGTTAAACATCAAGATTTAGTTTTAATTATTTTTCCTTCTAAAAATTTCAGCTGTTAGAGAGAAAATTATTACATTTGTAATAACAGAAATGTATATAAATAAAGCATGTGTTTCAAATTTTGTGATAAAACTAACTTTTTATCTATTTTATGTATTTTATACGAGCGTGAGAAACTCAAAGATAAAGTTTTTGAACATACATTTTCGAAGAAACTTTGAAATGTCTAACAAATTTGTAACTGCTTTTCAATTTCTTCTTTTCTTGTCAGTGGACCACTTGTTTATATTTCGCAGCGCGTTTTGTTAAATTCAATTTTAAAAGATTTCACTCACTTACTATTAGTATTCTGTCAGCTCCAGAAAAAGAAAAATGCTTCAAATGCTTGTTAAAATTTTTCTGTAAATCTATAAAGTATTTCATATTTACTGAAACATGTTTCAGAAAATTTTAGATACATGATGAATACATAAAAAAAATATTTTTTTTTTATTATTCGAATTTTACGTATAGTTATGTAAGTAGTTTGATTCATCGTATTAATTGTCTGTATGTCTATAATATTTGTATGGACTTTAAAAAGTCGAATGCAGGCGGTATTTATGTGTGTATGTGTGTTTTAAAATAAATTGTGGATCGATGGAATAGTAAAATCTAATCATCGTAGTCTCGTCATCCAAGGCTGTCTTTCAGATGGTTGATAACTTTTCCCAAATTGATTTATTAGTGCGAAATTGCGGACCCAGCAATTGGCCGGAGTGGCTTAGTTGTTAGAGCAACAGCCTAGTACGCTTTGGTCCCAGGCTTCACTCCTGGCTCTGGAAATTTTTTTACTCCTATTGAGTTTATTGTATTTATTATATGTATGTCTGTAAAATATTTGTACATACCTTTAAAAGTCGAATGCAGACGTTATTTAGGTGTGTATGTAAATTTTGATATATCAGTAGACACTTATTGTATTTATCTTTAAAAATCCTCATACATAACTAGAAACACTGTTACTTAGATAAAAATATTTGTTCTTTTAAAAGGAAAATATTGTGACTAAAACATAAAATATTCAATATTAACGTGAAAATAAACAGTTACAACAACTACAACAATTACACAATTTGCTAAATGGTGCATAGACAATGTTGTAAATTTAAAAACTGAACAAAAATTTAAATACAATTATAACAATTGACGTTTCAGTCATAATTTCTGATCATCTTCATAAATAAAAAAATAGTTGTATTGTTTTAAACGAGCAAAGTTAAGCCATCTTGAGGTTAAAAAATTCGTTAGGTTTATTACATAAAATATTATTTTGTATCTCAACTTTTCTCATATGCGTGAATAGAACTATACAGTAGATTACCAAAAATTGTATCACCACGTTGCATATCTGAAAAATATACATACCCAAAAGTCAACGTTACTGTGATGTCTGGGTGACCGATGACTGAACTAATTACGATGGATATTCGGTTTACTGAATTTAATAAGCAGAATTATATACAATATCTATATACATATGATATGACTTATGTACATGAATGACATTTGTTGAAGAGTAACCATTACAAAATCACTTCCAGAACTTTCCAAAAGAAAACTTTACCTCGGGTGTTCCACGCACCCTATCAACATCTGAACACACACAGATACTTACCCGCACTCTCTTCGCTTCACTTCTCTTCGATTCTCGTTAGGGAGCCGATCTCTTCACTTCATTTTATTTATCTCTTTTCCAAAAAAGGGTTGGATGGAGGATGGTTGCATGACAGCTACTTTTCGAGTAGCCCTATAATACGGTGTTATTTATAACTGCTATTTTCAAACGCTAGAATTAAATTTTTGCACACCGTTATCGCCGCTGCGAAGACATTGTCTGACTCCGTTGTCGCCACTATAACGACATGATAAGGTAAAGCTTCTATCAGATTCACCAAAATTTCGAACAACTTTTGTGCCAACACTTGATTTTCTCCAACTTTTCGCGAAATATCTTCACAACACCCAGTGAGATAGCAAACAGCAATGTCCCCCCCCAACTTTTTTCTGCAATTCCAAAAAAGCCTCCGCTGGCCGAGACTTTTCGTCCAACATCGAACATTTCAACGAGTCAGAGATAAGCGATTGATACGAATAGGCGATAAATATTAACGGCTGGTAACAGTAGAACTTGTTTTCTTCTTTTTTCTTCGACTTTTTTCCAAGACAGCTGTAACCTTTTTTTTTCTTTTTGAACGGGAAAAAGTTGTAGTTAATATCGGCTGAAAAGTTTGTGAATCTGATAGCAGCTTAAGTGAATAACTTCGTTGTCGCCCCTACGGCAACATCTCCTTCCTTGCAAAATTTGTTTTTAGCACTAGTAATAAAGGAAAATAAAATCATCGTATTTAATCAGAGCATTTTTGAAATTGTCTACTTCAAGGAAACGTCTTTTAAAAAAGTGGTGCTGACCGATTAATATTCGAATAAAATTCATATAATGATGCGGAGTTGTTGGAAGTCCATACTCACAAGGAAGGTCTCCATACTGGACATACTCAGATTTTTTTGAAAAAATACTAATTCAACTACTCATGTATGTAATAAAGGATCAGTGAAAATTTGCAGCGGAAATGCAGTAGAAAACATGTAAAAAAAAAAAATACTTTCGAATATTTGGCGTGAAAAGACGAAAGTGTCACACGATTTGGTGAGCAGCACTTTTCTGCTCCAAAAGCAAACGATTTTAATGCAACTGAAAACTTTTGGATTTTTAGAATCCGTATAAATGAATTTAAACATAAATGAATTTAAACATAAACAATGAGCGAGTTTAATATATTATATACACACATATGTATTAAATTGCATATATATATATATATATATATATATATATATATATATATATATATATATATATATATATATTATTTGTTGCTGTTGTTATTTAATTAATCACTGGAAAAAATATTTTCATATATAAAAAGTTCTTATTCAGTAAAATTATTTTCATACATTTAAGTGTATTCAAAAATAAATGTTGAGGCCTGTATACCATTTGTCTTTCATTAAAATTAAATTTTTCCAAATTAGAATTACCTCTCTATTTTTTCTAAATTAAAACATATGCCCCCACATTATTTTTTTTCTTCTCTTTTCCATGTATTTGCCCATCTTCTGTTTTCGACTCTGTGGATAATAAAAACATCCCTCGTAGTGTTCCCACACTTAAAAGTAAAAATGAGGACGAACCCCTGTCCCAATAAATAAATAAATAAATGCATGATGCTTGCAAGTGACGTTGTAAAAAAGCAACTAATGTCCACCTCAGACAAGACCACCCATATGGCAGCTGCAAAACCTGCCTTGTTAAAAAATTTATTAGGGCAATTTTACTGCCTGAAAAAATGTTAACAATACCGTTTTTAAGAAAGAGAGCAGCAAACGTTAAAATACCCCTGAATATATGTTTTACTTTGAATAAGGACCACCACGGTAGTGAAAGTTTTATTACCGTCGTAAAAAACGAAAGCTAAAATGTTTCTCTCCCCCTTTTTTCCATGGGAACCGTAAGCTGAAGAGTCCTGACACCTGGCCCCGTCAGGATGGGGATTTGTGTCACGTGGGTAGTGTTGCCCTGTTATGTCCTTATTTGGTAATAGGAAAGAGTGAAGTTAACTTTGAGCCAATGATAGCCCATCCCGGTATACACGAGGTGAAGCGGAAACCCTTGCTGCTAGTAAGGAAACCCCGGAGTTAAGTTTATTCCAGTGAATTGGGATAATTTTTAGTATTAGGAGAGTCCGGTCTACAGTCAAGATGTAGAGTTTTGTGGCTGCTGAGTGCCCCCCCCCCTTTTTTTCTAGGAAGAGGGGGAGAGGTATGGAATTTATGTCGTAAGAAACCTTCTTTTGGAGACTTGCTTTTCAGTCTGAGTAGAGTCAAGACCTCGCCTGTCCCTTTTCCCAACTTCTGTGCTCTAGTAACATTTGTTCAGATACAGAGATATTTATCGGAGTCGGAATTGCCTGGAGTACCCCTAGTTAAAAAAAAAAAAAAAAAAAAAAAAAAAAAAAAGGGTATGGTCGCACCTGTGGACTTGTGTTTACCGAAAAAAGTTTGAGAAGCGAGGGCCGAAGTGAAAGTAACTTTGAAAAACTACCCCCGTTGTCTAGATAGAACAGTCATGTCCTCCCTTCCGGCAAGAAGGACTTTTGAGTAATGGCGAGAAAATAGCAGTTTGGTTAGAAACCTTCTCTGATTCCAGTTTCATAGTTTACAAAAGTTGGAGTCGTTTTAGAAATGCAAGAGTATCTTGATCAAGAAACCTAGAAGTGTTCATGTCCTCCCTTCCGGCAAGAAGGACTTTTGAGTAATGGCGAGAAAATAGCAGTCTGGCTAGAAACCTTCGCTGATTCTAACTTCATAGTTTACAAAAGTTGGAGTCGTTTTAGAAATGCAAGAGTATCTTGAACAAGAAACCTAGAAGTGTTCATGCCCTCCCTTCCGGCAAGAAGGACTTTTGAGTAATGGCGAGAAAATAGCAGTCTGGCTAGAAACCTTCGCTGATTCTAACTTCATAGTTTACAAAAGTTGGAGTCGTTTTCGAAATGCAAGAGTATCCTGAACAAGAAACCTAGAAGTGTGGTGAACTTCTCAGATCATCCAATTTAGTGATGGTGGAATCCCTGAGGAGCGGTAGAATAAAGTGGAAATCTTCAATGATTTCGTGCAGAAAAATGTAGTACTGACTGATCTGCAAGTAGTCCTACTAATCAGATTAATAGTTTAACTTCATACGGGCTATACTCTGTTCCAAAAGAACAAGCGAAGCTAAAATAGTAGTAATCCCATGTCACCCAATGGTAAGCACACCTTATTGTTATTCTTGATCTGTGAAATTATGTGTATTTTTTATATAACTTAATAGTTTACTATGAGTCAAAAAAAAAAGGGATATTGATTGGGTTTATTTCTTATTTGAATGATAATGTTGGTCTGTAAAACTATAATTCCTTTTTATATATGTAAATAGTTTACTACAAATCAAAAAAAAAAAAAAAAAAAAGAAAAAGAAAATGGAGGAGATGTCATTTATTGCTTTCATTATATATGTAATAAACTAAATGTGTAAATGGAATGTGTATGTATATTTATTGAAGTTCCGCTCTAATTTTTCTCCATTCAAATAATAAGGAAGTTTGATTAACTTTGAATCAGATGAAGAAATTTTGCTTATTTTGTTTAGTAATTAGAATTTATCTAGATATAATTTCAACTTATCCTAAGATTAAAAACAAAGTAAATGTTCATTCCAATAATATACTTGAAGTTTAATACTTAAATGAAATATCTTCTTAATCTTCTTTGAAATTTTTAATGACTATAGATGGGCTTACTTTATGCTCACTTTATAAAATTCTTTTCTTGATTATAATTTAAAATGGAAAATATTTAATTGATTTTCCTCAGGAATTGGTAGTTATAATATTAACACCTAGGAATTTTATGAATTGGTAATTCACAACGCAATAAAAAGGATTATAAATGTACTGTTACTATTATATCAGGGTCATATACCATTACTTGTGTTGTAGGATGATTGTTCTAGTACTGATATTTTTGTTTATTTAAAAAAAAAAAAATTTTGTCTTTCTTAGCTCTCTGAATATCTGAGAGATTCCAGCCTTTCTTACTCTCTATCTAAAAGTTAATTGATCTGTACTTGTAATTCTTTCTCAAGCATTGATATGTATTTTTCATCCTACAAAACAGTAATGGTAAGGTTGGGATCATTGCTGCAAGCTTACAGTGAGTTAGAGATCTGAATTGGTTGAGAATTTTGTTGCATCTTTGTTAAGTTGTCTCTTAGATATTTTAATTATGCAAAAATAGGGATATATTCATTAATTAATAAATTAGCTAATTTGGTCGTGTAACTTTAAGTTACTTCTTTGATTCTTCTTTTCCCTTTTTCAAAATGATTTATGGGGTTTAATTTGAATTTAATTATTTTATAGCAACAAAATTCAGGTAGGTGGAAACTTAATTCAGATCTCAATTAATTTAGTATTCAAGTTAAAGGAATGATCTACTTACTGAACCCATAATATATGAAGATGACCATCATTCAATAGATACTTATGCTAATTATTCAGAAGTGAATCTATGAATGAAATTTCAAAGTATAATTACTAAAAGTTGTAGCAAAAGTTCCAACAATAGAATGGTGCCATGACGTTGAGCCTGTATATTGCTCAGTAAATTTTGAAATTGAAGTTTACATGAAATTTTTGTTTTAAGTATACATTTTGTGTGATATTTTAATATAGTAGGGATATGCATTATCATTTAAAATTGTATGTTTATTTTATTTTTGTGTAGTAGGGCTCTAAATGTAAGCGAAGCATTTTGAAATTATTTAAAATTGAGAAGGAACTATGCCTAATAGAATAAGTGATGTAAATGATGTTTGCACCTGCTGGTCTTCTTCAAAAAAAACTAATTAATCACTAAATTATTCAGGGCATGTATTTTTTTTATATTTACTTATTTTATTTTTTTTTTCTCTTTTTTCTTCCTTGTTCTCACCCATTTTTTTTTTTTTAATTGAAGTGTAATTTGCCTAAGAATGGACGACAACCAACATTTCAAGGATTTAACTCTAATCCATAAAAAGAGTGCTCTAATCGAAAATGTTAGTGTTATTCCTCCATTTAGCGGGGAAGGGAACTCATGCCCATTTACTGAATTTTTGGAAAAGTATGAGCAGTTAGCAGATTTCTTTGGGTGGTCTGAGGAGGAAAAGAAGTTTACATTATTGAGCCGTTTAAATGGCAGCGCTGCTAGATTGTACAAATTGCACCGAACTAAACAAACCGAGGATATTATCAAAATCTTTAAAGAAAGATATACCCACGAACTGACCCCGGATGTAGCCTTGACCCGTTTTCTAAACTTTAAACAAACCCCCCAGATGCCTGTCCAGGAATTCTACGATAAAGCTTATGACCTTTCACTTAAGGCATTAGTAGTAGAGGGCCTTGAACAAGAAGTAGTGAATAAGAGTAGAACTGCTCTTTTGCATTCCATGCTCTTAAGCAATTTAGCACCCGAAATCAGAAAAGGTGTAATCACAAAATGCCCGAAAACGCCAGAGGAAATTTTGGATTTTGCCCTCCTCGAAGAGAAGGCGTGCAAAAGTGTCAACCCTTTTTACAACGTGCAGGTTGAAAATGTCAATCCTTTTTATCCCCAGAATAGCCAACAGAATGTGTCATGTGCAGCCATCCAACCAAGCCCCTCTAATCAGTCCCAGCAGGAAGTAATTAAATTACGAGAACAAGTAGAGGCGCTCACCGTTAAATTGGACCAGTTATTGGAGAATAGCAACCAGCAGAGAAATTTTAACACTGCTGAAAGAAATCGGTATAGAGATTTTTCCTGTTATATTTGTTCCCAGACCGACCATTTTGCTCGAAATTGCCCACAAAACTCTAATAACAGTAGAGGTAATTTTCAAAATTTTAGAGGCAGAGGGAGAGGAAATAACTCCCATTTTCATAACAATCGCAGGGGAGGTTACACAAATCAGAGAGGTAGATGGGATCAGAGAAGTGGGAGGAGAGGAAATGATGAGAGAAATGAAAGCGAAACTAGTGAAAACCCGAACAACAATGTAAATAATCAACCTGAGTCTTTAAACTCTACGAGGCCGGGTCAGAGATAGTCGGACCGACCCAGGAAAGGCCAAACGACTTCCATCCTGTATACACTATGTTTGTGCAGAAATCATGTGGGCTCCCAATAAAAAATATTTGTATTAACGACACTGAAATTCCTATATTATGTGATACTGGTAGTGCCATTAATTTAATAAGTAATAGTATTCTTCATTTGGGCCAAAATTTTAAAACTGAAGATTGTTGCACTCCCATAGTTACTGTAACAGGGCAAAAGATTTATCTTAATAATAAAATAAACTTAAAATTTAAATTTTTGGGAATGTTTTGTGAAGCAGATTTTTATATTGTACCAAGTAAATTGGCCAATGAGTTTGAAGCAATTCTTGGTATGCCTTTTCTAAACAAATACAATATTTTGTTAAATTGTTCTGATAATTCAATATCATTTAGCCCACCTGAGCAAACTTTAGTCAAAACACCTATAGAAAGCAAAACTCAAATCAAAGACTCAATCATGAATGGAGACAAAATTGTAAGGAATCCAGATACTGTAAATAATGTCCAGCAGGACTGTTACACGAAAAGCAGTGTATATAGTTTTGTAAATAATCATAAGTGTAATAATAATTGTAACAGTATGTGTAATTGTGCTCAAATAAGTATTGAAATGCCAAAATCAAATGTACATGAAAATTCTCACACTAAGAATGATGGAAAATGTAAAAAAGAAAGTAGTACTGAAGAGGCAGTTCAGGGTCTTAGTTTTAGCAGTAACAATGAAATTGTTCAAATTAAGGTTAGAAGTAATGAGCAGAAATTGAGTGATAAAATTGCGGAAAATGTAGAGACCCCTGATTTAGGAAAATTTGAGGAAAATAAGAATAAGGTGTCACAAAATAATCATGTCTTCCATCTCAGGCAAAGTGAGGAGAATTTAAATACTGAGCATGAGGTAAATGGGGAAATTCAAGCTAATTTAGTGGATAATGTAGATAAAAACAATGATATAGATAAAACTATTGTAGGAATTGCTGTTTTAAGCCATAAGCTTGTAATCCCACCAATGACAAAAATGTTGGCAGATGTTAAAAGTACTAAAAAACTGAGTATTTTAGAAAACGAACCATTAATATTGGAACCCCTAGCTAGAAATTTAAACCGGGGACTTTTGATTGCCAGAACTATATGCACGCAGCAACATGGATTATTTGTATCATTTGCAAACTTTTCGGATAATGATATTAACTTAAATAAAGGAACTTCCATAGCTAAAATCTTAAAATGTATAGATAGCACCAATTTAACTAACCTAATTATTAATAATGATAATTCAACTACTAATTGTAATTGTACTTCTGAGAATTCTAATTTAGATTCTCATAATCCTAAATTAACTCCAAATGACTCTAATTTAATTTCATGTGAATGTAATTTAGTTTGCAATATCAATAGGGAGAACCAAATTCCTGACTTTGATCATGCTGATCTGGAATGGAGCTCTGAAATTAACCTAGACCATCTTGACGCCCCCCTTAAAGCTAAAATGCAAGGTATTTTAAATAAAAACAAAGATGTGTTTGCAGCCTCAGTACTAGACCTACCTGGTTGTGACACAATACCCCATACTGTTAATTTAACTTCTGATAAACCTGTTCGCTGTAAAGCTTATAGAGTACCATACAGATTAAGAAAAGAAATGGAAGAGCAGCTTAATATTTTACTTGAAGCAAACATTTTAACACCGTCCATGTCTGAATATGCATCCCCTGTTATTCTGGTTGAAAAAGCAGATAAATCTTATCGATTGGCAGTAGATTACAGAAAACTTAATAAAAATTTAGTTAAAGATGCTTTCCCCATACCCAATATTACAGAATCTGTCGACTCTCTAGCAGGATCCAAATACTTTTCAACCCTAGACTTAACTAGTGGCTTTTTTCAACAAGTTATTAGACAAGAGGACAGACATAAAACTGCCATTATTACACATAAAGGATTATTTGAATGGACACGTAACTGTTTTGGGCTAGCGAATTCGGGCAATAGCTTTCAAAGATTAATGAATGCCATTTTGGGAGACTTAACAGATCTTGGTATTTTAACTTATATTGATGATGTAGTAATTTCATCTTCTGACATAGAATCCCACCTAGATAAACTAAATTTAATATTCGAACGTCTCCGTCAACATAAATTAAAACTTAAATCCAGTAAATGCACCTTTTTAACTGACAAAATTCAATATCTTGGCTTCGAAATTCATAGTGGGCAAGTATCCCCCATTAATAAAAACATTGAAGTTATCGAAAAATTGCAACCGCCTACCACCCGTAAAGGTGTCAGATCATTCATTGGTACCCTCTCATTTTACAGGCGTTTTATACCTGACTTTACAAAAAGAGCATTAAATTTAATTGATTTAACAAAGGAAACTGGGCACTTTGCCTGGACGCAGGAAGCCCAGGAAGAATTTGAGGATTTAAAGAAAGCATTAATTTCTAAACCATGCCTAGCTTTACCTGACTTTAGTAAAGAATTTTATGTTCATACCGATGCGAGTGGTGAAGCGTTGGGTGCTGTTTTGTCACAACTAGATGAGGAAAATAAAATTCACCCTGTAGCGTTTGCTAGCAGACGACTCAAAGATGCAGAGACAAGATACTCTGCTACTGAAAGAGAACTTCTTGCTCTGGTGTGGGCAACGAATCATTTTAAATGTTACCTAGCTAACACCCATTTTCACATATTTACAGACCATGCCCCCCTTACATTTATGTTAAAAATTCATGATCCTACATCACGTATGGCAAAATGGATTTGTACTTTATCTGATTTTGACTTTACAATTAAATATATAAAAGGTAAATGTAATAGTGTAGCAGACTTTCTCTCTAGATTTGCTAAAATTAATGAGACACCAGAAATTAGCAATAGTAATTTTTGTGTACAAGTAGAAAAAGAAACTACTTTTGTACCACATTCAAATTTAATTGATAAAATTAGTGAGTTACAAAAAATCGATAAAAAGTGCTGTGAAATAGCCCGAAAGTTAGACAAAAATTTAGAAATCGCACCTAAGTATATGAAATTTTTTTTAGAGATGATATTCTTGTATGTGAGGACACGAGAGATTCCAATATAATAAATAATCCAATTAAATTAGTAGTGCCTAGGGATATGATTGAGCAAGTGTTCGCTCTAACACACGATTCTCTAGTGGCTTGTCATCAAGGTTTTAAGAAAACAATTGACCGCATCCGGGAGCACTTTTACTGGCCTGGAATGTCGGCTGATATCAGGCACCTAGTAGAGTCGTGTATTAGCTGCCAACAAAAGAGAGCACATAAACCTAATCAGCATGCACCCCTTCAGAGGATGCCAACACCCCAATTCCCTATGAATAAGGTACATTTGGATTTAATAGGCCCCCTACCAGTTACTTTTTCAGGTAACACTTTTATTGTCACGTATATCGACTCTTTTACTAAATGGCCAGAAGCTTATGCAGTTAGTTCAACCACGTCAGACGTTATCGCGGATACGCTGGCTGATTTCATTTCGCGTTATGGCGCGCCTGCGGTGATAACAACAGACAATGGGAGAAATCTGATATCCGAAGCTATCAAACATGTCTACAAAATGTTCGGAATTAAACATATCACTACGTCTGCCTTTCATCCGGCGTCCAATGGACAGATCGAGCGACAAAATTTGACGTTAAAAAACGCCCTTAGTCATATAGTTAATGAGAACCAATCAGACTGGGATACTAAACTTAAATTTGCCCTGTTAGCGATGCGCTCAGCTGTGCATTCCACTACAAAATTAACACCCGCTGCAATTTTATATGGTAGAAATTTAAATTTACCGCATACCCTATTTTCGCAGTCACCTAGGTTTAGCTATAATGACGCCCCATCTTTCTGTGAACTGTTGATTCCAGCTCTCCAAAAAGTATACGCTGAAGTGTATGATAATTTGGTTAAAGTATCAGAAAGCCAAGAGAAGTACAGAGAAAAGACAGCGGTCGTTAAAATTTTAAAAGTAGGTGATAGAGTATGGCTATTTAATCCATCTATTGCTACAGGTACTACGAGAAAATTGTCAAAATTAAACAACGGACCTTTTACAATCATTGAAAAACTGAGTGATGTCAATTTTAAAATTGCATTAATTGCTAATCCCTCTAAAATTCAGGTTGTACATGTGGATCGCCTCACGTTGTTCAAAGATAGATGCATTGTAAACGCACATAAACAGGATGGAATGTCTCGTTTGGACCAAAACAAAACTCACGACCGGATGTCAACAAATGAATCGAATCCTCAATTCGATTTTCCTAAGCGACGGACGCGAAATCGGTTTTTAAATTGGTTTCCTCCACCCCTTTCTCAGACAGCAACCGACCAACCTAAAACTCAGGGTCACCAGAGTAGCAACAGACTTCAAGGGATTAACGATACTGAAAACGAAACTGCAGTGCAAAACGAAACTAGTAATCAGGCGATAGGTGCTGATTTTCCCCCTAACATTCCTTCCCAAAATAATCCCGTCGTAGGAAATGGAGAAACGTCTCGGTGCGCTCAGGAAAAAACGGAAGTATCTACTTCGGGTACTCGCGAAACGGATGTACGGCAAATGGGAACGTCATATGATTCAAGCCGTGTGAGTCGTTCACGGGAGCGAGTTAGCTTTAAGTCGAATCAAAACAATGGGCGCGCGTCGTCCGCTAGTGAATATTCCCTGAGGAATAGAATTTCACGACCGAATTATAAAATTTAGAATTGTTTACTTTTAGTTCTTTGTGTATTTTAATATATGATGTGTAAATAGGTTCTGTATATAGGTAATTTTAGATATTTTGAGTAACTTTCGGTCCGAAATAGGGGAACTTAGAAAATATTCGAGCCAAAAGTGGGTTTGTTTTGTTTCTGTTGCGCACCTGTTTACAATGGATTTTAGCCTTCCACAAATTTACTCTCAAAAGTTTTGGTAATATCACAGTATATTGCTACCAGGTGAATGATCCGTCCCTTATTTGTATGCATTTCTGGGATTTTTAACGAATTTTTCCACGAATTCTGAGGTCTTTGAAAATTTTATGGTTGTGAAACTTTGGGAAAATAAAGGTGATAGCAGTATATATATTACTCGGAATCTCTAAAGGCATCTCTCTTATATATATTAGGGTTTTAAATGTAGATAGTTCATTCTTTTATTGAATTTTTAGCATTTTATATAACTTTGCAATTTTTAATGTATATTTGAAAACTATCTGAATATTTTATTTTGATAATTTTTTTGGGGTAGAAACTATCTAATGCCAGGTATACACACCTCACGTATATACCTATCGGGTTTATATGCATTTTATATATATTTTTTTCTGTTTGTCTTTTTTTTTTATATAGCCATCTACCCACCCCTTTTTTTTATTTTATTTGGGTATGTTAGGAAAATTCGTTTCCCTTGTCAAAATGATTGGCAAGGTTTCTTGTGAAGTAAATATTACTTCACTGTGTTTATTTTTGGTGAAATTTTCTGGACTTCTAAAATATTTGTTTATGCAATGGTTATTGCTTATCTGTGGCAGTACAGAGGTGCAAATATCAATCGATTTTGCACCTCGAAGAAACTGTTATGTAATTGTAATGTGATGATGTGTTGTATATATTTATTCCCACTACATACAGTCAAATGTAAATGTCATATTTATATATATACCTTTTGTTTATGTAACGCAAGATGTTTTTTATGTTCATTTCTATTTACTTTTTTTTACATGTGTACAAAATATTATTTTTACTTATGTGTGTGCATATCTGTGATACCTTCGGCTGACATGGTATATCTATTATGATTTTTCAGAATTTTATTAGTTTAGGCCCTTTTGGCTTGCTTATGCTTCTAGAATTCAAAAATTTTAGAAATTTTTAAATTTTATACAACATTTCCTTGCATTCAGTTTTTACAAAGGTGGTTTCATATGTCCAGAGAGAGTAGCATATAGGGAAATTGCAGCTTGATAATGTTCCAGAGGTTATGGGCAACTACGGAGATTATTGGGAACTCAAGAGTTTGATAGGTTAGGCCGAATAGAAGTAGTGAGTCGGAATCCTTTGGTAATAGAGATAACTTAATTCCTATTTTAAGTTTTACTTTCATGTGTTATATCCAAGCTCCAGCATTGCATTCCGGAGTGCATAGTTGGTGTGGTGAGTTAGTAGGATGAAGTGATCAACTTTTCGGGTCGTTGTTTGATCCGCTCTAGTGGATATTCTTTACTCTTCTGATTAACCGGGGTACAACAGTAATTCAGCATTTCACCTTGCCATTAATTTTGGATTTACCTGTAATTTATTTTTGGTTAGGACTTTCTTCCACTGCCCTTCTGGGGTCTTCAAATTAAAAAAAATAAAATTCTTGTTTTCTTTTGGCCAAAACGAATAATGTTTATTTTTTTTTCAACGTGGGGGAGTTTCTTGTTGAGGCCTGTATACCATTTGTCTTTCATTAAAATTAAATTTTTCCAAATTAGAATTACCTCTCTATTTTTTCTAAATTAAAACATATACCCCCACATTATTTTTTTCTTCTCTTTTCCATGTATTTGCCCATCTTCTGTTTTCGACTCTGTGGATAATAAAAACATCCCCCGTAGTGTTCCCACACTTAAAAGTAAAAATGAGGACGAACCCCTGTCCCAATAAATAAATAAATAAATGCATGATGCTTGCAAGTGACGTTGTAAAAAAGCAACTAATGTCCACCTCAGACAAGACCACCCATATGCCAGCTGCAAAACCTGCCTTGTTAAAAAATTTATTAGGGCAATTTTACTGCCTGAAAAAATGTTAACAATACCGTTTTTAAGAAAGAGAGCAGCAAACGTTAAAATACCCCTGAATATATGTTTTACTTTGAATAAGGACCACCACGGTAGTGAAAGTTTTATTACCGTCGTAAAAAACGAAAGCTAAAATGTTTCTCTCCCCCTTTTTTCCATGGGAACCGTAAGCTGAAGAGTCCTGACACCTGGCCCCGTCAGGATGGGGATTTGTGTCACGTGGGTAGTGTTGCCCTGTTATGTCCTTATTTGGTAATAGGAAAGAGTGAAGTTAACTTTGAGCCAATGATAGCCCATCCCGGTATACACGAGGTGAAGCGGAAACCCTTGCTGCTAGTAAGGAAACTCCGGAGTTAAGTTTATTCCAGTGAATTGGGATAATTTTTAGTATTAGGAGAGTCCGGTCTACAGTCAAGATGTAGAGTTTTGTGGCTGCTGAGTGCCCCCCCCCCTTTTTTTCTAGGAAGAGGGGGAGAGGTATAGAATTTATGTCGTAAGAAACCTTCTTTTGGAGACTTGCTCTTTCAGTCTGAGTAGAGTCAAGACCTCGCCTGTCCCTTTTCCCAACTTCTGTGCTCTAGTAATATTTGTTCAGATACAGAGATATTTATCGGAGTCGGAATTGCCTGGAGTACCCCTAGTTAAAAAAAAAGGGTATGGACGCACCTGTGGACTTGTGTTTACCGAAAAAAGTTTGAGAAGCGAGGGCCGAAGTGAAAATAACTTTGAAAAACTACCCCCGTTGTCTAGATAGAACAGTCATGTCCTCCCTTCCGGCAAGAAGGACTTTTGAGTAATGGCGAGAAAATAGCAGTTTGGTTAGAAACCTTCTCTGATTCCAGTTTCATAGTTTACAAAAGTTGGAGTCGTTTTAGAAATGCAAGAGTATCTTGATCAAGAAACCTAGAAGTGTTCATGTCCTCCCTTCCGGCAAGAAGGACTTTTGAGTAATGGCGAGAAAATAGCAGTCTGGCTAGAAACCTTCGCTGATTCTAACTTCATAGTTTACAAAAGTTGGAGTCGTTTTAGAAATGCAAGAGTATCTTGAACAAGAAACCTAGAAGTGTTCATGCCCTCCCTTCCGGCAAGAAGGACTTTTGAGTAATGGCGAGAAAATAGCAGTCTGGCTAGAAACCTTCGCTGATTCTAACTTCATAGTTTACAAAAGTTGGAGTCGTTTTCGAAATGCAAGAGTATCCTGAACAAGAAACCTAGAAGTGTGGTGAACTTCTCAGATCATCCAATTTAGTGATGGTGGAATCCCTGAGGAGCGGTAGAATAAAGTGGAAATCTTCAATGATTTCGTGCAGAAAAATGTAGTACTGACTGATCTGCAAGTAGTCCTACTAATCAGATTAATAGTTTAACTTCATACGGGCTATACTCTGTTCCAAAAGAACAAGCGAAGCTAAAATAGTAGTAATCCCATGTCACCCAATGGTAAGCACACCTTATTGTTATTCTTGATCTGTGAAATTACGTGTATTTTTTATATAACTTAATAGTTTACTATGAGTCAAAAAAAAAAAAAAAGGGATATTGATTGGGTTTATTTCTTATTTGAATGATAATGTTGGTCTGTAAAACTATAATTCCTTTTTATATATGTAAATAATTTACTACAAATCAAAAAAAAAAAAAAATGGAGGAGATGTCATTTATTGCTTTCATTATATATGTAATAAACTAAATGTGTAAATGGAATGTGTATGTATATTTATTGAAGTTCCGCTCTAATTTTTCTTCATTCAAATAATAAGGAAGTTTGATTAACTTTGAATCAGATGAAGAAATTTTGCTTATTTTGTTTAGTAATTAGAATTTATCTAGATATAATTTCAACTTATCCTAAGATTAAAAACGAAGTAAATGTTCATTCCAATAATATACTTGAAGTTTAATACTTAAATGAAATATCTTCTTAATCTTCTTTGAAATTTTTAATGACTATAGATGGGCTTACTTTATGCTCACTTTATAAAATTCTTTTCTTGATTATAATTTAAAATGGAAAATATTTAATTGATTTTCCTCAGGAATTGGTAGTTATAATATTAACACCTAGGAATTTTATGAATTGGTAATTCACAACGCAATAAAAAGGATTATGAATGTACTGTTACTATTATATCAGGGTCATATACCATTACTTGTGTTGTAGGATGATTGTTCTAGTACTGATATTTTTGTTTATTAAAAAAAAAAAAAAAAAAAAAAAAAAAAAAAAAAAAATTGTCTTTCTTAGCTCTCTGAAAAACTGAGAGATTCCAGCCTTTCTTACTCTCTATCTAAAAGTTAATTGATCTGTATTTGTAATTCTTTCTCAAGCATTGATATGTATTTTTCATCCTACAAAACAGTAATGGTAAGGTTGGGATCATTGCTGCAAGCTTACAGTGAGTTAGAGATCTGAATTGGTTGGGAATTTTGTTGCATCTTTGTTAAGTTGTCTCTTAGATATTTTAATTATGCAAAAATAGGGATATATTCATTAATTAATAAATTAGCTAATTTGGTCGTGTAACTTTAAGTTACTTCTTTGATTCTTCTTTTCCCTTTTTCAAAATGATTTATGGGGTTTAATTTGAATTTAATTATTTTATAGCAACAAAATTCAGGTAGGTGGAAACTTAATTCAGATCTCAATTAATTTAGTATTCAAGTTAAAGGAATGATCTACTTACTGAACCCATAATATATGAAGATGACCATCATTCAATAGATACTTATGCTAATTATTCAGAAGTGAATCTATGAATGAAATTTCAAAGTATAATTACTAAAAGTTGTAGCAAAAGTTCCAACAATAGAATGGTGCCATGACGTTGAGCCTGTATATTGCTCAGTAAATTTTGAAATTGAAGTTTACATGAAATTTTTGTTTTAAGTATACATTTTGTGTGATATTTTAATATAGTAGGGATATGCATTATCATTTAAAATTGTATGTTTATTTTATTTTTGTGTAGTAGGGCTCTAAATGTAAGCGAAGCATTTTGAAATTATTTAAAATTGAGAAGGAACTATGCCTAATAGAATAAGTGATGTAAATGATGTTTGCACCTGCTGGTCTTCTTCAAAAAAAACTAATTAATCACTAAATTATTCAGGGCATGTATTTTTTTTATGTTTACTTATTTTATTTTTTTTTCTCTTTTTTCTTCCTTGTTCTCACCCATTTTTTTTTTTTTAATTGAAGTGTAATTTGCCTAAGAATGGACGACAACCAACATTTCAAGGATTTAACTCTAATCCATAAAAAGAGTGCTCTAATCGAAAATGTTAGTGTTATTCCTCCATTTAGCGGGGAAGGGAACTCATGCCCATTTACTGAATTTTTGGAAAAGTATGAGCAGTTAGCAGATTTCTTTGGGTGGTCTGAGGAGGAAAAGAAGTTTACATTATTGAGCCGTTTAAATGGCAGCGCTGCTAGATTGTACAAATTGCACCGAACTAAACAAACCGAGGATATTATCAAAATCTTTAAAGAAAGATATACCCACGAACTGACCCCGGATGTAGCCTTGACCCGTTTTCTAAACTTTAAACAAACCCCCCAGATGCCTGTCCAGGAATTCTACGATAAAGCTTATGACCTTTCACTTAAGGCATTAGTAGTAGAGGGCCTTGAACAAGAAGTAGTGAATAAGAGTAGAACTGCTCTTTTGCATTCCATGCTCTTAAGCAATTTAGCACCCGAAATCAGAAAAGGTGTAATCACAAAATGCCCGAAAACGCCAGAGGAAATTTTGGATTTTGCCCTCCTCGAAGAGAAGGCGTGCAAAAGTGTCAACCCTTTTTACAACGTGCAGGTTGAAAATGTCAATCCTTTTTATCCCCAGAATAGCCAACAGAATGTGTCATGTGCAGCCATCCAACCAAGCCCCTCTAATCAGTCCCAGCAGGAAGTAATTAAATTACGAGAACAAGTAGAGGCGCTCACCGTTAAATTGGACCAGTTATTGGAGAATAGCAACCAGCAGAGAAATTTTAACACTGCTGAAAGAAATCGGTATAGAGATTTTTCCTGTTATATTTGTTCCCAGACCGACCATTTTGCTCGAAATTGCCCACAAAACTCTAATAACAGTAGAGGTAATTTTCAAAATTTTAGAGGCAGAGGGAGAGGAAATAACTCCCATTTTCATAACAATCGCAGGGGAGGTTACACAAATCAGAGAGGTAGATGGGATCAGAGAAGTGGGAGGAGAGGAAATGATGAGAGAAATGAAAGCGAAACTAGTGAAAACCCGAACAACAATGTAAATAATCAACCTGAGTCTTTAAACTCTACGAGGCCGGGTCAGAGATAGTCGGACCGACCCAGGAAAGGCCAAACGACTTCCATCCTGTATACACTATGTTTGTGCAGAAATCATGTGGGCTCCCAATAAAAAATATTTGTATTAACGACACTGAAATTCCTATATTATGTGATACTGGTAGTGCCATTAATTTAATAAGTAATAGTATTCTTCATTTGGGCCAAAATTTTAAAACTGAAGATTGTTGCACTCCCATAGTTACTGTAACAGGGCAAAAGATTTATCTTAATAATAAAATAAACTTAAAATTTAAATTTTTGGGAATGTTTTGTGAAGCAGATTTTTATATTGTACCAAGTAAATTGGCCAATGAGTTTGAAGCAATTCTTGGTATGCCTTTTCTAAACAAATACAATATTTTGTTAAATTGTTCTGATAATTCAATATCATTTAGCCCACCTGAGCAAACTTTAGTCAAAACACCTATAGAAAGCAAAACTCAAATCAAAGACTCAATCATGAATGGAGACAAAATTGTAAGGAATCCAGATACTGTAAATAATGTCCAGCAGGACTGTTACACGAAAAGCAGTGTATATAGTTTTGTAAATAATCATAAGTGTAATAATAATTGTAACAGTATGTGTAATTGTGCTCAAATAAGTATTGAAATGCCAAAATCAAATGTACATGAAAATTCTCACACTAAGAATGATGGAAAATGTAAAAAAGAAAGTAGTACTGAAGAGGCAGTTCAGGGTCTTAGTTTTAGCAGTAACAATGAAATTGTTCAAATTAAGGTTAGAAGTAATGAGCAGAAATTGAGTGATAAAATTGCGGAAAATGTAGAGACCCCTGATTTAGGAAAATTTGAGGAAAATAAGAATAAGGTGTCACAAAATAATCATGTCTTCCATCTCAGGCAAAGTGAGGAGAATTTAAATACTGAGCATGAGGTAAATGGGGAAATTCAAGCTAATTTAGTGGATAATGTAGATAAAAACAATGATATAGATAAAACTATTGTAGGAATTGCTGTTTTAAGCCATAAGCTTGTAATCCCACCAATGACAAAAATGTTGGCAGATGTTAAAAGTACTAAAAAACTGAGTATTTTAGAAAACGAACCATTAATATTGGAACCCCTAGCTAGAAATTTAAACCGGGGACTTTTGATTGCCAGAACTATATGCACGCAGCAACATGGATTATTTGTATCATTTGCAAACTTTTCGGATAATGATATTAACTTAAATAAAGGAACTTCCATAGCTAAAATCTTAAAATGTATAGATAGCACCAATTTAACTAACCTAATTATTAATAATGATAATTCAACTACTAATTGTAATTGTACTTCTGAGAATTCTAATTTAGATTCTCATAATCCTAAATTAACTCCAAATGACTCTAATTTAATTTCATGTGAATGTAATTTAGTTTGCAATATCAATAGGGAGAACCAAATTCCTGACTTTGATCATGCTGATCTGGAATGGAGCTCTGAAATTAACCTAGACCATCTTGACGCCCCCCTTAAAGCTAAAATGCAAGGTATTTTAAATAAAAACAAAGATGTGTTTGCAGCCTCAGTACTAGACCTACCTGGTTGTGACACAATACCCCATACTGTTAATTTAACTTCTGATAAACCTGTTCGCTGTAAAGCTTATAGAGTACCATACAGATTAAGAAAAGAAATGGAAGAGCAGCTTAATATTTTACTTGAAGCAAACATTTTAACACCGTCCATGTCTGAATATGCATCCCCTGTTATTCTGGTTGAAAAAGCAGATAAATCTTATCGATTGGCAGTAGATTACAGAAAACTTAATAAAAATTTAGTTAAAGATGCTTTCCCCATACCCAATATTACAGAATCTGTCGACTCTCTAGCAGGATCCAAATACTTTTCAACCCTAGACTTAACTAGTGGCTTTTTTCAACAAGTTATTAGACAAGAGGACAGACATAAAACTGCCATTATTACACATAAAGGATTATTTGAATGGACACGTAACTGTTTTGGGCTAGCGAATTCGGGCAATAGCTTTCAAAGATTAATGAATGCCATTTTGGGAGACTTAACAGATCTTGGTATTTTAACTTATATTGATGATGTAGTAATTTCATCTTCTGACATAGAATCCCACCTAGATAAACTAAATTTAATATTCGAACGTCTCCGTCAACATAAATTAAAACTTAAATCCAGTAAATGCACCTTTTTAACTGACAAAATTCAATATCTTGGCTTCGAAATTCATAGTGGGCAAGTATCCCCCATTAATAAAAACATTGAAGTTATCGAAAAATTGCAACCGCCTACCACCCGTAAAGGTGTCAGATCATTCATTGGTACCCTCTCATTTTACAGGCGTTTTATACCTGACTTTACAAAAAGAGCATTAAATTTAATTGATTTAACAAAGGAAACTGGGCACTTTGCCTGGACGCAGGAAGCCCAGGAAGAATTTGAGGATTTAAAGAAAGCATTAATTTCTAAACCATGCCTAGCTTTACCTGACTTTAGTAAAGAATTTTATGTTCATACCGATGCGAGTGGTGAAGCGTTGGGTGCTGTTTTGTCACAACTAGATGAGGAAAATAAAATTCACCCTGTAGCGTTTGCTAGCAGACGACTCAAAGATGCAGAGACAAGATACTCTGCTACTGAAAGAGAACTTCTTGCTCTGGTGTGGGCAACGAATCATTTTAAATGTTACCTAGCTAACACCCATTTTCACATATTTACAGACCATGCCCCCCTTACATTTATGTTAAAAATTCATGATCCTACATCACGTATGGCAAAATGGATTTGTACTTTATCTGATTTTGACTTTACAATTAAATATATAAAAGGTAAATGTAATAGTGTAGCAGACTTTCTCTCTAGATTTGCTAAAATTAATGAGACACCAGAAATTAGCAATAGTAATTTTTGTGTACAAGTAGAAAAAGAAACTACTTTTGTACCACATTCAAATTTAATTGATAAAATTAGTGAGTTACAAAAAATCGATAAAAAGTGCTGTGAAATAGCCCGAAAGTTAGACAAAAATTTAGAAATCGCACCTAAGTATATGAAATTTTTTTAGAGATGATATTCTTGTATGTGAGGACACGAGAGATTCCAATATAATAAATAATCCAATTAAATTAGTAGTGCCTAGGGATATGATTGAGCAAGTGTTCGCTCTAACACACGATTCTCTAGTGGCTTGTCATCAAGGTTTTAAGAAAACAATTGACCGCATCCGGGAGCACTTTTACTGGCCTGGAATGTCGGCTGATATCAGGCACCTAGTAGAGTCGTGTATTAGCTGCCAACAAAAGAGAGCACATAAACCTAATCAGCATGCACCCCTTCAGAGGATGCCAACACCCCAATTCCCTATGAATAAGGTACATTTGGATTTAATAGGCCCCCTACCAGTTACTTTTTCAGGTAACACTTTTATTGTCACGTATATCGACTCTTTTACTAAATGGCCAGAAGCTTATGCAGTTAGTTCAACCACGTCAGACGTTATCGCGGATACGCTGGCTGATTTCATTTCGCGTTATGGCGCGCCTGCGGTGATAACAACAGACAATGGGAGAAATCTGATATCCGAAGCTATCAAACATGTCTACAAAATATTCGGAATTAAACATATCACTACGTCTGCCTTTCATCCGGCGTCCAATGGACAGATCGAGCGACAAAATTTGACGTTAAAAAACGCCCTTAGTCATATAGTTAATGAGAACCAATCAGACTGGGATACTAAACTTAAATTTGCCCTGTTAGCGATGCGCTCAGCTGTGCATTCCACTACAAAATTAACACCCGCTGCAATTTTATATGGTAGAAATTTAAATTTACCGCATACCCTATTTTCGCAGTCACCTAGGTTTAGCTATAATGACGCCCCATCTTTCTGTGAACTGTTGATTCCAGCTCTCCAAAAAGTATACGCTGAAGTGTATGATAATTTGGTTAAAGTATCAGAAAGCCAAGAGAAGTACAGAGAAAAGACAGCGGTCGTTAAAATTTTAAAAGTAGGTGATAGAGTATGGCTATTTAATCCATCTATTGCTACAGGTACTACGAGAAAATTGTCAAAATTAAACAACGGACCTTTTACAATCATTGAAAAACTGAGTGATGTCAATTTTAAAATTGCATTAATTGCTAATCCCTCTAAAATTCAGGTTGTACATGTGGATCGCCTCACGTTGTTCAAAGATAGATGCATTGTAAACGCACATAAACAGGATGGAATGTCTCGTTTGGACCAAAACAAAACTCACGACCGGATGTCAACAAATGAATCGAATCCTCAATTCGATTTTCCTAAGCGACGGACGCGAAATCGGTTTTTAAATTGGTTTCCTCCACCCCTTTCTCAGACAGCAACCGACCAACCTAAAACTCAGGGTCACCAGAGTAGCAACAGACTTCAAGGGATTAACGATACTGAAAACGAAACTGCAGTGCAAAACGAAACTAGTAATCAGGCGATAGGTGCTGATTTTCCCCCTAACATTCCTTCCCAAAATAATCCCGTCGTAGGAAATGGAGAAACGTCTCGGTGCGCTCAGGAAAAAACGGAAGTATCTACTTCGGGTACTCGCGAAACGGATGTACGGCAAATGGGAACGTCATATGATTCAAGCCGTGTGAGTCGTTCACGGGAGCGAGTTAGCTTTAAGTCGAATCAAAACAATGGGCGCGCGTCGTCCGCTAGTGAATATTCCCTGAGGAATAGAATTTCACGACCGAATTATAAAATTTAGAATTGTTTACTTTTAGTTCTTTGTGTATTTTAATATATGATGTGTAAATAGGTTCTGTATATAGGTAATTTTAGATATTTTGAGTAACTTTCGGTCCGAAATAGGGGAACTTAGAAAATATTCGAGCCAAAAGTGGGTTTGTTTTGTTTCTGTTGCGCACCTGTTTACAATGGATTTTAGCCTTCCACAAATTTACTCTCAAAAGTTTTGGTAATATCACAGTATATTGCTACCAGGTGAATGATCCGTCCCTTATTTGTATGCATTTCTGGGATTTTTAACGAATTTTTCCACGAATTCTGAGGTCTTTGAAAATTTTATGGTTGTGAAACTTTGGGAAAATAAAGGTGATAGCAGTATATATATTACTCGGAATCTCTAAAGGCATCTCTCTTATATATATTAGGGTTTTAAATGTAGATAGTTCATTCTTTTATTGAATTTTTAGCATTTTATATAACTTTGCAATTTTTAATGTATATTTGAAAACTATCTGAATATTTTATTTTGATAATTTTTTTGGGGTAGAAACTATCTAATGCCAGGTATACACACCTCACGTATATACCTATCGGGTTTATATGCATTTTATATATATTTTTTTCTGTTTGTCTTTTTTTTTATATAGCCATCTACCCACCCCTTTTTTTTATTTTATTTGGGTATGTTAGGAAAATTCGTTTCCCTTGTCAAAATGATTGGCAAGGTTTCTTGTGAAGTAAATATTACTTCACTGTGTTTATTTTTGGTGAAATTTTCTGGACTTCTAAAATATTTGTTTATGCAATGGTTATTGCTTATCTGTGGCAGTACAGAGGTGCAAATATCAATCGATTTTGCACCTCGAAGAAACTGTTATGTAATTGTAATGTGATGATGTGTTGTATATATTTATTCCCACTACATACAGTCAAATGTAAATGTCATATTTATATATATACCTTTTGTTTATGTAACGCAAGATGTTTTTTATGTTCATTTCTATTTACTTTTTTTTACATGTGTACAAAATATTATTTTTACTTATGTGTGTGCATATCTGTGATACCTTCGGCTGACATGGTATATCTATTATGATTTTTCAGAATTTTATTAGTTTAGGCCCTTTTGGCTTGCTTATGCTTCTAGAATTCAAAAATTTTAGAAATTTTTAAATTTTATACAACATTTCCTTGCATTCAGTTTTTACAAAGGTGGTTTCATATGTCCAGAGAGAGTAGCATATAGGGAAATTGCAGCTTGATAATGTTCCAGAGGTTATGGGCAACTACGGAGATTATTGGGAACTCAAGAGTTTGATAGGTTAGGCCGAATAGAAGTAGTGAGTCGGAATCCTTTGGTAATAGAGATAACTTAATTCCTATTTTAAGTTTTACTTTCATGTGTTATATCCAAGCTCCAGCATTGCATTCCGGAGTGCATAGTTGGTGTGGTGAGTTAGTAGGATGAAGTGATCAACTTTTCGGGTCGTTGTTTGATCTGCTCTAGTGGATATTCTTTACTCTTCTGATTAACCGGGGTACAACAGTAATTCAGCATTTCACCTTGCCATTAATTTTGGATTTACCTGTAATTTATTTTTGGTTAGGACTTTCTTCCACTGCCCTTCTGGGGTCTTCAAATTAAAAAAAATAAAATTCTTGTTTTCTTTTGGCCAAAACGAATAATGTTTATTTTTTTTTCAACGTGGGGGAGTTTCTTGTTGAGGCCTGTATACCATTTGTCTTTCATTAAAATTAAATTTTTCCAAATTAGAATTACCTCTCTATTTTTTCTAAATTAAAACATATACCCCCACATTATTTTTTTCTTCTCTTTTCCATGTATTTGCCCATCTTCTGTTTTCGACTCTGTGGATAATAAAAACATCCCCCGTAGTGTTCCCACACTTAAAAGTAAAAATGAGGACGAACCCCTGTCCCAATAAATAAATAAATAAATGCATGATGCTTGCAAGTGACGTTGTAAAAAAGCAACTAATGTCCACCTCAGACAAGACCACCCATATGCCAGCTGCAAAACCTGCCTTGTTAAAAAATTTATTAGGGCAATTTTACTGCCTGAAAAAATGTTAACAATACCGTTTTTAAGAAAGAGAGCAGCAAACGTTAAAATACCCCTGAATATATGTTTTACTTTGAATAAGGACCACCACGGTAGTGAAAGTTTTATTACCGTCGTAAAAAACGAAAGCTAAAATGTTTCTCTCCCCCTTTTTTCCATGGGAACCGTAAGCTGAAGAGTCCTGACACCTGGCCCCGTCAGGATGGGGATTTGTGTCACGTGGGTAGTGTTGCCCTGTTATGTCCTTATTTGGTAATAGGAAAGAGTGAAGTTAACTTTGAGCCAATGATAGCCCATCCCGGTATACACGAGGTGAAGCGGAAACCCTTGCTGCTAGTAAGGAAACTCCGGAGTTAAGTTTATTCCAGTGAATTGGGATAATTTTTAGTATTAGGAGAGTCCGGTCTACAGTCAAGATGTAGAGTTTTGTGGCTGCTGAGTGCCCCCCCCCCTTTTTTTCTAGGAAGAGGGGGAGAGGTATAGAATTTATGTCGTAAGAAACCTTCTTTTGGAGACTTGCTCTTTCAGTCTGAGTAGAGTCAAGACCTCGCCTGTCCCTTTTCCCAACTTCTGTGCTCTAGTAATATTTGTTCAGATACAGAGATATTTATCGGAGTCGGAATTGCCTGGAGTACCCCTAGTTAAAAAAAAAGGGTATGGTCGCACCTGTGGACTTGTGTTTACCGAAAAAAGTTTGAGAAGCGAGGGCCGAAGTGAAAATAACTTTGAAAAACTACCCCCGTTGTCTAGATAGAACAGTCATGTCCTCCCTTCCGGCAAGAAGGACTTTTGAGTAATGGCGAGAAAATAGCAGTTTGGTTAGAAACCTTCTCTGATTCCAGTTTCATAGTTTACAAAAGTTGGAGTCGTTTTAGAAATGCAAGAGTATCTTGATCAAGAAACCTAGAAGTGTTCATGTCCTCCCTTCCGGCAAGAAGGACTTTTGAGTAATGGCGAGAAAATAGCAGTCTGGCTAGAAACCTTCGCTGATTCTAACTTCATAGTTTACAAAAGTTGGAGTCGTTTTAGAAATGCAAGAGTATCTTGAACAAGAAACCTAGAAGTGTTCATGTCCTCCCTTCCGGCAAGAAGGACTTTTGAGTAATGGCGAGAAAATAGCAGTCTGGCTAGAAACCTTCGCTGATTCTAACTTCATAGTTTACAAAAGTTGGAGTCGTTTTCGAAATGCAAGAGTATCTTGAACAAGAAACCTAGAAGTGTGGAGAACTTCTCAGATCATCCAATTTAGTGATGGTGGAATCCCTGAGGAGCGGTAGATTAAAGTGGAAATCTTCAATGATTTCGTGCAGAAAAATGTAGTACTGACTGATCTGCAAGTAGTCCTACTAATCAGATTAATAGTTTAACTTCATACGGGCTATACTCTGTTCCAAAAGAACAAGCGAAGCTAAAATAGTAGTAATCCCATGTCACCCAATGGTAAGCACACCTTATTGTTATTCTTGATCTGTGAAATTACGTGTATTTTTTATATAACTTAATAGTTTACTATGAGTCAAAAAAAAAAAAAAAGGGATATTGATTGGGTTTATTTCTTATTTGAATGATAATGTTGGTCTGTAAAACTATAATTCCTTTTTATATATGTAAATAATTTACTACAAATCAAAAAAAAAAAAAAATGGAGGAGATGTCATTTATTGCTTTCATTATATATGTAATAAACTAAATGTGTAAATGGAATGTGTATGTATATTTATTGAAGTTCCGCTCTAATTTTTCTTCATTCAAATAATAAGGAAGTTTGATTAACTTTGAATCAGATGAAGAAATTTTGCTTATTTTGTTTAGTAATTAGAATTTATCTAGATATAATTTCAACTTATCCTAAGATTAAAAACGAAGTAAATGTTCATTCCAATAATATACTTGAAGTTTAATACTTAAATGAAATATCTTCTTAATCTTCTTTGAAATTTTTAATGACTATAGATGGGCTTACTTTATGCTCACTTTATAAAATTCTTTTCTTGATTATAATTTAAAATGGAAAATATTTAATTGATTTTCCTCAGGAATTGGTAGTTATAATATTAACACCTAGGAATTTTATGAATTGGTAATTCACAACGCAATAAAAAGGATTATGAATGTACTGTTACTATTATATCAGGGTCATATACCATTACTTGTGTTGTAGGATGATTGTTCTAGTACTGATATTTTTGTTTATTAAAAAAAAAAAAAAAAAAAAAAAAAAAAAAAAAAAAATTGTCTTTTTTAGCTCTCTGAAAAACTGAGAGATTCCAGCCTTTCTTACTCTCTATCTAAAAGTTAATTGATCTGTATTTGTAATTCTTTCTCAAGCATTGATATGTATTTTTCATCCTACAAAACAGTAATGGTAAGGTTGGGATCATTGCTGCAAGCTTACAGTGAGTTAGAGATCTGAATTGGTTGGGAATTTTGTTGCATCTTTGTTAAGTTGTCTCTTAGATATTTTAATTATGCAAAAATAGGGATATATTCATTAATTAATAAATTAGCTAATTTGGTCGTGTAACTTTAAGTTACTTCTTTGATTCTTCTTTTCCCTTTTTCAAAATGATTTATGGGGTTTAATTTGAATTTAATTATTTTATAGCAACAAAATTCAGGTAGGTGGAAACTTAATTCAGATCTCAATTAATTTAGTATTCAAGTTGAAGGAATGATCTACTTACTGAACCCATAATATATGAAGATGACCATCATTCAATAGATACTTATGCTAATTATTCAGAAGTGAATCTATGAATGAAATTTCAAAGTATAATTACTAAAAGTTGTAGCAAAAGTCCCAACATAAAAGCCAGATGTTTCCATAGCAACAAAATCGAATTGACAATGCTCAACTGGACTTTGAACTTGAAACAATTTTAATGAATTTAAATTTGAATTTCATTTTAAACCTCAAATTTTGATGGTTAAATTTGAATATAAATACATATAAATATCAATATAACGAAATTATACTTAAAACAAACTAAAACTGGTAAAACAGAAAATATTTAATTTATCTAAACACGTTAAACATGAAACTTTTTTCTTTAAAATGCATTTGACATAAAATAAACAATTTTTGAATTTGCTTTTCATCACCAACCGATGATAAATCGCCAAAAAACGAAATTTTCATTATTTTTTTACGGACATGGTAACGGAGGTTCCGCCGATTTTTTTTTTAACTTATATATCTTAATGAGAAAAACATTCTGTAATTTTTTCAGATTTTTCGGAGTATGCCCGTATGGAGACCTTCCTTGTCAGTGTGACTTAAGAGTTGTTGGTAGCCCATACTCAATATGGCGAGGAGTGCAAAGGGGGTTAATATAATCAGCTCAAAAAATCGCAACGACGCGACGGCTATACTGAGTTAATGTTTCATGCCAAAGTTTTATGTATCATTTTACAGTTTCACATCGTGATTGATAAAATGAACTTTTTAAAATTTGCCTAATTACAAATGCTTGAGACGTTCAAAAATACATTTTTACTAATGTAATTTCGTATGCCGTACAATTTTGTATTAGAAAATTAAGATTATTAATAAGAAGTATGCAATTTCTGCTTACTGTAGAGGATTAAAAACGAATTTTAATCAATAGTTTTTGATTTTTAAGTTCCTATTTTTTTTTTTTTTTTTTTTTTTTTTTTTTTTTTGCACGTTTAAAATGGCTAACGTCTGAATAAATATTTTACAAAATTATAGATGTGAATAAAGTATCTTTTAGCTAAAAATTTTTAATTTTTATGTTGTGAATTTTTTTTTTTTTTTTTACCTGATCAAAATGGCTAACATCCGAACATCGGAGTAATTATTTTTAAAATTCGAATTATTGAACACAAGGGATTATTATTATTATTGCTATCAGTTTTTAATGCAGTAAAATTGATAGAATGCGAAAAAATAAATAAAAAGAGAATTGTTCAATCAAATTGATTGCATTGAGATCACAAGCTATTCACACTAAGTGCACATTACACACTATTAAAAAATTTCTGTAAAAACACAGAAAATAAAAAGAATGATGCCCAGATAAACTGATGGCATTGAGCTCACAGGCTACGCATACTAATTGTACATTACAACCTTATATTTTCAAGGGTCAATTCCGTTCGAAAAAAAAAACAAGAAGGGGAAACAGCTCTCCCCTTTCCCCTTTTAGGTAGCTTTCATTACAAAAAGTAAAAAGCTACCTATTGCAGCTGTCCGGAGGAAAGCACTTCCAGAACATTTTGGTATATTTTCACCGATCATGACCCCTAGACCCCAAAACCATCCTCCGTTCAAATGTTGACATATATATATATATATATATATATATATCTGATTTTTGTCATGCGATAACTAACGTATTTATGAACCGATTTGAGTGAAACTTGGTATGTGTATAGTATATACAAATATCTCGACCGAGTTCGTTGGCCAGCATCATCCGCCATTTTGTTTCAAACTGGCGGCCATTTTAAATTTTTAAAAAATTTAAAAATTTAAAATTTAATGCGAAAAAATTAAAAGTTAAAAAATATTTTTCTTTTACGTGTTAGAACTTAAAACAACAATTCCAGAACACTTTTTAGTTTGTCTATATTTAAAAAAATGATTGAATTATAGCACTTTGAATTTTTCTTATGGCTGACATTTTGAAACGATCTGATTTTTGTCACGTCATAACACGCGTATTTATGAACCGATTTCAATGAAACTTGGTATGTACATAGTACATACAAATGTCTCGACCGAGTTCGTTGCTCAGCATCATCCGCGAGTTTGTTTCAAAATGGCGGCCATTTTAAATTAAAAAAAATTTAAATTTAAAATTAAATCTGAAAAAATTAAAAGTTGAAAAATATTTTTCTTTTACGTGTTAGAACTTAAAACAACGATTCCAGAACACTTTTTATTTTGTCTATATCTTAAAAAATGATTGAGTTATAGCACTTTGAGTTTTTCTTATGGCTGACATTTTGAAACGATCTGATTTTTGTCACGTGGTACCATGCGTATTTATGAATCGATTTGGATGTAACTTGGTGTGTACATAGTATATATTGAGGCCTGAATCGAGTTCGATACTCAGTTCCATCCGCCATTTTATTTCAAAATAGCGGCCATTTAAATTTTTTTTTATAAATTTTAAAATTTAAATTTAGGTACAAGAAAGTAAGAAATTGTAAAATATTTTTATTTTATGCATTTGAACTTGATACAAAGATTCCAGAGCATTTTTTCTTTCGTCTGTATCTTAAAAAATGGCTGAGTTATCGCATGTTTAATTTCTAGTGTTGCTCATATCTTGAAATGATCTGATTTTCGTCACGTGATAACACGCGTATTTATAAACTGATTTGGATATAACTCCGTGTGCGCATAGTACATAGCAATGCCTTGACCACGTTCACTGTCCAACTTCTTCCGTCCTCTTGTTTCAAAATGGAAGCCATTTAAGTTTGTCAAAAATCTTTTAAATGTATAATGATGTACAAACAAAAATTTAGAAATTGAAAAAAAGGTTATTTTTAAAGTATTTATCTTAATAATGAATTCAGGAGTATTTCTTGCTTTGTCTTTAACTTAAAATAATCCTTCCGGCAGTGCCGGGAGGAAGAGGTAGCTTTCATATACTTATATATTTATTTATTTATTGTAAATTAAGTTATATTATTCAAAAATACTAAGCTCAAATTAGTAGAACCTGATTATGAGCTTGGTCGAAATCTTAATTCAGGTGCACATGCACACTCATATTGAAATCGATTAATACATATATGCGATAACTCAGCCATTTTTTAAGATACAGACGAAACAAAAAATGGAATCTTTGTATCAAGGTCAAATGCATAAAAGAAAAATCTTTTTCAATTTCTCACTTTCTTGTACCTAATTTTAAATTTTAAAATTTATAATTTTTTTAAATGGCCGCCATTTTGAAATAAGATGGCCGATGGAACTGAGTATCGAACTCGATTCAGGCCACAGTATATACTATGTACTCACCAAGTTACATCCAAATCGATTCATAAATACGCGTGTTATCACCTGACCAAAATCAGATCGTTTCAAAATGTCAGCCATAAGAAAAATTCAATGTGCTATAACTCAATCATTTTTTAAGATATAGACAAAATAAAAAGTGTTCTGGAATCGTTGTTTTAAGTTCTAACACGTAAAAGAAAAATATTTTTCAACTTTTAATGTTTTCACATTGAATTTTAAATTTTAAATTTTTAAAAAAAATTAAGATGACCGCCATTTTGAAACAAAATGGCGGATGATACTGGCCAACGAACTCGGTTGAGACATTTGTATGTACTATATACATACCAAATTTCATTCAAGTCGGTTCATAAATACGTTAGTTATCGCATGACAAAAATCAGATATATATATATGGTTATATATATATATATATATATATATATGTCAACATTTGAACGGAGGGTGGTTTTGGGGTCTGGGGGTTATGATCGGTGAAAATATACCAAAATTTTCCGGAACTGCTTTCCTCCGGACGGCTGCAATAGGTAGCTTTTTACTTTTTGTAATGAAAGTTACTTAAAACGCCTGAGCAATTTGAATTTCTAACGTGGGTGACATTTAAAAAAAATCAATTTGCCCGCGACAGCACTCGTATATATTAATCGATTTCAATATGAGTGTGCATGTGCACCTGAATTAAGATTTCGACCAAGCTCATAATCAGGTTCCTCTAATTTGAGCTTTGTATTTTTGAATAATATAACTTAATTTAAAATCATTAAACAAATATATAACTATATAAAAGCTACTTCTTCCTCCCGGCATTGCCGGAAGGACTATTTTATATTTAATCCTTGAATCCTCTAAACTAATCAGAGATATGCTTTATCACATAAAAAATCTATATCCAAAATTCAGATCAAATCGGAAAATTCATAATAAAAACCTATTTATATAATTTAAGAGGAGTTATCCCTTCTTTTATACTTAACTATTAAACTTCCAAAACTATTCAGAGATTCGCCTTATCAAAAAGAACCTGGGGGGTGCTTTAGCCCCCGTTCCCCTTCTTATATATATCAAATGAACTCCAAAAACTAATCAGGGAAGCACCTTATCAGGATATACATGTATCCAAAATTTCAAGTGAATCCGATATTTTTATCATGAGTTAATGCGTTACGCACATACGCACATACAGAACGGACGGGCACATAAGCTCAAAGGCTTTGATAGCTTCTGAGCTAAAAAGCGAAACTTTCTATAAATTTTCACGAGTTCTTTTGGTTAATTGCATTCCATCGAGTTTCTCGGCCATCATTTTACAGACATTTCCCTTATCTTACATGTAATTATCTGTATTGATTTCCATGTCCATATTTAAGGGTATTATTATAAGGAACTATTATAAGGGAGCCACACGCGCAGCCATTCCCCCACCTATCAACAGCCAATAAGTTAACTATCTAATCTTCACCTCCATAAAAGCCAAATAGACAGCAGTTACAACTTAAAAAGCTTAACGTTAACAGGTTTCTCAGGTAAGCAGTACAGTAAACAATAGTATTGTTACTAACCCATTTACCTTCCAGGATTCCCTCCAGTAGGACTTGGCTCCCGAAATTTTCAAGTTGACCTAATCGACGCAGGGACTCAAGGGACCCTGTGCGGTCCGAAGAGATTCGGGAGCACCAATAAAGTCCACTGCACCAGAACCGTACAGGTTGACCTCTTAGACGCAGAGACTCAAGGGACTCTGCCCGGTCCGACACCGTTCTGATGGGATAACGCCTCCCAGGCTTTCAAGTTGACCTCATTGATGCAGAGACCCACGGGACCCTGTGCGGTCCGAAGAGCAATGGGAAGAAACCTACTAGCCCACCTAACCCGAACCGCACACGTTGACCTCATCGACGCAGATACTCAACGGACTCTGTGCGGTCCAAAACGTGTTCGGGTTTTTTCTTTTTTTTCTTTTTTTTCCCTTTTTTTTTTCTAGTGACAGTACGCCTCTTTATTAGGTGCATTTGGACTCTGTCCGCACGAGCTACCGGACCCGCTCCAATAAGACAGCCCATGAAGCACTTTTTTTTGGAGGGGGGGGGGTACGGTAGAAAGGTGGGATCTCGTCTCCATCAACAGCGATTCGACTGCCTTGCATTTCGGCCCAAAAATTCTCCCTTCTCTGTCACTACTTAGCATTTCGGCCATTTTAGTTTTGGTTATTTGTTTTTCTGAATCTCCCTCAAAATTGCCCCCCCCCCTGTTGTCTGCTAAGGACATGCCACCGTCTCGGCTCAAAAAATTTTAGCTCCAGCCCCATTTCATCTGCCACGGCAGGTGGGAGTGAAGTGCGGCGCCAAACTCAGTACTTTCACAAAGGCAATAAACTACTAAGTCCAGCAACCGTAAGCCACAATCAGCCGACCTCGGCACTTGTCTGCGTAGATCGCCCCCACTCTGCCGGCTAAAATTCCATCACGTATGCTAATGGCGCCTGGTGCATGTAAAATCCGTCGTGGGTGCAAAGTCCTCCAAGTTACCTGTGAATTATACCTCTGGAGGTGCTTTGCCAGGTGAAGGTCTCGTCATCTGATCAAGGCTCTAAATTACGATACCATCTTGCGAAGCCATTTGCAGTTCAAACAACAGGATGTACCTTTAATTAACAGGCGAAACAAAGTATGCTCAACGACAAGCAAGTACTGCAGAAATGATGGCACGCGAAACAAAGTTTATTGCCGCTCGCGGCAATTAGGCTGTCGTCCGCCCCGATACCAGGTATCTAACCCGTTAAGCTGAGATAACTCGGCAGGTAGGGGCTTGTTCATCGGTTAGAAAGAAAGAAAGGGTATTATTATTATTGTTATTTTAAACTTGTAATTCAAAATTCATACTTATATATTTTTAAATTTTTTAGAAATATTAAAGAAGAAAATTTATTTTAAAAATAGTTTTTTCCTTTGAAAATTTTTTAATAATTTAAAAAATGAAAAATCATCTCTTCGGAGCTAGTAAGGATTTTTATCGACAATCACTTTGCCGTTGATTCCTTCATATGACAGAAACTTGGTAGTATTAAAAGTGAATTGCGTAGTATTATTTCAAAGCTGTTATTTTTATTACAATGCTATTGTTATTATTTCATTGGTAAATGCTTGATAAAAAATATATTAATCTTCTAAAAACATGTTACACAAAATGAATTAAATAATGGAAACGTAAAAAATCACCCTTAACCCCTTCGCGACGGGAAATTCTTAATGTTTTGTCACCGGTTTTTAAAAACAGAAGTTTGTGCCTTATTAAAATGCTCCAATTAAATAAGGCAAATTTTAGAGTAAAATTTAACTGGCGGGGATAATTAATCCTTTTTGCGGCACGTATACTCTTCGCTCGTCCCCAAGGGGTTAAATATAAATTACATTTTTTTTTTTTTGCTTTTATTTCTTATTAAAAAATTCTTTTTAAAACATTAACGGATTAAAAAATAAGTAATGTGCGACAGTTTCAAAATGTTCACTAAAATATTATCGTAAAAAAATTAATTGACTTTAGATAATTGCATTAAGAAAATGGAGGAATTTTTTATTTATTATTTAAACTCGTTAAAAAATTTAAATTTATATGTATAAGAATTTATATGTATCTGTCTAAAATAAAGTAAATAAACCGTTTACGAATTTCCGAAAGCAGATTAAAAATTTCGCCATTGAATCATTAAAAGATATACTTTGTGCTTAAACTCAACTCCTACTATAGCTTAATCAGTACGGTGTTCTTCCAGTGTTCTGGGTCTCTGGTTCACACCCCAGGGAGGCTTGAAACAAATTGTGCGAAAATTAAATGATTCTGTCAAAAAATTCAAGAAGCTTGCTGAAATCTGAGTGATTCGGTAATTTTGAAAAATTAAATTAATTTATTATCATTAAAAATGAATTAATAGAGTCTTGTGTATTTTTATAGGTTTTTTTTGCAGCGTCTATTATACATTAACCAAATAATCTCTGTTATTTAACAAAATATTGTTTTTTCTAATTTTTGTAGGCCCCACCAGTGGCTGAGAGGTTCGAAACTGGTAGACAGTAGCTACTGATTTCAAACCCAATCACAGCCGTCGGCCAAATCATTCGGAGTTTTCCGTAGTTTTCTTTGAACCTTGGATTCCCTTGTGTAAATACATGTTAAGTTCCCACAGAAAGACCTCCATGGAATGCACCCCTCCCTTTAAAGTCCATATCCCTCGTGCTGATAATTGGCCGTCATAAATACAACCAACCAATCAATCTAATCTCTGTAATCTCACATAAAATTTGAGATAATGGGTTAGCGTAAATTCTGTTTAATTTCACCAAAATTTATTTAACAGTATGGACGTGCATAAAAAAATAATTGCGAAATTGAATTCTTGTTGTTGTTACAACTACAAAACCTTATAGAATTTTTTTCTTGGTAATTAATGTACAAATTTAGTTTATTTTCGTATTTTTAAATATTTAGATTTTACAATAATATAATTACATGTCTTTTCTGCAATATCCAATTGGAAATCTAGGACTCTTGGTTAAAGATTCATTAAAGTTTAAAACAAGCAATTTTCAAATATTTATAAAAACTTTTAAAAAATTATTTTTTAATAGATTTTTAATATTTTTAAAGCAAATTAAAGGTATTTGAATAAAAGTGAAATAAAAAGTATGTATTAAGAAATAAGAATGAAGAAATAATTATGTTTATAAGTAATCTCCTAGAGAAATGAAAACATTATAATTACAAAATTTTTATAGTGTAATCAACAAATTTTTTCAACAAATTTTAATCTCTCCAAGAATGCATTAATTAACAGTATACTCTTTTAAATATTTGCATCCCATCCGTAATTTAAAGAAGGAGTATTTATTTAAGCTTTAATTTAGGTACACAAATATTTTTTACTAAATGTGGATTGTGTAGAATATTTTTTTTTCAATATTTTTCAAAATGAATTAAATGAAAATACGTATATCTAATTTAAACTAATAGAAGGATACTTATTCATTTTATTTTAAAAGCAAGTAAATATTTATTTTAACCAGTGATTAATTATGTTTTCCTTTTTTAGAATATATGTTGAAAACATATGTATAAAATTAAATTAATTTCCTTTACATATTTAAGAGATGATTTTCATTTGATAATAGGTTATTTTAAATGAGTGGAATTATTTTCTTCTTTAAAATTTCAGCTTTCAATAAGTTGCTCATCTTTGTTATATAATATTACAAGTCACATATCTTACAAATTACTGCATAATTCGAATTTTTATCTTAACTTAATTTACAGGGTGCTTCATAATCAATTTTCAACTTGTTTTTCCTAGTAGGTTTCGAATTATGATAAAAATAATAAACGGTCAAGTGCGAGTATCACTCGCGCTCAGAGGGTTTTGTACAATAAAACATATGTAATTATTAACAACTTAAGGTGCGACTGGTGTACGAGCCACTTAAAATTCTTAGAATCCTTCATTATTCCCACCAACTATTTTTTATTATGAAACTAACCTTACTTAATTGAAGCTTTTTCGCGATTCAAGTACAAAAGCTTTTCTGTTTTGAAAAAACCGGTGGTTAGAGATTAACATTTAAGTAAATTGCTCATATCGCAAAGGCGTCAACTATATTATTAAAAAAAATCGTTGCTGAAAGAACAATAAGACTTGGTAAAAAGCTATACAAAGTAGGGTTGGAGCTGTATATACTAGAAAAGTATAAATGGATATACCATAAAAGTTCAAAGAAATAGGGAACCTAAATAATATCAAATATTACTATTTTGTATAACTTTTTCTTTATCTTATCGTTATTGATTTTTAAGGAACTTATATCGATACTGAGAATGAAACGTAGTGCATATTTAAACTTCATTTAGCATTTCGTAAAACTAAATTTCGCGTCTTAATAACCTTTTCTTTTTCCAGTGTAGCTTATACAAACAATTGTTCAATGTTTAAACTTGACATTGTGCTAAACGAGCTTGAGTAGAAAGGACTTCGCAAATTAGCAAAGCCACTTTGGTCCGTGGCACGTTTTTCCAGTTAGGTTTTTAATTAACTTTTAAATGCACAGGAATCATAATGAGAGACCCTCAATCCAAGCTAGTCACGAACCCCATAGTGAAAGGTTCGCAGGCATAAGGAATTAAAAAATTAGCCATTTTAATGCCAAACATTTCGCAATGTAGTGGCCGCTATCTCCGAAGTAAGGAACGTTTTGCATTACATAAGGCAAATAATACGTTAAAAAATGCTATTTTAAAAATGGATACTTTTCTTTTTAAAATTTCGTATGCGTACGAACCTGATTTATGTGATTAATTCTAATTAAATTAATATGTTTGCAATAGTATAAAGTTTATTGCTTTTATACTGCTGCTGGGTATTGCATTATACAAACGTATTATTAAAAGGTGCTATCTAGGTTTTAAATGCCGATGGTGTGATGAGTACGCCACGCTCGTCATTATTTGTTTCCAAAATTACATTTACATATTTTTTCGATACTTCTTAAAAGCAGAATTGTACTATGGAATTCTTTTGCATGCACATCTATTTTCAACATATTGTACGAGGGCAATTCGGAAAGTAACCTCCGTTTAATAATAATAATAATAATAATAATAATAAACTAATGAAAGGAAACATGTTTTATTACTTACGTATGACAGACACGTTCTTCAGCTACTTATCAAGATAATTGCCGTATTAATTAAAACAATTATCGTAACGGTAAATCAGCTTTGAAATTCCATCGTCATAGACTTCTGCCGGCCTATTCAACTGCGATTATTTTTAAATTCAACTCGCACCACTCTTTCAATCCAAAGAATTTTAACATATTATTATGCTGATAAATGTACTACCAAAAATGTTTAAAAAAATAGTGGATCAAGTAAAATATTACGAGAGCAAATCGGAAACTAACTCGTTTTCGATTTGTTGTATAAATGAAAAACACGCCTACTTTCAACAAATTTTTTATTTAAATCTCAAAGGTACAACTGTCTTCTATTTTTCAACATAGTCACCATGTACATTCAAGCACTTGTCATACTTGTCTTACCAATCCCTTCTGAATAAAACTCAGCTATCTGCGAATTCAGCCAACTTGTCACAGCGGTTTGAAGATTCACATTGTCAGCTAAGTGCTGTGCTCCAAGCCACTTCTTCATTTCCTTGAACAGATGAAAATCAGAAGGAGCCAAGTCGGGGCTGTAGGGGGGATGATTAAACACGTCCCATTCGAATTGGCGCAAAAGATTTTGTGATCTCTGAGCACTGTGAGGGCGAGCATTATCGTGCAAGGACACAATTCCAGATGTCTGGATGGCTCTTTTCAGTTTCTTCAAAGTGTTACAGTAAACTTTAGAATTTATTGTCTTACCACGTTTCATGAATTCGACCAGCAAGATACCATGAGCATCCCAAAACACGGTTAACATAATCTTCCTTGATGTCAAAGTTTGACGGGCTTTCCTTAGCCGGTTTGGAGAACCGGTATGACCCCATGTCATTGACTGTTGCTTTGTTTCAGCATTTACATACGCAATCCAAGTCTCGTCGCCAGTCACTGTTCTATTCAAAAACTTCTCAACTTCCGTGTTGTACCGGGAAAGAAAGTCTAAGGCAGCGCCCATTCGAATAATTTTGTGGGTCTCCCTGAAAATCTTTGGTACCCATCGAGCACAGAACTTCCGATAGCCTAATTTTTCGGTGACAATTACGTACAGAACAGTCCGAGAAATGTTCAGAAATTCTTGAGAAGAAAAAGTTAAGAATCAGAAGTTCGAGATTGCGAATCGACGGATCTAACGAATTTTGTCTTCAATTTAATCGACGAGATTCTCACTCACTACAGACGGCCTCCCACTCCTTGATTCATCATGGATGCTTATCCTTCCTCCTTTGAAAAACCTGACCCATTGTCGCACTACACCTTCACTCATAATGTTTGGGCCGTATATGGCACACAGTTCACGATGAATGTCCGCTACTGACAGTTTTTTCGCCCAAAGAAATCTTATTACTCCTCGTACCTCGCATTTGGCAGGGTTTTCAATAGCAGCGCACATTTTGTGACATTATAATGAGGAAACGTGCGATAGTTCGACACTCTCCCTAAGACTGCTGAAATTTTACGGAATTACAGATTGCTTGATTTAGCAATGGTTGCCCTCCACTCAGTACTAAAGGTCTACGCACATAGCACTAACTTCTTGCGCTATCTTTGATCTTTCGTGTCGGCGCTTTTGTTCTTTTAGTGCACTGAATCCGAACTTCAAGAGAGAAATCCAGCTCGAAGTCAGTTGACAGTTTTACGACTGTAGATGTGGGGAGATAAAAGTTCCCTTCCTTTGTAAATTTGGGAGGGTCAGCCTTCAAAAATCATTTAAAGAGATTTTACCCTTGTTTCGTTAGGTCAACAACGATTGATTGATTGCTCCTTTAGTGTAATAAAAACTAGTGCTGTTCACTCCGAGCCTAATAGTGCCACGCCTCGACGGAATTATTTTTCGAAATGTCCTTTTATTACAAATTAAAAAAAAATAGTGGTGTGGATAGAATAGAACGAACAGCCTTGTTGAATAGGCCGGCGGCAGAAGTCTGTGACGATGGAATTTCAAAGCTGATTTACAGCTATGATAATTGTTTTAAATAATACTTCGATTATGCTGAAAAGTATCTGAAGAATGTGCCTTTCAAACGTAAGTAATAAAAATGTATCATTTCATTAGTTTTTTTAAAATTCATAAACGGAGGTTTCTTTCCGAATTGCCCTCGTATTTTTTAATTTAACATAATTTGGTTATGTGTAATATGAATTATTCAAACAATAAATAATTCACGAGTTAAAATATGGCTACTTAGTCCATGGAAAAAACGGTGGACTCCGACTGTGGAAATTTTAACGGCTTCGACTCTGACTCTGACTCTGACTCTTGATATTATACTAGCGCTGTTGTTGATTCAAATTATGAGAAAACACAAGAAAAGGAAGGAAAATTGTTTACTATTTCGGTACTAATTCAGTTCTTAGAGTTTTGAAATTAAAAAAGGGAGAGAGAAATATTTTCCTTTTTACTATTTTAAAAATCCCATGCTCTAAAAAAATCAACTATCAAAATCTAAAAAACAAAACAAAACAGAAATTTTCGAATTGAAAAAGGGAAATCTTTTACAATTTCGATGTTACTTCGTGTCACCCTGAGCAGAAAATATTCGATGAAAAGGAATAAAAAAAAGATAAAGAGGAAAATTTTACTAGTTCGAAAATAATTCGGGTTCTAGTTTTTACTTAAAAACGTTTTTCATCTACTGTATACGCCCGCTAGTATATTGGAAATCTTTGAGTTAGGTATCCAAATACCTGACATAATTTAAAAATAACAATAATAATTCTTTTTATCGATTTAAATAATACATATAATTGGCTTAATTTAACTTCAAAATGTCTAAAAAAGTAAGAAAAATCATGCGTTAGGCATAGATTATGAAACACTTTCCAACACTTCTTGAAATCTTTAACAAAACTTTGTTATCCAGAAAAATAAGATATTACTGTCCATAGCCAGATATATATTCCAATACTTTTGAACAGCCCTGTATTTGATCTGTCGGTTGATATACAGACTATATAATGGGAAATTTTAATTTAGCAAGAAATACCTAACTGGTTGAAATTTTCCTTTCAGCAATTTATACTAACAAGGCAGAATCCGTCGAATTTTGACGAAAGAAAATGTTTAAAAAGGAACTGTTCCATTGGTTTATAATAAACCTACAAAATTAGTTATAGTAAACAATGCATTTTATATTGATAAGTCTAACTCTTAAACAAAGAATATTTATCGTCAAATTAACAAAATATTATTTCTATAAAACTCAGTTGTAGAAATTGTTAAAATTAAACTTTAATCGTACATGTAAGCAGTAAAAAATAATAAAGATCTGTTATTATGATAAAGTTATCAATTTAGGTTCTTATGCTAGTATTCCAAAGGAAAAATAAAAAGAATATTGCCCAGTTAAACTGATGGCAATGAGCTCACAGGCTATGCATACTAATTGTACATTGCAGCCTTGTATTTTCGTTAATTCCGTTTGTAAAAAAAATTAAGAAGGGGAAACAGCTCTCCCCTTTCTCCTTTTTTATACTTAATCATTGAACCTCCTAAACTATCAAGGACATGCTTTATCATATAAAAAATCTATATCCAAAATTCAGAGCAAATCGGACAATTCTTAATAAAAACCCATTTAGCACTCATATAATTTAAGAGGATTTATTCCCCTCTTTTATACTTAACCATTAAACTTCCAAAACTATTCAGAGATTTGAACGAAATCTGAGAATTCTGCTAGAAAAATCAATTCATACAAGTTAAGGGGAGGGGCATTAGAACCCCCGTTCCCCCAGTTTATACTTATTCAATGAACACCTAATAACAGCCACGAACTCGCCTCATCAGAATGATCCTATATCTAAATTTTGAACGAAAACTTTTAATTCTGCATGAAAATCCCGTTTATATCAATTAAGGGGAGGGGCATGAGCCCCCCGTTCCCCCTGTTTATACTTATTCAATGAACACCTAATAACAGCCACGGACTCGCCTCATCAGAATGATCCTATATCTAAATTTTGAACGAAAATTGTTAATTCTGCATGAAAATCCCGTTTATATCAATTAAGGGGAGGGGCATGAGCCCCCCGTTCCCCCTGTTTATACTTATTCAATGAACACCTAATAACAGCCACGGACTCGCCTCATCAGAATGATCCTATATCTAAATTTTGAACGAAAATTGTTAATTCTGCATGAAAATCCCGTTTATATCAATTAAGGGGAGGGGCATGAGCCCCCCCGTTCCCCCTGTTTATACTTATTCAATGAACACCTAATAACAGCCACGGATTCGCCTCATCAGAATGATCCTATATCTAAATTTTGAACGAAAACCGTTAATTCTGCATGAAAATCCTGTTTATATCAATTAAGGGAGGGGCATGAGCCCCCCGTTCCCCCTCTTATACATATCGAATGAATTCCAAAAACTAATCAGGGAAGCGCCTTATCAGGATATATCTATATACAAAATTTCAAGTGGATCCGATATTTTTATCATGAGTTATCGCGTTACGCACGAACGCACATACATACAGAACGGACGGGCACATAAGCTCTCAGGCTATGATAGCCTGTGAGCTAAAAAAAAGCAAAATTTATTCAACTTTAGTTCAATCATAGAAATTTTTTCCCGTGGAATCTAAGCCCAGCATCATTTTCATCATATCAAAATTTACAAATGCACATTTCGTATCTGTATTCACCTTTCCAGAAAAAAATTGCATTTTAATTTGATCATTATCATTTAAAACTTAAAGTCTCAATGCTATTAGCTGAAACAAATATTAAACTGTTGATATTCTTTTACGTGTAAATCAAATTTTGTAAATGAAATCAAAATTCACCGGGTTTTATAGCAGAAGATATTTAACTTTCAATTTTTTTCCCTTTTAATGAGAAAATGGCAACGTACAGTAATCAATTTCTCCCCTTTCTACCTTTGCTTATATTAGAAATGGAGTACTCCTGTTGCCACAATTAGAAAAGCGGTATTAAAAACTACAAACAAATGAATATTTCAAAAACAAATTAAGATACAGCTTTCAAACAAATTTCATTTAAAAGCACATTTTTTTCCCTACACGATGGTGTAAAAATTAAAAATGTGCGATATTTAAAAAATAAAAAAATTGTAATAGCAAATATTGCAATACCGAAATTTTATTTAAAATTTTAAAGTGTTGCCATTCACAAAATGACGTATGCGTTACGCACATATACGTTTGGCCTTTATAATATAGATAGATGGAAACATACTTGAATACTTTTTTTTCAGGCCTGTAGTTTACTTAGTACTTTTAATACGAGAAAGTATTTTGCTAAAATTTAGTTCAAACGAAAATACTCTTTAAACTACTCAAAAGTCGCAATTCCAAAGGCAACTATGTATCCAGTTCCTTGCGTGACCCTGTATATCCTTTCATCTATCTTCTACTAACATTTCTTAGTAAACTGAATACAATTCAACGTAAAAATGCATAATTTATTTAAAAACCACCTTTTAGTAAATTACGTTCATATTCAGTAACCTTTCCGAGATTTTTTGTGTAACCCTATATATCTAATTGGTGTTACTTTTAGCATATATATGCACCTTATAATATGCATGCACTTCGTGAAACTTAAAAGTACATATCATAATTGCATTTCATCCATCCAACAGCCATCATCCATAATATGCAGTACTTCGGATAGAATATACTATTTGAAACCTTTTGTGTGTCTCTGAAAATACTATGCACTTCATATTATACATGAAATAATTCATATTAAGCGTCAGCGACATATATCAATGTGATTATACGGGAAATCGTTTACCATAATTAAAATTTGTGGCAAACAACCCCCCCCCCTTTATTATTATGTAATAGAATTCTTTTGTGTGGCCCTGTAAATGAACAATAACTATTCCTTTCAGTGCATATTTTACTGCATATTTTATAGCGCTTCGTAGATGCATATAAATTTGAATGTGTTTGACAAAGTGTAACATCTTTAAAATTCATTTGAAACGATTTTCCCCATAGGCCATAATGTAATGGAAAAGTTTTGACTGTCCCTGTAAATAAACTAATCATGTTATAAATTTCATTTTTAATAGGGTTCGTACTAGGGTAAACGTCAATAACGTCGAAAAATGTCTTGTCAATCCGAGTATATTTACGAGAATTCGAGCGCGGACAGACGGCCCGACAAACCGAAAGCAAAAATATTTTTTAACTTTGTTGGAAAGTATTAAAAAAGCCGGAGTCGAGTCAATAACGCAGAATGTTTCAGCACAGATGTTACAAAGTTGCAGTCGAGATAGAGTATATTTAGATGATGGAAAATGAGGCAACAATGCATGGTCGAAAATGCTATCCTGGTGCGGTAATGACGACACAAAAAATTAGTCAAATTGAAAAAATCAATACAATTTACACAACGGAAACTTCAGAAAAAAATTATTAAATTCGTAAATGATTAATGTTTTGTTTTTGCTACTTTAAAACTTTTTAAATGGAACAATTTTGCCCAACTTCAGCATTATATACCTCGAAAATAATTTTTGAATTTTAAAACTGCATACATCAGTGTGTCTATAAATTTCTCCATAATACTACCAATTTTGATATTTTTGTGTGGAGTAGTTTTCTATATATTAGGGAAGAAATATCCTAAGTCACTAAAAATTCATTGTCAGCGGCGACAGTAACAACATTAGTTACTTTTTTTACCACGCTTTTATTAACTTCACCTGTATGTTTGTGAGTTTGTAACTTTCCTTATTTTTTTATGTATGTTCACCGATTACTCCGAAACCATGCAACCGATTGACTTGGTTTTGGTGTTAAACGAAAGACGATGCTCTCGAATTGGTACCACTTCAGTTTCATCGAAATTGGTTCAGTACTTTTTTAGTAATTAGGCAAAAACTAATAAAATTACTGATTTTACGCTAATTAAAAGTCTTGAATACGTTCACTGAATGGAGTGTAGACAGCATGGCCGAGCGGTCTAAGGCGCCGAATTGAAGCTCTGTTTTTCGAAAGAGATTGTGGGTTCGAACCCCCCTCCTGACATTATTTACATCTATGTAAAATTAAAAAAAAATTCCGTATTACAATTTTTATTTTTAACCGGCTTCAAAAAAGGAAGAGGAAGTTATCAATTCGACGCGTATGTATTTTTTTTTCTATGTATGTTCACCAATTACTCTGAAACTATCCAACCGATTAATTTGGTTTTTGTATTAAATATAAATATAGTTTTAAAAAACTATAAACCACGTTTTTAAAGTAATTAAACTAAAAAGTGAAAAATAAACATAGTTTAAAAAAACTAAAAAACACGCTTGAACTAAAAAGTGAAAAATAATTCGTACTATAAGCTGAAAACGAAAATAGATGAAAAATACTATATTACTATAAAATCATTGTTATTATAGAAATCACTTAATAAGCAATAAGTAAAATTATCCTGGAAAAAAAGCGTGGGGTGCTTCTTAAGAACTGATAGATGGAGCATGGTAGATGGAGCATGGTAGATGGAGCACCCCACGCTTTTTTTTTCACGATAATTTTATTTATTGCTTATTAATTGATTTCTATAATAACAATGATTTTATAGTAATATAGTATTTTTCATCTATTTTCTTTTTCAGCTTATAGTACGAATTATTTTTCACTTTTTAGTTTGATATACTTAAAAAGCGTGTTTTTTAGTTTTTTTTAAAACTATATTTATTTTTTAGAATAAAACGATACGATATTCAGACAAAAATATTTATTCTATTAAATTGCTACACTTTTCAACTATTACAAATTTAACATAATCAGATTACCAAAGAATGTGATGGTAAGTAAATTCAGGATGATATTTTATTTCATTAACTTGTATATAACAGTCATTTAACTACATAATACAGTCATTAAACTAAATATAATAAACAATGATAATTAAGTATAAACAATGTGCACAAACTTCCAAAAATACAAGTTCGAATTTCGGAAGATGAAGTCTCAGAAATATTAAAATTTATATTAATGTAAATAAAATATATATCCATTAAAAAATGTATTTTACAAAAATATAAGTGCACGTAAGCTTATGTGTCATCAGAAATCCATATAAAATTAGATGAGATTAAGTCATAATTTTCTCTTACAATGTATTTTTCAGCAACACTTTGAAATATCTTCAGTGTAGATGTCATCATCGAAATGGTTTAGAAAAAAATTCTTTAATAAAACTAGATTAATTTCATATATCTATAATTCTAGATTTTAATAAAAAGATTACTATTATCATCCATTGGCAATTACGTAACGCCCTGCTTGTTAACTCCAAATATAAATTTTTTTATCAGAAATTTTATTTGTGACATATTAGTTAAAGGCGATATTAAATGAAATATATCACCTTAATGCTTTCTTATGTTTTTCCTATAATTTCTGCGTTATGAAATATTCTTAGCAGTTTATATACAAAAATAAATGTGGTAATATCGTAGTTTTGTGTATTGTTATTTTTTATGATAAGAAAAAGTAATGTATATCAAGGAAAGAAATTGACTGAAAAAAAATCTATTTTCTCTGTTTGTAAAAAAAGCTAAATATCAGAAAAGTAGCTTTAAATCACAGTAGGGAAAAAGCAAAATTTAAATTGTGAAAGAATACAAAAATAATTTTAAATTAATTCAACAAACGCTTCTTAAACTTACAAATGTAAAATCCAAATGAGTTTATGTTTTTGAATTTGAATTTTAAAAAAGCAGAAAACATGTATTAATAATTTGTCTGTCATCAAAATGCATTTTTATCTAAAACAAAAAATATGCTTTTTTTAATTCATGCTCCTTTACATTACACTTTTAAGGCTCATGTAATTCCAAAGATATATGTTCTGATTTTGATATTATTTTCAGAGCAAGATTCTCAAACTATGTCTCTCCGGTTACCATCGGCAACCAGGGCCTAACTTAGACAGTGAGGTGCCCTGGGGGTAAATATTATTAGTCCCCTCCCCTTCTATCTTAAAATTTTTCATAAATTATACTGAAGTAACTAAAACTAAAATTCATTCCTATTTTATGTGTACATAAATTTCGTACCAAGTACTACTCACGTCGATATATATAATAGCAGAAAAAAGATAACCTTAAGAAACTATAGAATGTAATTTTTTTTTCGAAATATAAACATAAATGTGACGCCTTAAAGAGACATAGGGCACGGAAACAGAGGGGGTAGGAGAAGAGATTCCTTTAAAGCTAAAAAAAAAAAGAATTTCGGTCAGTTTTGGACTTTTTTTATCATTTGACACTCCTTTAACGGAAAACTTATAAAATTATATCTGTCTTTGGGGGGGACTCCTCAAGCAGGAGGGAGGGGGGGGTGCCCAATTGACACGCATGCCCCTGCATTAGTCAGGCCCTGTCAGCACCAGAACTTCAGAAAAGAAAATTTCGCCTTTCTTAATGAATGAAATAATAATAAGTCGTTTGTAGAAAGTGAAGCGATACTAAAAAAGTGATGCGAAAGAGGTTTATCGGGATGCAATTTGAAACAATTACTTTAAAGACACAATTTTGAAGTAAATTAAAAATTATATGATAATTAGAGGTAAACATTTCTGGTTAAATTTTAAGGTCTTTTTTTTCCATATGTGTTTTTTCACCGAAAATTTAAACATAACTACACTATATTATTTTATACGTATCTGTTTTAGGTTACATAGGATACGTTTAGTTATTAAATTTTATTGCGGCAATTGTTCATATCTTTCAAATAAAAATTTCATTTAATTTCTTTGAAGTGAAATTTGCCGAGTTGTATCCTTTCAAATGTTTGTATAGATCTTTTTAAAATCGAAATTAAATTTCCGAATGACTATTTTTTGAAAGTAAAATTTGTCAATGTATTGTTTTTATCGTTATTTTAAACGAATTGAAGTGAAAATGGATTTTTCTATTTAGTATACAAAAAATGGTTAATTTTTAAAATTATTATTTAATTTAAAAATAACATATATAAACAAAACAAAAAATAACCGCAATAAAATATTTTAAAATAGTATCTAATATATATATATAAGACTGGTTATATTTTGTTTAGCAGACATTTTTTGTGGCTTTAACCACTTAACCGGCGATGGGTATGGGGAAACAGTGCTTTAACCCACGACTTATCTTGGGGCAGCCGGTGAAGTGGTTTTAATGTTCTGAGATCTAATTCTAATGTTCTGAGATCTAAGATTCGAGATCTATAAAAAATGTTTATTCAAACAATTCTACTCTCTAAAATCATTGTTTTAGTGGCTCTATAGCTTTTTATGGCTTCCAAAGCTTTTTGGGACATATGAAGAGTGACACGTGGTTAATGGTTCTGAGGGCCGTAGCTAAGGGGGCGCTATGGGCGGCTCAGCCCCCCAACCTGGAAAAGATTCCAAGATCACCAAATGAATTTCTGTTCTGAAAATTCAAATGAAATTCTGTTCAAAAATCTAATTCAGTTTTGAGACCCTTTCACAGTTTTGCCGAGTTACTAAACTGAATCTAAAATAAGTGTTTCAACACTCCCTCATCTTACTTGTAATTATAAAGCTAATAAGATGTTTAATTTTGCACTAGTTATATACTCAAAATTTTTATCATCATATACTTTTTTTAGCATAAAATGAAATTGTTACAACAGTTTAATAAGAAACATAGTACCTACAATGTGAATTATGCACTGATTTATCATTCTGCGTCAGAGAGAGAGAAAAAAAATTATGAGCCCCCCCCCCCCCCTACAATCTCTTGAGCCGCCCTATTGTTCAATTCTATCTACGGCCCTGATGGTTCTCTTCCATTGCATAGAAAATGACATGGTGCATTACAATGGTTGACTTTAGTCCTACGTAACATGTTGAGAATTTAGATTTTTCGGAGCTTATTTTGCCGGTGAGACAATTTGCTGCAGGACCAAGTGTTGTATCACACAATTTGTTACATATTTTAACTTTTTTTATTATAAACTTTCTTTATTTTCATTTTTCAGAATTTTTGCTGACACAAATCCAGATACAGGAAGAAAATCTCCATGGTAAAGGCAAAAAATAATGATACAGTTACCAATTGCTAATAAATCTATAGTTAATTGTCTGAGCGTAGCGAAGTCTTATACTCAGAGTACGTAACGATATTAAAAGTCAAAAAAATTCTTTCGTGAAGCAAATCTCAAAAAGTACTTGTCGGATTTCGATTCTGTTTGTACCAGAAGGTACCTATGAAGGTAACCTCGTGAATGCACCTACTTTCAAAAATTAGTTCCAAATAGTTTAAAAATTATGTTTAAAAAACTGATAAAAAAGCATAATTTATTTGCATACGTCACAGGAATTTGGTGTGCGTCACTTTTCATTGGGTGGGTGTTTTCGTTAAACTCCCAAATTAAAGCACATGGAGCAAGGAAAATACGCAAACAATTTTTAAATACGATAAATTATACTTAAATTTAAGAAGCAAACTGGAAAATAATTTTGTTGTTGTTGTTAATTCTAAAGAAAAAAGCCTTAATTCTTAGTAACTTAGTACTTGAGAATTAATGATATTCTTTATAATAGCACTTTACAACCGCCATTAGCATATTTTATATTTCGCACATGTGAATTGGAAACAATTCTACCGTGTTTAAATAAAATGCGTGTTTAAATAAAATATTGGTACTATTTGGTTAGCTCGTTGATCAATTTCGCCAAATTATACATATTGACATATTTTTTATTTTAAGTAACAAAAGAAGAAATCAATTAATGAAATATTGATAAAAATACATATAAAAAGTGGGATAAAAAATCATTTGATGATGTTTTAAACACATGTATCGTATTGAATGCGATTGAATGCGACATTCACGATCATTCATTATTGGCATTTTATCTTATTGTTTGGCGATACTTTTTCGATCGACAGAATAATCAAGTAATATAAAAAAGGTACTACTCTGTTATCCCGTCGACCAAAATACTATCGCCAAATTATAAGATTAAATGCCAATAATGGATGATCGTGAATGTCAATTCAATGACATTAAATACGATACTGTTGAAAACGTCATTAAGTGATTTTTATTTCGACTTTTTATTTGTATTTCTTTTAATATTCTACTAATTATTTGTTTTTTTATTATTTAAAATAAAAATTATGTCAATATGTATAATTTGGCTATTAGTTCGGTGATTTGTGTAATTTGGCGAAATCGGTCGACGGCATAACAGAGTAGAACCATAAAAAATAAATAAATAAATAAAAGAAAGAAAGAGAGGAAAAAGAAACAATAGTTGAAGCGATGAATAAACAGATGAATAAAAAATATAAATATCACAATGAATCGTAAATCGTAAAATACTTATAGCAATATTGAAAAACAACATTTCTCGTCAATTTGGCGGAGAAAAAATCGCGTTAACGTGAGCTTATATTTTTACACATAAATATGACATCTGTGCCGTATTTATGAGTAAAAAAATAAACATAAACGATCATCAGGTTTGAAATCTCAATTTCTGAAGTCCAAACTGGACCATGATTCATAAAAACGCCAAGGTGAAGGTATTGGAAAAGTACCATGAAATTAGTCCAGAAATATCATAAACGTATCGGATTTGGCGCAAATTATTTTTAAATTAATTTCTATTATTTTAAAAAGAAAGTAACAATTAAAAAACACGATTAAATCTAGATTAAATTAATATAGAAAAAATAAATAGACAATTTTTTAATAAAAAAAACAAAAGCCCGGTTACCATGCAATGTAAATAACAATATTTTGGCGCCAATTATATAAAAAAAGTGTACCATATCCAGTTCTAAATTTTTGGCTAGCTTCTTTTCCTTTTTGGCATTAAATGAATTGATGTGGTTGCAAGGGAAACCATATTTAGGGTCCCTTAGGCATGTTTGGTATTGTAGATGAAATATGTGGGATTAATAGTTTATCTACTGGGACACCCAAAAGAATTTCATTAAATTATGGTCTAGTGGGGGAAATCCGTTGAAGAGTATTTTAATGAAATTACGGTATTGCAAATGTGTGAAACTTGTATAAATCTCTGAATTTCATTACGATTACGTTTTAACAGGATATTCATAGCATTTTTAATCGAATTACAGAGAAACACAAAAGAAATCGGTTACAATACTGTCTTTGAGCAATAATTTCTGGAAATGCGTTTTCAGTTTCTGCATGCGCTTTTAAATTTAACTATTTTTTTAGGTGTTCTAATTAATACAAATATTTAGTTCCTATAGTCATCGTCTGATCCGTCCATCTGTCTGTCCGCATATAATAGCACAAAAACTAGCCTACCGAATCGTTTGAAATTTTAAATATCTATTTGTTGCCAAATTTTGTTGAGTCATTGCAAATTTTAATAAAATCGGATAAATATTTCGAATATAGGGACAGTCAAAAGCATTCCGTTACATTATGGCCGATGGGATGAAAGAGTTCCAATTATTTTTTAATGATGTTAGAAACATAATGAATCGTAGAAACATAATGAAAATTATATCCATTTATCAAGGGCACTAGAATATATATTTTGTAGAACATGCCGCGCAAAAAATATTTATTTTCATTTACACGTCACCACAGCCCCACCAGTGGCCGAGAGGTTCTGACCTCAAACTGGTAGACGGTAGGTGCTGGGTTCGAACCCAATCGCGACCGTCGGCCTAACCGTTAGGTTCCCTTAGAAAGACCCCCACGGAGGGCATCCCACCCCTTAGGGCCTATATCCCAAAGTGTAGATAATTGGCCGACATACATACAACAACAACAACTACACGTCACCACAAAAGAATTCCATTACAAATTAGTATGGGGAGGGGTTGATATTAACTTTTCAAATTTACTATTCTAGTCATTTTCTCAATTTCACTAGCAGGTCTTTTAAATAATAACTTTTTCGGGTAAAACTGCACAATCGAGTTCACAATGGCGTATTTGAGCCAGCATGTTATACTGAAAAAATATGTTCAGATTTGTAAATCACTTATGATGACACTTGACGGCTCAAAGCTTATGCAGACGAGGTATTCAGATCTCATTAGTACCTTATACTATAGACATTTCCAAGAATGGCATAATCGTAAAAAAACAGAATATACGCTCTGATCAGAGAGTATACGCTCAAGTTAAAGAATATACCCAAGAATGTGTATACTGCAGCTTTTTGAGAAAGAGGGCGATTCTTAAAAAATCCAAAAAGTATACGGCGTATACCTCTGTAAACTCTCTACCACATTCATGATTGTCAATTCGTTTTATTTTATGCATGCTAAAGCGAAATACAACTCAATTTCATGAGAATGAATTTGAAAAGAAAAAAAACAGCGTATGTAGTGACCAGCATGCACGACCCATTTAAACCAGATTGATCATATCTGGAACATTGTATTCCTTTGTTGGCGTTTTCGAGATTTTTATACATAATTTTTTAAAGAGAGAATACCCTAAGTTTTTATTGAAAACTTCATCACATGCATAGAAAACAGATGTAGACATTATATTATTCTATATATTAACTATTTTGTTCTAATTATTTAAAGGCACCACACACCATATAAAAAATTTCCTCATTCTACTCAACCATCATGATTTGCGCAACTTTTAGGTACTAAAATTGTTGTGTATATTCTTAACGTCATTTCAAAGAGTTCAAATTCCGATACAAGATATTTTAATGCTTTATTATCTATATTACTTTTAATGTATTGCATATTTCGAATTTTATACTCATGCATGGCTGTTTTGTATAGTTCGATTTCCCATTTTTTCAATCGCGCATAGGAATTTTTATGTAATATTTTGCAATTGTACCATTCACTTTGCTATTTTTTGTCATTTCGATTTGTGACAGTGTATAATCAATTAAAAATAGCATTTTTTTTTTTTTTTTTTTTTTTTTTTTTTTTTTTTACTTTTAGCATACTATTATTAAAACTTTGTTTTAAGCAATATCGCTCAGACTAATCCCTCTGAGGGAAGTCCTAGTGTATTTATTCTATGAAATTTACTTTAACTTTTGATGTTATTGCAATAAAGTATTTTTGATGTTACGTTTTGTTTTGCCTTTTTATTGGAGATTTTTTATATTTTCAACAAAGTTCTATTGTCTTAAAAAGAATATGCAATTTGGGTTTACTCGAGTAAAATTGATATTAAAAGTTCATGCAAAATTTATTTTATGTTTCATTACAAATCAAAATACTGAATAGTTTATACATATATATACCGGGTGTCCCAAAAATGACTGATGGATTTTAAAATTCAATAACTTGCAAACGGTGACAGCTATTAAATTTTTTTTTTTGCAGGAGGGTTATGTATAATGTCAGGAGTTTTTTAACTGTAATTTTTTTATTTTAGTTCGCATCTCAAACAATAAGTGGCGCTGACGGCGATTGATGGCCAGGTGATCAGTGCTGAGTGAAGCGTCGACCTGGCCTTCAATCGCCGTCAGCGCAACCTATTGTTTGAGATGCGAACTAAAATAAAAAATTACGGTAAAAAAAACTCCTGACATTATACCCAACCCTCCTGCAAAATTTTTTTAAATAACTGTCACCGTTTGCAAATTATTGAATTTTAAAATCTATCAATCATTTTTGGGACACCCGGTAATTATATATATATATAATATATATATATATAATAATTATATATATATAATATATATATATAATAATTATATATATATATGGAATTTGTAGAACCAAAGCAGAATCTTCAGGGCCCAAATACTTTGGAACTACAAATGAAGTGTGTGGTTTCATCTTCGCATTTGCCATGAAGAAGCAAAATAATACGAATTTGGGGCTATCAACACACATAAAACCAAAATTAAATGAAGAAAAAACATAAAAAACAAGGCACACTACAATTACTAAATTGGACAGAAAAATGAAAAGGGGAAAAAAAATAAAAATAATTATAGTGATGTTTATTTGAAATCATCTTAATAATTTCGAAAACATATCCTTTTAAAGGATTCATCAAAACTATTGTTCAAAAGTTTAATATGCCGTGTGCGACACGTGGTCGGAATCCAGTTTCTATAGTCACGTCATCATAATGGAGAAAATGAAAGGAAATTTAGATAAACGTGGTGATTACTTAAATATTTTTATATAAAATAAACCATTGCAGCCATAAAATATTATGCCTTTTATTTGGAGGTGCTTATGAAAAGTAAATCCAGACTAATACTGAAGTAAATTGTCTGTTTTTTTCTTTTTTTTTTTTTAATAAGAGAATTTAAAACATACAAATGATTATGTGGACAATTATTTGCATATGTATTTAGAATTGAATTCAAGGAATTTCATTCATAAAGAAAATTAATATATCATTTAATTATTGTTTACAAAATGCATTCTTCAAAAGTGATTATTACACGAAGAATAAAATTCAAAGCAAACTAAGATCAAGGCACCAATCGGCACCAATCTGTTTTTTTTCTTTTTTTGGAAGGGAAGGGGGATTGTTAAATTACATTTGACCGGTAAGCGAATAGAAATGTTCAAATTTACTCATCTGAGACTATAAAGCTATAAAGTTTTCGATTAATCGATACGTAATCAAAATAAAATCCTTGAGAACCAAAAAAAAACAGCACACAGGGGGCTTTGTAGGAACACTTTAAAATATATAGCAAGAGTCACCATGACGACAATTTATAATAAATATTTAAGCAATCCAAATTTGAAGATGTAAGTTATTCTGCTGATATCAAGTTGTAAAAGCTGTGGCTAAGAGTTAGGTATGTAGTTTTTGATAAGTTTATTAGAGATTTTATATGCATTTTCTTGTTCATAAATGTAGAATGTAAAAAAAAAAGTTTAATATTTATTTTTTAATTATTTTAAAGTGTGTGCCTATTTTGAATTTTAAATTTTTACTTTATTTTATAAATTTTTTCTCAAAAATTTTGGATTTTTTTTTATTATTTTAAATTAAAGTTCAAACTTTTAGGAGCCCTCCCTCAAAAAACCTTATTATAATAATCAATGATATTTAGAAGCAAAGTTATAGCTCAAAATATAAACCATAAATGAACTTTCTGAAACCGAAGTTAAAGAGCCACTGAAAGGTAAATGATATATTTTAATGCACAAGTATATAATGTTTAATGGATGTGTACAAACGCACAAACACGTACAAATATGGTGGATTTTAAAATTATAAACTTTATGCGTAATTTTTGTACTATATCAAAATCTTAATTTGCGTTTTCTGCAAAACTGCATTTTTGATTATGTACGTTAAAGAAAACATAATATCTTAAAAAGATTTTAAGATATTGAAATAAAATTTGGTCACAATGTTCTGCTCATTTCTAAGTTACAAAGCAAAATATTAATTTTAAGTTTTTAAATACTTATTTAAGAGTTATTTTTATTTAAAAAAAAAAAAAAAAAAAAAAAAAAAAAAAAAAAAGAACCTCATTTTTGTGTAAATCATGTTTAGTATACAAAATTTGGCTTATGTTATTAAATTTAAGCAGTATTGAAAATAATTTACTTCATAGCACAAGTCAGGTTTTTGCTAATATTTTGTTGAATAAAAAAAGTGAAATATATTGATTAGATTTCGTTAGAGAAAGTTTGGCATAAAACGCAATTCTTTGATAAAAATTGACTAAACATTGCTTGGATCTGAAATGTTTTTTAAAATTTATATTAATTGATAGAGTTTTCCCCTACTTTAATTAAAAACACATGTGTTTGATAAAAATTTCATATTTTTGAAAAGAAAAAAAAAAGATCCCTGAAGGCTGGTTGTGTTTATGATGGCCAATTATCAACACGACGGATATGGGCCAGGACGGGAGGTGTCTTTTGCGATGATTTTTCTAAGGAAACCTAACCTGCATTTATGCAAGGATATCTAAGGTTCGAAGAAAACCACGGAAAATTCCGAACGATTAGGCCAACGGTCGCGATTGGGTTCGTACCCAGCACCTGCCGTGTACCAGTTTCGAGGGCAAAATTTCTATGCCAATAGTGGGGCCGAGCACTCATGGTGAACACATAACTTAACCGTTACGGGATTGGTGTACTATTATCATTATATGATTATGACATATGACATTAATCATAATATATGACATTAATAATGATATAATCATATCTAATAATATAATAATACATAATAATCATATAATATGACATTAATCATAATATGATACTTTTTAAAAGCGTAAATAATTTCATATAATAAGAATAAATTAGGTATTTGAATTCTTAACAGTGAAAAGTATTTTCATAATTGAAAAATATTTTCATGTTTAGGCATTTAGTAAAATTAATAATTCTGATTATTTGCTTAATTCTCTTTGAGCTGTTTTCGATTCTTTTATTTTAAACATACATGAAATTAATTAAATTTAAATTAAAATCTACTATCCTGAGAGAATCATGTGTAATAAGGCAGAAAAGCATTAGAAAGTTGTAATGTACGTTAAATCTTCTTGTCATAGAATATTTTCTAAACATCTCCAAAAATTCTTCCTTAGCTTATTTCCATTTGAATATTAATTGTTAATTGTTGTAATTAATTGTTTAGTACCCAAAAGAAGAGCATTCTTTATGATTCAGACAATGAAATATTTGTTAAACACTGGTTAATCTATTTGGATAGCTAGTGTTGATGCTATTAAAATAGAAGTAATTTTTCCCAAAAATCGAAAAAAAAAAAAAAGAAAAGAAAAGAAAAAGAAAAGAAAAGAAAAAGAAAAAGAAAAAAAATGGACCCGAAAAGACATTTATAATATACTTATGATAAACTTATAATAAGCGCTTCATGAGTTGGGGCAAAAAACATATTTTTCGAAATTTTGTATGGTTTTTATCGATTTGAAGGTCCACCTTCGCCTTAAGTGATGTTTCTATCTTAATTGGAATAGGAAATTTTAATCTTTTCAATCTGATTTGTTTTCAAAATCTAGCTTTCAAGCAATAATTGTCATGGAAATGCTTTTTTTCCCCCTTTCGAAATTGCATTTTTTTTCATGAAGGGTTTTTTTCACCATTTTTCCTTTTAATTTTTTATAAGTCAAGCTCCATTTAGATAAATGGACCAAACTCGTAGCATGTCTTTTTTCATTTGTTTTCCTTTAATCTTGATTCAGCAAATTTGAAAAAAAATATTTACTTTTGAAAACATATATATATATATATATATTTTAAGTTGCATCATTTTTTTTTCTTTTTTACTTTAAGTTTTTAAAATTTTTATATAAATTAATACTTAAAAAAATTCTGAATCAAAATTAAAGCTTATGTATTTTTGTTTATTTAAATAAAAAATATTGAAATTCTACAAATAATATTTCAAGTTATAGCAATTTTAAATTACCCTATTTTTTAAAATAAATTTTAAATTTTAAATGAAAAGATATATATTAGAAGTTTTATCATGAAAGGTTTATGAGTAATGTGATCAACTATCACAAAAATTTTCAAAATTTTAACTCAATAGATAAAAATTATTCCCGGACCCCCTAAGAGTTGAAGGTTCAAGATGATTTTCCTGGTAGTTTTCTTATCTAACAACACTGTTAAAAAAAATCTGTGAATTCACGGTAAAACTACTGGTAGAAAAGTTGCCAGACATTTACAGTTCCGTTAGTAGATTTCCGCTTTGGGAAATAAGAGAAAGGAAAACTCCATTTGAAGAAGCGGTCTTTTTCCATTACAAGACATGATTTTTAATGATAAAAATTTAATTTAAATTCATGAATCAATCGATTGTCAAAGAAATCAAACTTTTCGAGCTGCTAAATTATTTAATTTATTATATAATTTACTACATGCTGTCCTGAGGATCGAACTTGAGACTTTTTGACAGCAGAATAAGTCCTTACTGACTGAGCCAAAGCCGATGATTACAGTTCGTACAAAGTATGTCTTTTATCAGTTAAAAAGTGGTTAAATCCTTCAGTTAAATCCTTTTTTCAAAGATTTATTTTCAAATAAATTCATTAGAATATTCGAAAACGGTTTATTTTATTTTATTTTAGACAGATGCAAAATACTTATTATTTTTAAAAATCAATTTGAACTTTTTAATTAGTTTAAATAAAAAAAAAATCACTGGCTAAAATACATATATATTTTTTTTTTTTTTTTTGAACGAATAAATGAAAGATTTTTTTTATTCATTTTTTTTAGAAAAGTAATGTTAAAGACAATTTTCGGAAATTGTAGCACACAATTTATTTTTTGGGGTTCTGGAGGGGAGGGGGGGAACACCCATCCGGGGCACCCACCAAAAAACTTGGCATAGGTGTTTAATCCCCGGAGGAAATATTCCACAACCAACCAGCCAAATTACAAACAACGGGCCATTCCATAACATAAATAACATATACAGCAATAATATGCAATGGCACTAAAATATACAAAATGATAAAAATGAAAAATACTTGTTGACAATTTTACAAACGTCTGACTGACGGAACAAAGAGAAAATAATTAACAAACTTAACAAGACACATACAAAATAAAGTGTGACGTAAGAACAAATCATACATGTTCCAAAACAAAACAAAAACTAAAAATATAATAAAACTAATATAAACACCAAGCCTTAAAAAAGAAAAAAAAATTGTAAAAGTCAGAAAAATTCAATACAGTTTTAGCTGAGGGTCAAATTTATATACTATGTCACACAATAATTAGTTAAATGATTTTTTAAATAAGAGAAAAAATGTAATTTAAAAGGGATTATTTATGATTTCATTATTTCATGGCGCCAGTGGGATTCGAACCCACAATTACGCTCGCAGGCATTTAGTTTGGTTTGGTTTTGTTCAAAAAAGCCGGCCAATATCTACACTTGGGATATAGGCCTCAATGGGTGGGATGCCTCCGTGTGTGTGTGTGGGGGGGGGGTCTTTCTAAGGAAACCTAACCTGTATTTACTCAAGGTTCGAAGAAAACCACGGAAAACTCCGAACGGTTAGGCCGACGGTCGCGATTGGGTTCGAACCCAACACCTATCATCTACCTGTTTCGAGGTGCGAACTTCGCGGCCACTCGCAGGCATTTAGCGGCGTGGTGCCTTGACCACTCAGCCACTAAGTTCCCCAGACCGCGGAGTGTCTCCGTTTTTTGTTTCTATTTCCATCCGTTTCGTTATTTTCAGGAAATATGGTTGAGTTTTCTGATTTTTAACGAGAAATGCCCTTTTGTTGTGAAAAGGGACCTTTTTCTCTGAAATTCAGGAAAAATATATCCGTGAATTTCAGATTTTTTTAACAGTAAAGAGTTTACACTGCTTTTTATCTACTTTTAAAAGTATTTTTTGGATGATTCTTTAACTGCTCTGTATTAATTTAAATTTTGATGCCAATACAACCTTTCTGGATTAAACCTAACTATTATAAACATGTCTCATAATACGCTACTTTCCAATATCCCATTACTGCCAATAAAAAATATAGTTTTTTGTTTTCGACTCAGTCACCTCCCTTTGTTGTACTCAAGTTGTAGAAGTTTAATACTTATTAAAAGTTCTAGAATTTTCTAATAAAGAATCAAAAAAGGTTTTTATTTACTGTTTATTTCTGACTGTAAGTCAATCCGAATATACAGTCATAGAAAAAATTATAAGGACAAGCTACAAGTTGTCAAACAAAGGAGATATTTGGCTAGAAAAATTATGCAAATGTATATGATAAAAATACTTGAAATGAAGCATTTCCAAACAAAATTTATGTAAAAAATTCAAAAAATCATGAAACGTCAGGAATAGAAAAAAATTTATAGGTTGCTACTTGGAAAAATTATAAAAGACACCCTTTTTTTTTTTCAATCGCAAATGAAACTTTTTCTATTTGGTAATATCATAGGGTTGTTTAATGTTGTTGTTGCATGTATATCGGCCAATTATCTACGCTATGGGATATAGGCCCTAAGGGGTGGGATGCCCTCCGTGGGGGTCTTTCTAAGGGAACCTAACCCGTATTTACGCAAGGATCGAAGAAAACCACGGAAAACTCCGAACGGTTAGGCCGACGGTCGCGATTGGGTTCGAACCCAGCACCTACCGTCTACCAGTTTGAGGTCAGAACCTCTCGGCCACTGGTGGGGTCCTTAGGGTTGTTTAATATGACCTAAGGTTTTTGTGCAGAAAGATTGTTCAGATTCTTTTCTTTTTCATCATGCCAAAAAGCACACAAAAATCTGAATTTGGAAAAGGGAAAAGTTTTTGTTTATGGAAAATGTGGAATGAGTGAACGTGAAATAGCAAGGAATATAAACAGCTCAAAAACAGCAATTTATAATTTGTTGAAGGTTGTTCCAAAAGTTTATGGGAAAATGAAATATACAGGTAGGCCAGTTTCTTTGACTATACGCCAAATCGCGGTATTGCGCATCGAGATGCCTTAAAAAACCAGAGTTCTACTCAAATTAAGACAGAAATGAATCTACCATGCATTGATCGAACAATACGTAATGTTCTGCAAAAGAATACCAATGTTAGATACGTTAAACTACGTTAACTTCCACTACTTACAAAACTATTCAGGAAGTATAGATTAGAATTTGCTTATAAACTTATTTCTTTTGGATTTTGCTGGAAATATATAGTATTTTTGAACGAAAAAAAATTAGTTTGGATGAACCAAAGGTTCTTCTCCATTATTGAAAGGATTTGCAAAAAAGATGAGCCTCTTTTTTTCGAAACGTCAATTTGGAGGAGTTTCTGTGTTTGCGTTTGCAAGTTTTGCAACTAATGGAACAACATCAATGTTGCTCATTCGAGATCGCATACGAATTCAAAATTATGTGCGAATATGCTAGCTGAAAAAGTATAACCCCTTATCACATACGGTGATTATTTCTTTCGAAAAGGCAATGAAATTTAAATGTGTCTCGTGCATCATGTCCATGGTTCATGGCCCCTTCTATCCGAATTTTGGACTGGCCACCAAAGAGCCCTTATTCAAACCCCATGCAGAATCTGTGATGCATTTAGCTTGAGAAGTATGTAAGTATGGCACATAATAGGCAAATGTAGGCAATTTGACATCATTTCTCTAATTAGCGTTGAATGACATTGCTAATAAAATTTTAATTGGATTTTCTGCATCATTGACTGCATAATTAATAAGGGTAGTTGAAGAAAAAAAGATGATTTTGTAAAATATTAATTTATTTCTAGAAATATTTTATAATGTCGTTATAATTTTTTTCATGTTTCACGTATATATTTCTAGTTATCTGTGTTTTATAAATTTTATTGTGATTTTATTTCATTTTAATAGGTCTTTAATGGTTAGCAGAAAATAATGTTTGATTGTGTTTTCCATTGATGATTATTTTAACTTATATTACTCATTTTTTAATGTCTGCTTATAATTTTTTCCATGGCTGTACAACTTTTCAGTGAAAAATTATCCAAAATCGGAAACCGTAAATAAGCCGAGTTAAAAAAGAAAGTGATAAGAAATCAGGGAAACGAATATTAGCATTTTTTTTTGTGCGTATATAATAGAAGAAAATGCATTCTCCGAAATTATTGATCTCTCTTGTTCTGTATTGGCGCGCTGACAAATCTGTTTAATTGGGTTCCGCTTATTCTGCTATGATAAAAACAAAATCTCCTTTATTGCTTTGAATTACTAGAAATGATCGCTCGATTTTTCAGAAAATGTTGCATTAGTAATGTGGGATGTGGGTGTAGATGTGGATGTGGATGATGCCGTGTCATTTTTGAAGAAGATGGCAATGACGTTGACGACGATGATGATGGATTAGACACTGTCGATACTCACACTGACACACCAATTACAGCAAGCGTTTTTAAGGAGCTACTTGAAAACTCTGATAACGACTTGGACAGTGAATGGGGATTACTGTTTCATTAATGTATACTAGACAATTGCACCCTAAAATAGAACTATTAAGAATGTATTTGTTAAAAATACATAACCTTTCTCATTAGTACACAATTAATACATTCATTAGTGTACGAAAACAGGAACTTTAATGCAAATTTGTGCCATTAAAATAAAATAAATATAAAATAAACGTTTCGAGCCGTGTTCTGCAGCAGTCTTCAGGAATATGCAATGGTGAAAGGACTAAAAGTTCAGAGATGAATGATTCCTGCGCGAGAGATAATATTTCTAATAAAAATATTATTATTACTCTTAATATTTTTTATTCGAAATACTCGAGCGATCATTTCTCGTAGTAATTTAAAACAATTAGGAGATTTTGTTTTTATCATAGCAGAATAAATAGAAACCAATTAAACAGATTTGTCAGCGCACCAATATAAAATAGGAGAGATTAATAATTTATCCAATGAAAATAATAGTTATACTAATTAAATTTAATTTTTTTGAAATCAATGAGGAAACCAGTGAAAAAACTTCTTGAAAAATCTCCTTCAAAAACTCTTCTGACTAACATCAATCAACATCAAGCTTTTCTCCACTGGTTCTCTCCTTGATAATGGCTTAGCTTTAGCCGAAAGTAATCGCAGGGTTAGATCTAGAGTTTTTATTTTACTTGTAAAACTTTCGGCGTACATTTCATTGACACATATTGTAGTAAGAGATTAATATAAGTCGGTTTCATATAAATCTGTTTTGAAATTTATATTTAGGGAAAAAAATGAACAGCAGCAGTTCATCAAAAGTATGGAAATTTGCGACTCTCAGTCCAATGTACTACGAACAAGATACAACCATACGGAATTACGATGGAACTCTTATGAATGTTTTTCATGCTCCATTAATTCGAGCTCTTGCCAAAGGTCTCGGAATGAGTTTTAACATTGTAATACCGGAAGATGATGACACTGGCTACAAGAAACCTGATGGAAACTGGACCGGAATCGTAGGGATAATTGCAAGAGGAGAAGCTGATTTGTCAATCGGTGATGTAACTGCATCTGAAGAAAGGAGAGAGGCAGTAAATTTTAGTTACCCATTGCACGTGACGTATGCTACTTTCATGACAGATAAACCGGAACCGCAACCAAACAGCTTTGCTATATTTCATGTTTTTTCTATTGAAGTATGGATAGGCATAGGACTATGTCTTTTTCTAATATCACTTTTACTGTACTTTCTTTTACAGAAAAGGAAAAGTTATTTTATTTTTCTATTCGATAGTATTGGATGTCTATTAGAACAATCATTTTCTTTTGACGTAAGACAAAGAAATACCACACAATCCTCCTTCATTGGTTTACTGGCGTCATGGTTCTTACAACCAGTTACAAAGCTGTCATACTGTCAATTATAACTGTTCCTAGGATGGTTGGAATTCTCGATATATCAGATTTATCTAAGGCCGCAAAGGAAAATTCTATTATGTGCATGACACATAAAGGATGCGCAGATATTTGGATTAATTCCTCAGTTGATAGATTCAAATCAATATCGGAGTGTTTGAAAAAGGGCGAAATTGAATCTCAATATTACAATACTTACCAACATTTCTTTAATTATTCTCATAAAAAAGCATTTGTAGCAGAGATAACGGATATAAGTAAGTTCCGTAGAGACTACTTCATCTCCGAAGATAGTTTCTCTATAAGTCATTTTGCAGTCGCTTATTCAAAGCAATTTTGTTGCCCCAAGAAACTAGAAAGGATTATCCATCGCATTGTTGCAGCTGATCTCTACCCCAAAATTCTCAGAGATGGCGATTTCACATCGCAGCTGCGACGCCCCAAGCTAAAAACCGTTGATTTTGATGATACACATTTTAAACCTCTGACGCTTGTAGATTTAAAAGGAGCATTTATTATTCTTATTATAGGGAATTCGATCTCTTTGATAATATTTATAGTGGAAATTACGCCAAAAAAGTTTTATTTTAAATCAACTTACGGTGTCAGGTATTGTATAAAATGTTCTCTCATTCCATTTATGAATTTATACTGTAATATATTACAATATAAATTCATCTAAAACCTCTACCGCTTGAAGATTTAAAGGAAATATTTATTGGTTGCTCCTTTTAATGTCATTTGAGCTGTTTAATAATATCTATTGAAGAAATCAAATTAAAATGTTATTACTTTAAACCATTTAAAGCAGGCATGTCAAACTCGTCTACCATCGCGGGCCAGATTTAGCATTGTACAAAAAGCCGCGGGCCACATTATCAAAAATAAAGAAGCGGACTAATTTGATGACTGTCGCACAAAATGAAAACTGTACATTAAAAATGCAGCATCGTTTTAAAAAACAAACAAGCAAACAAAAATACATTCAAAAATTTTTAAACTATTTATTGAAAAAATTAGAAATACACACCAGAAAATGTTTAAAAATATTTATTAAATATAAACAAATCTGTAGCAAACGTATCTTACTAGAGTGCACTGTCAAATGCAATGAAAAACAAGTTAAAATAAAAATAGAAACATGCTTAAACACATATTGAACTTTTTAAAATTTAAATCGCAATCAAAATTATACAAAAATGTGTTATTAAATTTGTAATCCTAATATGAGCATTTTCTTTTATGTTGTAAGGTGGTCTGGTGTAATAACGCCAGGCGGGGTAATAACGCCAAGTTCTAATATTATGCATAATTATGAAATAATCTGGTAAATGACACCCATGTGCTCTGCGCAGAAGGGTTTTCTGTCATATAAATCGCAAAAAACAGCTTCAAGTTAATTTGTTTCATTGTTAGGTCTTATTGTTTTTACAAGCAACTAAAATTATCGCTTGATCTAAAATTTGCGAGATACGTTTTGCGATGTGGAGACTATTTTTTTCATCCGGAAATACTTTGTTAATTACGTAAATTTGTAGTACATTTCATGGACTCTCAAAATGTTGTTGAAGATTTTGGCTATCTTTTCGAGATAATTTGTAATTTAAAATGTACAGCGCAATAACTATAACGGGGTAATAACGCCAATCCTTGGCATAAATACCCCGGTAGATTTCCTACAGTGGCCGAGCTACATCCTAAATACTGATTCAAATAAACGCAGTTAAAACTGCGCAATGTTTCTAATAATTCTATTTAAGCGGTCCTTTTTAAGCAAAAAAGAAGCTCATGGTCTGATATTCTTTTGCCGCATCCCCCCCCCCCCCCACACACACACACCACCTTTATTTTTCTTACACTTTCACAAAAAATTGAACATTTTCAATAGCTTAGAATGCAATTTGTCAATTTCTAAGTTTGTAGAGTTTGTATTTTTAGAATTGGGCAATCTACATGCAATTATTCCATCTTATTTCATAGTTTTGTTTGCATGGCGTTATTACCCATATAGGTGGGTAATAACGCCAAATAGCATTGGTCACGAAATCACGCCATTACATTTTATGATTACATATCTGTTAAATTATTTTATTTTATATAGATAGTCAATGAGTTGCTGTATCAAATCCTATATTTGTTTGAAAAATACAATATAAAACTGAGCCGTGAAAATTGGTAGAACCTTAACGTGGCGTGATTACCCCAGGGTACCTTAATTGCTACTTTTTATAAAACCAATCATTGATAGAACAATTATTTACAATATAATGCTATGAAATAAAAAAAATCATAATTGATTAAAATATAATAGCTATGCTTATTGATCCGGCATAGGAATAATTTTCCGATTCTCCTTAGCTATTTTTAAGTAAATATCGTGACTGTGAAATAAAATTGCCCGCAGAGTAAAATTTTTTGCACCTATACTTTCAAGAATTGTAAAGTCAAAGAGCAAAATTAACGCTAACCACAGGCCACGGGGCCACTAAATGAGAAAAAGTGGTTATTAAAAAAAGAGGTAGAACCCGTCGAAATTCGACGAAAGAAAATGTTTAAGAAGGAACTGCTTCATTAATTTATAATAAATCTAGGAAATTGCTTACAGTAAAAAATGCATCTTATATTGATCAGTCTATCTCAACAAATATTATTTTAAGCTAAGATTAACAAAATACTATAAAACTCAGTTGTCCAAATTTTTAAAATTAAACTTTAATTGCATATAAAATCAGTAAAATATGATATAGATCAGCTATTATGATGAATTTATCAATTGAGACTCTTATGTTTGGTATAAATGCGAATAAAAAAACAAAATTTATTCCAAATTGGCACGAACATAGAATTTCAAGCGAAATTAAAACCCGTCATAATTTTCATCTTCTCAAAATTTAAACACGCCCTTCTCATATCCGTATTCACCATATTTAAAAAAAAATTGTATTTTAATTTGATCATTTTAAAATCACTTTAACTCAAAACTTGAAGTTATTTAACTGATGAATAAAAACGAAATATAACCGAAATGACGGAATTTTATAACAGACGATATTTTTTTGCAAAGTATACGCATTTTAATTTCTATTTTTTTTTTTTTCAATTTTAATAGAAAATGAAGTAATTCTGTTGCCACAATTACAAAATTGGTACTAAAAACTATAAAAAAATTAATATCTCAAAAACAGCTCAAGATACAGCTTTCAAACAAATTGCATTTAAAAGTACATTTTTTTCTCTATACGAAGGTGTAAATATCGGAAATATGCCATGTTTAGAAGTATAAAATTTACAGTAGCGAAAAATGCAAAACTGAAATTGCATAGGAAAGTGTTGCCATTCGCAAAATGACGTATGCGTTACGCACAGATACATTTGGCCTTTATAATATAGATATTTGTCGGTGGCTACTGATGGCTACTGTCTACTAATGAAAATTTGTTGGTTTAATGAAAATTTTCAATTATAGCAAAACCTATTCAAATTATAGATTTCATGTGATTATCGAAATTTCGGGCTAATATCATGAATATTCATAGAAATGCCCTTACATATTTTTAAATTGATTTAATTATTCTGGACATCCTTTATTCTAACTTGAGTGACTTCGAGTTCAGTGTTGAATATTGAATTTAGTGAAGATAAATAATTACACTTTTCTCCGGGAGGGATATTTCTGGCTCCGGGGGGACATTGTACAGTTCCGGGGGGGGGGGGGGGAATTGCCCATTTTGACCATTGAAAACACAAAATCTCAAAATTTCCGGGCGGGGGGGACATTTCAGTACTCCGATTTCCCCCCCCCCCTCCCGCCGGGGGCCACCCCCGTGAATTCAACTGCATCCAAGCTTGTTTTTAAAAACATAACTTAATGTGTTTCACGAACACACTTTTTTCAACAAAGTTTTAGTTTAAAATCTATTTATTTTTCTAAATTATTTCTAGATATTTGAGGGTTTTCCGAAATATATATGAGTAAATTCTCGGTAAACTTCAACGAAGTTTCTACATATCGAACAAAATTTTTCAGTCTTTGTTTGAATATAAAACAATATTTCAAATTGACTTTTATGAATCTGTGATGTTATATCTTCATCATCAAGAAATATAAAGATCACACAGGGATAATTTAATAAAAATAGATAATAATAAAAAAATAATAAAATAATAAAAACAGATAACAATTTTTTTTAATTTTTATTTTTACTATTATTATTTTACGAGACGATAAATTTGTCACTTTCTCTTTTAAAGCTATTTATTACTTTTGATTTTTTAGAGACTTTTAACTAGAAATTAGCGTTGAATTTTAATTGATTTTTAATACATTTTTAATACCTAAAAAACACCATGCATTAATTTGTAATGTCACAATGAATCAAAGATAACAATAAAATAATGTATTCGTTTCAATATAAAACCCATAATAAACTATTAGGGGAAAAAACATAAAATTTATATATATATATATATATTTTAATTTTCAGATTAAGATATGCTCTTTTTAACTTTCTTATTAATAACTTTTGCATACCCTATCTCCTAGAAACGAAATTTTAAAAATGAGTTAGGTATTATCATATTCATGACAGTATATTTGCATCTTTTACTTATCTTTATTTAACTGCGGATCATTAAATTTAATGTATGTTGATATCTGCCATTAAATGTAATGAAGATTAATATTCTGAAATAATGGTAGATATTTTGAATAAAATCATTCTCCAATTTTGCGATGCTGAAATATTTGCAATGCAAAGTGTATTTTCTGCATCAACTAAGAACTGAATCAAACAAACGAAAATGCTAAAGGATTGGCGAGCCATAGAGAAGTCCCTGGCGGGCCAATTGTGGCCCGCGGGCCACGTGTTTGGCATGCCTGATTTAAAGGGTCAAGTATCGTATAAAATATTATCTCATTCTATTTATGAATTTACATTGTAATATGCTACAATATAAATTCAATCTAAAACCTCTAACGCTTGTAGATTTAAAAGGAGCATTTATTGTTCTTATTATAGAGCATTTGAGCTGTTTAATAATACAGTAGACTCTCTCAAATCTGCAAACCAGAAATCTACAACTCTCTAAAATCCGCACATATTTTATGGATGTAAACAATGAAACTTTTAGTTTGGATATTGGGACAAAATTTAATTTTTTTAGTTTTGTATCAATTCCATATATTTTTTGATTTGTAATTTTCTTAATAATACTCTATTCATGTTTTTTTCATGAAAGAAGAAATATATAAGGTACCCTGGGGTAATAACGCCAGATGGGGTAATAACGCCAAGTGCTAATATTTTGCATAATTATGAAATAATCTGGTAAATGACACCCATGTGTTCTGCGCAGAAGGGTTTTGAGTCATATAAATCACAAAAAACAGCTTCAAGTTAATTTGTTTCATTTTTAGGTCTTATTGTTTTTACAAGCAGCTAAAATTAACGCTTGATCTAAAATTTGCGAGATACGTTTTGTGATGTGAAGCCTATTTTCTTTATCCGAAAATACTTTGTTAATTACATAAATTTGTAGTACATTTCATGGCCTTTCAAAATGTTGTTGAAGATTTTGGATATCTTCTCGAGATAATTTGTAATTTAAAATGTACAGCGCAATAGCTATAACGGGGTAATAACGCCAATCCTTGCAATTTTTACCCCGGTTGATTCCCTACAGTGGCAGAACTACATCCTAAATACTGATTCAAATAAACACAGTTAAAACTGTGCAATGTTTCTAATAATTCTATTTGAACGCTCCTTTTTAAGCAAAAAGAAGCTCACGGTCTGATATTCTTTTGCCTCATCCCCCCCCCCTCCCCGCACCACACCTTTATTTTTCTTACGCTTTCACGAAAAAATGAACATTATCAATAGCTTAGGATGCAATTTGTCAATTTCTAGAGCTGAGAGTTTGTATTTTTAGAATTGGGTAATCTACATGCAATTAATCCAACTTATTTCATTGTTTTGTTTGCATGGCGTTATTACCCATATAGGTGGGTAATAACGCCAAATAGCATTGGTCAAGAAATCACGCCATTACATTTTACGTATTCATATCTGTTAAATTATTTTTTTTATATTGATAGTCAATGAGTTGCTGTATCAAATCATATATTTGTTTGAAAAATACAAACTAAAACTGAGCCGTGAAAATTGCTAGAACCTTAACGTGGCGTTATTACCCCAGGGTACCTTATATATTTTTTTTTGGAAAAAATTAAATATATTGCTGATATCATTGGTAATCACAATCTTCTTACCAAATAAATTTATGCATTAATCAAGATTTTTTGGTTATTAGGGCTGGCTAAACTTGAAAAAAAATTTCTTATTTTATGATTTTGATGTGAATTAGTAATATACGTTTATGAGGCAAGTTTTGTTGAATAAGTTTGGAAAAATACATTTAATTTTTATAATGAATATTTAATCATACACTATTGATTATTAATTCGATCTTTTCTATTACTACTTTAATCAGTTTAAAAATTATCTATTTTTTTATATTTTAGTTTATTATTTATTTTCATATTTTATTATATTGTAAGCCTTCATTGTAATTCCGAGTGCACTATTAATTGTACTCAAATTACTGTTTAAAAAATGTAAGCAAAACAATGACCAGAAATCTGCAAAATTCTAAAATCCGCACAACCTCTGGTCTCAAGCTGTGCAGATTTGAGGGAGTCTACTGTATTTATGGAAGAAATCATACTAAAATTCTATTACATTAAATCTTCTAAAATTTCAAGTATCGTGTAAAATATTCTCTTATTTCATTTATGAATTTATATTGTAATATGTTACAATACAAAATCATCTAAAACCTCTAATGTTGGAAGATTTAAAGGGAGCATTCATTGCTCTTATTACAGCGCACTTTAGTTGTTTAATAATATTTAATGAAGAAATCATATTAAAATCATATTACATTAAATTGTCTAAAGTGTTAAGTATCGTATAAAATATTCTCTTATTTCATTTATGAATTTATATTGTAATATGTTACAATACAAAATCATCTAAAACTTCTAATGTTGGAAGATTTAAAGGGAGCACTCATTGCTCTCATCACAGCGCACTTTAGTTGTTTAGTAATATTTAATGAAGAAATCATATTAAAATCTTATTACATTAAATTGGCTAAAGTGTTAAGTACCGTATAAAATATTCTTTCATGCAGCTTATGATTTTTCTTTTTCTTTTTTTTTTTTTTTTTTTTTTTGTAACATGTTATACAATGTAAATTCATCTTAAACCTCTAACGTTTAAAGCTTTAAAAGGAGCATTTATTATTATTCTTACATGGCATTTGATCTCTGCGATAAGATTTACAGCAGAAATTGGATCAAAAGGGTATTATTTTAAATAAAAAAAAGTGTCAAGTATCGTATAAATATTCTCTCTTTACATTTATGAATTTATATTGTAATGTGTTACAATATAAATTCATCTAAAACCTCAAACGCTTGAAGGTTTAAAGGAAGCATTATTGCTCTTATTATAGTGCACTTGAGCTGATTAATAATATTTATTGAAGAAATTGCACCAAAAAGTTATTATTTTAAATCATTTAAAGTGTCAAGTATCGTATAAAATATTCTCTCATTTTATTTATGAATTTACATTGTAATATGTTACAATATAAATTCAATCTAAAACCTCTAATGCTTGTAGATTTAAAAGGTTCATTTATTGTTCTTATTATAGTGCAATTGAGCTAATTAATAATATTTATTGAGGAAATTGCACCAAAAACTTATTATTTTAAATCAATTAAAGTGTCAAGTATCATATAAAATAGTCTCTCATTCTATTTATGAATTTACATTGTAATATGTTACAATATAAATTCAATCTAAAACCTCTAACGCTTGTAGATTTAAAAGGTTCATTTATTGTTCTTATTATAGTGCAATTGAGCTAATTAATAATATTTATTGAGGAAATCGCACCAAAAACTTATTATTTTAAATCAATTAAAGTGTCAAGTATCGTATAAAATAATATCTCATTCTATTTATGAATTTACATTGTAATATGTTACAATATAAATTCAATCTAAAACCTCTAACGCTTGTAGATTTAAAAGGTTCATTTATTGTTCTTATTATAGTGCGATTGAGCTAATTAATAATATTTATTGAGGAAATCGCACCAAAAACTTATTATTTTAAATCAATTAAAGTGTCAAGTATCGTATAAAATACACTGTTAAAAATCTGCTGCATTTTGCTGCAACGCCCTCCACCACTTGTATATAATACCTCTATTCCAACCAATGAGAAAGCGCCATTTCACGGCCAAGTAACCGTTTTCTATACAAGCAGGGGAGTGCGTTGCAGCAAAATGCAGCAGATTTTTAACAGTGTAGTCTCTCATTCTATTTATGAATTTACATTGTAATATATTACAATATAAATTCAATCTAAAACCTCTAACGCTTGTAGATTTAAAAGGTTTATTTATTGTTCTTATTATAGTGCAATTGAGCTAATTAATAATATTTATTGAGGAAATTGCACCAAAAACTTATTATTTTAAATCAATTAAAGTGTCAAGTATCGTATAAAATATTCTCTCATTCTATTTATGAATTTACATTGTAATATGTTACAATATAAATTCAATCTAAAACCTCTAACGCTTGTAGATTTAAAAGGTTCATTTATTGTTCTTATTATAGTGCAATTGAGCTAATTAATAATATTTATTGAGGAAATCGCACCAAAAACTTATTATTTTAAATCAATTAAACTGTCAAGTATCGTATAAAATATTCTCTCATTCTATTTATGAATTTACATTGTAATATGTTACAATATAAATTCAATCTAAAACCTCTAACGCTTGTAGATTTAAAAGGTTTATTTATTGTTCTTATTATAGTGCAATTGAGCTAATTAATAATATTTATTGAGGAAATTGCACCAAAAACTTATTATTTAAATCAATTAAAGTGTCAAGTATCGTATAAAATAGTCTCTCATTCTATTTATGAATTTACATTGTAATATGTTACAATATAAATTCAATCTAAAACCTCTAACGCTTGTAGATTTAAAAGGTTCATTTATTGTTCTTATTATAGTGCAATTGAGCTAATTAATAATATTTATTGAGGAAATCGCACCAAAAACTTATTATTTTAAATCAATTAAAGTGTCAAGTATCGTATAAAATAGTCTCTCATTCTATTTATGAATTTACATTGTAATATGTTACAATTAGGGATGGGCATTATTTATCGTATTAGGATAAATAACAGTGTTACTACGCTGGAACCTAATATTGCATTAATATGTTACTGAAAAGTCCCTGTTAAATAAATAACACATGGTTCTTAATGACAGTATCTTCCTTCACTTGTTTTAATCAAGATTTCATTTTTTGTACCTCTAAAATAAGAATAATATTCATTAAAAACGTCCTTAATCGTTTCTTTTGAGACGTTTGCCGAAGAATGTTGAATTCAGACACTTTTCTCAAGAGAAATTTCTGTGCTCTGGAAGAGGAACATTATAGAGTTCCGGGAGGTGGGGGAGAAGCATTGCTTTTTCTGACCATTGAAAACCCAAAATCTCGAATCTTCCGAGGAAACATCTCATTGCTCACCGGCCCCCCTCTCCCCCGGACGATCCCCTGAATTCAACACTAGCACTCAGCATGACCCTATCTTCACCCCTAGTTATGGCCTGCTCTCTTAGATATGTGATGCTAATTTTTTTGCAGTTCGTCAATCACCATGACTAGTAGGAATACATGCATGTATAGTAATAACTTACACCGTTAATTAAACACTTTTTCTGCTTGGTGCCTGATGATTGGTCACCATCATAACACACTTTCTCCTATTTTAATAGTACAAAATACTACAGCACAATATCTAGAGCACAAAACACAGAAATTTTTAGATCAGGAAAATATTTGAAAATTTATTAGAAAAACTTCATGTTTGAAATGTTTTCCTCGATAAACAAGATATTATAATCAATATATAAATATATTATGTATAACACATAGATTAATGATTCAAAAATAATTAAATTATGTTTAAAACATCCCAAAACATGTAAATCTATTAAAAGTCGGAAGTCTAAAATCATAAATCATTGCTTTTCATGAATCATTTCTCTTTAGTAAAAATATGAAGGAAAAATGTGCGCAGAAATGTATGTTCGACATATCCAAAAAATTGCTTTAAATGCAATCTTATGTTCCAAATGCATTTTAAATTAATAAAGTTTTAAATTTTAAAAATAAAATCCTTTTTAAATGCTGCATAACCTAGCGCATATGATTGTTAGATTTTGTTAGTATATTTACCTTTACGTAAATAAAAAAGCAATTATTTCTACCTTTTCACACCGAAAATATAGCAAAATTTGAGTTCAGAGATTAATTTTATAAAAAGTACCTTTTTTTCTACATATAACTAAAATGCATTTATTTATAATTTAGTGCCTTAAGAATTCAATTCTCGATTTTAGTTGGATATTCTATTTTAAAACTAACAAATCAATATTTTGTCACATTCAAATAAAATGCTTGAATCAACGCATTTTTAATTAATTAGCTCATTTAAAACGTCTACATTAAAACTTCAGATTGATTTGAATTTAAAGCAGCAATTGGAAACCAACCGATGCGCGTAACCACGGGGGGGGGGGGGTGCCCGGACAACCCCCCCCCGCTGGCGCAGACCCATTCACAATTATTTAAAATCTTTGCGCCCCCCCCTTATTAAAACGCCCTTAAAAACTCTTATTAAAAAAATCTCACAATTCTACACTCTAAGATAAAAACCTGTCTAAAACGGAATTTAAAACTGCTTTATAGGCTTCCGTTTTAGAAGGTTTTACTATATAAAATAAGGTATTGTTTGTATCCTGCAAGTTCAGGTTAAAAATTCTGGGCACCCACCCTTTCAAAAGGTTGGTTACGCCTATGCAACCACAGTAGAAATAATTCCTTAATATTCACTAATTCAATATCTGTTAGATTTTTCACCAGTTTTTCAATAAATGTAGTTCTTTTCTGCTAGATTTTCCACCAGTTTTTCGATAAATGTAGTTCTTTACATTACAGAAGAACATTTTATCGATTCGTAATTATTGTTTATTTTCAAACGGTTTGTTACAAATTATTTGACAAGCTTGAAAAGTGCTGAGTAATACACATTATCTGAAGATAATTTCGTTATCGTTAACGACTTTTGATTTAAAGTTTCGTTTCCTGTTTGGTTTTTATTCGCGGTTGTTGAAGAGAGAGGATAAATAAAAAATGATTTCGTCTCATTGAATTTAAGATTTGTGGATTTGATTTCTAAAGGGCTCTTCTGGCGGGGGGGAGGGGGGGTTCACCCCTCAAACATACACCTTAAAATTTCGCTCATTTAGTTCTCTACCATTTTTAACATGACACCCCCCCCTTTTCGGTGACTCACCTAACTTTGTTCATTTCTTCACATCATTTCAATCTTTAAAAGGCTATAACTTTGCTTCTATGGGAGTTAGAGCGGAGAGAAAAATTCTAGCATAGCTAACTTTTAATCGCCATTCTTTTTGCTATTTCAGTTTTCCGGTTTTCCCTATAGGACCATTTGGGGGGGGGGGGGAGGGGACCGTTTCCCATTTTTTGATGTAATATATCTATCGAAAGCTTATGCTTCATACATTAGAAATCTAGCATACAAAATATTCTCCCGTTATACTGGGTCACGTTACAGACCCATAATGGGTTGAAATTTAAATTTCTCAAACTTCTTCGAGGTTTTTTGCCAAATCGGTATCTGAAAAAAATTGTGCCAATGTGATGTGTGTATGACATCTGTGCCACATAAATATTATTCAGTCTTTTTTTATTGTAATTTTTTTATGTAAAACAATATGCATTATTTTTCATGCAAATTGCGCATTAAATGAAAATTGTATTGTAATTTTTGTAGTAGTACTTTATAATAATTGAATAAAAAAATAATATATTATTTAAAAGTATTTCCTGCACAATAAAATGTTTCCTGACGATTACAAAAAAAAAAAAAAAAAAATATGTCCTGACAATTCAAAAAATAAAAACGTAATTGTCCAAGTTTTCACTTCTGTCGGCACTCCCAAAATGTCACTTTTTTTTGAGGGGGGGGGTGAAAATTTTGTGGAAATAAGTCTTATTTTTAATTTATGTATGGGTTCATATAAAAAAGCATGAGCTAGTGAACTTTGGAACCATTTTTAATAGAACTCATATTCAAAATATTAAAATAATTGAGAAAAAAATATAAAAAAATTATTTTTAATTTAATCATTTTTTGATACTAAGTAAATGCAATTAAATTTTTTATAAATTGAATCTGGAATGTTTAGATAAGATTTTAATATTTACAAAATATGAAATACAGTACAATATATTAGGTTTACAGCTTTCTGAAAAACATAAAAATAGTAGGATAAAACTTAAATGAGTTCAAAGTATTAGAATATTTTATTTTACGCAAGAATATTACTTTATTAATATGATGTAAATGGTAGTTAATACTTTGTAGCAATCTCTTTTGCTTTCATAACAGCGTACAATCGATCTTGCATATTATAGATATTTGCTAATAAGAAACTAGACGAAAAAACTGAGTCGGGAAAAAATTTCTTTCTCTACCATCTGTCCTATCTCATAAGTCTCTCTGTCCTATCCGTTAATACTTGTTTTATGTTTTGCAGCTGCTCTGGTAGTGGCAGCACGCGTTGACTTGCTGAAAAAAAAAAAATAAATAAATTCAGTATGCATTTCATCTCAGATTTTAATACATCAACGGCGCTGATTGAGAAAACGCGGTATATGGAGGATAGATTTTTCAAAAATTAGTTTTCCTCTGTTTGTTAAAGAAAATTTTCATATATTTTCTTGTACTTTCTATTTTTCCTTTTTTTTGTATTTCCTATAGGATACATTATTTTATATTTAAAAATATATGTGCCTATATATTTTTTCTTAAATGTTGTTGCCCCACCAGTGACCGAGAGATTCTGCCCTCAAAACTGGTAGACGGTAGGAACTGGATTAGAACAGAACCCAATCGCGTCCGTCAACCTAATCATTCGGAGTTTTCCATGGTTTTCTCCAAACTTTGGATTTCCTTGCGTAAATACGTGTTGGGTCCTCTTAAAAAGACCCCCCCCCACGGAGGGTACCCCCTTAGGGCCCATATCCCATGTGTTGTCCGTTTGGGAGCATATTTAGCAATTATTTATAAATTGTTTATTGTACCTGTTACAAAAATAACAGGATGTTGGAACCAGTTACCAGCGCTACTGTGGAATGATGTAACCTGTTAACAAAAAAAAACCACATTTCCCACCTCTAGTTACAATATAAATTCGATCTAAAACCTCTAACGCTTGTAGATTTAAAAGGTTTATTTATTGTTCTTATTATAGTGCAATTGAGCTAATTAATAATATTTATTGAGGAAATTGCACCAAAAACTTATTATTTAAATCAATTAAAGTGTCAAGTATCGTATAAAATAGTCTCTCATTCTATTTATGAATTTACATTGTAATATGTTACAATATAAATTCAATCTAAAACCTCTAACGCTTGTAGATTTAAAAGGTTCATTTATTGTTCTTATTATAGTGCAATTGAGCTAATTAATAATATTTATTGAGGAAATTGCACAAAAACTTATTATTTTAAATCAATTAAAGTGTCAAGTATCGTATAAAATAGTCTCTCATTCTATTTATGAATTTACATTGTAATATGTTACAATATAAATTCAATCTAAAACCTCTAACGCTTGTAGATTTAAAATGTTCATTTATTGTTCTTATTATAGTGCACTTTAGCTGATTAATAATATTTATTGAAGAAATTGCACCAAAAACTTATTATTTTAAATCAATTAAAGTGTCAAGTATCGTATAAAATATTCTCTCATTTCATTTATGAATTTATATTGTAATATGTTACAATACAAAATCATCTAAAACCTCTAATGTTGGAAGATTTAAATGGAACATGGAAGATTTAAATGGAACATTCATTGCTCTTATTACAGCGCACTTGAGCTTTTTGATAATATTTATTAAAGAAATCCTTTTAAAATGTTATTACTTGAAATCATCTAAAGTGTCAAGTATGGTATAAAATATTCTCTCATTCTATTTGTGAATTTATATTGTGGTATGTTAAACAATAAAAATTTATTTTAAACCTCTGATACTTGAAGATTTAAATGGAGCATTTATTGTTATTATTATAGAGCACTTGATTGTATCATAATATAGATGGAATAACTCAATAAAGAAATATTACTTTGAATCGTATCAAGTATCTTATGAAGAAAGTGGGGTTTTTTTTAGTTTATATTGTAATATGCTACGATACAAGTATCTTCTGATGCTTGAAGATTTAAAAGGAGCATTTATTATTCTTAATACAGGTCACTTAAGTTCTATGATAATATTTATAGCAGAAATCATATAAAAATATGTTACTTTAAATTTGTAAAATATCAAATACCATATAAAAGTACTTTTTCGTGCTATTTATGATTTTACATTGAAATAAGTTAAGTATAAATCTGTATCATTCAATATTAACCTATTAAAAAATTAGTTTGTATGCCATTTCGTGCCACATTCTGACGAACTTTTCTGCACAATACTGCTTTTTTAACAATGCTGCTATACCCTCATACAATTATCTGAACGTGAAAATCTAAGCATTTGTGTTATTTTAAATGTATGGTTTTTATTTTAACAATTTATGAATTAATTGATTTAGATATTTAAGCAAATGTCAAAAGCATGCACTTTTTCGATTTTCCTAAAATGGCAATAAATTAACATTTTATTTATGTCGGATTATTTTGATTGTGAATATCTTTAAACATTTCAAAAATGGACACTAGAGGTCTAGGATAATCAATATTTTAAAATTTATTGAGGTGTTCGAGCACGTTTAAAACGTAATTTTCGATCAAAATATTTCATTTTCTTTTTTGCAATAGTATTAAAATTTAATCTTTTTATCTAACGAAATCTGCTTAAATTTTGTCTGTATCTAAAATCGAACCCAAGTTACAGCCATTTGAAATTACATCAATTTTACGTTTTTTGAAGTGTATTTTAAAGTTTTTGTTTTACTTTTTTTAAATGGATTTTTTCAGATTTTTACTATACGCAAAACATCTATATATATATATATATATATATATATATATATATATATATATATATATATACACTATATTGCCATTGATTATTGGACACTTGCGATTTTAGACATTTTACTAAATATCTAGAAAAATACATGAGGAATCATCTCGAAACTCTTAGTGCATAAATATAATAGTATACGCCATAGATCACCGTGAATATTTTTTACCGAAACTCCATAGGGGACCGTCGAAAAATTAAAAAAGAATGAATATCTTTTGAATAACCCTGTCAAAACTAATGTAGCAAAAGTGCTCAAACTCTAGATTATGATTGAATGCCTTATTATAATACACTGTGTTCATTTTTATGCAAATAGCATGCATACTCGCAGAGTAATTAAGGTTTTTATAAAAATGGTCCCAAATTTTTCCAAGTTTTTTCCTTATAATTTTCAGAGTTCTTAATATAAAATAATATTTTTTTCAGAAAATAGGACAAACAACATTGCAGACAGTACCCTGTAATCAGAATTAAAAAATAATAAAATTTATATGAAAAATGAGTAGGTTTACTAAATAATTTTTTACTGCGCATGCGTCAAAGATATCAAAATTTCATTTGCATATTATGTTAGCTAAATGTATAGAGCAACTTTTATGAAAGTCTCAAAATCATAGCTTAAAAATTCTGAAAGTAATCGTCTATAGAAAAAGGACCAAATCCGTTGTTTCCAAAATGAAGCAAAAAAATGAGGGATTTTATCCAAATGTAGTAGTACATCCCGTATTGTGTATTCTATATTGACACTAATCAATGAATATATGGATACAACCCCTCTTGTTTTTGCTTCATTTTGAGAATAACGGATTTTCAACTAATTCAATTGACGATTATTTTCAGAATTTTCAAGTTATGATTTTGTGACTTTCACAAAAGTTGCTCTATACATTTAACTAACATAATATGCAAATGAAATTTTGATATCGTTGACGCATGCGCAGTAAAAAATTAGTAAGTAAACCTACTCATTTTGTACAAAATTTTCATTATTTTTTAATTCTGGTTACAAGGTACTGTGTGCAATGTTGTTTGTCATATTATCTGAAAAAAATATTATTTTATATTAAGAACTCTGAAAATTATAAGGAAAAAACTTGGAAAAATTTGGGACAATTTTTATAAAAACCTTAATTACTCTGTTAATTATTAAGCACACACTACACAAATTATTCCATATGCACTGGTTCTTTAAAAAACACTTTATTAAAGGAATAACACTCTCTCGCAGCTCACTGCTGCGTTATCGTCTGCACTTATCTCAAACACAACTTTAGAATAAAAACAGAAAAAATACTTCACTTCTCTTCAGTTTCTCAACACTGACATTTTAATTTAGGTACCACGGTATCGTCTGCCTACATGGAACATACCGGCCCCCATTGACATGTTTCACATTCAATAATAACTCTTTTTTTTACTAAGTACACTAATTACACAAATAAATACAAAAGGTCACTATATATGTTACTTAAATATAAAATTGAAAGAAAAAACAATATAACACTCACACACACATATATATATATACATTTTTTTTAAGTACTATGGGTTTCAGGCATAGGTAAAATACATATTTTACTAATCGATCTTTTAAAAATTCCATTCTGAGTTTTTACCTGAACTACGCGAATTTTCTTATCATTACCATAATATACTTCAATAATTCTGCCTAAAGGCCACTTATTGCTTGATATATTTTCCTCTACTAACAACATTAGATCTCCTATTTTTACATTATCCTTTTCAAATCTCCACTTACCCCTCTGTTGTAATTCACTTAAATAATTATGGTGCCATTTGCGCCAAAAAAGTTGTACAATTTTAGTTATTCTTTACCATTTTTTGAGGCAATTTTCTCTTATATTGGTTAAATCAGGCTCAATAATGACATTTAATGGTCTGTTTATAAGAAAATGAGCTGGAGTTAGGACTCCAAAATCATCTGCGTCATCTGATAATGGACTCAAAGGCCTCGAATTTAATATTCCCTCTATTTGTATCACTACTGTAAGAAATTCCTCATAAGTGAGATTAGCACCTCCCACAATTCTCTTAAAATGAAATTTAAAGGATTTTATTGCGGCCTCCCAAAGACCCCGAAATTGGGTGATCTGGGGAGAATAAATTTCCGCTCAATGCCTTCGCTAGACAAATATGCTGCTAATTTCTCATCAGGTTTTCTTACTAATTCATAAAAGACCCTAAGTGTTTTATCTGCCCCAATAAAATTTTTTGCATTATCAGAATACAATTTGGCACATTTACCTCTGCGTGCTATGAATCTTTTCAGTGCCGCAATAAATGATTCGGAAGTTAAATCTGAAACAATTTCTATGTGTATAGCCTTAAATACAAAACAAACAAAAATACAGACATAAATTTTTTGTAAGATGGTCCTACGTGCATAACCAATTTTGATCATAAATGGCCCACACAGATCAACACCCGAAATATTAAAACAATAGTCTAATTGGACTCTATCCCTGGGCAAGTCGCCCATCAATTGATTTGCAATAACTGGTTTAGCTTTAAAACATGGAATGCACTGATGAACCACCTTTCGACACATTGCACGACCATTTATTGGCCAAAATTTATTTCTTACTAAGGATAGTAAAGTTGAAGCACCAACATGCAAATATTTCTTATGATAATAATTTATAACAATTACAGAAAATTTATTACTCTTTGGTAAAATCGCCGGGTGCTTTTTTGAAAAATTTAAATTACTATTATTTAACCTGCCACCAACCCTTAAAATTCCAAATTCATCTAAGTAAGGGTTGAGGCCTTTTAACTTGCTACTCGGACTTACCGATCCTTTAGTCTGAAGACCATGTATGTCTTCACTGAATTCAATATTTTGTATTGATTTAACTAAATGTCTCTCTGCAAGCTGCAATTCTGACGTACTCAAGGGTCCATTACACTTATAAAGAGGGTTTCTTGTATTCATCACAAATCTGAAAATATAACTAAGAATACGCACAATCGTTAAATAATTATTACTAAGATTAATCAAGTTATATACAAAACAATTCTCGGTGATATTACAACTTATAACATTAAATTCATTCAAGGATTTAACATTAAATTTGAGCTCTTTATTGAACTCATGATTTGTTTCTGGTATGGTTATTGTACGTTGAGGATAATCACTGTTCTGAAGAAATGAAGGTCCCTTCCACCACAATTCACAGTTTGCAAGTTTGTCAGAATCCATACCTCTGGAAAGTTTGTCAGCAGGATTTTCTTCTGAGCAAATATGATGCCACTGTTCAGCACTAGAGTTTTCTTGTATGTTAGCCACTCGATTTTGAACAAATTGCTTAAGGTCGATAGGTTCTTTTTGAATCCATGCTAACACAATCATTGAATCTGACCAAAGAAAAACATTAGTCACTATTACTTTCATGGATGATAATACTCTGTTTACCAGTTTGGTTAGCAACACTGCTGCACATAACTCCAATATTGGAATAGTTAGACTCTTTATCGGTGTAACTCGCGACTTGCTAGCGATTAAATTCACCATCACATTTCCTAAGGAATCACTGGATTTGCAATAAACTGCTGCCCCATAGCAACGTTCTGAGGCGTCAGCAAACCCGTGTATTTCTATAATTTCTGGGTTTTCAATTATAATACGCCTACAAATTTTTATATTATTTACACATTTAAATGACGTAAGAAATTGATGCCACTCATGAAACTCTGATTCAGGAAGCTCGTCATCCCAGTCAATATTGATTCTCCACAATTTTTGCATTAGTATTTTGGCTTTAGATATAACTGGACCAAGAAGTCCCAATGGATCAAAGAGTCTCGCGATTGTTGACAATACTTCTCGCTTTGTGTAGGAATTGCTCAGTTCCACCTTAACTCGAAAAGTGAAACAATCATCTCTTGGGTTCCACGAAACCCCTAACGTTTTAGTTTCAATTTCATTTTCAAATTTGTACCCTTCTTCATATGTCAGCGAAAGATTTTTATCACTTGTACACCACTTATGGAGTCTCATACCTGCTTTATGCATAATCGCTATGAGCTGCCGCTGCAACTCTTTGGCTTCTTCAAGCGTAGGTGCACCACACAAAATATCATCCATGTAAATATTTTCTCGAAGAACCGATGTTGCCATCGAATAATTATCTCCTTCATCAATCGATAGCTGGTTGAGAGTTTTCATTGCTAAATAAGGCGCACTAACCGTACCGTATGTAACGGTCTGTAGTTCAAAGATTTTAGGCTCTTCTTCGAAATTATCGTTCCACAAAATTCTCTGCAATGCGTGCTGACTAGGATCAATATTGATCATTCGATACATCATTTGAATATCCGAAGTCAGTGCATAACTATGCTCACGAAAACTAACCATAATCGTGAATAAATCATTCTGAATAACACCGCCATTATATTGCAATGAATTAAGTGATGTGCCATTTGTTGTTCTGGCAGAACAGTTAAATACAACTCTCAGTTTTGTGGTGGACTTTTCTGGTCTAAAAATGCCATGATGTGGAGCATAATACACGACGTCAGGTTCTTTCACTTCTTTAACCTGTTTCATATGCCCCAACATTTCATATTCATTTAAAAAATCTTTATACAATTTGAAGTATTTCTTATCTTTTGATAAGCGAGTCCACAGCGATTTGAGTTTTTTAAGAGCAAGCTCCCTAGATTGGCCTAATCACGAAGGATTTTCCTTTAAAGGCATTTTCACCACGTATCTCCCTTCCTCATTTCTCCAATGCGTGCGCGCAAAATGTTGCTAACATATCTCAAATTCCTTACTTTTTGATAACTCTACTTCGACGTTTTCAACTTCCCAAAACTTTTTTAATGTTTGGTTTAAATCTTCCTCCCGAATTAGCCCACAATGAACTTTTACATCACTTTCCTGCTCTATGCATCCACTAGCCACATACCCAAATACGGTATTTTGCAAAAGTAAATTTGAACTCTGAGAATATATTTGTCCCGGTCTTAATAACTCATAAAATATTTCTGCCCCCAACAACATATCAATTTTATCAGGGAAATTAAATCTATAATCTGCTAATATAGTTAAATCTTGTACTTCAACATTTATGTTAACCACTTGTTGCGGAATTAAATCTGTAATTTTCCTTACTACTAGCATAGTCAATTCTCTTTCAAAACTTTTATCTCTATTCGCGATTTTTGTATTTACGCAGCCTTTTATTGTCATAGAAGTGTCATCCAAACATGAAATTAAAGTATTCGTTTTATTAATTCTAAGCTGCAATCGATTAGCACACTGCGAAGTAATCAAACATGCTTGTGAACCGACATCTAGTAAGCATCTAACTTCCTGCCATTCCGAGAACTTATCTTTAATGAGGATACGCGCCGTACTTAATAAAACGGATTTTGTTTTCTTTTTCACAAAACTAGAGGCGACAGTCTGACTCGGAGGGTAGAAAAGGATTTCCTCGGGTTGTGAATTTTTTTATTCCTGCAGCCGATTGAAACACATGACCAACATTTTTATTTTGATTATTTAATTCCTTTTCTTCTCTAGGAAAATGTATTAGCTCAGAATGCGGTAGTTTACATCTAGCACAATATTTAGACTTACATTTCTGTGCGCAGCAATTATAATTTAAACATTTGAAACATGCTTTATTTAATTTCACAACTTCTACTCTATCTTTAATGGACAGTTTTTTGAATTGCGAACAAGAATGTAAACCGTGATATTCATTAGATTTATACAAGACACATTTGACATTTTTTGTTTCCGAAAAAAAAATATATTTGAAGCGCTCCTTTGAGGCCGATTTTGAAATTTATTTGTCGCTATACGTTTATTTTCATTTATCGTGTTTCTCGAATACACATTTGATTCACCTTTAGATTTATTTTTAATCGACAAAAAAATATCGCATTCTCTTCCTAGTTGCTATGGTTTAAAATATGACTCTGATTGTTTAATTGCGATATGATTCATTAATTCGCGATCTAAAGAACTGAAAATTTTATCTGAAACAATCAGATCGCATAATGATTTAAAATCATTTACCTCACGCAAATTACAGTAATACTGAAAAATTGAACTCAGCCTAGCTGCAAATTGAACGTAACTTTCCGACGGTAATTTTTGCGCACTCTTGAAATTGTTTAAACATTCTTGTGCAGTAGGTTGAAATTCCCTTAAGACTATATTTTTCAATTTATCATAACTAATCAACTCTTCCTCTGATAAATAGATCATTAAATTGCTCGCTTTTTCGCCGAGAATATTTAACAGAATTTCGGCCATAAACTTTTCAGGTACATTTTTAGTTCGAAACGCTTTCTCAAGAGATTGAAAAAAAGATTAAATGACTCAGCTCTCGTTGGTAAAGGAATAGTTAAAGTTTTAATACTTTTAATAAAACTTTCCAAGTTATTGTTCCCTATTTCCGTTTCCGATTTTTCTGTTACGGACGGCAAATTTTCCCGAGATTCTTTACGCAATTTGGCTATTTCTAATTCTTTCTCTAACTGAGCTAGTTTAATTTTTTCAAATTCCGAATTTTGGGATGGTTCTTTACGAATATTTGCTAATTCTAACTCTTTTTCTAATTGCGCTAATTTAATTTTTTCTAATTCTAATTTTGTTTTCTCAGTTTCTGTTCATGATTTATACTCCTCAACAACCGAATTAACGATGCTTTTTAATAACTGCTCATTTGAGTAATATTCACTATTCTCTATAATATTTCTTAAATCAATAATTTTACTACTTTCAGGAGCAGTTAAACCCAATTCCTCAACTACAAGCTTAAGCTCGTGTTTATTTAGATTATCAATAACAGACATAATTTAATCAAAATAAACTAAAAAATTGCTCTTACCTCACTCAAATCGCTGCGAAATTCCGAGGAAGACTCATTATAATTCTTAAATTTATCATCTTCAACACAATATTTCACTTGTTCGACCACGATATTATTCGAAGATTCTCATGTTGAACGTTGACAGATCTATAATAGAACTCTTAATATAACATCAGCACAAATTCCATGATTTTTCACTCTCATAAATAATTATTTTCACCTTACGGCTCGGCGGTCCAATGTTAATTATTATGCACACACTACACAAATTATTCCATATGCACTGGTTCTTTAAAAAATACTTTATTAAAGGAATAACACTCTCTCGCAGCTCACTGCTGCGTTATCGTCTGCACTTATCTCAAACACAACTTTAGAATAAAAACAGAAAAAACACTTCACTTCTCTTCAGTTTCTCAACACTGACATTTTAATTTAGGTAGCACGGTATCGTCTGCCTACATGGAACACATGCTATTTGCATAAAAATGAACAAGGCGTATTAAAATAAGGCATTCAATCATAATCTAGAGTTTGAGCGCTTTTGCTACATTAGTTTTGACAGGATTATTCAAAAGATATTCATTCTTTTTTATTTTGTTGACGGTCCCCTATGGAGTTTCGGTAAAAAATATTCACGGCGATCTATGGCGTATACTATTATATTTATACACTAAGAGTTTCGAGATGATTCCTCATGTATTTTTCTAGATATTTAGTAAAATGTCTAAAATCGCAAGTGTCCAATAATCAATGACAATATAGTGTATATATATATATATATATATATATATATCATCATCAACCGTTTTTGATCCACTTCTGGATGTAGGTCTCCCCCAGATTTTTCCAATGTTTTCTGTCTAGTGCTTTCGTCATCCAATTTATATCAGCCACTTTTCTAATTTCGTCACTCCATCTTACTTGTGGTCATCTTCTTGGTCGTTTTACATCTCTGGGATACCACTGTAGTATATTTGTGCTCCATCTATTGTCTTGTCTTCTTGCAATGTGCCCAGCCCATTTCCATTTTAGCTGCTTGATTCTTTCAAGGATGTCAAAAACTTTTGTTTGATTTCTTATCCAGGTTATCCTCTTTCTGTCTTTTCTAGTTATGCCTAGCATACATCTTTCCATGCTTCTTTGTGTTGTTTGTAAATTCCACAAAAGTTCTCGTACTTCTTTTACAACTGTCTTAAACTCTAAATTAAACACTAAATGTCACACACTACAGCCGCGTTTCCAATGCTTTCTTTAATCAAACCGGCTTTTAACGAAGGGGTGATATGCGGGTGTCGTACCTGCTTTCATTTTGCACCCATTTCCATACGCAAGCTTAAAATCTATCCCCCCAAAGAAACCGGAAACTGCGCAACTTTTCGTTCTGACCTTTGATTGGCTAATTGGTGAAATTGAGCATGAACTTCCTGTGTAAACACAAACAGAAGGGTTTTGTTACGTTTGGCGTGTTTCAAACTTATTTTTTTTCTTTTTTGCTTCTGTTTTCACCTTGTTCTTGTTATTGCACACTTTATCGACCTGGAAACAAATGCTAATTTAACATTGTAATGCGAAATGGGTAAAACAAAATAATAAAATAAGTTGTTTTAAAGACTGAATTTTATGGGAAAAGAGAATGTGGAGTTTCGGAAGAGGGGACTTTAGATGAAATTTTAATGAAATGAATGTGAATCCTTAATGAAATTTGTGATTAATTGTTTATTTTTGTTATAAAGAAAAAAATAAAACAGAAAATTAAATAATAATAATAATAAAGTATTTAAAAAATATTTAATTTTATTACTTTGTTGAATGTGTATTGGTGTGGGGGGGGGGGGGATCAGGTGATGAAGCAAAATTTCGGAAAAAGAGCAGGAAAATTGCACTTACATAATGTAATAACACTAAAATTTTTACAAACAGCTGCTTTAATTTGCTGCTTTAATAATCAAGCTGCTTTAATTTGGTATTATGGTTAATAAAATTTGCAGTGTTTTTTTTTTATTATTATTGTTTTTATTTATTTTTTTTAACTTTGTTTTGCATATTTTATAATCTAGTTATCTTTAAAACAAATCAGGAAACAGAATATTGATTAGGGGAATAGGGGAGAGGAAGGCTGAATTCCTCCCCATTTAAATAAAAACAATTAAGTTATAGAAGTTGTTAAAGGTTTATCATTTTCAGTTTAAAATGTTAGCTTATTCATATCTGAAAATAAAAGAATTGTAATATTAATTAAATTTATTGTAGTAATGAAATGAAACTGATAAATTTGCTGATCCATGGTCTGAAATATTAGTTCTGCAGGTCTGTTTTGAAATTATTTTATTTAGTACTAAAAACATTCAGCCTGCAGTATTGTTTGTTTGATATTTGTAATACTAGTTAGTACAAGCAGTATATCAAGTAGTTTCGAGGAGTTTAACTGTTAAAAAGAGCATGAAATACACGAATTTATGCATCAATATTTTTTTTTTTTAAAAAAATGTTTCAGAATTTTTTTTCCTTTTTTTGTATTGTTCTCTAAATCTCTCACGGTCTCAATAATTTTATAAACTATAATTTCCTGACATTTTGTTTTTAAAAATTTGTATCTGAAATTGTTAAAATGTGGATCTTGCGGAAATCACAATAATTAATTTAAAATAAATAATTTTCACAAACATTTTATTAACTAATGATATCCTAATTGTTAAATTTATTTGGAAATAAGTATTTTGTTTCATTAGTATTCCTTCATTAAAATCTGGTTGTAAATGCAATCATAAAAACATTTATATTAACGTTTCTTTCCTTTTTTTCGGGAGCCCCACCAGTGGCCGAGAGGTTCGGACCTCTCAAGTGGTAGACGGCAGGTGATGGGTTCGAACCCAATCGCGGCTGTCGGCCTAACCGTTCGGAGTTTTCGTGGTTTTCTTCGAACCTTGCGTAAATACGGGTTAGGTTCCCTTAGAAAGACTCCCACGAAGGGCACTCCCCCCTATATCCCTAGCGCAGATAATCGGACGTCAAAAATCAACCAACCTTTTTTTCGGGGGGGGGGGGGGAGGGAGAGGAGATGTGTCCGTTTCTGGAATTTTAATTGCTTTGATATATTACTGTTGCTTACAATAAAATGTTGACTAATATTAGAAAATAAGGTATAAAAATGGTTAAATATTGTTGGTAAACAAATAAAATATTGAAAAAAAGTCTGAATATAATAATAATCTAATTATTAGAAAATAGTTTTTAATTAAACTCATTAAAGATATCTATTATTGGCACATCTACCCTATATAGCAATATTTAGTTTTAAATATGTATAAATTTTGCTTTAAAAAAAAAAAAAAAAAAAAAAAAAAAAAAGTTAAAATTATCTTTTTTTATAAACAAATTAATTTTATATTATAAATATAAATGAAAATTTCCGTGTATTATTTACATTAATTACATTGTAATAAATAACACATAAAAAATAAAAATTCAACATTTCCTTAGCGTTGTTTAAATTAAATCTCGAACTTCAAGCCGACGAAAACCTGAAGTTAAATTATTACACATGTAGCTTGTGATTCTGTTGCTGCAATGACCGACCAATCAAAGAATGAAACAATGTCAACAACGCGAGAAATATCAATAGCGCTAACGAAAAACATGCTGACGAGAAGCAGAAATCACGGTAAATTGTTTACCCGAACTGAATCATGGGTAAAAGGCGGATTACTGACCTAGTTGATTGCAGGTCTGACTTTGGGGAGAAAATGACCTTGGCTCGATTCTCCTTCAAACCGGTTTGTGCACTGGAAATGGTGTAGGGGGTAAAATAACCGTTCTGAGGTGTCTTGAAAAACTGCATTGGAAACGGGGCTTACATGTCTAACACTAAATTAAACTGTTTTATATTTATACTTGTATCAAAACAAATTTGAGAGAAATTTTGCGAATTTTTCATTACATTAGTACTTTAACTGTCCTATAATCTGAGACTGAGATGTGATTATATTGTGTGTAGTCTGAATCCTTAGACAAAGTTATTCTGTTTATTATGCAATTTACAAAATACCAATACATTTTTTTTTTTTTTTTGAATTATCATGTTTTGCAGAAATGTCAAGTTTTGACATAGTAATTTTGACTATTTTTCTCTTTAAAAAAATTATGGGTAACCGATAAAACTTTTATATATTTTTTTCAAAGTTTTAAAGTAAATAACATTATAAAAAATGAATAACAAGAGAATATACCTAAATTTTCAAAAACACACTACTAAAGGTGTGCGGATGCCTTAAAGAACCATTCAGTACAGGGGCGTGCGAATAGAAAACTGCGTTCGGCGCAAAGTTTCAATTTGGCGCCCCCCTCCCCAACTTTTTCTTATGACAGATAAAAAATGATGTTGGTTGTCTAAACTTGGCGCCCCCTAAATTTCTGCCCCCGGGGCGATCGCCCCCTTCGACCCCTCTTTTCACACGGCGCTGATTCCATATCATGGGTGGAATAGCTTTTATTACATATTGCTGCTGTTTTAACAATGCTTTTATATCCAGAAATTTAAACAATTATGGTAATATGAAATTCTAGATTTTTTTTTGTGATTTTTAATGTATAGTTTATATTTTATAACTTATAAGTTACTTATAGTCAACTTATAAGTTAATAGACACGTGTGTTCATGTAACTGCCACGCGCAATATATTTTGTCCATTTTCATGAAATGGCCGTAACATATTTTAGTATTGACTGTAATAGTCCAAGAGCTGACCGCATAAAACTCTAGTAATCGAGCACAAGAAAAAATCCTTTATATTATAGAAGAGTAGTCATAGGGAAATCTAATGATCCATGTCTGCCGGAAGCAAAGTGGTGCATAAGCCAAAAATTGATAGCACTAGTGGCTGACTCGTAGGATTAGCATTATGTTTTCCTGCACCCAGTTTCCCGTGTTTTCATACTTTTGATTGTACAGCAAACACAGTGATAGACCTACGAGTGAGCCACTAATGTTATTAATTTTTGGTTTATGCACCTCTTCGTTTCCGTCAGACATGGATGATTAGATTCCCCTATGACTACTCTTCCATAATATAAAGGATTTTTTCTTGTGCTCGATGACTCAGGGTTTTGTGCTGTTGGCTTTTGGACTATAAGCAAAAGATATTATATGTTTTAAATCGATCTCCTCACTTTTTTAATAATTCAAGTGCTTTCTTCTTATTTTAGGTAGCTTTCATTACAAAAAGTAAAAAGCTGTCCTATTGCAGCCGTCCGGAGGAAAACACTTCCGGAAAATTTTGGTATATTTTCATCGATCATGACCCCCAGACCCCAAAACCAACCTCCGTTCAAATGTTGACATATATATATACATATATATATATATATATATATATATATATATATATATATATATATATATATATATATATATATATATATATATATATATATATATATACAGTCGACGCTCGTTTTTGCTAACTCGTAGGGAACACTCAAATGGTTCGTAAAATAGAAAGTTCGTAAAATAGAAAATGATCAATATGTACATTATTTATGTCTATTTTTATCAATATCCCTCCTCTTCATAGATGATGCAATATTTTAAGATTATTTATTCTGAAATAAAGTTATACATATATTTTTTAAATATATAACAAAATTCTAAATATAAATTTATGCACAGAAAAAAAATTTAGCACTCAGAAGAATATGTTATTAAGCTTTGAAAACATTACATGTGAAAACATAGACTGTGTTAGTACTTAATGGATGAAAATGCATAGATAAAAAAATTAGGAATGGAAATAATCACTTATCTTTTTTTGTTTTAAAATCACATTTTGGAAAATACATGTTTCCATTTTATCTATTATTGAAATCATTTCACAATTATTATTCACTTCAAAAAAAGTGCCTTAGCCCTGACAACCATTGAGCTGCTTGTTTGACAGTCGGGCGTTGGATTATTTCATTTTCTTCTTGTTCCAAATCTGAAAGCGTCAGCAATAATTTGTTCATCTGATATTTCTTCCGTACAAATCACGTCTGAATCTACACTCAAAAAGTTCTGGGATGAAATTTCAGGCAACAGTGGATTTCCTTTGCGGAGTTCATTTATGAGTAACTCATCTCCACTGATATCGTCGGCTACATTTTCTTGGTTTTCATTAATTAAGGTACTAAAGCCTGCGTGTTGAAATGATTTAGCTATTGTAGTCGCTTGAACATCTTTCCAAGCACGTATTGACAAATGCATTGCACCCAGAATATCAATTTCATTATGGTTGATTCAGCTCCAATCCCATGACTAATCTTTATAAAGGCACTCTTCTATATATGCGCTTGAAACTATTAATCACACCCTGATCCATCGGCTGTAAAATTGAAGTTACATTGGGTGGAAGAAACTCCACACGAATAGATTTAAGATCTGAGACTTCAACGTGAGCTGAACAGTTATCCACAATTAGCAAAATTTTACGTTTTTCCAAAACAAATTGACGATCCAAGTCTCTTAACCATTTTTCATAAATGTACCCTGTCATCCATGCATTTTGGGTAGCATGGTATGCAGCTGGTAATTTGTTAACATTTCTGAAGCATCTAGGCTTCAAATTTTTTCCAATGAAAAGCAAGGGCAGTTTTTGTGGTCCGTTCATGTTGGCTGCCAAAAAGATTGAAATTCTCTGCTTAGCCTTTTTGCTTCCGCTACATTTTTCACCTTTGAAGGTAAGTGTCTTTTCCGGCAGCATCTTAAAAAACAAACCTGTTTCGTACGCGTTAAAGACATCCTCTGGAGCATATTCAGTTGCAATGCTTTTAAATCGCGTTCTTTCCATTCATTTACCAAATTCGTATTTGCTGTTCCACTTTCACCGCACAATTTTTAAAAGCTCAAAGAGTGCCTGGACTTACATATTTGTAACCAACCATCTGAGGCCTTGAAGTCTTTGATGTTCAGCTTCAAAGCAAAAGAATTCGATTGTTCTTTAACCCTTTGAGGGGCGGTGGTTTCATAGATATACCACTTAATTTTAATTCCCAAACGCCACATTCGCACCGGAATTTTGTTAAAGAAAATTACGGTTTATTGAATGTGTGAAGAATAGCGTTTTCTTATTTAGAAATAAAGTTGTTTTCAAATTCCGGTGTCAGTCATTAATTTCAATACTTAAGCAATGAATTTGCCATGCCCCGCAAAGGGTTAAGGAGATTACCATTTATGGGAATGTTGAATCCTCTCATTTTCCTCATCCAAGAAATCAAAGCTTTCTCCAATTGGGGGGGTTTTGCTTCTCTGAACTATTTACGAGAGGGGTTTTTATTGGTGCTTCTATTTCCGACGATTTTCTCTCGAGATTGTAAAATTGTGGAGAGACTATTCTTTGGAATTCCATGCTTTTTGAAAATTTCTGTCTTACTTAAGATTTTCTCATCGGCTTCTTTTAAAATTTTCTTCTTTACCTCAACGGATAAGCACATGCGTCTCTTCAACTGCGACATACTGAAATTCTGTAATGTTCTGGCCCAATCTCCCTCTCGACTAACGAGACTTCTCAGATTGAGTAGTCCAGAGGGTATGAGAAAGTAGACGATTACAGAATCAGTAGCGTAGCTATGTTTTTTGGCTCCCGGGGCCAGCAAGAAATTTTGCCCCCCCCCACCCCAATATAGATATATAACAATTTCTCTCAATTTGGCGCCCCTAGGCCCGGACGCCCCCCTTGCCCCCCCCTTAGCTACGCCACTGTACAGAATGCAATCTTTTAAAAGATTTCGTTTCCCCTTTCAACAATGACACCTGCTTGTACATTTAAGTTTCACTCGCCAATCAGAGGCTTTCCAGACACGTGCCTTTAAAATCTGTCATAATAAACCACGTGACGCTAAATAAACTTATTGTTACACTGCCTCCCTCCCAAAAGCGTGTGTGTGTGTGGGGGGGGGGGAATAACACATTCTTCAAATGCACCTGCTGTCTTTTGCACCTGTTGAAAGTATAATTGACGTTGGCACTTCTTTTCGTATTTAAAAAAAAAAAATAATAAAAAAATTGCAGAATTATAAAAGTTAAGTTCGCAAAAAAGAGATTTCCATAATTTGTAGTTCGTAAATGGGAGCGAAAATTTACATAGCGTCTATGGGAATGTATTCGGGACCACGCTCTAGTTCGTAAAATCGCAAGTATTCGCAAAAAAGATGTTCGTAAAAACGAGCATCTACTGTATATATCTGATTTTTGTCATGCGATAACTAACGTATTTATGAACCGATTTGAATGAAACTTGGTATGTAGGGTAACACCCCCAGTAATTGGCATGCACCAGTGATTGGCACATTTTACAAACATGTCCTAAAAAAAGATTTATATCCAGTCTTTTAAAAATTCAAGACCATATATCAGTTATATGCTCATTTACGTTAAAGATTATAACTTTGATTTATTTTACAAGATGACAATAGAGCCTAGGAAAGAGAAACAAGTATGGCTTGTATCAAATTAGCCATTTTGTTGCAAATTCTTGTTCTTTGGCTTAAGGAAGGCATGCTTTTCAATTCATCATTATCTGATTTATAATATATTTTAAATTTTAATTGACATCATTTTTGTTTAGTTAAAAAGGGTTACTTTAATTGTGTAAAAGTATTTTCGACACAAATATTTGGATTTCTGAATTAATGGTAGTTGCCAATTAATGGTGCTTCAATTTTGCTAGTTCCTAGTAATTGGCACCTATTCCAATTACAAGGAATTCGCAAGGAATTTGAGATTAAACCATTTATTTTGGAAGTCCTTTTAAAATTATAGACTAATTTGTTTATCATTTGTTTTTATTTGAAAATATAAATTTTATCAGTAATTGGAATCCATTAAATCTTCATATGACAATTACTGGGGACAGCATGACAATTACTGGGTATTAATGTAAATATATTGTATTGTTTTAAAGTGTTCACATTTCAGACTAATATGCTGATTTCTTGCTCTCAAAAACCTGAAATATGGCATCTTTATCTACAGTAAATTAATTTAAAGCGATTAAACCCAATGCAAAATGTAAAGTTTTTTTTTATATAAACATATGCCAATTACTGGATCACAAGGTGTCATACATTGGTGCTCTAGGTGCCAATTACTGGTGATTTCAGCAACTTTTTATAAATATATTTTTATAAAAATACTTTTTAATTTTATTTTGCTTTTAGTGGGCAAAATAGATGCATAGATATGCATTCTTTGATTTAAAAATATTTCCAAGTAAATATCTTATTTCTTTGTAATGAAAATTGAAGTAAGTTTAAAGACAAATTCTTAAAGTGCCAATTACTGGGGATGTCACCCTAGATAGTACATACAAATATCTCGACCGAATTCGTTGGCCAGCATCATCCGCCATCTTGTTTCAAAATGGCGGCCATTTAAAATTTTTAAAAAAATTTTAAATTTAAAATTAAATGCGAAAAAATTAAAAGTTGAAAACTATTTTTATTTTATGTGTTAGATCTTAAAATACCAATTCCAGAACACTTTTTACTTTGTCTATATCTTAAAAAATGACTGAGTTATAGCACTTTGATTTTTTCTTATAGCTGACATTTTGAAACGATCTGATTTTTGTCATGTTATAACTAACGTATTTATGAACCGATTTGAATGAAACTTGGTATGTACATAGTACATACAAATATCTCGACCGAATTCGTTGGCCAGCATCATCCGCCATCTTGTTTCAAAATGGCGGCCATTTAAAATTAAAAAAAAAATTTAAATTTTAAATTAAATGCGAAAAAATTAAAAGTTGAAAACTATTTTTATTTTATGTGTTAGATCTTAAAATACCAATTCCAGAACACTTTTTACTTTGTCTATATCTTAAAAAATAATTGAGTTATAGCACTTTGAATTTTTCTTATGGCTGACATTTTGAAACAATCTGATTTTTGTCATGTTATAACTAACGTATTTATGAACCGATTTGAATGAAACTTGGTATGTACATAGTAAATAAAAATATCTCGACCGAGTTCGTTGGCCAGTACCATCCGCCATCTTGTTTTAAAATGTCGGCCATTTAAAAAAATTTAAAAATTTTAAATTTAAAATTAAATACGAAAAAATTAAAAGTTGAAAAATATTTTTATTTTATGTGTTAGATCTTAAAAATGGCAGCCATTTAAATTTGTCAAAAATCTTTTAAATGTATAATGATGTATTAACAAAAAATTAGAAATTGAAAAAAAAATTTCTTTCTAAACTATTTATCTTAATAATAAATTCCGGAGTACTTTTTGCTTTATCTTTACCTTGAAAAACGCCTGGGATATAGCAGTTTCAATTTCTAATGTGGGGGACATTTTTTTAAAAAAGTCAATTTGCCCGCGACAGCCTTCGTATATATTAATCGATTTCGCTGTGAGTGTGCATGTTCACATGAATTAAGATTTCGATCAAGCTCATTGGTTTTTTTTATCCATCATGCTGCTTTAAAATGGATATCGTGGAATTTGGCGACCCTATAAATCGCTTAAAATAAAATCAGGTTGAATAAAAGATGACTAATTTCTAAAAATTCCTATTAATATTCAGTATTGACAAAAACTAGTATTCAATCTTATATAATCGCGTTCCACTATTTTGAACTTCGAATATTTGATTTATATAACTTAATTTAAAATAAATAGATAAGTATATGAAAGCTACCTCTTCTTCCCGGCATTGCCGGAAAGACTTTTTTTTTTTCATATTGCACTATCACGTAAAATGTTCTTTCATTAAATTCAGGTAAATTTAAATGTAACATAGCTGAATCTTCTAAAATATTAGAGCACTGAAGGAAATTTTATCAGAAAATATTTTATTTTATGTTTAAACATTACCATAATGTGATAAATATTATGTGATATGAAGCACTTATTATACAGAAAACTCCTTTTTGGATGTTGTTAAATGTAATTTGAAGTCAATGTTGCAATTAAGGATTGACTAAAACAGAAGCCGAAACTCAGTTTCGGTAATCTTCATTTTTCGACCAAAAACGAAAATAAAACAAAAATGTCCAAATAAAAAAAAAACTAATACATACATAAATATGCGTAATTATTAATTAAATAAAAGTAAAATTATACGTATGTTATAAGTATATTTATTATATGTAAAAATTAGCTTTTTGTACCTCTAACCAAAATGTTTTATTTTCATATAATATAAAATGTAATTAAGCCATCACACAAAATGATTTTCTAAGTATACGACTTTCATCTAATTAAAAAATGTTTTAGATTTACCTCGATTTATCTTTTAGAATGTTTTTAAAATTGTTATACTAGAATATATTGCTATCAAAGAGTATTCGAACACTTTTACGGTTCGAAATTAAAATTTTTCTATTATTGTTAAGTCTGCAGCTTCTAACCACTTAACTGATTCTTTTTTTTTTTCGTGGAATAAATTAAAAATATCAGGTATCACCACTTTTTTTAAAATAAAATATTCGTAATAATTAGTTTAAATTTTTATATCATTAAATAGTATGAAATTGCATTTGAAACATAAAATGGTTTAAAAAATCTTTCAGTGATAGATCAAGCAAATTTTCCGAGCCCGTACAACGTACGAACAAAACGGTTAGGTTGTTTATGAGCACGTGACAAGCGTTTTGAAAATTTAGCCATGTATGCATTAATTGCTTTATATTTTGCGCCCACATCTTTCGTCAGTCATGATTGATAATTATGTACAGTGAAATTCATAACAATGAAATGTTTTATTTGATAAAATACAAGTCAGTTAAATGAGTAATGTTGAAAATATAAAATAAAGAAACAAGATTTTTGGAACACAAATAGGTTCAGCCCGTCCAAAATTCGGGCAGCATTTTCGCCGAAAACAAATTTTTGACGAAACTCAGATTTTCGGACGAAAACGAAATCGAACCAAATTTTCAATCGATCTCTGGCTACAATTATCCTTGTTTAAAAGGCATTTGCACTAAGCTCAACGTCTGTTGAGTATGTACATTTTTTGTCACGAAGATCGTACTCTGTAATAAATGGACTTGTGAATAAAGAGGAAAATGCATATGGGCCATTTTCAAATTTCGCTTACATATGCTGTCCCAGAATAAAAAGAAAAAAATCAAACATAAATTAATATTTAAAGTTTGATTTGAGCTATGCATTATCTAAAGAGGATTATATTGAACATTTCTAACATGAAAAATTAAAAAAAATCAATCAAAAAATTTGAGATATAAATCTTTCAAATTTTGATTCTAAGCAAAAATGCCTGTCCCATTCTAAGTTTTATGTTTTTAACTGTGTTTTTTTTTAATTTGAGCTAACTTTTTTTAATAAAAAGGTGTAATTATTTTAAATATGAACTGTTAGTGATCTGTATTAATGAAAAAAATTATTACAAAAGATATTTTCTTTAAGAAATTACCAGAAATCTTTTGTCCCTCACTTTTTGTCAAGTCCGTTACCTTGTGTATTTGAGTCAAAATAGGTTTCGAATGCTGCCTAAAGTCAGCAACAAAAGCAAACATTCGGCGATATAGTTAAACTATTCACGGAACTACTACTTGCCATTTTTTACTCTTCAACTGTGAAGCAATACAATAGTGGCAAGAATAAGCTTTTATCAAGGTTGGTATTTTTTTTTTTTTCACTGTCAAGTCTGTTACCGTAAATTTTAATATTAAAATAATGATTTTTGCACTTTTTTAATTAAATATTTTTTACTAAATAGTTTCAGAAGATATGTGTATTATTATCTGAGTTAGAAATTATACAAGCTAGTTCATTTTTAATAGTTTTATTTGAAATGTCAAGTCCGTTAACATGAAATGTAAGCTGCTAAGTAAGTTTACTAAATAGTTTTAGAAGGTATGTAAATTATTATCTAAGTTAAAAAATATACAAGCTAATTCATTTTAATAGTTTTATTTTAGTTTTATCTGAAATGTCAAATCCGTTATTTATCAAGTCCGTTACCATGAAATGTAGCGAATGATGAAAATCGTCCATATAGTGCAATGTCTACTAGTTTCAAGAGCAGTAGCTGAGAAGGTTTGCACAAAATGGAGGCTGATTTTTTACATGGGATCATGAGTTCCTGATTACCGCGAAAGCAAATTTCCGCCAGTAAATTTTGAATAGAAAATTTAACTTCATTTTAACAGCTTATTCATACACAATTTCTCTCAAAAATATGAAAAAAATCTGTGATAAAAAGTTTAAATTTTTAAAACAAAAGATTTTAAGAACCTCGCCTTTTATGTAATTGACCATTATCTAGATTATATTTAGGTAGAAGGATAAAAATTCCGTTTATTGGAAAGCAAGTTATGTTTCTATCAAATTGTTGCCGTAACTTCATTATAAGAAAGTCCATTGAAATTTATGCGCGTAAAAGTCTTGTTTGCAATGATACCGTTTCTTTTATTATTTCTAAGGAATGATTAGAGTTGATGAATAAATTCCTCGTGAATGCTTGAATGGGATAAACCAAGTTAGACATTATTTTTAGATCATATAGTCTATTTTTAATTTAATTTTTTTACAATTAGAACACGTGGTTTTGTTTACATCTCATTGTCGCGTGTCATTTGTATTATTAATATGTGAGGCGATTTGTTTTTAGCTCACAGGCTACCATAGCCTGAGAGCTTATGTGCCCTTCCGTTCTGTATGTACGTTCATACGTTCGTGCGTAACGCGATAACTCATGATAAAAATATCCGATCCACTTGAAATTTTGTATGTAGGTATATCCTGACAAGGCGCTTCCCTGATTAGTTTTTGGAGTTCATTCGATATGTATAAGAGGGGGAACGGGGGTCTGATGCCCCTCCCCTTAGTTGATATAAGTGGGTTTTTCATGCAGAATTAAGTTTTCGTTCAAAATTTAGATTAGGATCATTCTGATGAGGCGATTCCGAGACTGTTATTAGGTGTTCATTGAATAAGTATAAATAGGGGGAACAGGGGTTCTAATGCCCCCCCCCCCTTAATTTATATAAATGGGTTTTTCAAGCAGAATTTTCAGATTTCGTTCAAATCTCTGAATAGTTTTGGAAGTTTAATGGTTAAGTATAAAAGAGGGGGATAACTCCTTTTAAATTATATAAATGCTAAATGGGTTTTTATTAAGAATTATCTCATTTGCTCTGAATTTTGGATATAGATTTTTTATATGATAAAGCACGTCTTTGATAGTATAGGAGGTTCAATGATTAAGTATAAAAAAAGAGGAAAGGGGAGAGCTGTTTCCCCTTCTTAATTTTTTTTCGAACGGAATTAACCCTTGAAAATATAAGGCTTTAAATACACAATTAGTATTTGTAGCCTGTGAGCTCAATGCCATCAGTTTAACTGGGCAGTATTCTTTATTTTATTTTTATTATGATTAAGGTTTTTATCAGACTGGATCCGAAACATGTCAGTGTTATCTGTTTTTAATTTTTTTGTAACACTTCTTTCAAGTAATATAAATTGTTTAGTAAAAGGTAAAAATCTGTATTAGCTTTTACTAGAAGAAATTGATCCGGGTTTTATAATCTTCTTTACAAACAATATCAGGAGGTTGTTTAGGTTGTCACAATATGACAAAAATGAAGGCTCTGATTACCGCAGAGGTAAGCTTCCACCAATAAAAAAAATTATTTGTTTTTGAAAATAATTATGACTGAAATTCTAAATAAATAAGGGTGTTTAATAACAAGAAAATTTCTACTCTAAGTTACTGGTGGAGCTTTGTTCGGCACTAATGAGTCACTGCGAAACCGGATACGGTTGAAAATTCAACATTTTGAAGATGTGTATTTTTTTCATTATTATTATTAATTCCATGCCATTAATGGATTTAAATTTTTTTAGAAATATATTATGGTAACGCATTGAATATATGCTGCACATAATAAAATTTATATTTATAGAAAAGATGGATTTGGAAACAAATTGTAGTTACATAACACTCTAGTAAAAGCAGCGTGAGAACTTTTCTGTTAACATTATGAGTACTTTGCAATAATGAACATAGTACAACATAGTTTAAATTGTTCAAATAAAGTTCAGTAAATGTTTATATGTGTTTTTTAAGTGTTAAATGGAAATGCGTTTATTGTAGCTTTTTTGTTATTGTTTCTTTTTATTCAGTCATTCACTTTCTTTTTTTTTTCACTATAAGCAATCTTTGATTCTATATGCTTAAAACAAATTTAAATTTCAACAAAGCATAGAAAAGTTTAAATGGTTTTAGGATTTTTACTTTTTACCTGGAGGTGCAATTTAGCAACATAGTGAAAAAACAGCGTAAACACTGGCGATAATTAATATTTAAAATAAAACATTTTGTAAAATCATCATAAAATGAAAAAAAGCAGGACGCGTTTCGAGCTACAACATGCGCATATTATTTTGAAATAACTTTATCTGAGATTGTCAAAAAATCTTAAAATATATTTAGCATATAACAATGTAAAACATACATACATCACAGATAAAATACTAAAACAGAAGTACTGCGCCAATTCTCAAATAAAGTGAATAAAAACGTTAAGCTTACATTTTCTTTTGCTCTATTTCAACTGAAAAAAAATTTTGCTTCATCAATAAAATAGTATAATTTATAATATAAAACATCACTTTAAAATATCAAATTATTTATGTATGCTATAAGTGATCCATTAAAATAAAATAAAATGGCAAAATATCTTTTAATTTTACATGTTTCGTGTGCTCTGACGGCAACTTTTTCAAAAAACTTTTTATCATATATTTGTTTTTTGAAAAGTTGCCGTCAGAGCACACGAAACATGTAAAGTTAAAAGGTATTTTGCCATTTTATTTTATTTTAATGGATCACTTATAGCACACATAAATAATTTAATAAAATAGTAATTCACAGAACATTTAACATATTATTTTCTTTATGTTTTCGTTCAAAGTTGTTTGACCCATCGGACGTCTTTTAATTACATTCTAATTTTATTTCTGACCAAGCTGTAAAATTGTAGAAAAGATTTTTATGGCTCTCAGAAGACAGTATCAAATAAAAGTTTTCTCTGCCAAAAGACAACATAAAAGGGTAATTTTCTACTAGAGTTTTGTATAAAATATTTAATTTCCATATGTTTAGAAAAAATGCCTTTTTTTTTTTAAATTATGTATAGAAAAATGTTAAGTGAAGAGTTTTGAGTTTTAATTTTTTGTTTATTGTTAATTCTTAATCAACAAAATAAGCTTTAATATAAGGTGGTCTGGTGTAATAACGCCAGGCGGGGTAATAACGCCAAGTGCTAATATTTTTCATAATTATGAAATAATCTGGTAAATGACACCCATGTGCTCTGCGCAGAAGGGTTTTGAGTCATATAAATCGCAAAAAACAGCTTCAAGTTAATTTGTTTCATTTTTAGGTCTTATTGTTTTTACAAGCAACTAAAATTAACGCTTGATCTAAAATTTGCGAGATACGTTTTGTGATGTGAAGACTATTTTTTTCCCGGAAATACTTTGTTAATTGCATAAATTTGTAGTACATTTCATGGACTTTCAAAATATTGTTGAAGATTTTGGATATCTTCTCGAGATAATTTGTAATTTAAAATGTACAGCGCAATAACTATAACGGGGTAATAACGCCAATCCTTGGCATTAATACCCCGGTTGATTCCCTACAGTGGGCGAGCTACATCTTAAATACTGATACAAATAAACACAGTTAAAACTGTGCAACGTTTCCAATAATTCTGTTTAAGTGGTCCTTTTTAAGCAAAAAGAAGCTCATGGTCTGATATTCTTTTGCCTCCCCCTCACCCCACACATACATCACACCTTTATTTTTTTTACACTTTCACAAAAAATTGAACATTTTCAATAGCTTAGAATGCAATTTGTCAATTTCTAAGTTTGTAGCGTTTGTATTTTTAGAATTAGGCAATCTACATGCAATTATTCCATCTTATTTCATAGTTTTGTTTACATGGCGTTATTACGCATATAGGTGGGTAATAACGCCAAATAGCATTGGTCAAGAAATCACGCCATTACATTTTATGAATATATATCTGTTAAATTATTTTTTTATATAGATAGTCAATGAGTTGCTGTATCAAATCCTATATTTGTTTGAAAAATACAATATAAAACTGAGCCGTGAAAATTGGTAGAACCTTAACGTGGCGTTATTACCCCAGGGTACCTTATTTATAGGGAAAATATAATGCATATTTTTTGTGTTTTAAACATGATTGGTTTATGTATAGATATAAATAAACCGATAATTGCATATGATTTTTAAAGATTTTATTAAAAAGTGATGTGTTAAAAGTTGTGTTCTCTGGATAAATACATTATATACATTTGTGTTGGTAATATTTTTATATCAATAATTTTAGAAAAAAATGGTAAGGAAATTTAAGGATAGAAAGGAGCATTGAAAATAAAAATTTAATAGGCTTTTATATTGAATGGTTTGGTTTATTTTTGTCGTCCGATTACCTACACTAGGGATATAGGACTACGGGGGGGGGAGTGCCCTTCGTGAGGGTCTTTTTAAGGGAATATTACACAAGGTTCCAAGAAAACCACGAAAACTCCGAACGGTTAAGCCGGCAGCCGCGATTGGGTTCGAACCCAGCACCTGCCGTCTACCAGTTGAGAAGTCAGAACCTCTCGGCCACTGGTGGGGCTTTATATTGAATGACTGCCCATGATCAATATAGCGGGTGTCCCAAAAATGACCGATGGATTTTAAAATTCAATAACTTGCAAACGGTGACAGCTATATAAAAATTTTTTGCAAAAGGGTTATGTATAATATCAGGAGTTTTTTTTACCGTATTTTTTTTTATTTTAGTTCCCATCTCAAACAATAGGCGATTGAAGGCCAAGTCGACTCTTCACTCAGCATTGATCACCTGGCCTTCAATCGCCGTCAGCGTCACCTATTGTTTGAGATGCGAACTAAAATAAAAAATTACGGTAAAGAAACTCCTGACTTTATACAGAACCCTCCTGCAAAAATTTTTTTAATTACTGTATAAGTTATTGAATTTTAAAATCCATCAGTCATTTTTGGGACACCCGGTAGCAGTAACAGTAGCATAATTTCTATTTAGGTCACCATTGATATCACAACCAATAAAATAAGGGAACGTATTAACGAGATAAGGAAAGAAGAATTTCATAAAGTAGAATAACGAATTTCAAGCAAAAACAGACCTATATGGGATTTATTGAAATCAGTAATTAACTGTTTGTTTTTACACCAATACTTTCATTGATATCGTAGACAATATTAACAAGATATAAAGAAATTGAATTTCACGTAATACGATAACGAAATCGTATGGGATAAAGAACTCCACTCAGTAATTAACTTGCATGGGAGTTATAGAAAGGAAGTGGTAAACAATGGGTTTTTTCACTAATCCTTCATTGATATCGTAGAAAATATTAAAGAGATAAAGAAGATCGAATTTTATACAATAGGGAATGAAATTTTAAGGGATATCAAAGTCCATACAATAAGGGACAAAATATGGGGGTTACCAAAACACCGTGGTTAAGAATTTATTCTTCCACTAATTCTTTATTGATATCGTTACCAATATTAATCAGATAAAAGAAAACAAATTTCATTTAATAGGATAACAAATTCCACACAAAAAATTAACAGTACTGGATTTTTCAAATAATTGATAGTAATTTATATCAGTTTACTACCATTTAATCTTTATATTAGATCAGTGGACCTGCAGATTAATTCGATGGTTATAATTACAACGGTAATTATTTTCCTTTATACTTTTCTTTAATTTTTCGTTATTTTTTTTCTTTCATGAATCAAGCTAAGTGTTAATTCTGAATATTTGTATTGAAATCAATAATACAAAGTAGAACCCATCGAATTTTGACGTTAGAAAATGTTAAAGAAGGAACAGTTTCATTGAATTATAATAAACCTGCAACGCTAGTTACAATAAAAAATCTGCCTTATAGTAAGTATTTTACAAATAATATTTAAACTAAAGATAAATATTACTATTTCTAAAAAACTCAGTTGTAGAAGCTATTAAAATTAAACATCAATTGTATATGTAAGCAAAAAAATATAGTAAAAATCTTTTATCACGATGATAAAGTTATCAATTAATGTTCGTAATGCTTGGTATTTCAAAATGAAAAACAACAAAATGTATACCGATTTGAACCAATTACAGAATTTTTTCCCGTGAAATCTAAACTCGACATCATTTTCACCGTCTCAAATCTTACATAAGCACTTCTCATATTTCTATTCACCTTTAAAGAAAAAAAATGGTATTTCAATTTGATAATTTTAAATAATTTTAAATCAAAACTTCAAGTCGAGATTGCCATTATCTGGAAACAGAGAACAATTTATATTACACTGCTCAAAACAATTAAAGGATATTGCAGTTTTAGGTGGATTTTGTATCTGGGAAACTTTTTAGCTGATTGATACATGGTCGACAGACATAGTAGGTTATATGAGAATAAATTACACATGTTTGGCAGAAAAAAATGCATTTTATTGCGCATTTGTGTACAAAAGGAAAAAACACAATTTGTGCATATGAGAAAAAAAGAATAAGAAAAGGTGTTTTCTTCAAAGAAAATCATTTTCAGTAGGGAGTATGGTTTCCACGGGCGGCCAGCAACGTTGAACACCTTTGAGGCATGGACTCAATGAGGCTATTAACCTTCCGTCTACCAGACAAAACACCCATTTATCTACGGCAACACCTAATTTTAATTCCAAACTTGCAAACGGCACCAGTAATATTTTAATATAATTTTGCTTTTACAATGAAAGCTTAAATTAAGGAATTCGTAATATCTAGACAAGTCCTTTATAAATTCCGGTGTCAATCGACAATTTCTCATTTTACCATTGACACCAGAAATATTGCTGTCGGGTCCAATGGACCCGTCTGGTAGACGGAAGGTTAATGACGAGTTGGGGTATTCTACCCCACTCTTCCAGAAGAGCTCTTTCCAGTTCTTGGAGAATTTGTGGGGGTTGTTGGCGGCCAGAAAATCATGTTCCTAGAGCGTCCCAAACGTGCTCGATTGGATTCATGTCTGAAGAACACGCTGGCCATTCCATTCGAACGATTCCTTCCTCGAAAAGGAAATCCTCCGCCAGGTTTGCATGTTGTGGCCTGCAGTTATCGTCCATTAAAATGAAGTTATCTCCGAATGCTGCAGCGTAAGGGACTACAATAGGTCTGAGGATCTCATCTTTATATCGGCGACCAGTCAGAGCTCCATCTCGAATGATGTAGAGGTCAGTGCGCCCCTCAATGGAGATGCCACCATACACCAACACTCCTCCACCGCCAAATCTGACACTTTCGTGCACGAACGCAGGATTATTCCTACTGCCACGGTCCCTCCAGAAGAAAATACGCCTATTATCTGGATGCACAGAAAAACAGGACTCGTCAGAAAACAGAATATTGCTCCATTCATTTCTCCTCCAGTTGACATGCTCAGTTGCCCACTCCCTGCGGTCGTGACGATGCCTTGATGTTAATCTAATACATACCATCGGTTGGCGAGCATACAGACCTACAGCATGGAGCCGGTTTCGGACAGTCTGAGTTGAAATCGTGGTGCCTGTAGCCGAGCGAAGGTGTTGTTGGAGAAGAGTAGCGTTCATGTTTCGATGTCTCCGAGCTGTTAACGCTAAATACCGATCTTCATTGGGCGTTGTTGCCCGTCTACGACCTTGCCCTGGTCTCCGCCTGCACATCCACTCTCCAAAAAACGGTTCCAGATCCTGGAAATGACACTTTGTGACAATCCAATGGCTTGCGCTACTTCGGCTTGAGTTTGGCCCCCTTCTAACCTACCAACAATTCTCCAAGCTTCTGAATCTGTCAAATGACTTCGCTGAGACATCGTACTCATCGAAACAAAGCAATCCCTGAATGCCGATCATCCTTGTCTTCATTCTCTTTTATCCAGTTGAAAGTCAAATTTCATTTGCTGCCGCTGAAGCGACGTTTTTGACGTCGAACTCAAAATTTGCATACTCCACAGTTTGAAAACCAGAAAAATTTGCATTTGTGATTCTCTTCTTCTATTTTCGTCAAAAAAAAATTCGTTTATATCTTTATTTTATATAAAACTTCAAATATCCTTTAATTGTTTTGAGGAGTGTATTTTAAGTGTAAATGAGATTTTCTGAAAAAATCTGGAAGCGAAAATACAAAAGAAAATATTCCTGTGACGTCATGCAAAGTAAAATGGAGATTTTTCTAGTCTCAAACTCGAACTATAGCCAATATCTTTTTTATTTGCCTATTTAACTCAGCGAAATAAATTCATCCAGTTGAGAATTACCAATTTTTGTAACATAAATTGCTATTTTTTGGACAAAAACCTTCTGATCACAACATGTACAGTGCATGTCATGGCTCTTCTATAAATATACGCTAATTTTTGTAAAACACTGCGCTCGATCAGTGTGTAATTTCGATTATGTTACTTTCGTACATTCGAATTATTGCTTTTGGTTTATTTTCGTACTTTTATTAGTGAAGTGTTTCAAAGCATCTGGGGTTAAAATAAAGCCCTTCTAGAAAACATATTTCAGTTTTAAGAATTAAAATACACATTTTTTGTTTATAAAAGGACGTCATTTGCATCTACTAAAGAATACCTGTTTTACGATCTATTCTTAAACAACATTTATAGAAAAGTATACATTGGACGCATTATCGCTGCATAATACATAAACCGAGCGAAAAAGCGATGTCGTCATTCAAGAAGCAAACTGAATTTGTATTGATTCATATGCCTTCATTTGTTTTTTTTATAACAGCTCAGTGTTTTATCGGAAATCATTCATTTATATTTCTTCAAAATTCGGAAAATAATTTTACACACGGAATAATAAATTTGCATTCTTTTAGCTATTTGATACAATTAAATGAAACCGGAGAAAATAAGTTACACAACTATTCTTTGAAATATATTTTTATGAAGAGAACTTTTTTGTATCGAATGTAAAGTATGTTTGTAATAAACTAAAAATAATTCAATTGATAAATAGAAACAAAATAAAACCAAAAATAATCGCGTTTTATATCAGACGATATTCTTACTTAGGTTGTATCGTAATTTTTTTGCACTTTTTATAAGAAAATTGAAAAAAAAAACAGTTATCTGTTTTTTTTCCTTTATTTTTAATAGAAATGAAATACTTCTGTTGCCACAATTACAAAAACGGTATTAAAAGCGACAAATAATAATAATAATAATAATAATGCTTCAAAAGAAAAATAAGATACAATTTTCAGGAATCTCAAACAGATCTTTTTAGGAATATTCATGATTCTTCTGAATATACTTTTATAAATATCCTAAAAGCACGAAGAAACATTAAACAAGATAAAGATTTTGTAATAAATATTTACATAACAATTATCAATAATTGATAAAAATTCCAATAAATCATTCCTTTAAAATTTAAAGACATTCATAAAAATCTCTTTATTCCTTACTTTACAGAACTGAAACTATATGTTCTATAAAACTGCTTTTATATCGTAAAAATTTAAAGAAATTTTCAGTCAAACTATAAGTAATAAGAGTATCAGAGTAAAAATAATAATTTTACTTTGAAATATGATGTCATTTTGAAAATAATAAATGGGTGAAGAATTTTTGGAGCGTAATAAACAACCATTTGTTATTCCTTTTCTATTTCTCGAGACAGCAAAAATGTATGCAGTTATCTCCCTTTTCCCAATAATATGAGAAAGAATTTCTAAGGTTTAAAGTTTCGTATTTAAAAGATTTTCTTTTGAGTTCGTATGTATATTCTTTTATGAAAATTAATAAAATGATTACTAAATGTTTCGGTACTACGCTGTTATTCCGTCGACCGATTTCGCCAAATTATACAAATCGCCAAACTAATAGCCAATGTATACATATTGACGTAATTTTTATTTCAAATAATAATAAAAAAACAAATAATTAGTAGAATATTAATAAAAATACAAATAAAAAATCTAAATAAAAATCACTTAATGGCATTTTAAACACCTGTATCGTATTTAATGTCATTGAATTGACATTCACGATCATCCATTATTGGCATTTAATCTTATAATTTGGAGATAATATTTTTGTCGACGGGATAACAGATAAGTACTAATGTTTCATTTGGGTTCATCTGATGAAACCTTATTCACCTCTGTTCTCTGTCTGTCCGTCACAGAGACCGTACATAAAAGTATATAAAAACTATATTAGTCTTAAACTACAAACTTCGTATAGTTACAGCTGAATACCCCGTGTCACTCGAAAAATCCTTAAATTTTGAAAAAGTCAATTGTTTTAATTAAATAAACTCTTTAAATGTTACCCGTTCATTTTTGCGATTTAAAAAGAGAAATTTAATTTGAACATTTTGCGAGTGGATATCATAGCTTAGTGGTGTAAAAATACTAGTATCTCTGTTAATCTAAACTCTCTTACATCGGATGCGAGTTCTTTTTTGCTTTTATTTGGAATATCTTCTCTTAATTCGTAAGTATTTTCTTTAATAACATCCATATTGCATGGAACAAACATTTAATGGAAAAAAACAAACATTAAAATCTGCATAAATGCTCTCTTTTTTTAACATCTCATTCCAAAATACATACACCCATACATATCATCACAAGATAAAGTATAGAGAAACAATAAATAAATAAATAAATAAATAAATAAAAATAGAATTTTAAAAAAAGGTCTTATAAGTTCACACAGCTTGGAATTTTTCGTGAGCCAAAAAGTTTCAAAACTTAGTGTCGGAAGCCACAACAGAGAGAAAAGCATTTTGCTAGTAAATAGGGCTCTCAGTTTGATCTTCGATGCGGGAACTTGCAACACCCCCTATAGTCAGGGGAATATAGGGGGCGTTGGAACTTGACGCTTTCATCCTAAGATGGATTTAATAAGAAGAAATTTCGTATCGAATTCTTTCGGAGCATACAGTTCAGCTGACATTGTTGAACGCGAGACTACAGGGATGACGTTCCACTCAAGTGCTACTGTTGATCAAGCATCATTGTCAAATACTCCTATGGACAATGGAATATGGGGAGAGAGTTGCCTCGTCGGATGAAAACACGATTCATCTTTCAGCTCGTCGAAGGTCGTGTTTGAGTACGCCACCTTCTATGCATCCCCCTTATACAACAGGCTATACCAAGGCTAGTTATTTCAAAATTAAGCTTTGGGGAACATTCTCATATGCGTGGCTGGTATCTGTGATTGTTGTAGAACAGATCACCAATGCCATGGACTACCTAATCACCATTGCGGATCATTTGCACCATGACATAGTATCTGTCTTTCGCAATGGGAATGGAATCTTCGTGCAAGTCAACGCTTCCTATCTCCACTGTTAAAAATTTTAACTTTTTGCTGCATCGTCACTCCATCGCTTTTATAGAATATCTCTATTTTGACCAATGAGAATCCTCCATAATACGTCAAAGTAATCGTTTTCTATAAAAGCGGCGGAGTGACGATTCAGCAAATGTTTCAAATTTGATTCGAATTATGCTCGATTTGTTCCAGTAACATAATACTAAATTCCATTCAACATCCTAATCGCCAAAATTGACAAAATTTTATTTGACAGAGCGTGTGAATAAGCTGTGAACTCAACGTTACTAGTAATTTAACAGGGCGCTTTTCTTTTTATTTTGCTCTCTAGAAAACTCTCCACGTTTATTGATTTTCTCGGAAATTTTACAAATATTTTATTTTAAAATAGAAAATAGGCTCAATACAGCGAAGGAAGCACGTACAATGTACCTGTTAAAATATTTAAAAAATAATTACCGGTGGTATGAATTTATCTAGTTTCACATTTCTTTATTTTCTGGGAATTCAATGTGAAACATTTTTCATTAATATGCAAATGAAGGAAAATCAGTGGTTTTCTGAAATTCCCATATATTTGTAAATGAAGACTATTTGAATACTTATTCTAAAAGAAGTAAGGACGGTTTAAATATTCATTAAATTATTTTCGTAAATATAATTTTTTTTTTTTTTTTTTTTTTTTTTTTTTTAATGAGGAATTTTTGTTTTTGATCAGAAATCTTCAGGCATTTATAACTGTAGTGAATTTTGTATTCTAAATGCATAAGTAAAATATTTTCTTGAATTAATTTATCTTTCATTCCATTATTATAATTAAAAGTTATATTATAATATAGTTAAATGTTAAAGTCTAACGATATGTTAAAAAAATACTTTTTTTAACGTATTAAATGTTTTAAATGTTTAATATTTTTTTTTCAAATTTTATTTAAAATTACTATTCTATATTGACTATTCTATATTCTATATTCTATATTACTATTCTATATTACGTTTCTATAATGACATCATTATAGAAACTTTATAGTTATGAGGAATGATCACATTTCAATGAACTCTTCCAGAACATTTTGCATGTTTTTTAAGTTATTAACGATTATCGGGTCTATAAGGATGATCGGGTTGAAGAAAAAAGCTGACTTGGCTTGTTAAATAAAGAAATTGGATATCGAATTGATTTTTTGCTTTCTTGTTGTTTCTAGCTGATGAAGGACTTCTGTTGAAGATAATTTGAAAAGTATTTTAATACATTTTGTATTTGCTTGAAAAGTACGGACGGAAGCCATATTGCATTCATATTTACTTTATTTTAAAGTTTACTTATTATATTGTACTTTTTATATTTTGCATAACATGGATATTTAATTTTAAATTATTGTTTCAAGTTTAGTTTAATTTGAGTTACTGTTTTTATATTTCAATTTTTGCATTTTGAATTATACTTGTAAATTCATTTTCAATAAAGTAATTTAGGTTTTATAAATCGTTTTTAAAGGTAAGATTAGTCCTTATTTTGAAACCTACACGTTTCTTTTTTTACTGTGGGGGAGGTAGAGGTAGAAAGTTCTGTCTGTCTGTCCATTAAGGAGAAACAGACATTCATATAGCCGGTGTATTTTTAATATTTTAATGTTTACAGTTAATTGCTATGGAATGTTTTACATACTACTTCTTTCAAAGTGTCTCTTGAGCTGAAATTTTTATATTTTAGTGAACTTTGTGTCTATAATTCAAGTTTCCGGATGTCCTTCACAATTCTAGTTTGGCCTCTAATTGATCACGCCGACCATTCCGATGCCGCGCTGTAAATAAGTCAATTGTTCGGCTTATGGAAATAATCTATGATGGATAACATACACTCAAGGGCAAAAATTTATAATCACCTACCTAGTAACGCTTTGGTTCATTTTTGACAAGCAAAACATCTTCAAACCAGCGTGGCATGGGTGCCACAAGCTCTTGGTAGATGGCCGGAGATGAATTGTATTAGTTGTTCAATCAGCGGTCATGCATATGCAGGATGTTCCAAAAATTTGTTTTTGAACTGTGGTTTGCCGGTGAATGACACATGAATTGTCGGCACATGCAGAACCTGTAGCAAATTAATTCTCAGGTTTTGATAGACTGTGAGCTAAAAAAACAGGCTATGTGCCGTTATAAGACATATAAACATTTTCATTTAGATACTTAACAGTAATAATTTTAAACTTACGATAAATGGAAGACTTGAGATAAAAGAGCTAAATTGTTAATTACTTACATGCTACGACATAAAACATGGGCAATACTTATAACAGGATGTTAGTGTTAATATTATTAATTTGAATGATGCCACCTTAGTTTTAGTAAAGTTTCTGTTTGATCCTTACAAAATAAAACATATGCACTCTTAACAAAAGAAATCTATATCACTACATTCTGGAACCGTAAACCATATTTTACAATAATTTATGCGAATTTCCCAAATTTCGGATTTTAAATACAGCTGGTTTCAAACAGAAATTATCGCTTTGTTTAACGATAAAAAGTTTCAAATAAGGCAAAAATTACTCAACAGAAATAGTGATATAGAACAATTCAGAATGGTCTGCACGTAAAATTATATTTTGAAAATATATATTTAAATACATCCGACATTTCCAACTATTTTATGTGTTTTCTTTTATTATGTGTTAACTTATCTTCAATAATAAAAGTTTTATGAAAATGCAGCATTATTTTCATTTAAATAAAGGTATATTATGTGGGAAACTCATCAGCTTTAGAAATTAATTTTTTATACAGAATATTATATTTAGTCTCTTTTAGCACATAATTTTAGCTATTTAAAAAAAAAAATTCTAGATCTTTTGGGTTATGAGAAAAAGATATGCTAAAATCTACAGTATAAATATTGTAATAAAATACTAAACATTCGTTACAACAGAAGGAGATTTGTAAGTAAAAACACAGGTTTTGTAAGTAGATTTCGCTATGTTCTGACAGGCTTTAACAAGCACGAAGCACCATTTACAGCTTTTACACTCAAATTCATCAAAATAAAATATACTTTAAAAATTCAAATTTCCACATTTTGTTCCTTTAAAAAAAGTCATTCCTTATGATGCAAGAAAATTTAGATTAATATACTAGGCGGAATATATAACTACGGACTTGATATACAAATGAGCAGATATATTGCATTTTTTAGGATTATCTCGAAATTTCTTTTTCAAAACAATAATTGGCTTCGATCTTTTGAAATTCCAAATATACTTTTTTGTGCAGAATTTTATTATCAAAGCAGATTAGTTTATAACCTAATTTTCCATAGAGTTAAAAAGGTATGAGGGGAAATCCGATAAGTTTCCCCCGGCGTCTGCAGGCAGAAGTGTGCATGAAAGTCAAACAATATAGCGAAACATCAAAGACCTGACATATCATTATTTGTCCACATAATTACCAAGTACGTTGAGACATTTATGGCACCACTTCATAAGCTGAAAAAAGCCCTCCAGGAAAACATCAGGGCTTTGTTATACGGACAAGCCGTTAAATGCTTCTTCCACAGACAAACACCTGAGATTTTCTTGGTGGGCTTTTTGCAGCTCATCCAGAGTATGAATAAAGTTTCAATGTGCTTGTTACTTATGTCAAAAAATAATGATATGAAGTGTTTTTAATGTCTCGTTAATTTTTTTTTTTTTTTTACTTTCATACACATTTCTGACCACACTCAACAGGGGAAACTTATTTTTGGATTCACCCTCGTACATATTGTTTTACCTTAAAATATATTTTTCATATTTATGAATACAAAAATAACTGTTATTTTTCATTTAATACTCAGAAACGGAACATTTCTTATTTTTTAAACACATTATTGACTACTACACAAAAATTAATTAACTTATTTTAAATTTGATAGTTGGAATTATGATTAATGAGACTTACATTGCAGAAATCAAAGTTTTATTATTCTGTCCCGAAATCCCTCTAAAATTTAAATATAATATTAAATGTACTATTTCATTTTATTCATTACCCATTCATGCATTTTATATGAAGTTAAACGATCTTATTTATCAACAACTCATAAAATATGTAAAATGTTAGTTAATGGAAAGTCGAAGTACTGCGTTACTTTAATTAATTTGGCAATGTCTTACTAAACATGAAACGAAAAGAGGCAGACTTCATTCAAAATAGATCAGCCAAATGCAATTAAATATATAAAATACGAATATATAGATAGAGCATTTCTATTTCGCTTTCAGTTCCTTTTATGTACCTTCAATTAAATCGATTTTAAACTAATTTATGAACATCATGTGACTTAGCATTATTTTAACATAATGCATTAAAATATTCTGTATTAAGTTAGAATATGTAAATTTATGAGCTTTGTTCACTTTAAAAATGCGGTAAAATTAAACTGGTTTCTCTCTTAATTTTCTAAATCTACAACGTTTAAACAGATTAATCCAAAGTTTCAATTAATAAAGCACAAAGTACTTATCCATTAAGTGAAAGAAAGACAAATAATGCGTCAATTATAGATTATGAAAACTTTTGAACACTTTTAGAAAATCTTACTGAAACCTCACCGTTAAAAATGGTGAAATCAAATTTCAGCAATTACCGTTTATAACCAAAAGAGTGTATAAATTCTTTTGTGCATCCCTGTATATGATCTGTACATCTCCATGTACACTACGTAATACACTAAAATTAAACTTAGTTAGAAAACGGATAACATAGTCGAAAATATGGTTTCAATTGTTTTCACCAAAAGACAAAAATGCACTCGAATAATTTTGTTCAGCCTTGCATATTATCAACAGATTTTCATTTATACTTCATAGAGTAAACTGGTGTTTAATACAAGGAAAAACGTACAAAAAAAAAAAACTAAAAATGTACTTTCAAAAGACTACTTTCTGTAGCCAGTAATGTATCTCTTTCTCAACAGAAAACAATTCATTTAAATTCAATTGAAAAATACACTTAAAGGTGCTTGTCACTCAGCGGCCGAATTCCCCTGGGTAATGTTTAGTCTGTGATGTATATATTCAAAACTTCCCAACAGGGAACTAATATTTAAAAAAAAAAAAAAATCAATGTTTTCTTCATAAAGTATGTAAATTTTTTTCTTATTTTCAACGTATTTCTAAAATTTATACTCAATTTAATAGTTTATTTTTAAAAATCAAACGAACTGGAACATATAAAATTAGGCATACACTGTAAAAAGAATTTGTTAAATTTACGGCGCGCAATGTTGCCAGAAGTTTTTGTCATAAAAATTGCAGTGAAATTAAATGTAATAACAAGGCGAATGTAGATTCTGCCATTGCAGAATTGAGTTTCGCCTCCGATTAGAAAAAAAAAAAAAAAAAAAAAAAAAAAAATCGATAGAGGTTTTTTTAGAAGGGCGACCCCGTTTAGAATGCAATGAACTAACTTCATTTTTCTTGTGTGTTTATCAATGTAATAGCAAACAGAACGGTGTGAAATACCCAATTGATAAGCAAATTCTCTCTGAGACATTGGAATTGCGGAATAATAAAGATATACAGTCTGACGTGCTACTTCTTCATTGACTAGATTCATCAAAAACGGATTTTTTCTTTAGTTTAAACGCTTTTTTATAGACTCTGAGCAAAAGGAAATGCATTTTAACTATAAACGAGTGGAATCCCGTCGAATTCGACGAATGGAATGCTTAAAAGACCCGATCGATTTTGGTTTTTTAAAAAAAAGCAAAGGTAATTACATTATTGAATCAATACATAATAAATATATTTCCAAACTTAATGTCAAGTTTGCCAGTTACAATTTTGCATGCAAATATTCGCACATCTTCAGTTAAAATTGTAATCTGAGTGTCTGCGAAATCCAGAAATTTTATTTTATATGCACTCACAAAAAAATAGTTTTATTTAAAAAAAAAAAAAAAAAAAAAAAAAAAAAAACTAATTTTATTTTCACTATGACATTATTTTCACTAACTGAAGTCATCTGAAAGTAAAATCTCAATCTCAGTGTCCATAATGAACAGAAATATTGAAATGTACTATCGTTATGAGTAAAAATGCGATGTTTTAAATAGTGACGTCATTTTCTCTTCAAATGTTTTTCAAAAGTTACTGTTATTAGTAATGTGAAAAAGGCACTCGTAATAATATAACTAGCTGCACCCGTCGAGATTCGACGGTAAGGATTATGTATAAGAAGAGTATGATACATTTAAAGCTTATAAATAATAAAAATGAATGAAATAAAAAAAGTCTACTTAGAAGAAAATATAAATTTTATTCAGTTTTACCTATAATAAGTATGAAATCAGTTTTCATATTGGTTCAATGATAGGTTTTTCTTTTCTTTTGGAGTTAAGATTTTAATTTTCTTTTCGAGTTAAAGTATTTCCTTATATACCACATTAATTGTTTTGTTGCTTTTTGGAACTATTTGCACTTTCAAATTTTTAAATGAACGTACTCTAGACATCGCGACATACAGCTGACCGTGGCTAAATACTGGCTCAGGTAAATAAATACCAACAGAATCCATTGTTTGTCCTTGTGCTTTATTAATTGTCATACAAAACGCAACACGAATTGGAAATTGGCGTCTTCTAAATGAAAAGGGAAGAGTTGTATCTGATGGCATTAAATCGATTCTAGGAATCAAAACTCTTTCTCCAGCTCTGTCGCCAGTAATAACTGCTAGATCCAAACAATTATCGTACATATTTCGTACAATCAACCTGGTCCCATTTAAAAGACCTTCATGAGGACTTAAATTTCTTAGTAATAATAATTCGGAGCAATAGTAATATTATTACTATTGCTCCGATTTTTAACGTGAGAATGTGTGGAGGCAATCCACTTAATTCTAAGCTATTTAAAAATTCCGTTGGAAATTGGAGGATTTCATTTTCATTTTCAGTTATTAAATTATTTATGCTCATGTATGTTCTGGATGTGCCAGGTATAAGGTTCATAACTTTATGGTTAATTTCATTGCAATGTTCGTTTTTTGGAGCTAGAATTGAAACTTTAGCAAATTTAGTGATACTATCTGAAGATGAAAATCCTTTTCCAAAAATTTCGGATACGATGTCATTTTCTGCTATAATAGACGGTGGTAAACATACTTTATTTGAGTCTCCAGGGGATTCTTCATTCATGCAAAAATTTTCTCCATTACCTATTTTAAGCAAAAATTCCGAACATTCCGATTCTTCTGGTCTTAATCGCATATTTTTTTGCAATTTAAATATTTTAAATTCTGACCAAAGATTAGAAAACTTGATGCAGTTTTGAACTATGTTTTGTCTTGAAGCATGTGGAATCACTGGTAAAACTTGCCTGAAATCACCTCCAAGGACAATTATTTTTCCTCCAAAAGGAACATTAGTGTTCATAATGTCTCGCAGAAGTCTGTCCACGCACATTAATGCATATACATTGGCCATGGGTGCTTCATCCCATATAATTAGTCGAGCAGACTTAATGTCAAATGCAGCCTTACTACTGATGTTTAGGGATGATATGGAATTCTCATGTAGATTTAAAGGTAGTTTAAATCTACTATGCACTGTTCGACAGTTTGGTAATTGCAAAGCGGCGATACCAGTCCATGCAACTGGTATAACTTCTAATCCTAGATCAAAACATTTTTGTATTAAACATTGATATACAAATGTTTTACCAGTTCCTCCTTGCCCATCTATGAAGTATGCATTACTTTTATTCGTATTGTTCTGTTGCATCACATAAATAATTTCGTTAATGAAAATGAGTTGTTCTTCGTTAGCTTGTTGTATCATTAAATCATAATTTAGATTCGGGTTTTTAGAAGGTTCAATAGCAGCAGTTCGTCTATTAATAATATATTTAGTAGCCGGTAATTCAAAAGTAGAAAGAGAAAATCCATGGGATTTGAGTATTTTTTCAATATCTTTAAGAGTTAACTCATATGCACTTGCTTGACTATGATGTTGTAGGTAATCCTCACTAAGAAAGTCTTTAAATGTATTACATAATTGAAGCACATTAGTAGGTTGCTGAAATATGCAAATGAAAGAAAATAATTGCCTCAATTGTTGCGGCATTTGAACGGATGATGCTTCCTTTAAACAATGATACCATTCATTATCATCTTGAAGCAATCCTCGTTGCATTGCAGCTTCTTTGAAAGTTGAATAAGTAATGTTCTTATATGTTCTGATATCTTCAAAACTCGTAGCACCCACTACATGAAGCAGCAACAGCCGAAGATGATATCTTTCAGATTCTTTTGGTGAAACATTATACATTCTACCTATAATTTTAATCAAATTGACGCGTTTTTTCCAAATTCGTTTCTTTCTATCAAATGAATAATAAAATGGTGTTTCTGGATATATATGAGGACTTCTTGTTGCCGGATCACTATTCAATTTAAACCAAGCGATTAACTTTGTGTTTTTCAGTTCCGCTCGAAGTAATAAGCTTCAGTGGCATTATCGTTATGAAAATATACTTGTTGTTCGTCGGGTAAATGTACCGGTAGTCGCATTACTGAATGAGATTGTTGGTGCATAGGATAGGTGAAAATTCTATAAGCAGCTTCAGATGGACTCACATATCGGGTGTTTAGAAACGAAGAAACTTCATCGTGGTGAATTAAACCGTCTTTTTCGGAAACAACTTGCAAATTAGCGCAGTCATGTCCTTTATAAACGTACTTATGGATATATTTTATACTGTGTACAGTTGCACACATTTCCACATTAATTTGTGTTTGAAAGTAAAGTAGAAGAAATGGATTGTAAGGAACGACAAAACGATTGTCAACTTCTATGGCAGTTCCTTTAACATGTTTTGTATTTGTCCTACCATTATTTCTTCTTCTATATAGAGGGTAACCATTGACATTATTATTTGTTTCAGAAGTAAATTCTTTAGGAAATCCTTTTTTACACTTACCGTCAGTCATACAAACTGAATTCTTGTTAAGATTGCCACATGGGCAATGGAGCATATGACATTTAACTAAATTGTATAATGTTTCATCTTTAATATCTGGAATTTCTGCTGAAATAGCATTATCAATATCTGAGACGTCTCTAAATTTACAATCATCTTGGAGGCATAATAATAAGTGAATGTGAGGTAATCCTCTTTTTTGAAATTCTACTGTATAAAGATATGTTTGTACAGCCCCAAATATATTCTTTTGATTTATTAATCGTAAGAGTTCTTTAACTTTTGCATGAAAAACTCTAACTGTAATGTCTGGTCTATTGTAAACTGTTTCATAAGAATGTATACTATTTGTAATTTCAGGCCATAAAGGGTTGCATGTAAACGTCAGAAAAATATCGGGTTTACCAAACTTCCTCACCATGGCCATTGCATCCTGATAATTTTGTATCATATTTCGAGGGCTTCCAATGAAAGTCGATGGTAAAATAACAACACGCCCAGTCCTTAACTTCTCATATTCAGCCCTTACATGTAAAGCATCTGCTAGGCCGGCATATGTTTCCACTCTCAACTTTGACTGCTGACTTCGAATGAATTTTAATCGATCGCCTTCAATTCGACAATAATAATCCACAATCAGCTGTTGAGTTAATTTTCCAGAATTAATTATTGGGTTAAAATTTCCTTTAGGGGCACAACCTCGAATCATAAGTCTGTATGATACATATTCCCGCATAGATAAATTTTGGCGAACTTTAATCTGACGCTCTCCGCCAGATGGCATTGAAATATGCCATCCTGGTTCTCCATATGGCCATATTAGAATGTCAGACATTGGGTTACAGTGTCAAAATCTATGGTTTTCAATTCTCCGCTCTTAGCATAAACTGCAATATGTCTATGAGAAGGTGGAGCACCATCAGCTGACTCAAATACCGCTGCGACTTCAGAACATGCAGGGTCATTATACCGTCGAGAATCCTCTTGGGGCTCATGATAAAGTCGCATTACTAAATTTATAGGTACCCGATTTTCTTTCAATGCTATTTCTTTTTCTTCACTCATTTTCTGATGCATTGTTTTATATAATCGTATATATGGGTTGCATTTGTCTAATATAGAGGTTAATCTTTCCAGAATGTCTTTCCTTAAAGAACAGTTAGCGGAATGATGCAGTCTGATTTCATTAGCCTCAGAAAAATCTAGAATATATAATTGCCCGTAAGAAGCTGTAGTTTTACTTTGAGGGTACAATGGAGAAATTCTATGATGTATTACACCAAGAATTTTAAAACAATAAGGACCCTGTCCAGGTGGCAATGTTACATTAGCTCCGAATGATACGAATGATAAAGCGTTGTTATATTGGCGAATGTTTTCTCTAAAATTTTTATATAACTCATTATTTCCGCAGAATAATTCTTCGATATCTTTAGAAATACGAAATTCAGGTAATTTGATTTTTTTTGTTACAACAGCATAAATTAAAATAGCCTGATGAATTTTTTTCATCTTTAAAATATAGAGCAGAGCAGTAATTACATTTATTGTTTAATTCACCTAACCTAAATGGTTGTATATTACAAACTACTTAAGAAACAGCACATCTGTATTGAATAGAAAAGGGTTTTCGTTCTTTGTTTTTCATACGTTTATTTATGATTTCTTTACGCCCTGTTAAACTTTTTTTTTTCTTTTTTTGACATTTTTTGAAACAATTTGTTGAGCAAAATTAGATTTAGGACGAAATTCCAAAACATAATGACCTGAATCAACATTTCCAGAAAAGAGTAAATTACATATTATATTTCCAGACCCATAATCGAAAGTATTATTGCTAGTATTATTTCTATATATTCTAAAGGTATAATTCGGAAACAACTGGCTTAAGCAAACTAATTCTACATGACCTGCATATTCACTATCTAATGACATCAAATTTTCATAATCAGCAGAAGTACTTACCGGGATTCTATAAGAGTTATCACCAATTATAAAATTTTCATACTGTTCCCAATTATCCTTGACTATTTTCACTACTTGCAATCGAAGCTCACGGTGATATATATCAGTCTTATATACACAATACGATACTGACCGAAATAAACAATTTCCATCTCTTAAAATAGGGATAACATAACGTTCCATGATAAAGATACAAACTTCAGAAAAAAAATAAAGAAATAAATTATAAAGTATTATGGTGGCTTAAATTCAGCTACAAATCTCATATTTAAATGCGAAATTATTCAGGAAATTATTATACCTGAGACGACGAATTCAAAATTTCTGCATAGATTATTTTTTCTCTGTTTAAATATCGCTTGGTAAATGTACCATAATTATACTATCAACAAAACATTTTAATTATAATCATAACAGGGAGTTAATAAACTGCATTACTGACCCACTACTCATTTACGGCACTTGTAAAAAATTAAATTTATTTATTGGTTTGTAGCCTCCATGAATTTGTCAAAATTAATCTTATTGTCATGACAACGAAAAGAAAAACGATATCTTTTTTATTAAAAAAGAATAAAAAATTTGTATTTGTTATTGATCTATAGAAAACGTTTTATTTATTTTTATTTTATATAATAACTTAATACTACGGAATGATTTTTATTAATTTTTGATATCATGTAAAATAGAATTATCGTAATACCCGCATATCACATATTTTATTCTTTTTTTTTTTTTTTTTTTTTTGTAATATGACATTATTTACACTTTCAGAAACACTAATCTTTTCCGAAATAAAAGCGTGATTTGTGCAGTTATTAAAAAATTCTTCAGTCTCATAAAATATTTATTATAATTAAATGAAAATGGCGCAATTTATAAAAATATTTTCATTTGTGCATACCAAGGACATTTAAATAAATAAAATAAGTTCTGTTTATTTAGATGAAGGAATAAAAGTCACTGATACAGCTATAGCAATCTATATTAGATTCATGGAACAAATTTATCTGGTTCCTGAATGACGACATTTTCTCCACCAAAGAAATTTCGCTTTAGATATTTTATTTTATTAAGTTTATTTACATAATACTTAATAATATTCTTCAGTAAATAATCTGTGTATTGTACCGCGATTAGTGAATAATTATGCGCAATCATTTTATTAGGATTAAATTTTACAAAAAACATTAGTTTTTCTTTTTTTTTAATGCGATGACACATTTACCGATGAGATCAAGATCAAGCTCCTGATTGATGGAAAGTAATAAAGTAAAATAAATTTTTATTTTAGCGAGAAAAGCTTAATCTGTTGCCACTGTTTTGAAGAAATGTCCCGAAAAAGCTTATAAAATTAAAAATAAAATATAAAAATGGAAATAAACTAAAAATTAGCCAGAATGGGCAAATCTACACATAAACAGCTTTCATTTAAAAAAATAATCATCAAAATCGGACCAGTAGAAAGCTCAGGGCTGATGACTAAAAAAACAGCCAGGTGTTTTAAATATATAGATAATTCCCATTTTTCTGGTTGCTGAATGACATCATTTTCCTCATGTATAATTTTTCTTATTTTGCTTCAGACATTAATTTGTATCATAAATCATTTTCTGTTATTTTATTTACATTATTAATATTATTTCTCAGTAAATATATTTTTTTACCTCAATTAACGCATGTTATACGCAATTATTTTATTGTGGTTAAATTTTACGAAAACAATTAACTTTTTTCTTTTAAATGCGAAGACACTTTCACTGACGAAATAAAGGTTCTGACTCGTGGAAAGTGATAATGGAAAATAAATTTTTATTATCGAGGGAAAAGCTAAACTGAGTTGCCACCATTTTGAAGGAATATCGTAAAAAGCATTTAAAATTAAAAATAAAATATAAAAATGGAAATAAATAAAAAATAGCTAAAATGGGCACAACTACAAATAAATAGCTTTCATTAAAAAAAATAATTATCAAAATCGGTTGAGTAGAAAATTAGGGGCTGATAACTAAAAAAAACAGCCAGGTCTTTTAAATATATAGATTGTACGAATGTCTGGTTTTAACGGCCAGATTATGAAAAAGTGGGCCACAATTTTTTACACGACAGTTTTTAGCTTCTCTGAAAGAAATAGCATTGGAGGCTAAAAATATTTACATCTAATTTCATTGTAATTTTTACGGCAAAAACTGCTGTAAATATTTTGCTAAAAGTTTTTGCCTTAAATTTAACTCTTTTTACAGTGTAGATTTCAGAAAATTTTTTTAAAACTAAGAAAAAAAGAGACATCTTTCAGGAAGAGATTGTTAAAAAATTAAAAATATCCCGATGAGATACTTTAAATGTAAAAATGCAACAAATGCGTCCTTAGACTTAAACTACCGAAGGGAATTCGGCCGTTGAGTGATTAGCATCCTTAAGTATTTCACACTCATATACACTATAAAAAAAAATTCAAGAAATTACTAAAAATTTTATAGTAAATTTGTATTCCACAGAATTTTTTAGTAACCATTACAAACTTTTTTTTGCAAGTGAAACAAACATTTCTTTTGTAAAATGAACAAAAGAATTTTTTGTCTAACTAACTTAAAACTTTTTAGTATGAGCCACCAGGCAAATTTTAGTAATAGCTCCAAAATTATTTTTAGCGACCATTACGTGTGCCTGAAGGGCAGGAGCTTCCTTCGAGCTGCATCCAGTAGGTAAGAAGACCGACTTCAGAAGCGAAAGATTTTCGGCAAAGCCGCAATAGATGACAGCACCAAACATTGCTACCTGCTCCGAGAGGATTTTTATAATCCCTCTATTTAACGAGTACTTACACTGCATACATTCGGTGTGTATTTGGTGGTGTCCAGCACCGAACCCGGGACCTTTCAGCCTAGAGTTCGGTGCTATGACCACTAGGCTATCAAGGCCACACCAAGTGAGTTTTAGTAATAACTATTAAAAATACAAAACTATTAACTCTATTCGTTGCTAGCTTTTTTCTACTAATTCTTTCAGATTTTCTTGTAACCAATTAAGATTACAAAAAAAGTTTTAGTAATTGCGAGATCACTAAAATGTTTTTAGTAGATCGACCCTTTTTTTTACATAACTGTACATAACTGCTTAGAAATCAATTTTGTACGGGTCTATAGAATTTATATCATCACGTAGCATGCATACATATTGTTAAAAACAATATTCATGCCTCATCCGAAACTCCCCTCCAGCTTTTATCGTTCATAATTAGAACTATAATAGAAATCAAAAAATGTTTCCATCTACTGTTGAAAAAAAAAGATATTAAATTTAAGGCAAAAACTGCTGGCAGCTATATTGCCAGTAGTTTTTTGCCGTAAAAATTGCAGTAAAGTTAGGTATAATTTTTTTATTAAATCTAACTTTACTGCAATTTTTACGCCAAAAACTACTGGCAACATTGCTGTCAGCAGTTTTTGCCCAATTTAACGGATTTCTTTTTTACACTGTGCAAATGAAAGACAGCCGATAGTCGGCCCTTATACTTTACATTCAGCACCTTTTAGTGCACTTCAATAATTCATATAAATTTGATAATGTTTGAAACAAAGTGTTCAAGCCATTGTGACCATTTTTATTACGCAACGAACACTTTTCCCCCCAAACACCGCAGTGTTCTGAGCTACGGAATTCTTTTGAGTGACTTTGTAAATGAATGATAAATGTTTTGCACATCTGTAATGGCATATTTTGGTTCACTTAGAGAATGTATATGAATTTAATTATGCTTTAAAAAATGTAACCTGATAAGAATGCACTACAAATGATTTTTTTTCTTTGGCTATAATTTAATGCCATTTTTTGAGTGTCCTTACAACGACCTATAAGTGCTATGCATTTCTATTTTCAAAAGAGAACATATCATAATAAACTAAAATGAAATATGAAAGTTACATGAAAACATAGATATATTTATGAGAGTTATTTGCGTAAGTTTACATAGATTGCTTCTAGGTGACTGACATATGGTAGACTAGTGACGCATAACCTTTTGTAAGATAGTTGTTTGCCGCCACAATATTTCAAAGCAAAGTCGGATTAAGCACTTCTGGGCCCGGGGCTACTGGGAATTTTGCCCCCCCCCCTTACGCTATTGGAAGTTTTAAGCCTCCTACCACGATACTGAATGTCACCCCCCTCCTCAAATACACACACACACCTTTGTTTTGTTTTTTTAATCCTAAAATACAAATCTTAGATTTTGAATATGTATAATGTTAATCATTTTTTTTCTTTGTTATCTTTAAGGGTGTTTTTAAATTCGCCTTTTTTCCGTGACCTTTTGCCAAAATTTGCGCTTTTCCTGTGCTCTTTTTCCGAAATTTGCGTTTCCCTGCCACTCTTTGACGAAATTCGCGTTTTTTCAGCGATTCTCTACCAAAATTCATGTTTTTCAGCGATTCTTTGACGAAATTCGCGTTTATTCAAGCGATCCTCTGTAGAGATTTACACTTTTTCCGCGTCTCTTTGACAAACTTCGCTCTTTTCCGCGATCTTTTGACTAAATTTGTGCTTTTCCTGCGACCTTTTCAAGAAATTCGCGCTTTTTCTGCCATCCTTTGACGAAATTCGTATTTTTTGCGGATTTCTGTCAAAATTCGCGTTTTATCGGCAATTTTTTGACGAAATTCGCGCTTTTTCTCGATTCTTTTTCAAAATTCGCTTATTTTCGGCGGCGACACTTTTGGCTCTTTTGACTAAATTTGCGCTTTTCTCGCAATTTTTTTTTTATGAAATTTGTGCTTTTTCTGGCACTTTTTGACAAAATTCGCGCTTTCTTTTCGCGGTTCTTTCTCAAAATTCGCATTTTTTCGGGAATCCTTTGACGAAATTCGCGTTTTTTAGCGGTTCTTTGTCAAAATTCGCTCTTTTTCCACGATCTTTTGACTAAATTTGCTCTTTTTCCCACGAACTTTTCAAAAAGTTCTCACTTTTTTGCCGCACTTTGACAAAATTTACGTTTTTTCGCCATTCTTTCTCAAAGTTTACGTTTTTTTGGCTAACGCTTGAAGAAATTCGCAATTTTCCGAGGTTCTTTGTCAAAACTCACGTTTTTTCGCTATCCTTTGACAAAATTTGCGCTTTTTCCCGAGAACTTTTCAAAAATTTCTCTCTTTTCCTGCCACACTTTGACAAAATTCACGTTTTTTTCGCCATTCTTTCGCAAAATTTGCGTTTTTTTCACGACCTTTTGACGAAATTCGCGTTTTCCGCTGTCTTCTGTCGAAATTCGAATTTTTTCCCGATGATTTGACAAATTTCGCTCTTTTTCCGCGAACTCTTGATTATATTTGCACTTTTTCTGCGATCTTTTAAAGAAAACCCTGTTTTCCCTTCCTCCCTTTGATGAAATTCGCGTTTTTTTACGATTCTTTGCCAAAATCGCGGTTTTTTGGACGATCCTTTGACGAAATTCGCATTTTTCCGCGACCGTTCGACAAAATTCGTGCTATTTTCGTGACCTTCTTACAAAATTCGCGCTTTTTCCGCGACCTTTTGACGAAATTAACGCTTTTTCCACGGCCTGTTGAAGGAAAATGAAAATGCGCAATTTCGCGATCTTGATTACATCCGTTCTTTTTTTAACGAAATTCGCGCTTTTTTACGCGACCCTTTTCGTTTCGTTTTCATCGCCACTTTTGTTAAACCTGGAAATTTTCCGAGATACAGACAGCAATGACGTCAAATGGCAATTCAAGTTAAGTGTAAAAAAAACGGCGATTTCGCGCAGCTCTTACACCCCTGTAATTGTTTTAAACGAAACTTTGGTACAACTTAAGCCTCTGCTGAGGGCCCCTGACTGGTTGGGGCCCGGGGCTGCAGCCCCCTTAGCCCGCCCCCCTTAATCCGGCTATGTTTCAAAGGTATGTTTGACTCATTTAACAGTAACGTTTCTGTCAATTAATGGGCAAATTTTTTCTGCTTGAAAATAGTGGTAACTTGTTGGCCCATGAGCCAATTTTTGTGCACCTCTATGGTAGACAGACACTTTAAATATAAAAACCAGAAAACTGTACACTGAAAAAAAAAACTGCAGCAGAGATTCCAGACAATGTCCGTAAAAAACGGACTTTACACCTATATCAATTAGACTTTGCCAATAAATTAACGGTTTTTGCCCGTAAAACACAAAAAAATTAGAAAAGTTGACCGTTTATGTGAAAAAAAAGACATTCCGTAAATTTACTGGACAATTCACGGTACAGTACCGTAAATTTACAATTTTTTTACAGTGTAATTATAATACTTTTTCCAAGTTTAATTAAATTGTTAATGAGGAGGGTGCAGAAGCATGTTTTTTATATAAACTGCCAATTTATTCAAACGCCACTAATTGCGAACAAGCCACCCGAATAATGATAATGTTTCTTACACCCTTATTGCCAACAACGATCTCGTTACATAAAGCTGAATCTTGATATTATAAAAGGAAAAATTTTAAAAACTATTAACATTTCAAAAAACCATACTCAGATAAAAATTTACATTCTGTAACAAAAATTACTTGATAATAAGTAAGAAAAAAGCTTTAAAACCATAACAAAGTTCTTTTAAAATATAATAAATTTTATTGGAATTTCAGTGCATTAACAAATCTTAGCATTAACCAACTAATTTTATCAGTCGAGATCATTATTATGTTAAGTTGAATATTTAAAATAGCTTTAGAATATAAAATATTTCTAAAGTTTCATTTTTCGCTTACCAGTTTTATAAAATATGTCTTTTAAAACTGCAGTATATTCGTTGATCTGTAACATATTTGATTTTAGTGTTTTTCCTTCCGTGCTTCATGGTATTTTATATGTATGCAAATATCTAACGACAATTGTTTAAATAAGAAGATATTTCAAATTTTTAACACAACTTTTATTGTTTAATAAGGCATCGTCGTTTTCAAGAACGTAATACAAGTACTTTATTCCCTTCAAACAAATTTGTCTCCAATAAATAATTTGTTTTTCTTTCTTTTACAAAATCGACTGCATTAAAAATATTCTAAGTACGAATCTTTCTGTAATGGTCATCCATAGAAGTTAAGTGCGTCAGGAAATTAATGTAATGATAGCAGCTTATAGCAATGTGAGTTTTCTTCTTTGTGCACTGTTAAAAATAAATCTGTGAATTCACAGTGAAACTACCGGCAGCAAAGTAGCTGACCTTTTACCGTTCCGTCAGTAGATTTTCCGTTGTGGGAAATACAAGGGGGGAAAACTCCGTTTGAAGAATTAGTAACTTTCCGTTACAAAGTTTGATTTGTAATAATAATAATTTAATGTAATTTTTAAAATTAATGAATCGATTAATCGTCAATGAACCGAAACTACCGCGTGATTTTAAGCAGCTATGTTATTTTACTTAATTTTTATTTTATACAATTTAGTTCACGCCGTCCTGAGGATCGAACTCGGTACCTTTAGATTGTGGAACAAATCCTTACGAACTGAACCAAAGCTGCTGATGCTGGATTGTACAAAGTATGTCTTTTATGAGTTAGTGGGAAAATCTGTTGTGCTTTTAAAGATTTCCTTTCAAATATATTCCTTAGAATATTTGTAAACGGTTTATTTTATTTTATTTTATTTTAGACTGATGCATAATACTTATTATTTTTTAAATCAATTTTAATTTTTTAAATAGTTTAAATTAAAAAAATCACTGCTTAAAACCACTGTTTTTTTTTTTTTTTTTTTTTTTTTGATAGAATGAAAAAGTTTTTATTAACATTTTTTTTTACAAAAAAAAAAAAAAAAAAAAAAGAAAAAAAAAAGAAAAAAAAAACCAGACAATTTTTTGAAATTGTCGTACACTATTTATTTATTTATTGGCTAATAAATTAAAGGATTTTTTAATAATAAATAAGAGAAAAATAAGCAGAAAAAATGTAATTTAAAAACGATTTTTTATGTTTTCTGTACTCCATGGCGCCAGTGGCCCCGAACCCATAATCTGCGCTCGCAGGAGATTAGTGGTGGTGTATTTTTGTCGGCCGATTATCTACGCAATGGGATATAGGCCCTATGGGGTGGGTTGCCCTCCGTAAGGGTCTTTCTAAGGGAACCTAACCCGTATTTACGCAAGGTTCGAAGAAAACCACGGAAAACTTCGAACGGTTATGCCGACGGTCGCGATTGGGTTCGAACCCAGCACCTACCGTCTACCAGTTTGGAGGTCAGAACCTCGCCGCAGGAGATTAGGGGTGTGGTGCCTTGACCACTTGGCCATGGAGCTCCCCACATAACGGTGTGTCTCCATTTTTTGTTTTGCCCCACCAGTGGCCGAGAGGTTCAGACCTCTCAACTGGTAGACGGCAGGTGCTGGGTTCGAACCCAATCGAGGCTGTCGGCCTAACCGTTCGGAGTTTTCGTGGTTTTCTTCGAACCTTGCGTAAATACGGGTTAGGTTCCCTTAGAAAGACCCCCACGAAGGGCACTCCCCCCTGGTCCTATATCCCATTAGTGTAGATAATTGGACGTCAAAAATAAACCAAAACCATTTTTTGTTTTTATTTCCATCCGTTGCGTTATTTTAAGGAAATATGGTGGAATTTTGCGATTTGTAACGGAAAATGCCCTTTTCTTGTGAAAAGAGACTTTTTCTGTGAAATTCAGGAGAAAAATGTTCGTGAATTTCAGAATTTTTTTAAAAGTGTGAATAATAGCTTGGGGTATTATCTTTTGGTTTTGATTTTATGCCTGAACAAGAATAACACTCTCAGTAACAAAATGTAAGTTTTTATTTCTAATAGTTTTCATTTCATTGTGTCTGTAAATTCCATAAAATATCATGCAGTCATAAATAAGTTTAATTGGTTCAATTTATATTTTATAGCGAAAGATTCGATGTAGAAAAATTGGAGAATAAATATAGAAATATACAACAAATATATTTTTTATTATATAGTTTTTTCATTAAAAATTAACTATAAATGTAATACATTATACTGCAATGTACAAATTAACAGATGCAAGGTTTTTTTTCTAAAATTATAAAAAGTTGTTGCATTAAGTTAACTTTAAATGTTTTTATTTCTTGTGGCTCTTTCACCTTAACACTTAAATGCGATTCATGTTATAAATGTCTGTTTCATTTTCAAGAAATTCCCAAATAAAAAGCATTATTAAGTCAGTATTAGTTTGCAGGAACTCTGAAAGAGTTTCTAATTTTCCACTTTGATGCACATAAAAATGGATTTTACTGTACTGTTAAAAAAATTCTGAAATTCACGAATTTTTTTCTGAATTTCACAGAAAAAGTCCCTTTTCACAACAAAAGGGCATTTTCCGTTAAAAATCAGAAAACTCTACCATATTTCCCGAAAATAACGAAACGGGTGGAAATATAAACAAAAAACGGAGACACTCCGTTACATGAGGGGACCTGCAGCCGAGTGGTCAAGGCACCACACTGATTGTTTGCAGATTGTGCGTTCGAATCCCACTGGGCGCCATGAAATACTGAAAACATAAAAATCCCTTTTAAATTACATTTTTTCAGTTTATTTTTCTCTCATTTATTATTTAAAAAATCTTTTAACTAATTGGCCAAAAAAAATAAAATAAAATAAAATAAAATAAAAAAATAAAAATAAAAAAATAAATAAATAGTGTACGACAATTTCAAAGAATTGTATATTACATTATTTTTGTAAAAAATGAATATTTTTTTTCATTCATTCATTCAAAAAAAAAAGGTAATTTTAAACAGTGATTTTTTTTTAATTTAAACTAGATAAAAAATTAAAATTCATTTAAAAAATAATAAGTATTATGCATCAATCTAATATAAAATAAAATAAATCGTTTACAAAAATTCTAACGAATATATTTCAAAGGAAATTTTTAAAAAGCACAACACATTTTCCCACTAACTGATAAAAGGCATACTCTGTACAATCCAGCATCAGCAGCTTTGGCTCAGTCAATAAGGATTTATTCCGCTGTCAAAAGGTCTCGGAGTTCGATCCTCAGGACGACTTGAGGTAAATTATACAAAAAATAAAATAAAAAAGTAAATGGACAGTATTCTCGTGACGTCACAGTGGGAATCATGTGGGTAAAAAAGCGGCTGCTAGCGCATTGGTTTCGTTTTTGCAACATTTGGCGCAAGCATAAATATAGATAAATGCATGTGTAAAATACTGCAAATTTATTCTGTACGAAATATTTTCTATGAAAATTCATATACGTACGAATTAAACTCCATATATACTTATTAATAAAAAAATAAATTTTTTATTTTATAAATAAAATGAAAAATGTGCATGCAATTGCTTTAAAATAGTGAAAAGAATGCATATATAACTCATACCTGTCTCTGAAAAAGCCTAAAACTTCATATACAAATAAAATATAAGCATAAATTTTCTTATCACAATACTTTTCAATGGCGCGATTAAGAACGTTATTCCCAAGCAGACGAATTTCCGTAACCTCGAACCCAACGGAAGAATATGGTCCAAATATAGCAGCTTAAAATCACTAGGAAATTTCGAATTCTTTGACAATGAGCCGATTCATTAATTTTAAAAATTATATTAAATTATTACCATTAAAAATCAAACCTTGTAACAGAAAGTTATTGTTTCTTCAAACGGAGTTTTCCTTTCTTTTATTCCTAAAACGGAATGTCTACTAACGGAATCGTAAAAGTTCAGCTACTTTGCTGCCAGTAGTTTCACCGTAAATTCACAGATTTATTTTAAACAGTGTGCTTGTAATAATTCCAAAGGAGCCGCTATGTTCCATACACAACACAGATTGCGCTAAAAGAAATGAAATTTATTAATACTGGTAAATCGAACCCGGGATTCCTAGATTACAGAGTAAAGGTGAAAACATTTTATTCAAGATTTCTCTCGAATTTCTCTTGAAATATGTTCAACAGTTTTTATTCTATCCCCCCCTCCTTTCCCCCTTCGGTGTAAAAATGTACTGTTCCGGATGAGCCTAAGAACGCCAGCAGAAATAACTGTCATTTAGAGTTTTTCTCACTGACGAAGACCGTGTAAATGACGGTTGAAAACGTTCTGAACTTTTTAAAGTGCTTTAAATGTATTTTTAAGTTTTATATGTTTTATTATGCACTTTTTAAGTAATTTATGTACAGTTAAATGTATTTTTACGTTTCAAATTAGTAAACAAGGTGAATTCTGCTCTGTTTTTGTTCTCAACACCAATTAAAATTATTAAGTTTTACTTATTATTCTTTTTAGGTGCGTTCGTAATTATGTAAATACGTAGCACCTATTGTTGTCGTTCAGTCCGTCCGTCTGTCCGTCTGTCTGTCTTTCCGTCTGTCTGTCCGCATATAACAACGCAAAAACTACCCAACTGAATCGTTTGAAATTTAAAATACATAATTATTACATAATTTTGTCGAGTCATTTCAATTTTTATGAAAATCGGATGCATAGATCAATTACAGGGACAATCAAAAGGATTACGTTACATTACGGTCAATGGGGGGAAAAGTTTCAAATGCATTTTAATCATTTGAAATTTTAAATACATAATTAATCCATCATTTTGTCGAGTCATTTCAAATTTTATGAAAATAGGATGCATAGTTCAACTACAGGGACAATCAAAAGTGTTCCGTTACATTACGATTAATAGGGGAAAATGTTTCAAATGCATTTTAATGGTGTTATACTCATTTGAACGTAATAAAATTGATATGCATCTATAAAGTACATTTTATAATATGCATTTTGCATAATCTGTGGTGCAAAGAATATTTGTTATTGATTTACAAGGCCACACAAAATTAAACCATTGCGTTATGGTATAGGGAGAACATTGTTTGGTGCGCATTTTAATTGTAATTAACTATTTACAATTTTGAGATTGATATATGAGAGGGATATTTTTAAAACTTCGTAATCGTACGAACGCACCTCATTTGCTACGCTTCACGTGCAATTTCCAACTTGTTTAATAGTATGATAGATAACGAAATTTAATCATTTGTATTTCTAGATAACATCAGTAAAACTTTCTAAACAAACTGATTCTGTATATAAAAATTAAAACAGGACAACTAATAGTTTCGTCTTTTGCCTAAATGCAAGACACAGTTTTGTACGAGTCACGTAAGATACTCATTGTAATTATTGAGCTACTTATATTAGATGATTTAAAATTATATACAACTTTTAATTAAATTTTGATCTTTTTTTCACATTGTGGATATTTATACTTAGGGGTTGAGTTCCCTTAGAAAAACCCATTGGAAGACACTTCCTCTTGAGTCTATATGTCTCGTGATATAGACTCAATATGAATCGTTGTCATATTGGCCGTTATATGAATAACACCTAGTGACGCAAAGGATTGGTACCTACATCTTTTTTATGCGGCAGAATAAGTAGGGGTAAAGATTTTTTTTTTTTTTTTTTTTTTTTTTTGCATGACTGTTGTCTGCAGGATGTTAACTGTAAATATTTAATATGGATTAATGATTTAGAATACATTTTAACAAATAATTTTTTTTTTTTTTACTTGATAGGTGTAACGAAAAATTAAAAAACAAATATTATTGACATGTTTCAATTCCAATCTAATAATAACCATACTCATAATAAAATAAAAATAAAAATACGAATCGTTTCACGGTCAATACAAACGGCAATGCGAAACACGTCAATAATATTTGTTTTTAATTTTTCGTTATACCTCTCAAAAGTAAAACAAGTTGGAAATTGCACGTGAAGCGTAGCAAATGAGGTGCGTTCGTACGATAACAAAGTTTAAAAAATATCACTCTCATATATCAATCTCATAAAACTATAAATAATTACAATTAAAATGCGCACCAAACAGTGTTCTCCCTATACCATTATGCAATGGAATACTTTTGTGTGGCCTTGTAAATCAATAACAAATATTCCTCGCACCACAGATTATGCAAAATGTATATTATAATATCTACTTTATAGATGCATATCCATTTTATTACGTTCGAATGAGTGTAACAGCATTAAAATGCATTTGAAACATTTCCCCCCATTAACCGTAATGTAACGGAATACTTTTGATTGTCCCTGTAATTGAACTATGCATCTGATTTTGATAAAATTTGAAATAACTGGACAAATATATGTATTAATTATGTATTAAAAATTTCAAACGATTAAAATGCATTTGAAACTTTTTCCCCATTAACCGTAATGTAACGGAATCCTTTTGATTGTCCCTGTAATTGATCTATGCTCCAATTTTCTTAAAATTTGAAATGACTCGACAAAATTATGTAATAATAATATATTTTAAATTTCAAACGATTCGGTTGGGTAGCTTTTGCGTTGTTATATGCGGACGGACAGACAGACGGACAGACGGGCGGACTGAACGACAGGTGCTGCGTATTTACATAATTACGAACGCAACTAAAAAGAAATATATTAAATTGTTTATATGTAAAAGGTGTATTTCTTAAAATCTTGTGATTTAATAACTTTTTTATGATAATTTAGAATACTGAAAAAAAAAATAATTAAAGTCTAGTTAATCTATCATTTTTTAAAATTTATTAATGTACGCAAGGATTATGTAGTGAGTAAACAGAATGTATGGTTGTACTGGAGAGATAAATCGCAGCTTTTTTAATCCCCTGTCTTAAAGTTTTTTTTTTTTTTTTTTTTTTTTTAAGAGGGTGAATAAACAAATTTTGAATCTTTTATACATTACTTCTTTACAAGAAGAAACTTTTAAATTAGTGAAAATTAAAGAATTTCAGTGTTTGACGGATTCCCACATTTTAAAGTTCAGATATCCCGAAAAGTATGATTTTACAAAATGAGTCTTATACAAAATTAAATGAAATGTGTGTTTTTTTTCTGTCTGTGAGTTTATCCGTCTGTCTGTCTTTGTATATGTGAAAGAAATTTTGAAGGGCATCTATATCACGAATTAATTCATAAAATTTAGATCACACTTTAATTTTTATAAATGTTTTCCATTGTGAAATGGTGCTGATTGCCTTTAAGTGTAAATCGGTCAACAAGTGGCGCTGCTATCCAGCGTTTTCCCCAATTTCCACAATAGTTATATGTCAAGAACTAATGCTCAAAGAATTTTTATATAACTTCAGAATCAGTTATTTCTTGATAGAATTTAATGCTGATTATCTTTTGGGATAAATCTCCCAACAGGTGGCGCTGCTATGCTGCATTATTCATGCTTGTTGCAATAGCTATATCTCAAGAACTATTCCTCGCATATTTACCAAACTTCAGATTCACTTAGTCCCTGATGTAAATTTGTACTGTATACTTTTTTATCTCCATCTCTCAACTTGTGGCGCTGATATACTACATTTTTCACGATTTCCACAATATATGTATCTCAAGAACTAATGCATAAATTTTCAACAAATTTATGATACAGATAGTCACGGATATAAATTGGTCCTAGAAAATTTTTGGTGTAAATCGCCCGATAGGTGTGCTAATATGCAGCATTTGTAATTATTTCCACAATAGATCTAAAAAAAAAAAAAAAAAAAAAAAAATGAAGTTTTTATTAAATTTCAGATTTACTTAGAAATTGACATCAGATGTTTCTGATGAGATTTTGTTGTAAATCCCCTTTGCCGAAGTTCTGCTATGGTGTATCTTTTTAGGAAACTATTAACTTGAAGGCGATAGAAGAAAGTTTTGTAATTGCCACACCCGATTAGTTTTCAGTAAAATTTGTAATTTTCAAATTGAAAATTTATAAGAAGAATGACGGAAAATAATAATATATATTATGCATATTTTCTAAAACACTTTGTAGAAAATTAACATGAGTAAAATATATAAAAATTTATTTCTTTACGCATTTTCTAGTTATTATACTGTAGTGAAAATCAAGAAAAGTATTTTCGGAATTTATTTTTAACAATGTCTTAAAAGTCTGACAAATTACAACTATGTCATTCCGCATTCCTGTTTTTTCCTGTCACTCGACAATTTATTTCTCTTTGCATTTTGCAAAGCGTTTTTGTTAAGTTCAAATTTAAAAGATTTCCCTAACTGTAGATATTTTGTTAGCACTGAAGAAAGATTTCAAAATGCTTCTTTTATATTTTTATCAAATTTTTTTAGACATTTCAGATTTACTGTAACATGTTTCGTAAAAATATATAAGTGTATGAGTAATAAAAAAATGTTGAAACTTGTTTTTTACATTTGATAAATGCATAGTGACTCAAAATCGCAGAGAGAATAAGCTAAATTATACTATATATTTGTAAAAAATATATTTATTTAAGGGTGAATATCGCAAAACGAGAGATTTTGATTATCTGATACATTGAAATTATCTATTGAAAATAATTAAAAATTTTAAGAGATAAATTTATTTTCTATTTCAGAATAAGATTTTCCATACAAAATAGTTAGATTTTCACAAACTTAAAAAAAAAAGAAAAAAAAATATGCAATTATATATCACTATGTAATCTAATTAAATATTTTTATGTAATTATATATGGATTCTTTAACATATGTATGCTATTATAATGACAACTGCATTCTAAAACAATTTTACATTCTTGTTTTATATTGCTTTATTTACTTTTTTAGGTTTAATATTTTAATTTTGTTTAAAGGAGCATGTTTTCTCTACAGTAGTTCAAATTCAATGTAATGTTTAGTTTTATTTGTAATATATGGAAGTCAAGAAAATGTCACAATAAAAGGTCTACTCAATTTTTACAAAGACTTTAACCCTTTCCGGCACATAATTTCAAGTCCTGGGATACTTAATTTTAATTCCAAACTTGCAAACGGCACCAATAATATTTTAGTAAAATTTCACTTTTACAACAAAAGCTTAAATTAAGAGATTCATAATATCTAAAAAACTCGTTTGAAAATGCCGGTAGGAGTCTATAATTACTCATTTCACTACTAAATTTGCCGGAAAGGATTAATGAACAATAAGCTTCCAATTTTGATTTCGTTTTCTTTTTTTTTTTATGCTATTAACCCTTTAACCAACTGGCCCGTTTTTTTTTTTTTTTTTTTTTTTTTTTGTTTCTAGAAATTATGCTAAAATGACTGTAGAGAAAAGTATTTTAAACAGAATTCTATTTTGAACTCTACATCGAAAGAAGTGATATTCAAAATGTCATTAGCATCAAAATTGCGATTTAAAACAAACATGCATCATGGGAATCGTACAAGCATTCTTATAAAAATACGGGAAAATCCTCGAAGTGTGAAAGGGATTATTAGTACCCATCATTATTTTATTCATTTTACACCAGTAGGCACAATTAAGAGGTCACTCGACTCGCTGAAAAAGACCCGGGTGCATTCGATAATCTCCGACCAAAATCCCTTCCTGTAAGCAGAAACCAGCCTCTGGCGCCGGGGCGCATTTTCAGAAAGAATCACGTTTTGAGCACCAGCTTTGGCGAGTTGGCGAAAACGAGAACGTTCAGCTAGCTGCATCGCCAAACACAAAATAAACTAACAAGGAAGGTCTCCATACGGGCATACTCCGAAAAATCTATATAAAAAAAAAAAAATACAGAATGTTCTTCTCATGAGGATATATATGTTTATTAAAAAAATTTCGGCGGAAGCTCCACGCAGTGGCCGTAAAAAAATAATGAAAATTTCATTATTTGGAGATTTATCATCGGTTGGCGATGGAATGCAATTTCAAAAAATATGTTTTCACGTCTAATACACTTAAAGGAAAAAAAAGTGTCATGTTGAACTTGTTTAGATAAATTTAATTTAAATAATTATAGTTTTCACAGTTTTAGTTTGTTTTAAGAATAATTTTGTTATATCGATATTTATATGTATTTATATTTAAATTTAATCATCAAAATTTGCGATTTAAAAAGAAATTCATTATTAAAATTAATTAAAATTGTTTCAAGCTCAAAGTCCAATTGAACATTGTCGATTCGATTTTGTTGCCATGGAAACATGTAGCTTTTATACCTTTTATTTTTGAATACGCTTAAATGTATGAAATTAAATTTTCTCTATGACTATTTTTATTTATTAAAATATTTTTTTCCAATGATAATTTAAATAACTACCCCAACTGGCAATATATAGATACATATCTGTAATGCAATATATGTGCATATAATATATTAAACTCTCTTATTGTTTATGTTTAAATTCGTTATATACCATTAACGCGCATTCCAAAAGTCCAACATTTTCAGTTACATCAAATCGTTTGCTTTTGGCGAGGAAAAGTGCCGCGCGCCAAATTGCTTGACGCTTTCGTCTTTTCACGCCAAATATTCATAAGTATTTTATTTTTTTACATAATTTCTAATGTAATTCCGCCGCTAATTTTGACTGATCCTTTATTACATACATAAGTAGTTTAAATAGTATTTTTTTTTTCAAAAAAATCTGAGTATGCCCAGTATGCAGACCTTCCTTGTAAGTTCAAATATGTCATAAAACATATGATTAATAGAATTATATTTATTACAAGAGAATCTTTACTACTGTTTTTAATTAACTTCTCAATTTCTTCGAACATAGCGAGTTAAGTAAAAAATATTTTTGAATTGAGAAAAAAAAAAAAAAAAAAAAAAAAAAAAAAAAAAAAAGCTATGTTTAAATGTTTTGTGAAATTTAAAGCATTTTAATCTGAAAAAACTCTTTGTTTTAAGCTATGTTTTAGTCGTAAATAACGGTGAATAACATTTCCTCATATTATAGTCTTTGCTTGATAACATTTACGGAAACAACAAATGAACAATAAGCACGATCTCTTTGCAGAAGGAAGGATTGCTATTCGCTAAGCGTTTGACGTCACAAACAAGAAAGGGTGCATAGCATTGACTTCATCTCCGTGCCAATCGTTGTTCTGACGATAAGGTGCTCAAAACATGATTCTTTCTGAAAATGCGACCCGGATGATAATGTTAAGCCTATGGGGGCGTTATTTTCAAGTATCTCGCTTAAATTTTTATATTTTCACGATTTTTTTTTTTTTTTTTTTTTTTTTTTTTTTTTTTTTTTTGATAGGAAAGCTGAGGACGATCTACAACCGGTTTTTACAATATTCTCAGAGAAATATCAGTTGGATGTTATTGGTAGGTAGCTAAGATTTTACTACTTATGACTTGAACTAAGTCAAAAGTATGAAGAATTTCTTTGAAGCGCCCCACTTTTACCTGAGGAAGTATTAAGATGAGCAGGATAAGAAAATGACATTCATTCGCAGTGAAATAATTTTTTAATTACGGAAAATTATTTGAAAAATAAAGAATTTGTTACCTTTCTCACATATGTGTTTCACAAAATATATATTTTAATATTTTTAAAAAAAAATAAACTAGAAATAAGTATGTGTGCAATACAGAAGAAGTTTAGGCCTTGTATTATTATAAATGTAATATATCTTAAAAATAGTTCTAAGAATACTTTTTATTAGAATGTAAAAAATAAACTGCACTACATAACATTCAATAAGAATGTTATTATGTGGAATGCAATTTTTCGTATTTTATGATATTATCCCATAAACAATGTTTAAAAATTTGAAAACAATACACAAATTTCGCATTAACATACAGAAAGACATAGGATTGTTTTAAGCATACAGGAACATACAAACATCTTCTGAGCACACGCACATAAACACACATATATACATATTTGTGTATTTGTAATATAAGAAAAAATCGTCATTTTACCTGAATTGATTCATTCCAATTTCTTACAATATCTGCCTTTCCCCCCGTTTTTTAACAATAACTTAACATATCTATTATATTTTTATCTCATACCTTTAATCAACGCATTCTTTTATTTCTTATTTTAAAAACTTTAATTTGTTAAAAATAACCCTTTTCCTAAAACCTACTAATTTATTTTATTCTTTCAATTTGAGACATTTGATATTTCTTTTTTGATGCAACTTTTTTACAATAAAAATATTATTTCATAGTCCACCATCCTTTGCAAATCCGCTCCATTGCCATCCAATTACATAAAATCCATTCCGTCAGACAATCGATAAATCTTTACTTTCCCGCCCCCTTTCGTTCCCTCATTGGCTCTTTACTAGCAGAAGGCTCAACACAGATCTTTTGTACAGGATTACAAGGTTCGCACACTCCTTGGAAATTCCAAGGACACTGGCACCACTATTAACCCTTAAATGCTTAGGATAGAACGCGTTCCAAAAAATGCGCAATTCAAAGAATCAGAATTCATACCAGAAAAATCTAAATAGTAATTTTTTCTTTATTTAATTACGAATGGTCTGTCATTAAGTGAAGTGAAAATTGCTCTTTTAAATTTCTGGTGAGAATACGGAATATGTGAATAAAACCCCCAATAAATCGGGAACACTTATGGTATCGAAAATGATACAATATGCATTTAAGGGTTAAAAATAAGAAAATTTACATTTAATTATTAAACCATAACATTCGTAATCCCCTCCTCCATTCACATACTATACGATATTTTTCGGCGGTGAAATACTTCGAAAATATTCTTAAAATTTAGTGGTACAACTGTGCGAACCCTGGGATTATTTGCGGTTTCTTCATAAAAGAACGGAGGGGCATTAACAAAAGTAGTCGGGAAGTAAGCAATCCCAACCTACTTGACGGAAAGATTTTCCTTTTGCCGGACAACTGGAAAACTCATTAAGATCAAAAACACCGCCTCGTCACAATAAACGAGTCGACACTGATGTTTAAGAAGTAGTTAAATGTGTCTGGGCATTAAGGCGCAACACTAGGCACAGAAAAAGTCCCGGATGATAATGTAAAGTCTATGGGGGGGGGGGGTTCTTTTCAAATATTTCGCCCAAATTTTGATATTTTTTACATGATTTTTTTGCACAGGATAGCTGAGGACGATCCACAACCGGCCTAGTTTTCACTTTTAGTTTTGGTTTCAGATTTTTTAAAAAAATTACTTTATTTTTTGGAACCGGTTTAAACCGGTTCTGAAATTGAGACTATCTTTATATATAAAAATCTTCTGTGCGTGTGTATGTAAATGAACTCCTCCTAAACGACTGGACCGATTTTGATGAAATTTTGTGCGTGCGTTCCAGTAGATTCGAGAATGGTTTACATTCACATTTCGTCCAAATTGATTCAGTACTTTTTCAGTAATTAGACAAAAACTAATAAGTGATTTTTCGCTAATTAAAAGTGCTATATATATTAAAGAAAGTCAGGATTTCGTATTAATCACAACACAAAAAAATCTACCGATCCAAAAATCTTGAAAATTGGGGTAAAAATACTTCTTATAACATCGAGTGTCGCTAAAAAGGGATTTTCGAAAATTCCACCCCTAAGATGAGTAGAAAAAAGAACGAACTTTTAAAAAATTCCATTAAAATCGGCTTTTGTAGTAATTTTACAACTGATAACATATTTTAGTGCATTTTTTCATTCTGAATCGAATGGTACTAAGCAAATTCGTTTAAATCCAGTAGTTCGTGAGATAATTCACATTTTCCTAATTTGGTGAAGTCTTCGGCGCAAAAATCTGAAATTTTCAATGCTCATCTTTATATATAAAAATCTTCTGTGCGTGTGTATGTAATTGAACTCCTCCTAAACGAATGGACCGATTTTAATGAAATTTTGTGTGTGTGTTCCAGTGGATTCGAGAAAGGTTTAGATTCACATTTCATCGAAAATGATTCAGTACTTTTTTAGTAATTAGGCAAAAACTAATAGTTAGTGATTTTTCGCTAATTAAAAGTGCTATGTATATAAAAGAAAATATGGATTTCGTATTAATAACAGCACAAAAAAATCTACCGAACCAAAAATCTTCAAAATTTCCGTAAAAATACTTCTTATAACATCGATTGTCGCTAAGAAAGGATTTTCGAAAATTCCACCCCTAAAGAGGGTAAAAAAAAGAACGAACTTAAAAAAAATTCCTTTAAAATCGGCTTTTGTAGTTATTTTTCAACTGATAACATATTTTAGAGCATTTTGTCATTCTGAATAGAATGGTACTAAGCAAATTCGTTTAAATCCAGTAGTTCGTGAGATAATTCATATTTTCCTAATTTGGTGATGTCTTCGACGCAAAAACCTGAAATTTTCAATGCTTATCTTTATATATAAAAATCTTCTGTGCGTGTGTATGTAATTGAACTCCTCCTAAACGACTGGACCGATTTTGATGAAATTTTGTGTGTGCGTTCCAGTAGATTTGAGAATGGTTTACATTAACATTTCGTCGAAATTGATTCAGTACTTTTTCAGTAATTAGACAAAAACTAATAAGTGATTTTTCGCTAGTTAAAAGTGCTATATATATTAAAGAAAGTCAGGATTTCGTATTAATCACAACACAAAAAAATCTACCGATCCAAAAATCTTGAAAATTGGGGTAAAAATACTTCTTATAACATCGAGTGTCGCTAAAAAGGGATTGAAATTCCACCCCTAAGATGAGTAGAAAAAAGAACGAACTTTTAAAAAATTCCATTAAAATCGGCTTTTGTAGTAATTTTACAACTGATAACATATTTTAGTGCATTTTTTCATTCTGAATCGAATGGTACTAAGCAAATTCGTTTAAATCCAGTAGTTCGTGAGATAATTCACATTTTCCTAATTTGGTGAAGTCTTCGGCGCAAAAATCTGAAATTTTCAATGCTCATCTTTATATATAAAAATCTTCTGTGCGTGTGTATGTAATTGAACTCCTCCTAAACGAATGGACCGATTTTAATGAAATTTTGTGTGTGTGTTCCAGTGGATTCGAGAAAGGTTTAGATTCACATTTCATCGAAAATGATTCAGTACTTTTTTAGTAATTAGGCAAAAACTAATAGTTAGTGATTTTTCGCTAATTAAAAGTGCTATGTATATAAAAGAAAATATGGAACTTACTTAAATACGGAACTAAAAAAATGTACCGAACCAAAAATCTTGAAAATTGGTGTAAAAATACTTCTTATAACATCGAGTGCCGCTAAGAACGGATTTTCGAAAATTCCACCCCTAAAGAGGGTAAAAAAAAGAACGAACTTTAAAAAAATTCCTTTAAAATCGGCTTTTGTAGTTATTTTTCAACTGATAACATATTTTAGTGCATTTTGTCATTCTGAATCGAATGGTACTAAGCAAATTCGTTTTAATCCAGTAGTTCATGAGATAATTCACATTTTCCTAATTTGGTGATGTCTTCGGCGCAAAAACATGAAATTTTCAATGCTCATCTTTATATATAAAGATCTTCTGTGCGTGTGTATGTAATTGAACTCCTCCTAAACGACTGGACCGATTTTGATGAAATTTTGTGTGTGCGTTCCAGTGGATTCGAAAACGCTTTAGATTCACATTTCGTCGAAATTGATTTAGTACTTTTTTAGTAATTAGGCAAAAACTAATAGTTAGTGATTTCTCACTAATTAAAAGTGCTATATATATTAAAGAAAGTCAGGATTTCGTATTAATCACAGCACAAAAAAATCTACCGAACCAAAAATCTTGAAAATTTCGGTAAAAATACTTCTTATAACATCGAGTGCCGCTAAGAACGGATTTTCGAAAATTCCACCCCTAAAGAGGGTAAAAAAAAGAACGAACTTAAAAAAAATTCCTTTAAAATCGGCTTTTGTAGTTATTTTTCAACTGATAACATATTTTAGTGCATTTTGTCATTCTGAATAGAATGGTACTAAGCAAATTCGTTTAAATCCAGTAGTTCGTGAGATAATTCATATTTTCCTAATTTGGTGATGTCTTCGGCGCAAAAACCTGAAATTTTCAATGCTTATCTTTATATATAAAAATCTTCTGTGCGTGTGTATGTAACCGAACTCCTCCTAAACGACTGGACCGATTTTAATGAAATTTTGTGTGTGTGTTCCAGTGGATTTGAGAATGGTTTAGATTCACATTTCATCAAAATTGATTCAGTACTTTTGTAGTAATTAGGCAAAAACTAATAGTTTGTGATTTTTTGCTGTTTAAAGTTTTGAATAAGTTCGACGAATAGAGTGTGGACGGAATGTCCGAGCCGTCTAAGGCGGCAGATTTAAGCTATGCTTCTTGAAGAAAGAGGTCGCGTGTTCGAATCCCGCTCCTGACAAACGTGTAAGCTTTACAATAATATTTTTGTATTATAATTTTTCTTAACCGACTTCAGAAAATCGTTAACTTTTAACTAAAATGAGAAAAAAACTTTTCTGCCAAAAATTGAACCGAATTCAAAAAATACTGAAGAGTGAAAAATAATTTCCTTACATAATTGTGATAAGAAATTAAATCAAGAGCGTAGTGTTTATCGCGCGTATTACTATATTTACGTACATTTATTTGATTTTCTGGAGTCGGTGGACAACGGACAGGAGGACAACGTCTGTCGGTGACAGGACAACGTCTGTCGAGTCCGCTAGTCTTTATATATAAAAATCTTCTGTGCGCGTGTATGTAATTGAACTCCTCCTAAACGACTGGACCGATTTTGATGAAATTTTGTGTGTGCGTTCCAGTAGATTCGAGAATGGTTTAGATTCACATCTCTTCGAAATTGGTTCAGTACTTTTTCAGTAATTAGGCAAAAACTAATAGTTAGTGATTTTTCGCTAATTAAGAATATTGAATAAGTTCGATCAATAGAGTGCGGACGTACTGCCCGAGCGGTTTAAGGCGCCAGATTTAAGCTCCGCTTCTTGAAGAAAGAGATCGCATGTTCGAACCCCACTGCTGACAAACGTGTATGCTTTACAATATTTCCTGTATTACAATTTTTATTAACGACTTCAGAAAATCGTTAACGTTTAGCTAAAAAGAGAAAAATAAACTTTTCTATCAAAAATTGAAGCGACTTCAAAAAATACTGAAGAGTGAAAAATAATATCCTTACATAATTGTAATAAGAAATTAAATTAAAAACGTAGTGTTTATCATGCGTATTACCATATTTACGTACACTTATTTGATTTTCTGTAGTCGGTGCCAAGAAGGACAAAGTCTGTCCGTGACAAGACAACGTCTGTCGGGTCCGCTAGTTGTAATATAAAAAATATATAAGCAAAATCGAAAAAATAAAAACTAGACCGGTTGTAGATCGTCCTCAGCTATGTTGTGCACAAAAAATTCATGTAAAAATATTAAAATTAGAGCGAGATATTTGAAAAGAACGCTCCCATAGACTATACAATATCATCCGGGTCTTTTTCTGTGCCTAGTGTGGAGCCTTAAGGGTCATTACTAAATTTCATTGATCGTCTTGAAGTTTATTCTCCAATCGACGTCCCTACGCTATCCTAATATAAAACCAGGTTACGCTGCTTTGGAGGAGAGAGATATGCATTTTTGAGCTGATAAAGAATTTACATCATCTGGGTGGAGTTTGTTGTGAACTGATGATGTGCATGCCTATTTTCTTCTACGTTTTTATCCTGGTGTTAAGACATTATAAGGCTCAGATATGAGTTTAAACTTAGTGGATTTGCTTTCACCTACTTGACAATTAATAAAATTATTCATAATCAACAACAATTGTTTATTTTTACGGGTAAATTCCATATGTAATTCTAATATTGTGCCCGGTACGTACTACGATTCTCTACTGCAAATTAGTAATTATATCAATTCGTCGCTTGCCTGGAAATAATATTCTACGAAATTTCAACATGTTTGAACATTTTTGGAAAATTAAATCAGAAATCCGACAATATCAATGCTTATGATTCAAAATATCTCTCATATATATAATATATATATATACAGGATATTTCATAATTGTGTGTCAAAAATGTAAAGGCAAGTAGAGGATACTTAAGTAAGCAGATTTCCTATAGGAATGTGAATGCGGAAATGCAGCTTTTAGGTAGTAGAGGACGTTGTTGATTTCATAGCATAAAATTAAATTCCTGGATTCAACCGCCAGTCTCTGCACAAATTTAGAGCAAAATTGGTTGTTAAACCAATGTGGAGGTTTTAAATATGCATTTCATGTATGGGGTTGCATAAGGAAATGGAGCGGCTACTCAAAGAATGCACATGATAGGAATCTTCCGGACCAACGAAAAGTTGAGCGTTTTCATTAGATGTTGTGCGCGAGTTGATCGTTTTATGCTTTGAGGCGTAATAGGAGTAATTATCGCGGAATTCCTCCAGAGGAAGTAGCAACATTATGCACAGTCCTTCGATAAAGTCGAGAAATGTTGGACGTAGGTTAAATGAGAACTTTTACTTGCGCAGCTTCATACACGAAATACAAATTGAATTTACTTAACGATGCATGTTGCTCGAAATTCGGGAAGAAAATGTCAATTCAAATCAGCAAAGTGTTTCCATCCACCGATATCAACAGTGCCCTCCGCACCGTCAGTGCGTCATATTCCTATACGAAAGCTGCTTATTTAGATCTCATTTACATGCCTTTACATTTCTGTCAAATAATTATGAAACACCATGTATATAATATATTTTAAATATCTTAATTTTTTCCTTTGAGTTGCTTATTTCTACCTTAAAATATTTTTTTTCTTACTTTTCCTACCTCAAAGTTTCGCTAATTTTCAGTATGTGCTTCTTAATTTTATGCATTTCACTCAACTTTAGAATTTTTTTATGATGTATTCGTTTTAATTTTACAAGAAAAAAGTTCCAGAATTTTTATCATCAATTTCAGTACTTCAATGCATAGATATTTTTCCATTATAAGCTCTGAGAAAAACCATTAATATACTGTGTTATTCATAATTACTTTCTGGATTTTAAGGCGCTGTAGTAAAAAAATAAGACGAATACAACAAAAAAGAACATTTGGATGAATACAGAAAGAAATCAAGTTTTACATATATAACCATATATCATAGCGATAGTCCAGCTCATATCGCACTCTACTCAACATGGTACTATCAGCGTTCTGTGAGTTTATCATACCACACATAAACTGCCTAGTCAGTTGGTGCCTGTGTTCGATATTTCGTACGAAATGCCCGCTGAAACAACAACACTGATTCAAGTTTTGCAAGCTCTATGATACAAAACACTTTCTATTTGCTTGTAATTTCACTTTTTATTTACTAACTGCCTGCTGGTAGTGTTATCAATAAAACTTGATTTGTTTTTGTATACCTTTTAATTTTGATGTTGTTGCTGTTATTCTATTAGTCTTAGTTTATTCCACTATCACGATTCAATAAACCCGAGGGAATTATGAGAAACCCTGTTTTAAAATACTACATCTTCCAGTAGTGAAAAAATTAAATCAATGCATTAATGGCAGATATATGGTATAAGAAAATTCAATGTTACAGGACAAGGCTTAAAACCATAAAATTGACCTTGAAGAAATTATGCTTCATTTTATAGTTGCAAAATCGTAGGTACGGATACGTTGATTTTGAAGTTCAGGGGCATTTTAGTTAAAAAAAAGTAAAATATGATTTAAGATAATTTTTAGAAAATTTCTAGTTCTTAAGCATGTAACAATATTTTTTTTTAATACCACTTTGATATGGTTCTAAGAAAATCAGCTCTTACAGATAAATGAAATTAAAATCTCGTCAAAAGTAGATTGATAAAATTGTTAAACTGGAATTATCTCATATCTTGTTTTACTTTTTGTTGTAAAAATTAGTGCTTATCTTCGAAATCTATCTCCACCTGTAGTCGAGCCACAGAATTTTTTTTAAAAGAGAGAAAAAAATACTTGGATAGAAACGGATTCCAAGAGGGAATTCATACGGTAAGATGAATTAAGACGAATTTATAAACTATAATCATGCAAATTAAGAACTTTTAATGCTAGATTCAAAAGTGTTTGTCGCAAAACTAGCTGCAATGCATATTTAAGCATAACCAAGTGCATTCAATTATCAATATATTTAATTATTGGTAGACCGTAACTGTAATTTGTCAATAAAAACAAATTAAAAAAAATATTAGCAGCCTTCGCCAGCTACGCTGGTCAGTGTTTTTTAAAGAAACTTAAATTCAAACGAAATTTTTATATCATAGAAATTTTTAGTTTTATATCGTATTTTAGACTGTCTGTCATCGGTGAAAAGTTCGTCATCTAAACGGAAAGTTCAATGTTAGTCACCAATGAATGATGTAGCGCTCAACATGTTAACAGTTTTAATCACATAAAAATTCATTCAGCGGAATCTTTAAAATAAAGCCGACCCTTTGTAATTGGATTCATCTGATTTAAAACATTTCCATAAGTATTCAATTAAACAACGTAGAATGCTATATTTCATTTGCTACAAAATTTCAGAAAAATTATCCAACTAACAATGTAAGTTCCATTAAAATCTATTTAGTAGAACTTAAGTTATGAGCCGGAATGAAATTTCACTTTGCGTTTCATGTATATTGAGATAATAGCTTATATAATCATGTTAACATGCTTATAGAACTCTCTTTCAAAATTGTAGGTTCAATAGATTTTTTTATACAATCATTAATACGAAATCCAGACTTTCTTTTATATAGATAGATTGAAAATTCAAGCTTTTTACACCAAATACATCGCCAAATTATAAAAATGTGAAGTATCTCACGAACTACTGGACTTAAAATAATTTGCTTAATATCATTCGATGCAGCATTAAAAAATACACTAAAATATGGTATCAGTAAAAAAATAAATACAAAATCTGATCTATATAGATAAGGATTGAAAATTTCAGGTTTTTGCGCCGATGACATCGCCAAATTAGGAAAATGTGAAGTATCTCACGAACTACTGGATCTAAAAGAATTTCCTTGGTACCATTCGATTCAGAATGAAATAATACACTAAAATATCTTATCAGATGAAAAACAACTACAAAAGCCAATTTTTAAGGATTTTTTTAAAAGTTCGTTCTTTTTTTTTACCCCCTTAGTGGTAGAATTTTCGAAAATCCCTTCATAGCGGCACTCGGTGTTATAAGAAGTATTTTACCCCAATTTTCAAGAATTTTGGTTCGGTAGATTTTCTTGTGCTGTGATTAATACGAAATCCAGACTTTCTTTTATACACTGCTCGACATTGAAAATGCAACACCAAGAAGGAGTGGTCAGAAATTTATGCAAATTTCAGAGTAGGCGCATGTCACTGAGTTATGCAAATGATGTGAAATGCGTAGGTCTCCGACGCACGTGATGTAAGATATAAGGGAAGGAACTTGTAGAATGGGCAATATTCGTGTCGCTATTTCTGCCAGACGAATTATCAAAGAAATTTTGTTTTTGTCTCGGAGGATACGTGTATAGAAGAGAATGCCAGGCCGCCGTCAACGAAGGCACTTCCAGCAGATAGACGATTTTACGAGAGGTATGGTGATGGGACTGAGAAGGGGGGATTGGTCTTTACGTCAAATCGCAGCTGATACCCACATGAATGAGAGCACGGTGCATCAGCTATGGCGAACATGGTTGGAACTTGGAACAAGCAAATGTGGGAAGATTGAGGGGTGCAGGTGCAGCCAGAGTGACATCAGCACGCGTGGATCGACGCATCCACCGACAAGCTGTGGCGGGCCCGCAAGTCACTTGTACCTCGATTCTGCAGCATGTACAAGATACCCTGGATGTTTCCGTGTTGACCAGAACCATTTTCCGTCGATTGGTTGAACATGGCCTGTACTCACGGCGTCCGTTAAGAAGACTGCCATTGACTCGACAGATGCCAACGTTTGGAATGGTGCCGGACTAGAGCGACTTGGATGGCAGAATTTCGAAACGTAGCGTTCTCAGATGAGTCACGCTTCTGTTTATCCAGTGACAGTCGCCGCATACGTGTGTGGCATCTACGTGGAGACAGATCAAATCCGGCAATAACTGTGGAACGCCTCACCGCGCGACAACGTGGCACAATGGTTTGGGGCGCTATTGCGTATAATTGCATGCCACCTCTAGTTCGTATTTAGGGCACTATGACGGCCCAACGATTCTTGGATAATGTACTGCTGCCAGTGGCAATCCCCTACCTTCAGGAGCAGCCTAGTGCAATTTTTCAGCAGGATAACGCCCGACCACACAGTGCTCGCATGTGCCAACATGCTCTGCAAGGTATACAGATGCTTCCCTGCCCACCGTACTCTCCTGATCTGTCACCAATCGAACATGAGTGGGATGTGATTGGACGCCGTTTTGCGGACTCTGCCCCTGCCTCGTTCAGAAGATGAACTGTGGCAAATGGTTGAAAGGGAATGGAAAGCGATCCCTCAGGACACCATCCACGCTCTTATTGACTCGATGCCTAGACGTGTTTCTTCATTCATCGCAGTTCGCGGGGGTCCTACATCCTACTGAGCTGACGCCGTTCTCGTTCTGTATTCTGACTATCATTTTGAAATAAAGATCACTTAATGCTCCTTGCTGTCTCTGTCTTTTCCCCAAATTTCATCACTTTCTGACCACTCCTTCTTGGTGTTGCATTTTCAATGTCGAGCAGTGTATATATAGATTTTCTCTCTTGATATTTTATCTTTAATTTTCGCAGAAGTGATATTAGGTAAAATAAGATACATTACTCATTTTCAAAGAAAAAACTTCTTTAATAAAATGTTCAACTGAAATACTGTGATGTTTAGTTTAGGAATTCTATTAAAAATGAATAAGAAATGCATACGTACAATCTTAATACAAATAAATATTTAAATTTTTATTAAAAATTTAATAAACATGTGTATTTCTCATTTTGTAAATTTAATTATCTCAATGTTTATAAAATATCTTCTGAGAAAAATAAAAAAAATGTTGAATATAGAAATATACATACTGCAAGGATTTCATCTTTAATCACCTTAAAATTTTATTAATTAAAAACTAGCTCTTTTGCAATTTTTAAATTTCGCTTCATAATATATAAAGTCAGTGTACTTAATAAAATTTCATTTCAGATGCAAAAGTTTTCTTCGATAGAATCAGAATTTTATATAATAAGTTTTATGTTACCTTTAAAATATTTTTCTGAATAAGTTAAGTTTTAAAAAAAAATTTCAATTTTTATTAATGAAAGAAAACTTATTCATTTCATATAAATCGAAAGTAACTTATTAATTTAAAGTAGAGAATAATTATATTATCTTCTTTTCTTGAACCTATAAACATATATTTAGAATAATGTATGAGTTCCTTTGAGATTTTGAAGAAAGTGTTTTAAATTGCATAAAAGTTAGGAATAAAATTTGGATCGATGTTTTAGTTTACAAAACTACAAATCAGTATTTAATTATCGATATCAATACTACACATTTTTTTTCTGCTTTTAACCAATTGTTGCATTATCGATTTTGAAGTACACTGTAAACAAAAATTCATGAGGTTACTAAAATTTTTTTAGTAAATTTCTATTCCACAGAATTTTTTAGTAACCATTCCAAACTTTTTTTTGCAAGTGAAACAAACCTTTCTTTTGTAAACTGAACAAAAGAATTTTTTGTGTAACTAACTTAAAACTTTTTAGTATGAGCCAGCCAACAAATTTTAGTAACAGTTCCAAAATCATTTTCAGTAATCATTACTCACGGATTCTTAGTATCTAGTCCAAACGCATTTTTTGCAGCGGTAGATTTCCGGCAACGCCTCAATAGATGGCAGCATCAAACATTGCTACCTATGCAATTTCGATTTCATAACCCCTTTACTTAACGAATACTTACACTGCATACACTCGGTATGTCGTTGGTGGTGTCGAGCTTCGAACCCGAGGCCTTTCAGTCTGGAGCTCTGTGCTATGACCACTAGGCTATCACGGCCACACCAAGCAAGTTTTAGTAATAGCTATTAAAAATATAAAACTATTAACTCTATTTATTGCTAGCTTTTTTTCTAATAACTCTTACAGATTTTCTTGTAACTGAGTAAGATTACTAAATTTTTTTTAGCAATTACTAGGATCACTAATTTTTTTTTAGTAGATCGACCCTTTTTTTTACAGTGTAGCATACCGAAATAATCCATGTTGAATACATATAAAATTATTTAAATAAGTTTTTGACTGCGTTCGTTAAGTAGTTTTCTTGTAGTATTCAAACAATGACGCAAATACCTTCACCATCATTTATAAGGTCATTAGTAAGAAATGAAATGAATTCGCACATTCATTACGTCTTGATTATAACATATAACAATTAATCAAACAAATTTTCAGACAATACCTGTCAGCAGCATTAATTTTTACTTTCTTCTTTTTTACAAGAAAAAAGTATTTGATCTATGAATGTTTTCTAATTCCGGTTTTCAATGGATTTATACATTTTATGAGTCACATATTTCAAAATATATGTTTTTACAAAATATCTGTCAATCCGTATGTGCGCTCTATCTCAATAGCAGGAATTTAATAAAAATTTCATTGAGGTAGTCCCTAATAAAAGTTAATGATAGTTGTTTTTTTGTGTAAATTGATCAATAGGTGGCACTGTTAAGCTGAATTTAGTACGATTTACAATACCGGTGTATCTCAATCACTAATGCGTGGATTTTACATTAAACTTCAGAGGCAGTTAATCCTTGACATGAATTTATGCTGTTTACATTTTGGTATCAATTATTCGTTTGAAATTTAAAATATATAACTGTTGCATAGTGCTTACAGGGATACAAAATTTTTCGGTTACCATACTTTATCCGAAGTACAATATACTATCACACCAAGATCTAAATATTTTTAGAGCGTCGTTATAATACGAATGCACCTCATTTGCTACGTCTGGCGTGCTATTTCCGACGTGTCATAATATGTTGTCATGATTTAATTATTAACCGTGTACATTTTCCTAGATAAAAAACTTAAATAAAAATGAAGCGATGACATTTTGATTATTTTTGAGACGCACACAGGTACGGTTAAGTACACACGAGTACGCATAATGAATCTTACAGAATTTTTTTTTTCTCAAATGCAACAATTTAATAACAAGCAACTTATATACGAGTACTTATCAAGAACAGACAAGTATTAGGAACTAGCTGAGCCGCCCGGCATTGACCGGGCCCGTAGTTATATTCTTAAACAAACCTGAAATTTGTATTGCAAAATGTCATAAAAAGACCCAATCTCATAACGAATCCCCGCTGCCTACGGTACCGTTCAGCAAAACTGCTGTGCACGCACGGCAAGAAATAAAAGGGTGGGGGTACTGGAATTTTTTAGTTTCACATTTCACCACCAGGGGGCGAACTCAACAAAATTGTTTCTGGACTTTAGAAAGATATTTAATGAAATTATTATTCGAAAATAGGGGTAAGTACTTTTTAAATTTTATATTAAATAAGTATTTGTCTCTGGGTTCTGAAAAATCCGCATTTAAAACGGTACGGTTTTAAATAGTTGATAATGTTCTTCCAAAAATAATTATTGCTTCCCCTACCCATAACTAGACACCCCCTACACTTTAAAATCTATATTAGTGTTATAATCTATCTGAAAGTTTTATTTTAAATAAGTAATATTTATCCCTGGGCTTAGTGAAAAGTCCGCATTTGAAACGGTAGAAAACGTTACAATTTCAAATATTTGACCGCTCCCCCTAAAAAAAATCTTCCCCCCGCCCCATATTTGATGCTCACTACTCTTTAAAATATTTACTATCTATTATAACTTTTTTGAAAACTCCAAAACAATCGTTTTGTCATTTTTTTTTAATTTTAATTAATTCGCGTTTCAGCATTTCTTTTCCTTTTTTAATAATTGCTAAATAGTTTTAAAAATTAAAATACACGCTTTTATATCAGGTCGGACTAAAAAAATTTAACTTTTTTTTTTTTTTTTTTCTTGGAGGGGGGGTTGCATAATTACGATTTTCATGTGTGTTTCAGTGATTGTCATGAGTCTATGGTGTCAGGTAACTTTTATTTTCTCAAATTTCTTTTGATCCGTTTATCCGGCGTTTTATTTTGATCTTTTTGAGCGACGACTATAGCCTATGTTACCCGGAAACAGTGTAGCTTTCCAACGGTGAAAGAGTTTTTAAATCCATCAAGTAGTTTCGGAGCTTATTCAATTTAAACAAACAACCAATTCTTTCCTCTTTATAATATTAGTATAGATGATAATCTTAAATAAATATCCACAATCTACAAGATATATCTTGATTGATTGATATAGTTGATTTTAAAGAAAATTTTCCTTTTGTTTGACGGATACAGTTGTTTCACAAAAGTTTCGTCTAACAGATAGATATTTTGATAGATATGTATGAAATGGAGGGAATGTCAAAATTATCTGACTTAAATAATTACTTAATAAATCAAAAATTATAAAGATAATTTTAGAAATGTCACTTTAGATAAAGTAAAACAGATTATCAATAAGAAGTATTTACTTGAATTCCTATAATGTATTGATTTTTCATAAAAGTTTCGCTATTTTATACGGATTTTTAAATTTTAATTTTCAGACTTAACATGTGCAAAATAAATAAAGAAAGAACTGATAATCAAATTAGTTATTCTGATAAAAGAAGTCTTCAATCTTTTAATTCATCGATCAAACTTAGAAACTACTATCTTCAGTGATGAAAATCAATTTATTCGTTGCCGTATTTAGGAAAATTAAATAATGATTCTTTTGATGTTACGAGTAATTTTAATTTTCCAGTGAAATTTTTATGAGTTACGTGATCCTGTAAGTTTAAGATATTTTTAAGTACTTTTATATAACACAATTCATTATTTTAAAACTATTTTACTTTTTTTTAGTACTCACGTATTCCGTTTAAGTTACATTAAAATACATTTTAAGAAAATTATTTTTCAGTTAAATGTTATATAAACCTGGAACCTTTGAACTTACATACATTATTTATTACTTTTCAATAAAATATGTGAGTTAATCAATAATTTACACAGATGTAACAGGAATTTAAAATTAACTAAATACAGATAGTTCTTCTAACCTTTTCCGACACAGATATTTTCTATAATATTAATTCATTATTATTGTTTTATTTAGTTTTTATTTTTAGGTTTAAAGTAAATGGAAATGTGTAGATAAATGTCGAAAGAAAATTGTTCTTTTTATATGAAATAAATAAATAAAAAATTAAGTAATATTTATCCAGCCATGTACGGATTGGTCTTCGGGCTCGAGCTCATTCTTTCTAAAATTTACAATTTTATTTGTTATCGTAAAAAAAACGAATAAATCCCCCCCCCCTACTTAAAGATTAATCATTCCATTTGAAGTCATTTTAATGTTCTTTTGATCACATTGAAATTTTTTATTATTATTTTAGCAATAGCTATTTTAAAAGAAAACTTGTGATATTTTCAGATTTATGTTAAGTATTGAGGTCTGAACAAATTATAGAAATCATTCCTCTCTTACAAAAAATAAATTTCACGTGCCTATTTTTAATTAATTTTCTTGCTTTGAACCAGCAAACAATTATTTTTCCTTGGAAAATAATTCTTTTGTTCTTATAGACATGTTTATTTCTGTTGCTGAGAAAAATGTAAGGTAGTATAATGAAAACTTTGCCACGCGGACGCACAATTTCACTTTTTTTACAAATGTGTTTTTTCCATAAAATAATTATACCATTCCTTTTTTTTCTTTTTTAGTTGTGTTGTTGTTCCTTATGATGTAAAAATGTATTATAATGTAAGTTTTTTTAATGAAAATTGTAATTTTTAATGATATTTCGAAAAACTCAATTTGTCGTATAAAAATATAATTCGATAGCGAAAAATTTACTTCTGGATTTAGTTTTCGATTCATTCACTGTAAAAAATATCTGCAGAGGTACTAAACCTTTTCTAGGAAACTGGGATTCCAAGAACTTTTCCTGTAACGGTAACAGCAAAAATTCAAGTTTCAGAATCGATTTCATGAATTTTACCTGTTATCGTTACATGAAAAGTTCTTGGAATCCCAGTTTCCTAGAAAATGTTTAGTACCTTCACAGATTTTTTTTACAGTGTTATATTCTTTTGTTTTTAACAGCAAGATCAAAATTTTTTTGTACATTATGAAATAAAAAAAAACTATGATACATTCATCCATTGTTATTTTTTAGGATTAACGTAAATAAAAAGATGTAGTTAAATATTGAAAAAAAAGTGTTATTTTTTATGTAGTATACAAGTAAAAAACTAATTAATATTTTTACATGCACGGGCTGAATTTTTATACGAACTGTATATTTCGGGTTCATCCTTTCTAAAATTTACGATTTTATTTATGCTCATATAGAAACAAATCCCGCCTCTTTAAAGTTACTCATTCTATTTCATGCTTTTTTTAATGCTATTTTAATAAGATTGGAAAAAAATATCTATTTTTTGTTTATTTGTAATTTCTTCTCTTGTTTTAAAACAGTTAACAATTATTTTCTTTCAAGAGCAATTCTTTTCTCTTAATGGATGTGTTTATATCAGTTACTGAGAAAAATTTAGGCAATAAGAAGTTGAAAATTGCACGTAAGCGTAGTAAATGAGGTGCGTTCGTATTTCAACGAAATTTAAAAATATTCAGATCTTGCTGTTATAGTATACAGTACTTCGGATACAGTATAATGGGCGAAATCTTTTGTGTGTTCCTGTAAATACTACCTGCTTTCTGTTAGGCAGGAAGTAACTTGTATTAAACCGCAGCAATGTATATTAATTTCATAAAATATGAAATAATTTAATATAATAAAATATGCCCCAAACAATATTTCCCTGTAAGACGTAACGCAGTGGAATACTTTTGAGTAGCCCTATAAAATAATAATAAATAATCTTTGTATCGCAGATTATACAGAATGTATATTTTAGTATTTACTTCATAGATTCATGTCAATTTTATTATCTTCGAAAGAGTGTAACATCATTAAAATGTATTTTAAACTATTTTTTCTTTTTGAATACAATGCGATGAAATATTTATGATTGTCCCTGTTATTTAACTATACATCCGATTTTCTTAAAATTTGAATTGACTTGTCAAAATTATGCAAAAATTATATATTTTAAATTTCAAACGATTTAGTTGGATATTTTTTGTTCTGTTATATGTGGACAGACAGACGTACGGAAAGAACGACAACTATAGGTGCTACGCATTTACATAATTACGAACGCACCTAAAAATATTCAGATCTTGGCACAATAGTATACAGCAAGGCTGTCCAACGCTACTGTTACAAGTTTTCTTGGTACCCTTTTGAAGATTTCCTCTTATTAAACATTTTAGAGGTAAAATTCCATTATACAAAATGCTTTCTTTAAAATAATTACTGTTTTATCAGAGATAAATTAAAAACCTGTGTTTGACATGTTGTTGTACATTAAAAACCATAAACATGCTTTGGAAATTTAATTGCGATTTTTACTTATTGTTTATATAGTGTAATTATGACAATTAAATTTCTTAACTCTTTCTAATAATAAGTAAGAAAAAAATAAACGTTTTCACCCGCCCGCCTTCCCTTTAAAGATACATATGCATAATGAATCATTTTTTTTTTCATTTTACTTTTATTACGCTGGCCGTATGCTGTGGCCGTGGCTGTTTCATATAAAGAATAAAAGGGCTTAATTTTTCTTTCGTGACTTTTGAAATTTTACAGGTTTTTTATTTAATTTTTTTCTGTAATTTTGTTTAGAAAAAATAATAAACGTGTAGAATGACTTCTATCTACGAAAGCACTTTCAGGCTATCCCTCTGAAATCTTCCAGATGGTTTAGTCACTATCATGCTATACTGTTTTTGTACTTTTCATAAAACTAATCCACGCGTTTAAGATTAAATCAAGCCGTATTTTCACACCCTTAAAGCAACGTAGCCAAATATTTGATTTTCATATTTATTTATTTGATATTATTATTATTATAGACGCCATTTAAGTTTCTGGCGTATTTACTCTAAAAACATTTTTCATATAGATTTCTCTTAAAAAAAAAGAAGTTTAATTTGAAATTTAATATGAGTAACTCCAGAATTATAGGTATCTTTTGTTTACTTAGGGATCTTTTGTTTGATCTGTGTGATTAATTTGCATTATGTTAAGACGTGCGTTAAATGTTGATACTATGCGATAATATTGCCACATGCTTTCAGTCACGTAATAATGGCGCCCCTCATTGAGTACCGTGACACAAGATGCGCCCCTGATTACTGAAAGATTGGACAGCCCTGGTATACAGTATTTCAGATACAGTATAATAGCCGAAATCTTTTGTGTGTCCCTGTAAATACTATCTACTTTCTATTATATCTAAAATAACTTGTAGTAATCCTCAGTAACGTATATCAATTTCATACAATATTAAATAGTTTAATACAATTAAAACGCGCACCAAAAAATGTCCTCAATATATAATTATGTAATAGAATATTTTTGCTTGGCTCTGTAAATCAATAACAAATATTCTTCGCACCACAGACTGTACAGAATGTATATTATGTTATGTACTTCATAGATGCATATCAATTATATTATGTTCGAAAGAGTGTAAGACCATTAAAATGCACTTGAAACTTTTTCCCCATTGACCGCAATGTTTCGGAATCATTTTGATTGTCCCTGTAATTGAACTATGCATTCGATTTTCATAAAATTTGAAATGACACGACAAAATTATTTAATAATTATATATTTTAAATTTCAAACGATTCGGTTTGGTAGTTTTTGAGTTGTTATATGCGGAACTGAACAACTACTATAGGTGCTACATATTTACATAATTAAGAACGCACCTAAAAATATTCAGATCTTGGCGCAGGGATATCCAACGCGCCCTTAACAGATTTTCTTGGCACCCTTTTGAAGATTTCCTCTTAATAAACATTTTAGAAGTAAAATTCCATTATAAAGAATTCTTTCTTTAAAATCATTACTATTTTATCAGAGATATATTTAAAACATGTGTTTGGCATGCTGTTGTACACTAAAAACCATAAACATGCTTTGGAATTTTAATTGGGATTTTTACTTATTGTTTAGCCGATCCCGTGGCGTGGTTGGTAGCGGCAGCTGCTCCCACACCGCTGGTCCCTGGTTCGAGTCCAGCTAGCGGTATGGGTGTCTGTGTTGTCCCTGTGATGTGTATTAAATGTATGTACTGGATTTTCTGTAATAATAGAGTGTTCTGTATTTGTTTCTGTGTATTCTGGATTAATCGAGGCAACAGCCATTGTAGCTATAGGCCTCAAAGCACTGTTCACTCAAGCTCAAACTTATTGTTTATATAGTCCATATAATTATGTACATCAAACCTCTGTATACCATATGGAGGGAATAAATTACCAATTTCTCTCTTCAACCAGAGTTGGGCAAATTCGTAATCTAATTACTTTGTAACTTAATTACAATGTAACGGCACGCAAGAGATTACAATTTTAGTTACATGTATTTATAATTTGAATTTGAAATTAAATTAGAATTGTAATTATAATGGAAAAAATTATAATTACGATAAAATGCAATTATAATTTAAATTTGAAATTAAATTAGAATTGTAATCGTAACTACCGGGTGTCCAGTAAATAACTGACCCATTTTAAAATTAAATAACAAAAAAACGGTTCGAGATAAAAATGCGCGGTTTGCGATATTGTTATTAGAATATCAATAAATTTTTAATGCGCACTTCCTTCAAATAGTTCTAATTTCGGCCAAAAGATGGCGCTGGCGGCATCAGACTGTAGAAATACAGCCTGTTTTCTTGTTCTGAAGCTGATGATCTTTCCGGCTCATTTTTCCGAGTCGAATCTGAGTCGAAATGTTGAATCGACTCTCCACTCCCATACTGCAAAAATAGGATTTGTTGATTGAAACGAGATTTAAAATAACATTTAAGATTGAACTAGGTCTATTGTAACAACCTATGTCTATTGTAACCTCCTCAGACAAATATCAGGGGGAACTACAAAAACTAGTTTAAAATTACTGTAAAACATCTCCAAAGGTGTGTCAATCTATGAATAAATATTTATGACAAGCAAACATTTGTTAAAGAAACTTAGAAATATTTTTAACAATTCTAGAAAAATTTAAATTAATTTAAAGGATGTTCTTTAGTGTTTCAAAATTCTCTTCGGAATATGTTATTTTAACCGCTTAACTGATACGCTTTTTTACGTACAATGAAATGAAAATATGGGATAAACGCCGCTTTTTTAAATCTAAAATAATCGTAATATTTAATTTAAATATTTCTTCTATTAAATAGTATGAAATTGCATTTAAAATTTTTAGTAGTGTCAGAAAGCTTTAAGTGATGAAAGAAGCACATTATTATTGCCGGTAAGTTATTGTACGGGCAAATGTAAAAATATAAAAATATATTTGCGTGAATATGATTTATTACCTTTTTTAAATTATGTAGAAAAAATACCAATGTTCAATTTATTTTTCAATATTAATATTTATAAAATTGAAGTACAATAAGTAGACATTCAGTTTTATCTAAAATATCTATGGCCCCACCAGTGGGCGATAGGTTCTCACGTCTCAACTGGTAGACGGCAGTGCTGGGTTCGAACCCAATCGCGTCTGTCGGCATAACCGTTCGGAGTTTTCCGTGGTTTTCTTCGAACCTTAAATTTTCTTGTGTAAATACGGGTTAGATGCCCTTAGAAAGACCCCCACACAGGGCATCCCACCCCTTTCTGACTTATATCCCACGTGTACATATCAAATTAAACCAAACTAAAATATCTATATGCAATTTTATGGCAAAACATTTTTACGGAAACTTTTTACTGAAATAAAGTTTCGTTTCTTTTTGTTCTAGTTTTGTTCTTTTTTTAAATATTGCATGATACAAAAGCTGTTGAAAACATTTCAGAAGCCAACGCTAATAGTGTGCTTCTTCCATCACTTAAAGCTTTCTGACACTACTAAAAATTTTAAATGCAATTTCATACTATTTAATAGAAGAAATATTTAAATTAAATATTACGATTATTTTAGATTTAAAAAAGCGGCGTTTATTCCATATTTTCATTTCATTGTACGTAAAAAATCGTATCAGTTAAGCGGTTAAAATAACATATTCCGAAGAGAGTTTTGAAAAACTAAAGAACATCCTTTAAATTAATTTAAATTTTTCTAGAATTGTTAAAAATATTTCTAAGTTTCTTTAACAAATGTTTGCTTGTCATAAATATTTATTCATAGATTGACACACCTTTGGAGATGTTTTACAGTAATTTTAAACTAGTTTTTGTAGTTCCCCCTGATATTTGTCTGAGGAGGTTACAATAGACATAGGTTGTTACAATAGACCTAGTTCAATCTTAAATGTTATTTTAAATCTCGTTTCAAATCCTATTTCTGCAGTCTGGGAGTGGAGAGTCGATTCAACATTTCGACTCAGATTCGACTCGGAAAAATGAGCCGGAAAGATCATCAGCTTCAGAACAAGAAAACAGGCTGTATTTCTACAGTCTGATGCCGCCAGCGCCATCTTTTGGCCGAAATTAGAACTATTTGAAGGAAGTGCATATTAAAAATTTATTGATATTCTAATAACAATACCGCAAACCGCGCATTTTTATCTCAAACCGTTTTTTTGTTATTTAATTTTAAAATGGGTCAGTCATTTACTGGACACCCGGTATAAATGCTATGATTATCTTTATATAATTGTAATTATAAAGGAAAAAAATTCTAATTACGATTAAATGCAATTATAATCTGAACTTGAAATTAAACTAGCATTGTAATCGTAACTATAGATGGTATGATTATCTATATATAATTGTAATTATAATGGGAAATAATTCTAATTACGATAAAATGCAAATATAATTTGACTTTGAAATTCAATTAACATTGTAATCATAACTATAAAAGCTATAATTACTAATATACAATAGTAATTATATTTGAGAAAATTATAATTGCGATTATTCGTAATTTATTCTGAATTTTAAATTCAACTAACGATGTATTCATAATTATAATTACAATTACGGATAATTCCAATGGTATTTTTTTAAGCTAGTGTATAGCTTTTATCTCGGGCATTGGGCGCGGTGACCGAATTTAGAACTTCCGTAACGAGAAAAAATTGTTACTTTTGGTCACAGGAGACCCCCCCCCCCCCACGGTGAGGGTCGAAAAATTTTAAATGCTTATAACTCGCGATCTAATTTTCATAGCGCCGCCAAATTTTGTTTGGTAATATATTATGAGACAATGTTGATTTTTGTTGACAGGAGACCCCCCCCCACACACACACTGTGAGGGTCGAAAAAATTAAAATGCTTATAACTCGCGATCTAATTTTCGTAGCGCGCCCAAATTTTGTTTGGTAATTTATTATGAGACAGTGTTAATTTTTGGTGACAGGAGACCCCCCCCCCCCCCCCAAGGAGACGGTCGAAAAATTTAAAATGCTTATAACTCGCGATCTAATTTTCGTAGCGCGGCCAAATTTTGTTTGGTATTTATTATGAGACAGTTTTAATTTTTGGTGACAGGACACCCCCCCCCCCCCCACGGTGAGGGTCGAAAAATCTAAAATGCTTATAACTCGCGATCTAAATTTCGTAGTGCGGAAAAATTTTGTTTGGTAATTTATTATGAGACAGTGTTAATTTCTGGTGACAGGAGACCCTCCACAGTGAGGGTTAGAAAAATTTAAAATGCTTATAACTCGCGATCTAATTTTCGTAGCGCAGCCAATTTTTTTTTTTTTTTTTTTTGGTAATTTATTATGAGACAGTGTTAATTTTTGGTGACAGGAGACCCCCACGGTGTGGGTCGAAAAATTTAAAATGCTTATAACTCGCGATCTAATTTTCGTAGCGCTTCCAAATTTTCTTTGGTAATTTATTATGCTATTGCATAGCTTTTATCGCGGGCTTTGAGCGGGGCGACCGAATCTAGAAGTTCCGTTTCTAGAAAAAAAACTTAACTCTCCAGCTAACCTCGTTTCAGTTTGGCAGACTTGGGCACGGTATCCTTCGGTATACTTCGGCAGACATTGACGCGGTATTTTTCAGATATTTAGAGGATATCATGTCTCAAACTTATGTTTCTTGTTTCAGTTACCATAAACCTAGTTTCAATGATAAAAATTGCTGAATAACCTACATGCATTGTAAGATAATACAAAGTTTTTAAACGATATTAACTTCTCATTTATTCAATAAAAGAAAAAATTTGTTTTCTTATCGGTCATACGCTCAAAAAGTGTAACTTGAATTAATATCAGAGAAAAAGAAAAAAACTTGAATTAATATCAAAGACAAAAAAAAGTGCATAAATAAAAACTATATAAATAATTATAATTGCATAAGTTGATAAAAAATGCTATGCAATAGCTTTACCGCGGCAGTCCCGAGTGCCACACGTATTTTCTTTTTTGTTAAGATATGGTTTTAACTGTAATGCAGAAGGTTACGATTTTCATTGTTTTGCGGTAATGCTGTAACTGTGAAATTTTAATTACAAATACTTTTATAGCGAATGTTATTTTAGATTTATATATTTGATTTTAGATGTATTTACGATTATTATTACCGTTACGTTGTTATAATGGTAACTAGAAATTTTAGTTACAATTAATGTGCAATGGAAACAGACAATTTTCTAATTAGCTTTTATTCCATTTGTACTTGAGGCTTATTTATGATTATATTTTTTTAATAATAACTAAGAATACTGGGTTACAATGATATTATAATGAGGATGATATCTGGTGTTAAATATTACAGTGACTATTTTAATTTTATAACTGAGAATTTTAAACGGGTTAACCCACTATTTTTTTACTGAAACTCTGCCCTCCCCCCCTCTCGAATATTTTAGTGTATCGTAAATATAAAGATCTGGTAACTTAAAAACTTATAACTAAAACTTTATTTATCGTAAGACACTCATACTTTATATGATAAAGGCAAAATTTATGAAGAGGGGGGGGGGGAGGTTGCCGAAGACCGGTAAATTTTAGTATAGAGCAAATAAAAGGTTTTAATAACCCAAAAGTGAACTCGGATATAAATTATCAAACTAGACAAATTTCATGCGAATTGAATATTTTCCAGCTGAGCGAAAAATTGCCGAGGCCGGGAATCGAACCCGGATACTTGGCTTACAAGGCCAATGCTTTACCTGTTAAGCTAACCGGGCGATAACCGGCTGGGATTTTTCACTCAGATAACCTTATTGGCCATAATATCTAGTCTGTCATTTCAAGACCTAATAATCAGTTAGATTGTGTTAAAAATAATAGTATATCTACGTATCCATCGTTCTATGGAGTTCCATTACCTGCAACTTATTCTGCCGAGCTGTCTAAATGACAGACCAGATATTATGGCCAATAAGGTTATCTGAGCGAAAAATCCCAGTCGGTTATAGCCCGGTTAGCTTAACAGGTAAAGAATTGGCCTAGTAAGCCAAGTATCCGGGTTCGATTCCCGGCCTGAGCAATTTTTCGCTCAGCTGGAAAATATTCAATTCGTATGATAACTTTACCAATCAGTTAGATTGTGTTAAAAAATAATAGTAGACAAATTTCGTTTAGTAAACGCAATAGTTTCAAGGGAGAGGGGATATCTCGATTTTCTATAGAAGCCCATCATATTTTAGTCTAAACCTATATTATAAAGAGGAAAAGTTTGTTTGTTTGCTTATAAGGGATAATCTCTGCAACTACCGAACCGATTTCAAAAGTAATGGTACCAGAATTATGATGTTCGTTCGGAATCAAACATAGGCTGTATCTTATGTCGATACCACAAATTCAAAGGGGGTGCAGGAGCAAAAAGCGTTCTAAAAATGCGATTTTTGTGTTGCTGAAGGGACTTTATCTATGAAATTTTGCATTCTAATTACTTATAAGATGTAAATGATATCTAGCATTTCCTTAAAAATTCGAAATTTTAAAAGGGGGGATGCGTGCGTGCGTGCTTGGTTTGTTCGTTAGTTGGATGGTTGGTTGGTTGGTTGATTGGTTGGCTGTTAATTTGTTAGTTGGATGGTTGGTTGATTGATTGGTTGGTTGTTAATTTGTTTGTTGGATGGTTGGTTGGTTGGTTTGTTTTTTCTTTGTTGGTTGATTGGTTAATTTGTTTGTTGGTTAGAAAGTTGGTGTTGGTTTGTTGGTTGATTGGTAAATTTGTTGGTTAGAAGGTGAGAATTGGCTGGCTGGTTGGTTGGTTGGTTGGTTGTTACGGATAATTTCAATGCTTGTAAGGGATAATTTCTGGAACTACCGAACCGATTTCAAAAGTAATGGTACCAAAATTATGATGTTCGTTCGGAATCAAACATAGGCTGTATCTTATGTCGATACCACAAATTCAAAGGAAGTGCAGGAGCAAAAAGCGTTCTAAAAATGCGATTTTTGTATTGTTTAAGGGATTTATATGCATGGAATTTAGCATTTTAATTACTTATAAGATGTAAATGATATCTAACATTTTCTTAAAAATTCGAAATTTTAAAGGGGGGATGCGTGCGTGCTTGGTTTGTTTGTTAGTTGGATGGTTGGTTTGTTGGTTTGTTGCTCGATTGGTTAATTGGATGGATGGTTTGTTGGTTGTTTTTTAATTTGTTTGTTGGTTAGAAGGTTGTTGTTGGTTGATTGGTTAGAAGGTTGGTTAGAAGGTTGGTTGGTTGGTTGTTACGGATAATTCCAATGTTTGTAAGGGATAATCTCTGCAACTACCGAACCGATTTCAAAAGTAATGGTACCAGAATTATGATGTTGGTTCGGAATCAAACATAGGCTGTATCTTATGTCGATACCACAAATTCAAAGGGGGTGCAGGAGCAAAAAGCGTTCTAAAAATGCGATTTTTGTATTGTTTAAGGGATTTATATGCATGAAATTTAGCATTCTAATTACTTATAAGGTGTAAATGATATCTAGCATTTCCTTAAAAATTCGAAATTTTAAAGGGGGGATGCGTGCGTGCTTGGTTTGTTTGTTAGTTGGATGGTTGTTTTGTTGGTTTGTTGCTTGATTGGTTGATTGGTTAATTTGTTTGTTGGATGGTTGGTTGGTTGAATGGATGTTTTGTTGGTTGATTGTTTAGTTTGTTTGTTGGTTAGAAGATTGGTGTTGATTTGTTGGTAGGTTGGTTTGTTGGTTGATTGGTTAGTTTGTTGGTTAGAAGGTTGGTGTTGGCTGGCTGGTTGGTTGGTTGGTTGTTACGGATAATTCCAATGTTAGTAGGGGATAATCTCTGGAACTACCGAACCGATTTCAAAAGTAATATGGTACCAAAATTATGGTGTTCGCTCGAAATCAAACATAGGCTGTATCTTATGTCATATATTAAATTCAAAGCGGGTGTAAAGCAAAAAGCGTTCTAAAAATGCGATTTTTGCGTTGCTGAAGGGACTATATGCATGAAATTTAGCATTGTAATTAATCATAAGATGTAAATGATACCTAGCATTTCCTTAAAAATTCGAAATTTTAAAGGGGGGATGCGTGCTTGGTTTGTTTGTTAGTTGGATGGTTGGATGGTTGGTTGGTTTTTTGGTAGTTTGGTTAATATGTTTGTTGTTTAGAAGATTGATGTTGGTTGGTTGGTTGGTTGGTTGGTTGGTTGGTTGGTTGGTTGTTACGGATAATTCCAATGTTTGTAAGGGATGAACTCTGGAACTAACGAACCGATTTCAAGAGTAATGGTATTAAAATGTTGGTGTTCTTTCGGAATCAAAGATAGGCTGTATCGTATGTCAATACCATAAATTCAAAGAGGGGTGCAAGAGCAAAAAGAGTTCTAAAAGTGCAATTTTTGTGTTGCTGAAGGGACTATATTCATGAAATTTAGCATTGTAATTATTAATAAGATGTAAATGATCTCTAGCATTTCCTTAAAAATTCAAAATTTTAAAGTGGGGGATGCGTGCGTGCTTGGTTTGTTTGTTGGTTGGATGGTTGGCTGGTTTGTTGGTTTATTGTTTGGTTGGTTAATTTGTTTGTTGATTTGTTTGTTGTTTAGAAGGTTGGTGTTGGTTGATACGGATAATTCCAATGTTTATAAAAGATAATCTCTGGAACTACTGAACCGATTTCAAAAGTAATGGTACGAAAATCACGGTGTTCGTTCGGAATCAAACATAGGCTATATCTTATATCGATGCCACACATGAAAAGAAGGTGAAGGACCAAAAAAGTTTTAAAAATGCTATTTTTGTGTTACTGAAAGGACTACAAGCATGAAATTTAGCATGGTAACTACTTATAAGATATAAACTAGTCGTTGGGGGCCTAATTCTTTGGGGGCAGCTTTCCTAATTAGCTGTGTGGTCCTTTTGTTAATTATAAAGGGGTTACGGGCAATTACCCCCCTTAAATTATTTAAATGAAGAATTATCCGTTTTTCTTTGAATTTTGGATATAGATTTTTTATATGATTTCTCACTAGTTTAAGGGATACAATGATTAAGAATAAAAAAACGAAATCAGGGAAGCTATTGTCTTCTTTGATTTGTTTTTTGAACGACATTAACCGTTGAAAATGTCAAGTTGTTATATGAAACTAGTATGCGTAGCCTTTGAACTCAATGTCATCAGTTTAATTGGACAATATTCTTTTTTATTCACATATTTGGGCAGTATTTTAAATGTTTTTAATTTCAAATGCTCTATTAACTAGATAATCTTATACTATAATACGAGCAAAAATTGTGTGTGTGTGTGTTAAATCTTATACTACAGTATGAGCAAAAATTGTGTATGTGTGTATGTATAATATTTATCTTAAAAACGGCTTTAAAGATTTTGACAAAATTTTGTATTTTACTACTTTTGGGCACAAGAAGACCATTCGGTTCGGTCACATGTTCGAGAAAATTCGATTAGTGGGTTAAAAGTACACATTTATCAAAAAATTTGCATTTTTTCCTATTTTGAAAATTTAAACTTTTTTATGCATTTTTAGCTTATGAAACTAAGTGTGTATTTTAATGCGTGGAAATTTTTCCCAGAGAGAAAATTCGCCTTGAATATAACATATCAAATGAAAATCAAATTTTGAATCGCTTAAAAGGCGCAAATGCCAATCTAGTGAAAAAGATTCCATGCCGGGAATCGAACCCGGACCATCAGTATAGCGCACTGACGTTCTACCGACTAAACCACATGGAACGACACCCAGCAAGGAACTTATCACTATTACATGTTGGCAAGGCTACAAACGTAGCACAAGATGGAATATAATCCGCAAGCCACCGATCTGGGGCAATCACGAAACTCAAATCTATCCAGCATCGACGGAATATATATTAATGCGTGGAAATTTTTCCCAGAGAGAAAATTCGCCCTGAATATAACATATCAAATGAAAATCAAATTTTGAATTGCTTAAAAGGCGCAAATGCCAATCTAGTGAAAAAGATTCCATGCCGGGAATTGAACCCGGGCTATCAGTATAGCGCACTGACGTTCTACCGACTAAACCACATGGAACAACACCCAGTAAGGAACTTATCACTATTACATGTTGGCAAGGCTACAAACGTAGCACAAGATGGAATATAATCCGCGAGCCACCGATCTGGGGCAATATCTGGTTTGTAGCCTTGCCAACATGTAATAGTGATAAGTTCCTTGCTGGGTGTCGTTCCATGTGGTTTAGTCTGTAGAACGTCAGTGCGCTATACTGATGGCCCGGGTTCGATTCCCGGCATGGAATCTTTTTTCACTAGTTTGGCATTTGCGCCTTTTAAGCAATTCAAAATTTGATTTTCATTTGATATGGCGAATTTTCTCTCTGGGAAAAATTTCCACGCATTAATATATATTCAGTCGATGCTGGATAGGTTTGAGTTTCGAGATTGCCCCAGATCGGTGGCTCGCGGATTATACTCCATCTTGTGCTACGTTTGTAGCCTTGCCAACATGTAAGCCTCATTTAGAATGTCCAGTAGGGATGAAACCGGATTCACACGAAGTGGAGCTGCTCCGCTATCATTCCTGCTTTAATTTTGTACCCATTTACAAACCCAAGCATAAAGCAGCATTAAAATTCTTTCGCGCAAGTTTTCGTGCGCAGGTCTCTGTTAAAGAATATCGTCTGCTTGTTTACTTTTGGCCTCGTAGGGTGCAGTTTCGCTATGACCAACACATAATGTGCAGGAATTGGTACGCGGCCACTTGTTTTAATACCTGTACTATACATTATTATGAAACTGTTTTGGCATGCGGCGATTTGTTTTAATATCTGAATATATGAAAGAGTTCTTCGAATTTAAAGTTATACAATTCATAGTTTTAAAATTAATTTTGCAATGATAATTATGTCGCTGATTATGTCATGAAAAATATAACACTGTTTTTAAAATGTAACCCATTTAAATTGATTATCGATACTATGAGGTTTATATATTTTTATGCTACCTTCGAAAATTTTTTGCAATTGACTTTAAAATATAAGGATAGCTAAAATAATTAAAAGAGTGGATATGTATACTTTTTTAACTTGTATTACAACCATACGCACTTTATGTCTGAAAATGTTAACTTGTACTTTATTTGCAATATTTAATTTTGTATTAGTTTTCCGTAATAATTAATTTGTCTTAGTTTTGTGTAGTAGTTTTTTTTTTCCCCCGAAGACTTTTTTTTTTTTTCATTGATTAAAATACAAACTTGTATTTTTTGAGCTTTGCTTACTACTAATAACATATCGCTATTCTATTTAAATTATAGTGGTATTTTATTTTCATTGAACTGTGCTTTATTTCATTCTCTTATAAAATTAGCATAAATTATCGTAATCTTTTATTAGTAGTTTTACAAGCTTTTATATAGCTAATAGTTATATATTTTTTATTTACATTAGATGTGATTTTTTGCTAATTTATAAGGAGAGAATAATATACACATTTATTATGTTATTCATCTTAAAATAATAATAAATAAATAAAGAGAAGGATATATTTTTAAATAAATATATTTTTTATAGAATCTCATGATTTGTGTTGCAGCCTCAAGATTGGACTTTCATAAATATTGTTGCAGTTCATTCATTAATGATAAAAAATATATTAATTCAAAATTGATGCGATTTTTTGCTGGTATTTTTTTTTTAATTATTAATTTATCTCTCATTTTCTTGCATCTGTTTTTTTTTTTTTTTTTTTTTTTTTTTTTTTTACGGACAAAAGGTCAAAATATATTTTCAAGCAAGGTTAATTTGAGTATGACTTATTATTCTATATGAATGGGTTTGTGGTGACGTGAATTTATAAATTCATCTCTAAACCAATTCTCCTTTCGACTAAAACAAAGATGAAACTCTAATAAGATATCTAAAAAGCTTTCGATATTGCTGAAAACTTTTCAAAGCAACTGCAAAACTTTTAATGTAACATTGAAGCGAAGTAAACAATTTTTATTGACACCAGAAGCCAGTCTACCTACAGGACCCTACTGAAAAATGAAAGTAATTTAATACTTTCTAATACATTTGAAAAGAGTGTTTATAAAATCAATTTGTCAGTCTGTGCTGCAATTAATGTAAACTCAAATTTCCATTTATGTTATTGAAATTAACTAAAGCATGTTTCTTAGCGAAAATGAAGTGTGCAGAATTATTGCGACAATGGGAGAAAAACCTTTTGTGGTAAATTTAAATGATGTTACACTATTTCAAAAATGAAATTTATATCCATTTAAAAATGCACTAACCATGGTTTCTGCATAGTACGGTGTATAATAAAAATGAGATGGTCTCTGTCTGAGCTCAGTTTTTATTCAAGTCCTCTAATAGGTATAATATTACAAATTTATAAAATTTTTTAAAGGAATTTTCATGGACATGAAAATCGCGAAACATTGTCTTGAAAGAGTATTTAGAATTAATACTTATTTCTATGTAAGAAGAAATATTTTAGCAATAATATATTCATAAAACACCAGTATTCAGTTAAATATAATAAAAACTTTAAAATTCCGAAAGTTTCAAAAAGTGTTAGAAACATGATTTTTATTGTATTTAAAAGTAATATTTTAACGAAAAACTTTTTTAAATGTTACTAACACTTTTATGTAATGTACTTTTATCATCAGGTTCTGATGACACAAAATTTTTTGGTCTTTCAAATCATCAGACTTCGATTAAAAAAAAAAAAAAAAAAAAAAAAAAAAAAAAGCGCTGAATACTGATGTCAAAACATGTATCATTAATTTACACAATCACTACTATAAAAATTCAATTAATGGCTATGTGAAAAAAAAATTATTTGCAGCATATTTTATAATGCTACACTATTTCAAACATAATGACATAGATATATATGATTGAGATTTATTACAAGATGCTTACTGTAGAATATGATATGCATAATGGTTATCATTCATTTACAGAGCGACAAAAAATTTTGATTGTAGTATGATGGATGTACTGTACAATATAAATTAGTTTAATATAAATTATACATATTTATTTAATATATTAATTAATTTAAATTATGTACATTTAAAAAAATATTAATTAATATTAATTATAGATATTTAAATAATAATATTACTTAATATGGATCATTCACATTTAAATATGAATATTATCTATGTATATTTAAATATTAATATTAATTAATTATGCATATTTAAAATCCTTATCAATTATATATTTAAATACTAATAATAATATAGGGAAAGGGAAAAATAATTATGCTAACCTTCCACTACTTTATAATTACAAATGAATGGGTAATTAGTAAAAAGAATAGTAAATTAATTGCAATTTTTATATATGAAGATAAGATTTTTAAAAAATGATAATTTAAGTATGAAATTAGTAAAATTTACTAATATTTTTCAACAGTAATATAAAATTGTATTTAATGTAAGTTTAGGATACATTGTATTTTAATAAATGTTCATGTAATTATTTTTTAAAAGCTTGAGTAACTTTTAAAAGTATCTTAATTATTGAAAATTTATTTGAGATAAAATTTTATGCAATAAAAATTATTACATTTTATTCATGTTAATTTTAATTTAATTTTGTTTATTTAATTGTAAGTATAATTTAGTTTAATTATCTAATTATCAATTGTATAAAAATACAAAGCAACTGATCTTTACATGTTTATAACTGTTCTTTATTAACTAATTCAAAAAAGATCATTAAGAAACTCCACAAGAGAGAAAATAGCAAAAAAATGCACAATTTAAAACCTAACAATTAAAAAATTTGGTTTTAATCAACATACTATACAAGGTTTATCTTTCAACAAAGCCCATTGGAAAAAATTTGCCAGTTCTCCTAAACAGATTAGCGCGGGAGAAATGGGCGGAGAAATTTGAACGGACACTTGCTTTGTACACCCGAAAGGAATCATGGGTACATGCTGGATTAGTGCCCTAGGAGATAGCAGGTGTGAAAAATGCCCTAGGTTGAAACCGGATCTGCACATTCTAAACAGGTCAGAAATACAATGATGGAATCGATGTGAATTGAATGTGGATTCGAGGAGATATTCTAAATGACCCTATAGTGATAAGTTCCTTACTGGGTGTCGTTCCATCTGGTTTAGTCGGTAGAACGTCAGTGCGCTATACTGATGGCCCGGGTTCGATTCCCGGCATGGAATCTTATTCACTAGATTGGCATTTGCGCCTTTTAAGCAATTTGATTTTCATTTGATATGTTATATTCAAGGCGAATTTTCTCTCTGGGAAATATTTCCGTGATTGCCCCAGATCGGTGGCTCGCGGATTATATTCCATCTTGTGCTACGTTTGTAGCCTTGCCAACATGTAATAGTGATAAGTTCCTTGCTGGGTGTCGTTCCATGTGGTTTAGTCGGTAAAACGTCAGTGCGCTCTACTGATGGCCCGGGTTCGATTCCCGGCATGGAATCTTTTTCACTAGATTGGCATTTGCGCCTTTTAAGCAATTCAAAATTTGATTTTCATTTGATAAGTGTGTATTTTGTTATCACTTGAAAAGCTCATACAAGTGTGTAAATATGGAAAAATGCCTGAGTTTACGAATTGCTGTGTTACTGTAATTTAAACATACACAAATAAATGCGTAAATTTTCAATATCACGCACTTGTTATAAAATTTACACATTTTGTACAAAAAATTACCTGTTTTTATGTGTATTTATTTTATAAAATAAGTCTATAAGATGTTATCGGTTAATAAACACAGACAGATGCGCAAATGTAAAAAAATAAATTAAATAAAATAAAATCTGGATTTACACGAACTGAAGACTTACACCTGATTGAAAGTGCGTAAATATGAAAGTGTGTAGATGTTAAAAAGGGCACGCGGAGGGGTGGAGGACTCTATTATAATGCAGGGGTGTACATTTTATTTCGGCAAATCCGTTGCATAGTGTAGCACTAAAACAGCATTTTCAATATACAGTCGAGTCTCTATATAACGAAATCCATCGTTCCAGTAAAAAATTCGTTATATAGAGAAATTCGATGTATAGAGAATGATGTTAAAAATCGTATTTAATGTGTAAATTTTGGACAAATTTCATTTTTGATCTTTTTAATTCAGAATTTGAAATGTTTAGAAGTAAATATTAATCTAACATTTTATTTCTTAATTATTTAAGCAGGTTCAAAAAAGAGAACAGACATGCATTTATTGAAAGCTTGATGAAAATCAAATGAGGAAGACTTGCATTAATTTCAGACGAAGAAATCTGTAATTTTTTGTTGTTTTGATTTTAAAATTGTTACGCTCTCAAAAAAAAAAAATGTTTAAGTTTTAGCAAGGAATAAAAAATTGTAGTTAACATTTTCCTCCATTTGAAGGCCTCTCTTATGTGCCTCTCATTGATTCCTCTCTTATATGTGTAACAATCCAGTTGATTCTGTTTTGAGAAGGATGTTGAGAGGTGTGTGGGAGGTGGGATGAACTCGTTGGATTTAAAGAACAAGAAGAGAAATAATATAAAAAAAAAAAACTCAGAAGGTAAAACAAAAATAAGTGATGGAAATTTGATTCCATATGATTTCGAAGCTTTTTTAAAACTGAATAAACTAAGACCAATTTATGAAAAAATTCGTTATATGGAGATAGATATTTCGCTATATAGAGACTGTTTTTAATGTAATCATGCAAAAAAGGGATCGTTCCTACTAAAAATTCGTTATACAGAGAAATTCGATGTATGGAGTTTCGTTATAGAGAGACTCGACTGTATATATATATATATATATATATATATATATATGGCTTACGGGCTAACAATATTTGAGAGCTAATGTACCGAAAGTTCTGGAAATTTGTACATACGTATGTACGCACATAACGCAAGAGCTCATGATAAAAATATTTGCTTCTAATTTTGGATACATGGTTATTCTAATAATAGGGCACTTCCCTGATTAGTTTTGAGAGTTCATTGTATAAATATAAGGGGGGGGGGACTAATTGCCCTTACTTAATCTACATAAATTGGTTTTTCATGCAGAATTATCAAATTTTATTCAAATTTTCGATATAGGATCCTTCTGATAGAGCACTTCCAAGATTAGATTTGGGTTTTTTTTTTACTAAGTACTAGCAGGCTATGCCCGCTTCGCTGGTCCGTATTTCCAAACGAACCTTGACTCAAAGAAAATGGTGATTTAAAAATTTTATTTTAAAGCAGTATAGACCACCCTGGAATGTCCTTCCGTATTGCTGAAAGTCAAGCCAACGCCATCGCAATATTGTACTATTGTAAGTCTTGGCGAAAATGTGGGCAATTAAGCACCATCTCTTTTATTTTATCATTTATAGTAGAGTTTCGTATGAACATGAGACCGTTATGAGAACAGGAATCAAAATGTTCTCGAGTCATCACATTTTTACATTAGAGGGCATTGCAATGATTAGTGAGATTGATTATCAAACTCTATTAACTTTCGGGTTGTACATTAACATTTCTTAGTACTTAAAATCCCGACATCTGAACTTGCACTATGTGTAGTTCTGGTAGCCTATATACAATGTCATTTCATGTTAAATTTTTTAATAAACGTCCTCTTCTAGCAGGTCTACTGTAGTTTCCTATCTACCTTAATCTGTTCCAGCAGGAATACATATAGTAAAAAATGTAGAGAATTGTTGACAGATAGAGAAAAGTTTTTGTTTGTTTGTATTTGACGGCCATTTATCTACACGTACCCTAAGGAAAGGGGTGCCCTCCGTGGGGGTGGCAGAGGAAGAAGGGTGTGTCACTTATATATTTATTAGAACAATCAAGCATAAAAAGTGTGTTTTAAAGCTGTATTATTTGAATAATATAAAAATTACATCAGTTTCACTGCCTCTTCCTTTTATAAAATAGTTGCAAAAATGTAGCCGTTAAATCAGAATAATCTTGATGACTAAATTTTGTAGAAAAATAAATCTTTAGTTTGCATCTAATAATATCTTTCTACCTTCTGTAATCGATTCCATTATAATTTTTAGTGTCAAACATTAGAAGTGCTAGAAACGATATTGTTACAAATGTACCAGACTTATTTCATGTTTGTCCTCAAATAAATGTGAAATTTACGATAATCCATTATTGACATTTAATCTTATAGCTTGACGATAGTTTTTTGTTCGAAGGGGTAATGAAGTAGTGTTTAATAATTTAATATTTGACAAAGTTCTGTTGATAGGGCTTATCATTAATTAAAACTGTTACGTAATTATGAAAAACAAAATTTTTAGTTGTCGAGATTTCATGTATATTTTTTCTTAACCAATTTTAAAGTATATTTATTTTCCTTACAATTCTTTTTAATTGTAATGAATGATAAATTAATTGCAAATATTTTTTCATTACAACAATTTTTCCGACACATTGAAAATATTGCTTTTTTGGTAATAGTGAAATAACTGCAGATGAAAAAGATATAATAGTAAGACTAAAACACAGATTTAACGACTGTTTGGCGTACGACTTGGCGGGGGCCCGATAAGTACTCTAATTCTAACAATTTGAATATCCAGATAGAATGTAAACAAATAATGGGTACTACTTGATTATTCCGTCGATCAATTTCGCCAAATTATACAAATAGACATAATTTTTATTTTAAATAACCAAAGAATCAATAAATTACAATAATGTCAATAGAAATCCAAATAAACATCGAATTAAACTTGGTTGATGACGTAACAATTACGTATAACAAATTTAATGTCAAATGAATGTGACATTTACGATCATCCATTGACATTTAACCTTATACTTTGGCGATAGTTTTTTGGTCGATGGGATTATCAAGTATTACCAAATAATATAAACAAATTGTATAAACAATAATATTGCCAATAATATTTAGGTGCAGGTGTCATCTACGGATCCCGTTGGCGCGATTGCAGCAAATTGCGATTTTATGCCTCACGTGGTAATCCGGTAATAATCGATTATTTTTGAGTAAACTACTTCGTTCCATAATTATATATTGACTTAGTTTATTATTATTTCTTTTTTAAAATATTAGAAAATAAATAAAAGTAATATAAATGTAATTTATATTTGAAAACGCAGTGTTCTCCAAATTGGCATCATAAAAAAAAAAAAAAAAATCATGCCAAGGTGATGCGTGTATAAAAATGAAAAAATGTAATAATATAAATAATAATTGCAATAATATAAATATAATTGCAATAATATAAACAAAAAAACGCAAACAAATAATTAAAAATTCGCCATATCGATAGTTTTTTAAAATAACATCAAGCATAAAATCAAATAACGTCAAGGTTAATTCTCCAGTAGGGCAGCAATAGTAAATTTTCTTTTTTCGTCTGTTTCATAATAAAAAAACATAAATTTAATAACTTCTAATTAAATATTCTGACTAATTTTCTATAATCGGATTTATGATCTAAAAGTATCCTTAATATACATAAACAAAACAGCGCAGTTATCATGTACGCGCCGAGATCGGCGCGATAATTTTTTACACTAATTTGGCGGAAACATCGTTTTCGAATACCAGTTGCATATATATATTTAAGTTATTTTCTATTATTTAAAAAATAATAACAATTAGTATTTAAATAATAAGTATAGAACAAAACGGTTTACATAATTTTAAAGAAGAGAAAGGAAATAAAAAAACATTTTATTAATAATTAAATAACAATAGTCGGGTTGCCATGCCAGGCAAAATAACATCAATTTAGTGTCCATTAGTTACCTCGGTGTGTATATGATATCTGTGCAAACAAAACTTCCGATAATATAATAAATGACGTCATATTTATTTTCCTTTGAATTTTTTTATTTTAATTTTTCACGTGGATACTGTTCATCTAAAAATTAATTGCCGAAGAGAAATTATTGGCCCATATTTTGATTTTCGTGGCAACGGGAAAGAAAATGGTTATTTTTTATCGGAAAAATTTTAATTGATTCTGTATGAAAAATAATGAAATTTTGAATTATTAAGGAAAATATTTGAATAAATCAATTAAAAATTAGCCTATGTTCACCGGAAATAGTGTAGCTTTCCAACGGTGAAAGAATTTTTCAAAACCGTCAAGTAGTTTCGGAGCCTATTCAATTCAAACAAACAAACAATCAAATCTTTCCTCTTTATAATATTAGTATAGATAAGAGGGTAATTGAAGGGATAACCCCCTTTAATTTTAGAAAGTGGATTTTTCATGCAGAATTTCCAATTTGCTCCAACTTTTGGACAAAGGTTCACTCTGATAAGGTGCAACTTTGATTAGTTTTGACGATTCTTTGATAAGTATAAAGGAGGAACGGGCGATTAACACCAATTCCCTTAAATTAAATAAATGGGTTTTTATACAGGACTATCCAATTTGCTTCAAATTAAAGAGGTAGGTTCTTTTTGGTAAGGTGAATCACTAAATAGTTTTCGAGGTTTAATTGTTAAATATAAAGGGGAGGATTACTCTCTCTTTAAATTAGATAAATTGAGTTTTTATGGAGAATTATCCAATTTGCTTCGGATTTTGGATATTGTTTCATTCTGATAAGACAGATCCCTGATTGTTTAAAATTTACTTACGAAAATTGGGGATGACGGAGCTAATAACCCCTTAACTTGTATTTCGAGGGGCGTTATTCTTTGAAAAAAAAAGTAATATAAAATTAGTGAGAATAACCTGTGAGCTCGATGTAATCCGTTTAACTGGGCAGAATTCTTTTTATTTGTTTTTTGGTTAAGATACTCTTTGCCCAACTTCCAAATTTCAGCTAAATTAGGAGCACGTGATTTTTTTTATAAAAAAAAAATAAAAAACTAAAGCAAAGACATGACAGCTTTTTTTTGCTAGTATTTGGTTAATCTGTACTCATGTAACAAACATGATCTCAAAAACATCATGTGCCCCCTTTGAGGGGCAGAGTGGGGGGGGGTGACACACAAGACATCCATAATATGAATAAGCAGTTGCAGATCTTTTAAATGATGTGTCACACGACTGGTGTTGTAAAGACATTAAAAATGTGCCCCCCTGGGGGGCAGAGTGGGGGGGTGACACACAAGACATCCACAATAGGAAAAGGAAGTTTCAGACCTTTCTAAAGGTATGCAGCACAAGAAATGTGGATAAAAATTAAAAAAGTTCCTCTTTAAGGGAGGGGGGGGGGGGGCAAAGTGGGGTGCAGCGCCAAAACATGCTTAATTGGAATGAGCAGTTACAGTTCTTTTAAACGATATGCCACACGATGGCTGTATATACAAATTTAGAAAATGCCCCCCTGTGGGGGCAGAGAGGGGAGATGGCGCAACGGACGTGCAAAATACGAATAAGCAGTTTAAGGCCTTTCCAAGGATATGTCTTATGACGGGTGTTTACGAAATTTAGAAAAGTACCCACCTGGGGGGGGGGGGTGGAGGGCGCATCGAATGCGCAAAAAATTATAAATGGTCAATTTTTTCTAACAATATAGCACAAGATGGGTGTCATCAACATTTAAAATAATTCACCACTGGCGAAATTTTGAAAAATTTGCCGGCGGGGGGAGGGGGCGCATTCACATGAATAGTCAGAGGACTATAGAACGATGTATCACACGAGTTCAATTTATCCAAAAGAATTACAATTAACTCGTAATTGATTGCAAATTAATTTAAATACATTTCGTATAATTTAATTTAGATTTAATTGTATTAAATTACGCATTTACCAAATTGTATTCTGGACAAACGTAACTGACGTTAATTTGTAACACATTCATATTTATTCTAAATTATTTTTTCTAACAATATAGCACAAGATGGGTGTCATCAACATTTAAAATAATTCACCACTGGCGAAATTTTGAAAAATTTGACGGCGGGGGGAGGGGGCGCATTCACATGAATAGTCAGAGGACTATAGAACGATGTATCACACGAGTTCAATTTATCCAAAAGAATTACAATTAACTCGTAATTGATTGCAAATTAATTTAAATACATTTCGTATAATTTAATTTAGATTTAATTGTATTAAATTACGCATTTACCAAATTGTATTCTGGACAAACGTAACTGACGTTAATTTGTAACACATTCATATTTATTCTAAATTATATTTTCATATGTGTAATTAGAATTGTGTATAATGAATTACACGTTCAGTAGAATAAACAATTAAAAATGTAATCGGAATTATCTTGTAACCAAATACAGGTTAATTGCATAATAAAATTAAAAATTCAGTTTTATTCATTTTCTAATCCATTAAATTTTAATTTAATTATATAATTAAAAATGTAATCTGAATCGTCTTTTAATCTAAATACAAATTAATCTAATTACATTTTAAATGATAAAACGAGAATTGAATTGTAATTCCATTACACGATAATCAAATTATGTATTTCAAAAGCGTATTTGAAATTACTTTGTAATTAGATTCTGCCCAACACTGGAATTAACACTGCATATAATAAATTACCAAACAAAATTTGGCTGCACTACGAAAATTAGATCGCGAATTATATGCATTTAAAATTTTTTTACCCTCACCGTGGAGGATCTCCTGTCATCAAAGTAACACTGTCTCATAATAAATTACCAAACAAAATTTGGCCGCGCTACGAAAATTAGATCGCGAGATATACGCATTTTAAATTTTTCGACCCTCACCATGGGGGGGGGGGGTCTCCTGTCACCAAAAATTAACACTGTCTCATAATAAAGTACCAAAAAAAATTTGGCCGCGTTAGGAAAACTAGATCACGAGTTACAAGCATTTTAAAATTTCCGACCCCACCGTGGGGTGTTTCCTTTCACCAAAAATTAACACTGTCTCATAATAAATTACCAATCAAAATTTGGCCGCGCTACGAAAATTAGATCGCGAGTTATAAGCATATTAAATATTTCGACCCTCACCGTGGGAAGTGTCCTGTCGCCGAAAATTATCACTGTCTCATAAAAAATTACCAAACAAAATTTGGCCGCGCTACGAAAATTAGATGGCCAGTTATAAGCATTTTAAATTTTTCGACCCTCACCGTCGGGGGGTCTTCCGTCACCAAAAATTACCACTGTCTCATAATAAATTATTAAACAAAATTTGGCCGCGCTACAAAAATTAGATCGCGAGTTATAAACATTTTAAATTTTTCGCCCTCACCGTGGGGGGGGGGGTCTCCTGTCATCAAAAATTAACACTGTATCATAATAAATTACCAAACAAAATTTGGCCGTTCTACGAAAATTAGATCGCGAGTTATAAGCATTTTAAAATTTTCGACCCTCACCGTGGGGTGTCTCCTGTCACCGAAAATTAACACTGTCTCATAATAAATTACCAAACAAAATTTGACCGCGCTACGAAAATTAGATCGCGAGTTATAAGCATTTTAAATTATTCGACCCTTACCGTGGGGGGTCTTCTGTCCCCAAAAATTAACACTGTATCATAATAAATTACCAAACAAAATTTTTCAAAGCTACGAAAATTAGATCGCGAGTTATAAGCATTTTAAATTTTTTGACCCTCACCGTGGGGGGGGGGGGTCTCCTGTCACCAAAAATTAACACTGTCTCATAATAAATTACAAAACAAAATTTGGCCGCGCTACGAAAATTAGATCGCGAGTTATAAGCATTTTAAATTTTTCGATCACCACCTTGGGGATCTCCTGTCATCAAAAATTAACAATGTCTCACAATAAATTACCAGACAAAATTTGGCCGCGCTACGAAAATTAGATCGCGAGTTATAAGCATTTTAAATTTTTCGACCTTCACCATGGGCGGGGGCTCTCCTGTCAGCAGAAATTAACACTGTCTCATAATAAATTACAAAACAAAATTTGGCCGCGCTACGAATATTAAATCGCGAGTTATAAGCATTTTAATTTTTTCGCGTCAATATCTGCCGAAGTCTACCGAAAGATACCGTGCCGAAGAAATCTGCCTTACTGAAACGGCGTTAGCCGGAGTGTTAGTTTTTTTCTCGTTATGGAATTTCTAGATTCGTTCGCCGCGCTCAAAGCCCGCGATAAAAGCTATGCAATAGCTTAAAAATGGTTTTCAGAGCACCCCTCCCCGTTGACTTTACTCCTATATCAGCCTCAAAATTGAAATTTGTTAAAGTTCCTTGCTGTATTTCTAACATACTTGTAAAAATAATCTAATATTCTTTCCACCTGAAACTGAGAAAATATTTTACCCCATTGTCCTAGCATCACACAAAGTTTTCAAAATTTGCAACATATTTTTTACCGTCACATTTGTCACTACTAACAATAAGAAATTGTATATTATATCTATAAATTACTACGCTGAGATTTACATCTATGCACTAACACATACATAACACCAAAATTTCCCCAAAATCCCTCCCGCACAGCCAGATAAATCGTAAATATACAATTCCATTTAAAAAATTCCTTTACGTTTTAATAACTTTATAAATCAATACTTGCTAAAATATAATTAGTAACTTATAAATTTAGTTACATTCTTAGACGTAATTCGGTTAAACTTGCAATGAATTACAAGTAACTTTTACATCAACTTAATAAAAGCAGTTACAATGAACTCGTAATTAATTGCAATTTAATTTAAAAACATTTCATAGAATTTAATTTAGATTTACTTGTATTAAATTACGCTTTTAAAAATTGTATTCTGTTTAAACGTAACTTACATTTATTTGCAATACATCAGAATTTAATCTAAATTATATTTTTAAAGCTGTAATTAGAATTTCTAATAATCAATTACACGTTAAGCGCACAACACATTTAAAATATAATCGGAATTGCCTTGTAATCAAATACAGATTATTTGAATTTTATAATTAAAAATATAATCTGAATCATCTCGTAATCCATTTAAGGTTAATTTAATTATATAATTAAGAATGTAATCTGAATCGTCTTGTAATCTAAATACAAATTAATCTAATTACATTTTAAATGATTAACAGAGAATTGAATTGTAATTCCATTACACGATAATCAAATTATGTATTTCAAAAGCGTATTTGAAATAACTTTGTAATTCTTCCATATTAATTAATTACACTGGGAGGAGATTATAATTTATTTTAATCTGTAATTTCATTACTTTGTAATTAGATTCTGCCCAACACTGTCTTCAACTAATCATACGTGATAATTAATTGGGAACCTAATAAACTTTTCTAATTGAAAACGGATTGGATTTGTTCTTTCAACTTTAAAAGCAATGGTATAGTTGTTTCTTGATCACGGTTATATTTGTTAATCAAAATGTCTGTTGTTATAATTTTTTAATGTATTTTTTTTTAACTTTAAAGTACTTTTATACATCATTTAGTAGATTTGCGATGTTCAAACTAATATTGGCATTATTGTATTTAAGGTTATATTTTACATAAAAAATACAATGTTGCCTTTTTCAAAAGAAAAAAAAATGAAAGAAAAAGAAAATCTCTGCAAAATAAAATTTTTGGTACATTTTCGAACTACTTTTAATAGCAATAATAATAATAATAGCAATGTGTATAATTACATTAAAAAAATTCTTTTAAAATCGAGAAATATCAAATTTTTAAAGCTTTTTTTTCAGATGTTACTTGAATAAGAAAGAAACTTGTATAAATTTTACTGTCACAAGACATAGAAAACGAATGATAAATGGCTGTTTATTACGGTCCAAAAAACTCTGCAGTGTTATATTACTGTCAAAAATAAATCATTTTTCAAAGTAAAAATTATTATCTTTTGATCAATAAGCTTATTACTTTTAGTCTCACTGAAAATTCATTCTTATCTTTACGTTATAAAATAACGAAATGTGTTTCACAGTTTTCTTGTATAATGACTAATATTTTACAATAATGTTTAAAATTAACATTTTCATTTTTCATTTCTTAAATTTATCCTTCATAGGAATTCTCTTGAATTTTATACATAAGTATAATAAACATTAAAAAAAAAGTATAATAGTGTTATTCAAAAAACTAAGAAATAATTTATCAGGATTAGGGCACATATTATTGGATACATATATGATAATATTATGGAAAATTAATATTACCATGAGGGAAGGGATAAAAAAATATTAAAAATGGTAAATAGACTACAAAACTTTGTAAAATCACCATAAAATGAAAAACCAAGCAGGACGCGTTTCGAGCTACAACAATAACTGCTCGTCATCAGCTAAACCAACACACGTGTCCGTAAATGCTTGAAACGATTAATAAGTGCCATATAGTGTGAGCGCCATATAGTGTGAGCCATAAGTGCTCATGACAAGAGCCCATAGCAAGAGGACAGAAAAACAAGGCCAGAAATAATAGCAATAATAAATAAATATATAAAAAGAAATAAAAAGAAAACACAGTAAAAATAAATAAAAGAAGCAAAAAAAATGCACTAAAAACAACATAAACAAAAAGTAGGAAGAAAAAAAATGACTTACCATGAACGCGTGGAAAGCAGGAACGGACGGTGCAGTACTCAAATAAGCGTTTAAATAATACTGTTAAAGTGTTTAAAAATAAAGATAGCTCTAAATCTCACTGTTTTCAATCAAATTCCATATGAAACGTTATGATGTCGTATATTCTCCATACATTTACAATATGTTGACAAAGATGAAGTACATATAACAGTACTCATGTACGGAATACATTATTGCTCTTTAAACATCACGGATAATTTTCGGTAGCTTGTTTTAAAGGCACTGAATTATGTATTTATATACAAGATAGCCATAATTAAGCTGACGGTACTCAGAGTGTTCTGTATAGCTATCTAATTCAGAAAATGGCACAACATTTTGTAAGGAGTTTAAACAAGACGGGGGGCGAGGAATTCCGTGACAAAAATATTAGTCCCATCGCTAATATTAGTCATCGCTAGGGAAATCTCTGTTACACAAAAGATAGTTTTAAAAAATTCAGAGTCAACATTGAATCATTAAATGTGCTAAATAAAATCTAATTTTATTTTAGTATTGATTCTGCATTTTAGAAAACTCTGCAGACACTGCTGCTTGCCAGAGTGTCTCAGTGACTAGAGCAACAGTCTTGCATGCTGCGTCCAGGTTTTGAGTCCTGGATCGTTAGTTTTGTTTGAGTTTTAGATTCATTTCAGTCCTGGATCCTCGTTTACATTTATTTTATTTACTGTATGTTTGTGTAATATATCTTTAAGATTTCAATGCAGGCATTATTTATGATGGTTTGTGTATTTTAATATGTAGAACGTTACGCTGTAGTAAGACACCAACCAATTCAATGCTCAAGAAATCCAAAAATTTAGTCCAATTTTTTAAATTTAATCCGAAAGTAATTAAAATTGCATACTGATGTATAACGATTTCAAAAACATATTAAAATTTACTTAAAATTTTCCTTTGGTGACAAACTGCATTTTCATAGTACTTGGTTATTATATGGGTTATGCAGATGCTTCGATAATATTTTCTTGCATATCCTGAGGCTATTTTTAATGAATAAAAGGAACTACTTGATCATCCCGTCGAACCAAAAAACTATCATCAAAATATGAGAATAAATTCTAATAAGTAATGATCATAAAATGTTTCATTCACTTGTTATTAAACACGACACACACGTTTATTACATCATTGAGTAATTTTAATTAGATCTTTTATTTATAATTATATTAATAATTTACAATATTTATTTTTTATTATTAAATTAAAAGTTATGTCAATTTGGATAAGATGACGAATATTTTGGCGATTTTCATAATTTGGCTAGATTGGTCAAGTTGGGATAAACAAGTAATAGTAAATGAAATAACATAAAATTTCCTTATTCTGTAATTATCAGACACGCAAAATTCACTTTAAAGCAGAATAGCTTAGCCTTTTCCGGCACACTGTGCCCAGTCCGGTATACCTCATTTTATTTCCAAACTTACAAACGGCACCAATAATATTTTAATAAAATTTTGATTTTACAGTAAAAGCTTGAATTAAGAAATTTTTAATTTTTTCAAAAGTAGTTTTTAAACTCCGATGTGAGTCGATAATTTCTCATTTTACTAACAGAATTTGGCCGTGCCGGAAAGGGTTAATTTGATGTTCAAAAATTTAAAAATTAAAAAAAAGTCGAGACCCAAAATTTATTTTTAGTTGCATTTTTAAAAATATGTTAGTAAATAAAACATTTTCCAAAACTTCAAATATAAAAATATTTTACGACTAGAAGAAAACTATCACTTTATGTTCTTTTTGGCAAAGAAAACTGTCATTATATGTTGTGTTCTGGGAAACATAAAATTATTTGATACTATTTTATGGCTGGGACAGAAATAAAATAAAAAAGGTAATTAAAAGACTACAGAAAGATCATACAGCTTTAAACAAATATAAAGCAGAAATAATATGCTACATGTGCAATATTTTTTGAGGGTAAATAATTGCTTCTTTTTATTATTATAGCGCAAATATTTTATTAGTTTTTCGAATTTATATGTAACTAGTTTTAAAAGACATTTTTAATCTTTGCATTTTTCTCCAGAATTTTTTTTATTTTATTTTATTCACGATTTTATGAATGATATTGCTGATTTTACTGATGTTATTGTAAACAGATTTTAGCATATAGAGTTATGTGTACCATGAAAAACTAACCTGTAACTTTACAGAAATCTATTTGCTTACTAAACTTTCATCTGTAGATTGCTCAGAAAAAGATATAAATTTAAAAAATTAGGTTTTATAATGTTACAGATTTACAAAACAATCTACTAAAATTACAGTAATGTTACTAAAATTTTATTTGCAATTTGGATTATAGTTACGTAAAAAGGTTTAGGCATCAAAAATTCCTAAAAAAATGGCTGTAACCTTGCAATGTTTTTTATTCACAATGCAAACGTGTAACAGTTAAATGAATTTTTGTTGTTTCTGTTACATAAAAAGTTCTCATAATCCTAATTTTTTAGAAAAGTCTTAGTAACTTTATCGATTTTTTCTTTTTACATTATTTCGATTTTTATCTCCGTCATTTTATTTCAAAGCATCTGCATATAACAATATGATAGATGGATCAAATATAAAGTAATTTCAGGAGTAAAAAGTCATCAATTAGATGAAAGAGACAAGAAAACATATTAAGGCATTATTATGTTACATAAAAAAAAAAAAAAAAACTAGTCAGATGTGGCCATCCAAAACTTTTTCTTCTATCTTATCTCGGTTAATACTTCCTGAAAAATGCAGCATAGCAACGACACTGGCTATGTAGTTTACATCAAAATCTATTCAGCAGTAACTTATGTCAATTTATCACTGCATCAGAAGTTTGATGAAAATCAGTGCATTAGTTTTTGAGAAAAAACTATTGCAAAGTCTTAAAAAAAATCTGCATAACAGAACAATTTTTTGATCGGTGTACAACAAAATCTAATTAGGATCAATTTTTATCAGATACTAACTGAATCTGAAATTTGATGAAAATCCATACATTAGTTCTTGAGAGACGTTTATTGTTAAATCATTAAAAATGCAGCATAGCAGTGCCACCTGTACAGTGATTTACACAAAAAACTACACAACACTAATATATATCACAAGGACTAATTGAATCTGAAATTTTAGAAAATATTCCTGCATTATTTCTTGAGATAAAGCTATTGCAATAATCACGAACACCGCATCATGACAGCGCCACCTGTTGAGCGAAAAAAAAGTTGCATTCTTTTTAATAAAATCTCTCAAGCCACATTCATGAAATTTAAAAATATATAATTTAAAAATTTCTTAATAATGCCCTTTTAAAATCTAAATTTCTTTATAATAAACATTTCTGCACATTTTTGGGGGAGAAGAAAAGTTCCTCCAAAATACAAATATTGAAAAAGCCAATGGAGAATAACAAAATGAACTGTTTAACAATATTGTTTAATACTATCTTTATATAGGAAAATGTTCCTTTTATGTTGTCTTCTGTGAACCATAAAATTCTCTTCCACTATTTTACGGTCGGGCGAGTAATAAAACAAGATTGCAATTAAAATACGTCTTATAGATCAAGCAACTTTGAGAAAAAGTATAAAAGATATAATATGTTGCGTAGTCAATGCATTTTTATGAATTAAGTTATTTCATAAATTTAGCGGAAAAAATTGTAGTTTAATTGCGTCTAAGTTAATATAACCTAAAATGTTGGAAAATGTTGAAAGAAGAAGAAATGCTTGGATTTCATACGAGTTTTGATTGTAATGTACAGTAGAACCCCGCTAATTCGGACCCCGATAATCCGGATCTCCGGATAATTCGGATCGGTTTGGTCATTTTTTTTTTTTTCAAGTTTGAGAAGCGCTTGGCTGATTTCCATAACATTAACTTGTTTCATCGTCGTATTCTAAATAAAAAAATTTCTGACATGTTTTCGGAATAATTAAGCAAAGTAAACATTATTACTGTCTGAAAATATTCAATAAGTTTAACATAAAGGTGATTTTTTGTTAGTATGTTATATTTTATTTCATTTCTTTCTAATTCTCCGGATAATCCGGATTTTCGATAATCCGGATTGGGTCCGGTCCCAATTAATCCGAATTATCGGAGTTTTACTGTATTTCTATATTTTAATGCGTAGAATGGATTTTGGTTTATGTTATATTCAAATTTCATGTTATTTACTTTAAAATGAAATTCATGCGGATAAGTATTACCAACTGGCAATATGGGAATTATTTTAAATACCAGTGACATTAACAGACCATCGGGTTGTTCAAATTTTATTTTGTCCCGCAAGACCGATTTATGTATAAAATTTTGGATTATAAATAATGAGATGAAAAATTTTAAAGAGAACAGTCAAGTGCAATCGAAATGAAAATTTTAAATATTAATATTACTTAGTTATTATTTATTTATCTATTAAAGCCCACATTTTACTTATAAGCATACTATGCTGATCAGAAACTTTTATAATTTGAAATAAAAATTCCAGAAATAAATTTAAAGGAAAGGAAATAGCGTATAAAACGATCCAAATGTTTAGCATCTAACAAAAAAAAAAAAAATATATCTAAGATTAAAAATATATATATGTATATATATCTAAAATTAAAATTAAAATTATATGTATATATATATATATATATATCTAAAAAAATATATATATATCTAAGATTAAAATATATATATATATATATATATATCTAAAATTAAAATAAAAATTATATGTATATATATATATATATATATATATATATATATATATATATATATATATATATATATATATATATATATATATAAACGGTTTATACCGATCTAAATTCTAATACAAATCCAAAGCACATATGCGGAAACTGATCAAAATCAACGTACTTTAATCCTAAAATAAACATACACGAAAGAAATGCTGCTCATACACTGTTTTTAAAAAAATCTGAATTTCTCAGAAAAAGTCCCTTTTCACGACAAAAAGGAATTTTCTATTAAAAGTTGGAAACTTACATCACATTTTTTAAAATAACGAAACGGACGAAAATATAAGGAAACAACGGACATACTCCGTTATCTAACGCAAATTTATTTTGAATGATAAAAAAAACTCACGAGTTGCATAGACATTAAAAAACTCATTGAAAAACTCCTGGCTTTTTTTTTTTTTTTTTTTTTTTTTTTTTGTAAGATTTTTATCGTGCAGCTGAATTTCAATTGTACTGATACCAACAATTTTCTGAGCAACAGATTAAACAGACCAAATTCTAATCATTCATTGAGCAAAGAATATTTCCCCAATAAATTATTTAATCAAGCCGTTCTATAATCATTCATTAACCATAAGAAAATTACAATAGTACATTAGCCATATTAATTAAAACTTCCAATAATTATAACAGCATCGATAAAATTACAATCTACCTTATAAAAATATAAGTATGCTGTAGAAACCACTATTTGCCTTTAGAATCAGGTGAAATTAAAGGCACTATGGTGATTTAGCTAGAGACAAGGGTTTCTACATAAAAAGCCGTCAGTTCAAATCGTCCCGACAATGTCACCTTTTTCCCTCGTCAACAAATAAAGAAGTTTCTAAAGTGCTCGATAGATGGCACTACCAGCCAGCACTGTTAAAAATCTTGCAGCATTTTATCCAGTCATTTGACCGTTTTCTACAAAAAAAAAAAGTAAAACAATCGTATTTTTACGGTATTCTGAAGATATTTTTACCAATTTTATGGTGAGAATAGAGTTAAATTACGGTTATGTTACTGGTTTTTCAGAAAACGGTGAAATGACTGGATAAAATGCTGCAAGATTTTTAACAGTGAGTTCTTAAACCTCCGCTTAGGACGATCTACAACCGACCTACTTTTTACTTTTTCGATTTTGCTTATATGTTTTTTATATTATGATAGATTTATTTTCAGAACCGGTTTAAACCGGTTTCAAAATTTAAAGTTTTTTTTTTTTTTTTTTTTTTTTTTTTTTTTTTTTTTTTTAATCAAAATTGAAAAGGTAAAAACTAGGTCCTTTGTGGATCGTCCTTACCTATTCTATGCAAAAAAATCCTGTGAAAATATTAAAATTTGAGTGAGATATTTGAAAAGAACGCTCCCATAGACTTTATTTTATCATCCGGGACTTTTTCAGTGACTAGTGTTGCGCCTTAAGGCAAATTGACATCAATAATTCGAATTATTTTATAACTGAATACTGAATGTAACTGAAACAAAAATTGATATAACCAGCTCAATACCATTGTTTCTCTATTCATGTAAAATGTATATAATTTGCAACAAGAAAGAATTTATTTGCCTTTATATTAAATGAAAATTTTGTCACTCTTGTTACATTCTGGTTACAAGAGTAACAAAATTTTAATTTATAAATAATGTTTTTTTTTTTTTTTTTTTTTTTTTAATTAGATGCATTTTATGTAAATATATTACAATGGTACTTATTGGTTATATCAATTTTTATTTTTATTACATTTTGTTACAAAATAATTCGAAGGATTTGTGATAATTTGCGTTAATAGTCACAAGAGCAGGGCTGCCACAGGCGATTATTGTTTATTTATCTTCGCGATACTTTCTCAAAACAAAAATCTTTGACAGAGCGGTAGGAAATTGATGCGGAGGTGGAGCCTATTGACACCACTATTTTTTTTTTACAGTTTTCTATAGTAGTAGAAAAAAACTCAATTATTTTGTCATTAGATAATCCGAAAAAAAAAATACTTAAATTTAGTGGTACCAATAAGCTCCACCTCTGCTCAAATTTCCACCACTATTGATATATCATTTCACAACATTTGCAAGAGAAAGATACTACAAAATCTATTTGTTTTCTAAAACGGTGTGAATAGAGAAGAAAAATAATCACCTGTAGTAGCCCTGCAAGAGTAACAATGGAAATTCCCATTTATCAAATCGAGAAATTTCAAAATATTCGACTGTCTCTCACTGCTGATTTTCAAGTCGCTCTTTCAATTTTTACAGGCGCAGAATTATTTTTTTCTGTTCTCTATTCCTCTAGACTGGATTCTCACAAAGTCTTTTTTATTAAAAAGAAAAAAAATCCGATGAACTGGTCAAAGATTTATCATCATTCTTTTATCTCTCTTCATCTTGGAAATTATTTTTGTGAATATTTCTTCTCTTTCTTGTCTCTTTTTATTTTAATTTTAAAAAAAAAAACCTTTTACTCCTTTTTTTTTTCTTTTAGTTTTTTGTTTTAAATTTCTTCTATGATTTTGTTTATCTTCTTTTTTTATTTCTTTTTATTATCTTTGCTCTTTTTTTTTCTTTTTTCTATCATTTTTCTTACTCTTTATCTCTTTTGTATACTCTCTGCTATGATTGGTGTTTACCTTTCAACTAGCGCCGCCAATGGTATTACTTACAATTTCTCTTATATGACCAAATAGTTAACTTTTGACCATGTCTTCAAACTGACAGGTATTTACATTGGCTAGTTGCGGGTTCCTAAAATTTCTGTCCCAAAACGCGTCCTGTATGTACTTTTCTTTTATGGCGATTGACATAAATTTCGACATTTATTTAACCCGTTCGGTGCAGTGATCTTATTATGAGTACATCTAATTTTTTATTCCAAACTTGCTAAAGGCACCAAGAATATTTTAATAGAATTTTGCTTTTACAATAAAAGCTTAAATTGAGGGATTCACAATTTCTAAAAAAGTCGTTTGTAAATTCCGGTGTCAGTCAAAAATTTCTCATTTTACAATATCAATAGTGTATTTTAAATCTCATAATTTACAAAAGAAAAAAGTTGATCTCGCTATTTAAAACGAATAGAAATGCGAATAGAATGAATCGAAAGCTAAATTCAGAAGTAAATTTTTCGCTTTCCAATTACATTTTCATATGACAAATAAAATTTTCGAAATTGCATCAAAGTTTTCAATTTTCATGAAAAAAAAAAAACTACAGTATAATACATTTCAACATCATAAAAAACAAAAAAATGACTGTTATAATTATTTTACGGAAACTAACTACATAAAAAAAGGTTGAATTTCTGCGTCCGCAATGTTCAATTTTCATTGCACTACCTTAGATTTTTCTCAGCAACAGAAATGAACGTCTCCATTAAGTCAAAAGAATTGCTCTCCTGGGAAAAATAATTCTTTATTGTTTCAAAGCAAGAGAAGTAATGACAAACAAACACGTGAAATTTATTTTTAGACAGAAAAGTATGATTTCTAATTTTTTTTCTTCCTTAAACAACAAGCATGCTCTAAAAATAAATAAATAAATAAATAAGCATAACAGCGTCATTGGTTAAGTGATTTACATCAATATGGTTTGGTTTATTTTGTGTCGGCCGATTATCTACTCGAGGGATATAGGGACATGGGGTAGTGCCCTTCGTGGGGGTCTTTATAAGGGAACCCAACCCATATTTACGCAAGGTTCGAAAAAACCCACGAAAACTCTGAACGGTTAGGGCGGTGGAGGAAGGGGGGGGGCTGACACCAATATGTAATCAGCAACAGTTTATGTCAAGTTCTAACTGAATTTGGAGTTTGGGCAAAATCCCTGCTTTAGTCTTTGAGAAGGAATCACTGCAGAAATCGTAAACAAATCTGGATAAAATCACCATCTGTTGAGCGATGTACTCAAAAAACTAAAGAATATTAATTTATATCAGGGACTAAGTGAATCTGAAGTTTGAAGAAAATTCTCGCATTTGTTTCTGAGATAGAGCTATTGCGATAATAAAAAATAATGGTGCAAGGCAGCTCTATCTGTTGGGTGATTTACACCAAAAGGTAATCTACACCATGTTACATTAAGGACAAAAGGAATCTGAAGTTTTATCCATCTATAAGTTCTTGAGATATAGCTATTGCTAAAATCGTGAAGAAGGCAGCTTCGCCATCTGTTGGCGAAGGACTCCAAAAACTAATTATCTCCGGTTTATATTAAGGTCTAACTGAATCTAAAATTTTGTGAAATATTGTGCATTAGTTCTCTAGACAGAGCCCTTACAAAATTTTTCTCACATACAGAGTAAGAGACGAACTTATGGACAAAAAATTTTTAGAAACATGTTTTTAGAGTTCTGATCTCTAAAACATGTAAATCCGTCGAAAACTGGAATTCGACCAATTTTAGAAAGAATGAACCTAGGCCCACACGCTCAAGTAAAAACCAGCCAGTTTAGCTAAAAATATTAATTTGTCTTTTATTTATATATTTCTTATAAAGAGAACAAATTTTCTTTCGACATTTAACTAAATATTTTCATTTACATTCATCCTAAAAAAAATAATAATGAATGTATATATCATAGTGTATTTTAAACCTCATAATGTACGAAAAAAAATATCTTAATCTCTTTGTCTTTATTGAACACAAAAGAATATAATGAATCGAAAACCAGAAGTAAAATTCCTGGTATCCAAATGCATTTTCATACGACAAATGAGTTTTCCAAGATTTCGCTGGGATTTTCAATTTTTATTAAACATATGAAAGAAATTACAGTATAATACACTTTAACATCACAAAGAACAAAAAAATGACTGTCATTATTGTTTTACATATGCGACTTAAAAAAAAAAAAAAAAAAAAAAAAAAAAAAAAGTTGAAAATCTGTGTCCGCCTAGTTCAGTTTTCATTATACTACCCGCATTCTTCTCAGCAACAGAAATAAATATATCCATTAAGAGAAAATAATTGATCTCAAGGGAAAAAATAATTGTTTACTGTTTCATTTCAAGAAAAGCAATTACAAATGGACACATGTAATTTATTTTTTGAAAGAAAATAATTATTTCTAAATTTTTTTCGGGCATCAATAATTAACATAAATCTGAAAATATTTGAAGTTTTATTTTAATCAGCGTTTTATTACTTGCATAAAAGAAACAAATTCATTTTTTTAATCTGACCAAAATAGCATTAAAAAGACTTGAAATAGAAAATAATAATAATAATAAATATATATTACGTATATATGATACTACTCTGTTATCCCGTTGACCAATTTCGCCAAATGATACAAATAGTCAAACTAATAGCCAAATTATACATATTGACATAATTTTTATTTTAAATAACGAAAAACAAATAATTAGTAGAATGTTAATAAAAATATTAATAAAAAGTCGAAATAAAAATCACTTAATGACATTTTAAACACGTGAACCGTATTTAATGTCATTGAATGTGACATTCACGATCATCCATTATTGGCATTTAATCTTATAGTTTGGCGATAATTTTTTGGTCGACGGGATAACCTAGTAGTACCATATATATATATATATATCTTATACGATAACAAATAAATTTGCCAGTTGGAGAAAGTTTATTAGATGAGTTTATGACGACCAATTTTCTAATTATCAACACACAGGGTATGAGCCATAAAGCGGGGGAATTATTTTCGATGGGATTAGTTCTAAGGGATCCTAACCCGTATTTACGCAAGGTTAGAAGGAAACCACGGCAAACTGTGAAAGATTAGACCGACGACCGTGATTAAGGTCGAACCCAGTACCTGTCATCTATTAATTTTGGAGGACAAAACTTCTCGGTTACTGGTGCGGCCCATACTTTGGAAAGAATGAACTAGAGAAAACCAGACTATACTCGGAAAAATGTTAATTATTTTTTTATTTATATATTTCATATAAAAATAATAATTTTTCTTTCGACATTAATGTTCATATTTCTATTTACTTTTACCCTAAGAAAAGAAAAATGAACGACTATACCATAGTTTATTTTAAATCTTATAATGCGCGAAAGAAAAATTTTTATTTCGTTATTTTAACATAAAAGAAATGAATGAATCAAAAGTTAAATCCAGAGGTAAAATTTGCACTATGAAAATATATTTTCATACAACAAATGAGTTTTTCGAGATTTCATTAAGCATAATAATTAAAAAAAACTTACATTATAATACACCTCAACATCAAAAAGAAAAAAAAAATGACTGTCACTATCATTTTACAGAAACTACATTTAAAAAATTGAAACTGTCCGTCCGCGTACTTCAATTTTCATTATGCTACCTTCATTTTTCTCAGCAACCGAAATAAATATTTGAACTGAGAGAAAAGAATTGCTCTCCAGGAGCAATATTTGTTTAATGTTTCAAAACCAAAAATGTAATTACAAATAGACACGTGAAATTTATTTTTTGTGAGAGAGGAATGATTTTTTAATTTTTTTACTTCAGACCTCAATACCAAACATAAATCTGAAAATATCACAAATTTTCTTTTAAAATAGTGTTTTACTACTGCTACAGTAATAATAATAATAATAATAATAATAATAATAATAATAATAATAATAATATATTTTCTTCCAATGCAATCAAAATATTATTAAAATGACTTGAATTAGAACGATTTTTTAAAGGGGGGGGGGAATACAGTTACTTGTTTCTAAATGATAACAAATAAAATATCCAATTTCAGGAGCCCCACCAGTGGCCGAGAGTTTCTGATCTCTCAAATGGTAGACGGCAGGTGCTGGGTTCGAAACCCCCCCCCCCCCCCCCCCCGTCTGCCTAGCCGTTCGGAGTTTTTGTGGTTTTCTTCGAACCTTGCGTAAATACAGGGTAGGTTCCTGTTTCAATGTTTAGTAAATTGAATCGACGATAGATGGCAACAGTAAACATTTGGTCCTGACAACAAGAGACTTTAATGACCTTATTATTTTCTAACTCATTTGTATTTTTAAAATCTTAATATGTTTTTTCCTATATATTTTGCATTTTATCAACTGTAAATTCATCTTTTCAGATATTGTATTCTTTGTTCTGCAGTATCATTCTTTTGGCTGCGGGACAGCTTTGGAACAAAATATTATTATTCGAAAGGTGTGCAAAATCTCAAATTCTACGAATGTCATATTAAGATCTCTAAATCATCTTTATCTTGATTTATTAATCCTATTAAAATGGTACACAATTAGCAAACAAATAATTCTAAAATAATTATTGAAAGAAATCAACTTTTAAATCACCAGAAAGGAATTACCGGAGAAAGTATAGAATAATTATGTAAGTCGTCGAACGAAGCAAGAGGGAAATTCTTAAGGTACTTTTTATATTTATTCTGATAATAAAATCTCATCTATTTATTCATTTAAATCTCTACAGTTGCCTTAGAAAGACCCCCACGAATGACACTCCCCCCTAGAGCCCATATCCCTAGAGTAGATGATAGGCAGACCCAAATTAACCAAACCAATTTTAGGAAGACTGAACCCGAGCCCAAAGGCTAGTATAAAAATCCAGCCCATACATGAAAAAATATTGATTCGTTTTTTTATGTATATATTCGATATAAAAAGAGTAAATTTTTTTTCGACATTTAACTACGTATTTTCATTTATTTTCATTTAAATAAAATAATGAATGAAAGCATCATCATTTTAAATCTCATAATGTACGAAAGAGAAATGTTGATATCATTATTAACCGTTTAGACGCCGAATTAATAACACAATGCAATTATAATTTTGTTTTCCCTATATTACAGCTTCAAATATTTTAATTTATGCATGCAAATTTAGAAAATACCAAAAAAATATATTTCTATAGTTTTTTTTTGTTTTGTTTTGTTTTTTTGGCTGTTTTCATTTCAGCATTCGCATTTTGAAACGTGATTATTGATTGACAACCTATGAAAATATAACAAATTATTCTCCGCTGTATATATATACATATATATATATATATATATATATATATATATATATATATATATATATATATATATATATATATATAGAACCATTAGATAATACTACAAATCAACATCAATTGCTGTAAAAATTTTTGTTAATGCCAAACCATATCACACAGAGGAGCTGTCAGAATTAGAAATAAAATTGAAAATGTGGTATTTAACTCGTTATCAAGGGCAATACTAAATAGCCACATTAATTGCGATTAATTTCTGAGTGGAAATCAGGATAAACCTAAAAATGATTTCCATATTGCCCGATTAATCGCAAATGAGAACTTATTTCAAAGAAAAATATCAAGAAAAATAACAAAAACACAATAGAATCATCAACATAGTAATTGCAATAGAAAAACCATTTCAAAGAAAAAATATTAGAAAAACAATTAAACTGTAATTAAATATTTATAAAGATAACTTACAATTATCAATCGCAACCATAATTTCTATAGAGAACAAGAAATAGAAAATAAAAATAAATTTGAAGTAAAATTGATTAAATAGAAAAAATATGTCAAATGGAAATAATTAGACAAATTAAATTATATAATAGGTTAGCTTACAAAATATCAATTTCGACCATGTGATAGCAATACAATTTTGCATGCAGTCACATTAGACAGTTAAAGTTCAAGTTAAAATTGTAATATAAAAAATAATTAATTACAAAATATAAGTAGACAAATAATTATTTAAAATATAATGATAATAGTTAAACTATTTAATACTAATTGCATGCTTTAAATTATAATTATAGAATTATTTGAATCGATTTATATCGATATAAATATCCTCTGAGATAGATAATTTCTGACTACTTAAGCATTAGTATCGCCATCTTTAGTTGCTAAATACAATTAATTAATGCAAAAACTTATTTAACTATAAAAAGAGAATCTTAAAAGTTACAATATTTATATATAATACATGGTAGGAAAAAATATTTCGTTTATATATATATATATATATATATATATATATAAACATAAAACAGTATTTTTTATTTAAACTAGGGTTTTTTGGGAACAACCGAATATCTATTTGTAAGTAACCCAACTACAGTGGATTTAATGGATATTAGAAGAGAAATAAATATTATTTTTTATTTAAACAATTATCCCATTACATAAAAAATAGACCAAGTCTCATTGTATAAAATTAGAAGTTGGAATTTAGAGAGAAAAAATATAAAAATAAAATAAAAATAAGAAATATCTTTAGTAATTTTCAAATGATTAAAAAAAAAAAAATTAGAGGATGTAATAATAATAATCATACAATCTATTGTAATCTATTTTTATTATATTAGTAAACAACGTATAAACAAATGTTTAAGTAGAATTTTATAATAAAAATAATAATAATAATTATAAAAATATTTTAAGTTAACATTTATGCTTATACATGTAAAACTGACCTAGCCCCCTGTATTAAATTAGAAGTCAGAATTTATTCAGATTAAAACAAAATAAAATAAAGTAAAATAAAAATAAGAAATAACTTTAGTAATTATTGAGGAAAAAATAACTAGAGGATGTTATAAAATATATATATGGTTTAAACCATAATTAAAACAACTGACATACGTAGTGCCAACCCTTATTTAAAGCAAAAATAGGTAAATTAATAATTGATTATATTATTATAAAATATACCATCAAAGTATAGCTTACTTTTATAACTCAAATAAGAATTTAAAAATTGTAATAGTAAAAAAATATATTAAATAAACAACCATTGATTAGCCTCAAATTACGTTAAATCCAGAGGAATAAACAAGGAATGCTATAACATTACATTACCATATATAATAAATTAACACTACATTATTGTTGCACTGCACCATTTTCCTACCGCCAACACCTTTTTTCTTTTTTTTTTTTTTTTTATAAATATTAACATAAGCGCATATATTTTTTCCAGCAGCACCGCCCAACTTCCTTAATCTAACATCTACCCACCCATCCGACCTATTAATTTATTTTTTAACACATTTTATAGTTTTTTTGGTGCATTTTTTATATTTTTTATATTTTTATTGATATATTTTTTTTATGCGCAATATGTTAAAAGTAACTCACAATAAACATCCTACTGCAAATGATAAGTAATAAAAGAATTAATTGTGTATTAAAGAGTAAATGAATTTCTTAGGAAATCCATGATTTATCGCATCATATATTAATTGTTTAATATTTTTATTTATAAGATGAAGGGAACATAAACTTTTGATTCTGAACAAGTGATTAAGGAGTATATTTCGATAAACAGAATTATGAAGGCAGGATTTAAAATGAGTAAAAGTATTAACTTTAAATTTAAAATCTTTACGTTTATCATATAGATCAGTTATTAATTTGTTATTCACTAATGTAATTTTTAAATCCAAAATGTTTATACTATTGTTTGATAAAAGGTTTTCCGTAAGTTCCAGATTAGTGGGATAAATTATAGGAAAGGAAGCACTAACACTATTAGTGGTTTCAATTAAAATGATGTCATCAATGTATCGAAACATAAAAAGATGTTCATTACAATAACTTCGTTCATAATAATATAAGAATAAATCGGACAAAATACTTGACGAAGAGCCCCCTTGAGGAATGCCTACTTTTTGTATATATATAGTATTATCTTGTAAAATAAAATTATTGTTTATAATGAAATTAGTTAATGTGCGAAAATAAGCCTCATCTATATAATTAGGAAGAGTTAATTGATTTTTAAATTGTATGAATAGTTTATTAATGATATTATGAAGGTCAACAAGATTGATATTATTAAAAAGATCTTTAAAATCATAAGTTCTTATGTCTTTAACACTTTTAAGTTCTTTAATTATGCTTACCAGTTGATAACTGTTTTTGATACAATGTGTATTATCTTTCGCTATAGTATGTTTATAAATCTGATTTAAAATATCTAATAAAATATTGTTGGCATAATTGTTATAAGTATTACATCCTAAAGTAACAGTTCTAAATTTAATGGGATTCTTATGAAACTTAGGAATTAGCACTAAATAAGGATAATTAAAGTTAGTAGGTGTAAAATTTAAGAGTTTATAAAAACTATTAATTCTACGATTATTTACAATGGTATCATCATTAGTTTTATCGAAAGAATTATTAGAGGATATAGATAATGTTAAAAGATTGTGATAATAAGACTTACAAATAATAGCATAGTTATTTGGGGATTTATCTATATAAGTAATTACAAAATTCTGTTGCAGTTTATTAATTTGTTGGAAAATGTGACGAGTATTCACTTTAATTAGCTCTGATACATTTTTATTAAGTTCTTGAGTTAACTTATCTATAACCAATAATTTCCACTGGTGAAAATAAGCGATAGGTTTATTATAGGTAATAGAAATTTTATAAATAAATAAGTCTATATCATAATTAAATTGTTTTATTATTGATTTTATATTAAGTGTGGATGGAAGTCGAAATTTAGTGCCATAACCCATTAATTTTCGTTGAGTATAATTATTGACAATATTCAGGTTACCAGTAATTATATGACCATGATCCTTATTGATAAATGGTTGCATAGTAGGATCTTTGCAGTTACAAGGAAAGGTACTAGTGGCAGCGGTATTTTTGGAAAAGGAGTTATAATTAAAGATTTTGCGTCCTAAAGGAATCGGGTATCTGAATGTTCTAGATATATATATATATATATTTATACACAAATACTTTTATAAATACAACCAAAGTAATTCAAATAATACCATTCAATAAACCAATGAAACCAGTATTTTTACAATCATCTTATTGAAAACAGTTGATGTTTGAAGTGAAATAGATGGCAGATTACCAAAATAATAAAAAATAAATGGATAAATGGACATTAGAAGTCTTTTTCATTAAACTACTCGTCAGGGGTGCATAATTTAATGAAAAAGCAAAAGCAACCAACCAGTTTCTGTTATGGGACGTGCTGAAAGCTAAGTAATTCGTCCCACAATGCATCCGACTGGTTGGAAGTTATTTACTATTACAAATTAGTAAAAAGATAGTCGTTGAAGAAAATAAAAACAATATGACAAAATAACAATAATATAATATTTCTTAAAAAAGTATATATATACTAAAATATTTACCATACCTATGTCCTAGCATTATATATACATATATATATATATATATAAACTTACAGTATAACACAATTTAACATCACAAAGAACAAAAAAAGACTCTCATAATTATTTTATGGAAACTACATTTAAAAAAAATAAAGTTGAAAATCTGCATCCGCCTAATTCTATTTTCATTATACTACCTAAATTTTTTTCAGCAACAGAAATAAATTTTTCCGTTAAGAGAAAAAATTCGCTTTCCAGACAAAAATAAATGTTTATTGTTTCAATTTAAAAAAAGCGGCTGAGAGGTTCTGACTTCTCAACTGGTAGATGGCAGGTGCTGGGTTCGAACCCAATCGCGGCCGTCGGCCTAACCGCTCAGAGTTTTCGTGGTTTTCTTCGAACCTTGTGTAAATACGGGTTAGATTCCCTTAGAAATACCCCTACAAAGAGGATCCCCAACCCCCTTGGGCCTAAATCTCTCGAGTAGATAATCGGCCGACACAAAATAAACCAAATCAATTCAAGAAAAACAATTACATGTAGACGCGTGAAACTTATTTTGTGAAACAAAAGAATGATTTCTAAATATTTTTCGGGCGTCAGTACTAAATATAAATCTGAAAATATCAAAAGTTTTCTTTTAAAATAATATTTTCTTTCTTGTTCAAAAAATAATAATAATAATAATAATAATCCGAACAAAATAGTTTTAAAATGATTTGAAATGGAATGCACATGGATCTTGCATATTAATTTTTAAGAAGGTGGGATTATTTGTTTCTGTACAATGATACATAAAAATGCCAATTTTAGAAAGAATGAGCTCGACGAGGAAGAAAGATTTTAAAATCTAGCCCATATATGGCTGAATAAATATTAATTAGGCCTTTATTTATATATATTATTTATATAAGAAGAAGAATTCTCTCGCGACATCAATCTACATATTTCCATTTATTTTCACTCTAAAGAAATATAAATAAATAAATAAATAATAATAACAAGTTGAATGTAGATTCTGCCATTGCAGAATTCAGTTTCGCCTCCGATTAGAAAAAATAAAAAATAAATAAATAAATAAAATCGATAGAGGTCTTTTAGAAGGGCGACCCCGTTTAGAATGCAATGAACTAACTTCATTTTTCTTGTGTTTATCAATATAATAGCAAACAGAACGGCGTGAAATACCCAATTGATTAGCAATTTCTCTCTGAGACATTGGAATTGCGGAATAATAAAGAGATACAATTTGACGTGCTACTTCTTCATTGACTAGATTCATCAAAATCGAATTTTTTCTTTAGTTTAAACACTTTTCTATAGACTCTGAGAAAAAGGAAATGCATTTTAACAATAAAACGAGTGGAATCCCGTCGAATTCGACGAATGAAATGTTTAAAAGACCAGATCGATTTGGTTTTCAAAAAAAGCAAAAGTAATTACATTACTGAATCAAATTATAATAAATATATTTCCAAACTTAATGTCAAGTTTGCCAGTTACAATTTTGCATGCAAATATTCGCACATCTTCAGTTAAAATTTTAATCTGAGTGCCGGCGAAATCCAGAAATTTTATTTTATATGCACTCACAAAAAATAGTTTTATTAAAACTAATTTCATTTTTACTATGACATTATTTTCGCTAACTAAAGTCATCTCAAAGTAAAATCTCAATCTCAGTGTCCATAATGAAAAGAAATATTGAAATGTAATATCGTTATGAGTAAAAATGCGATGTTTTAAATAGTGACATCATTTTCTCTTCAAATGTTCTTTAAAAGCTACTGTTATTAGTGTGGTGGTTTCTCGAAAACCCCTGCCATATTTTATTTTATTTTATTTGTATTAACTATTTTATTTCCTATCATCTCCTTTTTATTAATGTTCTCATTTTAAATATTATTTCGATTTCGTCTTTTTGTTGCCTTTCTCCTGTAAATATTTCTTCCTTACGTAGCTTATCGAATGTTCTAAAACGGTAAAATCTTGTTTGAATTCATTCTTTCCGGTTTAGAAGGCTTCTAGAAGCTTCTCCAACGTACTATGGGTGGTTACTTCCGTTTAATCAGGCCCTCCCCTTGGCCTATCAAATTAAATTTTACAGATGACGTGATTTAAGCAGTTATGTGCCTGGCCACCTTTTTGGCTTTCCTTCTTTAAGAGTATTATCATTTTTTCCTATTAAATTCATATTTCCCTATACATTTGCACGTAACTTGGCTTTTTTTCTCTCGCTTTCCCCATTCTAACTTTGCCAACTTGGCGTGTTCCGATTTTACGGTAACCCTTTCTCTTTCCTCTCCCCTCGCTCAGTGCCGCTAGTGCAGTTGTGTGAAAGTTAAGCTGTCGAGTGGTTGTTTTGGAATGAGTAAGGCACATTTACCGCCCCGACCTAATTCTTCTGGTCGTTTTACCGACCGCTTAAAATTCGAATAACCTGTCGTGAATATGTTAGTATCATTTATGCTTTTTCACAATATTGATGGCACTCTTCGGTGTTGTATTGGCTATGACTATTCGAATTCTTCTGTTTCATCTCATATTGTTCTAAAAAAAATCATTTTTCTTGAAAAGTGATGATGAAATAATTGTTCTTCTTGCATAAAATATTATGAAGTTTTGATTTATGGAAGATGGCTTCTAAAAAAAGTATAATTATGTTCGCAAATGGGATCCCCAGGAGAAAAGGAGAGAAAGCTCATCACGATTCAATTTCTTCCTTTTATTGATTTGATGATGTTATAAGTTTATGTTCCGATCTTTATTAAAATGATAGATCGAATGTGTCAAGTGAATATATAAAGAAAAATTATTGTGAAAATGAATATCTATATCTTTTATCATTCATGAGAAGATTATTATATACTAAATAATGATATATATATATATATTATGCTTCATGAGAAAATATTGTAAGAATATGTCATCATTACTTTGCTTCATAAGAAAATATAAATAAAGTTTTTGTTCTTCAATTTTTCAACAATTTGTATCAAGGTAATTCTTTTTCGTCATTTGTTTTATTCATCAGTCGTCAAGATTCAGGTAATGTTTTTCTTATTTACTTTATTTTTCTCACAAGTGACTTTTAATTTAATATTATCATAAAAAAATCTCTATGAAGAACTATAAAGGTATATTTTGTCATGTCCTTTTATTTTGGGTATTTTTGCTGGCCCTCATTCAATGCAATGTGCTTCTAACCATTATTATGATCATTTGGCCTATTTTATGGAATGAAAAATAAAAAGCCTTTTTTTTCCATCCAACTCCTTTTCCAAACACAACAATAATAAATCTTCTTTGGTGCCGTGTTTCCTTGTGAACCAATATTCTTCTTTTGGCACCATGTACCTCTTTGAATCAATTAATATTCTTCAAGACATGACGATTATTAAATGATATTGTGTTTTCTTTTATCTAAATATGTTTAAAGAAAATAAATTATCTCTTCATTATCTGTTCTTCATACAGTGATTAATATTTTATAATTATTCTTTATTGAATTCTTTATTGAACGAGGTGTAATAAATGAATATATAATATATTTTGATTTTATGCTAAAATAATTTTTGAGAGCAGAAGATTCTATATATTATTTAATAAAGAAGGTGTGTCACAGTACATGAATAATATAATTTGATGATGTATTTTTCTTGTCTTGATATATTTTATAATTGATATCATATAATATTTAACGAAAGTGCTGGTCAAAATAATTGATTATTTTAATATAAGTTATTCTCTTCTTTTCATAAACATATGAACATATGTATTGCAAGTATGAACTAGAAAAATTTTGGGTCTTATATTCTTGATCCCATGCTTCTTGTTAAAAAAAAGAGAACTGATATGTCGAAGCCTCAAAAATATCGTTTGGCTCTAGATTTAAGATTGCTAAATTCTATTATTATCCCATCTTCATATCCTCTTCCAAGAATTCAGAATCTATTGGTACAATTAGCAAAATTTAAGTATTATACTACTCTTGACTTGCCCTCTGCATACTGGCAGATAGCTGTACCCAAAGAAATGCAAGATAAGCTCAGTTTTACTACTCCATGGGGAATTTTTACCTACCTTCTTCTCGTTTTTGGCTTGAAGACAGCTGCGAGCACTTTTCAACAATTAATTGATTCAGTTATTCAATTATCTGAAATTGATTCGTGTTATGCATACCAAGACGATATTGTGGTTGGCGCTAATTCATTTGAAGAGATGGTCATGAAACTCACAAAGCTCTTAGACACTCTTATTGCTAACAACATTACTCTTTCTCCTGAAAAATGTTCATTTATGAAAACTAGTATTAACTTTTTAGGCTTCCAACTCACAGATCATAAAATTCTTCCTATTACAAGCAACATTTTAAAAATTACTTCCTTTCCAAAGCCTAAAACCAAAAGGCAAACCAAAAGCTTTATAGGATTATGTTCATTTTATAGGTCAATTATACCTAATTTTGCTAAAATGATTACTCCTCTCATCGAAGTCACCAAACCTAAAAATAAATTTTCTTGGAAATCTGAACAAGAAAATGCATTTAAAAAATTACAAGACATATTCTTTCAGAAACCTATGCTCAATCTTCCAAGGAGGGATGAGACCTTTTATGTTAATACAGATGCATCAAAAACAGCAATATCAGCTGTTCTTATGCAGAAATTTGATGGTGAACTTAGACCCATCTCCTATTATTCCAAAACTTTATCTCAGTCTGAAAGACAGTACCCTGCCATCAAATTGTAACTTTATGCCATTTACAAAGGCATAACGGCTTTTAAATATTATATTTTTGGTCGACCCTTTATTCTGTTATCCGACGCCAAACCTCTTAATAATTATAAAAAAGCTACATCACCAGCCGATATTACTACTCGGTGGATGTTAGAACTGTCAGAATACTCGTACACATTCCAACATGTACCAGGCAAAGAAAATGTGTTAGCAGATTTTCTGAGTAGAACACCTCACATTCCTACTGAAGATCTCCATAATAATCCAGATCTTATTTCTACACAAGAGCCCCTACCAATTGTTGACAATCAGAAAGATTTACATAATGAAATTCCTCACTTTCCATGTGGTTTAGTTGACAAAATGCACCACACATGTCATCTTCAAAGTGACTCTTCACCTCCAAATAATGACAATAATGAAGATCCATTATTAGAAATTTTTGATCACACCATCTTCTCTGAACAACAAAATGATCCAAAAATTAAGAAAATTTATGAAGATCTTAAAGCTAACAAAAAATCTAAAAGTTTAAATGGCTATTATATTAATCCAAATAATGATTTACTCTGCTACAATGGACATTTTTCTTCAGAAGATATTGAGCTACATAAAGCTGTTTTACCTTCGTCACTTAGAGCAAAAGCTTTAAGAATTGCTCATATTACTCATACTGGAATTCATAAAACTATTGTTAATTTAAAGAAAAGATTCACCTGGAAAACCCTTGTTTCTGATGCCATTAATTATGTCAACTCTTGTGAAATTTGTTTAGTAAACAAATATAAAAAAAATACTGCTCCATATTTACCTGCACCACTACCTACAGCTCCCAATCAAAAAGTTTCCATGGATTTACTTGGCCCATTGAGAAATCGCCAATATGTCATGACCGTTATTGATCAGTTTTCTCGTCATTTAGAATTATATGCCTTGAATAACATCAGCGCTGAATCTGTTACCAAAGCTCTATTACATTACATTTCTACTCATGAAAAGCCCGAATTAACTCTTACTGATCATGGCTCTCAGTTCACTAGTGATATGTTTTCTTATTTTAATAAAAAGCTTGGCATTAAGTTGGAACACAGTTCTGTAGCCCATCCCCAGGCTAACGGATTAAGTGAGAGATGCAATACTCGAATAAAATCGTCTGTGAATACAATGGCTTCCCAAGGATTTGATGTACCAACTGCTCTAAAAATTCACCAATCCATATACAACGCTACGCCTCATCCAGCCACAAAATTCACTCCAAATCTTCTTCATTTTGGAAGAGAGGTAAATGACATTTATGCTAATTACAAAACTCAAGCTTCCTGGAAAATTCTCAACACTGCCTATGAAATCCATAAATTAATGGATGTTATTGAGAAAATATACTATCAAGCTTACAAGAATAACGAATCTTCTAGACAAAAAGTGTACCAGAAATCGAGAGAAAAATTAAAATTTGCCAACATCAATGTTAATGATATTGTTTACGTAAAATTTCCCACTGTGTTTAACAAAAAAGTACAAGGCCCATACATGGTGAAGAAAATAATTTCTCCTGTACTTATTCAAATTCAAGATCACAATAATAGTCAAGCATCACCAATGTTGATTCACACTAATCGAATCTTGAAACTTCAAAAAAGAAATGATGCATTGCAATATCCTTCTGTTTCTTCTAAAGATGCATCACATGATCAAACAGCTGTTGATAGTCCATCTTCTGCTCCTGTGAGACAACATTTTCCTACCCAAGTTTCTAATCATGATGCTGCTTGTAACACATCTCCTCAAATTCTTTCTTCTTCTAAGTGCCAACAAACATCTTCATATTTGTGTAAATCACTACATTCACAGGCTCCTCCTGATAGCACTCACACTGCTGTTAGAAACAGCTCTACTCAATACAAAAATTATGATCTTCGCCCGCGCACTCATAAAATATATAAAAAATGAACTAACTTCTTTTCTTTTTTCAGGATGACTCTTGACTTGTCACATGTTCAGTCAATACTAGTTCGACTGAATAATCGAGTATGAAGAGTGACTGTATAAAATTTTTTTTGTTTTCTTCTCCAAGCTGCAGGCAGCTGTTATATTTTTTTTCTCTTCTTTATTTAAGTCATCTTCTCCTTGATGCAATGCAATTGTCATCCTCCAAAAATATGTAATGTATTAATATTTTTCACTATTCACTGTATTCTCTTATAAACCATAATTAGTGTACTATGTATATTCTCTCAAATATGCCATATACTGGTACTTATAAAACCTTTAATTTCAATAGTTGGAGCTAAATTGAGAAAGAATTTGTCTTTTATATACTTGTTGAAATATTGTGTCATTATTTAAATTAGTTTTGACAAATGTTTATTCTACAAAGAAAAGTGAATTGTAATTGATGTAAGGTAAACATGAGTACTCATGAAATCAATTTCCCTATTGTGACTCTTATAGTAATTTTTACAATGCATGCATGCTCTAACATTTAACCTCTTTTAACATTTAAAAAAAAAATGATGAAAATGAATGATAAACTTATGCATACTAATACTTCTACTTTTATTGTTGACCTATAGAAAAATGAATGACTCAGAATAAGTATTTTTTGTATGTTTCTAAGTATTTGAAAGTTCATAAAGATGTAAACAAAAAAAAAAAGATTTTTGTTATACTATAATCATACTTTGGATCCAAAGATATGGGTTGAGTCATTATATATTTATATAAAACAAATACTTGATATATGACAAATAAAAATGATCACTTGTTATTTAAAAATGTGTGAATACTACAATTAAACATATTCAAAATATTTTTATATAAATTATTGACATAATAGATTTTTGTTTGTATGTTGACATTATCAAAGTCATATGCTAGATTGATATATTCATATAAGTTCCTTTTATCAGAGTATAAATATCCTCTGTTTAATTTTTTACTTTGAATATAGTATTAAAAGTATTTATGAAATTATTTTGAATTTATGTTGAAATTGTTCAAGAATATCCTTTTATGAGAGTATAAACATTCTCTATGTGAAACTTGTTATATTCTCATTGGAAAATAACATTGTCCTTTTTCTAAAAGTTTACATATGCTCTTTTTGAAGTTGTTATATTTACATTGAAAATGTTGTTGTTGGATGAAACTAAAATTATTCAGTTAAGATTAGTTAAAATCTTAAAAAGGGTACTATATGTTGATAGATATATATATTTATGAGAGCCTAAATACTCTCTCTTGACCATTTGTATGTATTTTTCTTTTTCAAATTTTCAACTTAGAAATTCATTGAATTTAACATGTGTCATTTAAAACCATCTACTTGTGTATACAGTTATAGTATGGTTCATTTTGATGTCAACTGAAATATATATATACATGTTGTTGTTTTATACTCAAATATTTTTACATATGCTAAAGTATTTTATTATCATATTGCATTTGCACAGCTTAACAAGAGACTGCTAATAGTTAAAGACTGTTATTTTCGCAAATATATATATAGACTTTGACAATTTTTGATACATGATAGCTACCTCTGGAAGAAACTTACCTTTTGTATACCTTCTATTTTAATATTTGCTATCTTTTGTGTATGAGCATAAGGACTACTACTATGATAGTAATTATTATTATTATTTAATATCATGTAAAGCATCATGCAATTATTTCTAGCTCATTTATTTTGTATGATTATTTTATATTATTGTAAAAACTTTAGAAAATATTGTCTCGATGAAAAAATTATTGAATTTTTGTCATCTCTCCAATATTTTCTTTTGGGGAGGCCCGGGTAAATATGTGGTGGTTTCTCGAAAACCCCTGCCATATTTTATTTTATTTTATTTGTATTAACTATTTTATTTCCTATCATCTCCTTTTTATTAATGTTCTCATTTTAAATATTATTTCGATTTCGTCTTTTTGTTGCCTTTCTCCTGTAAATATTTCTTCCTTACGTAGCTTATCGAATGTTCTAAAACGGTAAAATCTTGTTTGAATTCATTCTTTCCGGTTTAGAAGGCTTCTAGAAGCTTCTCCAACGTACTATGGGTGGTTAATTCCGTTTAATCAGGCCCTCCCCTTGGCCTATCAAATTAAATTCTACAGATGACGTGATTTAAGCAGTTATGTGCCTGGCCACCTTTTTGGCTTTCCTTCTTTAAGAGTATTATAATTTTTTTCTATTAAATTCATATTTCCCTATGCATTTGCACGTAACTTGGCTTTTTTTCTCTCGCTTTCCCCATTCTAACTTTGCCAACTTGGCGTGTTCCGATTTTACGGTAACCCTTTCTCTTTACTCTCCCCTCGCTCAGTGCCGCTAGTGCAATTGTGTGGAAGTTAAGCTGTCGAGTGGTTGTTTTGGAATGAGTAAGGCACATTTACCGCCCCGACCTAATTCTTCTGGTCGTTTTACCGACCGCTTAAAATTCGAATAACCTGTCGTGAATATGTTAGTATCATTTATGCTTTTTCACAATATTGATGGCACTCTTCGGTGTTGTATTGGCTATGACTATTCGAATTCTTCTGTTTCATCTCATATTGTTCTAAAAAAAATCATTTTTCTTGAAAAGTGATGATGAAATAATTGTTCTTCTTGCATAAAATATTATGAAGTTTTGATTTATGGAAGATGGCTTCTAAAAAAAGTATAATTATGTTCGCAAATGGGATCCCCAGGAGAAAAGGAGAGAAAGCTCATCACGATTCAATTTCTTCCTTTTATTGATTTGATGATGTTATAAGTTTATGTTCCGATCTTTATTAAAATGATAGATCGAATGTGTCAAGTGAATATATAAAGAAAAATTATTGTGAAAATGAATATCTATATCTTTTATCATTCATGAGAAGATTATTATATACTAAATAATGATATATATATATATATTATGCTTCATGAGAAAATATTGTAAGAATATGTCATCATTACTTTGCTTCATAAGAAAATATAAATAAAGCTTTTGTTCTTCAATTTTTCAACAATTTGTATCAAGGTAATTCTTTTTCGTCATTTGTTTTATTCATCAGTCGTCAAGATTCAGGTAATGTTTTTCTTATTTACTTTATTTTTCTCACAAGTGACTTTTAATTTAATATTATCATAAAAAAATCTCTATGAAGAACTATAAAGGTATATTTTGTCATGTCCTTTTATTTTGGGTATTTTTGCTGGCCCTCATTCAATGCAATGTGCTTCTAACCATTACTATGATCATTTGGCCTATTTTATGGAATGAAAAATAAAAAGCCTTTTTTTTCCATCCAACTCCTTTTCCAAACACAACAATTAGTAATATGAAAAAGGCATCCGTAATTAATATTGTAATTCCCATTTAATTGGTTGCTGAATGACATCATTTTCCTCATTTGAAATTTTTCTTATTTTGCTTTAGACATTAATTTATATCATAAATTATTTTCTGTTATTTTATTTAAATTATTAATATTATTTCTCAGTAAATATTTTTTTTACCTCAATTATTGCATAATTATGCGCAATCATTTTATTATGGTTAAATTTTACGAAAACAATTAACCTTTTTCTTTTAAATGCGAGGACATGTTCACTGATGAAATAAAGCTTCTGACTGGTGGGAAGTGATAATGGCAAATAAATTTTTATTATCGAGAGAAAAGCTAAACTGAGTTGCCACCATTTTGAAGAAATATCGTCAAAAGCATTTAAAATTAAAAATAGAATATAAAAATGGAAATAAATTGAAAAATAGCTAAAATGGGCACAACTACAAATAAATAGCTTTCATTTAAAAAAATAATTATCAAAATCGATTGAGTAGAAAATTCAGGGCTGATGACTAAAAAAGCAGCCAGGTCTTTTAAATATATAGATTGACACATATTAGCTTGTCTGAAAGAAATAGCATCGGAGGCTAATAATCATGAATTAATATATTACAGAGTATTTTAAATCTCAAAAGGTAAGAAAAAAATGTTGATTTCGTAATTTAAAACAAAAGCATATAATGAATCGAAACTAAATCCAGAAGTAAAATTTTCGCTGTCCAATTATATTTTCATACGACAAATGAGTTTTTCTACATTTCATTAAAATTTTCATTTTTCATTAAACATTTTAAAAGAAACTTTCAGTAAATACACTTTTATACCATAAAGAACAAAAAAAAAATTTTATAATTATTTACGGAAACTATATTTTAAAAAAAAGTTCGCTCACGTAATTCAATTTTCATTATACTGCCTAGATTTTTCTCAACAACAGAAATAAATATGTCCATTAAGAGAAAAAAAATTACTCTTAAGGGAAAAATAATTGTTTGCTGTTTCAATTCAAGAAAAACAATTACAAATACACATGTGAAATTTATTTTGTGTAAGAAAAGAATAATTTCAATTTTTTTTTTTAATCCGTCAATACCAAATATAAATTTTAAAATAGCACAAATTTTCTTTTAAAATGGCGTTTTACTACCACTACAAAACAAATTTAGTGGAATGTGGCAATCTCGACATTTTCTTCTATCTCTTACATAATGATATTTAATAAATAAATAAATAAATAAAAATAAGCATAGCAACGTCATTGGTTAAGAGACTTAAAACCAAAATGTAATCTTCAACAATTTATGTGAAATTCTAAATGAATCTGAAGTTTAATGAAAATCAGTAGGGGGAACTGGGACACATTGATACAACTTTTTTCTGAGAACTTTTTTTGGTGTCCAGAAAGCAGAAATTTCAAGTTAATCTTCCACGTGGTGTCAGCAAAACTTGTGTAGTTTGTTATAAAAATGTACAATAAGTGTTTTATAAATTATTTTTGCATATAATTAAAAAAAAAATCAAAAAAAGTCATTTGTATCAATGTGCCCAATCCCCGGGGCAGATTGATACACTTGATGGGGTACTTTGAAACTCTGGGAAAAATGGAGACAAAATAATACCAATGCATATTTTTGATAGAAAAATAGTTAGCAAACCATTTTATATTTCATAAAAATATAGAGGACAGTTGCACCATAAAATTTAATTAATAATTACACATTGCTCAGTGGTGCACAAAACAGGAATTTTAATGTACATTTGTACAATTAAAATAAAATAAAACTTTCAACGTTTCGCGCCGTCTTCTGCGGGCGTCTTCAGGAAAATGGAAGGACTACGTTTGCATCTTGATCGAGAGATAATATTTTATATTTATTTATAGAAATTCAAATCACCCATCACAATTTACTTGTAAGCAATATTAAAACAATCAAAATGAAATGTAAAATGACCTGATGTTCTGCCTGTTCCTTGTCTGATTGTTGGCTGTGGTAACTTTGTCATATCTGGCACTTCAACCCCAGTATTATCTTCTTTCTTAGGAAATATGAAAAAAATTACTAGGTTTTCTGTTTATAAAAAGAAAATAAAGGATAATTAGGATGAGCGAAGCGAATCCTCTACTAGGCCACTCAAATTACAATTTGTCGTACACTTTACAAAAAAACTATTCAATATTTTAACTTCAGATTAAACACAAAAATAAATTATGATCTGAAGATTTGCACAATATAATTTTTTTTACAATAAAACGTTAAAAAATTATTATTTTAATTAATTTATTTTACATGCATTTCCAATACGGACGCATTTTAGCAAATAAATAAAAAATGAAACGCGTACATTTTCAGAAAAAAAAATATAAATCATGGGGTAAGTAATTATAGATAGAATCATGATTAATTTAATAAATAAAATATGTTTTCATTATTCCGCAAAATCGTTTGCACAGATGACACTTAAACATTTAAAAAAAAGTTGCATTATAATTTTTTTTTTGTAAAGTGGCAACAAAAGAATTGCAAACAAATAAAATTAATTGTTAAATTTATTATATAAATGAAAAATTAAAAGAACTGCGTGAAGTTGTTGCCTCGATTCAAGCTCTTTATAAATGTACTACAGAGTTGGCTGAAAAATGTACTACAAAGTTGGCTGATTCAGAATCGACAAATGGACTTTAACCATTTCTTACTTTATCATTTGGATATAAAGTAATGTTACGTTCTTATTTGTGGACCGAAAAAGGTTTAGTGAATGAGACTTTAGACTTCGTTGCACGTATTAAAGAAAATCACAAGCCACCAGACCAGCTATCGCGAATAATCATGGATAAATTTGAATTCTACAGTAATTTAACTTATAAGAATTGGTGCGTACCAATTCCCCAAATAATTAAATTCTGGAAAAATGGAAGCATAAATTGCTCAAGGAAAGAATTTCTTCTGCAGTTAGCTTTTGCTGTTACGATTCATAAATCCCAAGGTTTAACATTAGATAAAGCAGTTGTAAATATTGAGGATATATAGACACCAGTTGGCTTAAAAACGTACAATACAAAAAATAACGGTGAAATTAACAGTGAAATATTCCGATATTATATCAGAAAAAGAGGAAAACGCATTTAAGAGTAAATTTTGCTGTTATTTTTCTTCAGCGCCATCTACTGACAAAATCCCAAAAATACGAATGCCAAAGAATTGCACCTTGTGCGCGCTATTTCTGATTTCCGAATGTGACGAGACGAGTGGTCTATGTTTACTGAAAATCTATACTAAAGACACTAGTTTAAGACTTAAAGGTAAGTGTAATCTTTATTTTCTATTGCACTGTAATAAATTATATGATTGTGTCTTTTCTCTTTATGAAATCTTGTGAAATAATTGTTAATTAAATTGACTGTCATGAATGTCAGCAGAAAATGTTAGGTCTATTTTGCGATATCTGTTTATCAAAGAAATTTTTGCACGTAACGAGCGATTCCCACAGACAAATCGCAATTTATGCAAAATGCATTTAAATTAAACGTATTTTCTTTCTTTCTTTCTTTCTTTTTTTCCATAGTAAGCTAAGATCTAATGCAAGCCGTACACTAAAAACTTTTATTATCAACTTTACAAACTTTTAATTTTCGAATGTAACTGGCTCGCAAATTCTTAATTTTTAATTATCATAATTGAAATTCTTAAACTTTGAGACTTATTTAATTTTTATTTTTTTTTCGTAGTAAGCTAATAATTGAAAGTTTTTTTTTAATTGTTATTTTATTAGATTTTGGGTAGTAATGTGTACGTTTACAAATTGGAACGAACCTTGTATTGCTTAAAGACCTACATTTTGAGTATGAAAGTACGGCTTTAAAATTCCTTTAATTATAAATTTAATAAATCAAGTGCACAGTTTTAAAGGATTTTATTTATAATTAAAAAAATTTCCATGTGCAAAACAGTAGCATTTTTAAAAAATTAATAAAGCAAATATATTTTTAAGCCCATTATTTCTGTTTCTTATATTAACATGTTAAGTCTAGATTTGTATTCAATTTTATAATCTTTTCCAAAATATCTTGAAATTGATATTTCCATTCGTCCACCTACTCCCTCTCCCCTTACCCACTATCTAAAAAAACTATTTGCAATATAGGGTAGATGTGCCAGTAATGGGCCACCTTAAGGAATTTCTCTAAAAAAAATTTTTTTATTAATAGTTATAATTATTGTATTCCAATTTTTTTCATATTAGATTAATCTTTCAACAATATTTAACTAATCCCACAGTTACATTTCCCAATAGAAATAAAAATTTCATTTTAAATAATAGAACTATGTCTAAACACCCAAATGCCCAGTAATGGGCCACCTATGTTCCAGTAATGGACCGGCTATGTTCCAGTAATGGGCCACCCTACAAAAAATAACAGATAGATATTTTTAGGTGCGTTCGTAATTATGTAAATAGGTAGCACCTATAATTGTCGTTCAGCCCGTCTGTCTGTCCATCTATCTGTCCGTTTGTCTGACAGTCTGTCTATCTGTCCGTTTGTCTGTCCGTCTGTCTGTCCGCATATAACAACGGAAAACTATCCAACCGAATCGTTTGAAATTTAAAATACATAATTATTACATAATTTTGTCGAGTTATTTCAAATTTTATGAAAATCGGATGGATAGATCAATTACAGGGACATTCAAAAGGATTCCGTTACATTACGGTCAATAGGGAAAAAAGTTTTAAATGCATTTTAATCGTTTGAAATTTAAAACATATAATTATTATGTAATTTTGTCGAGTCATTTCAAATGTTATGAAAATCGGATGCATAGATCAATTACAGGGACAATCAAAAGGATTCCGTTAGATTACGGTCAATGGGTAAGAAGTTTCAAATGCATTTTAATGATGTTACACTCATTCGAACATAATAGAATTGGCATGAATCTATGAAATATATACTAAAATATGCATTCTGTACAATCTGTGACGCAAAGAATTTTTATTATTAAATTACAGGGCTACACAAAAGTATTCCACTATATAATGCTATACGGGGAAACATGGTTTGGTACGTGTTTTAATTATATTCAACTATTTCACATTTTATGAATAAGATATACGTTGCTGAGGTGTAATAAGAATTACTATTCCTGTATATTTCCAGAATTTCAACCAATATACTGTATCCGAAGTACTATTTACTATAAAAGCAAGATCTGAATATTTTTAAAACTTCGTTATCATACGAACGCACCTCATTTGCTACGTTCACGTGCAATTTCCAACTTGTTCTTTTTATGTCTGCGTAAGTCGCATCTTCTTCTTCCTCAGAATCCACATTATCCTCTTGTATACAAAATTCGGCTTTTTGAAGCAATTGTAAATTGTTTTTTCTTCAATTACCCCCATTGATCCCGTTCTTATATGTATAACTATTCAATTAACACTGTTTTGAGAAGGATGTTGAAAGGTGTGTGAAAGGAGGGTGTTGATGAATTTGTTGGACTTAAGGAACAAGAAAATTCAAGCAGAGGAGTAATATAAAAAAACTCAGCACTGAACGATAAATTAGGAATAAGAGATGGAAATTTGATTTCATGTGATTTCGAAGTATTTTTTTACAACTGAATAAAGAACATTTTATGAAAATATTCGTTATATGGAGATAGATATTTCGCTATATGGAGACTGTTTTTAATGTAGTCATGGGAAAAGGGGAACATTCCTACTAAAAATTCGTTATATAGAGAAATTCGATGTATGGAGTTTCGTTATAGAGAGACTTGACTGTATTTATAAAGAAATTGTCTTTATTAAATTCTAGTAAGTAAAATTTAAATATTAAATTTGTTTATTTAGTTTTCAGTTAAATCAAAATATTTTATCACTACTGAAATTACACTTTTAGTATTGGTCACTTGGGTGGCCCATTACTGGCAAATCACGAAATAAGCAATCCAGTAATGGACCACCCCTCCTAAAATCTTAAAAATAAATAAAATTTTGTAAATGGCAATTGGTATAATTAATTCAATGTTTTATATTGTTAACCAAACAAAAACATTAAATTTTTACGAAAAAATAAGAAAGATATAAAACTAAGTAAGTAAAGTCTGCTCTTAGCATGTTCATTAAGATTTTCAGTGAAAAACAGAAAAACTGTGAAACTTTATTTTCTGCTTCCTAATTGTTTTGACGAAAAGTGTAAAAAATTAATCCAGCTTATAAAGCACGCAAGGTAGAGTTCAGAAAAAAATAATAAAAGCTTAACTATTATTTATTATTTTTTTATAAACCAAAAAGTGCGAGGTGGCCCATTACTGGAAGGTGGCCCATTACTGGCACATCTACCCTATATAAATTTTAATGACAATCAGTTGTGGCCACACGAATTGAGTTATTAGTATGAAACTGTGAAAAAGACTAATATTGAAGATTGTTACATTTTAATGCTTTTTAAAGCCATGCAAATTTTATGTTCTTTGTAGATATTTCAGAGTGCCGAAGTGCCATGGAGCTTTTTTGCATTTATATCTCCTGTGTACTGTTTATTTACTTATAATTTATTTACTCTTTTGTAATAGATTTTTATTATTTCTTAAAATAAATTAATAAATAATCGCGAAAAAATGCAAATTTTATCAATAAGGCTAAAAAAAAAGAGCCTATTGGATTTCCCCCCCCCTTTTTGGACAATGTATGATTGTGTTAAAAATTCTAAGTATGAAAGTAACTTATTTTAAGGGTTGTATAAAAGCCTGGCAAAATTTAAACAAGTTGGAAATTGCACGTGAAGCGTAGCAAATGAGGTGCGTTCGTACGATAACGAAGTTTTAAAAATATCACTCTCATATATCAATCTCATAAAACTGTAAATAATTCCAATTAAAATGCGCACAAACAATGTTCTCCCCATACCATTATTCTATGGAATACTTTTGTGTGGCCTTGTAAATCAATAACAAATATACTTTGCACCACAGACCATGCAAAATGTATATTATAATATCTACTTTATAGATGCATATCAATTTTATTACGTTCGAATGAGTGTAACACCATTAAAATGCAGTTGAAACATTTTCCCCCATTAACCGTAATGTAACGGAATACTTTTGATTGTACCTGTAATTGAACTATGCATCCGATTTTGATAAAATTTGAAATAACTCGACAAAATTATGTAATAATTATGTATTTGAAATTTCAAACGATTAAAATGCATTTGAAACTTTTTTCCCCATTGACCGTAATGTAACGGAAACCTTTTGATTGTCTCTGTAATTGATCTATGCATCCGATTTTCTTAAAATTTGAAATGACTCGACAAAATTATGTAATAATAATATATTTTAAATTTCAAACGATTCGGTTGGGTAGTTTTTGCGTTGTCATATGCGGACGGACAGACAGACGGACGGACGGACGGACGGACAGACAGACAGACAGACAGACGGATGGACAGACAGACGGACGGACTGAACGACAACAATAGGTGCTACGTATTTACATAATTAAGAACGCACCTAAAAAGCAATGCCATGCTGGTGGCTTTTGTTAGTCTTAATCGGCTTTTTTTTTTTAACCAAAATTAACCTTTATTGGCCGAAGTTGATTTTCTACAAAGAATTTAAATTGTTACACTGCACCTTTTTATGTGTTTTTTTTTAAATTAATTTTAAAGATATTTAGTTGAGGTAGACTTCAATATGACCTTGTTTCTTAATAATGAAGACCTTAATATTAGAATAATTATGGATTGCAAATTTTTCAGCTAAACTTAACAAATCCCTACAAATATATTTCTCTGGTTTATACTGATCTTAAGCCCCTCCTTTTTTTTTTGTTTTTTACTGTTTCATGTAATTAAAAAAAAAAAAACAAGAGTTGAAATCCAAAGTTTTGTATTGCTATTCAATCAAAAAGTTACATTTTTACAGGAAAACAAAAAATATTAAATAAGTAAAGTCAGCTCTTAGCTTTTTCATATAGGTTTTCAATGAAAAACCGTGAAATTTTACAGTGGCTTGCGAATGGGGGGAGGAAGGGGACGTTTGCTCTGTGCATGAAAATTAAGTGATGCCAAATTTATACTACCATCATAACTTTTGGCCTGCCATAAGAAAAAGTTGGGAGAGGGGGGCACCAAATTCGGTCTTTGACCCGGGTGCAATTTTCTCTTCGCATGTCCCTGAAATTTTATTCTGCTTCCTAATTCCTTTGACGAAAAATGTAACAAAAAAAATAATCCAGATTATACAGCATGCAAGGGGAGGTTAAGAAAAAAATAATAAAAGTTTAACTATTATTATTTTTAAATACCAACCAAACATTGTGAAGCAGTTGATTACTGGAAGGCAGTCCATTATTGGCACATCTACCCTATATACAGTAGACTCCCTCAAATCCGCAAACCAGAAATCCACAACTCTCTAAAACCCGCACATATTTTATGGATGTGTAAACAATGAAATTTCCAGTTACGATATTGGGACAAAACTTGATTTTTTTAGTTTTGTATCAATTCCACACATTTTTAAATTTGAAATTTTCTTAATTATACTCTATTTATGTTTTTTCATGAAGGAAATTTTTTTTTTTTTTTTTTTTTTTTTTTTGGAAAAAATTCCAGATATTGCTGATATCACTAGTAATCAAAATCTTACCAAATATAAATATGCATTAATCCAGGGGTGCCCAGAGAAGGGTTTGGTGACGCAAGATGCGTCATACAATTTAGTTTTTTTTTTGGGGGGGGGGGGGATTTGAGAAAAAGTAAATTTTTTTTTTTTGGGGGGGGGGAGATTTTTACGTTTTTAACTTTTCAAAATTTAATTCCAGAAATGTTCCTATGTTTTCTTTCATTAAATTCTAGATAAGGGCAATAATAGCTCATTCTGCTATTCTCATTTCGCTATCTCTTGAAGGTGCAGTAGATTATAAGTAGAATAAAATTTACAATTTGTATTATGTTTTGGGGGGGGGAATGTTATGTTTACATTTGTAATTGCCTGTAGAAATTAGAAATCAGTTCTGCTTGAAAAGAATATCATCAGATTATCCGCACTGGCAGATAATTCGCACTTGAAATTTTCGAGGTTTTTTAACAGATAATCCGCAGATTATACGCAGAAAAATAAGGTACTTCTTATGCTTTTGCATCAGTATGGTTTGCATCAGTATAGCTTAATTCCTTCTGAATGCAATTCACCAAAATGGTATACTGTTGGGAATATGTATATGCAATATGTGTTTTTAAAGGTCTTACCTTTTTTATTTATTTTTATTTCCAGGTGCTTGTTGAACATAAATCCAAACAGGGGAAATAAACAGCGAAAGAACAGCCTAAAAGATGGCATAATGCCACGAGTATCATCATTGTTAAATAAATTTTCGGATTACGAATGGTTGTAGATCATAACTTGTGGCTTGTATTTGTTGTTAAAATTAAACTTTTTTTAATTGCAATTTTCATGTTTTATTTTTTCCTCTTTTAAATCTAAATTATCTTTCAGACTTATTTCTAATGAAACTTGTTCAATTGCAAGAAAAGAATTTTATATATAATTGTGCTTCCATGATCCCTGTTTAGGTACAATTACATTTTAATGTAGATATGGTAAATTTGCTTAAAATAGAAACAGAAATTTCTGACCTTTTCCAATCACCAAATAAATGCTGATGGTCAAGGTAGAATTTAGTATCAATGCTTCGAAATTTTTTTTAGATTACTTGAAAGTTCATTTATCATAATTTATATTTCTGCTTTGAATTAACAATTAGTATATGTATGGGGAAACTTATATCTAACCATACAAAAGCAATTTTAAAAATGCATTCCTGATTGTAAATAATGCTAAGTTGAAACCACAATAAGATTTCATGATTTTATGAACTGGAATATTGTTCTGATATCCTACATTACATTTTGAGTCCTGTAAACAACCGATATTACATATCTTGAAGCACTAATGGAACTCAAATAAGAAGTGCTTTGGAAAGAATTAATAAATTTTCATTTTTTATCAGCAAAGATAATTTAAAAATGCGTTAAGAAAGGAAAAGTTCTACTTTTCTTAAAATTTGATCAAGAAAATCAAGCTTTTCTAGAAAAAAATATTCAATGATGGGGTTTTAACGAAACCGAAAAAAAACGAAATGATGGGGTTTTAATGAAAACAGAGCTTATAATTAAATTCATAACTGTTTTACTATCAAGGTCTCACATTGTATAAAGGTATGTTTGTAGACACAGACGTACAATTTCTTTATCCTCCCTCCATCACACACATACAGTGATTAAAATTTCAGATTAGGTGGAGTTTAATTTAAAATTTTGATCTATCCATAAATGATGCCACAAATTTTTTCAATATTTTTATCTCCCCCCTCCTCTTTTGCCACAAAATGTCAAACTTCACCTTACTCTCCCTCCTCCTCCCTCTTGTTACATAAACATATACTTGCCGTTCACAATCAAAGCACTACCTTATAGAATGTATTTCACACTATATTTTTAATCTTTAACTATCTGTTTTAATGACATTTGTGAGCATAACAGTAAAAATTTGTATACTTATTTCATATGCAATAAGGTTAAAGTTTATAACCAAAAACAGCAATGAAATATTAATATGAAAGAGCAATAGGAAAGATTATTAATTTGCAGTTCAAAATATAATTTAATATATTTGGCTTTAAATCTTATCTTTACTTTATAAACACAAAATACTTTTAAAATAACTTGGAAATTTAATCTATTGGTCTTACATGCTTTTATTTTAACCAAAATGTGTGATGTTGCATTTCTTTTTACCCCCCCCTACCACCCCTTTGTCACAGTTTCTCAAACCCCCTTCCAGGCATGACATAATTTATTGACAGCCTCTGATACAATTTCGTTATTAAAACTCACAGGCAAAAGCTTCATAAATCCCTGGATTACTTGTATCTTTTGGATAAATTTTGAATGATGGAATATATTTCCTCGATTTCAATGTGACATATATATTTTTTAATTTAACACTCTATTCTGTAAAAGATCTTTGTTATTCTTTCAAATTGATTTTATTTATATAACACCAAAAATTATGTAACTATTTAATTTCAAAACATGCATATGAATACTTTACACTTTTGCATTTCAGAAATTTATTAATCTTCATATAGAAACTTAACAATGAACTTAAGTCTATATTTAAGTATTGCAGTTAAAGAAAAAAATGTACATGTTAGCAAAACTTGTAAAAATGTAATGTTGATGTACTTGATAGAAATACTGCTCCTGAGAGAGGTGTATTTGTACTACTTTTGTAGTAAACTATTTTAATCATTATCAAAATGTTCTATTTTTGAATGTTTTACTCTATTGGTAAACTTGGTATTAAAAGCTTGTTAATGGATTTGAAAAGAATTCACCAGTTTTTTAGAAGATACACCTGGTTTAAAGATTTTTTTTAAATCTAAAAATAAATTTTAATAAGTATAATGTCTCATCAGTCCAAAAAGACACAAGACATTGTATAGTATTTCTTACAGCTTCCTTTTACTTAGTGTTGTGAAAATGATTGTAGTGAAAAAAATAAAAACCTGAGAGCACTTTAAAGTGTGTATACTATTTTTAAAGAATATTTTGTTAAAAAAACCTAATGTCACATCCCAGTTAACTCATGCTTTAATAGGACTATAATCATAAGCAATTAAAATTTTGTATAGCATATTATTGTCACATGTTTGATATCACTATTGTATGGAGGTATTTTTCTTTATTTCTGAAATTCTGATGTCAAATAATACAAAATTATAATTAAAAGTAATCACGTTTAAATATTCCATACACTTTTCAACCTATGTCAATAATTTACTAAATGAAAATTAAGGTATAATTTACAGCTACTGAAAAAATTACAAATGATCTATTTAACCTCCTGACTGCCGCTGGCTGATTTTTTCGCACACTAACCTGCAGGTTTCACTGCAGCATAAGCAAAATTTAAATTAATATAATTCTACAAATAAAACCCAGTTTTGAAAAAATAAGTTCGGATTAATACTCTCAAAGATTATACACCTATACATAATAACATATTTTGTATCAGGTTGGAAAAAAAAATCTTTTTTTAATATTTTTAATTAAATTACAGAGAAATCAGCATTACAATTTTACCCTTTTGCCGGGCAGTCAGGGGGTTAAAAGCATGTACATTATGATGGAATTAAATTAACCAAAAAAAATCGGACAAATTTTAGTACATTAACTGCAAAAAAATACTGAATAACTACAAACGAGCAGTTAAATCTAAAAAATAAATTTCAGTAAAATAATAACAAAAAATGCTGAAAATCTACAAAAGTACAGTACAAATTTTAGTAAATTAACAACAAAAATGCTGAAAATCTACAAAAGTACAGTAAAATCTGAAAAACAAATTTTAGTAAGTTAACAACAAAAAATGCTGAAAATCTACAAAAGTACAGTAAAATCTGAAAAACAAATTTTAGTAAATTAACAGCAAAAAATGCTGAAAATCTACAAAAGTACAGTAAAATCTGAAAAACAAATTTTAGTAAACTAACAGCAAAAAATGCTGAAAATCTACAAAAGTACAGTAAAATCTGAAAAACAAATTTTAGTAAATTAACAGCAAAAAATGCTGAAAATCTACAAGAGTGCTGTAAAATCTGAAAAACGAGTTTTAGTAAATTAACAGCAAAAAATGCTGAAATTATACAAGACTGCTGTAAAATCTAAAAAACGCAATTGCTGTAATTATACTGCAAAATTTACTGGCACCCATATTGCCAGCATTTTTTGCTGTTTAATTACTGTGATTTTTTTTACAGTGTACGTAACTTTGTCGAGAGTGAAAATCCTTCAAAATTAAGCATTCAATAGAAATTTTCCTTACGAAAAATTCTACACTATCAAAAATTCTCATACGCTAACATGTATAAAAACTAAAAAATTAGAATAAAAAGTTTTACAGTTAAAAATTCATAGTATCAACGAGAGCAGATTTCAAATGTTTTTTCCAGAAAATAGGATTTTGAAGAAGTAACTTTCTTCAAGCTCTCTTCAAATATATTATTCTAAAATAGCTATAAAAGATTATTTGATGTTAATTAAAAAGATTGGAAACATGCATATTTCAAACAACTTTAAAAACACCAGTGGCTACTGGAAATTGTAAAAACATCTTTAAAAGAGCTTTTAGTTGAAAATTTTAAAATATTTTGTAAAAGTTTGCTTCGAAAATATTTTATTATGCCAGTCTTACATCATAAATAAAAAATTAAAATGCGCCAAAACATAAAATAACGTTTTTTTTTCATAAAGATGCAAAAATAATATTAAAAAAATATTGTTACTTTCAAATATCTGTTTTATAAAATAATGCTTCGCGAATCCAAACAAAGCATGGCTTTTGCTAGTTATATTAAAAATTCTGTTTATAATACAGCTCATATTCAAAATATTAGAATAATTACCTTTTTTTTAGAAATTGAAAATATCGTTTGGTAATTTAATGTCTTTTAATGAAAATATGCAAACGATATTTTTATTAAGAACTTATTGTTGATTAAACTTACTTGTTATCTTAAATTTAATATCATTTTTGAAAAGATTAATTGCAAAAAAAATTATTTTGAAAAGTCAAAATATTAGAATATTTATTCAAGTGGTTCAAAATATTAGAATATTTCACATTAATTCTCCTTTAATTATTACCAATTCTTAACTGGTGGCATCATTGATTAAATTCAGACTATTTTATTTAAAATCAGTATTCTTTTTTGCAGTTTGTTTCTTTTTCGTCTTAAAATGGGCCGTGTGAGTGATATTCCTGAATCTACTAAACTTCGTATGGTTGATTTGTATCGGCACGGTAAAAATCAATGTTTTATAGCGAATTATTTACATTGTTCGCAATCGAGAGTTAGTAAAATACTAACACAATATTCAAAAATTGGAAAATTTCAAAATAATCGCCGAAATGGTGGCCGAAAACCAAAACATCTGCTAGAGATGACAGGAAACTGAAGCGTATAGTTAAGAAAAACCGTTTTAAAAGTGTGCGATTCTTGCACCGAAAATGGAAAGAAGAAGGAGTTGAAGTTTCTACATCGACAACATTAAGATGTCTCCATAAATTTAAATTTGAATCTCGTGTACCGAAAACAAAACCTCTCATGACTGCAAGACAAAAGCGTATAAGATTGAATTGGTGTAAATCAAGACGTTTATGGAGCAATGAAGATTGGAAAAATATATTATTTAGTGATGAAAGTATGTTTTGTGTTTCATATGGTAATCTAGGTATTCGAGTTTGGAGAATGAAGCAAGAAGCATTTGATAAAGAATGCCTTAAACGTTTCGTAAAATTTGCTTCTAGTGTCATGGTTTGGGGTTGTATGAGTGCAGAAGGACCTGGAAAGTTATGCATCGTCTACGAAAAGGTTAAGTCTCTGATATATCAAGAAATTTTAGAGTATTACATGATTCCATCATCAGAAGATTTATTTGAAGATGATTTCATCTTTCAACAAGATTTAGCGTCCCCGCATACCTCGGTGTCAACTAAGAATTGGTTCCGCCAACGCAACATTAATGTATTTCCTTGGCCACCAAATTCACCAGATCTTAATCCCATCGAAAACTTATGGTGTATAATGAAGAAAAAACTTCAAGAAAATCCTCCTTCAAGTAAAACTGAGTTAGTGGCACGTATAAAGTCTATTTGGGCTAATATTGATAGAAATGTTTGTAAACACCTTGTATATAGTATGCAAGATCGATTGTACGCTGTTATGAAAGCAAAAGGGGATGCTACAAAATATTAACTGCCATTTACTTCATATTCATAAGGTAATATTGTTGCGTAAAATAAAATATTCTAATATTTTGAACCAATCTAAATTTTATTCAAATATTCTGGTGTGTTTAAGGAAGCTGTATACCTAATTTATTGTGCTGTATTTTATATTTTATAAATGTTAAAATCTTATCTAAACATTCCAGATTTAATTTATAAGAAATTTAATTGCATTTACTTAGTATAAAAAATAAATAAATGACAAATAATTTTTTCTTATTACTTTTTCTCAATTATTCTAATATTTTGAATATGAGCTGTATAATTATCCTGTGCTGTTCTGAAGCTTGTTTCTCTTACTTAACATTTTTCATGTCGAAATACCCTTTTCTCTGGAGAATTGATATAAATTCGATATTTGCCAGGCTGCCGTCTTTTTCTTTTGTTAGTTCTACTAGCACTAGATATTGGGTAAGTTCGTACGTCTTCTGTTTGCAAAAATACTGTAAAATTTTCTAATATAAAGAAATTAGAGCTATTTCACTTCAATAAAAATTAATATTAGAAATTTTTTTGGCCAAAAATTGTTGGATTAATAGTGTATGGTAAAAAAAATAATAATAAAAGGTACGGAAAAATGAACTAGAAAAGGATTTAGGTTGTATCAATGTGCCCCATACAGCCATTTTGAATAATATGAATCTCAAATCCAACACTTCATAATTTATCTAACAATAAAGAATGAGGAACTGTTAAAGAGTAGCTTTACTTGCCAGGGAGAGTATTCTTTTCGGTTGAAAATACTGTAACAGTTGTATAATACCATTTCAATTGTACAACTCAAATTTACTTTTGACTTACAAAAACAATAAATCATCCGTCCCATTTCATAAAACTGCTGAATCATTCCAAGACTTTCTGTATGTAGTTGAGTGCATTAGCATCACCTTTTGGAGCTGTTGTGAAACTTCCTGTAATGACCTTATGAGCTGTAGAGGGGGTTTATCAATGTGCCCCAGTTCCCCCTACGTTAGTTTTTGAGAAAGAACCATTGCAGAGATCGTAAATAAATCTTGATAGAAGAACCCCCTGTTGAGCTACTCAACAACCTATTACTCCTACTACTATCTACTCAAAAAACTAAAGAATACTAATTTATATCAGGGGCTAACTGAATCTGCATTTTTATGAAAAATCCTGTATTAATTTCTGAGAAAAAGCTACTGCGATAATCATGATAATTCATGATTATCATGCAACGCATCAGCAACGCATCAGCTCCATCTGTCGGGCGATTTACACTAAAAACTGATTAGCTTCGTATTATGTCATGGACTAAAAGAAGTTGAGGTTATAAAAAAATTCTTCTATTAGTTCTTGAGCTATAGCTGTTGTTAAAATCATGAAAAAAAAAACAGCATAGCAGCGCCATTTGTTTTGCGTTGTACATTATAAACTAATCAGCTCTAGTTTATATTAAGGTCTAACTGAATCTTAAATTTGGGAAACTATGTGCTTTAGTTCTTGAGATAGAGCACCCACCAATAATTTTGTCATATACAGAGCGACAGACTCACAGGCATACATTTCGTAAAAATATAGTTTTTTTAATTCTCTGATCTCTAAAACATGTAAATCCGTCGAAAACTGAAATTCAAAAATCTGCATTAATCCAAAACTTTCTTCATGTAAAGATAGAAGATAGTAAAATACATATATATTTTTTTTCAATCTGATCAAACTAGCAATAAAATGACATGAATGAGTTATTTTTTGACGGAAAAAGTTATTTGTTTCTATTCGAGAATAAATAAAACTGACAATTTTAGAACAAACGAGTCAAGCCCGAAGGCTGATATAAAAATCCAGCCAGTACACATAAAAATATTAATTAATTTTTTCTTTATATATTTCAAATAAAAAGAATACATTTTCTTTTAAAATTTATCTACATATTTCCATTTACTATCACCCTAAAAAATAATAATGAATGTATGTATCATAGTGCACTTTAAATCTCATAATGAACGGGAAAAAAATTTTGATCTTGTTACTTAACACAAAAAAATGTAATGAATCGAAAACTAAAACCAGAAGTAAAATTTCTGCTATCCAATTACATTTTCATACGACAAATATGTTTTTCGAAATTTCATTAAGATTTTCATTTTCCATTAAAAAATATTTTTAAAAAATACTTACTGTATAATACACTTTAACATCATTAAGAACAAAATAACAGTATTGTTATAATTATTTTGTACAAACTACATAAAAAATTAAACATGTAAATAAAATAAAGTAAAATTCTGCGTTTGCGTAAATTAGCATTCATTATCCTACCCGCATTTTTCTCAGCAGCAGGAAATAAACGCATCCATTACGAGAAAAGATTTGTTCTCCAGGGAAAAATAATTGTTTGCTGTTTCATTTCAAGAAAATCAATTACAAATATAGACACGTGATTTTTATTTTTTGACAGAAAAGTATGATTTCTAAATAGTTTCCGCAGAAGACCAATGGAATGTGACATTTTTAACTTTTTGACACTTTCCAAACAGAATTTGAAATGTGTTTCTGAATTGGGTTTATGAGTGAGTGTTCTAAACTCACGTAAATATACTCCGATTTTCAGTTAATTCAAAGATGCTATTGGATATTATTATGACATAATTATTTTACAAAAACTACCTTAAAAAAATAATAATTTTGAAAATCTGGCTAATTCAATTTTCATTATACAACCTACATTTTTCTCAGCAACAGAAATAAACATATTCATTACGAGAAAAGAATTGTTTTCCGGGGAAAAATAATTGTTTACTGTTTCAATTCGGGGAAAACAATTACAAAGAGGCACGTATTATTTGTTATTTTTATTTATTTATTTATTTTGAAAGAAAGGATGATTTACAAATTTCTTTCAGATGTCAATACTTAACATAAATAAAAAAAATATCACAATTTTTTTTTATAGTATTTTACTATTGATAGAAAAAAATATATTTTCTTTCAATACGATCAAAATAGCATTAAATAGACTTGAAATGTAAAGATTCATTTTTAAAGGAAAATTGGTTGGTAGCTCATAAGACGGCCAATTATCAACACGTGGGATATGGGCCCTAACGGGGGGGAGTGGTGCCCTCCGTGGGGGAAACTTTCTAGGGCATCCTAATCCGTATTTACTCCAGGAATTCCAAGGATCATAAAAACCAAGGAAAACTCTAAACGATTTGACTGACGGCCGCAATTAGGTTCGAACCCAACACCTGTCGTCTAATAATTTCGGAGAGCAGAACCTCTCGGCCACTAGGGAGCCCATTTTCAGAAAGGATGAACTGAAGCCTCAAGGCACACTGTAAAAAAAAAAAAAAAAAAAAAAAAAAAAAAATCAAGAGGTTGCTAAAATTTTTTTTTAGTAAATTTGTATTTCACAGAATTTTTTAGTAACCATTACAAACTTTTTTTTTTGCAAGTAAAACAAACATTTTTTTTTTTTTTTTTTTTGTAAACTGAACAAAATAATTTTTTGTATAACTAAGTTAAAACTTCTTAGTATGAGCCACCAAGCAAATTTTAATAATAGCTCCAAAATTATTTTTAGCAACCATTACGTGTGCTCGAAGGGCATTAGTTTCCTTCGAGCTGCATCCAGTGGGTAAAAAGACAGACTTCTGAAGCAGAAGATTTTCGGCAAAGCCGCAATAGATGGCAGCACCAAACATTCTATAACTACCTGCTCTATTTTGACATGTTTCTAAAAGGGAGGGAAAGTTCAGAGATAATTACCCATGGTAATTGCTACGACAGGATTTTCATAATCCCTTTATTTAACGAGTACTTACATTGCATACATTCGGTGCATATTTGGCGGCGGCCAGCATCGAACCCGGGTACTTTCAACCTGGAGTTACCTGCTATGACCACTAGGCTATCACGGCCACACCAAGTGAGACTTAGTAATAGCTATTAAAAATGTAAAACTATTAACTCTATTCGTTGCTAGCTTTTTTCTAGTAATTCTTACAGATTGCTTGTAACCGAGTAATATTACAAAAAATTTTTTAGTAATTACAAGGAACACTAAATTTTTTTAGTAGATCGACCCTTTTTTTTACAGTGCAGGTTTTAAAATCCAACCCGTACATGGAAAAATAATAATTAATTTTCCATATATGCATTTTATATAAAATGAACAAATTTTCTTTCGGCATTTATCTACATATTTCCATTTACTTTTACCTCAGATAAAAAAAATAATAACGAATGAAAGTATCACAGTGTATTCCAAATCTCATAATGTACGAAAAAAAAGTGTTAATTTCGTTACATAACATAAAAGAATATAATGAATCAAAAGGCCAATTCAGAAGTAAAATTTTCTCTACTCAATTATATTTCCGTGTCAAGTGAGTTTCTCGAGATTTCATTAAGATTTTTCATTTTAATTAACCACAAAAAACTTACAGTATAATATACTTTAACATCACAAAGAAAAAAAAATAACTTTCATAATTATTTTACAGGAAATACACTGAAAAAAAATGCAGAAGAAAATATGCGTCAGCCTATTTCAATTATTATTATACTGCGTTGATTTTTCTGAACGACAGAAATAAACACACCCATTGGGAGACAAAAAGTACTCCCCGGGAAAAAATAACTGTTTATTGTTTCAGAGCAAGAGAATTAATAACAAACAGACACGTGAAATTTATTTTTTGAAAGAAAAGAATGATTTCTAAATTTTTTTCATGCGTCAATGTTTATCAAAAATCTAAAAATATCACAAGTTTTCTTTTAAAGTAGCATTTTACTACTGCTACAAAAGAAAAAAAAAATATTTCAATCAAGTTAAAATAGCATTAAAATGACTTGAAATTATTAAAATTATTATTATTATTATTATTATTATTATTATTATTATTATTATTAAATTATTAAATTTTTAAGAGGGGAAAGTTATTTGTTTCTTTACGATAACAAAAAAAATTGTCAATTTTAGAAAGAATGAACCCGAACCCGAAGGCTGGTATAAAAATCGAGCTCATATATGTAAAAATATTAATTAGTTTTTTATTTATACACTTCATATAAAAATAACAAATTTTCTTTCGACATTCAACTAAATAATTATATTTACTTTCATCCTAAAAAAATAATGAATGAATGTCTCATAACATATTTTAAATCTCATAATGTACGAAAAAAAAGTGTTGATAACATTATTTAACACAAAAGAATAGAATGAATCGAAAGCAGTTGAATTTCCGCTATCCAGTTACATTTTCACACGACAATTGGATTTCTCAAAGTTTTCATTAAGTTTTTCAATTAGAAATATAAAAAAAGAACTTACAATATAATACACTTCAACATCATAAAGAACAAAAAATGACTGTTACAATTATTTTAGGGAAGCTACATTAAAAAAGTAATAATAAAGTTAAAAATCTTCCTCTGACTAATTGAATTTTCATTGTACTATCTCAGATTTTTCTCAGCAACAGAAATAAACCCATCCATTAAGTGAAAAGAATTGTTCTCCAGGGAAAAATAATTGTTTAGTGTTTCAGTTCAAGAAAAGCAATGACACTTAGACACGGGAAATTTATTTTTAAGAAAAGAATGATTTTTAAATTTTTGTCGGGCATCAATTAAGGTGTATTTAAAAAAAAAAAAAAAAAAATCATTATCAACAGCTCGAAATTTTCAGCCTCATTTTTAAAAGTGAAAACATAAAATTTGGGTACTACTCTGTTATCCCGTCGACCGATTTTGCCAAATTATACAAATCGCCAAACTAATAGCCAAATTATACATATTGACGTAATTTTTATTTTAAACTTATTAGTTAGAGTAACTTGGGCAAGGCATCAAAGTCCTCAGGCAGGAGACTTCATACATTAATCTCAAATAGATGGGCCTATAGATCTAGTGGGCCATGTTTTTACTATAGTAAGAAAAGCTTAACCTGTTGCCACTGTTTTGAAAAAAATGTCACGGAAAAGCTTTTAAAATTAAAAATAAAATATAAAACTATAAAAATGGAATTAAATTTAAAATTAGCCAGAATGTGCACATCTACACATAAACAGTTTTCGTTTAAAAAAATAATTATCAACATCGCGCCAGTAGAAAGCTCAGAGCTGATAGGATTTCGACTCTAATTTTATAAGAAAAATGCGAAAATGCCTGTACTGTATTTCTATTTGTTTTCATTTTTAGTTAATTTAATTAGTATTGCTTTAATTTAATGTAATTGATTTTAGTCAATTTAATTACATATCGAGTTTACGTTTTTTTTTTTTTTTCTTTATGCATCATTATTGATAAAATAGATAGCAGCTAATAATCTGCACATTATGTGAACTTTAACATGTTTTTTGACGGTTCAGATATAGCGAACCACCGGAACATAACGAACAAAACCTTTGGTCCCTTGAAGTTCGTTATAACGGGGTTCGCCTTTACTTTCACCCTGAATATAATAATAATAATGAATGACTGTATCATAGTGCATTTTAAATCTCATAATGTACAAAGGAGAAATGTTGATCTCGCTTTTTAAAACAAAAGAATATAATGAATCGAAAACTAAATCCAGAAATGAAAATTTCTCTATGTAATTATATATTTATACGACAAATGAATTTTTCAAGATTTCATAAAGATTTTTAATTTTTATTATACATAAAAAGCACTCACAACATGATGCACGTTAACATCATAAAAAAAAAAAAAAAAAAAAAAAAAAAAAAAAAAAAAAAAGAATTATAATTACGAGTTGGAACCCGTCGAAATTCGACGAAAGAAAATCTTAAAGATAAATCTGTTTCATTATTTATAATAAATCTACAAAATTAGTTGCAGTAAAAATACATCTTATATTGGTCAATTTATCCCGCAAGCACATATTATTTTAAGCTAAATATGACAAAGCACTATAAAAATCAAATATTCAAATTATTAAACGAAATTAAAACTTAATTCACCGCATTTTATAACAGACGAATTTTTATTTCTACGTTATTTAAAGAGAAAATGGATGATTCTGTTGCCACAATTACAAAATTGGTAGTAAAAATTGTAAAAATAATAATAATAATAATAATAATAATGTATCAAAAATTAATTGAGATACAGCTTTGAAAAAGATAGCATTTAAAAGTACATTTTTTTTATCGATACGCTGTGTAAAAATTTAAAATGTACGATGTTTAGAAGCGTAAAATTTGCAGTACCGAAAATTGCATGAGAAAGAGTTGCACATTTTAGTTTCTATTTATTTATTTATTTATTTTATTATTATTATTGTTATTATTTAATATTAAGAGAAAATGGAGCGATTCTGTTGCCACAACAACAAAATTGGTACTAAAAATATTTAAAAAAAAATTAATATCTCAAAAATAAATTACGATACATCTTTCAAACAAATTGAATTTAAAAGCATATCTTTTTCTCTGTAGGGCGGTGTAAAAATTTAAAATGTGCCATGTATAGAAGAGTAAAATTTACAGTAGCGAAAATTGCCAAACCGAAATTGCAGAGGAAAGTGTTGCCATTCGCAAAATGACGTATGCGTTACGCACAGATACGTTTGGCCTTTATAATATAGATTCTGTACAAATTACATTAAAAAAAAAAAAAAAAAAAAAAAAAAAGTTGAAAATTTGCATCTATATAGTCCATTTTTTTTTATTATACTTCCTAGATTTTTAAATAATTACCGATGATTAATAATCGATAAATTAATAATTGATGGCTTCAATTTCTGATCTCCAGTCATATTTTCAATTAAGGCACAGCACTAGGTACAGAAAAAACCCGAATGATAATGTAAAGTCTATGGGGGCGTTCTTTTCAAATATTTCGCCCAAATTTTAATATTTTTACATGATTTTTTTGCACAAGATAGCTGAGGCCGATCCACAACCGGCCTAGTTTTTACTTTTTCAGTTTTGGTTTCAGATTAAAAAAAAAAAATACTTTAACTTTCGAAACCGGTTTCAACCGGTTCTGAAATTGAAACTAACGCATTAGAAAAAATATAAAAGCAAAATCGAAAAAGTAAAAACTAGGCCGGTTGTGGATCGGCCTCAGCTATCTTGTGCAAAAAAATCATGTAAAAATATTAAAATTTGGGCGAAATATTTGAAAAGAACGCCCCCATAGACTTTACATTATCATCCGGGTATTTTTCTGTACCTAGTGTGGAGCCTTAACAGGGCCATTACCCTTGCTTTGCTTTTTTTTCCCCCCTCCGATTTTTTTTCTTTTTAGGTGCGTTGGTAATTATGCAAATACGTAGCACCTATTGTTGTCGTTCAGTCCGTCCATCTGTCTGTATGTCTGTCTGCATATAACAACGCAAAAACTACCCAACCGAATCGTTTGAAATTTAAAATACATAATTATTACATAATTTTGTCGGGTCATTTCAAGTTTTATGAAAATCGGATGCATAGATCAATTACAGGGACAATCAAAAGTACTCCATTACATTACGGTCATTGGGAAAAAAAGTTTCAAAAGCATTTTAATCGTTTCAAATTTAAAGTACATAACTATTACATAATTTTGTCGAGTTATATCAAATTTTATCAAAATCGGATGCGTCGTTCTATTACAGGGGCAATCAAAAGTATTCCGTTACCTTACGGTCAATGGGGGGAAAATGTTTCAAATGAATTTTAATGGTGTTACACTCATTCGAACATAATAAAATGCATATGTATCTATAAAGTACATATTATATATACATTTTGCACAATCTGTGGTGCAAAAAACATTTGTTATTGATTTACAAGGCCACACAAAAGTATTCCATTATATAATGGTATAGGAAGAACATTATTTGGTGCGCATTTTAATTGTAATTAACTATTTACAATTTTATGAGATTGATATTTTAAAACTTTGTTATCATAAGAACGCACCTCATTTGCTACGCTTTACGTGCAATTTCCAACTTGTTTATTTACCCATCATTTGTAGTATAGGGTAAATCTTGCAATCGTTTTGAAAATGGAATTTTTTTTTGACGGATTTACGCGTTTTAGATACTGGAGATTCCGAAAACATACTTTTAGAAAAAAAAAAAAAAAATGCCGTCTTTCTGTGTGTTTTTAAACGCTCTATCTCTCGAGCAAATTGAAATAGAGATTTGAAATTTTATATGTGCTTAGTATGTAACAATGGGACGAATCCTATTTAATATCAGTAACCTCGATTATCTGGAACTATTTTTTTTTTCGGACTCTCGAACAATTCATTCTCTTGATGGTTGGTTGGTTGGTTGATTTTTGTCGTCCGATTATCTACGCTAATGGGATATAGGACCAGGGGGAGTGCCCTCCGTGGGGGTCTTTCTAAGGGAACCTAACCCGTATTTACGCAAGGTTCGAAGAAAACTACGGAAAACTCCGAACGGTTAGGCCGACAGCCGCGATTGGGTTCGAACCCAGCACCTGCCGTCTACCAGTTGAGAGGTCCGAACCTCTCGGCCACTGGTGGGGCTCATTCTCTTGAAAGGTGCATAAAAATTTGTATAATATTTAGTTAAAATTTCACAGACTTCATTAAAATAAAAGTAGGTTTTAATTTTATTAATTTTTATTTTCATATTTTGCTTTTTAACTTTTAAATTTAGGATAGTTGACATTAAAAAACCTTTCGTCTTCTAACTCTCAATTAAAAGATATTAGTCATTAAAAAATCTAATTTTTATGGGCAGTTCGGGGACATAGAATAGCCTAGAAAAGTGTTTTATTATTATTATTATCAAGTCTCTTCATAGATGACAGCACCAAATACACAGAGAGCACAGAATATTTGGTCAAGATTTTATAGACCTATTTCGAATCAATGTTTGTTTAAATTTTAATTTTTTCATATTTTCCTTTCTAACTTTCAATTTAAAGATATTAATCTTTTTAAAAAATCAGATTTTTATGGGTAATTGGGGACCTAGATTAGCCTAGAAAAGTGTTTAAATATGACAAAGAAAAAATGAAGATACCGTCGCTATATTACCCAATACATTGACAAATAACTATAATAGAGAAAATGTACATAATACATGTACTTCTATTGCTGAAAATATAATTTTTTTTTTCAATAAGAATCAAAAGAGATAGCATGAACAATGTTTTCAAGTCTCTCGATAGAGGACAGCACCAAATATACAGAGAGCAACAGAATATTCGGCCAGGATTTTATAGACCTAATTCGAATCAATGTTTGTTTTAATTTTATCCTTTATTCATGTTATACTTTCTTAATCTCAATACTAGATGGAACCCGTCAAAACTTGACGGCACCGAAGAAAGAAAAAAGGTATTTTCCAGCTATTAAAGGATTTTTTAACGACTAATCTTCAGCAAAAATTTCAATAAATAAAAGAAAAACCTGCATTTTACATCTAGGCAAATACCCGCAATTGGCCGAGTTACATTCAAACATGCTGTCATAGAATTAGAATCTCTCTCATTTGATAATTTTCCATTTACAAATACAACACCAATAAATTGTACATGACATGAATAAATCATAAATTACTGTCATCTCTCATTTCATACAAAATATACATATTTCACTTACTTCGCAGCAAAATAAGACGGAATTTATAGTTTGCCATTTAGCAACAACTATAACAATGATCCTCTCAGTGGTTAATTTGTTGTTACATTACCCACCCCATTCAACAAATAAACATTTGCATTTTCAACTACTTTTCTATTACCTTTTCATAAATCAAAAATACATGTAAATTTCACATATTAAAAAAATTAATGATAATATTTATTCTGGCTAGGTGAAAACCGTCAAAACTTGACGGCAACAATATGAAAGAATCAAAGAAAAAAAAGTATTTTGCCACTATAAAAAAAATTTTAAAGAAATTTTTTTTTTAAGATTAATATTTATTAAAAATTTCAATATGCTTTTCCATTTACCAACTTAACACCAACATGACATGATCCCTGGCGCAGAATTGGTGCAATGCTGCGACACACGTTACAGACTCTTGAAAATGTTTGAAGATTTTTCAACTGTTAAAGTCTAAAAAAAAAAAAAAAAAGCTAGAAATCTTTTGCTATGTACCAAAGTTTGTCTAGGTGCCATAAAAAATGCAAATTTTGGCAAATAGTCACAAAAAATTGAAAATTTTGTCAAAATCCCCCCCCCCCAAAAAAAACACTTAAGAAAATGCTAGAAATCATTTGCTATGAACCAAAGTTTGTCTAGGTACCATAAAAAATGCAAATTTTGGCAAATAATTACAAAAAATAGCAAATTTCATCAAAATACCTCCCCCCCCCCCCAAAAAAAAAAACATCGTCCGGAAATTTTATAAATAGGTGTGGAAAAATAAAACAGCAAATTTCGTCAACAGATTGCAAAAAACAACAAATTTCTTCAAAAGATTGCTAAAAAATTTGTCAAAAAACTGAAAAAAAAATTGTCTATCCCAAATAAAACAAATTTCGCAAAAGTATTGCACAAAAATCAAAATTTTGCCAAAACGTCTAAAAAATGGCAAATTTGCAAACATATTATGAAAAAAAACTGAGAAAAAAACAAATTTCGACAAATAATTGTGAGTAAACAACAATTTTCGTCAAAAGATTGAAAAAAAGCAAATTTTATCAAATAATCACAAAAAAGATAAATTTTGCAAAAAGATCTTCAATAAACGGCAAATTACATCGAAAAATCATGACAACACGACAACTTTCATCGAAAGAGCTCGAGAAAAACGATAAACTTTACCAAAAGACCTCAAGATGACGAATTTCGTCCAGTTATCATAAAAGATGTAAATTTCACCCAAAGATCTCAAAAAGCACATAAAATTTATCCAGGTAATCACAAAAAAAGGTAAATTTAGCTAAAAATAGTGGAAAAAACGACAAATTTCTTAAAAAAATAACAAAGAACAACAATTTTGCAAACAAAAATCACAAAAAAAGGATAAATTCGATAAAAAAGCAAATTACATCGAAAGATCGCGAGAAAAAATGAAAAATTTCATCGAAAATCCCCAAGAAAACAAAAAATTTTGTCCTGGTACCATAAAACATGTGAATTTCATCAAAAGATCTTGAAAATACTTTAAATTTGTCTAGGTACTTCAAAAAAACACAAATATTGGTAAACAGATTGTGAGAAAACAACACATTTTGTCAAAAGATGAAAAAAAGAGGCACATTTTATCAGAAGATCTCAAAATAGGTAATTTTTGGAAAGAAAAAAAGCGAAAATATGACATTTCTGAAAATAACGAAAAAAACGACAAATCTCACAAAAAAAAAATCACGAAAAAAGCATAAATTTGATAAAACGGCAAATTACATCAATAGATAGCGAGAAAAAAGCAACAAATTTCACCAAAAATCCCTGAGAAAACAAATAATTTTGTCCTAGTACCATAAAACATGTGAATTTCATCAAAAGATCTTGAAAATAATTTAAATTTGTCTAAGTACTTCAAAAAAATGCAAATATTGGTAAACAGATTGTGAGAAAACAGCACATTTTGTCAAAAGATGAAAAAAGAGGCACATTTTATCAAAAGATCGCAAAACAGGTAATTTTTGCAAAGAAAAAAAGCGAAAATATGACAAATTTCTGAAAATAACGAAAAAAATGACAAATTTAACTAAAAAGCATAAATTCGATAAACCGCAAATTACATCAAAAGATAGCGAGAAAAAAATGACAAATTTCACCAAAAATCCCTGAGAAAACAAATAATTTTGTCCTGGTACCATAAAACATGTGAATTTCATCAAAAGATCTTGAAAATACTTTAAATTTGTCTAGGTACTTAAAAAAAAAAAAAAAAAAAAAAAAAAAAAAAAAAAAAAAAAACGCAAATATTGGTAAACAGATTGTGAGAAAACAACACATTTTGTCAAAAGATGAAAAAAAGAGGCACATTTCATCAAAAAATCACAAAAAAGGTAAATTTTGCAAAAAAAAAAAAAAAAAAAAAAAAAAAAAAAAAAACTGAAAAAAATGACAAATTTCTGAAAATAACAAAAAAAAAAACGAAATATTTCACAAAAAAGAATAAATTCAATAAAACGGCAAATTACATCGAAAGACAGCGAGAAAAAACACCAAATTTCACCAAAAATCCCTGAGAAAACAAATATTGTTTTCCTAGTATCATAAAAGACATGAATTTCATCAAAAGATCGTGAAAATACATAAAATTTGTCTAGGTACTTCAAAAAACGCAAATACTGGTAAACAGATTGTGAGAAAAAAACACATTTTGTCAAAAGATGAAAAAAAAGAGGCACATTTCATCAAAAGATCACAAAAAAGGTAAATTTTGCAAAAGAGAAGTGAAAAAAATGACAAATTTCTGAAAATAACAAAAAAAAACGAAAAATTAAACAAAAAAAAAGTCACGAAGAAGGATAAATTCAATAAAACAGCAAGTTACATCCAAACACAGCGAGAAAAAACGCCAAATTTCACCAAAAATCCCTGAGAAAACAAATATTGTTTTCCTAGTTTCATAAAAGACATGAATTTTGTCAAAAGATCATGAAAATACATAAAATTTGTCTAGGTACTACAAAAAATGCAAATTTTGCCAAATAATAATAATAATAAAAAAGAGCTAGCAGTAAATATGGTACATAAGGTCTGCATTATCACGAATGAATGCTATGCAAAAAGAGGGATCTCTTGTGATAATTTTATTTTTCTTCGTTGATTATAATGATCTTCATATTTTTGGAAAAACATTGTTGAGATATCAAGAGATTGAAAATATATATATATATATATATATATATATATATATATATATATATATATATATATATATATATATATATATATATATATATATATAATATATATATACATAGCAAATTTCATCAAAATATTCTCCTCTCTGCCCCCCCCCCCAAAAAAAAAAACCTCAGCAAATTTCATCGCAGGAACACTATTAAAAAAAAGGATATTTTTTTTTTTTGTTTTTAAAGGGAACTTCGAGTCAACTCAAGACAAAAAAAGTTAAACATTAAATAAATATTAATGATTTACAAAAGCTGTTTAAAACTGGGCTTTTTTTCATTTCATATGCAATTCACTATTCTTCGGCGAAAATAATGTAATGTAAATACTTCCTAAACATTATGAGTTAGCTCAAAAATGAAATTTTAAGGGGGAAAAAAAAATCACAGATGTTATACAGATATCGCATTAGACATGAGTATTATAAGAAAATGAAGCACAAAATAAATAATGATTTGCGAATATGTTTATATCCATAAAGTCAATAACATCGGTCAAAAATCCCTGCTTTTTTCTCCCTACAAAAAACAAAACAAACAAACAAAAAAAAAACAAAAAAAAAAAGTGATATCTAACCTGGTTTTTTTACACATACTTAATACAAATTTGAAAATTACAATTTGGAAAATGCTTAATCGGCAAGAAAATAAATAAAAACTGTAATCATTAACTATTGAATGTTTCAATTTCATCGAAAACTGTCGAAAAAAAAATCGTTTAAGCTACATTAAGCCTAAACTATGTTTGCTGGCTAAAAAATGGAATAGAAATGGAAATAAAATAACTTACATAAAGTGAGAAACGGAAAAAAAATGTTTTTCCAAAAAATGAAGATCATTATATTAACCAAGAACAATAAAATTATGAATAGAAAAAGAAATACTTCCCCATATTTACCGCTTGCTGGCTGGAAGCTGGAAGTATCAAGTATGTGTTTTCAGAGAGTAAGTACTCTTCTCTGATTGGTTCACGTTCTCAGACACCGGCGCAAATGTCGATGCGTAGAGACGAAAAAAAAAACTGTGCTGACTTTTTCTGGCTTTCCTTTTAATATATAGATAAGGATATTTGTCATTTAAAAAAACATAGAAATATTATGGGTTACTTGAGGAAATTGAATAATACAAGAAATTGAGGTTACCTCCATAAGATTTCCAAAAAATTAGCTATGTTATCACATACATTTCCAAATGACTATGACTGAGAAGATATACATAATGCACAGGGACCGACTTAGACAGTGTGATGCCCTGGGGCAAACATTATTAGGGGGGGGCTTCTATTATATAATTTTTCGTAAATTATACTGAAGTGGCCAAAACTGAAATTCATAACTATTGTATGTGTACATAAATTTCGTACCAAGTACAAATCACATCTATATACATAATAGCAGAAGAAAGACTACTTTAAGAAATTATAGAATACAGTTTTTTCTTTTTTTTTTTCGATTACAGGAATATGAGGATAAATGTAAGGCCTTAAGGAGGCATTAGGTATGGAAACAGAGGGGGTAAGATAAGAGAGACCCTTAAAATTGAAAGAAAAAAGGATTTTGGTCACTTTTGGCCATTTTTTATCATTTGGCACTCCTTTAACGAAAAACATATATCTGTCCTTGGGGGGGGGGGGGTCGCATGCCCGTGCCTTACTCAGGCCCAGACAATGCATACACTTCTGCTGATGAAAATAGAAAACAATCTTCAATAAGATGAATAATAGAGAGCGTTAATAATGATTTCAAGAACTCTTGATAGACAGCATCACCAAATACACAGAGAGCCATAAAATATTTCGTTAAAATATTGTAGACTTAATTCAAATCAAGGTATGCTTTAAATTTAATATTAATTTCATATTTTCAATTTCTGAATATGAGTCATTAACAATAATTAATCAATAAAAATATCTTTTAGTAATTGGTTACGTCCAATAGTCCAAGAATTTTATTATGGCAAAGAAACTGAAGATTCCGCCATAAAATTTAGAATAATTGGCTATATTATCCCATACATTTACAAATGATTATAATAGATAAGTCATACATAATAGATATACTTCTGTAACTGAAATTAAAAAATATTCTTCTAAAAAATAGCAAATGCGGTAGCAGGAATAATGTTTATAAGTTCTGTTGATAGATGGCAGCACCAAAGACACATAGAACCATAATATATTTGATTAAAATTTTACAAAACCGTTTTAAATCCAGACATGTTTTAAATTTTTTCTGATTTTACTTTCTAATTCTCTATTTAAGGATATAAGTCATCTAAAAAAAAAAAAAATCAAATATTCATGGGTAATTGCGCCCCACCAGTGGCCGAGAGGTACAGACCTCTCAACTGGTAGACGGCAGGTGCTGGGTTCGAACCCAATCGCGGCTGTCGGCCTTAACCGTTCGTGGTTTTCTTCGAACCTTGCGTAAATACGAGTTAGGTTTCCTTAGAAAGACCCCCACGAAGGGCACTCCCCCTCTGATCCTATATCCCTAGCGCAGATAATCGGACAACAAAAATACACCAATACACCATCATGGGTAATTGCGGACATTGAACAGCCCGGGAAAGAGCCCTCTTATGACAAAGAAATTGAAGATACTTCCAAGATTTTTTTCAAAAGAATAGGCCCAATATTTTTAATTTTATAAAATATTACTATTTTTGAAAATGCTGAGTCAAAATTAAAATTCAGATACTTCTGTTTATTTAAATGGACAAAAAAAGTTATATTCTACCAATAATATTTTGAGCTATAACAATTTTAATTTACCTCTTAGTCTGAATAAAATAAAATAAAAGAAAATATGAGAAGTTATATCATGCAATATTGTTTATAAATAATATGATTAACAATCCAAAAAATCAAAAATTTAACTAAAAAAATAAAAACAATTTAAAAAGTGACCCGGAATCCATTAATTTTAATTGGCATAAATTCTGTTCTAATGGGAATTTCAAGGAAATAATAATATCAAAAAATGGATGCTTAAAACAAACATAGATATTTGAAAATTTAAAATATTGTTAAGGTTTAAGAGTCTTAAGATCCCTTCAAAGTTTCTCAACTGGTAGGCGGAAGGTGCTGGGTTCGAACCCAATCGCGGCCGTCGGCCTAACCGTCGGCCATTTACGCAAATTAGCTACATTACCCCATACATTTCCAGATGACAACAATAGAGAGGATGTATGTATTTTTCTGTTGCTGAATATAGAAAACGACCATCAATAAGAAGAATGATAGAGAACATGATTAATGAATTCAAGGCTTCTCGATAGATGGCAGCACCAAGTATTCAGAAAACCATAAAATATTTGGTCAACATTTTATAAACATAATTCTAATCAAGGTTTGTTTTAATTAAATTTTTTTTCATATTTTGCCTTTAAACTCTCAGTATAAGCATATTTATGAAAAAAAAAAAAAAAAAAAGAGAGAAGAAATATAATTTTTATGGGCGATTGGGGAGATTGAATCCTACGCCTGAAAATAGAAAGAAAGATAATAGAAAATAGAATAGAAAATAGAATTTGATAGATGGCAGCATCAAATATATATAGCACTTAAAATATTTGGTTAAAATTTAAAAAAATATATATGTATTCAAATCAAAGTGTATGCTTCAATTTAATGAATTTTTTTGCACATTTTGATTTCTAACTCTAAATTTAAGAATATTAGACGTTAACAGTATTAGTCAATAAAGATATCTTATTTTTATAACCAAATTGGTTACTTCGAATTCGATTATCGCAATAAACAGTTTTATTAGGGTAAAGAATATGAAGATACCAACATAATAGTACCAAGAATTAGCTATACTATCCCACCCATTTCAAAATGACCTTGCTAAAGAAGATATACATAATACTTATATTTCTATTGCTGAAACTAAAAAAAAATACACTTCAATAAAACACAGAATACATAGCGTGAATAATGTTTAAAAATTCTGTTGATAGATGGGAGCATAAAAGACAATTCAAATCCTGGTATGTTTTATATATTTCACATTTTACTTCAAGGTTTGGTTTGTTTTGTGACGGTCGATTATCTACTCGAAGGATATAAGCCCCTTGTGGGGGGACTTTCTAAGGAAACCTAACCCGCATTCACGCAAGGTTCGAAGAAAACCACAAAAACTTCGAACGGTAAGGCAGACGGCCGCGATTGGGATCGAATCCAGCACCTGCAGTTTACCAGTTGATAAGTCAGAACCTCTCGGCCACTGGCTGTGCTTTAGTTAAAGGATATTAGTTCTTAAAAAAAAAAAAAAAAAAAAAAAAAAAAAATTAATATTTATGGGTAATCGCGGATATTGGATAGCACAATAAAAAGTTCTTTAATGACATTTTTTTCTTTTCACATTGATCCTAAAATTTAGCCATTAAAAAAAAAAAAATCAGAAAATGAATAATAAAAAATAATAATAAATAAAAATTGATATTAATTCCATTTAATATGACAGTCCTAATCCAAACCTTATAGTATAATAATATGAGATAGAGCAAGTAATAAAATAAATAACAAATATATGCACTAAGAAATTTTATGTATTGAGCAAATTGCTTAAAAGTTAGATTCAAGTTAATCATTACTGTTAATTATTAAATTATATAAATAGATTCAATGAATACAACGGCACAACTATCCATACATATGTGCCAAATCAACATCTAGTATAAAATGTAGCATTGCAACTTATGAGATGCCGATTCCCCTTTCAATCCTAACATATTAAGTATCGTGTATTTACCGGACAACACTGCCCTCCTCTTTACTCTAACATCTAGCCACCCATCTATCTCATTAGTGTTTTTACTTTCTTCTATCTTCAATAGAAAAAAGTATTGTGATCGAAATTTTTTTCCGACTCCCGGTTTTCGACAGATTTACACATTTTAGGGGTCAGAGATTCCAAAAAACATGTTTTTACAAAATGTCTGTCTATCCGTGTGTCTGTGTATGTGTGTGTGTCTGTGTGTATGTCGCCATTCTATCATCAAAAAGTGTATGAAGTTATGCATAGAATTGAACCAAATTTTTTGTGAATGGTTTTGGCTCTGGCAAGGAAGTGCTCCTTCAGTTTTGAAATATTCCGCCAGAAGGGGGCGCTGCAATCGCGATTTTTGTGCCATTTTTAATATTGTACCGACCAAAAGTATATGAAGTTATGCATCGAATTGAACCAAATTTTTTTGTGTAAGTGTATATCTATGGCCAGTTGGTCCTTCCTGAATTTGAAAATAATCCGCCGGAAGGGGGCGCTGCAATCGCGATTTTTGTGGCATTTTCAATATTGTACCGACCAAAAGTACATGAAGTTATGCATTGAAGTGAACGAAATTTGTTGTGTAAGTGTATGGCTATGGCTAGTTGGATCGCCCTGAATCTGAAAAAAAATCCGCCGGAAGGGGGCGCTGCAATAGCGAATTTTCTGCCATTTTCAATATTGCATCACTTAAAAGTGTATGAAGTTACTTCTAGAACTGAACTAAATTTTTTTGTATATGATTATTTTTTGGTAAGGCAATTAAGTCCTCCCTGAATTAAAAAAAAAAAAAAAAAAAAAAAAAAAAATCTGCCTATCATTCTATTGTCCATCGGCTCGTGCAGAGACGGAAATTCGTTTTTACTCCGATTAATTGATTGAAGCAGAAATTTAAGATGAAAATCAAAGTTGGTATGGTATTGAACTAAAATTATTAAAGCATTAAAATGAGTAACTATTTTTTTAAAATATTAAAATGTACGTATGAGATAAAAGAAAGTTTTGGGATTGGCACATCCAACTAGTTTATTTTTATTTTGAATAAAAATATTTCGCCAAACTCCCATACACTCCTACTGTAATATAATAGGATCCATTTTGTTAAAAACATTTAAATATACGCTTAAATTTTATTTTTGAATCACAATGAATTTCATAAATAATCTAACAAATTTTATTTTCATATTTTATATTATGCATATCCCTGATGGGTAAGTCTTACGGTGCCTCCCTTTCCCTTTGTGATTAATTTTTATATGGAGGGTGAAATTTTACTCCCAGTTCTTCAGTTTTTGATGCATAACGTTTTAAATTAAGCATAGATCTTTAACATATTTTGACAGATAAGAAAACTAGTTGGATGTGTCAATCTCCAAACTTTCTTCTATCTCATACGTCTAAATATTTCAGAAAGTAGTTACATAGCAGTTGCATAGTACTTTAATATTATTAGTCCAATGTATATCAACTTTAATTTTCATCTTTAATTTCTGCTTCAATCAATTAATCAAAGTGAAAAAAAAAAAAAGTTATGTAGATCATGATATGTATCAAAATCAAAAGTTTTTCCGTATACTGTTGTCATCAGCTTTTTGAATAAATTCGGATTAGCAGACACGAGATTCCGTCTCTGCACGAGCCGATAGACAATCAAACAGGAAAAATAAAGAAAATGATGTAAGAATCGTTATCACAGTGTTTATTTTACACGGAATATTTCCAAATTCAAGGAAAATCTGTTGGCCATAAGCAAAGAACTTACACAAAAATTTGGTTTTGTTTTATGCCTAATTTTATACACTTTTTGATAATACAATATTGAAAATGACATAAAAGTTGCTATTACAGCGTGCCTTTCACACAGAATATTTCCACGTTGAAGGATTGTCTACTGACCAAAGGCAAAAACATACACAAAAAATTGATACAATTATGTGTATATGATAAAAAGTTTATTAAATCCAATAGATTTTTTAAATCACCAGATTTTAAAAGATTCAACTTTTATATAAAAATTTTATTTTACTTAAGAAAGGTGTTATAATAATTAAAAATAAATGACATTGACATGTTTCGGATCCGTCTAATAATGATATAGACGGATGATGATGATGATTTTATTATGATTATGGATCTTATTAGACGGATCCGAAACATGTCAATGTCATTTATTTTTAATTATTATAACACCTTTCTTAAGTAAAATAAAGTTTTTATTAAAAAATTATGTGCATAATTTTATACAGTTTTCCGTGGTACAATAATGAAAATAGCACTGAAATCGCATAGAGCTGAACTAAAGTTTTTGCGTACGCTGTTTGATATGGCATGTAGATGCTTCCTGAAATTGAAGAAAATGTGCAGGAAAGAGGGAGCTGTAAAAGCGATTCCTATGCTATTTTTATTACTGCACCATCGAATAGCCTATGCACAGTATTGAACAAAATATTTTATAATATGTTGCAATGATCTCTCGAAATCATTGCACGAGAAAATAAACCTTGTAATGATAATTTATCCTATAACATACCAAAAATATGGCATAACATCATAAAATATTAAATTTGTATCTCTTTGCAATATTTTAATTTTTACTCACGTGTAAGTGGCAACATATTTAAAATTTTGATTCATTTCGATTTTGTTTTATTAGAAATATTATTTCTCGATCAGGAAGCAAACTTTTAGTCATTTCAGTATCATATGTTCCTGAAGACGGCCGCAGAAGATGGCGCGAAAAGTTGATATTTTATTTTAATTGTACAAGTTCATATTAAAGTTCTTGTTTTGTGCACCATTGAACAATGTTTTGTATTTTTAATAAATACAGTCTTAGTAGGTAAAATATTTTGTGTATGTTTTTTACCTAAGACCAGCAGATCTTCCCTGAATTTTGAAATATTCCGCGGGAAAGGAGCGCTGAGAGAGCGATTTTTGCATCATTTTTTCGAGATTTTTCGTAGTTTATGTATATCGGCTCAGGTAGAGACGGTTGGTTGGTTGATTTTTGACGTCCGATTATCTGCGCTAGGGATATAGGACCAGGGGGGTGCCCTTCGTGGGGGTCTTTCTAAGGGAACCTAACCCGTATTTACGCAAGGTTCGAAGAAAACCACGAAAACTCCGAACGGTTAGGCCGACAGCCGCGATTGGGTTTGAACCCAGCACCTGCCGTCTACCAGTTGAGAGGTCCGAACCTCTCGGCCACTGGTGGGGCGGTAGAGACGGGAATTCGCGTTTTGCTAAACCAGCTATTTTCAAAAAGCTGATGACAACAGAATAAGGAAAAACTATTGATTTTAATAAGTATCGTGATCTTCTAAATTAACATTTTTTTTCTTTTTTTACTCCGATTAATTGAATGAAACAAAAAATTAAGATGCAAATCAAAGTTGGCAAATGAATAATATTAAAGTATTAACATGTGTAACAACTTTCTGAAATTCTAAGGTGTTTGAGAAAGAAGAAAGTTTTGGGATTGGCACATCCAAATAATTTCACTGTAAAACCTCCATAACGAACACTTCCGAATAGCGGACACCTGTATTTACAGACAGTTTTCCAACCCCCACTCACACAACCCAAATTTTTATATGTTTAACCTCTGAATAACGGACATTCCGAATAGTGGACACTATTTTCGGCAACAAAGAATCAAAAAGTATTTTTTAACGCAAAAAAAAGTATAAAGGCCTCTAAATTTATAAGGGCAATGTGTCACAAATTTTGTGATCATAGGTAAATGTAAATCGTGAGCTTTGAGAAATCACCCCCCCCCCCCCGGCCTCTCCTCGTTCAGTGTTGAATTCAGGCTTTGTCCGGGAGGGATATTTCCCAGAGCATTGAAATGCCCCACCAAAAAATTTTGAGATTTTATTCTTTAAATGGTCAAAAAATACAATTCCCCCTATCCGCCCTGAACTCTATAATGTCCAATAACGTCACATTGAAAAGCAAATTACGTGTAATCGCAAGCAAAAGTAAAGTATTGTGACAGATTTTTTTCATAAGAATGTAATAAACAGTGAATAAAGATGTGCACAATTTTATTTCAGTTTTAATTTTAATTACTGATTAATCATATACTAGAGGTTTTAGGACATATAAAAGTAGATTAATGAAACATTCTTGATTTTTGAATATTTGAAATTTACCCAGTAGCGGACATCTCCGAATAGCGGACAATTTCTGTGTTCCCGAGGTGTCCGTTATTTAGAGGTTTTATTGTATTTGTATTTATTATTGAAAACCCAATGTCAATTCTCGCTCCCCTTTCTTCTGGTAGCTCACAAACAAGGTCTTTTTCCGCATCCGCCATCAATGACCACTGGTAACTAGTGTTGTTGTTTAGCGGCCACCTCTTTTGTTTGAACGCTGACGGTGCTAATGAGCAAGGTCTCTTACGAAAGGCGAACAATTGTTGCGATAGTTCCGACCCAATCCAGAGACCAATGGTCAGCATGTAACTTGTCTGCCTTGTTTGCTATTACTCACATTCCACAAATATTGTGGGCCTCGGTGGCCGAGTGATTAAGACGCCGCTCTGCTAGTCTGGAGGTTGTGGGTTCGATTCCCGCTGGCTCCATTGCACACACACTTTGTGTGGAGCTCCTGGTTGTATTTCTCTGGTGATGTAAATTTCCTTGTGCTATCTCGTCCTTGTATACTGACGCTGACTTATAAGCAGGCTTTCATGTCGAGCACAGAAGTCGGATGTATGTTATTCAAATAAATAAATAAATACAAATATTGTACTCGGTTAAAGGGACAAATGACCCTTAAGCTTAAAAAAAAAAATCGATTTTTCACAAAAAACAAATGTGAAAGTCTGAACATTTCTGCGCATTAAAAAAAATCATGAAAATATTCTAATTATTTCCAGAGATATGATACAAAACATAAAAGTCACTCCTATGGTGAATTATTTAATAATTTAACTTTAAAACCATTTATAACAAAATGTGTTTTTTTCCTCTTGCGCGCAGGATATCTCTGAAACTATTTAATATTTTTTTTTTGAAATTTTCACACATTGTGTAACATATCATATCCCTCAAACTGAACCTAAACTTTTACACCCCCCTCCCACTCCCCATTTTTCATGCAGGTCATACTTCAGATTTTATTAAAAATAATTGTTTTTTTAAACTTTTTTAAAAAATATATTTTTAGCGTAAATTTGAACACATTTAGATTCAGATTAAAGAGAAAGTATTTTAATATGTTATTACAGTTGATTTTTTGTATTACATTGGATATTTTGTTTGAAATTATGCCCGCAAGTTGTTGTATCAGTTAAAAAAAATACTTACTGTTTAAATCTTTACAAAAAATAAACTTTTTTTTCCTTTGTAAGAATATAAAAAATATCTTTTAAATTATAATGATTCAGTTTATATCAAGTAAAAAAGTTATGGTCATAGAGCAAATACATTCTGAGAAATTAAATGTTAAACATGATGATTTTTCATGCCTAATTTTTACTTTTAAAGGTCGTATGTGCAATTAAAGTAATTTTAAACTGGTAGCCGACAGGTTTTTGGCTACTTACACAAACAAATTTTAGGGTTAAACATTTGTAATTCAATTTTCGAAGACTTAAGTTTTTAAATATGTTCTTGTACTAAATATAATTAATATTTGAAATTATGACAGTAGATTATGATGAAAACAAAACAAAACAAAAACAAAAAAAATATTTTACGATATTTATGAAATGTATTTATGAATTTTGATATTTATGAAACAAAAAAGTAACGTATTTTTAAATATGTTACCTTTCGAGTCCGATTTTTCTTTCAGTTTTTAGAAAAAAATATTTTTATGTTAATGACATTAACACTAGCTACGCAAACAGATTAATCACAGTTTAACAAATACTTCACTGCCTGAAATATAAGGAATGTGGTTGTTTTGCGCTAGTTAATTCATATTTATAAGAAAAATGGTAAAGAGGGAGAGTTGCATTGAAAATATTATGTTACAACAAGATTTAATTAATATTATATCTTTTTTTACTTTTTGTGCTTTATTACACACGGTTCTTTCAAATATAAAGAGAAAAATGTATTTTTTAAATTAAAAAAAATCACAATCGGTGCAAGAACTAAGCAAATATTTATAATTATTATTATTACTAAATGCCTAAACATTATGAAGTCATATAGTAAATGCATAGACACATATTAACATTACTATATGTAAGTAGTAACAAAATTATTTGTGAAAACAAAATAATACTCAGTTAAAAGCCATGTACTATTCATATTACACCAGACGCGAAAGGGATGTATACTGTGTTGCGTATATGAACACTAAGTAAGGTTGTGATATCTTGGCGAACATTCATAAATAATTATCAAAAAACTTCAATCTCGACACTAATATAGTAATTTTACATAATGCATAGCTGTAAAAGAAATATCAAATTTTAAATTAATTGAAAATAGGAATTATTTAAAGAAAATGGTGTTGCAAAATGATATGGACACTGGTCGAAATTATCAATTAACGAGCTTGGAAACTGTACAGGAATATCGAATGCCACTTCCAGCAGAAGAAACCGAACTATACATATTAGTTTAGCATATAAACATACGACGCAGACCAGAAAATCTCCAAACTTGATCGCAAAGTGAGTTCTAGAAGTATTGTTCGCAAATGTGCTTTAAGCGATTGAGGAAGGGAAAGATTAAAGCTTTTAACGGCTTTTAGGGCCCTTCCCCTGTCGAATGGTTAATTCCTAAACCATTTGCCACAGACATATAGTTCAAATTACAAAAAAGTTTTAAATGAGGTGAAGAAATATTTTAAAGCTATTTACCTGAAGGTTCTGACCGTATAAGTTTCACCGTTGTGTTAATTTTAATACATTAACTTCTAGATTGGTTAAAATAATTGAAAACGTCAGTTTCAAAATTCTGTTTATCGAAAAATTAAATTTTGAAAAATCACGAAAAGCCTTTAAATGCGTCCATTGGTTTTCATACAATTTAAAGATTGCAGTGTTAAATTAGTGTAGATTGGTATAGACTGATAGAGAAAACAAAAGCGATAAGGGGAGTTTTGAAATTCACATCCTATATTGTATTTATAAATATGTTTCATTTTGTAAAGGAATAAAGCTGGTTTTTTTTGTTAATTTTGTTTTAAAAAGGTGCGTTATTTTGATAAGTTTTTATTTTACTTATAACTATTGTATGTATGTTTTCCTAGCTCAAAATTTGTATTAAATTTTAACTCTCTTCCAAATAACCGATAGAGGTTCAAATAGTATACTTATTTATATTCAATAACAATGTAATATTAATACGAGTGCGTATTACTAATTTATTTTATAAGAATACACCAAATTTTATTAGGTTAAGGCGACAAGGGACCTTGAAATTCTTAAAAATATTTTTTTTTATTTTTTTGTAAATTTTACCTAAATATTATTCAAGGGTACATTATATGCATTATAACATGCATTTATCACAAAAAAAATGCAAAAAAAAAATTATTTTTGACAAAAAAATGGCATTTTAGGCAGCGTCTTCGAAATCTTCGAAATGCCCCCTGCGCATTCCATATCAATGAAAATCCCCAATATTTTTTATGAAAGTTTGTTTTATATATATAAACAAAATTGTGCATCGAATTTTGAATATTTGAATTTAAAGGTAAAAAAAAAAAAAAAAAAAATTGAAATTTTGAAATTTTTTTCAAAATTTTCAATTTTTTTTTTTTACATCTTAAAATTCAAATATGTAAAAATCGATGCTCTATTTTGTTTATATATATAAAACATACTTTCCAAAAAAATATTGGGGATTTTCATAGATATGGAAAGCGCAGGGAGCATTTCGAAAATTTCAAAGACGCTGCGTAAAATTCCATTTTTTTCTCAAAAATAATATATTTTTTAAAAAATTTTTGTGATAGATGCATGCCATAATGCATATAATGCACCCTTGAATAATATTTAAGATGAAATTTACAAAAAATAAAAAAAAAATTGAAAAAATTTGAAAATTTTGAAAAAAATTTCGAAAAAATTTCAAAATTTCAAATTTTTTTTTTTTTACCTTTAAATTCAAATATTCAAAATTCGATGCACAATTTTGTTTATATATATAAAACAAACTTTCATAAAAAATATTGGGGATTTTCATTGATATGGAATGCGCAGGGGGCATTTCGAAGATTTCGAAGACGCTGCGTAAAATGCCATTTTTTTGTCAAAAATAATTTTTTTTTTTTTGCATTTTTTTTGTGATAAATGCATGTTTTAATGCATATAATGTACCCTTGAATAATATTTAGATGAAATTTACAAAAAATAAAAAAAATTATTTTTAAGGATTTCAAGGTCCCTTGTCCCCTTAAGTAATCTAATAGAATTTTAAATACGAATCATTTTGTGATTGTTGCTTTTCATAATTTAATTTTAAAAGTATCTATTACTTTTTTTACTTATATTTTTAGTACAAGATGTATATTTTCCTTTAATATGTAAGCATCAACATAAATTCAAAAACAATGTTGTAAAAATTACTTTACTTTGAATGCTTAATTTTAAATTTTTTATATGATGCTTATTTTTATTTTCAATAAATTTGTGACTGATTCCTATTTTGCAGCAAAAGAGGTGCTTCAATTTTAAACAGCTATCACTAGGTCAGTTTTAATCACAAAGGAATGGAACTTTTTTTGTTTTATTTGTTAGAGTAGTGGTAAAAATTTACTATATATCACTTATAGGACCGGTGGACCATATAAAAATTTAGTTTTCGTAATTAAAAAATAAAATTCTTTTTGACCTAAATCGCTTAAAAAATACTTCTTTAACATTTTAAGAACAGTTTTGCAATTGGAAATATATGTCTACGACTAACGGTTTAGAAATTAGCCATTGGCCACACTGTATATATCTGTGTGTGAATATGTGTTTTCAAAAATACATGTTTAAGAATATTTATTTCTCAAAGTATGTAATCACACATACACATATATTTAGGGTGATTCATGAATATCAAAATTCATAATATATATAAATAAATTTTTTTCATACACAATGGATTTCAAAATGATATGAACACACAGTTTTATAGCATAAAAAAGAAGAAAATATTACGATACAAACTGAAGTTTAATCAATGTCTAAAATAGGGCGAATCATTTTATTGTACTACAAAATGTAATTGAAACGGACATTTGTACATAAAATAAACTGAATTTTTCTATTTTAAGCTATATAATATGAACAATGAGCAAAAATATAGATTAATAACTAGTGTTAGCATCAGACCTTTTAATTAATGAGTAAATGTGATCAGGCATGGACTGGGCAAAGCTCTTTAAAAATATTTTGATCAATTTCATTTCATTGGAGGATTATATAGCCGCTTTTAATCCTGATATTTCTACAGATTGTTTTCCATTTGCGTAAACAAATCTAAACAGTATGCTCCATATATTTTCCATTGAATTGAAATCAGGAGAAATAGCTGATCATGGAATTACATGTACACCAATATTAAGAAGCAATTCTCAAATGCTAATGACCATGTGGAAGGGTGCACTGTTTTCTTGGAACATCCAGAAAGATCCACCATTTCCCTCAGAAAATGGCAGCAAGTTTTCTTCAAGTAAATCTCTATAGGTTAGGGCACTCATTCTGCTAAAGGGGAATGCAATATTGATCTTACCATGACATCCAGAGGCATCCCATACCACGAGTGAACCTCCACCCTGCTGCCGTTTTGATCTGGGAACCATTCTGATCTGGGAATCGACCATAGCTAAACGTCACTTTGGGCTTAATAGAAAAGAGATGTTAAGATGATGCTTTTAAAATTTCTTCCACTTGATATAATGTTTGGTCAGCAAATTTTCATATAAAACATGTATATGCTACTCAATTATAATACATAAAGATAACAGCGTAAGTGTAAACTGATAAGTTTTTTATCATCTAAGATTACGATTGTGTTTTATCGACTCAAGGTGCCGCCTCACTTTCATAACACTACTTTAGTGCTGCCAACTATGAACTATTTTAGAAGCATTTCTTCCAGAGGGTAGATCCTGGAAAACAAAGGACTCACAAGCCTGTTTTTAAACCATTGTGCTACTCAACGGTTGCGGATTTGAATTTAAATTTAGTTGTATTAATTTTTTTAAGATGCTAGCATTTATCCGCTTCATTTTTTTATTTTGTTTTCTATTATAAATAAAATAACCTTTTTTCCCCCTCAAGTTGTAATGGATGTATAAGATATTATCATGACTGCATTAGTATAACTGAAAATTGTTTTTTCACGTGCTCTTAAATCAAAATTTTATCTGCTTTGATATAATTAATATATTTAGTGCATGATATTATACAATCCTTACATTTAAATGACATTTTATAAAAAATAAAAATTTCGTTTACAATGCAAGCAAATTTCGAATAAATATAATCTAAGCTTTTAAAAACTGCTACATTTAATTTAAGATTTTACAAAAGAAATAATAATAATAATTTTTTTTTCATAATTTATGGATTGAATTTTTAAAGTTGTATAGCTGAAATTTTTAAAAATTGATTTTGATTAAAATCAATGCCTCCTGCTTCTGCTATTTTCTATAAAAAACTGCAAATTAAAAGAAAAAAACAGTTGTTTTGTTTATATTAACTACGTATAGATGGCGCCAAAGTCAAATTTAAAAACAAAACATAAAGTTTCGTAATCGATGACTAAAAGCAACGAATTAAGAATCTATCATATACCCATGAATAAAACAGCTGGCGAATCATACTTTTAGTAAAAATAAAGTATTTTAAAATTTAACAAACTTCAATATTTAATTTTAATGTCTTGTGAAATCTTCAGAAATTGAGTTTTATTTTACTAATTATTATTGTAATAAATACTGCGCTTTGTTTTGAAATTAAAATTTGTTCAAAAACTAAATATCAAGTTTAAAAAAATCTTCATCATTTGTATTTGTAGAAATTTATTGCTATTTTTATAATGGTTTTTCAAGTTTTCTTTTTCAAAAATTATAAAGTTTTTAAAAAAATACTTTCTCTTAATAAAATCATTAAACGCTTTTTAAAAAATTGCATGTAAAAAAAAAAAAAAAAAACCTTTAGGGTAAATCACTTATTCAGTTTAACTTTTGCCGTTTCCCCCTACATTCTGTATTATTTAAATATCTTTCATTTATCTAAAACAACGCTTTTTCTAACATGTCGAGTTTTTTATAAGCTTTAACTCTCATAAATTCATTTTTTTTTCTCCCCGAAGGCTATTAAAAAGGTCTATATTCTGCAAACCTGATGGGCTAGGCCCAGAACCTTACTTTTTTCTGAGTACGCAGTAAGGCGTAACATGTTTTTCCATTCCGAAGCGGGACTGTCTTTCATTTTCCTAAGTGTGCATACGGCTAAATTTTCAGCTCCGGACTTGACACTGTCCGTGTTAAAATCCTTGTCTCTGACTGATCTAATCGTTGCAAAAATAAGTAAAATTTGGATAGCTCCAAAATTTTTTTTACAAAAATTACATATATATTTTTAAATTGTCATTATTTTAAAGTAAAACTTGAAAATTCATGTTTTAAAAGGATAGTGGATTTAAATGCAAAAAATTAAAATACAGTAAAACCAGCGAAAAAGAGCCTGTCTATGACGGCAATCAGTCTTAAACAGTAAACGTGTTGATCCATGCAAAATCAATATAATTATACTTGAGAGAAATATATACCATATTCATACCTTCTTAGAAAGGAACTTGTTTATAACGCATTTTTTTTTTCTTATATATGTGATTCTGTTTTAAAAGATTTTACTGAGTAGCATTTTTCAAAGTCTCCAACATATCGAATGTGGATTAACGATATCATAGGAAAAATGAAATATTTACATGTAAATAGTGATTCACTAATGAAACAAATACATCACAGCCTTTGGCGCTTCTCAAAAATTATAAACATGAAAAATGAAGAGCCATGTAAGTATTTTTGATCAGAGCTCACTCCCTTCCCAATACTAAACAATTTCTAATCATATCGATGCAAAAAACTATGTAGAAATTCAGTCAGCTTGGCCCAGGCTATGATTTGAACTTCTTTTTTTCAGACCAGATCGAACTTTTTTTCAAATGAGTCGGTTCAGGACCTTCATATTTCGACCCGTGTAGACCTCTTTTACAGACAGCTAGCATATTTTCAAAGTAGGTTTAACTTAAAATCTATATTCATCTATTTTATGTTATAAAAAAGAAGCACTGTCATTAATCGACTTTTAATAACGATCAATTTGTAGATAATCCCTATTTTGCTTTCAAAAGGAGTCAGAAATTCGTCACTCAGAGACATGGATAAATGGTGTAAGTCGCAAATTTTGGATTTTAATGTCTCTGTGAATGTTGAAAATACAGAGTTAATTATTTTTTATTTTTTATTTATTTATTTATTTTATTTTATTTTATTTATTTATTTATTTTTCGAAAGTGGATAAGAAATTTTTTCCTAATTGGGAATTTTGCCTTACGGAGATCTTGTAAAAATTTATTTTTCGTACTTTCAAATAGATCCCCTCCATGGAATCGTAACTTGCTTCATGACATTTTGCAACCTTTTTTTTTTTTTCTTTATACATATATAAAACTTTGCCGTTTGAATTATGGGTCTAGGTGTAATACTTAAAAAACTAGCCTTTTGTTTCGGTATTTATGAATCCCCCTGTATACAGTGTTCTCGTTGTCGCTCGCCAATGCGCCAAATTGCGACTAAATTCTTCATTTGGCGAGTAAACAAGCAATTAGATTCGCCAAATTGCTAGTGCTCAATTTTTGCTTTTTTTTTTTCTTTTCTCGTTTTTCACACATATGCATATATAATTAATGTATACATATTTTTAATATTTGTAGCGGATAACTGAAATTAGATTAATAACAATCGCTGTCACAGTTATAAAAACCTGGATTATTTTAGAACATATTGAAAAAAAGAGAATACATTATAAGATTAAAGTTTTTTGTGTTACATGACGAATCTATTTTGCTAATATTTTTCTCATTTGGCGAATGTTTTTTATTTTTAGTTAGCCAAATTACTAACGTTGGTCAAATATCAGCGAGAACACTGCCTGTATATATATATATATATATATATATATATTTCAAAACTGAACATCAATTGTTTTTGGTGTTTAGATTTTTTTTTTTTTTTTTTTTTTTTTTTTGTGAAATATTGTTTTATGTTAAAGGCAAAAAAAAAAAAAAAAAAAAAAAAAAAAAAACGTTTCACAACGTACATTTACGAATAAAAAATTAGCATTCATATTCGCATTTTGGACGTATCGATATTTTGGAGGAATATACTTTCAAATTAAAGCGTAAATAATAAGGTAAAAATGTAACTATTAGCTTATAAAACTTAACCAGACTTTTCAGTCATAAACTTGATTAGTTTTGAGTAATGATTTTAGACCTCTGTGATTAAACAACGCGATGGTTATAATACGGAATTGCTGGTTGCCGAAAATGATAATAGTTGACACTGTTTTTTTGTTTTTAAGGTATGTGCCTACCTTAAATTAAAAAAAATATTATACACGTATGTTTTCAGTTAAAACAGAGAGTAAAATTATGAATTGAAACAAATTTTTAATGGATTTTTAATTAATTTTTCAAATTTAGGCAACATTCAATCAAATTTTAGCAAAGAATTGCGTTTATGCCAAACCTTCTATAATAAAATCTATTGAATATATTTCATCGAAAACCGCTACGAACCATTTAGAAAACCACTTATGAAGCAGGTTATTCTCAACTGCTCTGCTCAATAAGCACAAAACGTTTTCACACATTATCAAATTCATTTTACTTACCCATCATACGTAGTATAGGGTAAGTCTTGCAATCGTTTTGAAACATCGAAAAAATTTTTTTGAAGGATTTACACGTTTTTGACACTGGAGATTTCAAAAAACACATTTTTAGAAAAAAAAAATTTTTGCCGTCCGTCTGTCTGTAAACGCTCTATCTCCCGAACAAATTGAGATAAACACTTGAAATTTTGTATGTAGTTAGTATGTAAGAATGGAACGAAGCCTATTTAATATTAGCAACCTCGATTATCCGGAACTATTTTTTTTTCGGACTCTCGAAATATTCGTTCTGATGAAAGGTGCATAAAAATTTTCGAATTTTTTTGTTCTAAGGAATGGACGTAAAAGGCAATAAAATAACACACATTTTGCATACAGAACGAAGTCGATCGGATTATTAGTTGCCAAGATATTTGTAATCCTGTTTTCCACATTCTTCGGTTTTTCATGACCCTGTATTTCATTCAAATTTCAATTCAGAGGTATATTTTAATTGGAAATGAGACTCTTAATTCGATGCATTTAATTGTTAGTTAATAGAATTATTATTTTTGGAGTTATAAGGATGTTTCTTTTACTTAGTTCGGTACTACTTGAGTAGTTTTGCGTTTTATATAATTTGTCGAAAATGGTAATCAGCAGTTCTTTAATATAGCATTACTATGTATATTAACAATATTTAAATTTTGTTTATGAATTGCAATGCATTGTTTAAATAGTTTTCACATGTTTTATTTTCATATACATATCCATGATGGGTAAGTATTACGGTGCCCCTCCCCCCCCCCCCCCCAAGGAGTAGTTTTAATGGAAATAGGTAAGGTCAAGTTAATTGTAAGGTCTAGCTATTTTAGCACTTTTGGATCAAACTCAGTTTTCCATTTTATGATCCTTAAATTACTTACCGAGTTATAAGCTATTTTGATCACGTAATCACGGGATTTTCTACCCTTCGTTGACTGGTTTTTCTGCTTACTTCGAAAAATGTGGTTAAAAACACCATTTTGGCGGCTTGTTCTGAAATATCTGTTATGTTAGCACAAAAACAGAAAAATGAGTGCAATTAGATAGTTTCTGAATAGGAACACCTGCTACTTTCGTGCATTTCCGAACAAAAATGAATTAAAACTTATGCCACGAAGTTGCTCTTTTTGATTTAAGAACAGCCTTAAATCTAGTAAAGATATGCGAAGAAACACTTCCGGTCACAAAAACTTCATCGTCAGAGGCGGTGACAGCTTAAATTATTATTATTTTTTTCAAAATAGAGAGATACAGAGAAACATGGTTTTTTTTTCGCTAAAAAAAGTGTATTTTTCTACAAAAACATAGCTCTTAAAAGCTGTATTTTGCTTCATAACATACCAATAGATGGGTAGGACTTTGTGACCAAATTTTATTCAATATGTTAAAAACTTTTAAGAAATGGAGTTTTTCGTAAACGCAAACAATGAAAAATGCATTTTTTCAGAAAACGTCAATTCAGATTTTAATATGGTACAGATATTTACGCATAAAGTTTTATATTTTGGACTATAGATTTGTTTAATTACCGCTGAAAAAAAGTAAGACTTTTTTTAATCCTTAATGTTTGAATTTTAATTTAAAGTAATAAAAACGAAAATGAATTTGTTAGCAAAAACGGCGATTTGAGGTTAGGCATATACCTTAAAAGTAAATTGTTACTATTACAAAACAGAAAATACACAATTTATTAGTTTAAGAATATTTTTAAAAAATATTTAAATTAGTGATTTGGTGGTTTCTCCAAATCTTTAAGAAACATTCTTGAAGATAAACCACCTAATCACTAATTTAATTATTTAAAAAAAAATAATTAAATTAGTGATTAGGTGGTTTCTTCAAATATTTAAGAAACATTCTTGAAGATAAACCACCTAATCACTAATTTAATTAATTTGTAAAAAAATTTTAAACTTAAAAAATGAATTAAATTAGTGATTAGGTGGTTTCTTAAAATCTTCAAGAATCATTCTTTTCCTTTCATTGAAAATTTCTATACAATTTCGACCTATGTGCCTTCTGTGAAATGTTATTCTAAATCTAATTTATACTATTGTATTTTCGTCAGATAATAAACAATTAAAATGTTTTACTGAAAACCACATAAATAATCGTGAGAGTCGTCAATTTTAAAATGAAAAACATTGAATTTTGTTTCGAAAACAATCACAGGATATGAAGAGATCGACATTTCATGTTCTGGCGACAAAAGTTGTTTTTCTTTTTTAATAACACAAAAATACCAATGACTTACAAAAAGGAATGCAGAGTTGAAATGTAAAAGAATGATTTTAAAGGATATTGAGTGCGTGAATAAATTGTAGATTCAAAGGAGATAGTGTTTTTATTGTAGCAAGAACTGCTGTGTGAGTTTAAGGGAAAATTGCAGCATCGCGGGAATCATTATTTCAAACATTAGGTGAGTTTGTCTTTTTGTTTAACTTTTTCTCCACAGAATTATTTATCAATAAATTGCTTCATTTTAATAATTATCTTTTTAGATGCGTTCGTAATTACGCAAATTCGAAGCACCTATAGTTGTCGTTGAGTCCGTCTGTCGGCATACAACAAAGCAAAAATTACTAAACGGAATCATTTTAAATTTAACATATATAAATGCTTCATAATTTTGTCGAGTCATTTCAAATTTTATGAAAATCGGATGTATAGTTCAATTACAGGAACAATCAAAAGTATTCTGTTACATTATGGCCAATGGAAAAAATAATTTCAAGTGCATTTTAATGGTATTGAACTCTTTCGAACCCAATAAAATTGATATGCATTTATGAAGTAATATACTAAAATATGCATTCTGTATAATCTGTGTAGCAAAGAATATTTGTTATTACTTTACAGTACGATACAAAAGCATTCCATTAAATAATAGTATAGCGGAAAACATTGTTTGGGGCGCGTTTTAATAATATTAAAATTATTTATGTAATATATTTACAATAATTATCGAATAATTAATTAATTATGCATTTTTTAACTTTTTACAAAAGTAATTTTTCTTTCATAAAAAAGGTATAACTATAAATTTTCAGCATTTAATGTCTTCTTTGAAAGCATTAATTATCTATATATTTAAAAGACCTGGCTGTTTTTTTAGTCATCAGCCCTGAATTTTCTACTCAACCGATTTTGATAATTATATATTTTAAATGAAAGCTATTTATTTGTAGGTGTGCCCATTTTAGCTATTTTTTAATTTATTTCCATTTTTATATTTTATTTTTAATTTTAAGTGCTTTGTACGATAATTCTTCAAAATGGTGGCAACTCAGTTTAGCTTTTCTCTCGATAATAAAAGCTTATTTTCCATTATCACTTTCCACCAGACAGAAGCTTTATTTCATCAGTGAATATATCCTCGCATTTAAAAGAAAAAAGTTAATTGATTTCGTAAAATTTAACCACAATAAAATGATTCCGTATAATTATTCACTAATTGAGGTAAAAAAAAATACATTTACTGAGAAATAATATTAATAATGTAAATAAAATTACAGAAAATAGTTTATGATAAAAATTAATGTCTAAAGCAAAATAAAAAAAAATTTCAAATGAGGAAAATGATGTCATTCAGCAATCAGATAAATGGGAATTACAATATTATTACGGATGCCTTTTTCATATTACTAATAACAGTAACTTTTAAAAAACATTTGAAGAGAAAATGACGTCACTATTTAAAACATCGCATTTTTACTCATAACGATATTACATTTCAATATTTCTTTTCATTTTGGACACTGAGATTGAGATTTTACTTTCAGATGACTTCAGTTAGTGAAAATAATGTCACAGTAAAAATGAAATTAGTTTTTTTTTTTTTTTTAAATAAAACTATTTTTCTGTTAGTGCATATAAAATAAAATTTCTGGATTTTGCCGGCACTCAGATTACAATTTTAAGTGAAGATGTGCGAATATTTGCATGCAAAATTGTAACTGGCAAACTTGACATTAAGTTTGGAAATACAGTCGAGTCTCACTATAACGAAACTCCATACATCGAATTTCTCTATATAACGAATTTTTAGTTGGAACGGTCCCCTTTTCCCTAGGTTACTTTAAAAACAATCTCTATATAACGAAATATCTATTTCCATCTAACGAATATTTTCATAAAATGTTCTCTGTTTATTCAGTTTTTAAAAGGCTTCAAAATCACATGGAATCAATTTTCCATCACTTATTCCTGATTTATCATTCATTTCCGAGTTTATTATAATACTTCTCCCCTTGAATATTCTTGTTCTTTAAGTCCAACGAATTCACCCCCCCCTCCTCCCGCATACCTTTCAACAGTGTCAATTGGATTGTTACACATTAAAAACACTTAGCCTTCAAATATGGGATCTTAGCCTTCTTAGATGGGATCTTAGATGGGAAATTAGCCTTCAAATATGGGATCAATGAGGGGGGAGGGGGGGGGGGGGGAGGAGGGGTAATTAAAAAAATTTGCAATTGCCCCAAATAGGTCAGATTTTCTATACTAGAGGATAATGTGGTTTCTGTGGGCGAAGAAGACGTGACTTGAGCAGACTTTAAAAAGAAATAGAAATTAATTAAGGAACGGGGACATGTCGAAGACAATGTTGCTCTCTCTGATTTTTTAAAAGTGGATGACAATATCACTGTTGCACAGTATCCTAATGATAGTGATATTTTACGCAGAGTGTTGAACAATGATGGTGAGTATGACAATGAGCATGAAAACGAAAATCTACAACAAGAGAAAAAAAACCATCACGCAGTGAAATGACGAGTTCTTTTGATCTTATTAGGAGAGGACTTCAAATGGGGGAAAATGTTTCCTATATAATTTTTCATTCCTTTCTAAAATGTGAACTTTTTTTTCGAGAGTGTAGCAATTTTAAAATAAAATAAAGAAAAAATTACAGATTTCTTCTTCTAAAATTAATGCAAGCAGAGTATCCTTATTTCATTTTCATTTAGCCTTCAAATAAATGTCTGTTCTCTTTTTTGAAACTGTTTAAATAATTAAGAAATAGAATATTAGGTTAATATTTATAGTGAAACATTTCACATTCTTAATTAAACACATCAAAAATAGTATTTGTTCAGAATTTATACATTAAGTAAGAATTTTAACATCATTCCCCATACAACTAATTTCTCTATATAACGCATTTTGTACTGGAACAATAGATTTTGTTATATAGAAACTCGACTGTATTATATATTGATTCAATAATGTATTAGTTTCACAAGCAAATCGGTGTGCTTGATACTTTTGACGTTGATACTTTTACTTTTCTTTTACATTTCTCCAAGCTCCATCTCACTAATTATTGAATGTCTTTCCATTTAGAGAGATGATCATAATAGATTTAAATGCATTGCTTCTATAAAAATTGTAGTATTTTCATAATCTATTATGATCCTCTTTATGGGAAGACATTCAATAACACTAGTCAACATAAAAATAACTTTTTTTTTTATCGCAAATAACTTTATGTGATTCGTGTTCTGTGTGCTAGAAGTAATGTAATAAAACGATGTAATAAAAGATCCAACATTCACTTCATGCTTAAATGGTGTAGAAAAAGGAGCCTGGACATCGTTCGTTGCAGTCACTGAAAACATTTTAAGGAATCTGAAATCCCCGCAATATGTTAACCTTGTTGAGAAAATGTTACAAGCTTTTCATAAAATGAATTGCAACATGTCTTTGAAAACACATTTTTTTGGATTCGCATTGAGATTTCCCCTCCGAAAATATGGGAGCTATGAGTGATGAACACGGAGAGCGATTTCACCAAGATATAGCTGTTATTAAAAAACGATATCAAGGAAAATGGAACCCCGCGATGTTGGCAGATTACTGCTGGTTGGTAATTTAGGGAAACCTCAACCGCAAAATACCATCGACAAAAAAAAAAAAATAAATAAATAAATAAATAAATAAAAAAAAAAATAAAAAAAGAAAAAGGAAGCTTTTTTTATCGGAAATAAATTAGTTTAAAATTAAAATTTGTAAAAAACGTAAAAAAATAAATGTTGATATAACATAAAATTGTGACGTGATAGAAATGCTTTATTTAATTTTCGACACTACTTCTAGCACACAGAACACGAATCACATAAAACTGTTAGAGGTATGAAAAAAAAAGTTATTTTTTTTTTGTTGACTAGTGTAATTAGTGAGATGGAGCTTCGAGAAATGTAATAGAAATGTAAAAGTGTCAACATCAAAAGTATCAAACATACCGATTTGCTTGTGAAACAGGCATGCTTTAATCTAATATAATTAGTGCTTTTAACGAAGACATTAAATGCTGAGAATGTTTAGTTATACCTTTTTTACGAAAGAAAAATTACACCTTTGTAAGAGCTTAAGAAAATACATATACGGTATTTCGGAAAGAATATACTTGCTGAATAATTGTGTGTCCCTGTTAATGCTGTGATTTCGTATTGTGCATAACTATATCTGTTAACTTAACTAAGCCTCATCGATGTATATTAATTTTATTATTCATAAAATTGATTAATATAGTTAAAATATGTCGCAGACAATTTCTTCCTTTATCATTATGTAATAGAATTCTTTTGCGTAGCCCTGTGAATAATAGTAATTTTTTATGCTTCTTTTACAGAATGAATATTTTACTGCACTTCGTAATTGTACATAAATTTTAATATGTTTGTCAGAGTGTCACATCTTTAAAATACATTTGTAACGATTTTCCCCATAAGCCATAATATAACGCAAAATCTTCACTGTCCCTGTAAATAAACTAATCATGCTAAAAACTTCATTTGAAATAGGGTTCGTGCCAGGATAAACGTCAGTAACATACAAATATATTTCAGGATAATCCGATTATATTTATGGAAAACGGCAGTTGGAGTGCGGGCAGACAAACCGAAATTTTAAGCACTTTTCAACTTAATTGGAGAGCGTTAAAAATGGGGTAATAGCTCTCTTTTGCTTTAACCCTTCAATTTCCATGACAGAACACGTTCAAGAAATTATCTATTTCAGAAAATCTGATTTTACATCAGAAAAATTCAATGGGTAATTTCGTTTTATTTAAATACAGAATGTTAGCAAATACAGTCGAGTCTCTGTATAACGAAATCCACCGTTCCAGTAAAAAATTCGTTATATAGAGAAATTCGATGTATAGAGAATGATGTTAAAAATCGTATTTATTGTGTGAAATTTGAACAAGTATTATTTTTGATCTTTTGAATTAAGAATTTGAAATGTTTAAAAGTAAGTATTAACCTAACATTTTATTTCTTAATTATTTAAGCTGTTTCATAAAAGAGAACAGACATTTATTTGAAAGCCTAATGAAAATCAAGTAAGGAAGACTTGCATTAATTTCAGACGAAGAAATCTGTAATTTTTTGTTGTTTTGATTTCAAAATTGTTACGCTCTCAAAGAAAAAAAAATGCTCAAATTTTAGCAAGGAATGAAAAATTGTAGCTAACATTCTCCTCCATTTGAAGGCCTCTCTTATGTGTCTCTCATTGATTCCTCTCTTACATGTGTATCAATCCAATTGACTCGGTTTTGAGAAAGATGTGGAAAGGTGTGTGGGAGGTGGGATGAATTCGTTGGATTTAAAGAACAAGGAGAGAAGTAATATTTAAAAAAAAAAAAAAACTCAGCACTGACGATAAATCAAAAATAAGTGATGGAAAACTGATTCCATATGATTTTGAAGCTTTTTGAAACTGAATAAATTAAGACCAATTTATGAAAAAATTCGTTATATAGAGATATATATATTGCTATATAGAGACTGTTTTTAATGTAATCATGCGAAAAGGGGACCGTTCCCATTAAAAATTCGTTATATAGAAAAATTCGATGTATGGAGTTTCGTTGTATAGAGACTCGACTGTATCTCAAATTATCTCGGGCGGTTTGGGATCTAGAGGGTAAAAAGTGTTTCAGTAAAACTCCAAAACAAAATCCTATCACACCATTTCGCATCATCTACGTTTTACAGCTGGTGTGTGTAATGTAGTCCATTCTACTGACTGAGATCCCGACCTTGCGGATTCACCACACAAACACAAAACAAACGCTCGTTACGACATACTACTCACACCCGTCACGTGCGTTTGGGTTTTTTATGCCTCAAAAAACCTTCCATCTGTCGGCTCGCAACAACGGATACCTCTCCCGTGATTTACGAGGCGGCATTAGCATACAAACGCCCTGATATTCAAAGGAGGGAAAGCGATGGACGATTGGAAAACGGTGGTGGATAACCCCTTCTCTGGACAGGTGAGCTCGATTTCGTATATATTTTTTTAATTACATCGTCGAATATCAATAATGAGAGGGGTGGGGCTGGCTTCGTTTTGAATTTCTATATAGTTTTTTTTTTTTACTTCGATATAGTTAAAAATTGTTTTGTATGGAGGAGTTCCGACCAAAATTATTTATAGTTTGTTTGTATTTATGTTGTCCAATTATCTATGCCTGGGATATAGGCCATAAAGGGGAGGGTGCCCTCCGTGGGAGGGGGGTCTTTCTAAGGGAATCTAACCCGTATTTACTCAACGAAATCCAAGATTTGTGGAAAAACATGACAGACTTCGAACGGTTAGGCCGATGACCGCAACTGGGCTCGAACCCAGCACCTGCCGTCTACCAGTTTCGGAGGCAGAATCTCTCGGCCAGTGGTGGGGCTACTTATTATGGTTTTTCGCTTTTCACATTTATAATTTTCATTATTAAAAAAGCGACAAAAGCTATGAAATATTTATTTTTTCAATGAATCTCTATTTATATGTAAATGTTTCACTTATCTTTTAATATTGCTAATAATTTAATAATTATATTTTAATATCACTCATGTCCCATGTGTTAGAGACTATGAGAAATGCTGTACAGCAAAACCTCTTAAGATGGAATCACATAAAAAAGAAAAATATATATACATTATGGACAATTTCCCTTCTTAGGAGGTGTAAATGTAACATATTTTTCTTTCAGGTATTATTATATTCATTTTGCAAGAATCAAAACATTTTCCGTTTAATACAGGATTCCGTCATCGGCAAGTTATTTTTACTAGTTTCATTGTATTTTATTTTACTTATCTTCAAATTATTTATTTTTTTATTTTCTTTGTCGAGTATAAAGAATGAGAGGGTCGAACAGCGGAATTGCCAGCATTTCGTTTTGGGTTGGGTTTAGAAATTTTTCTTTGGGTATGTATTGGTGTATAAGACAAAGAATTTTAGACAAAATTTAGCATTTGAAAACGTGGTTTCGAACTATACACAAATTAGTAACAAAAAAAAGAAAAAAAAACTTTTTTAGATAATTGGGGAATGGGCAAATCTTAGTTATCACATGTAAGTTGGAGAGAAGATAAAGGCAGACAGTTGTCATGTGACAGTTGTCCTATGTGATTGACAAAAAAAGATCAACAATAATGTCCCTGTGTTCAGTCGGGATAGAATTCCCTTTAATACAGGAACGTTCCTTCCAACATTTTAATACCCTATTTAAAAAGCGTTCAACTTGAGAATTTTTCTACATATCGTTTCTGAAAGTCCTACAATACAAAGAAGTACTGTATTTTAGCAGTCAAAAAAGCCTTTGTAATAATTTTTTTTTTTTTTTTTTTTTTTTTTTTAAGAATTATTAAATTGGTGCGAAAAGATTTTAAAATAGTTTCTGCGGTTTTGCATATTAATACAATTTTAAAACGTTAAGTTAAAAAAAGGGTCTGATTAGAAATGAAAAAAAAAATGACTAATTTAAAGAAAATTTACGTTTTTTATACTCGATTACAAATTATTTTCCATTCTATGCGTCTCTTTTATGAGTCTCAAATGACTACTATATGTGACTCCACTGACAGATCACTGCGACTTGCTGCTTTGTTTCGAGTCACTAGGTGACTTTAGAATGTAGTTTCATTGAGACTCTCGTGTGACCTCTCATCTGGAGACTCAATTTCCAAGTCAATGCGAACGTTGCATTATGATAAATAACAAAATAATGTCCCATTAAAGTCACATGGTGACCTGTTTTCATAGTGGTTAGTTCACAGTAGCGTCCCTGTCACCATCTGACAAAATCTTGTGAAAGAAAGTCACCATGTGACTTTAATGGGACATTATATGGTTATTTATCCTAATGCAACATTCATAATGACTTTGAAATTGAATCTCCAAATGACAGTCACATGAGAGTCTCAATAAAACGACATTATAAAGTCACCTAGTGACTCGACACAAAGCAGCAGTCGCAGTGACCTGTCAGTGGAGTCACATATAGTAGTCATTTGAGACTCATAAAAGAGAAGCATGGAATTTCCTATTTTTTGTTTCGCCGTAGTGACTATGATTTTTGTGACCATGTGTGACCTGAATGAGATGTTATATGGGCTGCAGGGATAGTAGTTATTCAAACTATATAACTTCCTTTTGAATATTCGCGTGAAAATTATCGCTTGAAAATCCCTTAAAACTTGGTATTTTTGGACTCGTCGTTAAATTTTGCACACCAGTGTATATGTGTCTATTATGCATAAACTACGAAACGTGAATGAAAAGCTCAAATTGGAGTGAGCTATACAGACTATTGATCTACATATTTACAGATTATTAAACATTTAAAAGTATTTTTATACAAATTATTATACAAAGCTAATTCAGTTATTTGGAAGGAAACAAAAATATTTGTATATATGGTGGGGAATATCTTTTGTGAAAGCTATCGATGAACTCAAAAATTTATTTCTCTTATTTTTAGGTAAATATTCTATTACACATTATGGTCTATAATATATGCCGCAATTATAAAAATTATTGCACATATAGTCGTCGTCTGGTTTGTTTGTGTGCCTGTTCCCTTGTTAGTATTTAACAGCGCAAAAAATTCCCAACTGTATGATTTGAAAAATATCGTTCCAGATACTGTCAAGTTGTTTCAAATTTTATGAAAATCTAATTAAAAGTTACAAAGGTATTGAAAAATGCTTTCTTCATTCAATTAAATCCTATCACACATAATTTATTCAATAATATCCCATCACACATAATTTATTCAATAATATCCCATGTTGGGTTATGATTCTATGTTGCCATGGTGACTACGTCCCATTTAACAGGGAGTCAAATTATTTCTTTCTTACTGAATTCAATATAGAATCGCTATAAATCTTACATTCCTGCATTGTTAGGTGCGTTCGTAATTATGTAAATATGTAGAACCTAAATTCGTTGTAGTTCAGTCCGTCCGCCCGTCTGTCTGTCCACATACTACACAACAAAAACTACCCCACCCAATCTTTTGAAATTTTAAACACATAATCGTGGCATAATTTTGTCGAGCCATACCAAATTTTAGGAAAATTGGTTGAATAATTTAATTACAAAGATAACCAATAGTATTCCGTTACATCACGGCCAATGGGAAAAATAGTTTTAAACGCATTTTAAAGATATTATAGACATTCGAAAGTAATAAAATTGATATGCATATAGGAGCGTTCCGAATGTAGCAGAATCCCTAATTCAAAATATAAAATGATAATATATATATATTATGTTTTTAAGTTACAGTTTAAAGAAGGAAGGAATATCTTACGATTTCAATAATACTTATAAATCAGATTAATAATTGAATTTTCTACTCTAAACACATCTCAAAGCACAATCTCTGTTGTATTGGTGGACATAATATTTCTAAAATCTGTATTTATTTCATATTTTGTGCGTCAAAATCTTAGGAAAAATGTCGAGCTACGAGTAAGACCTTAAATTTCAATTTTAGTTTATAAAATTTTGTTATATATTTATATTAACTATGTAAAATTGAAAGCACATTTTAGAAATACTTTGAAACACAAACCGGTAACTGACATAAATTTTGAAGAACGAACAAGAACAACAACAAACATGTCTTATGTGAAAATTCTAAAAAATTATCTATTTCATACACTGTTAAAAATTTTGTGCTACTTTGAACCGAAATTTGGTGCTTACAAGGTAGGTCTCCATACAGGCATACTCAGAAAAATCTGAAAAAATTACAGAATGTTCTTCTCATATAGTTATATATGTTTATGAAAAAATTTTCGGCGGAAACTCCTTATAACGTCCGTAAAAGGATAATAAAAATTTCGTTTATTTGGCGATTTATCTCCGGTTGGCGAAAAAACGAAATTTTGAAAAATACGCTTTTACGCTTCGAATACTTTTTAAAGAAAAAACTTTCTATGTTCAATTTATTTAAATAAGTTTAGTTTAAGTAATTTTAGTTTTGCATTTTTACTTTACTTTAAGTGTAATTTTGTCATATACGTTTATATGTACTACTTATAACAAAATGAAATTAATATATTTTATCTTTTAAAACACAATTTAAATTGATTAAAATTGTTCCAAATTAAAAAAATATACTGTTAAAAATCTGCTGCATTTTGTTGCAACGCACTCCCTTGCTTATATAGAAAACGGTTACTTGGCCGTGAAATGGAGCTTTTTCATTGGTTGGAATAGAGATATTATATACAAGCGGTGGAGTGCGTTGCAGCAAAATGCAGCAGATTTTTAACAGTGTTGCACAAACACCGCTAAAAATCTGTACCATTTTCTGCAGCGTCACTCCACCGCTTTTATAGAAAACGGTCAATTCACCGTGCTATGGAGCATTCTCATTGGTCAGAAGAGAGATATTCTATAAAGGAAGTGGAGTGACGTTGCAGTAAATGCTGCAGATATTTAACAGTGAAGTCAATTAAAATCAATTTTCAAATTCGTTAAAATCATCTGCTTTTGGCGAGGAAATGCACTGCTCGCCAAATCCCGCATCGCTTTCAGCTTTTCACGCCAATTATTCCAAACTATTTTATTTTTTACATATCTAATAATGTAATTCCGCCGCTAATTTTCACTGATCCTTTATTACCTACATGAGTAGTTTAATTCGTATTTTTTTCAAAAAATTCTGAGTATGCCCCCAATGGAGACCTTCCTTGTTAGTAGCTGCCACCATAAGATGGTGAAATCTTGTTCCAAGATTTGGAACTTCGGTTGAACCATAGTACCATTTTTCAAATAATATGGTGTAAACTCGTTCCAAAATTTGGAGCTTCGATTGAACCATCCTATGGTGGCAGCTGGTAATAGCTGCGAGCACCAAATCTTGATTCAAAGTAGCACGAAATTTTTAACAGTGTACATGTAAATACTTCCTGAAAAATTAAGCATAGCAGTGCCACCGGTTAGGTTATTTTTATAAAAATCTAATAAGCAATAACTTATGCCACAATCCAACAGTTTGATGATAATCCTTGCGTTACTTTTTGAGGTAGAACTACTGCGGAAATCCTTGAAAAAAATCTAAATAGAAATGCTAGATGTTGTGAGATTTACTCCAAAAACGAAACAGCACTAATTTATATCAGGGACAAATTGAATCCAAAAGCTTGAGGAAATTTGCGCATGCGTTTTTGAGATACGGATATTGCGATAGTAATGAATAATGTCAGGTAGCAGCGCCTCCTACTAAACGATTTACACAAAAACATAATCAGCACCATATTATGTCATGGAATACTGGAGTCTGAAGTTTCAAGAAAATCAGTCCGTTTGTTCTTGAGAATAGTTAATTCTGGAGATTAGTTATAACTGTTGCGGAAATTGTAAAAATGCAGCATAACAGCACCATCTATTAGGCGAAATGCAACAAAAAGTAATCAGCACCATATTATACAAGGAAATAACTGAATGTAAAGTTTTATTGAATTCCATTCATTAGGTATAGAGGTAGTGCGCACACAAAATTTGTGTCACATACATACAGACAGACGGCTTCACGGACAAGTATTTTGTAAAAATATGTTTTTCGGGTTCTCTTCTAAAACGTATAAATCCATCGAAAAAAGGAATTTGAAAATTACCACAAATTTAATATTTTCCTCTTGTAAAGGTAAAAGAAAGTAAAAAGATTTTAAAAATTGTAATTACTTTATTAATTTGAAAAAAAGCTCTTTTAAAATAAAACACTTTTATAAGCATACAAATTCTTATCTTGCAGCTATAGTATAACCATTCAATTTCATACACTATTTATCTTGTAAATTTCCCGTTGAACAGCAAAATAAATGAAAATCGATTGCAGAATTTAATTTTTACTTACAAAAACTGAATTGAGTTAAGAAAAAAAAAAGAGTGTAAAAGAAATTCATTATATGTTGAATATGCGTTATTATTTAGAAGTTTAACATTGGGGATGATAATTTGAAATTTGATTGACCATGATTCTTGACGAGTGACCAACTCTTCAAGGACGCCCATATGATTGATTTTAGGGGGGGGGCTGAGGAAAATCTCAACTTCCCAGGTACTTTTCGGGGTACTTTTCGTACCCCCCCCCCCCCCGATTTTTTGACGAAATGTGCTTTTTTCGCAATTCTTTTAAGAAATTTGTGCTTTTTCCTACGAATTTTTGATGAAATTTATGTTTCTTTCCCAACTTTTTGACAAAAATCATTTTTTGTTCAATTTTTTGGTGAAATTTGGGATTTTTTCGTGATTTTTGAACAAAATTTGCGTTTTTTCGCGATATTTTGACGAAATTTGTGTTTTTTCCACAATTATTGGTTTTTTCTGAATGAAATCAAAGATCTTTTTTGCGATTCTTTGACAAAGTAAGAGATTTTTTCGCTATTCTTTGACGAAATTTGTGCTTTTTCCGCAATTCTTTGATGATATGTGCATTTCTCTCCCTCTTATTTGTCAACATTTGCGTTTATCTGCAATTATTTGGCAAAAATCGCATTTTTCTTGTGATCCTTGATCAAAATTCACGCTTTTTTGTGATAGTCACTGGCATGGGTATACTAAATGACCTTTCTGCAGTGAAATTTTTTGGTGGAAATAGGGAAAGTATCTTCTGCGATTAGATCCTTTACCATGACAGTCTAACCAGTTCTTGCTTTTCCACAAATCAAGCCATATTCTTGCTCCTAAGTCCAAATTCCCAGTTTTATAAAACTGAGATAATTCCTTGATTTCTTTTGGAAAAAACCTTTTCCATATTTTTCATCTGATAGGAATGAAGTAAAATCGCTTTAAATGACGTTTCATTTCGATTTATAAACCTTGACTCAAGAGATATAATTAAAGAGTCTAAATATGGTAAAAAATGGTGCCTTTATTAATATTCTAGAGGAGTGGCCATATGATGGTTCCAAAGGTGAGATTATCAAGTAAACGATCTGCACATTTTGATATTGATTCCTTAAAATTGCAATTTTCTATTAGCTCCATGAAAAATACTGAAAAATTCTTCAGGTTTTATCTGTGCAAAAGAAAAATCTCAAGACGTTTCTGTCGGTGCTAATTAACCGAACGCAAATGTTAATCTACAGAATGCAATTTATTTACAACTGGCTCTAGATAAAAAGAATATGTAGAAACTACTTTGAGACATACAATAATCACTACAGCAATAATCACTACGTTGCAGCATTTATATTAAAGACTTGTGAGCGTATTTCTTGTTTTATGTTCGTACCATTGTTTAGAGAGATATTACAGAGATTTTCTTTGACAATGGCAAAATGATTAGAAAAATGTGGTATGGACTTATTATTTATTACATATACACCAGAAATATTTGAAAAAAAAAACTAAGAGTCTTCCCCCTAAAAATCTTATCACTCGTTTCATTGCTTTGTGCTTCTTATCTCTAGAACTTGATGGAGATCATTTACAATTTACAACTAAATTCAAACAATGGTATGCCCAATATTTATTTTATTTATGAAAAGAAAAAATTCTTTAATGATATTTATAAGAATTATTAAATTTTAAACCGACCAAAATTATTTTGTCTTGTTCTGCTTAATAAAATTTTCGATTTTGGGTTGTGTTACAATCAGGGCCCGATTAAGGCTATTGGGGGGGGGGGGCATCATTCGGGAAGGCCCCCTTCTGTCTACTGGTTTTATATATATATATATATTTAAATAATATGGAAGTGGCTAATACTAAACATCATACGTATTGTATGTATATGAAAATTTTGTTCTTGGTGCAGTTCACATTTGTATACAGGGTATCACAAAAAGATAGTCACAACTTAAAAAAGTATGAGCAAGAAAATTGTAAAAAAAAAAAAAAAAATAAATAAATAAATTAGTTGACAGAAGTATTATTTTGCAAACTTTTTCTTTGATTATATACGTACGTAACATAAAATGGCTGAAAGATAATGTCCCAAATGAATCATAATTAATGATTTTAACTTCCCATTCTACAACGAATATGTTAATGAAGCATTTCTTTTGAAAATAACCGAATACTAAGTCGTTATAATATAACTTTCATTATTAATTTTCTAACGTAGTTTGTTTTTCGCATAGATGAATGAGGTACTGAAAGTAAAGAGAGAAAGGAGAACTACTCTTACCTTCCTAAATGTTTGTAAATATAGGAAATTTGATCCCCTTTTGACTAATTTTAATCATTTGGCACTTTTTAGTGAAAATACCAATTGCTCTCATGGGGGCCCGTAATGATGGGGGTCCAGGAGCAATTGCCCCGTATGCCCCTGCATAAGTCGGGCCTTGGTTACAATCTGACATATTCAGGGTTCTAATCTTTATTAGATTCGGGAAAAGGAATTTTCCAATTAAAAAATAGCACTGTATCATTCACATCTTATTGTTAAATCTGTGTCTAATTTCTCAGCGGTTTGTTCACGCAAAATCAGTTTTACCTATGAAAATGGGTCGTGTCTATAACGAAATCCTTTTTTTATGTAGAAAAAATATTATATTCTAGTAGGAAAAAAGGACCACAGTAACACCTTGCTAAAATAAAAATTGTATAAAATACAATTTGGTTCCTATCTCATGTTTTCCCTCTTTGTAAAAAGCAAACTATTCGAGAGGACTAATTTAAATCTTGCCAAACCGAATCTGTTTAAATCAGAATCTAGCTTTAAAAGAAATAAAATTCATGGTTATGAGAAAATAAATTCCATACAATTATACCACCTTAAACGGAAAACTGTTTAAAACGGAAATATCTTACGAAGCCTTCTTTGCAGGATCAAGTTAGAATTTTCATATCTTGCAACTAATTTATATTTTAAAAAAGTATGACAAAACCAAAATCTAGGGGGGGGGCTCAAGCCCCACCTTGCCCCCCCATATGGGCGCCCATGCAACTCTTTAAGACAATAACAGCTACGAACAACCGTGATTGAGTTTGCATATACAAATGACACTTAAAGAGTTAAATTTACTCATCTTACTGTAACCTTTAAAACAAACGCGTCGTAATCTTTTATTTAGGAACCTTCGTGGATTATCCAAAATTCCACCGTTCATAGTCTTTTAGTTATTCGTGTTTTGTTCGACCCTTCTAAACGCGTAATCGGAAGGCCAGACGCATCACGTTGGTCATTGTCAATGACCAATAACTGTCCACATAACGGCGGTGTCGTCCTCACCGATTCTTTTCATGGTCAGTTTGGAAGATAATATATGGCACTTAGAGAATCAGTATTTCGTCTTCAGGGAAACAAAGTGGTGTGGAACCTACAGACAGAAGAACATGGACAGGATACCTTTTTCCAAGTTAGTCAATATTTAGTTTCCTTTTTTCTTTCCTTTATTTATTTCTAAACACTTCTACAATCAAGAACCTCGGAAAAGCCTTTCCTTAACAATGCTGGATTAAGCATGTATTTCGATTCAAACTGCTTATTTTCCGATTTATTTTTCAACTCATTTTTGCTCTCAAATGCATCAAACTGGCAAATTGTCTTATTTAGATAGTACACCAATGTGCCGTGATTGTCGATCCTTTGATGAATGCACAAAATATTGCAAAAAAAGCAATCAAAAATAGCGTTTTGAACCGATTTTTTCAAAGCGGGAGATCTGGGAACGTAAAAAAAGGTCATACTGAGAAGGTAATTGTTTATAAATCAAATTCTAATGAATTGAGCGTAAAAAGACATCACGCGGCACCTTATACGGCTCTTGAAAAATCCTTTCAACTAGTTTCATGTTTCTACTATTAAAAATGTGCCCGAAATTGTATCGGAAAATTTCGAGCTGTTGAAGGTGGAAAAGCGTTTTTTCGAATACACCCTTAAATTAAATATTTATAACTAAAGCGCAACAAGATAGCAATTGTGTATCATATTCAGAGAAGTTATCATATTGCATATGATACTCTTAAAATCTTGGGGAATACTGACCTGTATGCGTGCCACTTAAGGTGCTCAGGACACTTCATTATTCTAACCAGTTATTTTTTTACTATAAAGTTTACCTTATTTAAAAATAAGCAAGAAATTAAAAAATAAAAAATAAAAAAATAAAAAATTAAAAAATTAAAAAATTAAAAAATAATAAATTAAAAAATAAGCAAGAGGCTCTCATTGAAGGTAGTTAATAGAATGCGGAATTCAAAATAAATTTTTGCATTGCTGAGGTAGATAAAGTGTGAGCGATTAACATTCAAGAAATTGTATCTTTTAAAAGCCATATAGTTTGTTCCATAAATTCAAAAGCCGCCTTAATTGCATAGTGAAACCGATGCTTTCTTAAGTAACTTTCTTTAAACGATCAGTATTGAAAGATTTAAAAAAAAAAAAAAAAAAAAAAAATAGATTATTTATTTTTTTAAAATGTGAACAGACGACATATGTCAGTCCAATAGCGAATTTGTGTTTACCAGTATCCAGAAGTACTTCTTCAATGATTAGGGCAATGTTAGAGACACTGAGCCGCTTAGAGGGTTTGCTTTCGAAGTTTGATCTTTAACTCTTTAGGTCGATAGAATTTGAAAACACAGATTATGTTATTACCTCAGTCTTACTAATATTTAAATTTGTGAAGATTCTTACATTGTAATTTACATTATAATTTATCAAATCAATACCAAAAAAAGTGTTTAATTCATTGTCAGATTGGGGTAGTTAAAATGGAAGTTTTGTTCGTCTTCGGCTAATTAAGCTGCAATGCGTTGTTGACATCATGATATCAAAACCACTTTTAAATTTCTGTCCTTCTGCTGCTATGCAGTTCTGTCCTCATAGATGCAGAAGTTGAAACATTCCTGGAAATTTTTGAACGAGCATTGCAAGCGTTACGGCTAGTTCTAACTTACATGGAATCTTTTAACTGTGTTTTTTGAAATGCTTTGCAGGCCCCGTAACATTTGAAATATTTTTATCAGAGCTATCTTTAAATATTGGTAAAGTTAATTATTAGCACGTTATTTTTCAAACACCATTTCTATATTAAACAATCGCATTATTTCATCATTTTTTGTAAACGTCTAAATGCTTGTGTTATTTTGAGCCACTTTAATATAAGATCTGACGCGTGGATTTTCATCGAATTTCATATTAAATTAAACCTTTAACATACGTTGGTTCTGATTATATTTGAGTGCATATTGACTATAACTGGATACCTGGTATGCTGAGATGTTCATGGTAACTATATCTGGCCACTTATGAAATGATGTTTTACTAAATGCAATATTGTTGATTGAAGTTCAGCTGCAATCACTAAAGTATTATATCTTTAGTTCAGTTTCTGTTAGTTTGAAATTGTATAATTTAGTTTAATAATTAATATAATGTTACAATTCTAATAGACATTGATGATTTTTTATTATTTTTTTTAATTATTGGTTTTTGCGTATGAATGAGCAATCTATGATAATCAGGTTTGATGATGAAATTTAATATAAGCAAATATTCCATCATGATTTTTTTTGTATTAAATTTTGAAATAATGACAGGTGAAGTGTTTTACAAAAGAAGCACATTTATATAGATATACATTTTTTTTTTGTAATTTTATGTATTTCTTTCATTTGCATTTTTTAAATGAATTTTACTTTAATGCACACAATAATAATATATATTTTTTGTTTGCGTGTAATTATACATGTGTGTATAAACAGTAAAACATTCCGCAATTTTTTCCTTTTAGGGTGATTTTCCACTTAAATATTATAATTGCTTTAAATTACCTCTCTCGGGACCGTAGGTTTATAATAGACAGATTCAGTTTTCAGAAGTGTTGCTGTATAATTGCCAAATTGCACAATCTTTTAAACCAGTTAAAAATTATTTGAGATCTACAAGATATCGACAAAAAATTCGATGCGATTCCGCTTCCAGCCCAAAATCTAAGTTTCAAAAAATATCATTTTGGCGGAAATGCTGCTAAAAATTTGGCTGAACCAAAACTTGACTGAAACTATCTGTATTTCAAAAATGGCGTTATTTCAATAGGAAAATTTCAACATTATTCACTGATTTGATCTGTACCCGATGAGAAACTCTTTACTTTTTTATGACTTTCATTGTTTATAATTATCAGACATAATTATAAATTACCGACTCAAGACATGAATGCAGATTATAAAGCACGAAATACATATGTAACAAAACTTTGAAGACACTTTTGACGCATTCATTAAAAGTTGCAGACTTAAGAGTGATAGAAAATGTTTAGTTTAGAAACCACAAAAGTGTTCTAATAAGCTTACAAGAGTTTTTAGAGTAACAGGTGGTTATTTACAAAAATCATTATAAAAAGATAAATCGAGTTATCAATAACTAAAAGACTTAGAATTAATTAGAAGGAATTCACATAATAAGAGAATCATTTTGTGTCGCTGATTATTTAAATACATTTTATTTGTTATATGAAAATAAAAAGTTATTTATCAGAAGCACAGAGTCAGATAGGGCCACCGATATAATTAACTAATAATTATGCTTGCTTATGTAAGCTTGTTTATGTATGTTTATTCAAAAGAAAATTTTGGGCATTTTCGTTTTCATTTTCGTCGAAAATAGGATGAATACCGAAATTCGATTTCGATTTCAATTTCGGTCGATCTTTAGCAAAAACTAGAGAGAATTGCTGCAGGTTTCATAGTTATAAAAAGCTCCTAAATTGCTATAATATGAATATTTTATGCATCTTCAATGGATAAAAGAAACATAAACAGCTTTTTTTGTTTAAAAATCTTCATCATAGCATCGTGCAGTCAGAAGGACAGAAGCATCACGCTAGTCAGTTTCGGTGGCTCATAACTGTCCACTAATCGGTCAGATCGTCCTTCGCGAAGTAAGATCCGCATTTACATGTCCATATTTGCCTATTTTTTTTTAGTCTTATAATGCAACAAAAGTGCATACCATTGATATTATATGATATGTATGATTTAGAATGCATTCCAATTATTTCTAAAATGTAAATTGTTTATTTTATTTAATAAATTATATACCAATTTTATAATACGTATTTACCGAATAATACTTCGTAGAAAATAAATCGAAAATATTTTGCGTAGTAGTTTTCTAAATGTATTCTGCTTCAAGGGATGAAATACTTTAACAAATTTGTTAGTCGTGCTACATTTGTACCATGTGATTCTCAATCTGTCGTCACAGACTTAAAATGAAAATCGTTTTAAGTATGTAGATTTAATACATGATATAATTTTCGCCTCAAGTTTGTTTGGTGTGTAAAACTTACCGAAAAATACTTCGTGGAAAATAAATCGAAAATATTTTGTGGAAAAATATCCTCAATTTATTCTGCATTAAGTTATGAAATATTTTAACAAATTTGTTAGCCGTGATACACTGTTAAAAATCCTGTGCTGGTTTGAACCAAATTTTGGTGCTCAATATATGCCACTGTAAAATGGGGAAATCTTGAACCAATATTTGGAGCTCCTGTTGGAGCACAGTTCCAACAGTTGGTACGAGATTAAATAAAAAGCTCCAAATGTTGAATCGAGATTTCACCATCTTATGGTAATAGAGCATCAAAATTTGGTTCAATTTAGAGCAGAAGTTTTAGCAGCGTACAGTTACACTGTAAAAGAAAAAAGGTCGATCTACTAAAAAAACTTTAGTGATCCTTGTAATTACTAAAAAATTTTTAGTAATCTTAGTCGGTTACAAGAAAATCTGTAAGAATAACTAGAAAAAAGTTAGCAACGAAGAGAGTTAATAGTTTTATATTTTTAATAACTATTACTAAAACTCACTTGGTGTGGCCTTGATAGCATAGTGGTTATAGTAACGGACTCCAGACTGAAAGTTCCCGGGTTCGATATCGGCCACCGCCAAATACGCTCCGAATGTATGTAGTGTAAGTACTCGTTAGTAAAGGGATTATGAAAATCCTGTCGGAGGAGTTAGCAATGTTTGGTGCTTCCATCTATTGCTGTTTTGCCAAAAATCTTCCGCTTCAGAAGTCTGGATGCAGCTCGAAGGAACCTCCTGCCTTTCGGGCGCACGTAATGGTTATTAAAAATAATTTTGGAGCTATTACTGAAATTTGCTTTGTGGCTCATACTAAAAATTTTTAAGTTAGTTATACAAAAAATTCTTTTGTTCAGTTTACAAAAGAAATGCTTGTTTCACTTGCAAAAAAAAAAGTTTGTAATGGTTACTAAAAAATTCTGTGGAATACAAATTTACTAAAAAATTTTTAGTAACCTGTTGAATTTTTTTTTACAGTGTATACCATATAGTTCTCAATGCGTCGTCAGAGGCACCACAGAAAATTTTTTTAAATCTGTCAATTTAATACATGATATAATTTTCACCTCAAGTTTGGCGTGTAAAAAATTAATCATTTTAAAACTGTTTCTCTCGTTGGTATGTGAGTGTAAATATGAAAGAGAGAAGTGAATACACTGTAAAAAAAATTCTGTAAAGGTACTGAGCATTTTCTAGAAGACTGGGATTCCAAGAACTTTTCATGTAACGATTACAGGAAAAATCCATGCAACCGATTCTGAAACTTGAATTTTTGCTGTTACCGTTACAGGAAAAGTTCTAGGAATCCCAGTTTCCTAGAAAAAGTTTAGTACCTTTACAGAATTTTTTTTACAGTGTAGGAAAACAAATATAAATATGAATATGAATACGTGACAGAGATGGGCTTTTTTGCCAAGTTTGTCGTACATGACAAAGTGAATATGAAAAATGAAATGAAAATTGTTTTAATGACATTACGCTATTGTAAGTGTATCGAAACTAATATAAATCACTGAATTTCACTACGGTTACGTAAGAACAGGACATTTAAAGTATTTTAAATGAATTTACCGGGGCACATAAAATAATTCGTCGACAATACTGTATTTAAAGAATAATTCTTGGAAATGAGCTTTCAATTTCGGTATGCGCTTTTAAACTTAACTACTTTTTAGGTGCGTTCGTAGTTATCTAAATAATACTACACTGTAAAAAAAATCTGCAAAGGTACTAAACCTTTTCTAGGAAACTGGGATTCCAAGAACTTTTCTTGTAACGGTAACAGCAAAAATTCAAGTTTCAGAATCGATTACATGAATTTTTCCTGTTATCGTTACATGAAAAATTCTTGCAATCCCAGTTTCCTAGAAAATTTTTAGTACCTTCACAGATTTTTTTTTACAGTGTACCTGTTGTCATCGTCTGATCTGTTCGTCTGTAACAACAGCACAAAAACTACCCAACTAAATCGTTTGAATTTTCAAATATATGTTTGTTGCAGATTTTTGTTGAATCTCTTCAAATTTTTGTAAAATTGAATATATAGTTAAAATACAGAGAAAGTAAAAAGTATTTCGTTATATTATGGACGGTGGGATAATTCTGAATGCGTTTTAGTGATGTTACACCCATCGAAAAAAAACGAAATTGATATGCTTTTATGAAGGGCACTACAATATATATTATGTAGATTAAGCCGCACAAAGTATATTTATTCATGTACAGGTCACCACAAAAGAATTCCGTTACATAATGGTACAGAGGGAGGGGGATATTATTTACGTAATATTTTAATTACTTTAAATATTTCACGTATATTTAATAAAATCGATATATTTTGCTTAGTTTTACTACACTTTACTTCCTATGTAATAGAAATGCTTTTCCATATAATAATCAATTAGAATTAGATATAATATTTTAATATATTAAACGGTGAATTGTTTTATTATGCTGAATATTTTGGAAAGTGTTTCACAATCTATGATTGAAGGCATGATTTTTTCTTTCTTGTTTTTTCTTTATCTGACTGCACATTAAGTCCATTAATTCACTCTAATCAACTAAAAACAGAGTATGCACCATTCTAAATATATTCATACATATCTAAAATGCTACGCAAAATATTTTCGATTTATTTTCTACGAAGTATTATTCGGTAAATACGTATTATAAAATTGGTATATAATTTATTAAATAAAATAAACAATTTACATTTTAGAAATAAGATGGAAATACGCATGATGGTGCATAAATAGAGGTAATAATTAGAGATTTTTACTGAAAATATCTAAAACTTCAGCAAAACATAAAATATAAGCGTAAAACTTCAAAACACAGTGCATTTCCGTTGTTCTGAAATATTATCCACAAAAAGGCGGAGTTTTTATCTTCAAAACCAAAGGAAAAATATTGTCCTAACATCGTTATAAAAATATGACAAGACGCGAAATTTTAAACTTAATCATTTTATAAAAGTATATTTTCGAATGTTTAACTTATTTTATTTATCAATTTCATAGTAACAATCAGCTGTCATGAAAGTAGTTGATAAGGTTATGGTAATCAGAAAACATTCCATTCCAGCTGAAAAGCATCACAACATGATTACACAAAATAGTCGTCGTTTACGATAATATCACTCAATCTTACGTAGTCTTGTAATATTTTTTTTAAACAAAGCACATTTAAATTTATCTTTAAGCATTTAAAGCTAACAATTTATGAATTAAATATTAGTCGTTGATTTTGTTGATATTAGAACGTCGAATATTTTCATGGTTTAAAAAAAAACCTCTTTTAGTTAGCTATTTCCTCAGCTAAAATTATTATGGCATTATTGTTGTTAGTAAGATTAACACTAAGGCTTATTACTTGTATGTAAACGAATCATACATATCATATAATATCGAATGGTGATTGTCCACAATATTTTTAGTAACTGACTATGGTGTCAGTCCTGATTCAAGATTTTTATATATGTATGTAAAGAAAATGTTTATTAGAGAATTTTCGTACCATTTGACTATTTTTGCACTTATATTTCATTGAGAGCCTATAACTTATTACTAAAATAAATTCATTTTATAAAACGACTATGTTTCACTTTTGTATACCCTTTCCCAATCTCCAATATAACCTCTTTTTAAAATACTTCTTTGTTTTTCAGAATTTAAAGTCGAGCTTGTACCCACAGAATTGCAGGATCTTCCTTCGGCATTGCTTGGCATCGAATTTTTTTTATTTTTTTAAAATCAAGTATGATTTTATTGAATAGTGAAACCACCAAAACTTTTCTATTCTACCAAAAATCTCCTGGTCTTAAAAAGATAATTTTTTTTAGGTGACTCTGTAATACAGGTCTGTAATTTATACTTATAAACTTACCCAAAATTTCCTGGTCTTAAATTGATAAATTTCTCTTAGGTAATTCTATAATAGAAGTCTGTAATTTATGCTTATAAAGCTGCCAAAAATCTTCTGGGCTTAAAGGGATCAATTTCTGTTTGGTGGTTTTATATTAGAGGCCTGTAAAACTTATAAAGCTATCAAATACTGAATTAACTTCGATCTGCGGATAAATAATTATGCCTTTTAAATAAATTACTAGAGGCCCTTGGTGACCAGTTTGGTCTTCCTTAAATGTATACTAAGCATTAAATCATATTGCTTTTATTCATAATTTGTTTTAATTGGTCGTTTTTTTTTTTTTTTTTTTTTTTTTTTTTGCAAATTAGAAGGCTTTGCTAGAGAAATAAACATAGATGTCATATACACTGTAAAAAAAATTCTGTAAAGGTACTAAACTTTTTCTAGGAAACTGGGATTCCTAGAACTTTTCCTGTAACGGTAACAGCAAAAATTCAAGTTTCAGAATCGGTTGCATGGATTTTTCCTGTAATCGTTACATGAAAAGTTCTTGGAATCCCAGTCTTCTAGAAAATGCTCAGTACCTTTACAGAATTTTTTTTACAGTGTACGCACCACATTGGCGCGATTGCAGCAAAATGGCAAATATATGCCTCACATAGTAACCCGGCTATTGTTGTTTATTTATTAATAAACTGTTTATTTAGTTTTAATTTCTTTTTTTAAATGATTTAAATTGTTTTATTTTCTGTAATTATCAAATATTTTTTTTCATTTATTATTATTTCTTTTTTAAAATAATAGAAAATAATTAAAATTATGTATACAACTGGTATTTGAAAGTTTTCGCCAAATTGACGTCAGAAACAAACTGTGCTACTGATAAACCACGTTTGAGAGAAACCTGGACAGAACTGCGCATGGGCGAAAAGAGCGAGTCCAATGCGAAAATGGGAGAGTTCGTACCATCTCAAGGATGAGTTTATTTATTAAACATCCTAGGTATGTCGAATTTTTTTGGCGAATACCTTTTTGTTTCTTTAATTCAATAATCTGTTTCTAAACTTTACATTGTAATTCAGTTACACTAAAATAAGTTAAAAAAAGACAAATATAATAAAAAAGATGATTTAAAGGTATGGTTATAACTTTTCCCCTCGCAATATAGCATAACTTAATCTTTTTAGAATTAACGCCTGAATGGTGTGATTTTAAAACTTGCCAGATTAGCAATTTTTTTAAATTATTTCGCTAATTTATTGTGTACATTATTTATTATATTATTTGCATACATTGGATATGAAAATGAGAAATGACGCAGATATATACGCGCAAGGTTTGGTAAAAAAAAAAAAAAAAAAAAATTCTAACGTCAATTTGGCGAAAACCTCATTTTCGAATGCTGGTTAAATATACATTTTTAAATTATTTTCTATTATTAAAAAAATAACAATAAATAAAACAATTTTTAAATATAATAAATTTTAAAAACAAATAACAATAGAGCAAAAAACATTTTATATAATTAAAAAAAATTAAGGTAAATAAACAATTTATCAAAAAATAAACAATATCAGGGTTGCCATATTAGGCAAAATAACGCCATTCTAGCGCCAAGTAAATCCCAGTGAGTATATGACACACAAGTGCCCTGAATATTTAGGTTGTTAGAATTGGCGAATTTCTTGCATAGCCGCCAAGTCAGATGCCAAGCAGTCGTTAAAACTGCATTTTAGCCATAAATATAAATGTAAAAAAAAAGACATGTTTTTATTAAAATTCAAAAAATGTAGGAGAAAATATATATTTTGGAAAGGTTATTCAGAGAACTAATAATAGGTCCACAATCTATTAATTTTAAAATAAAATTTCACTCGGAACAAAAAATAGAAAACAGTATTTAATACCATTTCTCGGCCTCATAGGCTATTACCCCCAAAGTCTGAATGGAATCGGCTCGGCATTCTGCCAACTGGAGACCCCACAAAGCTGGTACATCAGTAATGTGGTGCGTATATGACATTTGCACCTAGAAATAAAGAATTCGGTATTTTTATGTTAGCCTGGCGCAGATGACAAATCGCCAAATATTGGACCCTGTTATTATTTTGTATTTCACTAATTTCATTTAAAATATAATATTATAATCCTTTTAATTATTTCATTTATTATACATAAGTTTAATTTGATACTGAAACGTTTAAAATTTGCGACTTTTATTTATTTTTTTAAGCAAAAAGAACAGAAAAAAAATAATAATACAGTGAAACCTCCAAATAAGGGACACTCCGAATAAGGGACACCTCTATTTAAGGAACAAAAGTTCCGGCCCCAGTCCCTTCGTATAGGAAGTGTAATGTATTTACCTCTGAATAAGGGACACTCGATTTAAGGGACACTTGAAAATGAGATTAACCCTTTTGACTCGAAAAGTTTCCTTTAAATACTTAATTTTTTTTCAAAAAAGATTTAATTAAATAAAAAATTTTTATTTTATTTTGTTAGTGGTATGACAAAAATAAATTTTACAAAGAAAAATTCTGCCCAGTCATACTGAACATACAAGTGCAAAATGTTAAAGTCGATTTTTGCATTTGAGATAATGAAGTAGTCTGTGATGAAAATGAAAATACAGAATTTTGAGAATTTAACAGATAGGCAGTTATGTTGGTACAGAGGTATGCAACTCAACTGATGAGTATTTATTTATCCACAATTTAGATGAAGACATCGAAATACGTTTATCCCTATTAGAGCCAGAGGTGGCAGTGCAGACAATCAATAACTTCATAGAGTTCACAGCTGAAATTTCAGAATAGATTAAAACTCGATTCACATATTGAAATACAATTGGTCTGCCAAGTCATATCTAGGTGGAAAACACATATAAACCCGATTTTAGTGGTTGCTTCGTAGGTTTATCATTAAATTATCCTGCAGTCAGTCTCCATATTTTCATAGATTTGAGTGCAAGAACATATAATAATGGTAAATCTACAAGTCAAATTTCAGATTTTTACGTGTTATAGTAGACCGATTGCGTTTTAACAAGCATATTGAGTTTTAACTAATTCTAGAATTTCTGTCGTGAACTTGATGAGGTGATTGTCTATGCTGCCACCTTGCAGTTCATATCGAAGAGAATGCTGAAAATTGTGAGGGATGACTCTGAAAATGAAAGAGAAAGGAAAATTGTGAAATAAAGAACTTCACAGATGCTTTAAAATATGCAAAGCAGTTGAATACTTTTTCGTAAATACTGCTAATAATGAAGGACTAAAAGTTATAAGTGTGGTAAATGAATATCTGAAAAGTTTAGTAGTAGAAAAATTGAAATCTGCAAAATAGTCACTTTTTTTATTGATTATTTTGCAAGAAAGAATATTTAAAATGTTATTGCACTTTTTGCATTACAGAAACATTTACATAAAAAATACAAATCAATAACTCAACAAATCAATTACTAATTACATAATCAATTTAAAAATTAATTAATTATCTAAAAAATTAATTAATTAATTAGGCAGAAATGTATACTTTGTGCCTAATTAATGTAATTTATAACCTTCGGGTACATTTAAACTTCAATTTTAATATTTTTTTATTTTTTTATGTCCTTATGAATGATTAATTAAAAAATATATAAAAACTCCGAATAAGGGACACCTCTATTTAAGGGACAAAAGTTCCGGTCCCACGGGTGTCCCTTATTCGGAGGTTTCACTGTATTTTGAAGTTTCAGTGCAAAGAAAGAACAAAACGTAAACAAACTTAATTTATCACAGGCTAAATCCTGACAAAGGACTTTTACACAATAACTAATAAGATGCTTTTCATTTGCCGTTGCCATTAAACAGTTAACAAATAATCGCGATTTCTGTGCCACGTACGATAGCCGATAGCGTAATATATAAATAGATTGCTAAAATAAAATCATATTACAAAAGAGTGTGCTCTCCTTTTTTTGAAAACTTATAACAACCTCCAATATAAATTTTCTTTAGGCGACTCTATAATAGAGATCCGTTATTTATCGCGGCTATTCCAATCTTTATAAAACTAATGATTAAGTAATGTTTTCGGAGATTCTGATATTGAATTAAAGGCCACCTATTGTGGACATACCTTCCAAAGAAAAGAAAAACACTGTAAAACACACTTGTCAACTCATTATCGTCTATTATGCGGTATCAACTTGAATCGTTTTCGGTTCGTGAAGGATTAAAGCGAGTTATGTTCATAGCATTCTTTAATAAAACGATGGGCGAAAACAATCGCTTTGAATAAAAAGCACCGTTTTTTTTTTTTTTTTTTTTTTTTTTCGCGAAACGCATGACTGGCGAGTCATTGAGTCGTGCATAGATTCACTCTCTCTGCCTTTTTTATGACTCTCAATGCGGCTCAGTGACTCACAAAATGGATGATGGAATTTCGGATTGTTTAGAATTCTTCGCAAATGAGCTAGCACGATTTTGAAGCTTGCACATAAAAATGATTTGAGATTTTTTTGTTTGCAATTTACAAATGAATTTTGGTAAATAATACACTCTGATTTTACTTTCCAACAAACTTATTAGATCCCAAGGTTGGAGTTATTTCTAACAAAGTATTGGAGTGACTGCAAGTTGAGTGTTTGAAAAGTGTTAAAAAAGAGTTAACATCCCGCCGCATTTGAGTTGTTGTCTGTCATCTGTTTTCACAGTGCTTGGAAGACTAAGTAAATTAAAATTCAAAGAGAGATAGATTCAGAGAGAAAAGTATTCACGAATTAAGTTTCTCTGCCCGGCTGTTTCTCCGTAGTCTAACCAAAGCTCTGTAGATTGGAAAAAGCTGTGGCATGCTTTGCTGTAACTTCACGAAACTTCACATAAAGCAGAGGAAATAAAGAAAAGAAATCTAACAATTTGCATGCTTCGATTTCGTTCTCTCGATAAATTATTGATTATAATGTTTTCGTCTTTGTTGGCTCGTGGTATTATTGATTATTATTGTTTTGACTACGTTGGTTCGTGAAACTATTAATTATTACTTTTTCGACTTTGTTCAATCGTGGAATTATTGATTACTGTTGTTTCGACTTCGTTGACTCGATGAATTATTGATTATAATTGTTTCGTCTTTGTTGTTTTGCGGAATTATTGATTATTATTGCTTCGACTTCGTTAGCTCGTGGAATTGTTATTGCTTCAACTTCGTTGATTCATGGGATTATTAATTGTTATTTTTTTTTAACTTTGTTCGCTCGTGGAATTATAAATTATTACTGTTTTCTATTTCTTTGGTTTGTTGAATTATTGATTATTAATTACTAATAATAATTATTAATTCCACGAGCCAACGAAATCGATATGGAGGGAGTTACACTACGATGGTCTCTGAATCGAGGTAAAATTAGTAGGAGCCTACGGGAATAAATTTCGTTTTAGGAAAAAAGGGGTCGTTCAGGGAGGTGGGCGCTCAATAGGGGTGGTCACACAGGAGAGTTTCACTGCATGTTATTGGGGTTTATTAAATTAGGATTGAAAATTGGTGTGTAGCCCTCACGGTTCGTTTACGGGGACACTCAAAAGTATTTCATTAAGTTACGGCCTATGGAGAAGCATCGTTTGCGTTATATTTTAAAGAGATTGCACTCTTTTAAATCCATTGAAATATTCTACAGATCACTGAGGTGTACTATCAGCATTTGTTGTAGATAATTTATCGTTCATTTAAAGGGATAGTCAAAAGTATTTTTCTACAGTTCTGCCTATGGAAAATAACTGATTGTACGTGTTTTAAAATGTAAACATTTTTTTACATATTACTTAGTGTATAAAAATTTTATAGATCATATACATAGATTCACAAAGGATTAAGAATACACTTTCCTTTATTTACGGAAATTGGTGAATTTGAATTTTAAACTGTGCTTAGCATTTAATTGAGTTAACATTTTTAGCATACGATGTAGTATAAATAGCTACCTATAAATGATATACAGGTAATGAATCAAAATTTCTGATTTTTTTTTATCTATAGATATACTATTGATATACACTGTAAAAAAAAAGGGTCGATCTACTAAAAAAACTTTAGTGATCCTTGTAATTACTAAAAAATTTTTAGTAATCTTAGTCAGTTACAAAAAAATCTGTAAGAATTACTAGAAAAAAGTTAGCAACGAATAGAGTTGATAGTTTTATATTTTTAATAGCTCTTACTAAATCTCCATTGGTGAGGCCTTGATAGCATAGTGGTTATAGTAACGGACTCCAGGCTAAAAGGTCCCGGGTTCGAAACTTGCCACCGCCAAATACGCCCCGAATGTATGTAGTGTCTCGTTAATAAAGGGGTTATGAAAATCCTGTCGGAGCAGGTAGGAATGTTTGGTGCTGCCATCTATTGCGGTTTTGCCAAAAATCTTCCACTTCAGAAGTCTGGATGCAGCTCGAAGGAAGCTCCTGGCCTTCGGGCGCACGTAATAGTTATTAAAAATAATTTTGGAGCTATTACTAAAATTTGCTTCGTGGCTCATACTAAAAATTTTTAAGTTAGTTATACAAAAAATTCTTTTGTTCAGTTTACAAAAGAAATGCTTGTTTCGCTTGCAAAAAAAAAAAAAAAAAAAAAAAAAAAAAAAAAAAGCTTGTAATGGTTACTAAAAAATTCTGTGGAATACAAATTTGCTAAGAAATTTTTAGTAACCTCTTGAATTTTTTTTACACTGTACCGAATTTTGAATGTGTTGGAAAGTGTTTCAAAAGCAATGCTGACGCATGACTTTTCGTTATTGTTTCTCACACTATGATAGTTGGAAGGTCTTATCTGGATATAAAAAATCTCGTAAATTTTGACTTATAACAGAACCAGTTATAGCTGATTCAATTATTCAATACATTAGGGTTTTTATTCGCTCTAAAAAAGAGACAAGCATTTCTTAATTTTGAAAAAATTTACATAATCTCGAACAAAAATAAAGAAAAGAAATGTCATTTAACAAATTATAACGACAATTTTGAAAATGACATTTTGCGAAATCTTAATAAAGATTAAATTTTTAGACTTAGAAATAAATTCTATATTTAAAACTAGCAGCTTTCGCCCGCTTTGGTTCTCTAACACAATCTTGAACTGTATCAGAACGAAACTCCGTAAAAAGAACATATCAACTGATATATTATTCGAGGGGGTGGCGGTCATAACCCCTTAGAGACGAGCGACACATATACGTGCCGCAAAAAAGCTTATGAATCCTTGTTATCCCCACCAATAAAATCTTACTAAAAATATTGCCTTTTTTAGTTAAGCAATTTCTCGCTTTCACAAGGCACAAATTTCTGTTTTTAAAAACCGGTGACACAACATTAAAAATTTCGTAAAAGGCTCCCGTCACGAAGGTGTTAAGCAAAAGTATGTAAGATATTTGATGAAATTTTTATTCAAAAATAACGATAAATAAGCTTTTGACGCTTTAGGTAGCTCTAATAAGCAGTACTACCAATTACATTCTCAACGGTTTAAGTTTTTAATAGGACAACTCTTACTGGAAAAAAATAATAAATAAATAAAAACGTATTTAAAATAATAAAAAAAATCAAGAGGCTAAGATATTAAAACCAAATTTATTTTACTAATGTGGAGAAAAAAACACCGTAAAAGTAAAAAAAGTTAAAAAAAAAAAAAAAAAAAAAAAAAAAAAAAAAAAAAAAAAAAGGAATAAATATACTATGTAATTTTTAGTAATAAAGCGTTGTAATCAGATTTATTTTACGAATCCTCAGCAAAAAATCACTGTCTGCCTGGCCAAAGGCGGAGGTAGATTTTGAAGTTCAGTGCTCATTTCAACAACAAGAAATAAAATATGATTTGAGAAAAACCTAGTTTAACATCTTTATTTTTTCTGCCTTTGAAGAACTTCTTATTTAATTTTTCTGTAAAGGTTGGTTTTATCAGAATCATCTTAAACGAAATTCAGTTCAAAAGTCCACTTTGACAGCATTTTTTAAAAATGTATTCTGACTTTATTAAAAAAAAAAAAAAAAAAAAAAAAAAAAAATGACCAATACGGCACATTAGGCAGTTCCCAAATACGAGAAGCTGTCAACTGAATGAGTTTCAGAGCAAAATTAAATTTAAAACTCAGTCATAAAATAAGCAATATGTTATTTGAATGTATCATCAATTCCTCAATCGTGATCGCTTTCGGAAATTTTGTTCAAAATGCCTATTTTAACAGCATTTTTAAAAATATATTCTGTCTTTATCGAAAAACTGAATAATACGGCACATTATATAGTACCTAAATAAGAGAACCTGTCAATTAAATTCGTTTGAGAGCAAAAATGGATTTAAAAATGAGTCAGAAAATAAGCACTTTGTTATTTGAATACTTCCTTAATTTTTCAATCACGATCACTTCGGGAAACTCTGTTCAAAATGTCCATTTTGACAGCATTTTTTGAAATATATTCTGCTTTTATCAAAAAATGACCAATGCGTCACATTATAGTCACCGCAAAAAAAAAAAAAAAAAAAAAAAAAAAAAAAAAAACTTGACATTTACGATTTTAGACGATTTGTTAAATATCTAGAAATATACATAAGGAATTATTCTGAAACCCCAGGTGTGTAAACAAAATAGCACGCGTCATATATTTTCGCGAAGAGTTTTCCCCGAAATCCAACAGGGGACCGTCAACAAATTGTAAAGAACGAAGATCTTTTGGATAACCCTGTCAAAACTAATGTAGCAAAAGCGTTCAAACTGCACATTAAACGGCTTATTGTAATTGGCTTATTGCTGTGTTTATTTTTAAAAGGATAGCATGTATACTCGTAGAGAAATTAAGGTTTTTATGAAAACAGTCCTAAATTTATCCAAGTTTTTTGCTTATAATTTGCAGAGTTCTTAATATAAAATAATGTTTTTTCCTGAAAATATGACAAACAACATTGTACATAATACCCTGTCATCAGAATTTAAAAATAATAAAAATTGTATGACAAATGAGTAGGTTCTGTAAATATTTTTTCATTGCGCATGCGTCAATGATATCAAAATTTCATTTACATATTGTGTTAGCTAAATGTATAGAGCAACTTCTGTAAAAGTTTCAAAAACATAGCTTGAAAATTCTGAAAATGATCGCCTGTAGAATCAACTAAAAATCCGTTATTCCCAAAAGGAAGCAAAAAAATCAGGGGTTTTATCCAAATGTAGCTGTGCGTGCAATATTGTGTAGGCACAAATCAATGGAATATAGATACAACCCCTCATCTTTTCATCTTTTTGCTTCATTTAGGGAATAACGGATTTTGAACTCATTCTATTGACGATGATTTTCAGAAATTTTAAGCTATGTTTTTGAGACTTTCACAAAAGTTGCTCTATACATTTAACTAACATAATATGCAAATAAAATTTTAATAGCTTTGCCACATGCGCAGTAAAAAATTATTTAGTAAACCTTCTCATTTGTCATTCAATTTTTATTATTTTTAAATTTTGATTACAGGATGTTATGTAAAATGTTAATTGTCATATTTTCTGAAAAGAACATAGTGTTTTATGAAGAACTCTGCAAGTTATAAGCAAAACACTTGAAAAAAATTGGGACCGTTTTTATAAAAACTTTAATTTCTCTACGAGTTTACATGCTATATTGATAAAAATGAACACAGTTTATTACAATAAGCCACTTAATAATAATCTGCAGTTTGAACTCTTTTGCTTCAGTAGTTTTGACAGGGTGTTCCAAAAGATTTTCTTTCTTTTTCAATTTGTTGACGATCCCCTATTTGATTTCGGGGAAAACTATTCACAAAAACATATGAGGTGTACTATTTTGTTTACACACCTGGAGTTTCAGAATAATTCCTTATGTATATTTCTAGATATTTAACAAAAAGCCTAAAATTGTAAATGTCAAGATTTTTTTTTTTTTTTTTTTTTTTTTTTTTGCGGTGACTTTATACAGATCCTAAATAAGAGAGCCCGTAATTTGAATCGTTTATGAATTGCAAATGTATTGTTTTTTTTTTCATCGACATTAAAAATTATTATATTTCTTGCCAACTTTCTAGCAACTTCATAATACCAACTTTATACAGTGATAAAAAATTCTGTTAAAACATTGAAAAAAAAAGCAAAACTCTCTATGAATTTGCATTATTTCTTGGTAAAATGCATTCTATAATTTTCTCGGTCATCATTTTTCAGACATTTCTCTTATCTAACATCAAATTCCCTGTATTTATTTCCATATCTTTACTTAAAGATATTTTTATCTTCCTTAAAACTTCCAAATCAAAATACACACCTCTTTTTGCAGTTTTATTAAAAATAATAAAGGAGAATTTTCTTTTTAATTTAGAGTAATTTAGAAAGGAACAAATCCTCATCTCTGAGTTAATGGGAATTTTCATTGACAATCATTTTGCAATTGTTTCTTTCACCTGAGGCCAGAAGCTTGATAATGTTAAAAATAAATTATGCAGTGTTATTTCAAAGAAGATATAATTATTACAATGCTATTATCATTATTATTATTCCATTGGTAAATGCGTAGTAAAAAATATATTAATTTTGTAAAAACATATTACATAAAATAATGAAAACATAAAAAAGCACTTTTAAATTACATTTTTTCTGTTTATTTTTATCTTATTTCTTATTAAAAAAAATATTTTAGCGAATCAGCACTCCATCCCCCCCCCCCCCCCAAAAAAAAAAAAAAAAAATAGTATGCAACTATTTCGAAAAACTCTCTATAACATTATTTTAACTGAATAAAAAATTTTCATTCATTATAGGAAAGAAACATTGATTTTAAACAGTGATTTTTTTAGTTTAAACTAGTTAAAGAATTAAAATTGATTTAAAAAAATAATAAGTATTATGCATCGGTTTAAAAAAAATAAATAAACCGTTTACAAATATTCTAACGAATATATTTGAAAGGAAATACAGTGAAACCTTCAAATAAGGGACACTCCGAATAAGGGACACCTCTATTTAAGGGACAAAAGTTGTGGTCCCATAGATGTCCCTTATTTGGAGGTTTCATTGTGTAAGAAACTCCGAATAAGGGACACCTCTATTTAAAGGACAAAAGTTGCGGTCCCATAGGTGTCCCTTATTTGGAGGTTTCATTGTGTAAGAAACTCCGAATAAGGGACACCTCTATTTAAGGGACAAAAGTTGTGGTCCCATAGATGTCCCTTATTTGGAGGTTTCATTGTGTAAGAAACTCCGAATAAGGGACACCTCTATTTAAAGGACAAAAGTTGCGGTCCCATAGGTGTCCCTTATTTGGAGGTTTCACTGTATTTAAAACCACAAGATTTTTCCCAATAACTCATAAAAGACATATACTTTGTACAAAATGGCATCCGCGGCTTTGGCTCAGTGAGTACGGACTTATTCAGCTGTCAAATGATCTCGAGGTCGATCCTCAGGATGGCTTGAAGTAAATGATGCTTAAATTTTATTAAATAGTGTAGTAGTTTGAATTCTTTGACGACTGATCTATTCATTAATTTTAAAAATTAAAATTAAATTATTATAATTAAAAACCAAACCTTGTAGGGGAAAGTTACCGCTTCTTCAAACGGCGCTTTCCTTTCTTTTATTTCTAAAAACAAAAAATCTACTAACGGAATGGTAAATGTCCGGCAACTTTGCTGCCATTAGTTTTACCGTGAATTCACAGTTTGTTTGTTTTTTTTTTTTTTTCTAAACACATTTTATTCATATAGCAAACATTATTCTTTCTATTATTTTCCAGAGTAATGTATATCGTAAAGTTATAGGATAATGATACATTGTATGATATTCCAGAGCAAGAGCAAGGTGTATGGTAAAATTATATGGAAATGAAATTTACCAAATATTCAATTGTGTTCCATAGAATGATGTATGGTAAAATCATACCATAATTGTATGTACCATAAACTAAATGGTATACCCTAGCTGATATATGATAAAATAATATAATAATTATTTGTAACATAAATTGTATGGTTATTCAAAGCATAATACATGGTAAAATCTTAAAATATTCAATACTTTTTGAAAATTGATAACATATCGATCTTTTGTAACTATAATGTAAAACTAGTCAAATATTGGTAACCCCAAAGCTTTCTTATATCTTATGCGCGTTAATACTTCCTAAAAAATAGAAACATAGCAGCGCCACTGGTTAGGTAGTAAACCAAAATCTAGTCAGCAACAACTTATGTCAACTTATAACTGAATCTGAAATTTGATGAAAATCAGTAGATAAGTTTTTGAGATAAAGAAATATTGCAAAATCTTTAAAAAATCTGCATAACAGCGCCATATCTTGGTTGATATACACCAAAAACTTATCTGAATCAATTTTTTATCAGATGCTAATTGAATTTGAAGTTTGATCAAAATCTATGCATTAATTCTTGGGATACATTTATTGCGAAATCATGAAAAACGCAGCATAGCAGCGTCATCTGTAGGGCGATTTACTCCAAAAACTAAACAATACAAGTTATAGAACGCAGCTATTTGAGCAAATTTCGTCATAGAATGTATGGTCGAAACGCAAGCGGTGAGAAGTTAAAAGGTATGTCCTCATTGTGCCATAGCGATGAATTGATCGAGGCGGTCCCCATACCTTGGTTTGCCAAGATCTATCGCTTTTGGACTTGTTCCTCTAAGACTATATTAAAGGCCTAATCTACGAGTGCCCTATTGAAACTGTTTGGATCTAGTGGCAAGGATTGTCGGTGATATTCGCACTGAGAAAAAAATATAGTTCCAGCATCTAGAATCTAAATTGTGGCTCTTGAAAAAATAGTTCCATGTCATCCTTATAAATTCTAGTTCCCTTACGCCAGAGAGTTCTGGAGTTCCTTATTAGAATTCAAGAGCGTTTTCTTATATTCTCGTTGTCAAATCTATTTAAAAATCTCTGCAAATAGATGCGAACACAAAAGGTTTAATTTGGTAACTAGAATTCTAGTATATGAAACCATTCCCAAAATCAAGCGATAATTTCTCGTTACTGAAACGATTCAATATCGTTTCGTCACCTAGAAAACACTAGACTAGAAATGTCAGGTCATTGAGTCTATTCAACATAGTTGTTTAATCTATTCGCATAGTTCGGTCATGTGAAGTTCTAGTTTGAGTGTTCAGAAAGTGACTGACTATTCATTCTAAGTGAAGAAGGTCAGTGCGGGAAATGCCTGGTGCCTTTGCAAATCTGTATCCCGCAGGTGTGAAGCTGGCGGAAGATCTTTTGAGCAGTTTCTTTGAACATCTAAATTGATTACATTTCTGTTAAAAATGTTTTTTCTGAAGTATCTTCTCTCATTCCTATATTAATTCTTTAACTGCACAATGGAAAACTACCTTCTAACTTCTCACCATTTCCGTTCCGATCATAAATTCTATGACGAAATTTATCGTACAGCTGTATTCTACCTAGGGCTGTAGCTATGGGGGTGCTATGGGCGGCTCAGCCCCCCACCCCCCTAAGATATTTTGAGTCTTCTCCTCTAAAAATGATTTTAAGGTCACTAAATGAATTTACATTCCAAAAATCCAAACGAAATTCTGTTCAAAAATTTAATTTAGTTTTGAGGATCTTGCAAAAATATTAAATTGTAACTAAAATAAGTGTTTCAACACTTATTCATCCTGTTTGCACATAGGAAGCTAACATGATGTTTAATATTACACTAGTTATATTATTTTTCATCATCATATTTTTTCCTTTGCTTAAGATGAAGTTATAAAACAGTTTAACGGGAAACATGGTAACTACGGTGTAAATATTCATTGATTTATCTTTCTGCGTCACAGAGAGAGAGACAGAGAAAATATGAGCCCCCCCCCCCCTTCCCTAAATTTTATTCACTTCTAGATACGGCCCTGATTCTATCCTCCTGTAAAATTTTGTCCTATTCTTCAGATACACCCTGTATATATATATACATCATTTAAAAATTTAAATGTTAGCGGGAAAGCTGTTATTCATTGAACTTTCGCTCGCGACTGTCTTCACGCCATTAGGAAAGCCTCAAAACAAACCGATGAATCGAGAAAATGTATGTTTGCGAATACAGTCGAGTCTCTCTACAACGAAACTCCATACATCGAATTTCTCTATATAACAAATTTTTAGTAGGAACGGTCCCTTTTTCGCATGATTACATTAAAAACAGTCTCTATATAGCGAAATATCTATCTCCATATAACGAATTTTTTCATAAATTGGTCTTATAAAACAGTTTTTAAAAGCTTCGAAATCATATAAAATAAATTTTTTATCATTTATTTTTGATTTATCGTCAGTGCTGAGTTTTATTTATTTATTTATTACTTCTCTCTTTGTTCTTTAAATCCAACGAATTCATCCCACCTCCCACACACCTTTCCACATCTTTCTCAAAACAGTGTAAATTGGATTGATACACATGTAAGAGAGGAATCAATGAGAGGCACATAAGAGAGGCCTTCAAATGGAGGAAAATGTTAACTACAATATTTCATTCCTTGGTAAAATGTGAGCATTTTTTTGAGAGCGTAACAATTTAAAAAAAAAAAAAATTACAGATTTCTTCGTCTGAAATTAATTCAATTCTTCCTTATTTGATTTTCATTAAGCTTTCAAATAAATGCCTATTCTCCTTTTTGAAACAGCTTGAATAATTAAAAAATAAAATGTTAGGTTAATATTTACTTTTAAACACTTCAAATTCTTAATTCAAAAGATCAAAAATTATATTTGTTCAAATTTCCCACATTAAATACGATTTTTAATATCATTCTCTATACATCGAATTTCTCTGTATAACGAATTTTTTACTGGAACGGTGGATTTCGTTATATAGAGACTCGACTGTAGTTGTTGCTCTCTAGGTCGTCCGCCCGTTGTGTCTAACGGCCCGCATCGAGCAGGTGAAAGTGGATTTCCGGGTCAGGAGGGCGAAAACCGTGTCGCATCAACCCTTCTCTCGCTCTTTCTCTCTTTTTTTTTATATAATCGATCGTTCATTTTTCTCTCATCAGAGATAAAAAACGAAAGGTTTAGATACAAAATGTCAATCAAACGAACATGTTCTTTATTCTCAGTGGTTTTTTTTTTATCGGTTTGTGAATTGTAATACAGAAAGTGTTACAATGAAAATGTCGTGGTTTTGATTTTAATTTTGATTTTCTTCACTTGAATTGTAGAAAAAAATTCAGCGGTTCCTTACTAGTAGATAAATGGCAAAAAATAAATAAATAAAATAAAATAAATAAATAAATAAAAATTAAAATTAAAATTAAAATTAAAATTAAAATTAAAATTAAAATTAAAATTAAATTAAAAATAAATAAATAAAATAAAAAACAAAAAATAGTGAAATCCGATTGAGGAAAACTACGATGCTCATTTTGAGAAATAGTTATCATAAGCAGATATCAATCGAATATTCTCTAAAAGTTATACAGGTAAAAATATTTACTTATTGGTATTACAAAAATGAATATCGATTACTTTTAGACCAAATAGGGATCTATCTATTAGAACGACATCGTATCACAATAATTAAAAAATTGTAAAAATAATTAATCAAAGTTATTTTTTTTAAACGTAATTTCACATTTTTAGCTTATAGGCTATCAAAGTCTGACAGCAATGGGCCCACTAATTTATATTAGTGGGTATTTAAAGTAAGGGGAAAAATAGTTTTAAATGCAATTTATTTGAAAACTGGATTTCAAATTATTGGTGAGGTAATACGTTATTTGTAATTTTTAGCGGCATTTTCAACATGGTGGCGAGTGAAGTACTCCATTTCTGATGAAAAGCAAAAGTAAAATAGTGAATTACTATCTGTTTATTGGTTTGATAGAAATCTCTAGAAAATTTATTTATCTAGAAAATGCATAGTTTTTGTTCTGTTTCTTTTCTTAAGAAAGGAAGCGGGAAATAAAAGATGAAACTTTTTAAAGCTTTTTTTAGGATTTCTAAATTAATATCTCTACCCATGCAGGTCTAAATTATTCATAAGAGCTATATTTTAATATTACAGATTCATTTTTCGTTTATGATACTTCAGTTCATTTCTTTAAGTTTCGAAAATGTTTCATTTTTGCAATTTCACAGCGTTTTGGCGTATATTTGCGAGCATTTGTTGGAACTTAATTAAACCTTTTTTTTTTATCTTATAAGAGTTACAGAGCATTTATCACATGTGGAGGGCTAATAAGAAAATGTCTGAAAAATAATGTATTAATTATTAATTAAGTGCTGAAAATTCTAAAATTTTGTACTGTCATCGGAAATACACATTTGTATTTAAATTTTACAGTTCTGGCAGATCAGGATATCGATATAGCTTCAAATGCAAAAGTCATGCTACTTTAAATAAAAGCGTTTAATAAATTTTCGAGTAAATCTCGGTCTACCTGGTACTATATTTTATAAGTCACAATATATATATATATATATATATATATATATATATATATATACATATATTGTTATCTCTATTTTTATTATTATTATCGTTAAACATTATAAGACGAATTATGAAAAAAAAAATTAAAAATTCATAAATCTGAAAAGTATTTAAAAAAAAAAACTCACAATCGTTTAAAGGACACCATAACATTGGTTTTAAAATGTAGCAATGGTTTAAATAATTGATTCAATATTCAAAAAGATCAATCGAAAGAATCTGAAATACATATTAAATGCAACAATGTTGTTAAAGCTTTCAAAAAAAAAAAAAAAAAAAAAAAAAAAAATCACTTATTTTTTGTACAGAGCAGTATTGCTCTGTAATCCGTCTTCGATCCCCAGGTTTAAATAAAATATAGATAGTATAATTCTTCTATTTCACCCGTGCGAATGACGGCCGTGTAGAGGTCTGCACGGGCCCGTACCCGACCCGACCCGACCCGCGGGCCGGCAAAAAAATTGAACGGGCCCTTCGGGCCGGGCCGAAGGGCCCGTTGCCCGAAATTTTCGGGCCTACCGGCCCGTTTGCAAGATTTTAGCAGATACAATAAAATATGAGCTATTTTCAACGAAATGGTTTTAACGAGAATAAGTATAAATGTGCGTCACGAGCCATACTAGTTTGACAGCATTAGTATTAAAATGTACAGTGTAGCAATCGGCATCGGACAGTTACATTGTGTGTAACCCGTTTTAATATATTTTTAGCTGACTCGTGTCGGGCCGAGATCAAGCTTGCATTATTTTTCTACATGTAGACTAGCCGGACCGGAACTAGACTTAATTTTTCACAAGATCTGTAGGGCGGACAACATGATTTATAAAATTATTAACAGCGATAAAGAACTTATGTTAGCTTAATGTTTGGATATTATTTCTTGATGGTTTTTAAAATAATTTCTCAATAATGCGAAAGTTTGACATATTTTCTGATTAATTTTAAATTGTAAAAGTATAAAAGTGATAAGCCTGACTATTGAAGGGATTTGGAATCGAATAGAGTTTTTCATTTTTGGTAAATAAAATACTTGTGTAACCTTGTTGAGATATATAATAGTTTCTCAAATGATTGCAGGTTTTTTTCCCTTCCCATGCTATCACTTCCGGAAATTCTATTCAAAACGCTAACTTATGACAGTATTTTATTTGCTTGCAGTATTCTTAAATTGCTTGTATCAAAAAATGGATAACGCCATTCGATTATATATGGTTTCTGAATAAAGATACCTGCTAAACTTATGCGTTTCTGAGAAAAAAATGAATTTAAAAATATATCAGAAAGCAGCTTCTTTGAATTTAAGAATGAATATGGATTTAAAATCTTTAATAAAATGATATAGAAATATTTTTATAAATCTTCTTTTATTAAACAACTTCAAAAGTTACGATGTTTTTAACTTTCCTTCTTTTTTCTTTTATTCTAAGCCATATTAATTTTTAAATGAATCTTTATTCGAATGTTGAAAGCCTAAATGTTTAAGTAATCGTTAATGTTGTTAATGTGTATTTCCAGTAAAATATATTGTAAAATCATTCCATAGTATGTATGCAGTATTCTTTTAAGGGATCTTAATTATATGATAAAAATCTGAATTTTTTAGAAATCGTAGAAATTGTAACGGGCCGGGCCTAAAATATAAAAATTTAAACGGGCCGGGCCGGGCCGGGCCTGGTTTCACTGATTTCTGTACGGGCCGGGCCTGGGATTGGAAATTCTGCAGAACTCTACGGCCGTGTCCTCAACATAATCTGCGTGTACGATTACTAATTTAAGGCGCTACACTACTGACTGGAAAAAGACCCGTATGATGATGTAAAGTCTACGGGGATGTTCTTTTTCAAATATTTCGTTAAAATTTTAATATTTTGACGTGATTTTTTTTTTTTTTTTTTTTTTTTTTTTTTTTTTTTTTTTTTTTTGCATAAGATATCTGAGGACGATCCTCAACAGGCCTTGTTTTTACTTTTTTGATTTTAATAAGGAAAAAAAAAAAAAAAAAGCAGAGCCGGTTTGAGCCGGTTATGAAAGTGAAACAATCCTAATATAAAAAAAAATTATGTATATAACAAAAATCAAAAAAGTAAAAACTAGACCGATTGTAGATAGTCCTCAACTATCCTACGCAAAAAAAAAAAAAAAAAAAAAAAAAAAATTACGTCAAAACATTAAAATTTGAGCAATATATTTGAAAAGAACGCCCCCCGTAGACTTTACATTATCATCCGGGTTCTTTTCAATCCGTAGTATGGGCTCTTAAGACGGTTGCAAAATGGCCGAAATTTGAGAAAGAAAGGAATTCTTGTGTCCGGTCGACTTTCCTATTTTTATTTCTTTTATTCGCTGGTAATCGCGGCATTCCATGATACAATAGGCCCTTAAATGTTCACGCTTACTTAACCCTTAACATTTAGTGTCATCTAATTAGGTCATGTGATACCACGAATGAAATAATAACGTGGTCGTTTTAAGTGTGCAGCCAGACAAACTGGCCCCTTTATAATATAGATAGCGTCTGGTCATTATGAATGTTTTGCGATGACTTCAAGTAAGGGATTAAGAAGAATTGTGGACATTTTTCAAATTTTTTTTTTTAATTACAAGGTAGAACCCGTCGAATTTCGAAATGTTTAAAAAGAACTGTTTCATTGATTTATAGTAAACATTCAAAATTAGTCATAGTAAAAAAAAAAAAACATTTTACATTGGTCTCTCTTTCATTGGTTTAACTCACGAATGATATTTAACGTCAAATTAACAAAATACTATTTCTGTAAAACTCAGTTGTAAAAATTGTTAAAATTGAACTTTAATCGTACATGTAAGCAATACAAAAATAACAAAGATTTGTTATTATGATAAAGTTATCAATTTAGATTATTATGCTAGTATTCCAAAAAGAAAAATTAAAGTAGAAAAAAGTAAAATAGTCATAGAATTGTCATCAAAATTTACAAATGTATATTTCGTATCTGTATTCTCCTTTTCAGAAAAAAATGGCATTTTAATTTGATCATTTTGATTCAAAACTTGAAGTCTCTATGATTATTAGCTGAAACAGATATTAAACTGTTGATATTTTTCTACGTGTAAATTAAATTTTGTAAATGAAATCAAAATTCACTGGGTTTTATAACAGAAGACATTTAAATTTCAATATTTTCCCTTTTAATGAGAAAATGGTCACATGAAGATACAGTAATCAATTTCTTTCCTTTTTCTTTGCTTTAATAAAAATGGAGTACTCCTGTTGCCATGATTAGAAAAGCGGCATTAAAAATTACAAAAATTAATGTTTCGAAAACCAATTAAGATACAGCTTTCAAACAAATTTCATGTAAAAGAACACTTTTTTCCTACACGATGGTGTAAAAATTGAAAATGTGCGATGTTTATTAGTTTAAAAATTTGTAGTAAGAAAAATTGCGATACCGAAATTTCATTTAAAATTTGAAAGTGTTGCCATTCGCAAAATGACGTCTGCGTTACGCACAGATACATTTGGTCTTTGTAATATAGATAGTGAACGCAAGTAAATATTAATTCTGGAAAAAAAATAAAAATAATCAAGGTAAGCAGGCGCAAAGGGACCTATGAGGTAACTAGGTTCACACCGAAATATTATCATCAAAAACTTTAATAAACTTCTTACTGAATATGAAATTCGACGAAAATACGTGAATTAGTTTTTGAGATATAGTTATTGTGGAAATCACAAGAAATTCTGTATAGAAGCGCCAGCTGTTGAGCGATTTACACCAAAAACTAATTAGGACCAATTTATACCAGGGACTAAGTGAATCCGTATCTTGATGAAAATCTACGAATTAAATCTTGAGATACAATTATTGCACAAATCAAGAAAAAAGCAACATAGCATTTCCACCTGTTGGGCGATTTTCATTAAAAAGTATTTAGCACAGTTCATATCATAATGGTCTAACTGAACCTAAAGTTTTATGAAATTCAGTGCATTAGTTATTGACACTGGGCGTCCATAAAATTTTTGACAGATACAGAGCGAGTAAGAAACAAATTAGCAGACAGACTGGCAGACAGAAATATTTGAAAAACTATGAAACCGCTTTTAGGATGTTTTAAAAAGTATACATCTATTGAAAACCGGAAGTCGAAAATTTTCACAACGCCAATGCTTTCTTCTTGTAAAGGTAGAAGAAAGTAAAATTAAAGGCACAGAAACAAATAAAACAACAGCAACAAAAAAAGGTAGAAAATCTTTTTCGATTTTCTTAATCAAGCGAATACGATATTATACGGAATTACGTAAATAATGCTTATGATTTTATATAAAGGTATGAAGTATTATATTCTATAACAAAACTATTGTTATTTAATGTTACTGAGAAAGTAAAGGATGAAAAATAGGAAATTTCAGAATTAGGACCTAAAACGTTCACGCTTACTTAACCCTCAGCATTTAGTGTGGCCTAACCAGGTCACGTGACACCAAGAATAATATAATAAAACGTTCGCATTGTAAAGGCGGTCGAGCATAATGCACCTTTTATTATGCATATCGTCATAAGTTAAGATGGCAGATTAAGATTTTTCGACATTTTTCGATTTTCTTTTTTCTTTTTTCATACAGGGGATAAGTTATATTTATTTATTTTGTTATGTGGCATGTTAATTTTATTCATTTGAGAAAAAAGGAAAAATGTTTCTGGCTATTTTTGTCAGTTTGAGTGATTTTGTCGTTAGAAATAAAATAATAATAATAATAATAATAATAATAAAATATACGGTGACATAGGAAAATTTGAATAGGATTTATATTTACTACTAAAAGGGTCTATTATACTGTATTATAATAAATAACTAATAAGTTTTTCTCATCAGTTTATACAAATACTTTAAAATCTACAATTAAACAAACATACTACATATAATAATAAAATACAGTTATATTCCGACAGTTTCGGACAATAAAATTTGTCCAAAGTTCGTTAAATGCTAAGAAAAAACAACATGTTGAAATATCCACATTAAACAAAAAAGCTACTTGTTTTGGAAAATTGTGCAATGTAAATATTGTAACGTGTTGAATTTTTACTCTCAATATTTCCCTGATGATAGACAAGTTTTAATGTCTGAAACTGTTGGGATATTAATGTATTTTATTATTATAAGTAATATGTGATTTTAATTATAGATTGGGAAGTATATTTTATACACCGATGAGCCGAATTTATTGTTTATTTAGGAGTTATTGCAACAAGAAGTGTGTATACAGGAGAACAAATTTCTTAACGATAAATTATGTGTTCAGCAAAGTTTATGTAACACTTTCCAACGCATTCAGAATATCACAACAAAACTTTTCAGTTTATTAAGATGAAATATGATGCATAAATAACAATTTGAAAAATACGTAACGCATTTGAAAACCCAATTTGTGCTAATACAATTAATAATTGGAAAAATACTATTTTTTTTTCCTGCAGACTTATATATGATTCATTCAGAAGTCAATCCGACTAACTCCATTTTTTTTTCTAGAAATTCAGTTAATGACATGATTGGGTTGAAAATTTTCTATAGATCTATACAGTGCTTATGAAGTGCTTATAAGCCCTTAATTGTGAAACAGTTAATGCACTTTAATTCTCCACGCATGAAATTGCACAGGCTGCTATTCAGAAACTATGAAATTGAATATCCTTTTCGATTTATTCGTAAAGCAAAAGATCTTTCAGAAAATGGGTCTTTTGAAGAAATTTTCGGGAAGCGGTATCCGAAAATGTTTGTCATGAGACGGCATAACTGAAGATGTAAATCCTTTATATATATATATATATATATATATATATATAAAATTATTTTCAACCACATTCAACAATCATACCTTTCAATTTTACGATTTACTATAAAAAATGACATCATGAATGTGTCAGAAAATATCGTATTATTGAGCGGAGACAAAATGTTTTTGATAACCGCTTTAGATGAATTTGCATTACCACAATAGATCGAAAGATACAACTTTTAAAACCGAAACCTTAACTCGGTAATTTTCCGATTTTCGGCCGTAAGCGAAAGTGTCCAGATTTTTTAAAGCAATTAATACATCGGCTATTTTCAACATAGTCCGTTACTAAATGTCAAGTCTGATACCACACGGTTTTTTAATTATTATCCCTTTTTCGCCATTCTACTCTTATTTTTTATTCAATTAAGAAACAAATATGCAATTTTCTTAAAATTGAAAAATTTACATGAATATATACTGTAATTATTAGACAAAGTTCTTGTATAATTTCTATGTGATCAAAATCTTGCAGCTAAAACTTTTTCTCATTTCAATTTAATTTAAGTGTTATTGATAAATATCATGTTTTGAAATTTAGGGACATAAGTCACTTCGAAGTAAGTTGATTTTAGGGAATTTAATAAATTTAAAGCTGAATATTTTCAGTAATTTTGTATGGTAACGCATGTAGAATGTTGGTATTTGCCTTACAAGCCAACTTTGAATAGCATTTACATATTACATTATAGGGCAATTTACATATTACATTATAGCCAATTTTTTTTTCACGTACTTTAAACATTTACTTTAATACCTGTCTCCTTTTTTAAAAGAAATTATTAAATTTGAAAAATAAAAATAAAATTCTGAAATGTAAGCGAAAGGTGAAAATATCCCACAGACAGTAAATCCTCCTCAAGGGGATTACGTTTCGTAAAAAAAAAAAAAAAAAAAAAAAAAAAAAAAATATATATATATATATATATATTGCTCCGAGTGGTGGTTTCTTAATGAAGGTCATGTTTAAATCTAGATTTTTAGTTGAAAAAAAACGTAACAATGAAGGTTACTAAAATTTATTTTTCACTTGAAGGAAAAAAAAAAATTCGATATGAAACCAAAAGTTAATTATACAAGTTGATTACTGCGGAGATGAAAAAATGAATACATTGATGTATGTTTTGATTTTATAGTTTTTTCTTTCGTAACTTTTATTTTCAAGTTCTTTCGAAATTCAGTTAATAAATGCTTTTATTATTATTATTATTTTGACGGAAACAAATAATACTGATTTCATTACCTTATATGTTTCTTTGAAGGTTTCCTGACCAGAACGAGGTAGAGAAGTTTATAGTATGAAATTAAAAGTTAATTACATAAGTTAATTACTGTAGAGCTTAAAAAATGAATACACTGACGTTTGCTTTGATTTTAAGGTTTTATCTTTCATAACTTTTATTTCCAAGTTTTTTCAAAGTTCATTCAATAAACGCATTTATTTTAAACGGCAACAAATAATGATGAATGGAAATAATGAATGGTCAGTGAATGGAAGTAAAATTTCTATTGAGCCTTTGGGAATAAATTTCGTTTCATGAAAATTGGTCGTTCTGGGAGATGGTCGCTTAATAGAGGTGGTCGTCCAGGGAGGTTTTGCCGTACATAAATAGACATACATATTAATTAATTATACGTGTCAGCATACATGCGGTCCAAGATAATTTTTTTATTTTCATATAAAATAAAATGTAATTAAATCATCGAAGACATGAAAAATTTTCTAATTATGCAACTTTCGTTTAGTGAAAAAACATTTTATGTATACATACCTCGTTTTATTTTTTCTAATGATTTTTGTAAATGATCATGTGTTATACTACGGTTTTCTCAATAGTTATCCAAAACTGTTTTCAAACTGAAAATTTTTCATTAAGATTAAATCTTCAGATTTTAATAAGCACGTGTGAAGCGTATTCAGTGTTTAGTCATTTATAATGTGCACTCACGTCTTGAATCAGTCATGACTGGTAATTTTAAATAGTGACGTTCATAGCAAAAAATAAATAATGTCTTATTTGAGACGATACAGCTCATATCAATGAGAAAGTGTTCAAAATTTGGGAAAAAAGAAACTTGATTTTCGGAATACCGATAGTTTCCACAGAGTTTCGGAACGGCCGAATTTTCGACAGCATTTGTACTGGCAATGTATTTTCGGCGAAACTTTGATTTTGGGCCGAAAACGAAACCGAATTTTTGGTCGATCTCTAATCTCGAGCTGTAACTTGTGATAGTTTCATCGAAGATAGTTGATTTGATTGTAGTATCGAAGCATAAAAAGTTAAAGGTACTACTAGGTTATCCCGTCGACCAAAAAATTATCGCCAATTTATAAGATTAAATAGCAATAATGGATGATCGTGAATGTCACATTCAATGACATTCAATACGATTCACGTGTTTAAAATGTCATTAAGTGATTTTTATTTCATTTTTTTTATTTGAATTTTTATTAATATTCTACTAATTATTTGTTTTTTCGTTATTTAAAATAAAAATTATGTCAATATGTGTAATTTGGCTATTCGTTTGGCGATTTGCATAATTTGGCAAAATTGGTCGACGGGATAACAAGGTAGTACCGAGTTAAATTAAATACATTTAAATGTCAGATCGTGGCTTACTTTTTCTTAGCCGCCAAAAATGAGTACAATCTTTAATGAAAAGAAGGGGCTTATGTCACGCCCCATGAATAAGCTCTTTTTTGTACTCGGCCAAGTTTCCGTTCTTACACTAGTCAAAAGGGGAGCCGTCGAAAGAAGAAGTCACTCTTCTTTAACCTGGAGGTAAGATGTCACCAGCTCTTCTTCTTTTAATTATCTTAACCCTTTCAGGGTCTGAAATTTTTTTTTTCAGTTTTTTGAAAAAATTCATTTTACGTTTATAACTTTAACATTAGTTATCCAAATAGATTAATGAGTGTTTAACGAATGAGAAATAACGAATGTTGTTGTTTTGAGTACTATTGTATTCATATTCATATGACAATAGGCTGAAGAAGATTTTTTGGAGATGTTTAGAACATATTGTATTACAGTAAGATTGAACTTATATTACAACTTTCTAATACTTTTAGCGCTTTATTACACATAACTCTTTCAAAATATTTATTTATTATTTTTTTTTTTTAAATCGAAAGCAGGGAAATATATGTTTAAAATAGAAGAGTCGCAAACGACGCAAAGAGAATGAAGCAAATAATAACGATAATTAGGTGCGTTCGTAAATATGAAAATACGTAGCACCTATTGTTGTCGCTCAGTCCGTCCATCTGTCCGTCCGTCTGTCTGTCTGTCTGTTTGTTTGTCCGTGCGTCTGTCTGTCCGCATATAACAACGCAAAAACTATCCAACCGAATCGTTTGAAATTTAAAATACATAATTATAACATAATTTTGTCGAGTCATTTCAAATTTTATGAAAATCGGATGCATAGATCAATTACAGGGATAGTCAAAAGGATTCAGTTACATTACGGTCAATGAGGAAAAAAGTTTCAAATACATTTTAATCGTTTGAAATTCAAAACATATAATTATAATGTAATTTTGTCGAGTCATTTCAAATATTATGAAAGTCGGATGCATAGATCATTTACGGGGACAATCAAAAGTATTCCATTACATTACGGTCAATGGGAAAAATTTTCAAATGCATTTTAATGATGTTACACTCATTCGAACGTAATAGAATTGGCATGAATCTATGAACTATATACTAAAATATGCATTCTGTACAATCTGTGATGCAAAGAATTTTTATTATTAAATTACAGGGCCACACAAAAGTATTCCACTACATAATGCTATACGGGGAAACATTGTTTGGGGCATGTTTTAATTATATTCAACTATTTCACATTTTATGAATAAGATATACGTTGCTGAGGTGCAATAAAAATTACTTCCTACATATTTACAGAAACACCAAGATTTCGATTACTATACTGTATCCGAAGTACGCTCTACTATATCACCAACATCTGAATGTTTTTAAAACTTCGTTATCGTACGAACGCACCTCATTTGCTGCGCTTCACGCGCAATTTCCAACTTGTTATTATTACTAAATACCTAAACATGAAGTCATATAGTAAATGTACAGACATATTCTAACACTAGTACATGTAAATAGTAGCAAAAGTATTTCCTAAAACAAAATAATGCTCCATTAAAAGTTTTTGATTATGCCGGCCAATTATCTACGCTTGGCCCTAATGGGTGATTTGCTCTACGTGTGGGTCTTTCTAAGGGACCTAACCCGTATTTACGGAAGGTTCGAAGAAAACCGAACGGTCGACGGTCGCGATTGGGTTCGAACCCAGCACCTACCAGTTTCGAGGTCAGAACCTCGCGGCCACTGGTGGGGCGCTCCATTAACCCTTTCAGGGGCAAGGTATTTCTGCTCCGAAAATGTTCAAATAATTGATTCACACCACAATTTAAGAACAGATTTATTTGAAAATAATCAAGAGCTGTTTTTCGCGAATATTATAAAATCGAAATTGTACTAAAATTTTACTGGTGCCAGTTGTAAATTGGAACAGTAATATTATGTGTTTGCAGACTGCAAACACCGCCCCTGAAAGGGTTAAAAGAGATGTACTATTAATAGTACACCAGAACCGAAAGGGTTAAAGTTGATCATCGTGATGAAAAATACAGATAAATTATGCTTCATGTCTATTAGTGAATATTGAAATCAGTGGCATCAGCGGGTGCTCTGCAGGTTATTTTATTTTAATCTGTTTAGGTACGTTCGTAATTATGTAAATACGTAACACCTATAGTTGTCGCTCAGTCCGTCCGTCTGTCTGTCTATCAGCATATAACAACGCAAAAACTACCCAACCGAATCGTTTGAATTTTAAAACATATAATTATTACATAATTTTGTCGAGTCATTACAAATAATATGAAAATCGGATGAATAGATCAATTACAGGGGCAATCAAAAGTATTCCGTTACATTACGGTCAATGGGGGAAAAAGTTTCAATGCATTTTACTCTTTGAAATTTAAAATACATAATTATTACATAATTTTGTTAAGTCATGTCAAATTTTATGAAAATCGGATGCATACATCAATTACAGGAACAGTCAAAAGTATTCCGTCACATTACGGTCAATGGAGAAAAAGTTTCAAATGCATTTTAATGGTGTTACACTCATTCGAACGTAATAGAATTGATATGCATATATAAAGTACATATTATAATATACATTTTGCATAATGTGTGGTGCAAAGAATATTTGTTATTAATTTACATGGCCACACTAAAGTATTCCATTACATAATGGTACATTCAGAACATGTTTGGTACGCATTTTAATTGCAATTAACTATTTACAATTTTATAAGATTGATATATGATAGTGATATTTTTAAAACTTCGTTATCGTACGAACGCACCTTATTTGCTACACTTCACGTGCAATTTCCAACTTGTTTATTTATCTAAGGGACTCGGATACCCACGATGTACGCTTGCCAACCCCAATTCAGACTGTAAAAATAAATTAATTTGATCGGCTTTGAAAAGATGGGGGAATGAATTATAATTAGAAAACCTGTGTTCATTTCCTTGTAAACGGAATCTATGCTCTTTTATTGAGGGTTTTTAAGGCCAAATCAACAGCTATAAGCTGCTGTTTTTGCATTTGATTAAATAAGATTGATTATATACCTAAAAATTAGCTAATATAAAATGACGTAAGTCAACAGGGTCTTAGCTTCCCTGAATTTTTAAACAAACATGAAAGAAAATTATTTTAAATGTAACGTTTTAAATCCGACGTAATTTTCACCAAACTTTTCTTTTCTCATTGTAATATTCACCTGAAAATATCTTTGTTCTTATAAAGGAAGTATTATTATTTTCGCTGTATTACAACTGGCAACAATAGCTTAAAAGATCATCTTGAAATATGAAATGAGTCTCCCGTGTACGTGTTAATATAAATTTAATTTAATTTTTTTGGAAATGTTATTTTGCCCTATGAAGTAGGTCGTGATTTCATCGCACTTGCTGTTTTAAACACAAATAAATAATTAATTATTTTGCAGTTTTCTCTGTTTTTTAAATATTCACATAGAAAGACAATTTTCATGACGCAATTTTCAATATTTTCTTTTTTTTTTCAATTACTAATTATTTAATTCTAAGTTCATTAGTGTTTTTTTCTGTTTATAATTGTCACGTGTAAATAAACTTTTAATTTAAAGGGGAAAAAATTGGGAAGTTTTTTTCAATTGACAACAATTTAAAATAATAACCTTTTTTAAAATATTTAAAAAATATGTCTGGAAATACCGAAAATTTGAATTTAAAATGGAATGTTGAATTTCAAAATATTAGTTAAATTAAAAACTAAATAAAGTATGTGCGTCGTTTCTTAGATAAATTCCTATGCACATTTTTTGCATATATATGTGACATTTTAAAGTTAGGGGGGCAGAAACATCATCACCAGGTTTCCCTTTCTCCCCACAGAAGTCATGGCCAGCGATAAAAAAAAACAAAATAAATAAATGTAGAAGGTTCAAATAATCACTCCTTGGTTGCTGCAAGTTCATTTTATTAAACTGTAGCTATAATAGAGAGAAAAGCTCCTTTTGCAGACGATCTTTTACCGAAACATCCAAAAAAATATTCCATCCTTTACTACATCCAGTCGTAATCATGGAAGAGAGAACCCAAGAATCCTTCTTCTTACCACCTCTCGAGGCTTCCTCTTTTAAATCTAAAAAGAAAATTCTAGAACATTCTTTAGTCTCAAACCCTCATTCTTTTATGCAAACATAACTCATACTCAGAGTCGATATTACTATTTGACAGACAACAATTTTATTTAAAAAAAATATTATTTAACCAATTTATAATCGACTCAGAATATCGACTTTTAAATATCTTAGGCAGACGATTTTTATAGACGATTAATTTTAGGAGAAAAAGAAAAGAAATGAATTTATTGATATGCACAATATCAAATGTTGACTGAGGGAAAATAAATAAATAGATAAAATAAAATAATGATATTTTTTGAAAGGTATGGTTTTGGAATAAATGTAATAAGACTTTCTTAAAAAGGGTTGATAAAAACATAGAAAAATGAGTTTTAATTGGAATATTAAGAAATAAAGTTTAATTAAGAATATTTTTAATTTAGAGCCATCTTTTTAAATTTACGCATACTGGAATAAATGTTTTTTAAGGCGAATTAAGAATTTATATCGTTTCCATAAAGATTAATAGATTAGATCTAGAAACAAGATTTTAATTTAATAAGTTGAAGTACGTTCGGAATATTATTATAAGAAAATTAAGATAGTATAAAGGTTAGTTTTGGCGAAAAAAATTTTTAATTTGTAATATATATATATATATATATATATATATATATATATATATATATATATATATATATATATATATATACTATCTCTGGTTTATATTCAGTATATATTATATATTTTATGTCAACAGGCAGTTGCTGAAAACTTATTAACTAAATTTGACTACCACATATAAACATAATTGTAAGCTAAAAGAAAGCATGTAAAATATTTTCAAAGTTTCTATTTAGCTGTTATCATCGTAGCGCAACACGTTTGAACTGGAAGTGAATATTCTGTCCTATTATTGTGTAAAAGGTTTATTGGTTTATTTTGCGTCAGTTGATTTGAGGGATATGGGCCCAGAGGGGGAATGCCCTTCGCGGGGGTCTCTCTAAGGGAATCCAGCCCGTATTTATGCAAGGTTCGAAGAAAACCACGAAAACTCCAACCGGTATGGCCGACGGCTGCGATTAGGTTCGAACCCAGCACCTGCCGTCTACCAGTTGAGAGGTCAGAATCTCTCGGCCACTGGTGGCGCCCGTGTAAAATGGATAATGAATATGTGTTATTATACTTTTACTGCTGTAGCATCAATAATGAAAAGTTATTTTTTATTTCACTTTACTGTTAAATTTTATTTAAAAAGAAGTACTAGAATGATATAATCATATTTTCACCATAATCAAGCTCAACAAATCTGTTTATTCTAGGAGACAAAAAATCGTCTGATGTCTGAAAAATCGTCTCTGTCTATAAAGCCATGACATTATAGGCAGATTTCGTGAGAAATATTACTGATTACATCCTTCACTATGTTAGAATTTCTGAAATTTTTTTGCAGATCTATGTTGATCATGACATTTAGAATCCAAAATCGTCCCCAGTTTAAAACTTTATCTACCTATTTATCTATATTGATCTGTCTATCTATATATCATATTTATCATTTTTTCTAGACACGATGATTTATATTATTTTACTCAAATCTCTTACAAATTAGCACATAAAATTAAGAGACGGAAAATCTTGGTGAAGATCGTTAATGCACAAAATCGGAACTCGTGGATGGAAATAAGGAGGCGTCTTGTAACAACAACAACAACAAAAAAATATTTCTTAATTATAATACATATCAAATCATTTATAACTAATAGGCCATAAATAGGTTTTTAATAACATTTACAAGTCGAAAATTGCACATCAAGCATAGCAAATGAGATGCGTTCGTAATATAACGAATTTTTTAAAATATTCATATCTTGGTGCAATAGTACCCAGTACTTCAGATACGATGTAGTAACCAAAATCTTTTGTGTGTCTCTGTAAATACTATCTGCTTTCAACTACACAGGAAGTAAGTTGAGTAAACCTCAGCAACGTATATAAATTTAATAAAATGTGAAATAGTTTAATATAATTAAAACGCGCCCCAAACAATGTTTTCCCCTATACCATTATGTAATGAAAACTTTTGTGTGGCCCTGTAAATTAATAACGAGTATTTTCCGCGCCCAAATTGTAGAGAATGTATATTTTAGTACATACTTCATAGAAGCATATCAATTATATTATGTTCGAAAGAGTGTAACATCATTAAAATTCATTTGAAAGTATTTTTCCCATTGGGCGTAACGGAATACTTTTGTTGTCCCTGTAATTAAAGTGTACATTCAATTTTCATAAAACATTAAATGACACGACAAAATTATGCTACAATTCTGTATTTTAAATTTCATACGATTTGATTGTATAGTTTTTGCTCTGTTATATGTGGACGGGCAGACCGAACGATGACTATAGGTACTAGGTATTTACATAATTCGGAAAGCAACTAAAATGGGCTCAAGGAACGAAAAAATAAAGTTTTAGGAATAACAAAATCACAACTTTGTCAATTCTCAAGATTTCAAATCCAATTAAATTTATTATAAATCTGCTGAATATTATTTACGATTTTTATATTGACAAGATTTTGATAAGACCAACTTTAAGCGGAAAAAAAAAATTAATGTAGACCTTGAAAAAAAAATATATTATCTTCAATTTTTATTCTGTCAGTTTTTGATAAGACCAACTCTTTCATAAAAAAGAAATTGAACAAAAATAGCGGTTGAAGAAAAAAATATCGTATTGAGATTGTATTCAAAGCCAAATTCCTTATTTCCTGACACATTTAAATTTATTTTTGCTCTTAAACGCATACAATTGGCAGATTCTCTCATACAGAAACTATACACAGGGTGTCCACTCTCAACGGTGGCCAATGGCTAATTTCTAAACCGTTAGTCATAGACATATACACTATATTGCCATTGATTATGGGACACTTGCGATTTTAGACATTTTACTAAATATCTAGAAAAATACATGAGGAATCATCTCGAAACTCTTAGTGTATAAATATAATAGTATACGTCATACATCTCCGTGAAGACTTTTTACCGAAACGTCATAGGAGACCGTCAACAAATTAAAAAAGAATGAATATCTTTTGAATAACCCTGTCAAAACTAATGTAGCAAAAGCGCTCAAACTCTAGATTATGATTGAATGCCTTATTGTAATAAGCCTTGTTCATTTTTATGCAAATCGCATGCATACTCGCAGAGTAATTAAGGTTTTTATAAAAATGATCCCAAATTTTTCCAAGTTTCTCCATTATAATTTTCAGAGTTCTTAATATAAAATAATATTTTTTTCAGAAAATATGACAAACAACATTGCACACAGTACCCTGTAATCAGAATTAAAAAATAATAAAAATTGTATGAAAAATGAGTAGGTTTACTATATAATGTTTTACTGCGCATGCGTCAAAGATATCAAAATTTCATTTGCATATTATGTTAGCTAAATGTATAGAGCAACTTTTGTAAAAGTCTCAAAATCATAGCTTGAAAATTCTGAAAGTAATCGTTTATAGAAAAAGGACAAAATCCGTTGTTTCCAAAATGAAGCAAAAAAATGAGGGATTTTATCCAAATGCAGTAGTACATCCCATATTGTGTATTCTATATTGAAACTAATCAATGAATATATGGATACAACCCCTCTTGTTTTTGCTTCATTTTGAGAATAACGGATTTTCGACTTATTCAATTGACGATTATTGTCAGAATTTTCAAGTTATGATTTTGTGACTTTCACAAAAGTTGCTCTATACATTTAGCTAACGTAATATGCAAATGAAATTTTGATATCGTTGACGCATGCGCAGTAAAAAAATTATTTAGTAAACCAACTCATTTTTTATACAATTTTCATTATTTTTTAAATCTGCTTACAGGGTACTGTGTGCAATGTTGTTTGTCATATTTTCTGAAAAAAATAATATTTTATATTAAGAACTCTGAAAATTATAAGGAAAAATCTTGGAAAAATTTGGGATCATTTTTATAAAAACCTTAATTACTCTGCGAGTATGCATGCGATTTGCATAAAAATGAACAAGGCTTATTAAAATAAGGCATTTAATCACAATCTAGGGTTTAAGCGCTTTTGCTACATTAGTTTTGACAGGGTTATTCAAAAGATATTCATTCTTTTTTAATTTGTTGATGGTCCCCTATGGAGTTTCGGGAAAAAATCTTCACGGAGATGTATGACTTAGACTATTATATTTATACACTAAGAGTTTCGAGATGATTCCTCATGTATTTTTCTAGATATTTAGTAAAATGTCTAAAATCGCGAGTGTCCCATAATCAATGGCAATATAGTGTAGTTCCAATTGCAAAAATGCTTTCAAAAAGGTAAAGAAGTATTTTTAAACGATTTAAATCATAAAAAAATTAAGTAAAAAAGTAAAATAAAAGGTTATCAAAATAACACCCCTTTTTAAAATAAAATCATAAAAAGAAACAGCTTCATTTCCTTACAAAATAAAACACATGTAAAAATACAATTGATGATGTGAATTACGAACTAACGTTATTGCTTTTGTTTTCTCTATCAATCTATACCAATCTGCACTAATGCAACACTACAATCTCAGAATTTATAATGAAAACCATTGAACGCATTTAAAGGTTTTTCGCGATTTCCTAAAATTTGATTTCCTCGATAAAGAGAATTTTGAAACTCACGTCTTCAATTATTTTAACCAATCTAGAAATCAATGAATTAAAATTAACGCTACCGTAAAACTTATACGGTGGCTGCACCTTCAGTCAAATGGCTTTAAAAATAATTCTTTACCTCATTTAAAACATTTTTGTAATTAGAACTATATTCCTGTGACAAATGGTTTAGGATTTAGCCATTAGACAGCGTTGAAAACGGACGCCTTTTCTAATACTTTAAGCACTTAGCGTACATTCCCTTAAAGCTTAGGTCCAACTCATCCGTTTTCACTTACTGAAAAGTGGTTTTAGTCTAGAGGTCTGCATGGGTCCGGGCTTAGTCCGTGGCCTGTACCCGGCCCGGCGGAATCCTTTCGAATTTTCTAACGGGCTGGCAAAAAAATTGAACGGGCCAGACGGGCCGGGCCGATAAAACAAGTTTTCGGGCCTCCCGGCCCGTTTTGAAGATTTGAGCAAAAACGATAAAATATGAGCTATTTTCAACGAAAATGGTTTTAACGAGAATAAGTATATATGTGCGTCAAGAGCCATACTAGTTTGACAGCATTAATATAAAAATGTACAATGTAGAGATTGGCATAGGTTGGCTGGTTGATTTTTTGTCGTCCGATTAACTACACTGGGATATAGGACCATGGGAGGAGTGCCCTTCGTGGGGGTCTTTCTAAGGGAACCTAACCCGTATTTACGCAAGGTTCGAAGAAAACCACGAAAATTCCGAACGGTTAGGCCGACAGCCGCCATTGGGTTCGAACCCAGCACCTGCCGTCTACCAGTTGAGAGGTCCTAACCTCTCGGCCACTGGTGGGGCGAGATTGGCATAGGAGAATTACATTGTGTGTGACCCGTTTTAATATTTTTTTAGTTGACTCATGCCGGGCCGAGATCAAGCTTGCATTATTTTTCTACATATAGACTGGCCGGACCGGAACTAGACTTAATTGTTCTCAAGATCTATAGGGCAGAAAACATGATTTGTAAAGTTATTAACAGCGATAAAGAAGTTATGTTAGCTTAATCTTTGGATATATACTTCTTGATGCTTTTTTAATTAATTTCTCAATAATGCGAAAGTTTGACACATTTCTGATTAATTTTAAATTGTAAGTATAAAAGTGATAAACCTAACTATTGAAGGGACTTGGAATCGAATAGAGTTTTTCATTTTTGGTAAATAAAATACTTTTATAACCTTGTTGAGATATAATAGTTTCTCAAATGATTGCAGGTTTTTCTTCCTTCCCATGCTATCGCTTCCGGAAATTCTATTCAAAACGCTAATAATGACAGTATTTTATCTGCTTGCAATATTCTTAAATTGCTTGTATCAAAAAATGAATAACGCCATTCGATTATATAGTTTTTGAATAAAGATACCTGCTAATCTTATGCGTTTCTGAAAAAAAAAATTAATTTAAAAATGTATCAGAAAGGCGTTTCTTTGAATTTAAGAATGAATTTAGATTTAAAATCTTTAATAAAATGATATAGAAATATTTTTATAAATCTTCTTTTATTAAACAGCTTCAAAAGTAACGATGTTTTTAGCTTTCTTTCATTTTTTTTTTTTTTAATTCTAAACTATAATAATTTTTTAATGAATCGGTATTCGAATGTTGAAAGCTTAAGAATCTAAGTAATCATTAATGTTGTTAATGTGTATTTCCTGTAAAATATACTGTAAAACCATTTCATAGATATGTATGCAGCATTCTTTAAAGAAAACTTAATTATATGATAAAAATCTGAATTTTTTGGAAATCGTAGAAATTGTAACGGGCCGAAACGGCCCTAAAATATAAAAATTTAAACAGGACGGGCCGGGCCGGACCCGTGCAGACCTCTATTTTAGTCATGAAATTTAAAGTTTCATAACTTTTTCAATTTTAGGATTAGATGAATGGGACCTTTTTCGTATTGCTTGTTAGAATGATGGAAAATTTTTACTAAATGTCACTTATAGGACCGGCGGACCGTATAAAAATTTAACTTTCGTAATCTTTTAATAATTTTTTTGACCTGAATTGCTTAAAAAACAATCTTTTACCACTTTTAAAGGATTTTTGCAATTATGTCTATATGTTTATGATTAACAGCTTAGAAATTAGCCATTGGCCACCGTTGAGAGTGGACACACTGTATAATGTGACATCTTGCTCGATTTTTTGATAAAGGCAGAATATCCTTCTAAGTGTTTGTAACGTAATATTCCGTTCATGAAGTTCCAGCTTTTACTTCAAGATAAATAATACTTAAGATAATATAATTCGATAGATATAATGGATTTTCAATGCATTGAAGAAGGATTAATTCTCTCAAGAATTACATTCATATTTGTTACTAAGTTTTTTTTTATGATGCTGAAAGAGTATATATGGATATATTTTCTGAGCATTTAAAACAAATGAGAGAAAACAACATTACAATTTGCAAGACGCTCAGAGGGATAAATTAAAAAACAATCGTGTCAATGTAGGCATTTTGAACCGAATTTTCCGAAGCGATAATGCTGAGAGACAAAATATATGATCGTATTGAAAAAAAGTGTTTGTAAATCAGAGTTCTTATTATTAAACGAAAAACAAGAACAGTAGACACTTATAAACCTCTTTAAAAAATCTCGTCAGCAAATTTCATTCTTTAACCTACAAAAATGAGTCTAAAAATAAGTCAGAAAAGAAAAAAAAACATTTTTGATGTTGACTTCACGTGATTCTAATAAAACCAACTCTTAGAGGTGTATTTGGTGTCGGCCGATTATCACTCGAGGGATCTAGGCTCAGAGGAGGGAGTGCCCTTCGTCGGGATCTTTCTAAGGGAGCCTAACCCATATTCACGCAAGGTTCGAAGCAAATCACGAAAACTCCGAACGGTTAATCCGGCGGCCGCGATTGGGTTCGAACCCAGCACCTGTCGTCTACCAGTTGCGAAGTCAGAACCTCTTGGTCACTGGTGGGGCCTAACTCTCAGGGAAAATTAAAATTAAAAAAATCATCAAAAGCGGCCAGATAAAATAATAGTTAAATTTGGTTTATCCCTAATCTTAATTTAGTTTTTGTCGGTGATATTAATATTTAAGTCCGAAATATATATGTCCGCTTGTAGGCCGATTTAAGAGGATTTATTATTATTATTTAATTAAAGAAAATGTGATGCAGTATGGAAGTTCTTTGTGTTTAACTAAACCACCCGGGGGGGATAGGACAAGGTTTTTTTTTTTTAAAGATCTGAATTTCAAGTAAAAGCAGTTTTTAAAGTAATTTTTTCTGAAAGATGGTAAGTTGAAAGTTTTTAAACGGATGTAAATTGATGTAGTATTTTTGCATTTATTTCGATTTAGAAAAATGAGTTGTTTTTATGTCCGTGTATTATGCGAAATAATACGGTCGACGCTGGTTATCGCGATTAATTATCATCGCTAAACACAATGGATAGTTGTCCCATAATGCCAATTTCTGAGCTATTCATGTCCTTAAACTTGATTAAAAACACTCACATTTTATATATATTTTTCGAAACATTAGATCTATTTATAGAAAATGGAATGTACCATAAGATTTCTTTATTTCTGAATATCAGCACTTGTTATTTTTCTGCATTTCAGAATAAAAATGGCTTTGTAAATTAATCGTACATTATCATTTGCCTAACTCTATTTTTTGGAGGGTTAAAATTATCAATTTATCCCCCCTTGATTTCAACTTTTTAGCTCACAGCCTGACAGCTTATTTCCCCGCCTGTTCTGTATGCATGTATGTAATGCGAAAACTCATGATAAAAATATCCGATTTATTTGAAATATAGCTTTATTCTGATAAGGCGCTTTCCTTATTAATTTTGAGAGTTCATTCGATAAGTAGAAAGGGAAGGACGGGGCTAGTAATTCTCCCCGTAATTTATTTAAATGGGTTTTTCATGCAGAATTATCAGATTTCATTCAAATTTTAGACATAGGATCCTTCTGATGAAGTATTTCCATGATTAATTTTGGAAGTTCATTTGATAAGTATAAGGAGGAAGGAACGGGGGCTAATCCTTCCCTTAACTTAGATAAATAGGTTTTCCATGCAGAATTATCAGATTTCATTTAAACTTTAGATATAGAATCATTCTGACGAGGCACCTCCATGATTAGTATTAAGTGTTCATTCGTTATGTATAAAGGGGGGAAATGGAGGGAGAAGGGTAATCTCAATTAATTTATGTATATGGGTTTTTCACGCAAAATATACTAATTTTCTTCATATTTTGATATAGGTTCATTCTGATAATGTGCTTCCCTAATTTGTTTTTGCATTCAATGGATAAATTTAATGCGAAGTATTAAGGGGGCAAAATTCTTTTTTTTTAGGTAAATGGTTTTTCATGCAGAATTAATTAACCGATTTGCTTCAATTTTTGGATATAGGTTCATATTGATAAGACGCTTCACTGATTAGTTGTAAGGTTCTTTTGCTAAGTATGACGAAGGGAACGGACGATTATACCCCCTTAAATTAGATAAATGGATTTATATGCAGAATTATCCGATTTTCCTTAAATTCTAGATATAGATTTTTTTTTAAAAGGTGAATCTCTCAATAGTTTTGGAGGTTTAATTGTTAAGTATAAAAAAAGGAGCGGAGGATAACCACCCTTGAATTATATAAATGGGTATTTATGTAGAATTATCCTATTTGCTTTCAATTTTGGATATAAATTCTTTCTAAGGCAAATCTCTGAATAGTCTTGGCATTTTAATGTTTAAATATAAAAGAAAGATCGGGGAGTAATCCCCCTTGAATTATATAAATGGGTATTTATGCAGACTATTCGATTTGCTTTAAATTTCGGATATTAGCTCTTTCTGATAAGCAAGGGCGACGCCAGAGGGGGGACCAGGGGGGCATATGCCCCCCCGTCGGGCATACCTGGCCCCCCCATCGGGGCCAAAATTCATTGTCGTCGGGGAAAATATTTTGATGTTTGAATTTCTGCTCGGTCGGGTTAAATCAAAGTATGGAGCTTTTTTTTTTTTTTTTTTTTCTATTAAGTTGGATTGACTAAACTAATTTTTTTTTATATGAGTCGGTTTCTAATTGAAATTTGAGTTCAAATAAACCCGATTTTTTTTTTAAAAATTATAATTTCTTAAATTAAAAATCTATATGGATTACTACACAGGATGATACATGAATGACTCTGTACATGCTTATTTTTCAACAAAAAAAGATACGATTTATACTGTAGTTATAATCATGCATTATTATTTTTTAACTACATTAAATTGTGGATGAATTTCCGCTGATTGTGGATTTACGGTTGGTTTGACATGAAGAATTTTTGGTACAGTTAAGGGTACGCAAACGAAAATTATTTTGTCGGGGTTGTCTTGGATGACAAGTAGAATACTGCATCGGGTCGGGCAAACTGAATCTGACCCGACTCGCAGTCTGGACCGGATCGGGTTGAGCCCAATTTTTTTGTCGTTGTGAGTCGGATTCCAGTTTGGTTAACTTTAATAGTTTCAGGTTCAGGTTGGATATTGGCACTAATGGTTCTTGATTCGAGATGAATCCAACTCTCATAAGAATTTACAAAATTTATTTTACTATGGAAGACTATATATATGAATGTTAATGAGTTTATCTATGCTGATTTTAATTTAAAAGTTAAAACTGATACTGAAGGTACAATTTTTTACATAACTACATTACAATATGGATATATTTTTTCATCAGTTACGGTTGGGGTCTGGTTGATGTTGAAATATTTTGGGTCCAGGCGTTCAGGTCAAAATGTGATGATGTCGGGCTCGAGTTTCTGGTAGAGTTCTGCATTCACCTCGGGGAAACTAAACCCAACTCGACAGGCAGTTTGAGTCGCATCTGACTAAAGTTAATATTTTTTCGGATTGACTTCTATTTTTCGAGTCGGATTGATTTTAATTGTTTTAGCATATAGGCTCGATTCTACTTGATTTCTCAAAAGTATCTCCGAAACATATTTTTAAATGAAAAATTATATTATCCGGGTGTCAATGAGTGCATATACAGATATATTGATTTTTCTACAGAAAAAATATAATTTATACTAGTGATATTATTGTAGGCTACTTTTCTATTATTGCTTTACAAGATGGAAGTTAGTTTTTCATTTCGAGTTGGAATTGGGTTCGGATAGAATACTGTTGGTTTTATGTCGGAGTTTGTTGAGTTCGGGGTCATCTAATTTTTTAAAACTGGTTCAGGTTGAAATGGATATAGAATTAACTAGTTTAAGTCGGGTATAACCCAATCTGTCGAGTACTCTATGCTCGAAAAATAATCCGTGGATTCAACTTCTTTTTCCCTTGATTATATTCCATAAAAACAGAAAAAATTGCACTTTAACTTTTCCATTTCTACCCTCCCCCCCTTAAAAAATACAGTAAAAAACACCAATTACCTAAAATACTCGCACTTAAAGCAGCATGTTCACCAAATTACGCGCATGTTCTGGCAGCTGTGCTGCTTAGTACTTTTTCGTATTTAGAAAACTAATTTATAAATCCCTTTTATCTAAAAATATGTAAAAATCAGAAACCGAAGATCAAAATTTTCAAAAATCTCCAGTCAGAAGGAAGAAATTGCTTAAAATAATAAACCTCTTTAAATCACAGGGATATTTCAGCATTGTCGAGACGGACTCGGCAAGAAATTTTGGCCCACGCAGATCACAGCTAGACCTCCTGCATAACTCGCGATTCGAATCAGCGATATATTTTTAATTGCAGGTCGCTTTCCGCTGTTATTAAAATAAGCACTTTAAGATTCCTAACTATTTCACGAATTTTCACTTCATTTATATTTCTCTTCGGAATATTGTATTTAAGCTCTTTATTTCAGATTTGAATCAAAATTGTGAATATCACGCTTTCTGCATTCGATCGATATACATTCTAAAACAAAATGGAAACTGAAGATGTTTTCCCCATTGTTTTTATTATTACAGCTATAGCTAAAAAAAAATCTGCTTTGATTAAAATTATGAAAAAAGTAAAACGTGATATTTATAAAGTCATAAAAGTTACCCATTTCAAATACTGTAGTTCAACTAATTAATTTCACACCATGCAAATACATTGACTTCAAATAAAAGAAATTAATATTTAGTACAGTAACGTGTTCAGATGGAATGAAAAAGGATATCGTTCTTAGCAAGCATACTGTTTCTTTATACATTTATTCTTATTTAGATTTGAATTTACCATGTTTAAGCCGCAGAGAACAGCTGCGAGTCAGTGAAAGGAAATGCATGTCTGTCTGTTTTGTTTTGACTAGTTTTCAAATTCTGTTCTGCAACTTAATATGAAACAAACTTTTCGAGTAATGGAATGATAAAGAGGTTGATGAGTACGTTGTTTAGCATCAGCAAACGTATTCCTGCTGATTGGTAGTAAAAATAATATTTATTTTTTATTGTTGCTATGGGAATTACAAGAAAAACACCTGTTATGATAGATTGGAAGGATGTTTCAGAGTATTTTATAATTAATCAGAAACCGTAAGAACAATGCTACAATGAATTTTTAAAGAAAAAATTTGACTATGAAAAAAATAAAGTTTACGACTTTGCAAATTTTGCATTAAAATTATTTCTACTAATTATAAATATTTTATGAGTTCCTTCTTTTTACGAAAGAACAAAGTTTAATATTTTTCTGCTGTATGTAAAAAGTTTCAAGACTTTCATACGAGTAAGTCGAAATGATTTCTTCTTTCTTTGTGTTTATATGTGATTTGATATTTTTACCCAAGTGTTTTAATTTTAAAACTGCTTTATACGCAGAATTCGTACTTTTGTTGAAAATAATAATTTAATTTGTCTTAATTATGTAAGTTTTTCATTTTTATTTTTCCATTCAGCAATACACACAGTAGAACGCCGATTATCCGGACCGGTCGGTATCGAGGATAATCCAGTTAATGAAAAATTCAGATAATTGGGAAACTTTATAAACGCATAGGGCAATGTTTTTAGGCAACTTCCCTTCACATTTTTCCAGGTTTCAAACTGGCAATTGTGGTAATGCACATTTTAGCATATTGAAAATGGCGTGTTTAGAAGTATTTTTTTTTTTAAATTTTATTTTCTGCAAAATTGGTACAAAGTTGTACAGAGAAATACACATAGAAATTATATACATACACTGTACAGTATATATATATTTAAAAATCCTCGTGATAGGGAAAAAAATTCTTGATAGTCTTCTGGTTCACAGAGGTCATTCTTTTGTCTGCGTGGGACTCTCGTGCATTAGAAGGGAAACTTCTAAGGTTCTAGAAAAAAATAGTTTTATGCATTGCTGTCTTTGTATTTGTTGGTGATTTTATTATTTCAGGATTAGAAATTAGTTATGTAACAGTTAAATTCCATGTCTTCTTGTCAAATTTACCTTACCCTGCCTGAAGAAGCTTGACTTTAAAATTTTTAGAAAAAATAGAAAAAAAACAAAGAAAAAAGTATGGTCCTTGATTGATCCGGTTAATTGGACAATACGCTTAATCGGAGTCCAGGTAATCTCTACTGTATTTTAAATTTCATATTCATTATTTCAAAAAGCACTGCAATCGAAAATTAGTATTCCCAAATCTGCCCTAAAAAATCTTGTGTAGCTGGGAAGTCTTATTATACCCCTTGGAGACGAGCGACACGTATACGTGCCGCAAAAAGGCTTAAGAATCATTGTTTATCAGTGTCATGCTTTTTAGCTCACAGGCTCACAGGCCTGAGAGCTTATGTGCCCGCCCGTTCTGTATGTATGTTCGTACGTGCGTTACGCGATAACTTATGCGTATGTAACTTATGCTTAGTATGCGTAGCCTGTGAGCTCATTGCCCTCAGTTTAACTGGGCAGTATTCTTTTTCTCTCTCTTCTTCTTTTTTTACTGCATTAGATCTGGAAATACTGTTATTCACAGACGTCTGTCAAAAAATTCTTTCCAAGAATATTCCACTCTTTATTAGAAAACGGAAAAAAATGAAAGAAAAAAGGCAAAAAAAAGTCTGATTTAGCCAAAAGTTATAGAAAAATGTGCTATAATACCTGTTTTAAGAATAATAAATTTCAGGGCCGGCAGAACTTTCAAAAAATAAAATTTAGTCCGAGTCTTCAGATAAAATTAAGCTCGATTCGAGTTTAAGGAAAGAAAATTTCACCAAGCTTTTTCTTCTGGATAAGCCGCGATAGATGTTTGCATTGGCCAGGCTCGGGTCTGTTTTCTTTTACGATACTCGGGCCGATCCATGCCTGGTTTTCACTCTTTTCCCTTTTCATGACTTAACTAACTTTTTCGATATTGAGCTGGAACTGCTCGGGAAGAAATTTTCAGTCCCGGTTTCGATGCGTATGAAAATCACTTTCTCGGAACGACCTGGTCCGAGTAAAAGTTAGTAAAATTTGACCCGTTCCAAATATTTTTAGGGAAAATGTATGTATTTTTATAAGTTTAACTCACCATTATCCTACAATTAAAATTTAAAATGTATTATTTACAACGAATAGTAGATTTTTAGAATAAAATTTAAATACAAAAAAATCTGTGAAATAGAACCTGCCTATGACGCATTGCTGTCTTAGAGACACTCTTCACTCACTTCAAAATACCTGCTCTATAATGTTAAACCAATGGGCAGATTGTTTTCGAATTTCTCGTTTTATTTTAATATTTTAAACGTTTTTAAATGGGATAACTGAGCTCAATCTTCAATATGACTATTTTTAACTTTTCCGATTTTGGTTGCAAACATAAATGTGTATAGTAATATAAAAAGCATTTTTAGTTCTAAAGCCGGTTCCGAAAGTTAAAGTATCTTTTTTTAACAAACTATAACGCATTTTTTTTTTTTTTTTTTTTTTTTTTGTTCCTATGGAATTCGGTCTTAGAAGATTTTATGTGTGGCATTTTTTTCTGATTTTAAAGTCTCCAATACATGAAATAAGGATTAACAATAACTAAACCATTTACATGCAAATAGATATTCATTAAAAATAAATAAATATTGCAGACTAGATCACTTCTAAAAAAATGAATTATTTTTAATTAGAACTCCCCGTGCAAAACAGTTTATAACTATATCGAATTAAAATTTCATGTTTTGTAGAAATATAGAGTCGGGTCGGGCCAAGATTTTAACTTATATAAATAAGCTAAAAAACTTTGTAAAATCACCATAAAAAGAAAATTAAACAGGACGCGTTTCGAGCTTCAAAAACACAGCTCGTCTTCAGCTAATCCAAACACGTGTGTCCCTTGTGACACGTGTTTGGATTAGCTGAAGACGAGCTGTGTTTTTGAAGCTCGAAACGTGTCTTGTTTAATTTTCTTTTTATGGTGATTTTACAAAGTTTTTTAGCTTATTTATACATTTATCGCCAGTGATTTTGGTGTTTCTCAATATTTTAACTTATATATTTTTTTGGCCGGCCTAATATATATGTGTACATATATTGTACTTGCTACATCGTATAATCAGATCGATTTTTAAAATTTTCTCGCCGGTCGGACCATTAATTTATTTTGCACGAACTGGGTCGGGCTCGGCCCTGAAATTTTTGCCCACGCAGTTTTTTAGGCCCCAGTCCAGCACGCATTGACCATTAATATATGTTATGAACTTGGCCCCCCTGTCGGGGATACAGTGCCCCCCCGTCGGGCAAATTCTGGTGCCGCCCTTGCTGATAAGGCCTCTGAATAGTTTTGGGTGTTTAATATTGACGTATAAAAAGGGAATGGGTGATAACTCTTTTTAAATTACATAAAAGTGTTTTTGTGCAGAAATAACTGATTTGCTTCGAATTTTAGATATAGTTTTAATATACAATAAGGAGTATCCATGATTAGTTTTGGAGGTTTAATGATTAAGTATAAAGAAGGGAAAAGGGAAAACTAACTCCCTCCTTAATTTGTCTGTCGAAGGGCATTATTACAGGAAAAAATAAGACGATAATACGCAGTTAGTTTGTATAGCCTGTGAACTCAATAAACATCAGTTTAATTGGGCAATGATTTTTTTATTCAATTTTAATTTCATCCGTCTCTTTATAACAATCCACAACATAGTTGAGAAGTGTTTATGATTCCGATAGGTCTGCCGTCAGTCTTGCTTTATTAATTAACTTAAATTTATTAGTTTTGATTTATCAACTATATGATATATGTTATTGAAGTTTACTGTAACACACTCTATTAAAAATAAACAGAATAGCATTTACAGAGCCATACTAAAGAATCCCCTTACATTATAGTTCATGGGGAAATATCGTTCGCTTCGTTTTTTAGTTCTCTAATGATACTTTTGGTTCAATAATACTGATATATACCTCACTGAGGTGGATTGCAACAGGTTTTTTATATAGACTATGTAGAGTTTATGGATATTTTCGTGAACTGTAAGCAAGTATTTATTATTGTTTATGGTATTAAAAATGTTTAACTTTGATTCTATTTAATATGCGAGTCATACACGAGGGAGAAGATATTTCCGTTGCAGGTCTCCCTTCTTAATTCAACATTGTATTTCAGAAAACCGCCTGATCTTCTGTTTTTTGAAGCACCCCTGTTCATCAAATACCAAATTGGTACTACTCGGTTATCCCGTCGACCAGTTTCGCCAAATTATACATGTTGACATAATTTTTATTTTAAATAACGAAAAAACAAATAATTAATAGAATATTAATAAAAATACAAATAAAAAGTCGAAATAAAAATCACTTAATGACGTTTTAAACAAGTGTATCATAACATTCGCGATCATCAATTATTGGCACTTTATCTTATGATTTGGCGATAGTACTTTTTGTCGACGGGATAACCAAGTAGTACCATCAAGCTATCATTTTTTTTATTTATCAACAACAACAAAAAGAACAACAAAAGCATACAGTTTTTATACTTATTATTTTAACACAATCTAACTGATTGGTAAAGTTATCATACGAATTGAAAATTTCCAACTGAGTGAAAAATTGCCCAGGCCGGGAATCGAACCCGGATACTTGGCTTACAAGGCCAATGCTTTAACTGTTAAGCTAACCGGGCGATAACCGGCTGGGATTTTTTGCTCAGATAATCTTATTGGCAATAGCATCTGGTCTGTCATTTAGACAGCTTGGCCGAATAAGCCGCAGGTAATGGAACTCCATAGAACGATGGATACGTAGATATACTATTATTTTAACACAATCCAACTGATTGGCAAAGTTATCATACGAATTGAATATTTCCAACTGAGCGAAAAATTGCCCAGGCCGGGAATCGAACCCGGATATTTGGCTTACAAGGCCAATGCTTTACCTGTTAAGCTAACCGGGCGATAACCGGCTGGGATTTTTCTCTCAGATAACCTTATTGGCAATAAAATCTGGTCGCCCGGTTAGCTTAACAGGTAAAGCATTGGCCTTGTAAGCTAAGTATCCGGTTCCGATTCCCGGCCTGGGCAATTTTTCGTTCAGTTGGAAATTTTCAATTCGTATGATACAGTTTTTAATTTTAATGAACTTAGGATTTTTATAAATACTATGCATATAAAAAAAATCCTGAAACAATGTTTAATTGAAAGTCGCTAGAGTTACGCCGCGAAACTGCCGTTTACGAGACAAAACATACTCGCAAACGCCGCTGATTTCATCGACAAGGTTGTCGCAATTCTGAAATGACGAAGCGATTGTGAAAGAGAGCGGTAATGGCGAAACTCAACAGAGGCGCGATGGTTTTGTTATTTATACATTTTTCATATTTGAGTGAAAGTTTGATTTTTTTTTTGTTTGTTTTACGGATGTAGCCTTGTTTTAGGGAAACGAAAGGACAAAGAGATTTGTTTCTGCAATGCTGGGTGCGAGGTTATTGTCGAACAATAAAGGGGTGCGGCAGTAGTCTAGTATTCGAAATTATGTACGGGGTCAAGTACTCATATACGAATATATTGAACACTTATGATTATGAATAAATATTAAAATCCTTATAGAAATGTTATTCGTCCAAACTAATGGTAAGTGAAAATACTGCATTTCTTTCCCCAAACACTTTCTGTTGTCTCCAAAAAATTATAGTTCACCTTCTGACGTTACTTTTTAGAAGTATATAAGTAAGGGACTGTGCATAAATGATGTCACACTTTATTCAATATATTTGACCTCCTTTCCCCTTTTCACAAAGCTTCACACTTCAGCATTCCCCCTCCTCCATCATGTTACATGTGACACTTTATTACATAAATATATAATGATAGGTCAAAAGCAAAATTCTAAGTTATAGATTATATTCAAATTTTATTTTTAAACTGTTAGCTATGCGTTTTATAATGACATTTTTGAACATAACAGTAAAAATGATAAGTGTATTTTTTTTGTATGAAATAAGATGAAGCTTTACAGAAGCAAACGTAATTAATATAAATAGTTATAAAATATTAATATGATAGAACAAATGAAAACAGCAGTATTTCGGAATTTCAAATGGAATTTAATATATCTGGCTTTATAAGCTTTATCTTTACTTTATGAATGCAAGACTTTTAGAACAGATTGATTTTTAAAAAGAAACCTCAATGTAAGCATGGCATATATTTATGCCCGACTCTTAATGACAACGTTGCTATATATCTTTGGCTTTTATTACTTTTATATCGCTTCTAAATATCACATAATTTGAATGTTTACAACATCAAACACGAAAAAAAAAAAAAAAAAAAAAAAAAAAAGAGTTTGAGCAACAAGGACATCTATCAAAAAGGCAATGGTAAAATGGTCAGAAATTAAAAAAGGCCAAGTTCAAAAATTCAAGAGGAAAAAAAGCTTAGTTTTTTAGGTTTACTCAAGTAAAATATTAGGTTTATTTAAATGGAAATGCTATGACATTTCCTTTGTCACATTAATTTGAGCATTTAAAAATACATATACTAAATCATAAAATAAACATTTCTCTGAATCATTTACTATAACGACTTTTTCTCCCATGGAGAAGATTATATTCCCATCTACTGAGTACACTGTTAAAAATTTCTGTCAAAACACAGAAGAAAAGGGAGACGCTGTAAATTTACACTAGTTGGTTCTCGCTCAAATGTATTCTATCGCATTTTTCGATCATCATTTTACCTTATATTTCCTGTAAGGATTTCCATGCCTTAATTTAAAAATACTTTTATCTTCATTTAAACTTGTAATTCAAAATATATACTTAAAAATTATTTTGTAAATTTATTAAAAATATTATATATATAACCATTAATTGTTTCACAATGTATGAACCGTTGAATTTAATAACTTATACCACATTGAACATGGAGGGGAAAATAAATAATAACCAACTAATATTATCCTTAAATAGTACATTAAATCCCAATATATGAATGATTAGACGATATATTCTTACTATTAATGGAAAATGTAGATGTTAAATAGTAGCATTATATAATAGTTATATATATGTTACAGGCCAAACTAGTCTATCCTAACGAACATCGGATAAACTACTTTTCCTAGGCCAAACTAGTCTATCCTAACGCTCATCGGATAAACTAGTTTTTCCTAGGCCAAACTAGTCTATCCGAACGTCCATCGGATAAACTAGTTTTTCCTAGGTCAAACTAGTCTATCCGAACGCCCATCGGATAAACTAGATTTTCCTAGGCCAAACTAGTTTGGCCGAACGGTCATTAGGATAAATTGGTTTGGCCTGCTATTTATTGGTCTGAACTAGTTTATCCTAGGACGATCTAGTTTATCCTAGGCCAATTGAATTTGGCGTGTTTTTATGGATCCCAAAGAAGACTTCAGCGCCAGTCTTCTGGTTTAGCCTAGTCCAATCTAGTTTGTCCTTGGACAATCTAGTTTATCCTAGGCCAATTCAATTTGACGTGCTGTAATTGATGCCAACCACAGGTTGGCACGCTCACACAAAAAAGAATTATTTAAACTCAAATTTAATTTCTTAAAAATTAATCAAGTTTAAGCTCAAATTCAAAATATTCCAAACGAATCCACTCAGCTCAAATACATCTATTGAAATAAGCGAAGTTCATTTAAAATTGATTCTTTTATTTAATTTACTTTCTTCTGTCTTTACAATAACTGTTTGATTCGTGAAAAATTTTTAATTCCGGTTTTTGTCGCATTAACACGTTTTAGGGATCAGAGATTCCAAAAACATGTTTTTATAAATTGTGAGTCTATGACTCTGTCTGACTATCTGTGACATAAATTTTGTAGGTGCTGTATTTGAAGAACTAATGCACGAAATTTGACGCGGTATCTTTTTTCTTAAATATTTAACATCATGTGTTATTATGTTTCTGAAAGTTTCAAATAATGGTAATATTTAATTAGCAGTTAAAACGTTAAAAAACGCTGAGCTTTAAAAAAAAAAATTCTAGCGTTCCCTTATTCTACCCCCCCCCCCCCAATCCTAAATTTCAAGTGTCATGTTTTATTTAAACTTTTTCTTATTTTTAAAAGGGGTCGGATATTTAGTTTTTTAATATGAACAATTTCTCGTGAAGTGACGTGTGCGAAAACTAATATCTGTTGCGAATTAAAAATATTTTCTAAAATCAATAGTTTTATACGATTGAAAAAACAATTCTTTCTCCCTTTATATTTAAGCACGGAACACCCCCCCCCCCCCCCCAAATGACTCAGGTAAGCGCGTTAGCAGAAGGAACCTACATCCAAAATTTGAAACAAATCAATAAATTCGCCGTGAAAAACTTATTTACATAAATTAAGGGGGTTACCCCCCTTACTCCTTTCTTTATACGTAAACAATGAACACCCACAACTAATCATGGAGGTGCCTTATCAAAATGATCTTATACCTAAAATTTTAATAAAATCTAATACTTTTGCATGGAAAACTGACTTAACTAAATGAAGAAGGGGAGGGGGGTTGCGGATTAGCCTTTTGTTCCCCTTTTCTTATTCTTATCCAATGAACTCCTGAAACTAATCAGGGGAGTTCTTATCAGGATAAATCTATGTCTAAAATTTGAAGCAAATTGTATATTTCTATCAGGACTTATCGCATTACGTACATGCGTACATACATACGTAAATGGTTACATACACACACACAGTATCTGTGCTCACATTAGCTCTCAGGTTTTGATAGCCTGTAAGCTAAAATCGCGTCAAATTGCATCGGCCTAGAATAAATTAGATCAAAACAAGAAAGTTGGCGCCGTGGTGGTCTTTAGATTCAATAAAATCACGTCAAATTGAATCGGCCTAGGACAATCTAGATCGGCCTCGGATAAACTAGTTCAAACCAAAGAATAGCAGGCTAACTAGTTTATCCTAATGACCGTTCGGCCAAACTACTTTGGCCTAGGAAAATCTAGTCCATCCGACGGGCGTTCGGATAGACTGGTTTAGCCTAGGAAAAACTAGTTTATCCGTTGGGGGTTCGGATAGACTAGTTTGGCCTAGGAAAAATTAGTTTATCCGATGGGCGTTCGGATAGACTAGTTTGGCCTAGGAAAATCTAGTTTATCCGATGGGCGTTAAGATAGACTAGTTTGACCCAAAATCGGGTTTGGCCTGTAACATATATATATATTGTTCTTATTATTTTTTAAGAAGAAAAATGTGGAAAGTAAAAAAAAAAAAAAAAAATCACCTTTTAGTTAGTGGCGATTTTATGATAAAAGACATAGTTTGCATGACACAGCTTTATAGCTTAATCACTAAAATGGTCTTCCACTATCAAAAAGTCACAGTTTCAAACTGAAGGACGACTAGAAATTATATCAAAAATTGCTATAGTGCTTCAAATGTTCTCGAAAAATAAAAATTCTTTGAGGGCCCAAGATTGAGTGATACACTTATTTTGAAAAATAAAATTTTTATCATTAAAAATAAATTAACAGAGTCTTGTGTATTTTTAACGATGTTAATTTACAGTCTGTTGTAAATTTATCAAATAAGGTCTCTGTTATTTAACAGAATCGCTGTAATTTTACATAAGGTTTAAGACGATGAATTATTCGTAGATTCTCTGCAGTTTCACACAAACATTTTTAAGAGTGTACACTTGCACTTTAACATCTTTCTGCCGCAAGGAATATAAGCCCTCAAAATATCTTCGAAATTTAATCTGCTGATTGTAAATGCTTTTATTTCAACTATAATGTGTGATGCCACACTTCGTTTTGGGCTCAACACAGACTAGTATTTTGCTGAAGTTCAACTGAATTCGTAGAACTGCCTTCTTTTCTCCCCATCTGCGGTTTACTGACAATAGAAAACGGGGGAGATGGCAAAGGCCAGAGAGATAACTATGAGATTCAACATGTTAGTGAAGTCATTTCATACTTAAGGCCCCTGTCCTCGCTCGAGGAAGCGCTAGCGAGCTAATGCTATTCCTATGGGGAAGCATTTTTCTAATAACTTTTTCGCATTTTGACTTTTTTTTTTTTTTTTTTTTTTTTGCATTGGATAGCTGAGATGCATGCCGACAGCTCACTTTTTTTACTTTTTCGATTTTGGTTGCAGATATTTTTTACAAAGTTAGTTTCACTTTCAAAACCGGTTTCGAAATTGAAAGTGCTTTTTAAAAAAATACCTGCGATCAAAATCGAAAAAGTAAAAAAGGTGCGCTGTCGGCATGCACCTCAGCTATCCAATGCAAAAAAAAAAATTCAAAAATGTCCAAATGCGAAAGAGTTATTAGAAAAATGCTTCCCCATAGGAATAGCATTAGCTCGCGAGCGTTTCCTCGAGCGAGGACAGGGCCCTTAAGGGTGTTCTTAACTGCTCCACTCAACAAGCGAAAAACATTTTGACACATTTACAAATTCATTTTTTAACAGAAAGATATGAAATTGGAATGCCTGACTCTGGAATCGATTTCGAATCGAACCTATTTTTCCATTTTATGATATTTAAACTACCTATCCAGTTCTAAGCTATTTCGATGACGTAATCATCCGTTTTTCTCCTACTTTTCGACCGGTTTTTCTGCTTTCGTCGGGGAATGTGCTCGAAAGTGTCAACTTTGAAGGCTTGTTATGAAAAATCTATTGCGTTTTTTAAAAAAACTGAACATTGAGTGCAATTAGGCAGTTTCTGAATCTGCTATTTTCATGCATTTCCGAACAAAAATAAATTAAAGCATGTGTCACAAAGTTGCCCTTTTTGATTTAAGAACACCCGTAAACCCTACTGTAGGGAAAGATTCCTTTCCTACACTTGGACTGAAGTTGAACTTCAAAAGTCTTTAACATGAAACGCGCCGCCAGCGGACATAAAACACGCCGTTTGCTAACCGCAAAAAGTCTTTGTGTGTATTTGCCGCTACTCCCTCATACCCCCTTGTCGTAAACTGTCTCAATCCCCCCTGACATCATTTATGGACGGCCCCTAATAGAAAGGATGTTCTGACTTTTATTGCTTTTAAATCACTTCTAAATATGTCATAATTTAAATTTTTACACCATCAAATCTGGGAAAAATGGAGTATAGGCAACTAAGACAACGATAAAAAAGGCAAACGTAACAAGTTCAACCAAAAAAAAAAAGCTTTTTTTTCAGATTTTCTCGACCATAAATTAAGATAGAATTCGTACTTTTCTTCATCATTGATGTAAGATTTTTTATATTAACTTTTCAATTCGAAAATACTTTTAATTTTATTTTTAATCACTGTAAGAGTAATTGATTATGTGTAACTAAACAAATACTTACTGAAGTATTAAAGTACACAATTCTTAATACTTGTTACCTCTGGTTTTAAAACTTGCCTGCTGACTGAATTTACTCAATTATTTCAATGTATATTTTACACTGGAAAGTCTATTGCAAGTTTTCCAATTTATTTCCTAACAAAAAGCTTCTATATTAATTACTAGTTAACCAGCCCGGCGTTGCCCGGATTCGTCAAAAAACAGAAAGAATTGCGAAAAAAACCTTGAAAATCGCAATGAAATATCTCGAAAAATTTAACAATTGCTGCTCGAATTTCATCTAAACTTGCTAGAAAATTGAAAGTGAATTCTTTTTACTGATGAATACTTTTTTCTAATACTAAAAATCTTACAAAATCGCGAAAACATATTAAAATTCCATAAAAATATAAATCAAAATTCGAAAATTGTGTTTTGAAACTTTTGACGGCCACGTGGGATGTGGGCTCTAGATGCTGGGGTTTTTCTAAGAGAACCTTACCAGTATTTACTCAAGGAAATCCGAAATTCGGAGAAAACCACGTGTTATCATGTGAAATAAGTTTAAATAGTAACCACCGAAAATCATAATAATATTAGATTATCATCTGATTTGCGCTAATATGTAAATAAGGGTCAGTTCAAGTATTACGTAAGCATATTTTTAGTCATTTTGTACCCCCTCCTCCCCTTGTAAGAAAATATAAGCAAATGCTAGACCTCCCCCCTTTGCTTACGTAAGATTTTATGACACTTTCTACATCAATACTTCTTGAATTATAAAAAGTTACGAATCAATTACATGATTAATCCTACAAATTTATATAGGCATATAGAGATTGTGATATCAAAATATGTAAAATAGTTTTAATATATTGTTGCTTATTGCATTAAACAAACCACGGAATACAAAATGGTTTAAATATGTTGTTACTTATCACACTGAACAATAAAACAAGATATACAAGAAGTCTTAACTTACTTGCTAAGCATCATAACTAAAATTACGAACCAATAAAAAATTCACTATGTAAATTCACTATTCAACTGAGCTAAAACAATAAATATCTGTGCTGTGTATCCGAAACAAGAAAAACCCCAAGTAGGTTTTCTGCTTTCTAAAGTTCCAAAACCTATAGAGAAGGAAGTTCGACAATGGGAGTGGAAAGACAAAAATTTCCAGAAATTCTGTAGAAATTCCCGGAATTTCATGACCGATTGAGCAGGAGAAAAGAAAATACCGGACTTACCTAAAATAAAGTCAATTGACCAGTTACCCTGGCAACAGAACCCAGCCACACCGGTTCCTGTGTTTCTCTAGTCTCGCAATGTACTTGACTTGGCACACAACTTAACAGACAACAATGAAGACAAAGGGCAAGTGGGAGATACGGGGTCACGCGACTGCCGATGGATAAGCAAAGGATAAAATAGAAAATAAACGGCGAATTTCGAATGAACTGTTGAACTCTCTTTCCCCATCATATTTTGTTTGCTTGTTAAATTTGAACTGCAGTTTCTTCGTTGTTTAATGCAACGAAAGACCTATTTACGTAAGAACTGTCGTGACCCCCTCCCCCTTGTCAGAAAAAATAAGCAGACTCTGGACCCCCCCTTCCCCCTTTAGTGCTTACGTAATACTTAAACGGTCCCTAATATAGATCGGAATTATGAAAGTAAGTTAAATCTCGAGTACAAATTTTGAACTAGAAAAATATACATATGATCGTTGAAGTTAAACATGAGCGTTTCTAAAAGAAATGATCTCAAATTATTACAAAAATAAAACATATGTTAAAATAATAATTAAAATACAATTAGCTAGTTTCATGTTGTTTTGTTTAAGATGGCCAAATATCATCACGGGGGATTTAACGAATCTGAAATATAATAAAACTTAACTCAATCGTAATACTTTTATCCAAGCGCAGATATGCAAGTCATTTGAATATTTTAAGCACCCGCTAAAAATGACCCGATTTATTTGTGTTCAGATGCAGGAAAGTGATAAAAGGTCACACGTTTTTAAAGTTTCATAAATAGCTCAATTTTAGTTTTATTTGTACAAGATTTTTTTTCTTTTTACTTACTTGTCAGTGTAATAGGAAAGATTTATTAAATATGTCTTATAGGACCGGAGAACCGTATAAAATTTTAATTTTCGTAATTGAAAACAACGTTTTTACTGACCCAATTCGCTTTTAAAATAATTCTTTTTTTATTTATTTAAAACATTTTTATAAGGGGAACTATATATCTATGACTAACGGTTTAAGAATTAGTTACTGGGCACAATTTAGAGTGGACATCCTGTATCTGTATTATAAATACCAAACGTATCTGCGCGTAATGTCATTTTGCGAATGGCAACACTTTCCCCTGCAATTTCAGTTTTGCAGTTTTCGGTACTGCAAATTTTACACTTCTAAACATCGTACATTTTTAATTTTTACACCGCCATATAGAGAAAAGAAATATTCTTTTAATTGCAATTAGTTTCAAAGCTGTATCGCAATTTATTTTTGAGACATTAATTTTTTTTTTATAATTTTTAGTAAAAATTTTTTAATTGTGGTAACCGAATCACTCCATTTTCTCTTAAAATTGAAAAAAAAAAATAGAAATTAAAATGCTTATAAAATTTTAAAAATATCGTCTATTATAAAATCCGGTGAATTTCCGTTTTATTTCGTTTAATAATTTAGATAATTGAGTTTTATAGTTTTAGCTTAAAATAATATTTGTTTGAGAGTTAGACTGACCAATATTAAATGTATTTTTTACTATAACTAATTTTGTAGATTTATTATAAATAAATGAAACAGTTCTTTCTAAAAGATTTTGTTTCGTCGAATTTCGACGGATACATATAAAATAAATAACCTATTTTTTGTATACTGACAGAGTTGTTCATAATCTAACTTAAATATAACAATTAGTAATAATAATATTTTATGTATTAGTTTAATAAATATATATAAAGGAGTACAAATTTCATCTTGGTTATTTTCATAAATCATTTTGCAACAAAACTGTTTTTCTGAAGTCCGAATCCCGCCAGTTATTTTTAAAAATCTCCAAAGCTCCTGTTGTGGAAAAGTACCTGAACTCAAGTAACTAGAAAAATGAAGAAGGGTGAAAAGAAAATTTCCAAATCATAATGGGTTAAAAAGCCCTACAGTAGATTATAGCAACAAGGATTTTAATCTTACTTCATTCAAATCTTATCTCATTTCCTATTAAAGCTTAAAGATGACAGCGCCAAAATTACTATGACAATAAATTTTAATTTCAAAGAAAATTATCTCTCTGGACTTAAAAGCAATTAATTCTTGTTAAAATGTAATAATAAATTCATACTAAGTAGCATAACTAAATAAATTTCATTTTTTCTTAGAATTAAGGAAGCTTAATAAATTTATCTTACTTTAAAATGTTTATTATTATCCTTTGATTCTCTTTTCTTTTTTCGCCATCAGCTGATAGATAGCAGCACCAAACATTGATTTTTACATTCAAACAAACCGATATCTGTGCGACATAAATAAAATTAATTCTAGTTAACGTTTAATAATAAATTAGTTAGAAGTAGGATAATTACATAAATTTCTATCTTTCTAAGAAGTAAGTAAGCTTAATAAATCGTTTTTATTAGAAAAAGTTTACTATCCTACAATGCTTTTTCCCCTTTCACTTTTAGCTACTAGATGGCAGCACCAATTATCATTAAAAAATTTCAGTTCTCAATTTCTATTGTAAACACGAGGTGGAACCCGTTGAAATTCGACGAAAAAAAATCTTTCAGGAAGAACTTTTTGATTGATTTATAATAAATCTACAAAATTAGTCATAGTAAAAAGTACATCTTATATTGGTCATTCTAATCCCCAAACAAATTTTATTTTAAGCTAAAATTAACAAAATAGTATAAAACTCAATTATCCAAATTATTAAACAAAATAAAATGGAAATTCACCGGATTTTATAACAGACGATATTTTTGAAATAACATATGCATTTTAATTTCTATTATTATTATTATTATTTTAATTTTAAGAGAAAGTGGAGCGATTCTGTTGCCACAATTACATAATTTGTACTAAAAATTATATATAAAAAAATTAATATCGAAAAAATAAATTGAGATACAGTTTGAAACAAATTGAATTTAAAAGTACATTTTTTTTTCTCTATACGGCGGTGTAAAAATTTAAAATGTACGATGTTTAGAAGTGTAAAATTTGCAGTAGCAAACCGAAATTTCATGCGAAAGTGTTGCCATTCGCAAAATGACGTATGCGTTACGCACAGATATTTTTTAACCTTTGTAATATAGATTTAAACCCATGCTCGATAAATAAAATGCGTAACCTTATGATTACCTATATGTATGCAATATCAACAGTCTGTGATAGTGGGATGAACCCAATCGCGGCCGTCGGCCCAACTGTTCGGAGTTTTCGTGGTTTTCTTCGAACCTTGCGTAAGTACGGGTTAGGTTCCCTTAGAAAGACCTCCAGGAAAGGCACTTCCTCCCTCCCCCCCTGAGCCTATATCCCTCGAGTAGATAATCGGCTGACGCAAAATAAACCAAATCAAACCGTCATAGTGGAGTGTATTCCAGTCATAGTTTATCTTATTTCTTAAGAAAAATAGCCGGCAGCAGCAAAATTTATAAGTAACAATGCTTTTTCTATTTCAAATAAAATCATTTCTGCGCGGCTCATATATAAAACAAATTAAAAAACTTACCTAATATGCAGATCAGTTGTAGGGCCTGTTTAATTATGTGTATGAGGCCTATCTAGGCCCGAAAGGTGAATGAACTCGTGGGCGTCTTTCTAAGGGTTGGTTTGGTTTATTTTATGACGGCCGATTATCTACACGGGGAATATAGGCCCTTAAGGGGGTGCGGCGACCCCCGTGGGGTTCTTTCTAAGGGAACCTAATTCGCATTCACTCAAGGAAATCCAAGATTCGAAGAAAACCGCGGAAAACGCCGAACGGTTAGGCCGACGGCCGCGATTGGGTTCGAACCCAGCACCTGCCGTCTACCAGTTGAGAGGTTAACTGGTGGGGGCCCGTCTTTCTAAGGGAATTAGCTAGTACAAATCAAGCAAAACTGTGCCAAGCATGGCAACAATTATTATAATTACAGTAATATAGTTATTTATTTTTATATTTTATAGTTTTTCTTATTTATTTATTATAATTCATTTACATTTTTAGTAGGGCTATCATTTATCATTTAATTCTACTTCGTACCACTTTTAACAAATATATTTTATATACGCTTTGGCAACATCTGCAAGAGATTTATACTATAAAATGTATTTAAAAAAATAGTGGTGCAAGCAGGATATAAAAGTAGTCGTCTGTGGCAGCTGATATTTACCATCAAGTCTGTCTTTCTGAAATTAAATTGCATAAGTCTTAATAAAAAAGAAAAAAAAAAATGCCAAACCCGGATACTGAATAAGTATCAAATCTAGTAGACGGGAAAATGAGTAAAGTTGATGGTTCATTTTACAGCCCTGCAGTCGATAACAACATACGAACTATAAATTTACCCCATCCATACTTTATCTCATTTCTTCTTAAAGCTAATAAATGGCAGCACCATAATTACTATAACACTAAGAGTTTTTATTTTCAAGTAAAATCATCTCTGCCGCTGCACGATTTATGTAGAATTAAAACGTGTAATTATTTAATATAAAAAATCAGTAGAAGCAGCATAACTAAACAAAATTGTTTCTTTATATATATATACAAAAAGAAAACAATAACAATAAGTAAGCTTACTAGTTCTATTTTATCATAAAAAGTTTAATCGCCTTTGATAGTCTTTTCTCGTTCTACTTTCAGCCAATAGATGGCAGCACTGAATTTTGCCTGAGAAATAAATGCATAACTTTACGATTGTATGGAAACAAACAGAAGCTATTATACCAACACTCTATGGTTTTATAATTTTTCCACCATTCCCAATTTATCACACTTCTTCTTAAGGCTGATAGCCGACAGTAGTAAAATCTATATTTAACAATGCTTTTTTTAATGACAAACAAAATCGTTTTTTTGTGTCACCACATACAACTAATTCTGGTGTTTACGTAATTATGCAGGCTAGATTGGATACAATTGCGCCAAGCCTGGCATCAATCATAATATTTATATTAATACAGTTATTTATTTTCTTAATCTCTATTTTGCAACAATGCATGAGATACAGCTACGCAATTTATCATAGCAAAAACTCTGACTGGGCTCAAGATTAGTTTTGGTGTTATTTATGACGGTCGATTAACTGCACGTGGGATATAGGTCCTAAAGGAAGTTTCCCTCAGTGGGGATCTTTCTAAGGAATCCTAACACTTATTTACGCAAGTTCGAAGAAAACCATGAAAATTCCAAACGGGCGCGATTGGTTTCGAACCCAATACCTCCTGCCTACTAGTTTCGAGAGTAGAACATCTCAGGTACTGGGGGGGCTGACCGGGCTCAAGGGCAGGAGCAATATTTGAGAACTTTCTTAAGGGAGGGGGGGGGGGGGATTTTTTTTTTAGGGTAGTGGTACAACCAGGCTGGGATTCGGAAGGAAAGATTACTTCCCTCTCCTAAACGAAGAGCCGATGAACGATGAAAAATGTCTTTTAGCCAGGTTTACAAGTATAATTCAACAACAAGATATTCCTTTAAAAAAAATTTCACCGGAATTCCTTTTAGACAGATTTCATTTTTTCAAGAATCCTCTGCTGCTGTTAAAACACTCTTTCTACAATATGCGTTTGAAGAGCATAGGAGCATTACTGTAAAACTTGTAAATCGAAATAAAGTTCTTTTCACTAGGCTTGTCTTTTACTGGAGAGGTGGGGAGACATTTTAAGAGATTCTCGGGCGGGGCGTGGACCAAAACCAACGGCCAAGAGGTTCTGCCCACAAAACTGGTAGACGGGAAAGTGTACCTATATGACTTCATAAAGGTACTTAGTAATAACAATAATAATAAATATTTGCATAATTCTGTTTGCACCATTTGCGATTCTTTTATTTTAAATAAACATTTTACTCTTTAAATTTAAAATAAAGGTCACTTTTCTGGAAGAATCGTTTGTGATAAAGTACAAAAAGGATTAAAAAGTTTTAATACCATTTAAACCTTGTTGTAATATAATATTTTCAAATATCACCAAAAATTCTTCCTTAGCTTATTGTCAAATGAATGTGAATTGAATAGTACGCAAAACAATAGCAATCGTTGTATTTCAGATAATGAAATATTTGTTAAACTCTAGTTTATCTTTTTAGATTGCTAGTATTAATGGGTACTACTCTGTTATCCCGTCGGCCAATTTCGCCAAATTATACAAATCGCCAAACTAATAGCCAAATTATACATATTGGCATAATTTTTATTTTAAATAATGAAAGAACAAATAAATTAGTAAAACATTTAAATAAAACTACAAATAAAAAGTCGAAATAGAAATCACTTAATGACATTTTAAACACTTGAATCGTATTTAATGTCATTGAATGTGACATTCACGATCCATCCATTGTTGTCATTTAATCTTATAGTTTGGCGATAATTTTTTGGTCGACGGGATAACCTAGTAGTACCTATTAATGTTATTACCATAAAAATACCTTTTTTCTAAAAATTAAAAAAATAAAATCTGACCCAAAAGGGTTAAAAGGTACAATCGCAGTGACTTTATTGAACAGATACCTTTTATCTGTTTATTCTTCTGCATTTTACCAATTCATATTCAACCTATATAAGTTTTTGATATTGGGTTTCACCATGTTATTGCTGTATCTAAGGCAAGTATACAAAATAGTTTAACTCAGAAATTTATTTTAACAGTATATGATACTTATTTTTGAAAATAAACAATGAGTTGTTTTTGAATGCTTGTAACAATAAGTATCTAAACATTTGAATATACAATTTTATTTTACTTGAGAGAGGTGTAACGAAAAATTAAAAACAATCATTATTGACATGTTTCGACTCCATCCAATAATAAATAAAAATAATAAATAAAAAATAGACCATGATCACAATTAATTATAAGCTTGGTTCATCCTATTCAAGTTTTCACGAGGAATTTATTTATAAACTCTGACCATAACTTGGGAATATTAAAAGAAAAATTTATCATTGCAAGCAAAATTTTTACGTGTATAAATTTCATTAGACTCCTTTATAATAGACTAGTAGATCAAACCCGTGCTTCCCGGGTTACATAACAAAGATAACAAGTTGGAAATTGCACGTGAACGTAGCAAATGAGGTGCGTTCGTCCGATAACGAAGTTTAAAAAATATTCAAATCTTGCTCATATAGTAGAGCGTACTTCGGATACAGTATAGTAATCGAAATCCTTGTGTTTCTGTAAATATGCAGGAAGTAATTTTTATTACACCTCAGCAACGTATATCTTATTCATAAAATGTGAAATAGTTGAATATAATTAAAACACGCCCCAAACAATGTTTCCCCGTATAGCATTATGTAGTGGAATACTTTTGTGTGGCCCTGTAATTTATTAAATATTCTTTGCATCCCAGATTGTACAGAATGCATATTTTAGTATATATTTCATAGATTCATGCCAATTCTATTATGTTCGAATGAGTGTAGCATCATTAAAATGCATTTGAATATTTTTCCCCCATTGACCGTAATGTAATGGAATACCTTTGATTGTCCCTGTAAATGATCTATGCATCCGACTTTCATAACATTTGAAATGACTCGATAAAATTATGTAATAATTATATGTTTTAACTTTCAAACGATTAAAATGCATTTGAAATTTTTTCCCCATTGACCGTAATGTAACGGAATCCTTTTGAATGTCCCTGTAATTGATCTATGCATCCGATTTTCATAACATTTGAAATGACTCGACAAAATTACGCAATAATTATATGTTTTAAATTTCAAACGATTAAAATGCATTTGAAACTTTTTTCCCCATTGACCGTAATGTAACGGAATACTTTTGATTGTCCCTGTAATTGATCTATACATCCGATTGTCATAACATTTAAAATGACTCGATAAAATTACGCAATAAATGTATGTTTTAAATTTCAAACGATTAAAATGCATCTGAAACTTTTTTCCCCATTGACCGTAATGCAACGGAATCCTTTTGATTGTCCCTGTAATTGATCTATCCATCCGATTTTCATAAAATTTGAAATGACTCGACAAAATTATGTTATAATTATGTATTTTAAATTTCAAACGATTCGGTTGGGTAGTTTTTGCGTTGTTATATGCGGACGGACAGACAGACAGACAGACGGACAGACAGACAGACAGACAGACAGACGGACAGACAGACAGACAGACAGACAGACGGACGGACTGAGCGACAACAATAGGTGCTACGTATTTACATAATTACGAACGCACCTAAAAACCATTTTTTTTAATTGAAAATTTTAATGAGTTTTCTACATGTAATATGCATTTTAGATTGCTAAATAGCTCCAAAAAAGCATTTAACCCTTAAACCCCTTGAAGGGGGTGGGATAAAATTTATCCCTTTTAATTTTAATTTTAAAACGCCTTTTTGACGCCAGTTATTTGAAATAGCAATTATATTTTTCTCAATTACGTGAAAAAATGCTTCTAAATATTTTGAAACAAATTTGCTTTTAAATTCTGGTGTCAATCAACCATTTCAGCATTTTAAGAATTGAAGTGTTTTTTCCCCTCAAAGAGTTAAGTGTCTTGCGGATTTTTTCATTCATGTTTCGTTTATAAAATAATACTGTGAAAAGTATTGATATGAAGATTTGTATTTGTTACTTTACATATTTTTGTATTGTATTGTACTACATATTTTTTTCATATAAATATTCAAAAAATTAACATTAATCTCAATAATATATTAAATCAATCTTTGAATTAAAATATTACACAGCAGAAAAACATGATTAGGCTAACGTGGTTAGGTTAAAGGGTTAAATGAAAAATATTATTTATGGAATCAAATGAAGCTATGAAGTTTTTCAAAAGTCAGATTTCCGTATTAGACGCATGCCAGAAGTTATTAGCCAAAGATTTCGTTACGGCAGCAAATTTGTTTCCAGGGGCGTTCCGACCCAGTGTGCAAAGTGTGCGGCACACACAGGCGCCGAAGCAGTAAAGGCGCCAAAACATTTCAGTTGAGAATCAAATATTTAAAAAAATATTCTTAATTTATTCATGCTAAAATGTATTATATTTTCTTGGCATCTGGATTTTACCTTATACAAATTATCTATAAATATTCATTTCTTTCTTTAAAATTTTATTTTATTCTAATTATGAATCCTCTAATAAATCATTAAGACAAGACCTGTCCAACCTTTATAAACAGAGGCGCACCTCATATAGTTATAAATAATAAAAGGCGCCATAATTCACATAGCTGAAAATATGCAACACTATTATCTCACTGCGGTGGAAAAGCATAATGTACAGTTTTATTACCATAGGAGCTAATACTACTTGTTTTATTAGAATTATTTATAAGAAACAATTGTCATTTTACTTCAGAATTTATCATAAATAAGAAGAAAATTACTATTCGGAAATACTGGTCAAAGTTAACGTCTTATATGATGCGCGTATATCTCACGCTGATAGCTATAAGTCGCGCTATGATTCAGAAACTTGCAGCAATAATTTAAATCAGAATACATTTAAAATTCGATTTTCAGAGGACAATCTATCTTCAAAAGTTTTGTAGATGAAGAAGCTACAGAAACCTTAATCACTGAATAACAATTTAATAGCATTAAATAATTAAAACTTATTTAAGGTCATCGATAACTGTTACAAGAAAACTATTTAAATATTTTTTATTTTTAAAAATCTATCTCTTAAAATGGATTTTTAATCTTAAAAATAGCTACAAAAGTAAGTATAGTAGTTTATAGTAAGAGGATACATTCGAATGGATGCCAAGAAAACCTTCTAAGGGCACAATCGTGGCGTCCGCGGGGGACAAAGAATCCTGAATAGAGAAACAATGTAAAACCAGAACTTGGGGGCTATGCACACGGCCGTAGCTAAGGGGGGTCTCTATGAGCAGCTCAGCTTCCCCTAAAATATTTTGAGCCTCCCTGATAAAAAAAAGTCCAAAGTCACTAATTGAATTTCTATTCCAAAAATTCAAATGAAATTCTGTTTAAAAATCTGAGGACCTTTCTTAGCTTTTGCAAAAATACTAAATTGTCACTAAAATAAGTGTTTTAACACTTACTCATCCTATTTACACACACACTGTAAAAAAAAATTCAAGAGGTTACTAAAAATTTCTTAGTAAATTTGTATTCCACAGAATGTTTTAGTAACCATTACAAACATTTTTTTTTGGAAGTGAAACAAACATTTCTTTTGTAAACTGAACAAAAGAATTTTTTGTATAACTGACTTAAAACTTTTTAGTATGGGCCACCAAGCAAATTTTAGTAATAGCTCCAAAGTTATTTTTACTAACAAGGAAGGTCTCCATTGGGGGCATACTCAGAATTTTTTGAAAAAAATACGAATTAAACTACTCATGTAGGTAATAAAGGATCAGTTAAAATTATCGGCGGAATTACATAATTAGATATGTAAAAAAATAAAATAGTTTGGAATAATTGGCGTAAAAAGCTGAAAGCGACGCGGGATTTGGCGAGCAGTACATTCCCTCGCCAAAAGCAGACGATTTTAGCGAATCTGAAAATTGATTTTAATTGACTTCACTGTTAAAAATCTGAAGCATTTACTGCAACGTCACTCCACTACTTTTATAGATTATCTCTCTTCTGACCAATGAGAATGCTCCATAGCACGGTGAATTAACCGTGTCATACACTGTTAAATATCTGCTGCATTTTGTTGCAACGCACTCCACCGCTTGTATATAATATCTCTATTCCAACCAATGAGAAAGCTCCATTTCACGGCCAAGTAACCGTTTTCTATACAAGCAAGGGAGTGCGTTGCAACAAAATGCAGCAGATTTTTAACAGTGTATTTTTCAATTTGGAACAATTTTAATCAATTTAAATTGTGTTTTAAATGATAAAATATATTAATTTCATTTTGTTATAAGTACATAAAAACGCATATGACAAAATTACACTTAAAATAAAGTAAAAATGCAAAACTAAAATTACTTAAACTAAACTTATTTAAATAAATTGAACAAAGAAAGTTTTTTCTTTAAAAAGTATTCGAAGCGTAAAAGCGTATTTTTCAAAATTTCGTTTTTTAGCCAACCGGAGATAAATCGCCAAATAAACGAAATTTTTATTATTTTTTTACGGACGTTATAAGGAGGTTCCGCCGAATTTTTTTTATAAACATATATAACTATATGAGAAGAACATTCTGTAATTTTTTCAGATTTTTCTGAGTATGCCCGTATGGAGACCTTCCTTGTAAGCATTATGTGTGCCCGAAGGGCAGGAGCTTCCTTCGAGCTGCATTCAGCGGGTAAAAAGACAGACATCTGAAACGGAATACTTTCGGTAAAACCGCAATAGATGGCAGCACCAAACATTGCTACCTACTCTATTTTGGCATGTTTCTAAAGGGGAGGGGAAGTTCAGAGATCATTACCCATGGTGACTGCTACGACAGGACTTTTATAGTCCCTTTATTTACATTCGGTGCACATTTGGCGTCGGCCAGCATCGAACCCAGGTACTTTCAGCCTGGAGTTCGGTGCTATGACCACTAAGCTACCAAGGCCACATCAAGTGAGTTTTAGTAATAGCTATTAAAAATGTAAAACTATTAACTCTATTCATTGCTAGTTTTTTTCTAGTAATTCTTACAGATTCCTTGTAACCGAGTAAGATTACTAAAAATTTCTTAGTAATTACAAGGATTACTAAATTTTTTTTAGTAGATCGACCCCTTTTTTTTTACAGTGCATGAAGCTAACAAGTTGTTTAAGATTTCACTCGCTATACACTCGAATTTTTCATCATCCTATTCTTTTCTTAGCTTAAAATGAAACTATTACAACAGTTTAATGAGAAACATAGTAACCACAGTGTAAACACGTACTACTTTATCTTTCTGCGTCACAGAGAGAAAATGTGAGCTCCCCCCCCCCTTTCTCATTATTCACTTCTAGCTACGGCACTGGCTATGCATATATAACGTTATCACTTTAGGGGGAAGGGGGGGGGGAATCTGGCATATGATATCGGAAGGTTTCCTTTTTTTTTAAATCAAAATTTTTTCCTTTTACTTATAATTTGTTCGTTACATCAAAAACGTCTGCAATATATATATATATATATTAGTTTGTTAACTATTTTTATGAAAATACTCATTAATGAAAATTAAAATAATTAAATGACTATAAAAGTATTTATTTTCAAAATATTGAATATCTCAATGTTTGGTATTCCTATTCTTCTGTCTTGTGTGTATGCATATATATAATCTGCATTTAAGGGTGTTCTCAACTGCTCCGCTCAACAAGCCCAAAACAATTTGACACATTTACAAATTCAATTTTTAACGGAAAGGTATAAAATTGGCATGCCTGACTATGGAGGCGATTTCGAACCGAACTTAATTTTCCATTTTATGATCATTCAAACACGTATCCAGTTCTAACCTATTTCGATCACGTGATCACCCGTTTTTCTCCCTCTTTTCGACCGGTTTTTCTGCTTTCGTCGGGAAATGTGCTCAAAAACGTCAAATTTGAAGGCTTGATATGAAAGATCTATTGTATTAAAAAAAAAAAAAAAAAAAACAGAAAATTGAGTGCCATTAGGTGTTCTTTGGATAAGTATAAACAGGGGGAACGGGGGTTCTAATGACTCTCCCCTTAATTTATATAAATGGGTTTTTCATGCAGAATTATCAGATTTCGTTCAAATTTTTGAATAGTTTTGGAAGTTTAATGATTAAGTATAAAAGACGGGATAGCTCCGCTTAAATTATATAAATGGGTTTTTATTAAGAATTTTCCGATTTGCTCTGAATTTTGGATATAGATTTTTTTATATGATAAAGCATGTCCCTGATTAGTTTAGGGGCTTTAATTATAAAGTATAAAAAGGGGGAAAGGAGGGAGCTGTTTCCCCTCCATATTTTTTTTTTTTTTTCCGAACAGAAATAATTCTTGAAAATATAAAGCTGTAATGTATAATTAGAATGTGTAGCCTGTGAGCTCAATGCCATCAGTTTAACTGGGCAATATTCTTTTTTATTGTTGTTGTTGTTTGTTTGTTTGTTTTTTTACGTTTGAAATTTCAGAGAAATGGAAAACTTGAAAACTGATTGGTCAGTGGAAAGGACACAAGCATGATCTCGTTGAGGAATAAAAGATCGCCATTTTGCGATGATCATTAAGGGTTTTTAATTAAAATTTCGGGTAATTAACAAAAAAATAAAAAATTGAGTGTCAAATGCACGGTGCATTTACCATCATCTATCCTTATCCAAATTTTGAGATCTATGTGCGGCAGATTTTCTTAGCCAATACATGCAACGAAAAAACAAACAACTTTCTTTTAGATGCAATCTATTGTTATTGCATTAAATTTTTTTCTCCGGGAGAATGAAATTTTACCGTAACGCAGGATTCAGATAGAGAGTGCTTTCATTTACACAGGTTTTATTGTGTTACGAATTTTATTTACATAGCTGCCATCCTTCTTTATTTTTCAAGTAATTTAAGCATTTTGGAAACAGAAATTTATTTATTTAATGAAATAAAGTACGAACTGTAAAGAAACAAGACATATTTTATTAAGAGCAAGAATCTGAGAAAGTGTCACACCTAGCATTATGGGGTGATTCATGACATCTCAGATTTTCTCCAAAAAATTACCAATTGTTACTTATCTTGTTAAAAGACCAAATCCAGAATTTTTTGCTCCAAAGTTGAGTTGTTCATTTTTTATGGCCCCCCAAAGGTCAACTTGTCGTGAAAAAAAACAAGCGTTTTTTTAAGACATGGATATTGCTATGACTCACAGCTCTTTGCGCATACAACTTGCCACGAAATTCTTTTTATATCTGGAATGTAAGAGGGTTGAACTTTATATAATAGATGAAAAACCCGTGGCAAGTTTTTTCTGCAAGGTCACAGAAGGTCACAAAAAGATTCATTTTTGCTGTTTTTTTCCATTTTTAAGACCCTATAACAGCTTGCGCATTCCAACTGCCATGAAAAAAGAGGTGGCAATTGAAAGCCATGCATTTGCACTTTTAAAAAATGTATATATAATTGAGGCAAGTTGTATGCGCTTTTAGTTACAGAGTGCCAAAGTCAGAAAAATGTCATTTTTGAAAAATATTCAAACTGTCATAATTCCTTGCGGCAACAACATTTTGAAACAATTCTTTTGCCATTATTTCATTCTATTATTGTCCTTTTCAGAAAAATAAACTCCATTGAGGCAAGTTGCTTTAAAAAAATTTTATGTTTTTTTAAAATATGGCCTTTTTCAATAGTCAGAGCTATTTTATTATTTGAAATAACTGGACTGGATAACAATATTTTATACATTTGTTTGTCTATATAAATTGATGCTCTAATATATTGTGAGATATATATGATGCTAATGGCATTTATTTAATTTTAACCCTTTCGAGTCCGTTTTTTTTTCAATTTTAGAAAAAATTACTTTTACTTTAATAATATTGATACTAGCTATCCTAATAGATTAATTAGAGTTTAACAAATATTTCATTGTCTAAAACATAACAAATGTTGTTGTTTTTTGCACTATTAAATTCATATTCATGCAACAATAGGCTAAGGAAGAATTTTTGGAGAGGGTTTAAAAATATTATATTCCAACAAGTTAGTGACATTACAACTTTCTAATATTTTTTGCGCTTTATTATACATAATTCTTTCAGGAAAGTAACTTTTATTTTAAATTAAGAGGGAAATACATTTAAAATAAAATAATCGTAAACAATACTAAAAAAATTAAGCAAATATTTATTATTACTAAATGACTTAACATTAATGAAGTCATATAATAAGTGCACAGATACATACTAACATTGCTACATGTAATTAGTAACAAAAGTATTTCCTAAAAATAATAGTACTCAAAAGACAGGTATTATTAATAGTACACCAGCCCTGAAAGCGTTAAAACGAAAATATTTGACATTTACAAATTACAACTTGTAATTAAAATGCAAATATAAATACAATCAGCCAACACTGCTACAATTTTTACAGAGTTTTATCATTACAAGAAAAGAAAATCTAAGATATAACTTTTTTGTATCATATCTGAAGATACCTTTTAACAGTTATAGTAATCTATTCATGTATTTCAGTTAATATACTTGGATAGCTATTAATGTTAAAGAAAATTTATTTCTCCCATAAGTGAAAAAAAAAAAATCCCATATGGGTTAAAAGACATATTGAAATATCTTAAAAGAAATGGTTAGATCTTCGATTTTCTTTTCTCGTAATGATAAAACTCTGTAAAAATTGTAGCAGTGTTGGCTGATTGTATTTATATTTGCATTTTAATTACAAGTTGTAATTTGTAAATGTCAAATATTTTCGTTTTAACTCTTTCAGGTCTGGTGTACTATTAATAATACCTGTCTTTTGAGTATTATTATTTTTAGGAAATACTTTTGTAACTAATTACATGTGGCAATGTTAGTATGTATCTGTGAACTTATTATATGACTTCATTCATGTTAAGTCATTTAGTAATAATAAATATTTGCTTAATTTTTTTTAGTATTGTTTGCAATTATTTTATTTTAAATGTATTTCCCTCTTAATTTAAAATAAAAGTTACTTTCCTGAAAGAATTATGTATAATAAAGCGCAAAAAATATTAGAAAGTTGTAATGTCACTAACTTGTTGCAATATAATATTTTTAAACCCTCTCTAAAAATTCTTCCTTAGCCTATTGTTGCATGAATATGAATTTAATAGTGCAAAAAACAACAACATTTGTTATGTTTCAGACAATGAAATATTCGTTAAACTCTAATTAATCTATTAGGATAGCTAGTATCAATATTATTAAAGTAAAAGTAATTTTTTCTAAAATTAAAAAAAAAATCGGACTTGAAAGGGTTAAAATTAAATAAATGCCATTAGCATCATATATATCTCACAATATATTAGAACATCAAATTATATAGACAAACAAATGTATAAAATATTGTTATCCAGTCCAGTTATTTCAAATAATAAAATAGCTCTGACTATTGAAAAAGGCCATATTTAAAAAAAAAAAAAACATTAAATTTTTTTTAAAGCAACTTGCCTCAATGGAGTTTATTTTTTTGAAAAGGGCAATAATAGAATAAAATAATGGCAAAAGAATTATTTCAAAATGTTGTTGCCGCAAGGAATTATGACAGTTTGAATATTGGTCAAAAATGACATTTTTCAGACTTTGGCACTCTGTAACTAAAAGCGCATACAACTTGCCTCAATTATATATACATTTTTTTAAAGTGCTAATGCATGGCTTTCAATTGCCACCCTTTTTTTCATGGCAGTTGGAACGCGCAAGCTGTTACAGGGTCTTAAAAATGGAAAAAAACAGCAAAAATGAATCTTTTTGTGACCTTCTGTGACCTTGCGGCAAAAACTTGCCACGGGTTTTTCATCTATTATATAAAGTTCAACCCTCTTAAATTCCAGATATAAAAAGAATTTCGTGGCAAGTTGTATGCGCAAAGAGTTGTGAGTCATAGCAATATCCATGTCTTAAAAAAACGCTTATTTTTTTTCACGACATGATGACCTTTGGGGGGCCATAAAAAATGAACAACTCAACTTTGGAGCAAAAAATTCTGGATTTGGTCTTTTAACAAGATAAGTAACAACTGGTAATTTTTTGGAGAAAATCTGAGATGTCATGAATCACGGGTGTGTCACTCTCTCAGATTCTTGCTCTTAAATAAATTTTCTGGTTCAAAAAAACTCCAAAAGAATGGCAACTATACATTTATAAATATTTATAGGGTTTTTTTTTGGGGGGGGGATAAAATTTTATTTTGACAGGCGATTGGATGGGGGGGGGGTGTAGGGCGCAAAATGTAGTTCTGCACACAGGCGACGGTTACTGCTGGCACGCCCCTGTTTGTTTCTGGTCATTTCAGTGCTTCGAACACGTAATTTAATTACATGTTCGTTAAATTTATATTTATTTTATTTTATTATTTATAAAGGAAGTTTTAATTTTGCTATAGTATTTTAGCCGGAAACAAATGCTGAACTCTTTATATTTTTCTAAGGACAAATAGATTAAGCTATCGTAATCGAGTTTCATGGGAAATTATCAGGAACAATATTTATAGATTTATGAGTAAATTGTGTATCATTATTTCTTAATGGAAGTAAAATTAAAAAAAAAATTTTTTTTGAAAAATATAAGCTCGTAATTAATGATTCAAATAAGATGCAGTCTTCAATCAAATTGCATTTGAAAGAAGATTTCTTTCCTATATGACGAAATAAAAATTAAAAATGTGCGACGTTTAGAAGATTAAAAATTTGCAGTAACAAAAATTGCAAAAATTCATTTTATCCTGAAATACTGTCATTTGCAAAATAACATCAGTGCTACACGTGGACAAATTTGTTCGTTACAATATAGATTTTGCTCATATGAAAAATCTATATACTTGATTACTCGACCATTGTCGCCAAATTTAAAAAAAATGCCAAACTAATAGCCAAGTTATATATGTTGACATAATTTTTATTTTAAGTAACGGAAAAACAAATAAATTAGTAAAGCATGAATAAAAATACAAATAAAAAGTGGTATTAAAAACCACTTGTTGACATTTTAAACATGTGTATCGTGTTTAATATCATTGACTATGACATTCACAATCATCCATTATTGGCATTTAATCTTATAATTTGGCGATATTTTTTTTGGTCGACGGGATAAGCAAGTAGTACCGAAAAATCTTACGCGCATACTAAAATGTTAAAAGTAAAGAAATTCATTTCAAATTCTTCAATTCTTCAAAGTTAACTCTATGACAAATTTAAAATTTGTTTTATAAATTAAAATACACAACACAAATTAAAAGAATAAACATTAAAATACCCAAATATTTCACTCCGTTACTTCAACGTGCAAAGAAGATGCCGTATTTTCCGTGAAGTACGCAAACCTTGATTTTTAGAAATCATGCCGAACCAAATTTCAATTACATTTTAAACATTGGATATTGGCGAATTAGGAAATCTCATTTTGTCTTTTTATTGTTCTTTTTTCTGTTTCAGATCAATTTTCTATGTGAAAATGTACTTTTTTTTTCTTTTCTGAAAATATATTTGGAAAATAAAAAGGGTTCTAAAAATAAAGTAAAAAATAAATAACATAGAAAATATAATTATTCCAAAAAGAAAGAAAAAATAAATAATTTGGTAAAATGACAGGTAATAAAAAAAGAACTAAAAAAATTCGTCTGCTTTAGCAAGTTTAACTGAAATTTATGAAAAATTACACTAAGCGAATAATGTTATTTTAATATAATTATAATTGAATGTTTTAAAAAATTGGGCGAAAATTTGGGGAACCGGACATTACTTTAAACCTGGAATTATTGCCAAGATCGTCTTTGTTTCCTTGCTATCTCCGCGAAAAAAATTCAACCCGGAGGGGGAAAAAAAGAATCACATTGGACAGGTACTAAATCCTTTGACATCAGCCGTGCATTTTTTCTCTAAATAAAAATTATCTGCTTAAATTTACGTATTCTAAAGTAGCATTTTATTTTATTAAAAAACAAAAAATATAGTACTAAAAGTTTCCGCAGACTTGTGATTGAAAGTTTTGTTCTTTTTTGCGAAAAAACGCGGCTGTAATTGGGCTTAGTATAACAGATTTCCCAGGGTTACATTTTTTGCACTACTCCCAGCCACCACACATAACTCCTCTCTATTTCTTCTTTTTACTTTATGGCTATTTTCCTTTATTTTGCACCATGGCCAACTATATCTATAAGGCTCATTTATTTGAGATTAATGTATGAAGTCTCCCGCCAGCAGACTTTGCCCAAGTTACTCTGATCAATCGTGCAAACTCTAAACCAAAACAATGACCATGTGCTCAGAACAGAAATCAGCTCATACAATGCTGAAATAATTTGGGCATGGTTTGTGCCACGTGATCCAATGAAGTGGTTCAGGGTTTGAAGCTGAATCTAGCTTCACGTTTTTGGCGGTTTTTAGCGAAATGCGCAGGCCGTTATATATCTAGTTGGTAATGCTTTGCGCAGAAATGGAGTACTCAAGTTGCCACCTGCAGTAAAATTAAATTAAAAAATACAAAAAAAATTAATATCTTAAAAACAAATTAAGATACGGTTTTCAAACAAATTGCATTTAGAAGCACATATTTTCCCTAACACAACCGTGTAAAGATTGAAAATGTGCGATGTCTAGGAGTTAAAAAAATTGTAGTAATGAAAATTGCAAAAGTGAAATTTCATCAGAAAGTGTTGCCATTCAAAAAATGACGTCTGCGTTACGCACAGATAAGTTTGGCCTTTATAATATAGATTTGCGTTTTTACAATAGAGCGCGTGGTTTTTAATTTACATCTCATTGTCGCTTTCCTTTTGTATTGACCGTGAAACGATTTGTATTTGTATTTGTATTTTTATTTTATTATGATTATGGTTCTTATTAGATTGGAATCGAAATATGTCAATAATATTTGTTTTTTAATTTTTCGTTACGCTTCTCTCAAGTAAAATAAAATTGTTTATTCAAATAAGTATCTAATTTTACATTTCTTATTTATTTATTTATTTCAGGATGGTTGAGGCTGGGCCAGAAAGAAGTCTGGGATTCCGACGGTTTCACAGCACTATTCTCTTTTCCTTTCTCTGGACATTCTTTTGCGCAGGAAACGGTGAGTAACTTCCATAGAACAAAAAGCAGGGATAGAGAACTTCCGAGCTAATGCTTGACAAAAATTTCAAAACAATTATTTGTAGTCTCGAAGGTTACAGCAATTTGTATGTAACCGTTTTGCACAAGTTGTTCTTCAAATATGTAATAGGACCTCTGACAAAAATGTTCGGTGAATGAACTCAGAACGCCCGATTTAACAATACTGGGGTAACAAAACGCTGCACCGGCATAGAGACAAATGTAGACCACCTTCCCCCACCGTTGTTCAGTTGAGCGTCGTTTATGTTCTGCGTAAGACGTGCTTTACAAAGTGCTTTTTCCGTATTTTGGTTCTTAACTGAGAACAGGAAAATGAAAAAACAAAACATCAGTTTAAAGTTTGTTTTTAAGATTTGCAAGACACCGAAAGAACTTCATGAGGGGTAGTGCAAATTGAACATCTACCATATTCGCCAAATCTCAATCCTCCAGACTTCTTCCTATTTCCACGACTCAAATTCTCTTTGAAAGAGATTTGACTATATTGCTGACATCCAACGGAACATGGCGAAGCTTTTGAACTCCATCCCAAAAGAAGACTTCTTGAGAATTTTCCAGGTCCCGTATAGTAGATCTCAACGGTGCATAGTTATGGGAGGTGATTATTTCGAAGGATGACATGGTAACTTTCATTGATATTTCATCTACATTATACACAATATTCCATCTACATGTTACGAGACAATTCACCGAATTTTATTGTCAGAGGTTGTAGATATTATTTAAACGTGAAGAAAATAGCTGTCTATTGTCGTGACAGAGGAGCATAAGACTTCGGAAACCGAAACATACCCGCACTCTAAGAAATAAATGGGTAAATTTACACATTAAAATAGGTGTATTGATGGTACAAAAATGATTTGTCTATATGGGAGGAAAAACGAGTAAATTGCCAAACACACGCTCTGGTGTGTTGATTTCACAATACACATTTTCCTGTATAGCGCATTAAGTGGCTTAAATGTGCAAAATGTTTTTAAAAAATCTGTGAAATACACAATTAACTATGTAAATTGACCATGATTACTCATGTATCTGTGCAATATTTTTTTTTAAAAAGTGGATAGCACATAAATTCGAAGTTTGGGATCTAAATTTCAAACTAAATTTTCTTAAACATTAAACAAATTTGCATAAAGAATAAAATCTGAGTGATTGGTTTATGTGTTTTCTTTCCAGCAGATTAGTTTATAGAAAACAAACTAGAGTAAACTTAATTTACAAAAGATTGGATCGTCTAAAATTATTTTTACTGCAGGCTGTTAAAGTTTTCTTGAAGCATTAAAATCGTATAGTTATTATTTATGAATAAAATCAGTATAATCTGAATGAATACATTATAAAAGAAAATTTTGAAAATTAGAGACAGTCATGATGCTTGTATTATTTCAGTATTTTGTATGTTCTTTCTTCTCAATTTCAGTCACAAAGTCTAAAAGACACATCTACATCAAAAGAATAAATGGTACTACTAGGCTAGGTTATCCCGTCGACCGATTTCGCCAAATTATACAAATCGCCAAACTAATAGCCAAATTATGCATATTGAAGTAATTTTTATTTTAAATAACGAAAAAACAAATAATTAGTAGAATATTAATACAAATATTAATAAAAAGTCGAAATAAAAATCACTTAATGACATTTTAAACACGAGAAACGTATTTAATGTCATTGAATGTGACATTCACAATCATCCATTATTGGCATTTAATCTTATAGTTTGGCGATAATTTTTTGGTCGACGGGATAACCTAGTAGTATGGAATAAATAGACTACTTAATTCTATCAATAGTAAACAAATAATACTTAGTGAACCGAATCACATAAGTACGTACACTTCTGCGCAATATTCTGTTCTGACACATATTTCTGTGCAATACGCATAGACTTCTGTAATATTTACTTCTTACACATATAGCTATGCAAAATTTGTACAGATACTTTTGTGTAATGTTCTGTTCTTACGCATATGTTTATGTAATATTCTTACACGTAATTCAATGTAATATGCAAAGTATACAGTTATTGCACTGCATACTTTGTATATATAATAAATCTTTGTATAAGTAATATAATATTACATTACATATACTTTGTATATGTAATGTAATAGTGAAAATTTGTAAATTCCAATGACACACCAATTCGGGTAAATCCATTGCATTTTTTTGGATTTACACACTTGTCTGAGTTTTTCTAAGGATAACAAATTACACATTTCCATTAAGCCAATACACATATATAAATATGGATAAATCTTAACGATAACTGTGTAAGAAGTTTCTAACTAACTAAAAATTGTTTATTTTAGATTTTTTTTTTTTTTTTTTTTTTTGAAAATTAACCTCCTTAGTTCTGAGACAAATTTTACGTGGCACTAGAAAAACCTGTTTAAAATTATTTTAAAACATCTCCAAAGATGCATCAGTCAATATATCGATGCTTCTAATATGCACGCATTTATTTAAAATGTCTAGATGTAATTTTGGCAGTTTTAGAAGTATTTAAATTTATTTAAATATTGTTTTTTAGTGTCGCCTCCAGGCGACATCAGGATTGAGGAGGTTAAAACAAATCTGATTAAAACTTACACAAACATCACATATTATCTTTTTAAATAAATTAATCAAGTTAAACACATGTATTGAAATTTGCCATTGCTTCTGATATATTTTCTGCATTTCTATTATTATTATTATTATTATTATTATTATTATTATTATTATTATTATTATTATTATTATTATTATTATTATTATTATTGTTATTATTATTATTATTATTATTATTAGGATGAGCGAAGCGAATCCTCTACTAGGCCACTCAAATTACATTTTGTCGTACACTTTACAAAAAAACTATTCAATATTTTAACTTCAAATTAAACACAAAAATAAATTATGATCTGGAGATTTGCACAATATAATTTTTTTTACAGTAAAACGCTAAAAAAATTATTATTTTAATAAATTTATTTTACATGCATTTCCAATACGGACGCATTTTAGCAAAAAAGTAAAAAATGAAACGCGTACATTTTCAGAAAAAAAATATAAATCATGGAGAAAGTAATTATAGATAGAATCATGATTAATTTAATAAATAAAATATGTTTCATAATTCCGCAAAATCGTTTGCACATATGACACTTAAACATTTTAAAAGAGTTGTATTATGGATTTTTTTTCTTTTTTTGTAAAGTGGCAACAAAAGAATTGTAAACAAATAAAATTAATTGTTAAATTCATGGCCCACTAGATCTAAATAAAGGCCTGTTTATTTGAGATTAATGTATGAAGTCTCTCGCCAGAGGACGCTGATACTTTGCCCAAGTTAATCAGACCAATCATGTAAACCCTGAATCAAAACAATGACACGTGTGCAAACATGTGCACAGAACAGAAAGCAGCTTATTTAATGCTAATTTGGGCAGGGTTTGCGTCACGTGGACTTACACGTGGTTCAATGAAATGGTTCAGGGTTTGAAGCTGTTGCCAGCTTCACTTTTTCGGCGGTTTTTCGCGAAATGGCTCGGCTGGTAGTATTATAGTAGGCTATGGTTAAATTTGTTATATAAATGAAAAATTAAAAGAACTCCGTGAAGTTGTTGCCTCGATTCAAGTTCTTTATAAATGTACTAAAGCAAAGTTGGCCGATTCAGAAACGACAAATGAGCTTTAACCATTTCTTATTTTATCATTTGGATCTAAAGTAATGTTACGTTCTTATTTGTGGACCGAAAAAGGTTTAGTGAACGGGACTTTAGACTTTGTTGCACGTATTAAAGAAAATCACAAGCCACCAGACCAGATATCGCGAATAATCATGGATAAATTTGAATACTGCAGTAATTTAACTTATAAGAATTGGTGCATACCAATTCCCCCAATAATAAAATTCTGGAAAAATGGAAAGTAGTAGGAAAAGGACAGTTTAAGCTCAGCAGGCGGCACTGCGGCAGCGTGCCGCCTGCTGTGCCGCCTGCGGTACCTCCGTGCCTCCGGCTGTCCCGCCTGCGGTCCCTCCACCACCACAATCCCACCGCCGCCCTCCTGCGCCCACCGTGCATCCCCCTCCCCGAATGCCCCCTAGTGGAAAAAAGGAACATTCTATTATAACAGGAGAGGTGAACGACCTTCCCAATTCAAAAACATTGTCAGTCACATCTCAACTCGGAATCATACTACATGATGAAGATTAAATTTATATTTGAATTTTGAACAACCATAATTTTAATGAATATTATTAATTAAGCGAAACAATTAAAATCTCAGTTTTTAACCATTTTATTTAGATTTCTTCAACTACAAGATGAGATTATCAATTTAACTTAAGAAAGTTAAACATATATTTGAATTTTGCTTGATAGACATCTTAATGAGTATCGTTAATTAAGTAAAAAACAATAGAAAATATCAAGTTTTTTAGAAAAAGACTGATTTCTTACGATTTTTATCAACTTAAGAGCGAAAAGTTAAACGTACATTTCAGTTTTAAGTGATTATCATCTTAATGAGTATTTTTAATTAAGCAAAACAGCGAAAAATATAAATTTTTATTTGATTTCTTACGATTTTTATCAACTACATGATCAATGTATCGACTTAAAAGTTGAAAGTTAAACATGCATCCTAGTTTTTCAACAGATATAACCTTAATGAGTATTGATAATTAAGTAAAAAACAATGGAAAATATCAAGTTTTATAGAAAAAGACTCATTTCTTACAATTTTTTCAACTCAAACTTCAGAATACCAATTTGAGAGAAAGAAACTTAACCATGTATTCCAGTTTTGAACAACCATTTTCTTCACGAGCATTTTTAATTAAGTAAAACAACAGAAAATATTAAATTTAACCAATTTCTTTAGAATTTTTCAACTATAATATCAACTTAAGAAAGGAAACTTCAACATTTATCTTAGTTTAGGAACAGCAATCCCTTAATGAACATTGTTAATTAAGCAAAAAACAATGGAAAATATAAATTTTAACCGATTTCTTTAGATATTTTCAACTTAAAAACGAAATTTAAACATAAATTTTTAACATTCGAACAACTATTACCGGAACGAATTTTAATAATTAAGCATTTAACGAACGAAAATAGTGATTTTTTATTTTATTTATTTTTATTTTTATTTTTTTTAAGCAAGAAGGCCAATTGTATAAACTTTTACAGTAATTTGACATTTTAACATACTTTAAAAAACACTAGTTACATAAGATTTCAAACTTTAGGTGACTAAATCTCAAGATATATTTTTCTCGAAAACAAATATAAAATACATTTTTTAAACTAATTTCCTCAATCTTACAAATTCAACAGGATTTTTACCGATGCAAACATTAGAAGTGAACAACAAATTCTCTCCCCATCTAACCTCAAAATTCCTAAAAGGGAGAGTACAATAGGTTTTTCGACGTCACACTTCGTAAGGTTTTCATTCAAGAAAAATATCTTTTACGTTATAAAAGTCGTCTTCTTAGAAGGATATAAACTTGTGATTTTTGTTTTTGAACAATCATTATCTTAATAAATATTAATAATTAAGGAAAAACAATAGAAAATAATATTTTTTAAGGAAAAAGACGAATTTTATCGAATTTGATTAATTTTTACACTAGTATTTTCAAAAAGCAACATGGAAATATCAATTAGAATTTAACGCATGTTTTAGCTTTAACAACAGAAACTTAATAAGTATCACTAATTAAACAAACAAACAAACAAAAAACAAAATACTGATTTTCAAGAAAAGACGAATTTTTATACAAGTTTTCAACACTTTACTTTTCTGAAATTTTTATGTTATCAAACACCAAATTATTTAAAATATAAATATTATGCTTAATGTTTAGATAGTACACATGACTAATTCCACTTATTCTTTTCATATTATTAATTAAATTGACACATGTTTCACTCTACACTTCAATGATTTCTGAATTTTTACAATACTCACCATCAATTTTCTAAGATTTCCCGATTATACATTCCTCAGAAATACATATTCGAAATGGTACAAACACTTTACATATCTAAAAAATATCATTGAAGTAGCTGTATTTAATATTTTTAACACCAATTTTCTAAGATATTCTAACATTTTCCAATTATACATTCCTCAGAAGTACATATTCGAAATGTTACAAACACTTTACATATCGAAAAAATATCATTGAAGTAGCTGTATTTTTAACACCAATTTTCTAAGATATTCTAACATTTTCCAATTATACATTCCTCAGAAGTACATATTCGAAATGCTACAAACACTTTACATATCTAAAAAATACCATTGAAGTAGCTGTATTTAATATTTTTAACACCAATTTTCTCAGATATTATAACATTTTCCAATTATACATTCATCAGAAGTATATATTCGAAATGCTACAAACACTTTACATATCGAAAAAATATCATTGAAGTAGCTGTATTTAATATTTTTAACACCAATTTTCTAAGATATTATAACATTTTCCAAATATACATTCCTCAGAAGTACATATTCGAAATGCTACAAACACTTTACATATCGAAAAAATATCATTTATCTACTAAGTATTAATCAAAATTATAATATGTTTTCACCCTACAGTTAAAAAATATCTGAATTATCACACAACAACATTTTTCAAATATGAATATTATTTTAACAGATTAAAAATGCAAAACATAGACGAATATAATCTTTAATTTTTGTAATCATTTCATATTTCATACCAAACTATCTGAAATTTCAACCAAATAAGAGCAAATATTAGACTATTTTTTTTATCATTAATATTGCTTAGACCTTTTCATCATAACTTTTAAAAATGGTAATTATCCATTTTTTGGGTTGATTATCGAAAAACTGTAACTGAAATTACATAAACTCAATGCAAAAAAACCCTGTTCTCACACAATTTCTTAAAATTCAACAAAGAATTGACTATTACTGCAATACTTATTTATATCAATCTCGATTCTCGATAATATATAGGTATTTTATCATTACACACTTACATCTCTTTTCAAATGTTTATCAGAAAATAAGTCAATCAAAGTCTCGTAGTTATCAGACCTATTCCCCAGAAATATTGCTATCATATGAAACAGTAAAGAAAATTAATAGATATTTAATATTTAATAACCTCATACGTGACATTACTGTCGAATGAGAATACTAATAATCAATAAAATCAACTGTTGAACAAAAAAATAGTACAGATTACCGAAAATTCAAATGTTTTTTTCTACAAAAGTTACAAAAATTAACAAATGAATGACAAGTTAGAGAAATAACTAAAAAAATTAATGAACATATTTACAAATTTATTAAAATCACACCTTTTTCTGGATTACAAACCACAATTTCTTGAAAATTTTAACACCGAATTTATCAGATTTTAATCATTGTATTACATACACTCAATAAATATTCAAAATTAATCAAAAAAATAATTTTTTAGTCTCATCAATAAGCAGAAATTCTATATTAAAAGAATATTTTCATAGTAGTACTTATGAAAATGAGAGTTTACAAACTGATTTTCATAATTTTATCACATTTAAACTTAATTTTTATACATAAAACATTTTTTAATCAAATTTTATACTTTCTAATTCAGTAAAATCAAGGCAACACTAGATACCGGGCTTGCTCATTCCTTTCATGACGTCACAAAAGGTGGCTGAATGACATCCAGCGATTGGTACAAAACGATGGGTGCGTCACTTGAGCCCTGTTTGTACCAATCGCTGGATGTCATTCAGCCACCTTTTGTGACGTCATGAAAGGAATGATCAAGCCCGGTATCTAGTGTAGCCCTGGTAAAATTCAATACTTTTTAGTTTTTAAACCAATACCACAATATTTATTTACATCTAACTTTTATATTTCAGCATTACACAAGTGAGATAAATACTAACTTGGAACGATTATAGAGTTGAAGTCTATTGATTCTATTCAATTTTCACCTTATACACATTGCTCTTACACGAAATTTCTTACTGCTGTAATCATCTAATGTATTAAAACTAAGCTACTCATTTTATTAATCAATTCATGAGATGTTTCATCTTCCACTTCTGAATTATCATCCATCAAGGTACTTAAAATACAAATACTACCTTTACAACCTTAATGATACATAGTATACATAACTAATCTTTAGTTAGTCCTTCCATAGTATTAATCAAATTATATGCTTCCTCTTACACATCTGAATTATCGTCCATCAAGTTGCTTAAAATATAAATACTATCTATACAGTTTTAATGATACATAGTGTACGTGACTAATCTTTAGTCAGCCCTTCCACAGTATTTTAACATTTCATAACATTTCATTGAATTTTAACATTTCATATTTCAAATAACCTATTTTCGAAACCAAACTATGTGAATTTTACCACAATGTTTATCATCATAGAATGATTTGTGTTTCACACTTTTCTAAAATTATCAGATATGTACTCCTCAGAGGAATTACTATCATATGAATAAATGAAGAAAAATTAATTTATATTAAATGTACACGAAATTGATTGCAAAATACATGCATTTAATAAAAATAAATAAATAAGGGATTATTTATACATTAAACCTTTACTAAATATATATTTCTTTCATTATACAGATGTTTCAACAAGATGAACTAAAACAGCAGCAAACTTCAGAAATTAATGATCTGAATGATTCATCCCTAGCACATGTAGCGTTAACGAATAATACATATGTGAGTACTTATATGAGAAATAAGTACCGTATAAGAATTCGTATATGAAACGTAATTAGAGTAAATATAAAATGATTTGTCTTACTGCCTACACTTTAACAAATGCCTTTTTACCTATATTGTTGAAGAGAATCCTAACTGTTTGCATTTATTTCTATTACAGATGTGTTCTATTTGCTACAAACACTTCTTAAGTAAATGGAATTTAACAGAACATACAAAAATCCATACAGGTGAAAAACCTTACACTTGGGAAGATTACCAAATACGGTTTTCAAGAAGACGTGAATCAAAAATGCACACATCATCATATAAAGCATCGTCAGTTATATGTAAACTTAGTGAAGATATTCAAAAATTAGTCAGACGCTTGAAGAATTTAGAAATAAAGGAAGATATTTAGACTATTTATCCATCATATTTTCATAACCGTTACCACAATATCCCAAACTTAAAATTTGGAAGACATACACACAGCTGAAAAGAAATTTTGTGATTCTTCTAACCAGTATGAATGTATAGATATTATTTTGCAATGTATTCTTTAAATGCTCACATTAAATATTCTTTTATATACATTTATCATTGTGTTTATTTTTCTAAAACCTATTACATTAATGGAATACATAACATTTTAAGTGAAACAACACTTTCACAACTTAAAAAATGCATAAGAACATACAAAATAAGCAGATTTATGAAAAAAATATGTAAGTTTACAGAATAATTTCAAAGTTTTCTAGAAATACTAACAAAAAATATTTACAATATAAAAAAATTACAAAAGTGAAAAGAAAAAACACAAATGTAAAACAAAAAATCACAAAGTGAAAAACTCACAACAAAGTTTTTTGAAAAAAAAAATTTACAACAAAAACTTTTTTACAAAAACCAAAACTTCAAAAAATATTTTTTACAAAAAAAATTTTTTTCAAAAACATTTTTTACAAAAATTTTTTTTTCAAAATAAGTTTTTACAAAAGTAAAAAAAAATCACAACGTTAAAAAAATGAAAAATTTTAGTTAAAAAAGTGTAAAAAAAAATTGTAAAAAAAGTTGCAAAAATTTCAAAAAAAGTTATGAAAAAAGTATCAAAAATTTTGTTCTTTTTAATAGCAAATACAATGGTTTCGCCATTGCATAGTGTATTAAAAAGAACAAAATTTTTGATACTTTTTTCATAACTTTTTTTGAAATTTTTGCAACTTTTTTTACAATTTTTTTTTTACACTTTTTTAACTAAAATTTTTCATTTTTTTAACGTTGTGATTTTTTTTTTTACTTTTGTAAAAACTTATTTTGAAAAAAATTTTTTTTGTAAAAAATGTTTTGAAAAAATTTTTTTTTGTAAAAAATATTTTTTGAAGTTTTGGTTTTTGTAAAAAAGTTTTTGCTGTAAATTTTTTTTTTCAAAAAACTTTGTTGTGAGTTTTTCACTTTGTGATTTTTTGTTTTACATTTGTGTTTTTTCTTTTCACTTTTGTAATTTTTTTACATTGTAAATATTTTTTGTTAGTATTTCTAGAAAACTTTTAAATTATTCTGTAAACATGCATATTTTTTTCATAAATCTGCTTATTTTGTATGTTCTTATGCATTTTTTAAGTTGTGAAAGTGTTGTTTCACTTAAAAGGTTATGTATTCCATTAATGTAATAGGTTTAAAAAAAATAAACACAACGATAAATGTATATAAAAGAATATTTAATGTGAGCATTTAAAGAATACATTGCAAAATAATATCTATACATTCACGCTGGTTCGAAAAATCACGGGTAACAAAATTTCTTTTCAGCTGTGTGTATGTCTTCCAAATTTTAAGTTTGGGATATTGTGGTAACTCTTATGAAAATATGATGGATAAATAGTCTAAATATCTTCCTTTATTTCTAAATTCTTCAAACGTCTGACTAATTTTTAAATATCTTCACTAAGTTTACATATAACTGACGATGCTTTATATGATGATGTGTGCATTTTTGATTCACGTCTTCTTGAAAACCGCATTTGGTAATCTTCCCAAGTGTAAGGTTTTTCACCTGTATGGATTTTTGTATGTTCTGTTAAATTCCATTTACTTAAGAAGTGTTTGTAGCAAATAGAACACATCTGTAATAGAAATAAATGCAACAGTTAGGATTCTCTTCAACAATATAGGTAAAAAGGCATTTGTTAAAGTGTAGGCAGTAAGACATATCATTTTATATTTACTCTAATTACGTTTCATATACGAATTCTTATACGGTACTTATTTCTCATTTAAGTACTCACATATGTATTATTCGTTAACGCTACATGTGCTAGGGATGAATCATTCAGATCATTAATTTCTGAAGTTTGCTGCTGTTTTAGTTCATCTTGTTGAAACATCTGTATAATGAAAGAAATATATATTTAGTAAAGGTTTAATGTATAAATAATCGCTTATTTATTTATTTTTATTAAATGCATGTATTTTGCAATCAATTTCGTGTACATTTAATATAAATTAATTTTTCTTCATTTATTCATATGATAGTAATTCCTCTGAGGAGTACATATCTGATAATTTTAGAAAAGTGTGAAACACAAATCATTCTATGATGATAAACATTGTGGTAAAATTCACATAGTTTGGTTTCGAAAATAGGTTATTTGAAATGTGAAATGTTAAAATTCAATGAAATGTTATGAAATGTTAAAATACTGTGGAAGGGCTCACTAAAGATTAGTCACGTACACTATGTATCATTAAAACTGTAAAGATAGTATTTATATTTTAAGCAACTTGATGGACGATAATTCAGATGTGCAAGAGGAAGCATATAATTTGATTAATACTATGGAAGGACTAACGAAAGATTAGTTATGTATACTATGTATCATTAAGGTTGTAAAGGTAGTATTTGTATTTTAAGTACCTTGATGGATGATAATTCAGAAGTGCAAGATGAAACATCTGATGAATTGATTAAAAAAATGAGTAGATTAGTTTTAATACATTAGATGATTATAGCAGTAAGAAATTTCGTGTAAGAGCAATGTGTATAAGGTGAAAATTGAATAGAATCAATAGACTTCAACTCTATAATCGTTCCAAGTTAGTATTTATCTCACTTGTGTAATGCTGAAATGTAAAAGTTAGATGTAAATACATATTGTGGTATTGGTTTAAAAACTAAAAAGTATTGAATTTTACTGAATTAGAAAGTATAAAATTTGATTAAATAATGTTTTATGTATAAAAATTAAGTTTAAATGTGATAAAATTATGAAAATCAGTTTGTAAACTCTCATTTTCATAAGTACTACTATGAAAATATTCTTTTAATATAGAATTTCTGCTTATTGATGAGACTAAAAAATTATTTTTTTGATTAATTTTGAATATTTATTGAGTGTATGTAATACAATGATTAAAATCTGATAAATTCGGTGTTAAATTTTTCAAGAAATTGTGGTTTGTAATCCAGAAAAAGGTGTGATTTTAATAAATTTCTAAATATGTTCATTAATTTTTTTAGTTATTTCTGTAACTTGTCATTCATTTGTTAATTTTTGTAACTTTTGTAGAAAAAAACATTTGAATTTTCGGTAATCTGTACTATTTTTTTGTTCAACAGTTGATTTTATTGATTATTAGTATTCTCATTCGACAGTAATTTCACGTATGAGGTTATTAAATATTAAATATCTATTAATTTTCTTTACTGTTTCATATGATAGCAATATTTCTGGGGAATAGGTCTGATAACTACTAGACTTTGATTGACTTATTTTCTGATAAACATTTGAAAAGAGATGTAAGTGTGTAATGATAAAATAGCTATATATTATCGAGAATCGAGATTGATATAGATAAGTATTGCAGTAATAGTCAATTCTTTGTTGAATTTTAAGAAATTGTGTGAGAACAGGGTTTTTTTGCATTGAGTTTATGTAATTTCAGTTACAGTTTTTCGATAATCAACCCAAAAAATGGATAATTACCATTTTTAAAAGTTATGATGAAAAGGTCTAAGCAATATTAATGATTAAAAAAATAGTCTAATATTTGCTCTTATTTGGTTGAAATTTCAGATAGTTTGGTATGAAATATGAAATGATTACAAAAATTAAAGATTATATTCGTCTATGTTTGCATTTTTAATCTGTTAAAATAATATTCATATTTGAAAAATGCTGTTGTGTGATAATTCAGATATTTTTTAACTGTAGGGTGAAAACATATTATAATTTTGATTAATACTTAGTAGATAAATGATATTTTTCAATATATAAAGTGATTGTAGCATTTAGAATATATACTTTTGAGGAATGTATAATTGGAAAATGTTATAATATCTTAGAAAATTGGTGTTAAAAATATTAAATACAACTACTTCAATGATATTTTTTCGATATGTAAAGTGTTTGTAGCATTTCGAATATATACTTCTGATGAATGTATAAATGGAAAATGTTAGAATATCTTAGAAAATTGGTGTTAAAAATATTAAATACAGCTACTTCAATGATATTTTTTCGATATGTAAAGTGTTTGTACCATTTCGAATATGTACTTCTGAGGAATGTATAATTGGAAAATGTTAGAATATCTTAGAAAATTGGTGTTAAAAATATTAAATACAGCTACTTCAATGATATTTTTTCGATATGTAAAGTGTTTGTAGCATTTCGAATATGTACTTCTGAGGAATGTATAATTGGAAAATGTTAGAATATCTTAGAAAATTGGTGTTAAAAATATTAAATACAGCTACTTCAATGATATTTTTTAGATATGTAAAGTGTTTGTACCATTTCGAATATGTACTTCTGAGGAATGTATAATTGGAAAATGTTAGAATATCTTAGAAAATTGGTGTTAAAAATATTAAATACAGCTACTTCAATGATATTTTTTAGATATGTAAAGTGTTTGTACCATTCCGAATATGTACTTCTGAGGAATGTATAATTGGAAAATGTTAGAATATCTTAGAAAATTGGTGTTAAAAATATTAAATACAGCTACTTCAATGATATTTTTTGGTTATGTAAAGTGTTTGTAACATTTCGAATATGTACTTCTGAGGAATGTATAATTGGAAAATGTTAGAATATCTTAGAAAATTGGTGTTAAAAATATTAAATACAGCTACTTCAATGATATTTTTTCGATATGTAAAGTGTTTGTACCATTTCGAATATGTACTTCTGAGGAATGTATAATTGGAAAATGTTAGAATATCTTAGAAAATTGGTGTTAAAAATATTAAATACAGCTACTTCAATGATATTTTTTAGATATGTAAAGTGTTTGTACCATTTCGAATATGTACTTCTGAGGAATGTATAATTGGAAAATGTTAGAATATCTTAGAAAATTGGTGTTAAAAATATTAAATACAGCTACTTCAATGCTATTTTTTAGATATGTAAAGTGTTTGTAACATTTCGAATATGTACTTCTGAGGAATGTATAATTGGAAAATGTTAGAATATCTTAGAAAATGGTGTTAAAAATATTAAATACAGCTACTTCAATGATATTTTTTAGATATGTAAAGTGTTTGTACCATTTCGAATATGTACTTCTGAGGAATGTATAATCGGAAAATCTTAGAAAATTGGTGGTAAGTATTGTAAAAATTCAGAAATCATTGAAGTGTAGAGTGAAACATGTGTCAATTTAATTAATAATATGAAAAGAATAAGTGGAATTAGTCATGTGTACGATCTAAACATTAAGCATAATATTTATATTTTAAATAACTTGGTGTTTGATAACATAAAAATTTCAGAAAAGTAAAGTGTTGAAAACTTGTATAAAAATTCGTCTTTTCTTGAAAATCAGTATTTTTTTTTTTCTTGTTTGTTTGTTTAATTAGTGATACTTATTAAGTTTCTGTTGTTAAAGCTAAAACATGCGTTAAATTCTTCAGTTAAAAAAATTGATATTTGCATGTTTCTTTTTGAAAATACTAGTGTAAAAATTAATCAAATTCGATAAAATTCGTCTTTTTCCTTAAAAAATATTTTTTTCTATTGTTTTTCCTTAATTATTAATATTTATTAAGATAATGATTGTTCAAAAACAAAAATCACAAGTTTATATCCTTCTAAGAAGACGACTTTTATAACGTAAAAGGTATTTTTCTTGAATGAAAACCTTACGAAGTGTGACGTCGAAAAACCTATTGTACTCTCCCCTTTAGGAATTTTGAGGTTAGATGGGGAGAGAATTTGTTGTTCACTTCTAATGTTTGCATCGGTAAAAATCCTTTTGAATTCGTAAGATTGAGGAAATTAGTTTAAAAAATGTATTTTATATTTGTTTTCGAGAAAAATATATCTTGAGATTTAGTCACCTAAAGTTTGAAATCTTATGTAACTAGTGTTTTTTAAAGTATGTTAAAATGTCAAATTACTGTAAAAGTTTATACAATTGGCCTTCTTGCTTAAAAAAATAAAATAAATAAATAAATAAATAAATAAATAAATAAAATAAAAAATCACTATTTTCGTTCGTTAAATGCTTAATTATTAAAATTCGTTCCGGTAATAGTTGTTCGAATGTTAAAAATGCATGTTTAAATTTCGTTTTTAAGTTGAAAATATCTAAAGAAACCGGTTAAAATTTATATTTTCCATTGTTTTTTGCTTAATTAACAATGTTCATTAAGGGATTGCTGTTCAAAAACTAAGATAAATGTTTAAGTTTCCTTTCTTAAGTTGATATTATAGTTGAAAAATTCTAAAGAAATTGGTTAAATTTAATATTTTCTGTTGTTTTACTTAATTAAAAATGCTCGTGAAGGAAATGGTTATTCAAAACTGGAATACATTGTTAAGTTTCTTTCTCTCAAATTGGTATTCTGAAGTTTGAGTTGAAAAAATTGTAAGAAATGAGTCTTTTTTTATAAAACTTGATATTTTCCATTGTTTTTTACTTAATTATCAATACTCATTAAGGTTATAGGTGTTGAAAAACTGGGATGTATGTTTAACTTTCAACTTTTAAGTCGGTACATTTCTCATGTAGTTGATGAAAATCTTAAGAAATCAAATAAAAATTTATATTTTTCGCTGTTTTGCTTAATTAAAAATACTCGTTAAGATGATAACCACTTAAAAATTGAAATGTACGTTTAAGTTTTCTCTCTTAAGTTGATAAAAATCGTAAGAAATCAGTCTTTTTCTATAAAACTTGATATTTTCCATTGTTTTTTACTTAATTAACGATATTCATTAAGGTTATATCTGTTGAAAAACTAGGATGCATGTTTAACTTTCAACTTTTAAGTCGATACATTGATCATGTAGTTGATAAAAATCGTAAGAAATCATATAAAAATTTATATTTTTCGCTGTTTTGCTTAATTAAAAATACTCATTACGATGATAATCACTTAAAACTGAAATGTACGTTTAAGTTTTCTCTCTTGAGTTGATAAAAATCGTAAGAAATCAGTCTTTTTCTATAAAACTTGATATTTTCTATTGTTTTTTACTTAATTAACGATACTCATTAAGATGTCTATCAAGCAAAATTCAAATATATGTTTAACTTTCTTGAGTTAAATTGATAATCTATCCTGTAGTTGAAGAAATCTAAATAAAATGGTTAAAAACTGAGATTTTAATTGTTTCGCTTAATTAATAATACTCATTAAAATTATGGTTGTTCAAAATTCAAATATAAATTTAATATTCCTCATATAGTATGATTCCGAGTTGAGATGTGATTGACAATGTTTTTGAATTGGGAAGGTCGTTCACCTCTCCTGTTATAATAGAATGTTCCTTTTTTCCACTAGGGGGCGTTCGTGGAGGGGGATGCACGGTGGGTGCAGGAAGGCGGCAATGGGACGGTGGTGGTGGTGGGACCGCAGGCGGGACAGCCGGAGGCACGGAGGTACCGCAGGCGGGACAGCCGGAGGCACGGAGGTACCGCAGGCGGCACAGCAGGCGGCACGGTGCCGCTGTGCCGCCTGCTGAGCTTAAACTGTCCTTTTCCTACTACTATGGAAGCATAAATTGCTCAAGGAAAGAATTTCTTCTGGAGTTAGCTTTTGCTGTTACAATTCATAAATCCCAAGGTTTAACATTAGATGAAGCAGTTGTAAATATTGAGGATATATAAACACCAGTTGGCTTAAAAACGTACGTAACGTTGTCGTGAGTGAAAATCCTTCAAAATTAAGCATTCAATAGAAATTTTCCTTACGAAAAAGTCTACATTATCAAAAATTCTCATACGCTAACATGTATACAAACGAAGAACTTAAAATAAAAAGTTTTACAGTTAAAAATTCATAGTATCAACGCGAGCAGATTTCAAATGTTTTTCCAGAAAATAGGATTTTGAAGAAGTATTTTTTTCAAGCTCTCAATATATTATTCTAAAATAGCTATCAAAGATCATTTGATGTCAATTGCAAAGATTGGAAACATGCATACTTCAAACAACTTTAAAAGACACCAGTGGCTACTGGAAATTGTAAAAACATCTTTAAAAGAGCTTTTAGTTGAAAATTTAAAAATATTTTGTAAAAGTTTGCTTCGAAAATATTTTATTATGCCAGTCTTACATCATAAATAAAAAATTAAAATGCGCCAAAACATAAAATAACGTTTTTTTCCCTTTTTTTTAGATTTAAAAATATTAAAAAGATATTGTTACTTTCAAATATCTGTTTTATAAAATAATGCTTCGCGAATCCAAACAAAGCATGGCTTTTGCTAGTTATTATTATTATTATTATTATTATTATTATTATTATTTTAGAATAGTTGGAATTCTGTTGTTCACAGGTAAGCACTAACTTTCAACCAAACTCATAATCATGCTCAGTTTAGTAGTAGAGAAGGGAAAAAAAAATCATTGCTCCAAATTTCTTCGCGTCTTAATTGAATACCCAATAGTGGTCAGCAATTGTCAAGTTTGTCTTTGCTGTATGTTGTTTTATCTTGAAGAAAGAAGATTTTGTGCATAAATATTCCAGGTTTATATTTTCTTCAAAACATTAAGTTCTAGTTTAGTCAGAATAGACAATAAATAAATAAATAAATAAATAAAAATAAAATAAAATTAACAAGTACAAAGTATAACATGATGCGGATTTTTTTTTATTAACTTACATTAAGATATGGGAATTTTTGATAAAAAAAAATATTGCCAGAATATTTATGTTTGTGTTGGGTAGCTATCGCTGTCATAGTCTCAAAGTTACTGCCTGTCGCTATATAAGTCATCAAGAACAGTGTGAAAGGAATATAACAAAAGTTTTTTTTTTTGTTTTTGTTATTCTGAAGTCCTGTGGCAGAATTTTTTTAAGCTCTCTGCAACAAGCGCTATTAACAACAAAATGTATCTGCAACATGTTACCTTTTAACAGTAGAAATGAAGGACAATTTTATACGTAATACAGAGTTCATACCTATCAAGGAAATTAAGGGATCCTTGGTATTTTGGTACCAGAAATTCCTAAAGTCTTCTTACTGTTTACTATAGTTAAAGAAAGATTTTTTTCCATTAAATAAGTCAAATTATATTTTACGAAAATTCTGATAAAAGGTGCTTAAAAGTCCTTAAACCCTGTAATACAATTAGAAAAAAAAAAGACACTGAAAAGCTTATACATTATATAAACATATTTCATAAACTTATGTTATTATTTTCAAAACATAATTACGTAACTAAAAAAGGAGTTATTTAGTTGCATAAAAAAATTAGTCGTCAAGAAACTTTTAATGGAACTTTAACAACTTTCATTCTTATGACTTTAAACAGAAATAATAATCCTGAAAAATAATATTTCTCTCAGTTATGTTTAGCTGCTCGAAAATGAAAGTTTTCCGCAAGCAGCTGTTCCTTTGTGTGTCAATATTTCCGTGTCGCCGCTTTTTTTCCACAGGACCTCTGATGATTACCTAAACATGTCTGAGAAATTTTCTTACCTTATGAAATCTAACAAAATGAGACATTTGCGATCGTTGCATAACGAAATGTGATGCGCCCCTGTATAAACTGCTGACACAATTTAAAATCTTTTTATTACTGCAAATGTAATTACTCTATCAAAAAAAGTTTATTTATTAATAACACTGTTAAAACTAAAGGTTGCTTATGGGTGAAAGGCCGTCAGCGACTGTTCTAAAGGAGCCAGACGTGCATCACTAGGGGTGCCCTAATGCATTCTATGAGCTGCCATGGGGTGCCCTAGGGCACTTCTAGGGGTACAATTCTGGCTTCCTTAGGGGTGTCGCTCACGGTACAAGCGTTTCCCCCCCTAGGAGTGCCATATACAATCTTTAGTTTTAACAGTGAATATTCTCCATCTTTATGAATTTTTTTTGCAAAAACTTCATCGTACTACTGCCTACGTTTCTAAATTTTTATTAATTTTTTGTGATTTACGGACTATCAGGCATATTAATTAATACGCTGAATAGCGTTATATACTTCTTCCACTTGCAGGCCAGTGCCCCATCGGTTCGACTTCTTTCGAGAAAGTGGCAGGCTCCTCCCTGAGGGGAGTGCGGCTGATGCCCCTGTACAAAGGGACCCAGGGAGAACCGTCCCTGACGAAAGAATGCCTGAGTCGGTGCCGTGCCCTCGTAGACTGCAACTCCATGCTGCTCAGCTACACGGCCGATAATTGCATGAAGTCCGACCAGAATTCGGAAGGGCGCAAATCAGACATCGTCACTTCCAACCCGCCTTCCTCCACCAGCTACTTCGAAAAGATATGCCTAACAGGTGAGGTGCTGGTATAATATTTTTTTTTCTTGTTCAAAACTCCATAAATGCAAACACTTTGCACTTACAGTACATTAATGAAAATAATTTAGTCACTTTCAAATTTTATAGCAAAATCGCATTTTAAAATTGTAAAATTGGTGTAGCGTCGATGTTTACTTTATGAAAAATAAAAAATTTTTGCACAGCACTGAAATTTCCGAGAATCTTGGCCAAAGCCTGAAAATAAAAGTTCAACTTTTTTTTATAGCTACTACACATACTTATTGATGAATAGTTTTCAGGTAGCTGCTACATATTACTTAGCTTAAATCCAAAGGGGGTTAATTTAGATTACATTTTCAGAATGCTTAATGTTTAGAAAATTAAAGATCTTTACTATTATTATAAAAAACAGCTCTTATTAGAGATCATTTTTGATGTTTTGTGATGAAACGTGCTTCTAGAGTTTTTTCTTCTTTTATCGGAGAACTTTGATAATTAGTAAGTGTATAATAATTTGAAGAAAACCAACCGAAATTTAATATTTGTAATCATGCGTCATACATTTGAAGTTACGTAACTTGTATTTCAAATGGACAAATAGGGTAATTTACAAAGCGTGGCAAATTGAAGTGCCTAAATTTCAGATACATAAGTGTCTTAAATGAAGTATTAAATTTCGAAATATTTTAAAGTATATTTATTTTTAAGACACTTGTATGATTCAAAGTCATTTCAAATGTCTTAGTTTCATCTCATTTGTCGGCAATAGCCTGTTATTTTTTCAGCTTTTTCTTTTGTAAGCATTATACACTATATAAATATGTTAAAACAGGAAAGTTGTAGCGCGAATCGAAGTGTTATTACTACTTAGGTATTTTAATTAAAAAATAATTCTTCGGTAAATTCCAAAGCATAGAGTATTTTTTGTGAACAGCTTGAAAACATAGATTAATAAGTCTGAAAATTATCATTGATAGAATAAGCTCAAATCCTCGGTTCCCAAAAGAAAATAAATAATGTGCAGGGTGTATCAAAAAATGCAATATTGTGTGTGCTATATTGACACAAATCAATGAATGTATGGATGCAGTACCTCATCTTTTTTGCTTCATTTTGTGAACAACGAACTTTGAGCTTATTCAATGGACAATAATTTTAAAAATTTTCAAACTATGTTTCAGAGACTTTCACAAAAATTGCTCTACACTTAGATAACACATTATGTAAATTCTATTTCAATTGAATTTGCAAAATACGCAGTAAACATTATTTAGTATACTTGCCCATTTTCATACCATTTTTATTATTTTTTAATTCTGACTACAGGGTATTGTTTACAATGTTGTTTGTCATATTTTCAATAATAATAACAATAATAATGATTTTTTATATTAAGAATTCAGCAAATTACAAGACCAAAACTCGGAAAAATTGGAACTGTTTTTATGAAATTGTTAATTTTTCTACGAGTATGCATAGTATCCTCATAAAAATGAAAACACAAGTCTCTTAAGTATTATCTACAGTTTGAATGCTTTTGCTACAATAGTTTTGACAGAGTTATTCAAAGAATATTCGTTCTTTTTCAATTTGTTGTGAGTTTCGTGAAAAAAAATCTTCGCGGAAATATATTACTTGTATTATTTAGTTTACACATCTGGAGTTTCAGGATAATTCTTTATGTATTTTTTCAGATATTTTACAAAACGCCTAAAATCGCAATTGATCGGTCACTTTTGACCATATAATGCAGTAACATAAAAACATATTTAATATTTCTCCACTTTTTTTGCATTATTTTTTGCCATAAAAAATTAGTAATAATAATTTCTTTTCAAATATAAAAGCATATTTTGAGGTCTTAAAAAAATTTTCCACTCGGAGTTGATGGAAAAATGGTCCTCTAGCGGTCTTTGATAATGGAATGTGCAAAATGTTAAGCGTTCCGCTGTGCCAGATAAGTCTCGAAATGTGTTTATGTACACTGAAAAAATGACACTTTCAAATCTGAGTAAATTAGTGTTTTCATTTGGATATGCAATTTTTCTTTCAAATATGACGATTCAATGTTTTTTAATTCTTAAAAACCAAAAATGCTCAGTTTCAAGAAAAATTACTTGTCATTCGTTAAACGCAGTAAATGTTATAAGGGTAGTTGAATTTATTCATATTACTTCATTTGCTATGATTTCGAACAAAAAGGTTCCTTTCAGTAATATTATCTCTGGTAATAAAATATTATCTCTGGTAATTATCTCGTGTAAAATTGATAATATGAAATATGGCAAATTGTATTTTTGCCATGTTCACGGAAGATTCGTCGTAATATAATCGGAAAAGCGTTAATTTTTTTCTCCAGTTTTTAAAATCGAAGAATGAAGGAATTCATAAAGCCGTTATTATAGATTCACCATTTTTAAGACCGATTTTTCAGACAACTTCAGATCTAGCCTATTTTCTGCGAGAAATCGTCTCAACCCCCAGTATGATAGCAAACAGCAATATCTCATCTCCAGCATTTTTACCCCTGTTCTAAAGAGTCTGAGGCTTGCCACGACCTTTCATCCAACTTCCAAAATTTCAGCCAGTCAGAGACAGGCGCTTTTTAACGTAATTTTTTAACGTCATTTTAACATCATTTGTCATTTCCTATCTACAAAGAATGATAAATAGTATCGACTGGTAACAGTAGAATTGACTTTTCCTCCGACTTTAATAACAAAAATTGTATTTTTTTTCTGTATGCCGCAAAATTGGAGGAAAAATTAACTGAAAAACTTGTTGCTCGAAAATATGATGAATCTGAAAGCAGCTTAAAGGAAAGACTTCGCAGATGGAATTAGAGAACCATTAATAATATATAAATACAAACATCATGTATATTTGCGAGTAAACATCTTGAATAAAGCGTCACCTACTCATATTTGAGCATATCCTTATTTTCAAAACCAGTATATGCATGTTTCAAACTTGAGTAATTTTGCAACAGCTAGTTAACTTTTGAACCAATACGAATTTCGAAATAATTACTTTATTATAAATTTTTTCTGGGTTTTAATGCTAGAAAAACAGTAAATTGTTTCGAATTTCGTCTACAAAAAGGTTGTACAGTCAAACCCCGTTATAGCGAACCCGGTTTATAACGAACTCTCGGATATAACGAACGGAAATTTCGGTCCCGCCGTTTTCCTATTGTATTCAATGCTATTTTATCCTTTTATAGCGAACCTCCATTATCTTAAGATCGGTTATAACGAATTTCTTTTCTAATCGACCATGATTTTTTTTCTCATTTTACTTTTCCGCTGATATAAAAAAAGATTTTCGACTCTAATTTTATAAGAAAATGCATGCCGACTAGTAAAACGTGGTGCAAATTAACAGTAAGTCTTTTTATTAAAGAGTATTAAGACCTGCATTCTTTCTCTTTTATGGTAGCTATTCTGCAGGAGTGATCACGCCCACCCTTCAGTTATTTTCCATTACTCCTGCCGTAGCAATTCAGTAACTCATTTAAGCTAACTTATTTAACTAATGTATTTAAGAATAATTCGAGATATGGCAGCATTGAAAAGAACGTCTTGTTTGAAGCAAGCAATAATCAAAAGCTTTTTTCCTTAAAATATTCTCTCTGGAATTCAAAGATGATGAAAAAAAAAGGAAAATTTAAATGATAAAAAAATAAACAAATAAAATAAAAATAAAACGATTTTTAATTCGTTAATAATTAGTGTTAGTCATCCTAAGCTTGGATAAAGTGTAAAGATTTTAGGGTTGGTCTCAAATGTTTAGATAATCGGCGCTTTACTGTATTTCTATTTGTCTTCCTTTTTAGTTAATTCATTTAGTATTGTGCCAGTTTAATGTAATCAATTTTAGTCAATTTAATTCGTTAATGATCATATCTAATAGAACTTACGTTTTTTTCTTAATACATCATTATTGAACATATAGGTATCAGGTAATTATATGCATATTTTGTAAACTCTAACATTTTTTAACGCTTCGGATATAGCGAACCACCGGATATAGCGAACAAAAACTTCGGTCCCTTGAAGTTCGTTATAACGGGGTTCGACTGTAACATTCTTTAAGCCTGTTTCAAGGCACCTATAAAAATTTACACTTCCCTACCTTCTTGCCATTTCTCTACTTCTAAGAGGCATTTTTAGGTTAACTTCATGTGCATCATAAGTGCAATTTTTTTTTTTTTTTTTTTTTTTTTTTTTTTTTTTTTTTTTTTTTAACATACAATTTAGATTAAATTGATAGAATCTCATTTACTTTTTACAATTTTTAAGTTTTTAGAATTTGACTGCTTTACTTTCTCTTTTTATTCTAAAATAAATTAAGCATTAACGCATAATTTCAAGACTTAAGATTAAAACTAAAAAAAGTTGATAGAGTTTCGGATAGTTGGTGTCTGTTTATTTACTGCACATGATATGAAATTTATCACGATTTCTTTGACGTTTAAATGTGTGAATTCGGTCTATACATTACCACCAATTAATATTTATAATGAATCAGAATTGTATAATCTAATCCATATGAAGCATTCGCTCTTAGCTGTCCCGCCATCTTCCATTATCTTTTTCTGCATCCCCCCAACTTTTAATTCAAGTAAAATTGCAAACAAACGAAACCTTTTAATGAAAAATCAGTATGCAATGTATGTTATCATATGGTATCTCCCTCAATTTACATATTAGTTGAAAAAAAAAGGATATTGACAAACGAAATAATATAAATTATTTTCCTTTCACTTCCAGCTCCCCGCTGTCCCCGCCTGTGGACTTTTGAGCGCGTTATCGGCTACGAGATTTCCGGCTTTGACGACCGCACTGTGCCCGGAGTGTCCTCCCGGCTGCAATGCGAGGAGCTCTGCCTTCGTGAGCGAGGATTCGTGTGTCGTTCGGGCGAGTACGACTACGCCTTCCAGCAGTGCAAACTCAGCTCAGAGGACAGGCGCTCGCAGCCCTCTTCTTTTAGGCCAGCCTTCGGAGACATCGACTATTTTGAGAATCAGTGCGTGCCAGGTAAGGTACATCGAGAAGTGTTTTTTTTAATTAAATGTCCCGTTAAAGCGCAACACTTAGGCACAGAGAAAGACCCGGATGATAATGTAAAGTCTATGGGGGCGTTCTTTTCAAATATCTCGCTCAAATTTTAATGTTTTGAAGTGATTGTTTTTTGCATGGGATAGCTGAGGACGATCTACAACCGGCTTATTTTTTACTTTTTCGATTTTGCTTATACATTTTTTATATTACGGTAGTTTCAATTTCAGAACCGGTTTAAACCGCTTTTGAAAGTTAAAGTTTTTTTTTTCTTTTTTTTTTTTTTTTTACAAAAATCTGAAACCAAAACTGAAAAAGTAAAAACTAGTTGTGGATCGTCCTCAGCTATCCCATGCAAAAAAAAAAAAAAAAAAAAAAAAAAAAAAAAAAAAAAAAAAACGTCAAAACATTAAAATTTGAGCGAGATATTTGAAAAGAACGCTCCCATTGACTTTACATTATCATCCGGGTCTTTCTCTGTACCTAGCGTGGGCCTTAACTGAGTTTTAATGTATCGTTAATGTTCTTTAATTTGATTAATTTATAACACGATTATTCAATCAATAAATGAATTGTAACAAGTGTAAAATTACCAAATGAGTGAAAAATGTTCGGGCCAGGATTCGAATCAGCTATGCACTGGCTGAAGCCACCAATGCTCTTTCAATTGAGCTATTCCGGACGATTTTTGGAGGACTAATTTTCACCTAACTAACTTTAACGATCACACAACCCGATGTGATACTTTGGATCAGCTCAGTAGAATAAATCGAAGATAATATGCAAGTTGCATTAAGCATACAAGTTGAAGATTAATGTACAATCTGCAGTTCCATACATTAACCGTCGATTTATTCTGTCGAGCTCATCCAAAGTATCACACCAAGTTGTGACATCGTTAAGGCTATTTGGGTGAATTAGTCCTGCAGTGTTCGTCCGGGATGGCTCAGTCGACACTGGCGGTTTCAGCCAATACATCCTTGGTTCGAATCCTGACCCGAATCTCTTTCATTCGCTTGTAAAATTTACATCGGTTCTTTAATTGTCTTTTTCTAGATGGCAGCACAGGTTGCGACTACGAGGAGAAGATAGATACAGATTTGGAACGAGCAGATGCTTTGCTGACAACATCAAGCCAGAGTGAGTGCCAACAGCAGTGTGATGGCACTCAGAGTTTCCTCTGCCACGCGTACAGTTTTCGCATGTCGAGCTCCGTTTGTAAGCTTAGCAGTGATGACACCTATAACCTCGGTTCGAACGCGATTCGTAGGAGAATTGGCAGCTCGTACTTCCAGAGGAGCAACTGTCTCGATCGTAAGTTGAATTTTACGGTAATTAACCGTTTAGTTCTTACCTACATTATAAAAATATTCGTGTGAATTCGCACCAAAAAGAGTGGCAACTGATTTGCTACCAAAAGTGGTGTAATGAAACACCAGCAGCAAATTAGTGTAATTAAACACCAGCGGTCAACTGTCATGATAATACATCACTTTTGGTAGTCAATTACTTCCAACCAATTTTGGTGTAAAGTCACACAACCATGGACTTAATATACTTTAACAAAAAAAAAAAAAAAAAAAAAAAAAAAAAAAAATTGGAGCAATATTTTTTAAATCTAATGTAGTTATAATTTAAAATAAATAGTTTGAAGCAGAAAAATTCATAAACTTTTATTCAATTGAGATTATTTATTATAATATACAATTTGGTAAAGAAGAAAATTTTCAATATTTGCATGTTTAAAAAGTATAATTTTCATACGGAGGGGCAAAGAACATTCTACATTTTTGTATAATAAAAAAATGCTTATGAATTTTAAACATGCATTTTTTATGTTTATGCATTTAAACCCGTTTGGATGTATCTGAAAGATAATTACTTACTTTGCCTTCCTCCCCATCCCGTCTCCCTATCGAAAGTGTTAACCCTCTGGATCCCAAACCGCCCGAGATATTTCAGTTCCCACCAGAAAATTAAAACAACAATATTTGCTTTAATCAATAACAGAACATTCCGTATTTAAATAAAACGAAATTAGCCATTGAATTTTTCTGGTGTGAAAATGAACTACATAATTTCTAGAACGTGTTCTAGCATGGGAATTAAAGGGTTAAACTTTCCTGCTGTAAGTGTAATAAAATGGACATTTATGATTATTTTAAATATGTATTAACAATTTAATAAACACAGGTATAAGAATATAACAATCTAAAATCATAACCCATTCAATAACAGCATTTAAAAAATTGAATACAAATTATGAAATTTTCACACGTTATTAATAAAGCTCTTAAGCTAAAAATCATCTAACAAAGAATTCATGATGAAAAATGTGTTTTGATACAGAATGTATAATAATCATGGACACTCGTTTTAAAATAATTCTAAAAAATTATAATTACTTATAATCATGATGATAATTTTTTAAATCAAGGTTTGTAGCTTTCTTAACAAAATATCAAATATGAGCTACAACTGATTATTAAATTACACCAGAATTATGTAATTTTATTATTTCTTGTTTGGACGAGAGTATTCACTTTTTATTCAAAATTTTCTAATGAAATTTTTCTTCAAAAATATTTTTTTGTATACTGGTTTCATTTCTAAATAGTTCTGCTCTCAATAGGAAATGTTGAAAATACAGACAGAGTTTGCAAAATCATTTTAAATCAAATTAAACTGTCAATTAAATTAATCGTTGTTAAAAAAATTCTTAAAAGTATTATCTTGATCAAGGATGACAGTAGTGACAGTGTTAACAAAATGAAAATAAACAAAATTACATCAGATTAAATTTGTAACGTTTTTCCACTAATAAGGCAGAAAATGATCTTACAAGATATCCTTATTCATTGCACAACACATCTTGTCGTGGATTTCAACAAACGAACCAACACTTTTTCTAGAAAACGCTCTCCATGGCATTGCATGTCCTCCGTCATATTTTATTGTACGAAAAAAAAATATTTGCAATCATATCTTTTGTTTTTAAATTGTTGAACTTCGATTCATTGGAAAATATTACTTTTAGGTAGCTTTCATTACAAAAAGTAAAAAGCTACCTATTGCAGCAGTCTGGAGGAAAGCACTTCCAGGAAATTTTGGTATATTTTCACCGATCATGACCCCCAGACCCCAAAACTACCCTCCGTTCAAATGTTGACATATATATATATATATATATATATATATATATATATATATGATATTTGTCATGCGATAACTAACGTATTTATGAACCGATTTGAATGAAACTTGGTATGTACATAGTACATACAAATGTCTCGACCGAGTTCGTTGGCCAGCATCATCCGACATTTTGTTTCAAAATGGCGGCCATTTTAAATTAAAAAAAAAATTAAAATTTAAAATTCAATGCGAAAAAATTAAAAGTTGAAAAATATTTTTCTTTTTCGTGTTAGAACTTAAAACAACGATTCCAGGACACTTTTTATTTTGTCTATATCTTAAAAAATGATTGAATTATATCACTTTGAATTTTTCTTATGGCTGACATTTCGAAACGATCTGATTTTTGTTACGTCATAACACGCGTATTTATCAACCGATTTGTAGGAAACTTGGTATGTACATAGTACATACAAATGTCTCGACCGAGTTCGTTGCCCAGCATCATCCTCCATTTTGTTTCAAAATGGCGGCCATTTTAAATTTTTTTTAAATTTTAAATTTAAAATTAAATCTGAAAAAAATTAAAAGTTGAAAAATATTTTTCTTTTACGTGTTACAACTTAAAACAACGATTCCAGAACACTTTTTATTTTGTCTATATCTTAAAAAATGATTGAGTTATAGCACTTTGAATTTTTCTTATGGCTGACATTTTGAAACGATCTGATTTTTGTCACATGATAACGCGCGTATTTAAGAATCGATTTGGATGTTACTTGGTATGCATATAGTATATACTGAGACCTGAATCGAGTTCGATACTCAGTTCCATCCGCCATCTTATTTCAAAATGGCGGCCATTTAAATTTTTTTTTTATAAATTTTAAAATTTTAAATTTGGTACAAGAAAGTGAGAAATTGAAAAAGATTTTTCTTTTATGCATTTGAACTTGATACAAAGATTCCAGAGCATTTTTTGTTTCGTCTGTATCTTAAAAAATGGCTGAGCTATCGCATTTTTAATTTCTAATGTTGCTCATATCTTGAAATGATCTGATTTTCGTCACGTGATAACACGCGTATTTATAAACTGATTTGGATATAACTCCGTGTGCACATAGTACATAGCAATGCCTTGACCACATTCACTGTCCAACTTCTTCCGTCCTCTTGTTTCAAAATGGAAGGAATTTAAGTTTGTCAAAAATCTTTTAAATGTATAATGATGTAGAAACAAAAAATTAGAAATTGAAAAAAGGTTCTTTTTAAAGTATTTATCTTAATAATGAATTCAGGAGTAATTTTTGCTTTGTCTTTAACTTAAAAAACGCCTGAGCAGTTTGAATTTCTAACGTGGCTGACATTTAAAAAAAAATCAATTTGCCCGCGACAGCACTCGTATATATTAATCGATTTCAATATGAGTGTGCATGTGCACCTGAATTAAGATTTCGACCAAGCTCATAATCAGGTTCCACTAATTTGAGCTTAGTATTTTTGAATAATATAACTTAATTTAAAATAAATAAACAAATATATAAGTATATGAAAGCTACCTCTTCCTCCCGGCACTGCCGGAAGGACTATTTCCAGTTTTCAAGTGATTATTCTTTGTATTCCTTTGTATTCTTTTGAGTCCGTTCCTTTTTTTAATTCAAAAATGATTTGTTTACACCGAGTCTTCTATAAAGTTCTAAGTCATTTAAGAATATTGACAAGGTAGACCGATTTATTTTAGCAATATTTTCCCTCTGTAAATCATGGCATTTTTATGTGAGTCACAAAATTCTTTTTTTCCGATAATTCTGTCGACACGAATAGTCGTTTTTGGGAGTCTTCCGGACCATAGCAAGTCCTGAAGACCATGACCATCTTTATGTTTTTACAATATTGTTTAAAGAACACTGTTAAAAAAATTCTGAAATTCACGAATATTTCTTCCCTGAATTTCACAGAAAAAGTCCCTTTTTATAACAATTGGGCATTTTCCGTTAAAAATAAGAAAACTCCACCATATTTCCTGAAAATAACGAAACGGATGGAAATAGAAACAATAAATGGAGACACTCCTTTATGCGGGTGACTCCGCGGCCAAGTGGTCAAGGCGCCACACCGCTAATCACCTGCGAACGCAGATTGTGGGTTCGAATTCCATTGGTGCAATGAAATAATGAAAACATAAAAAGTCCCTTTTAAATTAGATTTTTTCTGTTTATTTTTCTCTTATTTCTTATTAAAAGATATTTTAACTAATTAGCCAAAATAAATAAATAGATAAATAGTGCACGACAATTTAAAAAAAATTGTCTATAACATTATTTTTGTAAAAAAAAAAAAAATAATAATAATAATAATAATCATTTTCTTTTCATTCATTCAAAAGAAAAAAAACAGAAAAAACTGTGATTTTTTTAATTAAACTAGTTAAAAAATTAAAATTGATTTTAAAAAACAATAAGTATTATGCATCGTCTACAACAAAATAAAATAAACCGTTTACAAATATTTTAACGAATATGTTTGAAAGGAAATCTTTAAGAAGCACAACAGATTTTCCCACTAACTCATAAAAGACATACTTTGTACAAGCCGGCAGCAGCAGCTTTGGCTCAGTGAGTAAGAATTTGTTCCGCTGTCAAAAGGTCTCGAGTTCGATCCCCAGGACGGCTCGAAGTAAATCATAAAAAAAATGAAATAAAATAAAGCAGGTAAAATCATATAGCAGCTTAAAAACATTCGTTAATTTCGAATTCTTTGACGATTAATCGATTCATCCATTTTAAAAATTATATTAAATTATTATCATTAAAAATCAAACCTTGTAACAGAAAGTTACTGCTTCTTCGAAAAAAGTTAACCTTTCTTTTATTTCTCAAAACGGAAAATCTACTAACGGAACAGTAAAAATTTGGCTACTTTGCTGCCAGTAGTTTCACCGTGACTTCACAGATTTATTTTTACAGTGTAGACTTTCGAATCGATAACTTTGATACACTCACAGGCTTGGTCCTTTAGGGACAAACAAATCTCTCGTTTACGAACAATAATTATAGTTGAACTTTTCATTTTTGTTATTTCAATTATGTTATTCATGTCGAATATTAATAATCACGGCCAAAAACACATTTTACCGATATCAAAAACTAAGTAATGACTAATGGTCAGAAACTTTTGCCCGTACAAATTTTCCCCCATTGCATCAAGTGCCTTCAATGTCCAATCAAAATGATCACGTGGTCAGAGGTAATTTGCATATTCCTAACTTTTTTTCTTTGCTGAAATGCTCTAGCAAAGAAATCAAAGAAACTAACTGGCCAACCGCCACTGTAATTGCAGTATGTGTTAATTTGAGGTGTTAAAGCATTCACAATTAAACAGGCTTTCATGTAACATTAAAAAAGAGAAATTGATTTTTTGATCAATTTTGAAGTAAACTGTCCTTTTAAGTAAGGTAAAAGGTAAATTGCATTAGAAATGATTGGGATTGCTGTTTAACAAATAATTATAGCGCCGATTACCTAAATTTTAAATAATGGAACGCTCAACTATTTGAGGCTTTATCAAGTTTTTTGTTTGAATTTTAGCATATAACTATGTTTTCAATAAAGAAAATTAGAAAACACTACAGAAAAAAATGAAAACAAGCAAATAACAACCACAGCAACAAAAAATAGTATTGGAAATGCTCGCTCCAGTAACGATAAACATCATAATAAAAGAAATATATATGTTTTTTTATAATAGAAAAGAAAAGCATTTCCTACCTTATGAGGTGTTTATAACATGAGCATACCGGCAGTTAGAATCGCTGAAACTATTATTGCACATGAACGTTTCGGAGCAGTAGTGCAATAACATTTTCTTTGACGTTACAACCACTATGTATTTCGATATCCAGCTATCCAATTATCAAACTTTGACTCATTTGAACTAGGCTTGGTTCCGAAAGCTGTGAAAAAATTATCCAGACACTGTACCATGGCCAACTAGATCTAAACGGCCCATTCACTTGATATTAATGTATGAAGTCTTCCGCTAGAGGACTCTGATACCCTGCCTCAGCTATTCTGACCAATCGTGCAAACCCTGAACCAAAACAATGACCATATGCACAGAACAGAAATCAGATTATTTAATGCTATTTTGGGCAGGGTTTGCGCCAGGTGGTCCAATGAAATGGTTCAGGGTTTGAAGCTGAATCCAGTTTCACTTTTTCGTCGGTTTTTAGCGAAATCCGCAGGCCGTTATATATTTAGTTGGCCATGACTGTACTTACCTATTTATTTTCATTATTCTAGTGAAGCTGACTTGCACGGACAGCACGATGCAGCTTGTGCTGAGGACGCGCGAGCCGTTCGATGGTCGCATCTACGCCATGAGCAAGCCGTACAGTTGCCAGGTGTATGGAGACAAGCAGACCACTACTCGTTTCGTCATGGACGTCAAAGGACAATGCGGAGTTGAAGTCGAGGTGTGTTGTACTCATGTATTCTGTGCAATTTTATCTTCAGGTTATTTAAGGAAATTAAAACTATCCTAATAGCATGCATGGTCACAGTGACGTCGCTGTGAGTCACTTTGGTCGCATCACTCTGTGACCAAAATGCCACCACTCAGTGACGTCACATTGTGACTGAGATGTGACTTTCTTAAAAATCTTTAGAAATTTATAAATATCCTTCAAAACATGTTATTTACTTTAAAAAAGATGTTTCTGGCAATTAAATATCGTCGCTTTTGTCACAGTTTCGTCAAAATGTTAATGTCAAATTAGTCACAAATGACACATTTTTCACAAATTTGTCACATTGTGACCACTTTGTGAAACGTCACAAAAGAGCTCTAAAACGGCCATAACGACTTCACATTTTAGTCACTGTGACTTCACATCGACAATCGATGGCCACAAAGTCACAATGTTACTTCACAACGACGTTGCAGTGACGTCACCATGCTTTACGGGTACCTACATCTAATGGCCGATTTGGTTAAAGTTTTTGAATTTCATTTTGTTATTTTATTTCAATATTAATACAAAAAAAATCAATTTTTTGAATCTAATAATAATAATAATAATTAAAAAGAAAAGACCGGGAAGCGTCACCACAGACAACCACCTAATTGACTTCGCGGATGAAAATCTAGGATTAGTTAAATATTGAATCGCATATTAAAACGCATTCGGTCTTTCAAGTCATATCTTAATGAAAAACGCGTAATTTTTTTTCCAAGCACCTTCGTCGTTCCAAGCCCAAGCTCGCACTCTGATTGGTTGTTGCTCTCGGCACTGTTTTCATGTAACTTGGCGATAATCATACTTGGCGTAGCGATAAATGATTCCGTCGAGTTTGATTTCCTTCCGAACCGAGTACAAAGTAACTTTTCTCTTGCAGCATCGGATTGGATGGAACGTGTCTTACTGAAAGCTGTACTCTTTAAAAGTTTTTACACACAAGAGCACACGACCACGAGGATAAAAATGAAGGAAGAATAAGAATGAGTAGGTTAGGTTTTAGGTTTACTCGTTCACTTACGAGCGAAGTATTTTTCGCCAAGTATGGTTATCGCCAAGTTACGTGAAAACAGTGCCGAGAGCAACAACCAATCATAGTGCAAGCTTGGGCTGGGAACGACGAAGGTGCTCGGAAAAAAAATTCGCAAAACTGTTGAACATATATTTAAAAAACGTGCCTAATAGCGCTCGCGCCGCACAAGGATTTTATTTAATATCGTTTTATCAAATTAGTTCATCATATTATATATCTATCAATAATAATAAGAAGGCAAGATAATCTTACCTTTCATTCTTCTGGTTCTTCAGAATATTCCATTCTTCATGGCCGCCATGTTTACGAATCGTCGATTTGGACTTGAGTCTTTTATAACTTATTAATTACTTTAACCATTGCTGAAATTGTAAATAGTTAATTAATACTTATTCTTAATGAACAATGGGGTCGACGCAAGTTTTGAATTGAATAATAATATTATATTCACACAAATCACATAGCTGCTTTTAGCAGCGAAAAAATAGACGTTTACATGACTTACATCCACACAGAGAACTAAACAAACACTGAAAATATTAGAATGTCGAAAAAGAGTTCGAAATGTTCTTTTTCATTTATTTTGTTTTTGGACGTCACGTGACTTCACTGCAATAGAAAAGGAATAAGCGTCCATGAATAAATCAGTTTATTTCGTTGTTGAATTGTTCCGAAATAGGGAAAAAATAATTTCTTTTGCTTTTTTTTTATGACGACAAAAAAATGAAATCTTTTTATTGTAAATAGATCTAACTTGATTTTATTCAGCTGAAATAGTGATTAGTTTATTTCATCAGCCTTCCTTAATCACTTCAGATGAATAACACTGTAGGTTCATAAATTCTCGATGTTTCATTAGTTGAGGCTTTGGCAGGGGTTTTGTTAGCGCGTCGGCTATCATATCTTCAGATGGGCAATATTCTAAATTTATTATTTTGTTTTCTTTGAGTTGTTTAATGGCGTGGAATTTTATATCAATATGCTTCGTATATTTCGAAAACTTTGCATTCTCTACCATTTTTATCGCACTCTGATTATCTTCGAAAATCGTAATAGGTTTGTGTTGTTTCAAATCTAAGTCATTCAATAATTTCTCTAGCCAAATAATCTCTTGAGCTGCTGCGGCTGCTGATATAAATTCAGCTTCTGCCGAAGAATACGCTATACAGTTTTGTTTCTTCGTGTACCAACTAATAGGTGTTTTTCCTAGAAAGAAAACGTTTCCAGTTGTTGACTTCCTTGTTCTGGTGTCGCCTCCCCAGTCAGAGTCTGCATAAGCTACCAATACTGGTTGGTCGTCTGTGCTGATTGTTAGTTTTAATTCTTTTGTACAGTTGAGAGAGTTGACCACTCGTTTTGCTGCTTTCCAGTCCATCTCACGGGGCGTTTCGCATCTTCTGCTGAGGATATTAACTGCAGCTGATATATCTGGACGTGTGTTAGTTGCTATGTATAATAAAGATCCAATGATTTTTCTAAAATTTGTGTTATTAGGCAGCAGATTTTGTTCGTCTTCTATTTTATAGAAGCCAGGATCCATCGGAGTTCCTACGGGTTTAGCTTCTTTTAATCCTAGTTTATTTGCCAATTCTTCAATTTTCAACTTTTGGCTTAAAGTATATCCATTTTCTGTTTTCTTTATTTCAGTACCGAGGAAATACGCTATATGACCGAGATCTTTAAGCTCGTATTCTTCTTTAAGTAGTTTTGCTATCATGTCAACAGTTTTTTCGTCACCGGATAGTAATATGTCGTCAACATATATAATTATGTGAGTGTAATTTTCATTTTCTTTTCTGGTGAACAAGCAGGGATCAGCTCTACTTTGATTAAAATTCAGTTTTTTTAAGGACTGTTCGATTCTTTTGTGCCAAGTTCTGGCTGCCTGTTTTAGGCCATATATTGATTTTTTTAGTCTGCAGACTTTGTTTTCAGAATTCTTTTCTATGTAGCCTTCCGACTGTTTCATATACACTTCTTCCTCAAGCTCACCATACAGAAAGGCGGTGTCAATATCTATGTGTCTAACGTTTTGTTTGTGGTATGCGGCTGCTGCTAAAAATGCGCGAACTGTTGTTTGTGAGACGACAGGGGCAAATGTCTCATCATAATTTTCACCGTATTTTTGACTATAGCCCTTCGCTACTAGGCGTGCTTTATATTTTTGAACATTTCCGTAAGTATCTAGTTTCTTTTTAAATGTCCATTTTGATCCTATAATTTTTTTGTTTGGTGGAGGATCCACTAATTCCTATGTGTTATGTTTTTTTAGCGAATTGATTTCCGCTTGTGTGGCTTTGAGCCAATTTTCTTTTTCACAGGGATTATCAATTTCCTGTATGTCAGTCCAGCTAGTGGGTTCATTCATTTGGTTATTGTTTACATAACAGACGTATCTGTCTGGTGGTACCCCCCTGTTTGATCTTTGCGATCTTCTGAGTTCAGTGGTGGGTTGTTTGGACGAGGTTGGTTCCTCGGTCGTGTTGTTTATTTCTGCTTCGATGTAATTTTTATCATCATATGAATTTTCTACATCTTTACTTTCTTTTAAGTTAATTTTGCTATTCTCTAGGAATTTTACGGTTCTTGCTATTACTATTTTGTTATCTTCAGTGTATACGCGGTATCCTTTTGAATTGTTATCATACCCTACGAATGTCCCTTCCTGAGCTCTATCGTCTAATTTTCCTCGATGTTGTTTGTTTACATATACGTATGCTTTGCAGCCGAATGTACGTAAATAGTGCAAATTTGGTATGCGTTTAAACCAAAGCTCGTATGGGGTTTTATTCGTTGATCTTGTTGGTAAGCGATTTTGTAAATGATTTGCGGTATTAATTGCTTCTCCCCAAAATTTTTGCGGTAAATTGGCTTCGCGTAATAGACTTCTAGTCATGTCTAATAGTGATCTATTTTTCCTCTCAGCCACGCCGTTCTGTCTCGGACAATATGGCACAGATAGTTGGTGTTTTATACCTCTTTTTCTTAGGTAGTCATTTGTTTCTCTACTCATGTATTCTCCGCCATTATCGGATCTTATTGCTTTCGGATATGAACCGAATTGGTTTCGTACCATAGCTATATAGTCGATTAATTTATCATGCACTTCGTCTTTGTGACTTAATAAGTATATTACTGTAAACCTAGAGTAATCGTCTATGAAAGTTACAAACATTGTTTTTCCGCCAATTGTGGGGGATCCTATGGATGTGCATACGTCCGTGTGTACTAGATCGAGTACTCTGCCTGTTTTGTTTTTATATGTTGTTTTTGGATAAGGTGCATCGCTTATTTTTGTTTGAATGCATGTTTCGCATACTGTTTCATGACTACAATTATTTAGTTCTATTCCATAGGTTAAATTTTCTTTAATCATTTCCTTTATGGAATTGTAGTTTCTGTGACCTAGGCGTTTGTGCCACAATTCTATGCAATTTTTATTTTTGCATTCATGCGCAATGTTTACTGTGTTAGATTTTATATTCTCTAACAATTCAACTTCATATTGATTGTTTTTCATTTTTGCTTCCAAGTATATTTTCCCATTTCGGGATAGCGTGCATTTATCTTTATCAAAAACTAGCTTATAACCGTTCTTTGTTGTCTTACTTACTGAAATTAGATTTGATTCTAAATCAGGTACGTATAATACTTCCTTTAATGTAATTTTGTTTACACCTCCGTCGGATGTTTTTGTCATAAATGTGGTTTCTCCCACACCATGCGAATTTAACGATTTTCCGTTTGCAATAATAACGGTAGTTTTTTCGGTGTCGTTTAATTTAGTAAACAAGTCTTTATCGTTTAAAATATGTGTGGAAGAACCAGAATCAATAATCCACGTTTGTTTTCCAGTTTTGTCAATTAGAAAGGCTGCGTCGCTGCTTCGATCTGTTTTTAGTTGTGTTTTATAATTTGGCTTATATTCTTGTTTACGATCATTAAATTCATTTTGGTTATACGATTGTTGATAACAGAGAGACGTTGTATTATTTTTGTTTTTGTATGTTTGTTGTTTTTGTGTATTTGGGTGAGTTTGTCTATTTTTCAGATGCCAACATTCCCTGTAAGTATGACTTTTCAATTTACAGTACGTACAATATTTTTCCCTTTTGCTATTATCATTTGGGAACCTTTTTTGTGTTTTAAACGCTTTGCTAGAATTGTCGCCCTGATACGCGTTTTCAACCCTCCTGTTATATTCATCAGTTAGTTTATTTATAATAAATTATGGTGTTAAATCACTTTCATCGCGGGCCTCAAATGCTACAATCAATGTATTATAGCTTGGGGGTAATGAGCACAGCAATAATGCTGAAAGGTGCGAATCGTTAATAGTTTCCCCAATCGCTAATAGTTTATCTTTTAATTCTAAAATGTACGTTATGTGTTTAATTACGTTACCATTTTCTGGCAGCCTTGCCCCATATAATTTTCTTAATAAATGCAATTTACTAGACAAATTCCCCCTTTCATGTATGGCTTTGAGCGCGTCCCAGGTCTGTCGGGCAGTATTTAGCCCTTTTACATGCACTATCTGTGAATCTTCAATTGCAAGGTTTATAATTGCTCTGGCTTTATTATCCTTCTTTTGCCAATCTGTGGTAATTGGATTTGGTGTTGTATCTGTTATTACCTCGAAAATTTCTTCTCTTATTAATAACATTTCTATCTTGAATTTCCATGTTGAGTAATTGGTTTGATTTAATTTTTCTATTAACTGAAATTCTTTCGATGCGGCCATAACGGATCTTACTTATCAAGTTATAAATATTTAATCTCGTAATTCGATGAGAAATTGTTTTTATTTTTCTTTATATAATATAAGAGATTTTCTCTATTTATTTTTATTCATTCAAATATAACGAATATATCACTTGTTATGTTTACTCATTCAATTAAACTCATATATATCACATATTTTCAATAACGTTGAGAAAAAGAAGAACAAATGTATTTTTTCACAATAATTATATGCATTAGGTAATTTATTATACCATACAATTTATTTTATAAGGCCATTTTTATTTGTTTATATCATATTATTGCTACCTTGTGTGTTAAGTTCAGCCTTTCATAATCAATTTGTTGAAAATATGTTTAAAAAACGTGCCTAATAGCGCTCGCGCCGCACAAGGATTTTATTTAATATCGTTTTATCAAATTAGTTCATCATATTATATATCTATCAATAATAATAAGAAGGCAAGATAATCTTACCTTTCATTCTTCTGGTTCTTCAGAATATTCCATTCTTCATGGCCGCCATGTTTACGAATCGTCGATTTGGACTTGAGCCTTTTATAACTTATTTATTACTTTAAACATTGCTGAAATTGTAAATAGTTAATTAATACTTATTCTTAATGAACAATGGGGTCGACGCAAGTTTTGAATTGAATAATAATATTATATTCACACAAATTACATAGCTACTTTTAGCAGCGAAAAAATAGACGTTTACATGACTTACATCCACACAGAGAACTAAACAAACACTGAAAATATTAGAATGTCAAAAAAGAGTTCGAAATGTTCTTTTTCATTTATTTTGTTTTTGGACGTCACGTGACTTCACTGCAGTAGAAAAGGAATAAGCGTCCTTGAATAAATCAGTTTATTTCGTTTCGATTACCCACAAAATCAACTGAAAAGACACCATATGAACTGTGGAATGAGCATAAGCCAAATTTGAGCCACCTTAAAGTATTTGGATGCAAAGCATATGTGTATGTTCATAAACAGAAGAGGCAGAAATTTGATGAAAAAGCCACTGAAGGAGTTTTTGTTGGTTACGATTTAAGAAGCAAGGGATATCGAATTTATACAGGCGGAAGAAAAATTGTGATAAGTAGAACAGTAAAGTTTTTTGAAAATATGAACGGTAAAAATTTTTTCCCAGAAAATGTTGAAGAGCGAACTTCTGATTTAATTCATTTCAATTTTTCAGAAGAAAATCTTGAAAATGATTGTGAATCTATTCCAATAGAAAATGCTGCAGAAGAAATAGAAACTGATGAAAAATCAGTAGATAGCCCAACAACAGAAGAAAGTGAAGCTAATTCACAGAGAAGAATTTCTAGCAGAGAGACAAAAGGAATTCCACCCGAAAGGTTTTCTTACAAAACTGCAGACTGTTGTTCCAAAAATCAAGATCCCGAAACTTTTAAAGATGTTCTAAAATTACCTATAAAAGATCAACAGAAATGGTTTCAAGCTATGAAAGAAGAATTTAACTCTTTAAAAGAAAATGAAGTATTTGAGCTTGTTACTTTACCAAAAGGTAAGCGCGCAATTGGCTGTAAATGGGTTTATAAGACAAAATGCGATGAAAATGGAGAAGAAATAAAATGCAAAGCACGACTAGTTGCCAAGAGTTTCACTCAACAACTAGGTTATGTTCACTCAACAACTTGATTATGATGAAACCTTCTCTCCTGTCGTCAAACATACAACTATTAGAGCTTTTCTGACCTGTGCAGCTTATCGTAAAGCCAAAGTTTTCCAAGTAGATGTTAAAACAGCCTTTCTACATGGTAAATTAGACAATGAAGAATTATACATGCTTCAACCAGAAGGCTTTCAAGATAAAGAAAATAAAGACAAAGTCTATAAATTAAAAAAGGCCATATATGGTCTCAAGCAAGCCGCCAAGTGCTGGAATGAAGAAATAGAAAATACTCTAAAGGCATATGGATTTAAACAAAGTGAAGCAGATCCATGTTTGTTTACAAAAGAGAAATCAAAGAAGACAATTCATCTCATACTATATGTAGATGATATGTTGATAAGCTCAGAAGATGAAGATGAAGTCAATGAAGTAATAAACTATTTAAAGAAGTCTTATACCATAACATCATTAGGAGAAGCAAAATACTTCTTAGGTATAGAAATTCACAGAAAAGAAGATGGAAGTTATCTTCTGTCACAAACAAATAAAATAAATCAATTAGTTAAAGATTTTCAGCTTGAAGAAGCCAAACCAACTTATACCCCAATGGAAACGAACTATTATAGTTTAGACAAAGAAGAAAATCTTTTATCATTAAATGATAACTACAGACAAGCTATTGGAAGTCTTTTATATATTTCTTCATGCACAAGACCAGACATTACAGCTCCTACGCACATACTAAGTCGAAGATGCAATAATCCAAGACAAAAGGACTGGAATGCTGTTAAGAGGGTAATAAGGTACCTAAAAACCACAAAAGATCTTGCACTTCATATTTCTTCAAAAGATTATCCTAATATAGTTGCATACTCAGATGCTGACTGGGGTCAAGGTATTACAGATAGAAAATCTACCTCAGGAAATGTAATCTTCTTAGGCAATAGCTGCATTTCTTGGTTCTCGAGAAAACAAACATGTGTGACATTATCGTCAGCCGAGTCGGAATATGTGGCACTGTCACAAGGAACTCAAGAAGTGTTGTGGATTTTAAAACTATGTAAAGATCTCAAATTACATCAACATTATCCAATTAAAATTTTTGAAGATAATCAGTCAACTATTAAACTGGTTGAAAGTGAAAAGTTCAAGTCGCGAACTAAACACATCGATACAAAGTATCACTACATACGAGATTTGAAAATGAAAAATATAATAGATGTCAAATACCTGTCAACAAATGAAATGATAGCAGATATAATGACAAAGCCATTGCCAAAGACTAAATTTGAACATTTCAGAAACCTTATCCATCTGGTGTCAGATTCTATCACAAAACGGGAGAGATGTTAGACAATTGCTTCTTTTTGTACTAAAATCTACCGCCAGATGGCAGCACCAGGCATTATTCTGTTTTCACTGGAAGAGAACTTTAGAACAGTTAGTTGATGTAGTGACTGAGCTGGGTTAGGCAGCAAAATGCTGTCAAGGATTAACAATCCATTATCATACATTATGATTCCAAAGGAATAATTACTGTTCATCAAGAACTGCTTCAAACTGAAGCTAATATATGTTTCAAAGTTATTTTTTTTATTTGTTGTGTTCTGTAAATATTGTGAAGACTGTGCATTTGTTCTTTTGTGTTGTGAAGTGTTTCCAAGTATTTGTTCATCATTATTCTACTTTATTTCTTCAAATAAATGTGTGTCAACTAAAAGGTAAAGCTTTTAACTCTTTTTTATTATTGAGGAACTCACTTATTCACGCCTTATGGAATAACATTCCAACAATATTAATCTCTTTCATTCCCATAGGGGGCCGTCCATTAATCATGTGATTTTTTTTGGCATTTTTAACCCCCCCCTCCCCCTTGGTGATACATGGTGAGGTTCAAGACTAACCCCCCCCCCCCAACGCTACATCACGTGTATTTTTTAGTACCTACAAAGAATCTTAATTTTTTTAGAATATTTATTATAAACTACAGGTTCAAGTATCATTAAATTTTATTATAGAAAATAAAAAAACTACAATAATAACCTTAAGAGGTAAACAGACAGGTTGCAAGTTGTTTTGGACTGACACAAAAATAATGAAAAAAATGCGAAGAACTTTTTTGTAGTAATACATAAACATAATTTAATTTACAATGTCCTCAGACCACGGATTAGCAAGACTTTCTTCAACACCAATAACTGGCTAAGCATCTTGCAAGTTAGTTGTAGGCACAGTGCTTTGTTGAAGATTAACATCGGTTTCATCAAGCCACTCGGCGTCATCATTTTCGCGCACTACGCAGAGAATCTCTCGCACGGGAACTTCACTTCATTCATTGCCTGGCAACGGTGAATTAAGGTCACACTACAAGCCGCTTTCGACTTTGTACGCGTTTGACGAAAAAATAAATACACGAAAAGCCGCTTTTCGGTTCAGTATCGCGCGTTTGCCGAAAAAATAAATACTCGTGATATATTACTACACCCCCCCTCCCCCCTTGTGATGTTTCGTGATTTTTTTATGGACCCCTCCCCCCCCCCTCGAGCCTTGCATGATTAATGGACGGCCCCTAGTCTCATTTCCCAATGTCAATCAAAATTTGAATTTAAATACCACAAATATACCAAAACCCCTAAAATGACAGTAATGAATACCCTTTGTCCGGCAATGGACATCTTCTGTTCCAGCAATGGATACTCCCATAATAAAAATAATATTGCCCAGTTAAACTGATGGCATTGAGCTCATTGGCTATGCATACTAATTGAACATTGCAGCCTTATACACTATATTGCCATTGATTATGGGACACTTGCGATTTTAGACATTTTACTAAATATCTAGAAAAATACATGAGGAATCATCTCGAAACTCTTAGTGTATAAATATAATAGTATACGTCATACATCTCCGTGAAGATTTTTTACCGAAACGCCATAGGGGACCGTCAACAAATTAAAAAAGAATGAATATCTTTTGAATAACCCTGTCAAAACTAATGTAGCAAAAGCGCTCAAACTCTAGATTATGATTGAATGCCTTATTGTAATACACTGTGTTCATTTTTATGCAAATAGCATGCACACTCGCAGAGTAATTAAGGTTTTTACAAAAATGGTCCCAAATTTTTCCAAGTTTTTTCATTATAATTTTCAGAGTTCTTAATATAAAATAATATTTTTTTCAGAAAATATGACAAACAACATTGCACACAGTACCCTGTAATCAGAATTAAAAAATAATAAAAATTGTATAAAAAATGAGTAGGTTTACTATATAATTTTTTACTGCGCATGCGTCAAAATTTCATTTGCATATTATGTTAGCTAAATGTATAGAGCAACTTTTGTAAAAGTCTCAAAATCATAGCTTGAAAATTCTGAAAGTAATCGTCTATAGAAAAAGGACAAAATCCGTTGTTTCCAAAATGAAGCAAAAAAATGAGGGATTTTATCCAAATGCAGTAGTACATCCCATATTGTGTATTCTATATTGACACTAATCAATGAATATATGGATACAACCCCTCTTGTTTTTGCTTCATTTTGAGAATAACGGATTTTCGACTTATTCAATTGACGATTATTGTCAGAATTTTCAAGTTATGATTTTGTGACTTTCACAAAAGTTGCTCTATACATTTAGCTAACATAATATGCAAACGAAATTTTGATATCGTTGACGCATGCGCAGTAAAAAATTATTTAGTAAACCAACTCATTTTTTATACAATTTTCATTATTTTTTAATTCTGATTACAGGGTACTGTGTGCAATGTTGTTTGTCATATTTTCTGAAAAAAATAATATTTTATATTAAGAACTCTGAAAATTATAAGGAAAAAACTTGGAAAAATTTGGGATCATTTTTATAAAAACCTTAATTACTCTGCGAGTATGCACGCTATTTGCATAAAAATGAACAAGGCTTATTACAATAAGGCATTCAATCACAATCTAGAGTTTGAGCGCTTTTACTACATTAGTTTTGACAGGGTTATTCAAAAGATATTCATTCTTTTTTAATTTGTTGACGGTCCCCTTTGGAGTTTCGGGAAAAAATCTTCACGGATATGTATGACTTATACTATTATATTTATACACTAAGAGTTTCGAGATGATTCCTCATGTATTTTTCTAGATATTTAGTAAAATGCCTAAAATCGCAAGTGTCCCATAATCAATGGCAATATAGTGTATTTTCAAGCGTTAATTAGTTTCGAAAGACAAATTAAGTAGAGGAAACAGCTTCCCCCATTTCCCTTTTTATGCTTAATCATTGAACCCCCTAAACCTAATCAGGGACATGCTTATCATATAAAAAATCTATATCCAAAATTCAAAGCAATCGGAAAACTCTTAATAAAAACCCATATATATAATTTAAGAGGAGTTATCCCCTTCTTTTATGCTTAACCATTAAACATCCAAAACTATTCAGAGATTTGAGCGAAATCTGTTAATTCTGCATGAAAAACGCATTTATATAAATTAAAAGAACAAGCATTAGAATCCCCGTTGCCCCTGTTTATAGTTATCTTATGAACACCTAATACTAATTACGGAGGGCGCCTCATTAGAATGATCCTCTATCTAAATTTTGAACGAAAACTGATAAATCTGCATGAAAAACCCATTTAAATCAATTAAGGGGAGAGGCATGAGCACCCGTTCCCCCTCTTATACATATCGAATGAATTCCAAAAACTAATCAGGGAAGCACCTTATCAGAATATACCTACATACAAAATTTCAAGCGGATCTGATATTTTTATCATGCGTTATCGCGTTACGCACGAACGAACGAATGAACGTACGTACATACATACAGAAAGGGCGGACACATAAGCTCTCAGGCTATGATAGCCTGTGAGCTAAAAAGTAATAAATATAATTGCTTTTATGACATCATTTAGAACCAGAGTTTAATGAAAGCGTGCAGATGAAACAAAATAGTTATTTTCAAAAAAAGTTTAACAATTAGGATACGTGTAATTAATAAAATATTTGTGATAATCATTCACTGTTTGAATCGATTATTGTAATTATCAGAAGATCGATAGTTTAGTTATTTTAAAATGGATAGTTTAGAATACAAAGCATGGGGAAATTACAGCTATCAAATTATTAAGATAGTGAGGAATTAAAAAAAATTGGAGTATTAATGTATAGCTCCCTCCCATTATTTTTTAACAATTAAATTTCAGAGACTACTTGCTACATTACTTGAAAAAATTATTATTACAAAAATGAAAGAAATGATATTTTAAGTTTGATATTTTATATACAAAATAAAATTATTTTAAAATATAACTGTAGAATTGATGTTTAAAACCAATAATCTGCAGATTTATTACTTTATTCATTTTTAGCTGGCCGGATCCGTAATAATAATAATTAACGAATTTGAAATTTGTATGATGTGGAAATACGTTGTCTGAAATACATGGCCGCTAACTGTGTAAAAAATCGATAAAAAAAAAACTAATATTTAGCTGTAAAAATATTCATTTGCCCGTAATGGGAAACGTCGGAGGTAATATGTGTTCAACGGTTGCGTGGTTTTCGTGTCAAAGTGTTGTTATTTATCCGTAAAAATCACTGTTAATTCACGTAACCAATCCCTTTTTTATATGAAATCTCAAGTGAAATATTTTAAATTTTAAACTAATTACATTACTCTTAAATCCGACTACATCGTGAAAGAAATCGATACTGGATGATTAGCTAAAAGGTTAGTATATAGTATTATAATTTCAGAGCCATTGTACAAAAATAAATGTGCATTTTTAATCAAAGCTTGCCTAATTTTCTCTCTGTGGACAAAATCCTAACCGTAACCTAATTGTACCGTAATCATAACATGTCTGTAACCTAGCTGCAGCATAACCGTAACTTAACTACAACTTAAATATAACATAAATGTAACCTAGCAGTCACCTTATCGTAACCTAACTGTAACTTAACCGTCAATTAACTGTAACTTATCCGGTAATTAAATGTAACATAAGTCTAGCCGTAACGTAATTACAACCTAATCAGAACCTAACTGTTACCTAACCGCAACTTAAATATAACATAAATGTAACCTAGCAGTCACTTTATCGTAACCTAACTGTAACTTAACCGTAAACTAACTGTAACCTATCCGGTAACATAAGACTAACCGTAACGTAATTACAACCTAATCAGAACCTAACTGTTACCTAACAATAACCAAATTCTAACTTAACACTAATTATAAACTAAGTATCCTAACTATAGCGTGCATTTTTGCCAATCCCACCGAAGCTAGCACAGGGATGTAAATACGGGCTTCTGATTGGCTGAATAATTTAAAGAGCAATTGTTGTTTGTAAATAAATTATTCTGAATGTGGATATACATATCAGGGGCGTATATCGCGTTAAAATAATAAAGTTAATAAAAAGAGTAATAATAAGAATTTTTTAAAGGTAATATAGAACAATTGGGTTTACATATATCACATAATTGATTCGATAAAAAGGAAATGTGATTATTGTTTGTAAATAAATTGTTCTATCACGTTTAAATAATTAAGAAGAAATTTCAATTTTATTTTTAATATTTTTTATAAGTAATACAGAACAATTGAGAAATATTGTAATTAATTTCTTTAATTCTCGTTCGAGAATTTCCAGAATTTTTTTTTTTTAATCTGTCAATAAATATGTAAAATCAGAAGGAAATTAATCAAAATCCATCTTTTAAAAGCTTTTCAAACAGAAATTGATGATTTAATAAACATTAACTCAAAAATCAATCCAAACAAAATGCTCTTTAAATTATTCAACCAATCAGAAGCCCGTATTTTCTTCCCTGTGCTAGCTTCGGTGGCAAAAATGCCCATTGCGTGCCACGAAATACTTTAATTTCAATTTCCACCACCGCGGGGCGCATTATATTTCGTGGAACATCCGACACGGATCATGGCCAACCGCGGCTGGGTATAGAAGGCGTGCTATGCACGCTTTACTGAATGTTTCAGTTTCACTTTCCATCGTCATGATGAGCACACTTTCGTAAACAAACTTAAATTTGAACGATACTCCGATTTTCAGTCTCTCCGTAGATATAGGGTGTATCTAAACTCTTGGGCAACACTTTAAGGGGTGATAGTATACATCAAGACAAATACTATTAAATGGGAAACTAAGGATCCCAAACTTCTAGCGAAGGAGATAGGCGCCATCAAAGTTTTGAGTTCAAAATTTCAAATGATTATAAAAAAAAAAACGGAAAAACTGGTCGATTCGTTTGCGGTTTTCACTAAAACTATTCTTTATGTCAATATTGTATTGAAAATAAATTATAAAGATAAATTTCAAAAAATGCCGACAGAGGGCGCTTTAGACTTTGGATTAACGAACAACTATTTTTTACAGTTATTTTTTGCGCCTAATTAAATTTTTTTAGAAGTTTAGACATAAACTTAAAATTTGAGCTCAAAATCTGTGGTTAAGTAGCGCAAACTGAACTGTGTTCAATGGGGGTGGGGAGGTTCAAATTTCAAACGATTATAAAAAAAGGAAAAATTGGTCGATTCGTTTGCAGTTTTCTCTAAAATCATTCTTTATGTCAGTATTTCCTTGAAAATAAATTTGAAAGATAATTTTCATAAAATTCCGTTAGCGAGCACTTTAAACTTTAGAGTAACCAACAACTATTTTTAACTGTTATTTTTTGTATCTAATTAAATGCTTGCAAAAGCTTAGACATAAATTTTGAGTTCAAATTGTGAATCGTTGAGAGGGGTTAAGAAGCGCAAACTGCACTGTGTTCAGGAGTTGAAATGTTACCATGCCCACCCCACGAACACAGTACAATTTTGCGCTATTTAATTACTCACAACTATTCAGATTTTGAGCTGATACGTCACGCAATATAAAACGATTTTTTTTTCTCAAGTAACTTAATTAGCCAATGTACCCCACCCCTTCCTAAATATATATGTACAAATTTAATAATCTGTAAATATGTGGGTCAAAAGTCTTTATTACATTCCCAATTTGATAACGAAAGCTTTCAGAAGAAAGCTTTCGTTACGCTGAACTTTAAAATACATGTTTTTCGATTTTAGATATTATATTTTCAGAAATGCCTTCGAAAATATAGTACAAAAATGTGTTTTCCCCTCCCCTCATCTAATACCAAATTAACTGAAGCTAAAATTACGAAAAAAATTGAGGCTTTAGATGTTAATTTAAACTTAATAGGATAATTGTAACGATTACTCTAGATTCCGTAGTTTTTGAGTAAAGCACATTTTTCTGTTGCACATAAATTTCGATTTGTTGACATTGAGGAAAAATGCTGAGGAGCGTTAGAGGTACCTATTGTAGCAGAAGTATCAACGCATTGTTGATAATGATTTTGGAAAAAAATTGTCATTAATTAGTCGGAATATTAACCCTTAAATACAGGGACATTTTGCGCATAAATAATAACAGATTCGGCGTACTTCGCATACCATCGGCTTTTAAAGACTAGATAAAAAATTTTAATAATATATTTGTATAGTAGCAGTTTAAAAGCAGTAAACTTCATACTGATGTAAACATATTGGTGTAAAAATTGAATTAGAATTAAACACATAAATCAGGGTTAAGAAATTAAAAAATGTATACATCTATTTTAGTACAATATAGATTTTTTTAATATTATTTGCATTACGTAAGGGTGTATTTCGATTCAAACTGCTTATTTTGCGATTTATTTTTAAATTCATTTTTGCTCTCAAATGCACCAAACTTTCAAATTCTCTTATTTAGAAAGTACACGAGATGCCGTAATTATCAATTCTCTGATAAATACTGAAAATATTGCAAAAAAAGCAATCAAAAACTGCATTTTGAACAGAATTTTCCGAAGCGGGAGATTTGAGAACGAAAAAAGGGGTCATACTGATAAGGTAATTGTTTATAACTCAAATTCTAATGAATTGAGCGTAAAAAGACATCACACGGCACCTCATACGTCTCTTCAAAAATCCCCTCAGCAAGTTTCATGTTTATACTTTTAAAAATGTGTCTGAAATTGTATCGGAAAATTTCGAGCTGTTGAGCCGTTTTTTCGAATATACCCTTAAAGCAAAACGTTCCTTACATTGGATATACGCATTACGCCAATGCGTGTACGTAGTGGCCAATGTAATGTTACTTACATTGACCACTACGTTACGAAATTTCTGATATTAAAATATCTTTTTTTTTAATCCTTATGCATGCGAATCGTTCATAAATAAGATGGGTTCGCGATTAGTTTGCATTGAGTGGGTCTCTCACTACGGTTCTTGTGTATTTAAAAGTTAATTAAAAACCAATCTAGTAAAACGCGTCACGTATCAAAACGGCTTTGCATATTTGCTAACTTCTTTCTCCACAAGCTCCTACAGCAAAATGCCAAGTTTATGTATTGAACAAGAGTTTTGTGTACGATACAGTGGAAAAAGGAAAGGTCAATACTGCGCCCAATTTAGTTTCATGAAATGCTAAATGAAGTTTAAATATGCATTACCTTTAATTCTCAGTATCGAGTTAAGTTCCGTATAATTTAATAAGGATGTTATTAAAAAAAAAAATTAGTGGCACTCCGGGAGTGCCGATAGAAGTGAAAACTTGATCAGTTACGTTTGTATTTTTTGAATCGTCAAGGAATATTTTATTGTGCAAGAAATACTTTTAAATGAAGGTTTTTTTAATTAATTATTATGAACAATTACTACTAAAAATATGTTACAGTTTTCATTTAATGCGCTATTGTACATGAAAAATAAAGCATTTTACATAAAATCATTGCAATCTACTGCTTAAAATGTAAATTTACAAATACATGAAATATGAAATTTAATTAATTGGTATTCTTCGAAATGAATACCAATGAAACTTATGAATTTTCATCCACAATTTCAACAAGTCATCCATGATCATCATCATCATCATTAGTATTATTATATTCCAGAACTGACACTATAGGTTTATGGTAACTAAAATAGGAGACAAAAAATTTTAATTCGAATCTATTTATATATTTTTTAAAGACTGCATAAATTGTAGTTTTTTATCTCGTTGTGCTAAGATTGTGATCGTCGGACATCGTTAAATCAAATTATCTATTTAAAAATTCAATTAATTGTCGATTTTTATCATCCGCAAAAATGATGTTGAAATCCTCAGTCTAAATCATTGGCAAATCATCAAATCTCTTTCCAATTTTATCTTCAAGTAATGCAGAAGCGTCTTTAGAATAAATAAATAAATTTTCATACGAACGTTCTCGTATTGCACTTAAAAACTTATCCGGCGAAATATAAACGTCAACTATTGCAATTTGCTGTCCATTTTCAGAGTGGCAACGAAAAATAAATATATGACCAATATCTGAAACAATAGTACTAAACATACTGGTGTATCTCGCATGCACGTCCATAAGATTTGTGCAAAATATGCCATTTACATCAGACACGCTTTTATGAATAGCTACTCCTTCGGCTGGACGATCGTGTCTTCTGAAACTTGCAACACAGATGAATAGTAATGGTATAAATTGTTAAGCTTTAAATACAACTAAAAATTAAAAAAATAAAAGAAAATGGCTGGAAAGTGCAGCACAATCGATATGCAATATCTTTTTTTCTTTCTTCACATTTTATTTCATCTTGTATAAGTTGTTAAACTTTAAACACAATCAAAAATTTTTAAAAAGTTTGGCAAGTGCAGCATAATCAATGCGCAATGAAATGTTTTTTCTTTCTTAACTTTTTATTCCATTTGGTATCAATTTATGTTGCTACTATTTAAATACAATCAAAAATAAAAGGAAAAAGTGGTTGGAAAGTGCACCTTAATCGATGCACAATGTCACACTTTTTCTTTTTTAATGTTTTATTCTATCTGGTAACAATATATGTTGTTAAACTTTAAATACAATTAAAATTAAAAAAAAAATGGTTGGAAATTGCAGCATAATCGATGTGCAATGTCATGTTTTTTCTTTCTTAACTTTTTTATTCCATCTGGTAGCAGTATAAATTGTTAAATTTTAAATACAATCAAATAAAAAAAAATGGAAAGTGCAGCGTAATTGATGTGCAATGTCATATTTTGTTTTTCTTAACTTTTTATTCCATTTGGTATCAATTTATGTTGTTAAGATTTAAATACAATCAAAAATCAAAAAAATTGACAAAAGTGGTTGGAAAATGCAGCATAATAGATGCACAATGTCACACCTTTTCTTTCTTAACGTTTTATTTCACCTCGTAACAGTATAAATTGTCAAACTTTAAATACAATTAAAATTAAAGAAATTGGTCAGAAAGTGCAGCACAATCGATGTGCAATGTCATGTCTATTCTTTCTTAACTTTTTTTCCATTTAAAACAATATAAGTTGTTAAACTTTAAATGCAATTGAAAATTTAAAAAATAAAAAAAAAGTTATTGGAAAGGGCAGCATAATCGATGTGCAATATCATGTTTTTTCTTTAGTTAATGTTTTTTTCATTTGGTACCATATAAGTTGTTAAACTTTAAATACAATCAAAAATTGAAAAAAAAAATGGTTGGAAAGTGCAGCATAATCAATGCGCAATGTCATGTTTTTTCTTTCTTAACTTTTTATTCCATTTGGTATCAATTTATCTTGTTATTATTTAAATACATTGAAAAATTTTAAAAAAATCGAAAACAGTGGTTGGAAAGTGCAGCATAATCGATGCACAATGTCGCATTTTTCTTTCTTAACGTTTTATTCCATTTGGTAACAGTATAAGTTGTTAAACTTTAAATACAATTAAAATTTAAAGAAATTAGTTGGAAAGTGCAGCATAATTGATGTGCAATGTCATGTCTTTTCTTTCTTAACTTTTATTCCATTTGATAGCAATATAAGTTGTTAAACTTTAAATGCAATTCAAAATTAAAAAAAACAGCACACTCAAGCACGGTAGAAAGACTGGGAGATACTAGTTCCTCTCCCTTCCCCTCGATCTTACGCTTTTTCGATCAGCATCACGTGACCCTGACGCGAGTTTGGAAGTTTTTACCCATACAAAAAGTGCTCAGCGCCGCTAAAGAAGTTTTCACTTCAAAAAAGAATTATATAGAATAGCAATATTTGATATTATCTAGGATTCCCATCTCTTTGAACTTTTATGGATACCCAGTCATACTTTTCTAGTGTATACAATTGTATCCAACCCTATTTTGTATGGTTTTTGTTACAAAATCTTATTACTCTTTCAGCAACAATTTCCTTTAAGGTAGCTTTCATTACAAAAAGTAAAAAGCTACCTATTGCAGCTGTCCGTCCGGAAGAAAGCACTTCCAGAAAATTTTGGTATATTTTCACCGATCATGACCCCCAGAGCCCAAAACCGCCCTCCGTCCAAATGTTGACATATATATATATAACCATATATATCTATATATATATATATATATATACAGGGTGTCCGAAAAGTCTGGAAACGGTCGAATAACTCGAAAAATACATATGAGATTGAAAAACGTAAATATACGTGCTAAATATTTTTAAATAAGCTACTCAGTGATACCAAATTTGACCTTCGTAACCGACCCCCTGGGGGTCAGAGGTGGTCCAACTTTGAAATCTTAAATTATAACCCCCATTTTTTATTGCAGATTCGGATTCTACGGACAAAAATACGTAACTTTTGTATTTGATGTTTATTTCGAATCCTCGTTTATCACGGTGTAATTGAGCATATTAAATCGATACATATTTCGGCTTTTCCAACGGGATTTTCCCTAATCGAAACTAATTGGGGAGAATTTATGACATCAAATTCCTCGTCTTTTGCAATAATAACGTTTCCTGAAAATCACCCGTGCCGATTATTTCGGTAGTGCTACACAGTTAAAAATTTGATCCATTTGCTGTAGCGTCACTCCACAGCTTTTATAGAATATCTCTTTCATGACCAATGAGAATGTTCCATAACACAGTAAAGTACACTGTAAAAAATTGACCCTTTTGCTCCATCGTCACTCCACCGCTTTTATAGAAAACGATTACTTTACTGTGTTATGGAGCATTTTCATTGGTCACAAAAGAGGTATTCTATAATAGCTGTGGAGTGACGCTGCAGCAAATGGGTCAAATTTTTAACAGTGTAGCACTATTGAAATAATCGCCACGGGTGATTTTCAGGAAACGCTATTCCTACAAAAGACGAGGAATTTGACGTCAAAAATTCTGCCCAATCAGTTTCGATTAGGGAAAATCCCGTTGGAAAAGCGGGAATATGTATCGATTTAATATGCCCGATTACACCGTGATAAACGAAGATTTGAAATAAACATCAAATACAAAAGTTACGTATTTCTGTCCGTAGAATCCGAATCTGCAATAAAAAATGGGTGTTATAATTTAAGATTTCAAAGTTGGACCCCCTCTGACCCCCAGGGGGTCGGTTTCGAAGGTCAAATTTGGTATCACAGAGTAGCTTATTTAAAAATATTTAACACGTATATTTACGTTTTTCAATCTCATATGTATTTCTCGAGTTATTCGGCCGTTTCCAGACTTTTCGGACACCCTGTATATATATATATATATCTGATTTTTGTCATGCGATAACTATCGTATTTATGAACCGATTTGAATGAAACTTGCTATGTACATAAAACATACAAATGTCTCGACCGAGTTCGTTAGACAGCATCATCCGCCATCTTGTTTCAAAATGGCGGCCATTTAAAAATTTTTAAAAAATTGAAAATTTAAAATTAAATGCGAAGAAATTAAAAGTTAAAAAATATTTTTCTTTTATGTGTTAGAACTTAAAACAACGATTCCAGAACACTTTTTATTTTGTTTATATCTTGAAAAATGATTGAGTTATAGCACTTTGAATTTTTCTTATGGCTGACATTTTGAAACAATCTGATATTTGTCATGCTGTAACTAACGTATTTATGAACCGATTTGAATGAAACTTAGTATGTACATAGTACATACAAATGTCTTGACCGAGTTCTTTAGCCAGCATCATCCGCCATCTTGTTCCAAAATGGCGGCCATTTAAAATTTTTAAAAAAAATTTTAATTTAAAATTAAATGCGAAGAAATTAAAAGTTGAAAAAAATTTTGCTTTTACGTGTTAGAACTTAAAACAAGGATTCCAGAACACTTTTTGTTTTGTCCATCTCTTAAAAAATGATTGAGTTATAGCACTTTGAATTTTTCTTATGGCTGACATTTTGAAACAATCTCATTTTTGTCATGCTGTAACTAACGTATTTATGAACCGATTTGAATGAAACTTGGTATTACATAGTACATACAAATGTTTCGACCGAGTTCGTTAGCCAGCATCATCAGCCATCTTGTTTCAAAATGGCGACCATTTAAAATTTTTAAAAAAATTTAAAATTTAAAATTTAAAATTATGTGCAAAAAGGTGAGAAATTGAAAAAAATTTTCTTTTGTGTATTTGACCTTGATACAAAGATTCCAGGGCATTTTTCGTTTCATCTATATCTTGAAAAATGGCTGATTTATAGCACTTTCAATTTCCAGTGTGGTTGACATTTTGAAACGGTCTGAAATTTGTCACTCGATAATACGCATATTTATAAAGTGATTTTGATATAACTCCGTGTGTACATAGTATATATATCGATGTCTTGACCGAGTTCACTAGCCAGCTTCATCCGTCATCTTGTTTCAAAATTGCGGCTATTTAAGTTTGTCAAAAATCTTTTAAATGTATTTGATGTACAAATAAAAAATTAGAAATTGAAAAAAAAGTTTCTTTCGAATGTATTTATCTTAATAATGAATTCCGGAGTATTTTTTGTTTTGTCTTTTTAAAAAACGCCTGAGATATAGCAGTTTGAATTTCTAATGTGGGTGACATTTTTTAAAAAACAATTTGCCCGCGACAGCACTCGTATATATTAATCGATTTCGATATGAGAGTCAATGTCCACATGAATTAAGATTTCGACCAAGCTCATTGGTTTGTTTTATCCATCATGTTGCTTTAAAATGGCATTCACTTCATGATATCTTGGATTTTGCCGACTCTCTAAATCGCTGAAAATAATACCAGGTTGAATAAAATATGACTAATTTCTAAATATTCCTATTAATAATCAGTCTTGACAAAAACTAGCATTCAATCTTATAAAATCCGGTTTCACTAATTTGAGCTTCGTATGTTTGAATAATATAATTTAATTTAAAATAAATAATATATAAATAAATATATGAAAGCTACCTCTTCCTCCCGGCATTGCCGGAAGGACTTTTAATAATGCAGTTAACTCCTTCAGGATGAGAGAAGTTTGCTTAATTTTCAGTCTTTAACTACCATACAAAACAGAAAAGTTTCTGTAATTTAATCTCAAAAAGGCTCCAATTAAATGCATTAAATTTTACAATAAAAAAACTGGTGGGAATAATGAAGGATTCCGTGAATTTTAAATGGTATGTATATCAGTCTTTCATCGCAAAATGGTTAATAATATACATATGTTTATTGTACGGAATCCTCCGAGCACAAATAATACTCGCACCTGACCGTTTATATTTTTTATCCGCAGAGTGACGACCACCTGACCAACACAGTTGTGATTCAATACCATCCCCTGATCCAACAAAAAAGTGACCGAGTCATCAAGCTCTACTGCTCTCTGTTCGAGGAAACCAACAGGACCGTTACCAAGACTTTCAGGGTCGCACAGGGGTAAGACTTTTCTAAACTTTTTTATTACAGCAACAAAAATACTCGCAGCATATCAATAAGTGATTTTCTATCAACTACAGGGTATTAGTGTTGTCTTAATGTCTGAACATGCTTTTACACTCATATTCGTAGCGTTCATTATCTCAAAATAGGCAAATGACTTCGGTCAAAACGATTAAATAACGGACAAAATATCAACCCACTAGTTAATTATGCGGTGTCCAGAAGTTGCGGCAATTTTGACTCATCGTATAACAAGTTGATTGAATGATTTGTTGTATTTGAGACTGACAATTATCAGCACGAAGGATATAGGCCTTAAGGGGGAGTCTCCTCCTACGGGGGTCTTTCTATGGTAATATACTTACCAATTGTCAGCCCAGTTATTTTAAACAGTAGAGCATTGACCCCATAGATCAAGAATCTGGATTCGATTTCTGGGCTGAGTATTCTTTCGCTCAGTTAGAAATACCCTATTCATATAAGTTATAATAGTTAAGACAAATAAAGAAACTGTAGGTAATATTAATTTGCAGAATTTTACAAGAAAAGGCTTATTCGAGCCAAATTTTGCAAAAGTTTTCGTTACTGGTTAGGTGTCAATAACTGAGGGTTTCGACTTATGTGTGATTAAAAAAATATATAAATATTTGTATGCTTGAGAAAATATCAAACATAAAAATGTTTGTAAGAATATATATTAAATTTAGTTACTTATTATTTATGCTAGAAAATGAGTTAACTGGTACATTTCAAAATAATTTCTTAATTTGGTAGTTTGAAAGAATTAAAATATAATAAATGCCATGTGTTAAAACAAAAACAAAAAAAAAAAAACAAAAAAAAAAAAATCATAAAAAATAAAATAAATAAACAAATAAATAACTGATTGAATGTTTTCATATTTAAAAATCTTTTAGTACGCTGTACATTTTTTTGCACTTAAATTATCTTTTAGCTCTGCAATGTGCTGCGTTACTTTACAAGGGTTTTCTTTTATTAAACTTGGAGCTTATTAATGATGTCTCTAATTATTTTTCATACAAAATGTCTATTCTTATCTTTATCCAAGAGATGATTGCAAAACCATTTTTGCATGTTTGTGCTTTGCTAAAAACAATGTAAAATGGAAATTTTCAAAACTGATAACAAAATCAAATTATTCTACCTGTTTCGCCTAAAATTTTATATTAAAATAGCAAATAAAGCCTTTGTGCAAAAATGTTTAAAGATAGAAAACCAACGATTATAAATGCACAAATAAAGTATGAAAAGGGCAAACAGCTGTTTCGAATCTACTAGCGAGATTCTTCTTCAGTGGAAAAACTCAGTGAGCTAGATAAAGCAAAACTGAGCTCAGCGAGTTAGATAAAGCAAAACTGAGCCAAGCCCTGAACTCAGTTTTGCTCGCTGAGTTTTTTTGTACTGAAGAAGAATCTCGTTAGTAGATTCGAAACAGATGTTTGCCCTTTTCATACTTTATTTGTGCATTTATAATCGTTGGTTTTCTATCTTTAAAATTTTATAGTCATCCTCAGGCAAATTCAAAGACAACTGGTGATATTTGCAGATTGCAGTCAGAAAAGTGAAAAGTAGACATGAAGGAAATAATTGAAAAAGAAGAGTAAATTATACGAAATATGCTGAATCCTCAACCAATGAAGAAGGGAAAGTAAACAAATTAAACTGGGAAAAAGGAATCAAGTTGATTTGAAAAAGTTTATTTACAATCGTGGGATACTAAATGGAACCCTGTCATTAGAAGTATCTTTATTTCCTAAAGTGATTTCAAATGATTTTCTAAACACCGCTTTAAGTGAGTTGATATAATAAGAAATGACTTTACGGAAATCTATTGTTGAAATCTGTTTTAATACCTTTATTATCGAAATAGAATCTCGAGAAAAAAAAATTTGTATCTTCCAAATTTAATGTTTCTCATACCTTTTATAATAACTCAAAAATAAGTGTTTAATCATTGAGATGTAAAAAGAAAATTGCAATAGTTATAAAATAGTATTATTATAGTATTGTTTTGTAATAGTAACGATATTTAAATTTATCTGTTCACGAGACTTATGAGTTATATTAAAAAAAAGTCTTAAAATTTTTCGAACAAATTAACCAAGTTATGACACATGAAGCATCTATAGAGAATTTTTTTTTTCAAATATAACATATAGAACGCAGGGCCCATATCTAAATTTTCTAATTTCACTAAATATTTATTTTTACGTAAATGGCTTTTTACACGATGGAACTATATCATTATATCTCATGGTTCAAGAAATACTTGTTAGAGTACAATAAAAGTGCATATCGTGTTTAGTGTAAAAGAATTGGAATATGCCATTCATTAAAAATAGTTTAATGAAGAAATATAAATATAAAGGCATTATAGCAACTTCATAATAAAGACATACAGATAAAAAAAAAGTGCAGTAAAAAAGTAAATATAAGAAGGTTCTGCTTATTTATAAATAAAAAAAAAACATAAAGTGCTCAAAAATTCAATTAAACAAAACATTTTTGTTTTGAATATCAGTCTAGATTTCATGGCACTGTTTTGTATATAAAATGCATTTTCAAATCATGAAAATGGGAAAAAACAGAGTATACCACTTATGCATCTCTTTTTGTAAGATATAGAGGAAAAGGAAAGATGTGTGTCGCGGGGCACTCGACAATAGGGAAAAACAGTCCAATAATATTTTTAGGACTTTAAGTTGGCCTTGCACATGCTTATGTAAATATATGCAATGCATAATTGTACCTCATTTGCAAAATAAAACACATATTATCAACTTGAATTTAATAAGAAAGAAAATCTGAGGTTGAAGAATGCAAAATAAAACAACTCCACCTGAGGGTGTAGGAGTTAATAATGTATTCAAAGTTAATTTCAGTATTTAAAAAATACTCTAAATTAATAATGTGCTCGTATACTATACATAATATCAAAAATTAACTAGGACTTCCCTCAGAGGGATTAGTCTGAGCGATATTGCTGAGAATACACATTTAATAACTTGCGATAAGTAAAGAAAATGAGATGTTACCTTTAATTGGTCATTCATTGTGATAAAATATAATGATGAAAATAAGCATACCGAATCGTAGAACTACAAAATCTTGTTGCATATACTATTTTTATAAAAGAAAAGCAAACCATGCATGGATATAAAATTGGAAATATGCAAAATGTTAAAAGTAATACAGAAAATAAAACACCAAATTTTCCTATATTGGAAATATAGCTCTTTGAAATGATGTCATGAGCATAAACAGAAGCTTCGCACCGATTTGAAAAACTATAAATAACATAAACTATTATGTTTGAAGAGAAATGGAGTGTATTTTATATGGTGTGAAATCCGTCCGAATAGTTTATAATGTTGAATATCTGTTTTCCACGGATGCAATGAGGTTGTCGATAAAAGTTAAGGAGTCCTTTTTTAAAAATTTGTCCTAAACGAGCACTTACATCTTATAAGTTACTGTGATGCCAAAGTTATAGTTTCTGACCCCAACAGTATCCTAGAAATTGCAATATTCTCAATAAATTGGGTTTAAAACTTTTTCTAGAAAAAAATGCTTAATATGTGAAATTAAATTGTCGAATGTTTTAGAAATCGTTCATAACGAGGTGGTGTATTTTTGTCGGCCGATTATCTGCGCTAGGGATATAGGCCCAGGGGGGGAGTGCCCTTCGTGGGGGTCTTTCTAAGGGAACCTAACCCGTATTTACGCAAGGTTCGAAGAAAACCACGAAAACTCCGAACGGTTAGGCCGACGGCCGCGATTGGGTTCGAACCCAGCACCTGCCGTCTACCAGTTGAGAGGTCCAAACCTCTCGGCCACTGGTGGGGCGTTCATAACGAGAATATTATATCTTAAAAGTTGCCACAAAAAAAAAAAAGATTTTAAATATTTAGTCATATTAACATCAAAGAATTCTCAATTTTAGAACTTTTTTTGCTCGTGCATTGATGGTGATTATTGTTCCTACGCAAAATATAGTATATTTTGCAGCAAAGATGGTTACCAACATTTTTTGCCCACATTATTTTTTAAATCGGCTAGGTACTCCCAATGATAACGAAAAACACACAAACGTCAATGCTTTATAGCATAGAAATACAGAATCAAAAGCTATTCATCTCCTATTATATACACATGATACATAAATTATCTAATTAGTGCTAGCAGATGAATTTTTAAATATACATAGATCAATATAATGCTTCATTTTTCTTTTATTAGTATTTCTTAGTATTCATTTTTCATTTATTTGTATTAGTCAGTAAAAAACTCACTTTCTTAAGCCCGAATTACGTCAAACTTTTTATAAAAGCACCTAAGTCCATATAACAGCGAAGTATTGTGAAGAGTATTAAATACAAAGTAGTAAGACACTTAGCCAAACGCAGGTAGAGGTAATAAATCGCCAAATATTGTCCTTTTCGCCCTCTCTCGAAATGCATTTATTTTCGTATATTTAAAAAACACGATTTTGAGTCATCTTATTTAAAATTCAAATAAATAAATGAGAGGAAGCAATAATAGCATAAGTCAAAACATTCATAAGTCAACATCAAGGAATTGTATCGTAGTTACACATGTGGAAAAAAGTTGCTTTCGGCCAAAAAAACGTTGTCTTCACAAAATTTGAATCCGATTAAAAAAAGTACCGTGATTAATTAAAATGTTATAGGCAGAGCTGCCAAGTCTCCGGCATGTTGGGTACCGGTGTTTTAATACAGAAAATGTTTTATTAAATTGGAACATTCTGCGGATTTAAAAAATAACTTTTCCTGTAAGAAAATTCTGCTATGCAATAAGCGAGGGTTTGGCATCTCTATATAGGAATATTTCGTAATCTACTTTTTAACCTTAAAAAAAGCAACGACCATTTTTCGGGTACAAAAAGTACTGCTATTTGTTCCATTTTGCATACAAGGTACTGATTGTAATATTGATACATCTATGGTGATAAATTTCCAATAATTTTTCAAATCCCATTTATTTTATTAAAAATATAAATCTTTTATTCATTTAGTTTAAAATAAATGGTTTTTAACTAATTTCATAATACTTTTGAAATATCACTTTTCATTGAAATATTCATACTTAATCCATAACGTACATAATATATGACTCTGTTATTACATAAGTCACCTTTTTATTCTCATAAAAATTGTATTTTTACTGATTTTTAATAACTCAATAGGAAAAATTTTGTGTTTTGAGCAATAGATGTCCGCATTTCCTATTATTTATTAATTTTAACAAAATTCATTGTATTTCGAAGAAATTTTATTTAAATAGGAAATCCAGATGTCGCTGTTAATAAAGAAGAAAGTTACAAAAAAAGGGTACAAAACGAGTAGACACATACTATCAAATATGGGAAAACGACGAATCCCAAAAAGACGTCGTATGAAATATCATTTTTAAAGCAAAAAAACCGAGGTCTGATTATCGAGTCTACTGATTACAAAATGTGCATTACATTAAAAAAAAATGCTGCAAATATTGATTATTTTTTCTTTTGTGCAGTTTTGGCTTCGAAAGGTGCGCTATGTTGCAAAAAGATATAAGCGCCTATGAAAACACACCTGGTAAACTTTCATGCTCAGTTTTACAAATAAATATGGCACATATATGCCCTATATACACCGAGGTACCTAATTGGTGCCAAAATGGCATTTAGAGTCTTAACATGCTGGTTATCATATAAATGTTATAATAAATTGTTTGTTCTAAAAATATTATCATTTATTGATTGTTATATCTTTTTTAATAACAGGAAATGTTTCATTTATTCCTTTTTTTTTTTTTTCATTTTGAAATAAATAAATAACGTGTTGTTATAGCATGCTATATGCATCTGGTAATCAAAACGATGTTTTCGCCTAATTGGCATAAAAAATCTCGCCAAATCCGGTGCTTATATCTCTAGTATATTATCTCAAGTATTTTATTTATGTATACTATAATTCTTTTTACATACCACTTACTTCTTCTGGTATATAGAAATAGGTAAATGGCTCCTTTATGCAGTATAAATTGTATAAAACTTTAAAAAATACCCCGTTGCTCCTTTTTGGATCGAATTTAAAAAAAAATCAATGTATAATTCCAGTATTGCTCCCAGGTATGCATACTTACTCCATATTTCAAAGTTATATGCCAACAGGAAACGGATGAAAAATGGAAAAAAATGTCACATATGCACCAGGGTACATAATTGGCGTCAAAATGGCATTATTTTACCTGAGATGGTAACCCGGCTTTATTTATTTATTATTTGTTTATTTACTCATAAAATGTTTATTTACTTTCACTTCCTTCTTTTAATTATATAAAATATTTCTTTTTATAGTTATTAATTATTATTATTATTTTATTTACTGTAAGTTCTTTTTGAAAATAGAAAATAATTTAAAAATGTGTATGTAAGCGTTATTTGAAAAGGGAGTTTTCGCCAAATGGGCTTTGAAAAAAATTGCGCCAAATCTGATGCGCTTGTGGTATCCGTGCCGAAAAATTAGTGACCAGAATTGACGTCCATACACGCAAACAAAATATAAGTTAAAAGAAAACATGCAATGAAAATAAATATAAAGGGAAAATGATGTCATAAAAGAAACTTTTTATTTAAAAATGTAATTGTTTCTAATTTTCACACGCGAAACATGTAAAACATTCTTTTAACGATCAAAAAGTGCTGTTAAGAGATTATCACAAAATCTCAAAATCAAAGTTTTTATGACATTTTTTAATATAAAAAAATGACAGTTTTATTTTCCTGCATGATTAAATTTTAAAAAGTTTTATTGCATTCAATATTTTTGAGTGCGAAAATGATTACTATTTACTCCATGTACTGATTCGGTTATCTACGAAAATGTCCAGCCGGTGAAAATCACGCTCACCAAATTTCTGTGACGTATGCACATAAATTGTGCTTTTTTATCAGTTTTTTTAATATAACTTTTAAACTATTTGGAATTAATTTTTAAAAGTAGGTGCATTCACCAGATTACCTTCATAGGTACCTATTGGTACAAACAGAATCAAAATCCGACAAGTACTTTTTGAGATTTGCTTGACGAAAGAATTTTTTTGAATTTTAATATCGTTACGTATCTCTGAGTATAAAGACTTCGCTTCGCTCAGACAACTAAAATCATTTCCCTATATTAAGTTATCTGTAAAATAAAGATTTTTGCATTTCAACAACAAACACAAAAATTTATTCTTTTTAATAACCAAAATGTCGTCTGCCTTTTTGTTGCCATAACAATAAACCGAATTTTTACAAGTTCATGGAGGCTTCAGTTCATTTATTTTGTCTTTCTGTTCTAGTGTGGAACCCGCTGCCACGGCGGTGGTGAATGCGACAGCTCCAACTCCCAATATTCGCTTGAGAATCACTGACGTCAATGGAACGGACATCACCGGAACCAGGATCGGAGAACCACTATACTTCAGGATCGAGATCGACGAAGACAGTGAGTCTATACATGCGCAATATAATTTAGGCTTTCAATCTTTCTTTGGTATTTTTCTGTTCGACTGTTAGCATAAATCTAACAGCAGATTATTTTCTTCGTTTTCGCAACGGCGCATCACACCATCCTTGGATAAGGCTATTCTCAGAATCAAACTGTTCTACTTTGAAACAGTTTCCGTAACTTAAATTAATTTATAAATGTACCGTCGTTGAAAACAAAAGTAAACATCTCCTACTAGCTCTGTAAAAAAATATTGTAGAATAAAGTTACTTGCACCATACGAGTGGAAATAAAGTCTACTTTTTACCCTTTAAGCGGCCTAACCGGGTTTTTCCGTCATGTAGTTTTTGGATTCAAAGGCTTATTTAACTTAAAATTTATATTAATGCTATTTTTCAATTGCATATGATAAATAAATATCTAAGATTGTAGAATAGAAATATCCATATCAATATTTTCCGTAGCTGTTATTTTATGAATCGTTAAAGTTGCATGTAAAATTTAGTAGGACGCTTAAAGGGTTAAATCATGTCGATAAAAGTTGCTTAGGGGATTATCTACATCTACATATTAATCCTATTTTCCTATCTTTGTTTATTCAATATCAGTACCAATTCTGGCGTATATAATGAATTTTACAACTTTCAAGTTGCCTAAAAAACAAATGTTCATGAAATTCGTATGATGAGTTTCCGAGAAATTAATTATTTTTAAACCAATATATTTTAGGGGTTGTATCCAACTACCTGAAATTCTCTACTCGATTGTTGACTGAGAGAACTCCTTTCTTGATCAAGGCATCTTAGAAGAGGCCTTGACCAGCAGTCATTAAATGCTACAGAATAGTAACAGAAGTTTCAAAATATTTAGTCACTTTAATCATCCCTTTAAAGAGAAACTTGAAATTTCGGATTCTCATAAAACAAGACCTAATAAATCTAAATCCATCAAAAAATCGTAGGTTGCAATTGATATTTTTTTTTTCAAATATTAAGGTCACAATTCATAATTCATGAAATAAAATTATAAAATTTGCAAATTCAGTGTATTCATGTTTGGATATTTTTGCATTAATGCTATATGAAAAAATTAGCACATTAAGTGTACAATTTCAGGAGATGTTTATAAAAATATGAAAATGCAATTTAACATTAGAAACACTAAATTTTGAATGTTTATAATTCAAAAACGTATAATTCAAATGACTTGAAATTTGGTGTCTAGATACAGTTTAAAACAGGGATTTAAAATATCCTGTTATAATTTGGTACCGTTACTGAGAAAATTAAGCTTGTTCTCGTTTTATTATGTAAATGGTCCCTTAAACAAATTTTATATATGTTACAGGCCAAACCCGATTTTAGGCCAAACTAGATTGGCCTAGTCCAAACTAGTCTATCCTAACGCCCATCGGATAAACTAGTTTTTCCTAGGCCAAACTAGTCTATCCGAACGCCCATCGGATAAACTAGTTTTTCCTAGGCCAAACTAGTCTATCCGAACGCCCATCGGATAAACTAGATTTTCCTAGGCCAAACTAGTTTAGCCTGCTATTCATTGGTTTGAATTAGTTTATCCTAGGCCGAACTAGATTGTCCTAGGCCAATTCAATTTGGCGTGATTTTTTTTTTAATCTAAAGGCCGCCACGGCGCCAACTTTCTAGTTTTGATCTAATTTAGCCTAGGCCAATGTAGTGTGACGCGATTTTAGCTCACAGACTATCAAAGTATGAGAGCTAATGTGCTCACAGATTCTGTGTGTGTGTATGTAACCATGTATGTATGTATGTACGTAATGCGATAACTCCTGATAGAAATATCAAATTGCTTCAAGATTTGGACATAGATTTATCCTGATAACGAACTTTCCTGATTAGTTTCAGGGGTTCATTGGATAAGAATAAGGGAAGGGGAACAAAAGGCTAAACCGCACCCCCCCCCCTCCATTCCTTAATTTCATTAAGTCAGTTTCCATGCAAAAGTATCAGATTTTATTAAAAATTTAGGTACAATATCAGTTTGATAAGGTACATCCATGATTACTTGTGGGTGTTCATTGTTTACATATAAAGAAAGGAGGAATTGGGGGTAACACTCTTAATTTATGTAAATAGATTTTTCAGGGATAATTTACCGATTTGTTTCAAATTTTGGATGTAGGTTTCTTCTGATAAGGCGTTTACCTGATTAATTTTGGGGGTTCTGAGTTTAAATATAAAGATAGAGCGGAATATTTTTTCAATCGGATAGAAACTTTTGGTTTTATGAAAAGATTTTTAATTCGTAACAGATATTGGTTTTCACACACATCACTTCACGCGAAATTGTTCGTATTAAAAAAGTAAATATCCGAATCCTTTTAAAAATAAGAAAAAGCTTAAATAAAGCATGACACTTGAAATTTAGGATACGGCGGGGAGGTAGAACAAGGGGACGCTAGATTTTTTTTAAAAAGCTCAGCGTTTTTTTTTTAAGTTTTAGCTGCTAATTAAATATTACCAATTTTGAGAAACTTTTTGAAACATAATATAACATGATGTTAAATCTTAAAATGTCAAATATTTAAGAAAAAAGATGCCGCGTCAAATACCACTATTTTCTATTAGTAATTTTTGTAAAAATGTTAATATCTTGTTGGAATTGTTGAAACTTTGTGATAGTTTATAACATGTGATAAAAAATTGTATAAAAAGTCCCATTACGAAAGGGAAAGAGGGGGGGGGGGGCAAACAAAATCAGGAAATATAACGGAAATTCTAGGTTGATCTATTTGAAACTTTAAGATAGTTTATGACTTATGATATAAATTTATAAAAATATATTTCGCATTTAATGCCACTATTGAAGAACAGTGATTTTTTTCAAAAATCTCAAATTCTTGTTTTGAAGCACCGCGACATCGAGTAACATATCTACTGATAGATTCTTTAACGGAGTTTTCTTAAGATACAGTTTTGTTAGTAATAAGGTACGCTCCCTGGTGATGGAATGTGGAACTAATGCGAGCACCCTGGTGTTGGAATTTGGAACTAATACAACGCGATTTAGGTATTTACGAATGTTGAATCGAAAAGAAAGAAACATGATGATAAATACTTAAGAAAAAGGATTCCGCATCGAAATACCACTATTTTCTAATAACAATTTTTGTAAAAATGTTAAATTCTTGCCGGAACTTTTTGAAAAATCCGTAACGTCGTCTTTCAAATTCTAATTCAAGCTGAATTTTGATGAAAATCTGTGTATATTTCAGATATTTGAATTATCGCAGAAGTCATAAAAAAACTGGATAGAAGCGCTACTTATTGAGCCATTTACTCTAAAAACAAAAGAATGTTAATTTATATCAGGGACTAACTGAATTTGAAGTTTGATGAAAATCCGTGCATTTCTTCTTGAGATATTGCGATAATCATGAATAATGCCACATAGCAGCGCCACCTGTTGCACGATTTACTCCAAAAACTAAAAAGTACTTTTGTACTTTTTTATATCGAGGACTAACAGAATCTGGAGTTTCATGAAAATCCATGCATTAGATCCTGAGATAGAGCTATTGCAATAATCACGAATAATACCGTATAGCGGCGCTACCTTTCAAGAGATTTACTCCAAAACTACAGAATACTAATTTATATCAGGGACTTAATGAATCTAAAGTTTGATGAAAATTCGTGCATTAATTCTTGCGACAAAACTATTTCAGTAATCGGGAAAATTGAGCACAACAGTGCCACCTATTGAGCAATTAACACGAATACGTAAAAGAGTTAGTTCATATCACTGATTTACTGGTTCGGAAGTTTGATGAAAATCCGTAAATTAGTTACTGAAATAGTGTTAATGCAAATCAGTAAAAACGCACTTTAGAAGCGCCATATGTTGAACTATTTACATGAAAAAGTAATCAGTATCGATTTATATCAGGGACTATCTGAATATAAATTTTTATTAAATTCCTTCTATTAGTTCTTGAGATACAGCTATTGTGAAAATTGTGAAAAATGCAGCATATCATAGCCATGTTGAGTGATTTACTTCAAAATATAAACAACACCAATTCATGTCATGGACGAACTGTATCTAAAGTTTGATGGAAATTTGATTGTATTAGTTATGAAGATAAAGCTCATGCGTAAATCGTAAAAAATGCCAAACAGTACTCCACCTGATGAACGATTTACAACAAAAACTAATCAGCATCAATTTAGATCAGAGACTGCGTGAATATAATTTTTTATTAAATATCGTGCATTAGTTCTTCAGCCGCGTCCCCACAGACTGCGGCAGCGTATAGCAGCTCTGCTGCAAGCGTACTGCCGAATGCGCTCTTTTTTTTCGAATGAACTTCGAAGCGAACAAAATTTAAATCGTAGCAAGCATGCTGAGCACGCACCACCGAATGTAACCCTCCTTTTCGAAAGAACCTCGAAGCGAACGAAATTCGAACCATATCCCCGCTGTCCACGCCAGTCCGATAGCGGGCGAAGCCAGCAAGTTTTAACTAAGGCACGTTATATTTGTTTTTCATTCCAACACCAGGGAGCGTACTGTATTATTAACAAAACTGTATTTGAATGAAACTCCGTTAAACAACCTATTAGTAGATGTGTTACTTGAGGTCGCGGTGCTTTAAAACATAGAATTTCCGTTATATTTCCTGATTTTGTTCGCAACCACATCCTCTTTCAAGCCGAAATGTAACTTTTTTTTTATATAAAATTATATCATATGCGATAAACTATCACAAAGTTTCAAAAAGTTCCAGCAAAAATATAACATTTTTACAAAAATTACTATTAGAAAATACTGGTATTTCGATGCAAAATCCTTTTTCTTAAATATTTATCATCATGTTTTTTTTTCACTTCACAGTTTGTTCGCCTCAACATACGTCCGTTTCAAGATTTTATATAAAAGAAAAGGCCCGATAGCGGGCGAAGCCGGCTGGCTTGAACTAAATCGCGACCAAATTCCAACACCAGAGTGCTCGCGTTATATTAGTTAAACATTCGTCCGTTATATTAGTACGTACATACGTACGTACATAAGTATGTACATACGTACGTACATGGTTACATACACACACACAGAATCTGCGAGCACATTAGCTGTCAGGCTTTGATAGTCTGTGAGCTAAAATCGCGTCGAATTGCATCGGCCTAGGCTAAATTAGATCAAAACAAGAAAGTTGGCGCCGTGGCGGTCTTTAAATTCAATAAAATCACGCCAAATTGAATTGGCCTAGGACAATCTAGTTCGGCCTAGGAGTAACTAGTTCAAACCGATGAATAGCAGGCTAAACTAGTTCATCCTAATCACCGTTCGGCCAAACTAGTTTGGCCTAGGAAAATCTAGTTTATCCGACGGGCGTTCGGATAGACTAGTTTGGCCTAGGAAAAACTAGTTTATCCGATGGGCGTTCGGATAGACTAGTTTGGCCTAGGAAAAACTAGTTTATCCGATGGGCGTTAGGATAGACTAGTTTGGCCTAGGAAAAACTAGTTTATCCGATGGGCGTTAGGATAGACTAGTTTGGACTAGGCCAATCTAGTTTGGCCTAAAATCGGGTTTGGCCTGTAACATATACATAATTTGATAGTAGACTTTATTTACATTCCTTCGATATCAGTAACAGTCTTCTATGATAATTTGTTGAGAAGTTACTAGCGGCTGTTTACTTTTTTTTTCTACGACTGTACAAGATTAAAAGTGTTCTTACTCAAAAACTATAAAATCAGAAAGGTTTTTTATTTTTCATTTTATGATAATGATAGGGGATCGTTATTGAAAATGATGTCAATTTTTTGCTTTTTTTATGCGACACCCGATTAAGGTATTTATGAGACAATACGCGTAAGATAAAACATAGTTGTGACTGATGTGAACTTAAAATTTTGTTTTGTATTTCTACGAACCTGTATTTTGTTAGTTTAACCGTTTAGACGCCGAACTAATATCGCAGTGTAATAATAATTTTGTTTTTCCTATATTACAGCTTCAAATGTTTTAATTTATGCATACAAATTTTGAAAATAATAAAATCAAATATGTTTGCAGTTTTTTTTGGCTGTTTTCATTTCAAAATTCGCATTTTGGAACATTATTATTGATTGACAACCTATGCAAATGTAACAAATTATTCTCCGCTATATGCTATTGCATATTGTTCTTGAATATGTTCTCGAATTCAAAAAGCATTTAGATTTCTAGTGATCAAATATAAGTGATACAGAGAAAAATGATAAAAGCAAATAATATATTTTTATGCAAATTAATGAATTTACATTTTCCTTATACCTGTGATAAATGCTTAAGCATAAATATATTTTTTTCCAAAAGTTGAAATGAACCTTATATTTTATAGGAAGAATAAAGACATCGTTATTATGTTATAAAATATATGTTCTGTATTACAAATAATGCAATGTTCCCATTTGGGAACATTGGCGTTTAAACGGTTAAGAAACATACAACGCAAATAATTTATATTAAACCAAGAATGGTTAGTCAATTATGTTTACACGGAAACTTTTCAAGTTGGATAATATTTTTCATTCTACAGTTAATCCTGTTAATAATTTTCACTACTTATATCATGTTAATAACTTTAAATAACACATTTACAATCCAATTATTATTGAATATCTAAGAAAAATCAAAAAAGAGCATCATTGTCATTAACAATGAACTTGTAGATAAACTACGATCTAAATCTGTTAGTTAAATACAATTTCAATCAAAAACGTAAGCGATGATTTCAGCCCTCGAGCTTACACCTGTTGCAATAAACTGCTTGCAATACATATTGTATTGTAATTGATAACGAACTTGTTTACAATATTAAAAAAAATTCCCGTCGATGAAAAAAGTCAAAAATCAATTGCAGATTTGGCCCACATCAAGATTTAAACGAAGTTAAATAAAAGCATGCAAAAAACCCCGCTATAATGCGATTTTGATTAAAAAGAATTAATAAACAAGTTCATCGGAACAAAATGCGAAATTTCTGTTCCACATTTCGCTATATTTATATGTTTCTTGAAATATAACTCTAAATATTTGAGTTTGAATATAATATTATTTAGTTTACATTCTTAAATATGATACATTGTAGTTTTGTACAAATTATTGTCAGTTCTTAATCTCTAATTGGCTTAACATAATACACAGGAATTAGTCCCTACCTGTTTTGACAGAGAACCAGGGCATGGTCGTCTTCTAATAAGGGGGATTGTGGAGGACAATTTCCCCTCCCCGGATTTAAAATATAATTAAGTAACTTGTCTTTTTATCCCTTTCCCCCAACATATCTCAAAATACAGAGTTGATTTAAAGTAATTCGAATACAATAAAACAGGAATTAAGAATTTCTCGACATATTCTCACTGTTGTTCTTCTTCCCACTATTGGTGAAAATTTTTAGTTATTTTTTATTTGCATTTATAATTTTAAAAGCATCAGAAATTTTACGTTGAAAAGAATGCAGCCTGCTGATAAGAAAAATGATAAAGAGTAATTTTTCTTTATTTAGGAAAATCTGGTAGAAGTTAATTTTTATTCATCACATTTTTACATTTTTGTATTGTTTTTTGTGTTAACACATTTAAAACTTTTCTCACACTTAGAAATATTACAAAAAAAAAAAAAATCTTATTTTAGTGTTTATTTCATTCTCCATTCAAACAATTGGAGGCTTTGCAGTTTAGTACAGACGCTGGTGTACATAATTTTCAGTGAAATTTATTCTTCGGGTATCTATGCTTGAGCGAGAGAGAATCAGAATATTATACCTCTAAAACAGATTCTGATAAGAGAAAAATCTACAAAATAGTTGATAATTGAATTTTTTTTCTTCAGGTGTTTTCGGTATCTTTGCCAGAGACATGACTGCGAAAAACGGAAGGGGAGACTTGCAAATCACTCTCATTGACTCAGAAGGGTGAGTAATTATCTTCTTCTTAGTGATCCAAGCAGTTTATTACGACGTCTGGAGAGCAAATACAAACGACTTTCGTTAATTCGAACTTGGGCCTCCGTGGCTGAGTGGTTAAGACATCACGCCGCTAATCGTGAGGTTGTGGGTTCGAATCCCACTGGCTCCATTGCACACACACCTTGTGTGGAACTCCTGGTTGTACTTCTCTTGTGTTGTAATATTTCCTTGTGTGCTATCTCGTCCCTGAATATTGACGATGGCTTATAAGCAGGCTTCATGTCGAGCACACAAGTCAGATCAGTGTGACCGTTTTTGGATTGTTGTAAGAAATCTGGACTGTTGTAGGACTTACAACAAGCTAAATCAAGCTAAAAACTCAGGCTAAAAGATAGTTGTCAGTCTATTGATATACTGACCATCAATAGACGACAGGACCATCGAATTTATTTTTAGCTTGTTGTCAGTCCAAATCTGGCCTGCTTTTAGCTTGAAAAAACAGTCACACTGAGTCAGATGTATGTTGTTCAATAAACAAACAATAAACAAATTCGAACTCGTCGGGACCACAAGAAATGTTCGAATTATCCGAAGTTCGAATTAAGGAAAATATGAAACGAAAACATGCTTAATATGATACTATTACAAAGGTATTAATGTTATAGTGTTTGTTAAATTTATTTCGTCTGTCATCATTAGATTAGTAAATTAGAATGTATAAATAGGTAAACTAATTAAAAGATTAGAAACAAGCACATTGGAAGAAAAATTTAAAGCGTCACTGATGAACAAAAAGTGGACATCAAATGCATTGGATTATATATATACCCGTTCGGAACAATTTTCACAAAAATCAAAGAAAGAAAGTTATTTAAATGATCTGAAATCCGTGAGAAAGAAAGAAAAATGAAAAATAGTTAGTTCGAATTAAAGGAAGTCAAGAGAAAATGAGTTTGAATTAATGATATTTTTTACGTTATTCTGCCATCGAAAATTTCGGGATTTCATGTTTTGTTTAAATTAAGCAAAGATTCGAATTATCCTATTTCGAATTAACGAGAGTCAACTGTATTTAAGCTCGTTCGCTCTCAAGAAACATAATTTTATGTGTACTTTAAACTTGTTTATAGGGATTATTTCTATGCACAATTTCTCATTTCACGTGATATTATTGATCTGCTTTAGATGACAAGATGGGAATTGTGAAATTCAAATGTCAAAATATTTGAAAATATATGACAAATAATAAAATTTCAATACCATTTGTTAAAGGGACAATTTTATTGTGCTAACAGCTTCGATTAGTAACCACTATAAAATCTTTTAGTGGGAAATCGACTGATATAATGCGACAGAAACCTCTCTATTTTACGAATTTGTGAATGTAATTGAAAATACATACGATTTTACTTACTGAAAATGTTTATACACACACACATATATATAGATACTGTTAATACTAGGATCTTATAGCCTCCTAAGTCCTCGTTTAGCCTGTAATAGACACAAAGGAACACTCTTTAAATTAACTTAACTCTTTTCGGAATTGTTAAAATTACTTTTTGACATGTTATTAAATGTTTGCGTATCACAAGCATCAATATATTGAATAATTCATCTTTCGAGTTGTTTTATAAAAAAATTAAACTGTGTTTTTTGGTCCTTCGGAATATTTGTCTGAGGACTGAGGAAGATAAGGGTTCTGCAAGTCAATGTTTTTTAATTTCACAATGCATAATATTTAATATCCCATAGTTCGAAATTAATTTTTTTAAAAACTATATATATTTATTTCTAAGTATATATGATTCCTCCCACCTGCTGGAAAACAGGAAATTCACATTATATTTTACTAGCTGTTACCCGTGACGTCGTTCACGTAGTTAAAAAAAAAAAAAAAAAAAAAAAAAAAAAAAAAAAAAAAAAAAAAAAGATAAACGTTTTAATTATACAAAACGTTTCATTAACAATAACTTAAAATATATACAACACATATCTTATAGGAGGCTATGCAGTAGTTTTTTTTATATAGGGGTCTTAAAGAACTTAAAGAAGGAAATGTGTTAGATAATATGAACAATCGTGAAAATGAAATTGCAACCACTTATACTGTAGAACAACTGTAACGCACCCCAATTGTACAGAAATCATGTTGTAGTGCATTTCAGAATTCCATATCAAAAAAAGAAAAATCATGTGTTAAACCTAGGTAATAAAACAAAATATCCAACATTTCCATAATACATAACTTCGCCGGCCCATTCTTTTGTGCAGCTGTGTATATGATCTATGTGTTTGTAAATATTCTAAATACAGTGTTAAAATTTTGCTTAGTTAGAAAAAGTAGAACGAAGATTAAAATTCACCTTTAGCAATTTCTAATAATAGACAGAAACGTACTTGAATTCTTTTGTACAGTCCTGTATATTACGTGCAAATATTTATACGACCGCATATTTAGCTTGAATTATTCAAGAAAAAAACCCGATTCAAATTATTGAATTCATATTTCCGGGTATCGCTATTGCACAGGTGACCATATATCCAGTTTATTGTATAGTCCGATACATGATTTATTTAAATTCTACAAACATCTCTTATTATATCAAATGTAGCTGAACTTCAGGATGCATTTGTTTTCCTTAAAATACATACGATAATTAAAAAAGCTCTTCAGCAATCTTTTCTAATAGAACATACTTTGGATACAATATCTGAGATCTGGACACAGGTCCAAAATCTTTTATGCGTCTCTGTAAATGAACTACAAATGTGATGCAAATCATACTTAAATGCAAGCATATTGTAGTAAATTTCAGCATTTATCATTGTATTGATTATCTCAGTATATTAATTTCATCATGTTTGAAATAGTGCAACGCAATTAAAATACGCTGGGAATATTTTTTCTCCGTAGGCTATTATATTACAGAACATTTTTCTGTGATCTTGTAAAAGAATGTTAAACATTTTCACCCCATTTTCTACAGAAATCCTGTTTTAGTGCACTTCAGAAACTGATATCAATTTCAATATTATTAAAATAACATTAATAAAATAACCTTATTAAAATATGCTGCAAATGGTTTTTCTTCACAGACTATGATATATTGAAATACTTTTGAGCTCACTGTACGCACACTATAAGTACTATACTTAACATATTCGATAATAACCATGTTCTTGTGAACCTTAAAAATGCATGTAAATTTCATTACATTTAAAATTATGTAACATCATCAAAATACACCACAAATGATTTTTTCGCCGTATATCATAATGTAAAGTCTCCTTTTGATTGCTCCTGTGATTCAGCTATAATTGCTACCTGGTTCATTTTCAATGCTGCACATGCTATAGCAAATCTGAATAACGCATGTTATTTTTGAATGAATCCCACTATATTTACTCAAGTTGAAACACGGACAAACAGACGGCAGACCCCAGGCACTCGGCATCCGGTATAAGACAGGTTGAAGTCGTAAACACTTTTAGACCATGTTAGAAAGTGTCAAAAAGGGGGTAGTTTCCGTAAAACGAAAAAAAGAAAAAAAAAAAAAAAAAAACAAAAAAAAAAAACAGAATTTTTGAAAATTTAAAAATTTATAGGGGAGAGTGGGGATACTTGAGCATAGGGGATACTTGAGCCACCCCTATTATCTCTACAGTTGATTAATTTTTCTTTCTAAAACTGCCAATATGATAACATATTTATAGTTCTGAACATGTAAAAAAGAAATCACACATCTTGGTACCATTTTGAAAGTATAGTGATTAATAGTTGTCTTTTCCCTATCTGAAAAAAATATTTGGGTGCATGGTTTTTTTGTTTTTTTGTAATCAAAGTTTTGTTTAAAGTTGCAACTATATACATACATTCAATAAGCATAATTTCAATTGTATTTTGAGTCTAAAATAGTTCTAATTGCTGCATGCTTTATTTAGTAAAACTCTGGGAAACAAAAATAGTGATAGTGGGGATACTTGAGCCAATGAGAGTGGGGATACTTGAGCCATGTCTTAACCATCCTCACTAGAAATTAAACATGGGTGAAACAAACAAAAAATAAAATTCCATCCTTATATTCACTAATAGATATTTTTCTGGAGAAAAGGGAGAATAATTTTTCATTTTATTTTTTTTTCTTAAAAAAATAAAGACCTAAAAATGTTTAAAAATGCATATTTTTTAAATGAAAATGTCTATTTTATTTTTCGATTTGTTCGATTTGACAAACGACCAAAATTCGAACAAAATAGTCTGTCTAGATAAATGTAAACATAGTTTTCAATTTAATTTTCATTAAATGAAAATAACTTTTTAAAACGGTTTTACAGGCTATAATCTCTAATACTTTAATTAGTTAGGTCCAACATAATAAAATATTTATTTTTTAATATAACATATTAAGATTAGTATTTTATATTGAAATCGTAACCTCTGTTGCTGTAACTTTTTTTTTAACTAAGAAAATTGAAGAAAAATTGGTAAAAAGAGCGCACAAAAACAAGAAAAGCAACAAAAATCCCAGTTCAAACTTACCTACATGGAGCCAAAGAGGAAGACAAAATCTTTTCCTGTGAAATCAAAAAAGTGTTTGAAATAGTAGAATGATACATCTGGCTTAAATTCCGACAGCTACTAAACTAAAAGCATGAGTTCGACGATATCATTAGAGGAAAATTCTGTCAATGATGGTGATGATGTGAAAGAAAACCTTCTATTGATGGTTGGTTACTAATAAAATATGCCAGAAAGAAAACTGTAAAAATATTTGTTGGATAAGTGCTTAATATTTTGAAAATGAAATTTGCAAGAAGAATTGCAGATTCCAAATTTAGATGGCTCTGAACTGAGGATGTTTCTACCGTCGTTATAACTGAGGTTCAAATTATCCTTCGACAACCAGTTTTAATGACAAAAAATGATCGTATTACTAGCTTTGTTTTCTTAATTGGTTTTGAAACACTTTACGTTTCATAATTTATCATTCTGTAAAATATTTGTGCAAAAATAAAGCGAAAAAAATTACTTTTGTAGGTATTTTTCCGTAGTGGCTCAAGTATCCCTTCACTATGGCTCAAGTATCCCCGCCATGGGGATACTTGAGCCATGATGTAAAACAAAAAATAAACATTTATTATGCATAGAAAAATAGTTCAAAATTTATTGAAAGTGGTTTTTAGTTGAAGGAAAAATATCAAATTTTCATTTTCAATATTTTATTTTATTCTAAAAAAATATAAAAAATTTAAAAAAAATAAAATTCAAAAAATGGCTCAAGTATCCCCATCTTCCCCTACTTTGTTTCAGATATGACGTTGCATTGATATTTTTAAAATTCTTAATGGAAAGTATTCCTGTGACGTCACAATTGGTAAAAAGTTTAATTTTATAGCCTCGAACCGAAAGAAAGAAAAATGTTCATTTTTATTCTGGATTAATATCTGGAAAAACTACTAAAATATTCATATTCTTGTAAAGTGTGAAGTTATATTCTTGTGAAGTCTTCTAAGTTTAAAAGAAGTTTTATATAATCGTCTGCATGATATAAGAAGAAAAACAGTATTCCTCTGACGTCACAATTGGTAAAATCGCGGTTTTTAACCTCGAACCGAAAACAGAATAAGGTCCATTTATTTATTTCATTTTCTTTTATCACGTGAAAATCTTTCAGTTGAAAATTAATTACAGAAGATAAATAATTATTCTGGTTTTTTTATTTTTTGGCAACGAAAAAAGAAAGATGATTAAATATTATGGAAAATTTTTCAATTTATTCTGTATGAAAAATAGTGAAATGTTGAATTATTAAGAAAAATATTTGAATAAAATAAATAAAAATTAGCCTATGTTCATTTCAGACCAATAATCTCTCTATATACAAAAATTCAAAGACATTAATCCATCCGTTTTGAAGCCAAGTTCATTCCAATTTTCGGACACACTTTCACATTTATAATATACTAGCTGTTACCCGTGACGTCGTTCACGTAGCATTAAAAAAAAGATAAACGCTTTAATTAAACAAAACGGTTCATTAACAATAATTTAAAATATATATAACATTTATCTTACAGAAGGCTATGCAGTAGTTTTTTTTATAGGGGGCTTAAAGAGCTCAGTCAAATAAAAGGAAAATGTGTTAGATAATATGAACAATCGCGAAAATGAAATTGTAACCACTTATACTGTAGAACAACTGTAACGCACCCCAATTGTACAGAAATCATGTTGTAGTGCATTTCAGAATTCCATATCAAAGAAAGAAAAATCATGTGTCAAACCTAGGTAATAAAAAAATATCCAACATTTCCATAATGCATAACTTCACCGGGACATTCTTTTCTGCAGCTATGTATATGATCTATGTGTTTGTAAATATTCTAAATACAATGTTAAAATTTTGCTAAGTGAGAAAAAGTATAACGAATATTAAAATTCACCTTTAGCAATTTCTAATTATAGACAGAAACTTACTGGAATTCTTTTTTACAGTCCTGTATATTACGTGCAAAAATTGTATACGATCGCATATTTAGCTTAAATTATTCAAGCAAAAAACCAGATTCAAATTATTGAATTCATATTTCCGGGAATCGCTATTGCACTGGTGACCAATCCAGTTTATTGTATAGTCCGATACATGATTTATTTAAATTCTACAAACATCTCTTATTATATCAAATGTAGCTGAACTTCAGGATGCATTAGTTTTCCAAATACATACGATAATTGAAAAAGCTCTTCAGCAATCTTTTCTAATAGAACATACTTTGGATACAATATCTGAGATCTGGACACAGGTCCAAAAATCTTTTATGCGTCTCTGTAAATGAACAACAAATGTGATGCAAATGATACTTAACTGCAAGCTTCTTGTAGTAAATTTCAGTATGTATCATTGTATTGATTATCTCAGTATATTAATTTCATCATGTTTGAAATAGCGCAACGCAATTAAAATACGCTGGGAATATTTTTTTCACCGTAGACTATTATATTAGCGAACATTTTTCTGTAATCTTGTAAGTGAATGTTAAATCTTTTCAACCCCATTTTCTACAGAAATCCTATTTTAGTGCACTTCAGAACCTGATGTCAATTTCAATATTATTAAAATAACCTTAATAAAATAACATTATTAAAATACGTTGCAAATGGTTTTTCTTCACAGACCATAATATATTGAAATACTTTTGAGCTCCCTGTACGCACACTATAAGTACTACATTTAACATATTCGATAGTAACCATGTTCTTCTGAACCTTAAAAATGCATGTAAATTTCATTACATTTAAAATTATGTAACATTATCAAAATATACCACAAATGATTTTTTTGCCTTAGACCATAATGTAAAGTTTCCTTTTGAGTGCTCCTGTGATTCAGCTATAATTGCTATCTGGTCCATTTTCAATGCCGCGTATGCTATGGTAAATCTCAATAACGTATGTTATTTTCTTATGAATTCCACTATATTTACCCAAGTTGAAAAACGGACAGACAGACGGCAGACCCCAGTCACTCGGCATCCGGTATACAGACAGGTTGAAGTCGTAAACACTTTTAGACCATGTTAGAAAGTGTCAAAAAGCGGGTAGTTTCCGTAAAACGGAAAAAAACAGTGTTAGGAAAAATATACTACAAAACTGTGTTTTAGGTGGCATTTTTGTATAATTTGTACATATATGCTCTGCATACCATAAAAATTTATAGAAATTTATTATAAAAAACATTCTTAAAAGTGACAACATATTTTTACTTTTTAATAGCTAAAAAAAATGTGCAGTTAATATCCATTTACAAACCTGTTTCCAGTACGCTTTGAGCACATTATGCGAAATTGAGATATTGACTGAGGGAATGTATTTTTACTGACAATATGTGACGTCACAGTCGTCTCTTTTTAGCACTTACTCAAAATTACATTGTGTTATTAAAAATGAAAACTTGAAAACTTATACTTTGTTTCATATATGACGTTACATTGATATTTTTAAAATTCTTAATAGAAAGTATTCCTCTGACGTCACAATTGGTAAAAAGTTGAATTTTATAGCTTCGAATCGAAAGAAAGAAAAAGGTTCATTTTGATTACGGATGAATATCTGGAAAAACTACTAAAATATTTATATTCTTGTAAAGTGTGAAATTATATTCTTGTGAAGTCTTCTAAGTGTAAAAGAAATTTTATATAATCGTTTGCGTGATATAAGAAGAAAAACAGTATCCCTCTGACGTCACAATTGGTGAAATTGCGGTTTTTAATCTCGAACCGAAAAACAGAATAGGGTCCATTTATTTATTTCATTTTATTTTATCACGTGAAAATCTTTCAGTTGAAAATTAATTACAGAAAAGAAATAATTATTCCGGTTTTTTTATTTTTTGGCAACGAAAAAAGAAAGATAATTAAATATTATGGAAAATTTTTCAATTTATTCTGTATGAAAAATAGTGAAATATTGAATTATTAAGAAAAATATTTGAATAAAATAAATAAAAATTAGCCTATGTTCATTTCAGGCCAATAATTTACCTATATACAAAAATTCAAAGACACATTAAATAAATCCATCCGTTTTGAAGCCAAGTTCATTCCAATTTTCGGACACACTTTCACATTTATAATATATATAAGGATTTTAGGCAATGATATTCTAATGAATTGTTTATTTTGTAATATTTGAGAATGAAAAGCACAATGCTTCTTTCAGAGATCCACCGCGCCCTGAACAACCGGTTATCTAATTAATTTTACATTAATAATTTCTTATTCTACTATGTCATATAACAACAGACATATAATAGCCCATACTTATTTTAAGGTAGAATTTCAGTGATATCCACTTTCAATTTAAATATTATTGTTCATTTCTATCATTCGCATCTTTCGAAGTCTTTTTTTTTTATTTTATAATAACCAGCAGTTTTAATTTGTTTTGAAAATAATATTTTAAATGCTGCTATCGATATGGATATTTGGAGAATAATTGAAGCTCTTTTTATCGCCTCAGGTGCTCTACAGATTCTCGGGTTTTCCCGGTATTCGACAAAATCCCCGGAACCAAGTCACTCCAGTCCCGTTTTCAGGCCTTTAAGTTTGCCGAGGACCCAGTCGTTCGCTTCCAGGTAATAAATTCAGGTTGCTCATTGACTTAAATAATTTTGAAAGATGTCGTTTCTATTGTTCCTATTATAGTGACAAGAACGTATATTTCACTGAACAAACAGAGTAAACATAATACAAATAGCTATATCTTGAACCGAACACAATTCAAGTACTTCAGAGAGTACTTTGTTCACACATTACACTTGGATCTTCTTAAAACGGCACATTTCAAACACAAGTATTTAAATTTTACCCTCCAATGATAAGAATTCGTATTATACAAAAATAAGGTACTACTAGGTTATCCTGTCGACCAAAAAATTATCGCCAAACTATGAGATTAAATGCCAATAATGGATTATCGTGAATGTCACATCCAATGACATTAAATACGATTCACGTGTTTAAAATGTCATTAAGTGATTTTTATCTCGACTATGTATTTTTATTAATATTAAACTAATTTATTTGTTTTTTCGTTATTTAAAATAAAAATGAAATAAATCAGTATGCATAATTTGGCTATTAGTTTGGCTATTTGTTTGGCGATTTGTATAATTTGGCGAAATTGGTCGACGGGGTAACAGAGAAGTACAAAAATAATGGTTGATATGTACAAGATTACGTTTAACATCGTCAAAATATGAAACAATTTGCAAAACGTACAATGACCGGATAATTATCTCGAACAGTAAAAAAGAAAATGTAGAAGGAGAGTTAAACAAAAGAAAAATTTTTGAAGCTCTATGTATACAATGTATAATACATTATAGACTTTTGTAGACTTTTATTGTAGATTGAACCAACTTTCAGCATAGCATTAGTAAACGAATTGGTTTTGAAACGTAATAAAATGTGGCTCCAGCTGGATTGACATGCTAAGTTTGATATTTTTCTTTTATTCTTTAAATTTTGATACGTAGACAACAAATATCTTAGGTGCTTTTTTTTTTACACATTTTTGAGGTGATTTTCAAAATGGCTGCCATTTACTTCTTTAACATTTTTGGTATATTATTGCCAAGTATGCCAAATTATATGTTTATGGTGTCAAGAAATACAAAAAAGGGATAAATTAAGTTTTTCAAGTGTTTTGTTATTTGTTGTTGGTGGCAAATGAAGAATAAGAAATACTAAAGGCATTGTATATATTAGTGTTTTATTAACCAGGTATACACAAAGAAAATAGTTACATAAATTAAGATAACAATTGAAGTTAACCTACAGAATTATTAATAACACTATTTATATGTATATGCGGTACTGGTATATATCCTGTTGTGAATTCCTATCGTCGTTGCGGATACATTGTTAGTCCTTTGTATTGTTACAATCATTGGATTTGCAAAGGGTAGTACAAGCCAGTAAATGCTTTAAGCAAGAACGTTTCTCAGCAGTTCAAGCTCTCTTACACTCACTTTTCACAAGTTCATTAACACCTTTGGGTGAAGGTGACTCCAGGCATTTCACAGCAGAAATTGATTCTGTTCTTATTGTTGGTCGAGGCTTTTTTTAGCAAGTTATTCGTCGAATTTCTTCTTCCCTCAGAGTATCCATTTTCCCTTTTCATAATGATCTCTGTGAAAGTCTTTGCGGAGTCTACATAAATTTCTTCGCAAGTGGTTTTTCTTTTGCGGATTACATGATTACGATCTTATCTATAACAAATTTTCTATTGGAGAATTCATCGAAGGTGCTAATGATTCAAGTATGGGAGATATTGCTTTATTTTTGCTACGAACATTTGCCAGAGGGAGTATAAAGATATCCATCGAAGAAAATAGCTGCCTTGGTATTACGGAAAAATCTTACTTAAATGTTTTTCACTTTTACCTTTTACGTTTGCAGGCATTTGAGGTGTGGACTCATTAACAATAAGAAAATGAGCAAGAATTTGTCATTCGTCAAAAAATTTAACTAATTTATAACCAATCTTAAATACAGCCCTCTTATTTCATATAATAAATGTTTTTATTTCATTTTTTTCATTGGAGGCCAAATTGACACACAGTTAAAAAAAATCTGAAATTCACGGATATATATTTCTTGAATTTCATAGAAAAAGTCCCTTTTCACAACAAAGGGGCATTTTCCGTTAAAAATCAGAAAACTCCACCACATTTCCTAAAAATAACAAACGGATAGAAATAGTAAAAAAGGATAGGAGACACTCCGTTATCCGGGGGTCTCCGTGGCCGAGTGGTCAAGGCACCACGCCGCTAGTTGTCTGCGATCGCAGAATGTAAGTTGGAATCCCGGTGTCGCCATTGAACACACTCCCTGCGTGGAGCCACCGGCTATACGCGGGGTAAAAGTGCACACAGGTGCACCCAAGTGTAAAATTTCTTTGTGCTATCCTGTCCCTGCAAATTGATGATGACTTAAAAGCAGTCTTAAGCATTTGAAGCAGAATTAAGTATTTGAAGCAAACCACAACACTGTATTTGATGAAGTCCATTTCAGCACGATATCCTTCTTGAATGCAGTTTTTTTTAATCGAACTTTATTTGGTTGTGACATGACAGAAACATTTATTTTTGGAAACAACAATTCCATTATGGTCACCAAGGTGCTAGCAAAATAAAAAAAATCATGCTAAATCATTAACTTTGCACTACTTGATAATATAAATGTCACTGTCTAATGTAAAATTAGTGAAAGTTATTGCTAAAGATTTAACACTTTCACTATCACCACCCATCATCGATGAGGAATTTGAAGAATACCTTTTTTGCTGGTATGGATGAAAATCGTGAAACCGTTTTTGAGCTGCCTGGATTTTTTTAATTTGTACGATCTCTTTGTAGCAGTGAGTGTAATATCAGAATAATAGATACTCATCTATTGAGAGTTTACTTATTCATTCACATAGTGGAGCTGGGCCATTCCATGAAAAAAGGTAAATTGATAGTCATTTTAAAAAGTTTGTGTAAATAAATATGTTTGGTATTTACTGAATGGCAACATGTCAAATTTTATGTTTTGAGTAAGAATTTAAAGTTTTTCTTTTGTGGATTGGCAACACAACAGTTTAAAGATGGCGTGCATGTGCAAGCAAGTATGTTGAGTTTTATAATGGATTTTGAGTGAGTTTTTTTAATAAAGAAAATCCAATGAAACTTTTGAAATCAACATTTTAGGTAAGTCTAATATTCATTCTTTTTATTTCACTAAACTTAAAAATCTAGGATAATTCCAAATAAATACTACAGCACACACAAAAAGCTTTGTTTCTTTGTCCCACACGTGACACAAAAGATGAACTATTTAAATTAGGAGAAAAGAGGAACTCATTTATTTTGTTTAATTGTCATTTCTAAAGCAGTTAAGTGTAGTACACTTATCCTATGCTAGTTAAAAATTTGGGCCAAATTTTTATTTGGAGAAAAATATAAAAACAAAATTGTCCTGCACGTGACACCTTATGAGCAAGACGATTATTTTTGTTTTCTGAATGCTAAATAGAGATTTATTATAGCATAGGTTTAACAGTTTAATGATTTTTCTGTCCTAAGAACATATTCTATGTAACTAAAACGAAATTAAGATTTTTTAAAAAACATTTTTAATGATAGTTCCATTTTTTTTTATGTGATGCTAATATTTTTTTTTCTATTTTTTTATAAATTTATTTTAGTAAAATTTGAACACTTTGATGGTTATTTTTATTATAAGAACATATTGTTTTCTAGTAAGAATTGATCTACTTAATTTATCAGGGCTAGAGAAAAGAAGGGCTAGTTCATCGGATCTCAAAGAGTGAAACAGGAAGTTGCCCGTGATGACGTAGTTATTTTCACGCTGGCTCAAAGAAATGGGATTTAAACATATTGAGTTTATTTTGCATAAAAATATTAAAATGACACTTGAAATGTTATGTTTGTCACTATTTAGGGCGTTTGGTTATTATGATGACTATTGACTTTCATGACCAATGTTACTGTTGAATGATTTAAAGGAAAAAAATATACAATAAGGAGAAATTGTTCCTAAATACGTAACAACTTTTTGGTATTTCACACTTTTCAAAATTAAAGAAATATTTAAATGCTTGCATTTCAGTATTTTTTCATATTTATTGAAGTATTGCTTAGTTAAATAAAAAGTTAGGGGTATTTTAAAATTTACATTAAGTTATTACGATTCTGTTTATTAACTTTCTTGGTCATTATTACTATTAAATACTTTAACAAGTTTATTTAAATAAGGAGAGATATTGTTCTTAAATATGCTATAATACTTTTTGTATTTCATACTTATTAAAATTAGAGGAATATTTAAAAACTTGCATTTCACGCATTTTTCCACTCCATTAAACTATTGTTTTGTTAAATAAAAAGGGGTAATTTAAATTCATGTAACAATAGCATAAGATTTCAGATAAGAAAAAAAATATGTATATTATCTAAATTAGATTTAAATTTGTTTAGCTTTTCAGACTTTATTATGATTGTAAGATTTGCACTATTTATACATATAAATAAAATGTTTGCAATAAGATGATTTTTAAAGAAATGAATTAATGAATTAAATGAATAAGAAATGAATTAAATATATTACGATTAATTCCTTTTTAGCAACTATTTCCTATTTAGATAAATATAAAGTTAAATTAGTTTTTTTTAATTTCTTTTATAAATATTCAATGTTTATCCTGAAAATCACATCTAGATTTTTCCCCCCCAAAATCCCTTTTCCCCCCCCTCTATAATACATTTATTCGGCATGGGCACTGAACTAACTCCATTATGAAATATTTGTGATTTTTTTACATCTTATACAAAAAGCAAACAAGCTGATTTATTAAAAGGTGCGTAATGTTTTTTTTTTTTTTTTTTTTTTTTTTGACGTGACAACGTCTTGTAAATTGGTTTGCCGGGAGACACTTCAAGAAACTGCTTTACGTTACTTTACGCTCCGCTCACGATACGCGCTCACTTTTCTCTTAACTTTTTCCGGTCACTGGTGGGACCATTTTCTGAACGTGAATGTGAATTCGCTGCAAGGAAGGGGCGGTGCTTAATAGGAATTTTAGATAATATCAAACTAAGACGAAATACGTTATGTATTAGTTATTAGTATAAAGTACAAAGAAAATAAGTGTAGTTTATTTCGTAATTCGGTGGTATATTATGGAAAACTAATGATATGTGATTAGTGAAAGCCATTTTACTTTAGTTATATTCTGCTCATTGAAAAATTCTTTAATATGCTGTTTACAAAATTCAACATTTGACATCAATAAACATGAAGTAAAATGTGTTTAACAAACACAGTGTATTGCAAGTTATTGTATGTATATTTCTATATAAATACGTATGTATGTGTAAAGGTAAAAATAAAATTTTGTTAATATGAAATTCAGTGCGAGATTCTTTGTATAAATTAATGTTTTAAATATAATTCTTTGTATAAATAAATGTTTTAAATTGTTACTATTATTTCATCCTTCTTCCTACTATACGAATGAATATTCACATTAAAATTATTTTACAACTCAAAGTCGTTGTCACGTAAAACTTTCGCCCGTATACCGACTTTACAGGCAACCAATTTTTTTTTTTTTTTAAGATAGGGCAACTTGAAAGTAAAACAAGGCATTTAAAAAATTAATACTATATTAATTTATAAAAAATTTTTGAAAATATTAAAATGTTGAATAGTGATCAGAAATAAAACTGTGAGCGTAATTTGCATAATTCTAGTTTATCTAGTTGGTTAAAAATCGATAACAAAATTCCATCTTTACGCACAAAAATCAAGTTGAATAAATAAAAGATTGTAAAAAAATCCATCAATCGAAAACTTCGTTTTATAAATATATTTTGGAAAAGAGCGAGAAAATGGCTCTGAAGACAAAACTTCTCAGAAGACAAGACTTCTTTTCAAGTAATCTCAATAATCTATGTTTCAAGCTTTCTTTGCAAATCGCTTAATAAAAATTATCACTGCATATCCTTGCGGGTTTTTTTTCTTTGAAAGTGGGGAGGGGTAATTATGTATTTTTTGTTGCATCTTTGTATAAATTTTTTGTATAACTATACATTTTTCTGTGCAAACTGGAGAAAAAATTTCTTTTGTATTACTATACAGTCATGCAAGATTACATTTTTTTAAAATTATTATTACGATGCATATTTTGGCATGTAGCGACTGAATAAGATGCATATGTAAAAAATGATAATGTTTGCTTAGTATGAAAAAGTAAAATATATCAGTTATAGACAAAATAAACTCAATATACTATGTATTCTCTTGAGAACGAAGTACAACTCCATGACCAGCGTGAAAACAGTGACGTCACAGAGTTTCCGGTCGGGAGAAAAGCTAGTCACAAGGCGGCATAGATCACCTCAAAGGGATGACCTAGCCCTTGTATTCTCTAGTCCTGTTAATTTATAAGGTTTTTTTAATATATAATAAGAAGAGTCATGTGTTTAAGAACTTGTTATTATTCTGCAGAAAATAAATTATAAAACTGCTTATTTATATTCTGTTTTTCTAAGTTAAAATAGAATTAAAGTTCAATGTTTCTATGAAATTAAGTAAATTTAGACAAAAACATTTATAATTGATAAAGTTTGTTATTTATTTAGCAGAAATGGAAAGATCTAAGTCTACTAGTGCTAGAAGAATGAAAAAGATAAGGTAGAAAATGGTGCTATGAATTCTCCCGGAGCAATTATATTAAACATCTCTTCAGAAACAGCAACTTCTTTTAAGATGGGTAAATGGGTAGTTGTAAAATATGATGGCATTAATTATCCTGGTGAAATTATTACAAGCACCAATCATGAAAGTATTGAAGTGTCTGTCATCATAAATAGTGGTAAATTCTACAAGTGGCCACAGTATCCAGATAAAATTCTATATTCATTTAAAGATGTGGTAAAAAAAATATCAACTCCCACTGTAGCTATAAATAGAGGTTGTTTCAAATTTATGGAAAACTTTTGAGTTTCTGTTTATACATTTACTTTATTTTATGTTTAAAAATGTCAATTTGAACATTTATTTTGTACAAAAAAGTTAAATTGTATTGTAAATTGTATTGTAAAATGTATAATATGTATTTTCTTTTCTGTATTCCTTTATTTTCTGATTTTTGAAAAGGTTACTTGAATGATATTTGCAAATGTCCCACACGTGACAACCGTGTCCCGCACGTGACACTATACGTTATGTATTTTTTAGCAGTTTAAAAATTTATTTTTCAAAAAATGATGTTTATTTCATGAACATTAGACCTTCAGCTTCTAAATTATATTCTTTCTTTTGAAATTGCAAAACTAGTAGAGCAGAAATGTTAGCTGGATCATAGAGCAAATTACAAGTGGTTGACTTCAGATGTCCTGCACGTGACGCATGCAAATTAATTAATAACTAAATCATAAAACCATTTAGGAAAAATCTGTCCCTGCCTGAGACATTGTTATACCAAATGTAAGCTTACAAAAATGTGTTTATTCCTGTTTCTGAAGAATTTTAAGCCCTATAACACAATTTTGGTGGAGTTATGGTGTCTGATTGTCCCGCACGTGACAGTGGAATGGCCCAGCTAACTTTTACTCACCAAACTTTGATCGCTTTGTAGAGTATTTTTTCAGTTTTACGAAGTTGTCTATTGAAACACACTGAACAAATCATTGCGTAAAACTAAATTTTTATAAAGTCACTAGTATGAATAAGTATCTTCCAGGGAATAGATAGTTTTCACATTTCAATGAAAGAACAAACAAGCAATATTAGTAATTTTATTAGTAAATTTAGAATTAAAGACTAAATAACTCAATTTACGCCAATTGGTATTGTAGATTTGTATTTATTGATCCCCCCAAAAATATATTTACATACTGGTCAATGATATGCCGCAAATATCAAAGAAGTCAGCATGGATGCCATCTTGAAAATCACTTCAAAAATAAATGGTAAAAATGGTACGTAAAATATTTAGAATCTTCATAACAATCTACATATTTATAATTAAGCTTTAATTCTTTGAAAAGATGGTATAACATGAAAAGATGATTTAGGCAACAATTTGGTTACATGTAAAATTATTGTTTAGAAATGATGCAAGGTTTTTAACATGGTCTGTGGTCTCCTCGGACAGCTAAAACTACTGAACATCTGTTTTCTATGGATGCGATAATTGTTAAACCTATTGTCCATGTTTTTTCATTTTATTTTTTATCCTTTCACCTTGAATGCTCGTGACATTTTTTTGGCATGTGATGTAACGTGAAAAGAAATTGTATTTTCTAATGTTTTAAAAAATTCTTATGGAAAAAGGTATAAGGTTTACCGGTAAATAAATTATTAGTGCTGAAGAAGTTCATTTACTTCTTTTTTTTATTTTATATTTTTTAGTAGTAATAGGCGTCCGCATTGTATTTTAGAAAGCTGGGGTGTTAAAATAACATCTTTTGAACGCTTTATCCAACATTCTGACGTTTCGCGACAGGACTGTTTATTAAATTTATTCAAAAGAAAATGTTTCAAGCCGTGAAAAATTTTAAAAAGGCTGATTTGAAGTTTGTAGCAGAAGAGATTGGGGAAATTATTCCTCAAGAGTACACCATCGCAACTCTAAAGCAAATCATTTTAAATAGCGAAGAATACAAAATAGATCCTGCTTTTGTACAAGAAATTTTATCTAACGTTGTTGCTGAGAGAAAGGAAAATGAAGAGTTAAAGAAGTTAGAAGAGTTAAAGAAGTTAGAATTAAAGGAAAAGTTAGAGCAAGAAATTGAGCTAAGAAAGCTAGAATCGGAAATTGAGTTAAGAAAGCTAGAATCGGAAACTGAGTTAAGAAAGCTGGAATTAGATCATCAATTGGAACTAGCTAAAATTCAATCTCAAGGACAAATACAAAATGAATATATTTCAAGTGATTATGATATGAATAATTCAAAACGAAAATTTACTTTACCGAAGTTAGAATTTCGCCAATTTGATGGTGATTTAAAGGAATGGTTGCCGTTCTGGAGTCAGTTTGAGCAGATTCATAATGATCCTGATATTGCACCAGAAAATAAATTTCAATATTTGATCCAAGCAACAGTCACTGGATCTAGAGCACGAGAAGTTGTTGATAGTTTCCCGCCAACAGGTACCAACTATGCCAAAGCTATTGAGAGTCTTAAAGCTCGTTTCGGCAGGGAAGATCTTTTGGTAGAAGTGTATGTCAGAGAATTGTTAAAATTAATCATTTCTGTTCAATCAAAAGGAAAATTTTCTATTACAACGTTATATGATAAACTTGAATCGTATTTACGAGCTCTTGAGACGCTAGGAGTCACAATTGATAAATGCGCTTCAATTTTATATCCAATGGTAGAATCTTGTTTTACAACTGATTTTTTGAAAGCGTGGAATCGAACCTATACGACTCCCGTTAGTTCTGATGCAAAAGAACGTCTGGATAATTTAATGATGTTTCTCAAATCTGAAGTTGAAGGTGATGAAAGAATTAATTTAGCTGTATCAGGTTTTGGTTTAGCGAAAAAAGATGATGCAAACTTTAGAAAAAATAAAGGTTACAACGAGCCTACTAAGCATTTACCAACTGCTGCTACCCTCTTAACAACTACTTCAAAACCAGAGTTAAGAAAAAATTGCGTTTTTTGCAACGGAAGACATCTGAGTTCAGAATGCTTTTCGGCACGAAAGATGACTTATAATGAAAAGCAGAATATATTAAAGGATAAAAAATGTTGCTTTTTATGTTTGGCAACGGGTCACACAACGAAGCAATGTAAAGCTATCTTGAAGTGTTTCGTTTGTGATAAAAGACATGCGTCTGTGATGTGTCAAATGCTAGATAAAAACAAGCCAAATGAAAAGAAAGAGGAAGAAAAGTCGTCTGGAAAAGAAGTTAATATGGCTAATTTTAATAGAAATCCTAAAGTATTTCTTCAGACGCTCAAAGCAAAAATCCTTTCTGACAACAAGAAGAAAGATGTTCGACTAATTTTAGATTCAGGTTCTCAAAGGTCGTACATTTTATCACAACTAGCCGAAGAAATGGACTATCTACCGCTTCGAGAAGAAAAGGTTACGCATTCTCTTTTTGGCGGAGTCACAACAAAGGATTATGATCATCGTTACTACAAGGTAAGATTAAGTGATTTAAAGGAAAATTTTAAATGTAATTTTGAAGTATTGGATCAAGACATTATATGTGAAAATGTTTTGCCTGTAGAAAATGGATCCTGGTTTAAAGAATTATCGAGAAAAGGCATCACTTTGACGGATGTTGGTAAGACTCCTGAATCTATTCAAGTACTGATTGGAGCCGATGTAATGGGAAAATTACTGACAGGTCGTAGAGAAATACTCTCGTCAGGATTAGTTGCATTAGAAACATATTTGGGATGGACCTTAATGGGAAAAGTACCACAAGATAATACATCTAAAGATAACTTAGCTTTATCAGTTACGTCTATGTTCGTAAAGGAAGCAGAAATTGCCGATTTATGGAAATTGGATTTACTAGGAATACATGATCCGATTGAAAAACAATCTAAAATGGAAATTGATCGTCAGGTTAAAGAACATTTTTTACAGACAGTAAGAATGAATGAAGATAATCGTTATGAAGTTTCTTTGCCTTGGTCAGAAGACACACCACCTCTACCAGATAATCTGAGTTTAGCCAAGAAAAGATTAATTAATGTTACGAACAAGTTGCTTTCCGATAACCTTTATCAAAAGTATGAAGACGTGCTTCTAGGGTGGCTTGATGATAAAATAATTGAAGAAATTCCACAGTCTGAAATGAATCGTTTTGGAAACTACTTACCTCATAGACCAGTGATAAAAGAAAACAGTACAACCCCCATTCGTCCAGTGTTTGACGCATCAGCAAGAATGCAAAATCACCCGTCTTTGAATCAATGTTTACATTGTGGCCCGAATCTTATTGAATTAATTCCTGACATTCTCTTAAGATTTAGAAAAAAGAAATTTGGTGTTGTAGCTGATATCAAGAAAGCATTCTTACAAATAGCTGTTCGTAAGGAAGATCGAGACTATTTGCGTTTTTTGTGGTGGAGTGATGTAGAAGAAAGAAATATTAAAATGTTTCGACACACTAGAGTTGTATTTGGAGTCAAAAGCTCTCCTTTTCTTCTTGCTTCCGTCATCGAATATCACATTAAAAACGATGAAGAATACGACACCAATTTTAAACAGCAGATGCTAAGAAGCTTTTATGTTGACAATGTCGTTGCTAGTGTCCAAACAAAGGAAGAATTGGAAAGGTTTATTACCGATTCTAAGTCTCTTATGGCTAAAGGTGGATTTGACTTGAGAGGTTGGGAACAGACAGAAGACAGAAATAATAGCGAAAATAGTGAAGATACTACTGTATTGGGATTACAATGGAACAGATTTCTAGATGTTTTAAAAGTTAACGTAAGCTGGATAAAAGATATAAATATAGAAAAAATAACAAAACGAGTCATGCTGTCAGTTGCACATAAAGTTTTTGATCCAGTTGGCTTCACTGCTCCTGTTATGATATGTCCCAAGATGATGTTACAGAAAACATGGAAAGAAGGAATCTCATGGGATGAAGAAATCACTGGTGATATAAAAAACGAATTTATTGAATGGTTTCGTGAATTAAATGTTTTACAAGAAATTCAGATTCCTAGATATATTCAATTCATCCCAGAGAATTTAAAAGCTTGTACCCTTCATACATTTTGCGATGCAAGTCAGTATGCGTATGCTACTGTTATATTTTTAAGGGTAGAAAATAAAGATCGTATAGAATTATTCCTCCTTGCTGCAAAATCCCGCATCGGTCCATTGAGATGTGTAACTATACCTAGAATGGAACTTTTAGCTGCTTTGATTGGTGCTAGATTGACTAAATCAGTAACTGACGCAATGGGCTGGGAAGATATGGAAAAATACTTTTGGAGCGATTCCACTACAGTGCTTGCATGGATATCCAGAAAAGAAAATTGGTCTGTTTTTGTTAGAAATAGAGTTCAAGAAATTAAAAGATTGAGTGATCCGATTTTATGGAAACATATACCTGGTGAAATTAATCCAGCAGACCTGCCATCTAGAGGGTGTAAAGCAAAACAGCTGGTGTCTCTCAAATGGTGGGAGGGACCACATTGGCTTAAAGATGCTGAAGAATATAATAAATACATGAATTTCACCTGTCAAAACATAAACGAAGAAGAAATTGAAAAAGAAAAATTGAAATCTACAAAATTACTTGTAAATGTTGATGAAAGTACAGACAGAAACTGGTACTACCGATATTTTTCCAGTTATGAAAAAATTGTTCGCCTTGTTGCTTGGATACTTCGTTTTAGATATAATTGTTGTAATCCAAAGGAGCAGGTCAAAGGAGAATTGACAAGTCAAGAATTTAAGAGCGCAGAGACGAAGATAATTTGGATGCTACAAAAAGAATATTTTTCGCATGAAAATGAGAGGAGATTGAAAACTTTGGAGACGTTTAAGGATGACCTAGGCATAATACGTGTAAAAACTAAAATTATGTACAGAAAAGACAGTTTAGATTTCCTCACACCTATGGTTGTTCCTTCAGATCACGAAGTTGTCGGACGATTAATTTTATATTACCACCGCAAAAATTGTCATGCAGGTCCTCAGATTCTTTTAAATTTGCTTAGAGAAAAATACTGGATTTTGAATGGAAGAAGAACCGTAAGCTCTGTTTTATCAAAATGTACCATCTGTAAAAGATTTAATTCGAAGAATTTAGAATCATCACCAGTTTCTCTACCAGAAAATCGAGTCAAAGATGCAGCAGTTTTTCAGATTGTCGGCATTGATCTAGCTGGCCCTCTGTTTCTTAAAAATAAGCAGAAGAGTTGGGTTGTCTTATTTACCTGTGCCATTTACAGAGCTGTGCATTTGGAACTTGTGACTTCAGCTTCTACAGAGGCATTTTTGATGGCACTGAGAAGATTTGTATCTCGTAGAGGAAGATGTTCTATTATATATTGCGACAACGGTTCCAATTTTGTTGGTGCCGCCAATTTTTTAAAAAGATTGAACTGGGATCGCATATTGAAGCATGGAGCAATAAATTCTATCACATGGAAATTTAACCCCCCAACGGCTGCTTGGTGGGGCGGATGGTGGGAGAGGCTCATCAGATTGATGAAAGATCTATTAAAAAGAGTTTTAGGACAAGCTTGTTTGAACTATGAAGAGATGATAACTGTATTGGCTGACTGTGAAAGCATTATAAATTCACGACCATTAACTTACATGTCAGAGAAAGAGTCCATCAAACCCATATCTCCGGACATGTTTCTGAAAGATATTCATGAATGTGGTTTACCAGATGTTGATGTGGTTGAAGAAAGTTCTCTCACTCGTAGACTTAGATATAGACAAGAGCTGCAAAAGGATCTAAGAAATAGATTTAGATCAGAATATTTGGGTCTTCTTATTCAACGACCGAATGGTAGACGAGCCCAACGTTCAATTGAGGTAGGAGATATTGTCTTGGTGGGAGTAGATAACAAAAAAAGGATCAATTGGCCATTAGGACGAGTTACAGAACTCATTCGTGGTCAAGATGGAAAAGTTCGCCTTTTGAAATTACAAACGTCTCATTCACAAATGATTCGGCCCATTCAAAGAATCTACCCTCTCGAGGTGTCATCGATTGATTGTACTGAAAATATTTTTCCCAAACTAACTTTGCATGAAAACCATGTTGATCCTCCAAAAGACGGGGCACAAATCAAAAAGACGAGATCTGGCAGGACGATAAAGATTCCAGAAAGACTCGATTTGTGATATTTATGTAAATGTATTTATTTAGTATAAAGTTTTGATTATAGTGTATAATCAAAAGGTGGGAGGATGTTAAACCTATTGTCCATGTTTTTTCATTTTATTTTTTATCCTTTCACCTTGAATGCTCGTGACATTTTTTTGGCATGTGATGTAACGTGAAAAGAAATTGTATTTTCTAATGTTTTAAAAAATTCTTATGGAAAAAGGTATAAGGTTTACCGGTAAATAAATTATTAGTGCTGAAGAAGTTCATTTACTTCTTTTTTTTATTTTATATTTTTTAGTAGTAATAGGCGTCCGCATTGTATTTTAGAAAGCTGGGGTGTTAAAATAACATCTTTTGAACGCTTTATCCAACAATAATGTTATCGATTCTAATTAAATTAATTCGAATTTATTATTCGAATTAATCGAATTAAAGAGCATCGCAGAGATATAAAACAATATAAACAGAATACTGCCCTTTCTCGCTTCTACTTGGCGAGCAAGGGTTGCCTATTAATTTTGAGGAAGCCAAAATCATAGTTCCATGTAATAACCCCGTTCAAGGTGAAATAAGAGAATCCATCGAAATCATAGCACGAGAAAATAAACCATGTAATGATAATTTATCCTACAATATACCAAAAATATGGCATATCATCATAAAATCTTAAAATTTTTATTTCGTTTCAATATTTTAATTTTTACTCACGTGTAAGTGGCAACATTTTTTAAAAATTTTAATTCATTTAGATTTTAATTTAGTAGAAATATTATCTCTCGATCAAGATGCAAACGTAGTCCTTCCATCATCATATTTTCCTGAAGACGCCCGCAGAAGACGGCGCGAAACGTTGAAAGTTTTATTTTATTTTAATTGTACAAATGTATATTAAAATTCCTGTTTTGTGCACCACTGAGCAATGTGTTATTATTAGTTAAATTTTATGGTGCAACTGTCCTATATATATTTATAAAACAATTATGTTTGTTATATAACCAACATAACATGGAATTCGGTAGTACTGTACTCATTATTGTGGGATTCATATAAATGTTTTCTGAAAATCCTCCACCACCAGAATTAACGGAAGGAAATCTTTTACTTATATATTTACAAAAATTGGCATTATATAAAGCAAATTGTTCTATACTAAAATAGTGGTTAGCTTTCGGGTATGCGATCTACAATTTGTGCGTCTGTACTTTAATGCATATACGCGTACGTGCATTTCCTACTCATAATTACAAGAAAAATTATCGCTAGGTGCTACAGGCTTGTTATAAAAAATATCAAAATACAAGAAATTCAATAATATCATGATCATACTAATGCAGCTTGCGCACGCTTGTGACCACGAAAGTAGATATTAAATCAACTGGATGCAGAACATGAATGAATGCAAAAACACATGAAATTTGGTTAAATCACGATCACTTTAATGTTGAAAATAATTAATTTTAAAGTTCTTGTAATGAAAAGAAAACCTGCTTTTCAGTTTGAGATACCATTCATAATGAAATGTAGTAAATCTTACAAGATTTTCAACAGGACAACGGGAGAGGTGGTGGATTTCGGTCTCCAAGCTTCCTGGCCAATTGTTTTTTTTTTTTTGTTTTTTTTTTTGTTTTTTTTTTTCGGAATGCAAGAACAACTGACCTATATCAGTTTTCTAATTGTCAATCGCCTGTAATAAATCACCAACAATTGTTTCAATCAACATCATTCGCGTGCATTCATTTCTGTAAAAAAAAAAAAAAAAAAAAAAAAAAAAAATTCATTTTATTTAAGTAATACCTTTAATTTTAAATACGTGCATTATAAGATCTAAAAAGCAGAATTTTCTATCAGTTTACTTGAAGTACAAAATAAAAAAAAAAATAAATAAGAAATAATATAAAAACCTAAAACAATGCATAGTTTCTTAATTATACGTAGAAAAAAACAGCCTTCTGGAGAAAAAAAAATCTGCTGTTGATGAAATTTGCACTCTGTTAGTGTTGACAGAAAAGGCATGAAATTCCCCCAAACTGGCAATAGTAATTTTTAAGTAAGTGTTGTGTGAATTTTTGACAGTTCCGTAATTTTAAAGGAAAAAAAACTAATATATCAACCGTTTATTTCTTTTCAATAGAGTACATAATGTAGTAAATCTGAATTACATGGATATATGCAAGTACATTTACTAGAGTTAGAACACGGTCATGAAAAAACAGACATAATCATTTCTTATATATGCTTGAAAGTTCTCAAGCAGTAATTGAACATGCATAAAAACAATTCTGGAAACAATGGGTTTTTCTATACTAAAATAATTGAATTTGTTAGCGTTATAAAATTTTATATAATTATTACAAAATTAAAATCTCTCTTCCCCAAAATTTCTCAATAATTTCTAGCATAATTTAAAAATGTTCATGATCTTGGTTTGAATTCTGACTCCTTGTCCAAGCATATTCTAACCCTTGTAAATAGATTCAGATTGTCTTCTAAATGTTATCTGTTATTTTGTTTTAATATAGCAAATTCGCTATTGAAAATGAAATGTGTCACATTTATAACTCGTATACAGGTACACATTAAACAAGTCTGTCGTATTGCGGTTTATAGGGAAAAAACGCTTGTAGCAGATTTCACTGATACTATACTAATTTAAACACAATGTAATTAATATGCATTGATGAGGTAATGATGAAGTTTGCTTTATTTTTCAACAGATTACGAGACGCTTTCCGTTTATTTTTCGTATTTTTCCTTTATTTACTGAGACGTTAAAACAAATTGCATTTATATGACTGCCTATTAGCGATAATTGACGGAAGCTGTGCTATGCATTTATGGTAAATTACGCGTGTAAATCTCGCAGAACATAGGGCATCACAAAAAAATCTCGTTCATATTACGGGCCAGAAATTGCTGAAAATGAATAATTACTGCGTTATGTGTTTTGTGAACTGTTTCAGTATAACATTTCGTTTCACTGAATGATTAAAACCAAATTTCTTAAAAATATTCTGATGATCTTAAAATATATCCCTGATTCATGATTTTTCGTGTTTGTTTGCAACATCTTAAATTCTGTTTTCAGGTGAATGTCCACTTCTGTCTGGAGGAGTGTAACCCAATCATCTGCCCTGGGGGGACACAGTCTTACGGCAAGAGGCGCAGGCGAGAGGTCGAGCCCGAGGTGCCCATCTTGCCGGATTATCCACTAGTCGCCGCCATAGTCGTAAAAAGCGCCTCTTTTGGCAACGATACTGGACCCACAGATTCGCGATACGTTGGTGAGTGGAAAGTCGCATGTTTTTGAACTGCCAGTTGTGATTAGGAATAAGTCTCTGTTAATTATTATTAACTAGAAATAAGTATAAAATTCCAAAGAAGTTCTTAAATATGAAATTTTGGTACTAATAGGTTATCCCGCCGACCAAAAAATTATCGCCAAATTATAAGATTAAATGCCAATAATGAATGATCGTGAATATCACATTCAATGATATTAAATGTGATTCATGTGTTTAAAATGACATTAAGTGATTTTTATTTCGACTTTTTATTAATATTATTATTAATATTCTACTAATTATTTGTTTTTTTCGTTATTTAAAATTAAAATTATGTCAATGTGTATAATTTGACTATTAGTTTGGCGATTTGTATAATTTGCCGAAATGGGTCAACGGTATTACAGAGTAGTACCGAAATTTTAGTGGATAAGTTTTTTCAAAAGATGGTATTGTTGTACTCAAATAAGCATTCCTTTTTAAGTATTCCTGCTTAAATATTTTAAATTCAATATGATATCACATAAATGTTGAGTATGTTGCAATAAACACTAAATATGCCCTATTATTTTCAACAACGTGCTGCAATAATGAAACCTTGTTGCCGTATCAATGACAGGTCTGACAGAAGACATTTGTCACTATGCTGGCAATAATTTGCTAGAACCGCAGCTCTCAGCGAATAAAAATGTGTTTTCTGTGATTACAACCCTCGTTTGACAATAAAGAACATCCTGGACATATTATTGAATACTAGCTGACCCGCCCGGCGTTGCCCGGGTCCATGATAACCATGATGCATAAAAAAACCTATAATACTGACAAAAATGAAAACAATCGACTATAAAAGCCCAAAAAATAGCTACAAATTGTGAAAAAAAAAAAAAAATAAAAGTCTCCTTAAAAAATTTGCAAAAAAAAAAAAAATAAAATAAAATAAAGATAAAATCGCTGCACAAATTCATAATAAGCTTTATTGAAAAGTGAGCTAAATTTACTATGTTGGGTGAAAAGAATGAAATCGCATTCCTTTCACTAATAGGGAAAAATCGTCATGTAACATAAAAGAGCGCTAAAATTTGCCTAAAAAATCTAATCAAAAAATCGAAAATCGGGCTTCGAAGTTCAAAACTTCATGTATAGAGGTACCTTCCCACCAAATTTTGCAACTCTATGTGTAGTGGTCTATTCAGAACAGCGCTGACACATTCACAAACTTCTCTCTTTACTATTATAGATTAATTTGAAGACATATGAAGATTTATAAAATTACTGCAAATTTAATTGAATGCAAAAGACCACTTTTCGTTAGATTTGGAAAAAAAAAAAAAAAACATAATTCGTGAATAAACCGAGGTTAAGCCCGACAAATATTTGTTTTCTATTTAATTTAATAAATGACATATAGCAGCATTTGAATTATAAAAAAAATTGCTTCAGTTGAAAAGACGAATGTGTTCCAGTGATCTTTGAAATGAGTTTCTTGCTAAGCCTGTATTCCAGGCCGATTTTTAGTGCACAATATCCACAGGCGCTTTAAGGCAAGACGCACATCCGAAATTTTTTGAAAACTTACTAAATATTTGACAGATAATTTTCAAATTTTATTTTGATATGTAACATTTATTATTATACAATGCGATATTTATGTAAGAAACTCTGATTTCAACTGTTTAATGAGAGGTAAATAGCTGATCCCAAACTTTTCTCGTAGAGTATTTACATATATAACATATTGATAAAATATGCGATACTTTTAATAAAATTTTCATAGTTTCCTGCGATAAATTGAAAAATAGTATAACTTACTACGAAACACTGTTCAATATAAGCACATAAGTTTTAAGAATCTATATATATAAAAGAAAGTCTGGATTTCGTATTAATCACAGCACAAAAGAATCTACCGAACCAAAAATCTTGAAAATTGGGGTAAAAATACTTCTTATAACGACGAGTGCCGCTAAGAAGGGATTTTCGAAAATTCCACCCCTAAGGGGGATAAGAAAAAGAACGAACTTAAAAAAAATTCCTTAAAAATCGGCTTTTGCAATTATTTTTCAACTGATAACATATTTTAGTGTATTTTTTTATGCTGAATCGAATAGTACTAAGCAAATTCTTTTAAATCCAGTAATTCGTGAGATACTTTACATTTTCTTAATTTGGCGATATCTTCGGCGCAAAAACCTGAAATTTTCAATCTATACATGTAAAAGAAAGATTGGATTTCGAATTAATCTACGCACAAAATATTAATATGATATAAAAATTTAGTTTGATTCAAAGTTTCTTTAGAAAAACTGACCAGCGTAGCGGACGAAGGCTGCTAGTTGTTACATAATTCATACTTAACGCGAGAAATTTCTTCTTTTATCCTTAAAAGGAATCAAGCTTTATTTGCATGCATTACAAAAAATTCACACGCCATACTAATTCTAAGATATGTTGTTTATAAACATCATTACCCTATACGTATGCGTGTGTAATTTTCTATTTTAATATCCTTTTTAATCCCTTTTACCCTTTTTAACCGACTTCAAAGAGGAGGTTATGATTTCGACCTGTATGTATTTCTTGTTCACTCATAAATTCTTTAAATATGAATCAATTTTGATTATTCTTTTTTGTTTGAAAGTATGCGATACTCATGTGGTCCCATTTTAATTTCATTAAATTCTGATGATTAGAATTTTTTTAAATAAAAAATTGAGGATTTGATGAAAAAATAATGATTTGTCGCAAATCATCTTTCATTGTTGCAACCTTTTTCAAATCATAAGCATATTAAAACTATACATTCATATGCGTTAGCGCCAAGTTGTCGCCAAACTTCATTCTTTTTTTGAAGTCGGTTAGTAATTTTTTTATAAAAGCATATTTTATTATTACCCTTTTATCCCTTTTGTTATTTTTTAAACAATAAATGACCTCTTAACTTTTTTTTTGTTTTCCAAAAGTCCTTTTTAAAAAAAATCAGAAGTTCATTGACAAATCTTCATATTGTAAATGATTGCGTAAAAAATTAAAGAGAGACATTTTTTTTCATTGAAAAAACGCAAGTCAAACAAAAGTGATATTTAAATAAAAACAAAAATTTAGGTAAGCAACTTACTACAGTAAAAATAATCTGGTTCGAATGGAAATGCAAATCTAAAGGAAATAAATAAAATAAGATTTTACATTTAAGTTTAATATTTTTAGCATTTAAATTCAATATTTATTTATTTGAATGATATATTATTTACTTGATTATTACTTTAATAAATACATATTAGAGAAATCCGAATTTATTTGAATTTTTATTTAAATGAGAAAATAAATACTGTTGTTACGAATTTTGAAAGTAACGGGAAATGCAACTCTAAAGTGTGGGCTTGGGTATGGATGTGGGAAGTAGGTCTTTGTGATCGGTCATCTTGAATCGGTTCGATGGCTTTGACTGTAGGAGGTGTTGGCTATGTCAGTCTCTGGCGACTGACGCTGAATTTTCCGTTTTGTCCGTGTCAATCTCTGATGACTAACATTTCTCTCTTACAGCTCAAACGCAATTTCTGTTATGCAGCGGAAAATCTTTAGTTGAGGTCTGCTAACATCTGAAAATACGATTTTTCGGTAGATAGAACTGATTAATGGATTGTAAAAGATATTCGGAAACCTTTCCGAAAATCTATATATAAAAACTGCTAATAAATATATTTTTATATTTTTTTCGTTAAATTAAAAAAAAAAAATAGTTTTCTGAGGTTTTTATAAAGATGAAAGTATGCTTTTTTGAATATTGGAGGATTTGGAAGCGATTATTGAATATTTTCGCTCGTGATTGTAATAAATTTCCGTAATTTAAGAAATATCTTTTTTTTTTCTTTTTTCAATGTAAAAGCATCTGTTTAAAAATGTAATTAAGTTATCCCTCAAAGTGTGTTGTAGTAATCCGACCGAGGTATTGCGGCATACAGCGGTATTCTTTAGACGATGAATTTTCACAAAATGATATTTAAACTCTTTATATCACCTACAAACTCCTCGTCCCCCCCCCCCCCCTCCAGCAAGTAAATCTTGATACTCAAATTTCAAATGATTTAGCAACAACAATAATGCATGTTAAATATTATTTAGACTGATTATCGAATAGACGCGAGAAGCAAATGCTTTCCTTATAACATTTTGATGGTCCCGAAATCGAAAAAAAAAGGAGGCACCAAATTTTATATTGAATTAATTCCATTTAAAAACTCTAACTAATTCCTTTTCAAATTTTTAACTCATATAATAATATATACATAAAGTCATACATGTAAGACATTTTTTCATATAAAATCAAATTCCATAACAATTTAATTTTTCAATTATTAGACGAGTTTCAACGAAATGATCACAATACTGTTGTTTGACCATTATTTAAATTGTTTATTGCACACTTTCAATTTGAATATTATTAAATTTAGCTTGTAATGTACAAGATAGAATTATTATATATCATTTAAACCAATGCCAAAATTGAATGAAGTGTTTACATTTATCGATATTTTATGTTATGCATTTATAATGCATTAAATTTTTATCCAACTTCAATTTTTATGCTAATAATATTCAAAATCGTCACTACATATTTTTCTTGATTGTAATACAAATGTTTGATGCATATAGAGAAACATAAAAGTTGTTAGATAAAATGCTCTGTGTGCTACACTGTAAAAAAAATTCATGAGGTTACTAAAATTTTTTTAGTAAATTTGTATTCCACAGAATTTTTTAGTAACCATTCCAAATCTTTTTTTTTTTTTTTTTTTTGTAAGTGAAACAAACTTTTCTTTTGCAAACTGAACAAAAGAATTTTTTGAATAACTAACTTAAAACTTTTTAGTATGAGCCAGCAAATTTTAGTAACAGCTCCAAAATTACTTTTAGTAACCATTACTCAGGGATTCTTAGTAGCTAGCCCAAACGCAATTTCTGCAGCGGTAGATTTCCGGCAACGCCTCAATAGATGGCAACATCAAACATTGCCACCTGCGCAATTTCGATTTCATAACCCCTTTACTTATCGAATATTTACACTGCATACACTCGGTACGTCTTTGGTGGTGTCGAGCTTCGAACCCGAGGCCTTTCAGTCTGGAGCTCTGTGCTATGACCACTAGGCTATCATGGCCACACCAAGCGAGTTTTAGTAATAGCTATTAAAAATATAAAACTATTAACTCTTATTTATTGCTAGGTTTTTTTTTAGTAACTCTTACAGATTTTCTTGTAACTGAGTAAGATTACTAAAATTTTATTACTAATTACAAGCATCACTAAATTTTTTTAGTAGATCGACCCCTTTTTTTATAGTGTATACTAAGCCACGATTTGAAATAATAATTGCAGTATTGAATTTTCGGTATGTCGAATTTAGAAAATTCTTCTCGAATGAAAAGGACTTTAAAATGCCGTTTTGTTTCCCATGGCTTCAGAGGTTAAATGGGCTCAACTTCCATTTACGGAATTACTTACCAAGATAATTCTTCCCTTCAATAGTTATCTTCTTTAGTATCTCTGAAGATATATTGGGATTTTTAAATAATAATAAAATGTGAAATTTGTAAATATTTTCAATTAAAACTGATCATGTGTATCGCTAGTTATATATATATATATATATATATATATACATATGCTAAATATTTAAAAAAATAATCAAATTAATTAAGCAAAATACTCTTAACAAAACATCACTATATTTAAAAAAAGCAATGTATTTAAATGTGTAATGATTTTCTCTATAAATGAAAAGGTTTTCGCAATTAAAAATGTTTCATATACTTTTTTTTTCGAGAAAGATTTTATTTATAAAAATGTATAAGAAAATTGCCATATATATATTTTTTTGAAAATATTTTGCTTCGACCGTTACTCATTTTCACTATTTTTCAAGTAATGTATCTCAAAAACTAATGCAGGGATTTTCATCAAACTTTAGATTCAGTTAGTACCTCATAAACAAGTCAGATGTGGCAATCCCAAAACTTTCTTCTATCTTATTCACGTTAATACTTCCAGAAAAATGCAGCATAGCAGCACCTCCGTTTAGATAGTTTAAACCAAAATCTATCAGCAACAACTTAAGTCAATTTATAATTGAATCTGAAGTTTGATAAAAATCCGTAAATTAGTTTTTGAGATAGAGCTATTGCAAAACCTTAAAAAATATATACATATCAGCGCCACATGTTGGATGATGTATGTCAAAAATTAATCAAGATAAAAATTTTTTTTATCAAAATGAGCCAAAATTTAATCCTTTTTTAAAAGGTTTTGCTACTGTAAGTAAGTTACTTTCGAGAATTACATATGTTTTGTTACATTTGCCATTGTTCCTTTGTACTGTTAATCTAAGTACGCGAAAACAAATAGTTCACATTTAATGAATTTATATTCAGGTTTTAAAGACATGTTTGGTTTTAAAAATTGTTTTATGAACCCTCAGAAAGAAAAAACATTCCCTAATCTTATTTTTTAATAATTTCTTTCTTTTTCGCTATTTTTAAAAGGATTTTCCCTATGCTCATTTTTTTAATTCACCCTTAATTTTATACAATCGCCCAAAATTTTAATGCAGTGTACTAACCCTTTTGATAATGATGCATCATAAACTTGGTTTCAAAATTTTCAGAATTAGGTTTAAATAATTTGTTTTAAAAATTTTCTATAATTCTATAATAATTCTATAAAAATATTTATATAATAATTAATAATAATAATATAATTTCTATAATAATAATAATTCTATAATAATATACTTCTATATTAATTTCATTTTCCTACAATGTTGAATTGCATATAATGCAAAAGTCAATGTAACTAGGAAGTACCAATATTTTCAGTTGTGTGTGATTTACATCGACAAATTGCTACGTAAATTAATATTCCTTTACTTCCCCTTTCAGATATACGTGAGGAACCACTTTCTGATGAACTTGTGTGTACGACGAAGACGGTTGTGGTTGTGTCATCGCTTGGAGCCCTCTTCTTGCAGATAGGGCTACTCGCCGCCTGCGGCACTTGCCTCCTGCTGACTCGAAACAAGGGGCACAGGCCCCGGTATTCCGAAGACGCAGCCTCTACCATCACCGAAACTCTACCACCGTTCGAGTCGAACCAGCAACACAACGTTCGACTTCGGTGATGATAGTGGATCATAGATGTTATGGTACTACTTGGTTATCCCGTCGACCAGTTTCGCCAAATTTTTCGCCAAACTGTATAAATTGACATAATTTTTATTTTAAATAATGAACGACAAAAATAAATTGGTAAAACAATCAACAATACAAATAAAAAATTGAATTAAAAATCACTTGATGATGTAGCAAACACGTGTGTCGTAGTTAATGTCAAGTAATTGTTACGTTTGCAGTAATCCATTTTTGGCATGTTATCTTATAGTCTGGCGATAGTTTTTTGTTCGACGGGATAACCAAGCAGTACCGATGTTGTTATTTAATCTGCATAAACGTGTGTTTTTGTACCTATATGGATGTGATTTCTGAGTACAGAATACTTTTTTAAAGAAGAAGTGTAGAACTGTATTTTTTACGAGAACAAGACACACATGGGCGAGAATACGAATTTCATCAAATAGGAGACTTGTGACGAAATAAGTCTAGCAATTGATAATCACGTTCCTGTATGACTGAGGCAATTACAAGAATGTAAATATTTATTATAATAAAGATGAGAGTTTATTTATACAGAAATATTATGGATTATTTTTACAACGATAACTTTTGACAAGTCGTAAGCTCAAAGAGAACAGCCTTAACAATGTAATGTATTTAACTAAACAGAAATATTCGGTCTAATTGTGCTTACTGTCTTGGTACAAAATCGGCATTTCCTTCCAGATAAATGAAACAGCTATGTGATCTTTAAGCCTGTATTAACATTTATCATGAAATGACCATGCCATTTAAAAAAATTTCCTGCACAAAACTATAGAACTCATTTCAAGTTAATGTGATAATTTTTTTGCGTTATAACATAATTTATAATACAATATTGTCAAAAAGAAACATGTAAGAAATTCTTTTCTTTAATTCAGAAAAAAATGACATTCAAACATATACACATAAAACAAAACTGATAAATACATAAATTATTGCTCTGTCTACAACTTTTCAAGTTCGTAAACATATTCTGAACACTTAAAAAAAATCTATAAATCTCTAAAAACTTATAAAATTAATTGGAACTGGTTCTTATAAATGAACCTAAAAGGTTAATATGAAAGGTTATAGAGCAATTTATAACTCAGTATTTTTATAAAAAAGAGAAAGGGTTCCATATCCTGTTCTATTTTTTTGGTGAATTTTTTTTTTTGCTTTAAATGAATCGATGTGGTTGTCTTTCGAATTTTTTTTTACTACTAGAATGTAGTTTAGCCATTTTTTATATACATATTTGAATTTAGCATATTATTTCTTAAAAATTTAACCATTTTCTTTTAATTTGACATACATAATAAATTTATGAAATGTATAGAAATTATAAACAAAATTATATAAGCATATAGTATTTATTAATAGGTGAATATATTATGTATTTATATATGTATATCGCTAAAAATAATAACACATATATATAAATATGTCTAAAATGTATATGCATGTAAAAATCATATTTTTAAACCATCTTAAGAAATCTGATAGGTTGCTAAAATGGCTTTTTGTTGCCAGTTTCGATTTTTTTTTCGCCAATAGCGCCAAACAGAACAGGATTTACAACTCTTACCCAAAAAATTCATGTAAAATTATCGTTTCTTTAACTTCGGAAATTTAAAAAAAATCATCTTTACATGCAAATAGAAACACATAAAAAAAAATATATATACATAATTAATTTCTTGGCTAAGAACATTTTGAGTTAGAAAACATCTGTAAGATAGTTTAAGACTCTTGCTTTTTTTTCAACCACTAAATCTATAACTGCTCAACATTCCCTCCTTCCTTTCAGTTATTTTTCATAGGTTTCGATGTTCTCTCATAGAGTATCTTTCTATGTCATAGTAATGGCATTCACAATAGGCGCACACTCACAAGGAAGGTCTCCATACTGGGCATACTCAAAATTTTATGAAAAAAATACTAATTAAAGTGCTCATGTATATAATAAAGGACCAGTCAAATTTAGCGGCGGAATCACCCCAGAAAGTATAGAAAAAAAAATATTTTCGAAAATTTGGCGTGAAAAGACGAAACCGTTTCGCAATTTGGCGAGCAGCCTTTTTCCTCGCCAAAAGCAAACGATTATAATGTAACTCAAAACTGTTGGATATTTAGAATGCGTGAAAATGGTATTTAATGAATTTAGACATAAGCAATGAGGGACTTTAATATATTATATACATATATATGCATATTGTATTACACATATTTATTGCTTGTTGAAGAAGTTATTTAATTAATCACAGGAAAACATGTTTTCATAGATAGAAAAATCATATTGAGAAAAATTATCTTCATACATTTAAGCGTATTCAAAAATAAAAGCAGGGTGTTTCCATAGCAACAAAACCTAATCAACAATTCTCAATTGGACTTTCAGCTTGAAACAAATTTAATTAATTTAAATTATGAATTTCGTTTTAAATCGCACATTTTGCTGGTTAAATTTGAATATAAATGCATGTAAATATATCAATATAGCATAATTATACTTAAAAAAAGAAAAATTTTCAAAATTAAAGTTATTTAAAATAAATTTATCAAAACAAGTTCAACATGAAACTTTTTTTTTTCTTGAAGTGTATTTGACATAAAGTATTTTTTTAAATTACATTGCATCGCCAAATGACGATAAAGCGCCAAATAACGAAATTTTCTTTATTTTTTACGGATACTGAAAGGGGGTTCCGCCGAAATTTTTTTATAAACGTATATATCCACACGAGATGAACATTCTGTAATTTTTTTAGATTTTTCAGGGTACGCCCTTATGGAGACCTTCCTTGTCGGATTGGGAATTCTTTCCCAAGACAAGATAACCCCCATTCACAAAAACTACGATATTGCTTAGAAGTGCTTGTCTACACGATTTAGATAAATAGGCGAACTTAAGTGCCGATATTGTCTATAATGTCATGTGTAAAATGAAATTTCAATTCTATTTCTTTACATTTATTTCTATTACATATGTGTTCTAAATAAATAAATAAATATAAAATACATGACGGAAGGAAAATTTCGCCTTGCTTTTAACATAAAATATATATTATGAACTTTAAAAAGTCCAGGCTTACTTAAAAGGCGATTAAATAATCAACTATACATGTTAAAAGTTCATTTTATTTTAAAAAATCTTAGTACTTTCAAACCTTTAAATAGGTTCTTCCTCAGGTAATATTTTCTTTTATGAATACAAATATAATGTTTCGTTTTGAAAAATGAACGAGACTCGTGGCTTGAAGATTGAATAAAATCCTGGCAATTTGAGAAAATGACGTTTTGAAATTTCATGGTACAACAATCAAATATTTCTTTTTACCGTTCACCTAAAGTATTACTAATTCTATCTTCAAGCCACGAGCCTCGTTCATTTTTCAAAACGAAATCTTATATTTGTATTTATAAAAGAAAATATTCTCTGAGGAAGAACCTGTTTGGAAAAGGTTTGAAAGTACTAAGATCTTTTTTAAAATAAAATTAACTTTTAACATCTATAGTTGATTATTTAATCGCCTTTTTAAGTAAGCCTGAATAGTTTAAAGTTCATATTATACATTTTAAGATGTGTTATTAACTAAAGCATTTCTTAAATAAATGAAATTTAAAAGGAAATACAAGAATCGATAAAGATTAAAAATCGTATACTTGGGAAAATTGCCAAATGCTGTTTTCAAGGAAACGTGAGTCAAAAAAGCATAATTCATCCTACGCCAGACATTTGAACAATTTAAAAATAAAATAATAAATTTAAACTATTTATCTATCCTAATTTCATAAAATTTACCTCAATATCATAAAATTTAAATTTGAAAGACATACACACAGCTGAATAAAAAATTTTGTTACCCGTGATTCTTTTGACTAGCATCAATATAGATATTAGGTTACATAACTTACGTTTTGTATTACATTTTACAAAAAAAATTACTCAATATTTTGACTTGAAATTAAGTATAAAAATATAGTATAATCTGTAGATTTGCACATTATTATTATTATTATTTTTTATTTATTTATTTATTTATTTATTTATTTATTTATTTATTTATTTATTTATTTATTTATTTATTTATTTATTATTTATTATTTATTATTATTTATTTATTTATTTACAGAAAAACCTTATCAAAACATTATTTTAATTAATTTATTTTACATGTCTTTCCGTTACGGACGCATTTTTAGAAATAAGAAATGAAACACGCATATTTTCAGAATAAAAAAACAAATCACGGATCATGGAGAGAATCACGTTAATTAAATAAATAAAATATAACGTTTTTGCTTAATAAAATGCAAAAATAATGAAATATATATATATATATATATATTGTTACTTCAAGTATTTATCTTGTGAAATAATTCTTCACGAATCGAAACAAAATATGGCTTTTGCTTCTTGTTAATGAAAGCCTGCTGTGAAACATAAGAAAACAAGTTGAAAATATCACGTGAAGCGTAGCAAATGAGGTGAGTTCTTACGATAACGAAGTTTTAAAAATATTCAGATCTTTCTGATGGAGTAGAGCGTACTTCCGATACAGTATAGTGGTCGAGATCTTTGTGTTCCTTTAAATATGCAAGAAGTATTTTTTACACCTCAGCAATGCATATCTTATTCATAAAATGTGAAGTAGTTTAATATAATTAAAACACGCCACGAACAATGTTTCCCCGTATAGGACTATGTAGTGGAATAATTTTGTATGGCCCTGTAATTTAATAATAAATATTCTTTGCATCACAGATTGTACAAAATGTAGGGGAGAGTGGGGATACTTGAGCATAGGGGATACTTGAGCCACCCCTATTATCTCTACAGCTGGTTAATTTTTCTTTCTAAAACTGCCAATATGATAACATATTTATAGTTCTGAACATGTAAAAAAGAAATCACACATCTTGGTACCATTTTGAAAGTATAGTGATTAATAGTTGTCTTTTCCCTATCTGAAGTAAATATTTGGGTGCATGGTTTTTTTGTTTTTTTGTAATCAAAGTTTTGTTTAAAGTTGCAACTATATACATACATTCAATAAGCATAATTTCAATTGTATTTTGAGTCTAAAATAGTTCTAATTGCTGCATGCTTTATTTAGTAAAACTCTGGGAAACAAAAATAGTGATAGTGGGGATACTTGAGCCAATGAGAGTGGGGATACTTGAGCCATGTCTTAACCATCCCCACTAGAAATTAAACATGGGTGAAACAAACAAAAAATAAAATTCCATCTTTATATTCACTAATAGATATTTTTCTGGAGAAAAAGGAGAATAATTTTTCATTTTATTTTTTTTTTTTTTCTTAAAAAAAATAACGACCTAAAAATGTTTAAAAATGTATATTTTTTAAATGAAAATGTCTATTTTATTTTTCGATTTGACTAACAAAATAGCCTGTCTAGATAGATGTAAACATAGTTTTCAATTTAACTTTCATTAAATGAAAATAACTTTTTAAAACGGTTATACAGGCTATAATCTCTAATACTTTAATTAGTTAGGTCCAACATATTAAAATATTTATTTTTTAATATAACATATTAAGATTAGTATTTTATATTGAAATCGTAACCTCTGTTGCTGTAACTTTTTTTTAACTAAGAAAATTGAAGAAAAATTGGTAAAAAGAACGCACAAAAACAAGAAAAGCAACAAAAATCCCAGTTCAAACTTACCTACATGGAGCCAAAGAGGAAGACAAAATCTTTTCCTGTGAAATCAAAAAAGTGTTTGAAATAGTAGAATGATACATCTGGCTTAAATTCCGACAGCTACTAAACTAAAAGCATGAGTTCGACAATATCATTAGAGGAAAATTCTGTCAATGATGGTGATGATGTGAAAGAAAACCTTCTATTGATGATTGGTTACTAATAAAATATGCCAGAAAGAAAACTGTAAAAATATTTGTTGAATAAGTGCTTAATATTTTGAAAATGAAATTTGCCCGAAGAATTGCAGATTCCAAATTTAAATGGCTCTGAACTGAGGATGTTTCTACCGTCGTTATAACTCAAGTTCAAATTATCCTTCGACAACCAGTTTTAACGACAAAAAATGATCGTATTACTAGCTTTGTTTTCTCAATTGGTTTTGAAAGACTTTACGTTTCATAATTTATCATTCTGTAAAATGTTTGTGCAAAAATAAAGCGAAAAAAAATACTTTTGTAGGTATTTTTCCGTAGTGGCTCAAGTATCCCTTCACTATGGCTCAAGTATCCCCGCCATGGGGATACTTGAGCCATGATGTAAAACAAAAAATAAACATTTATTATACATAGAAAAATAGTTCAAAATTTATTGAAAGTGGTTTTTAGTTGAAGGAAAATTATCAAATTTTCATTTTCAATATTTTATTTTATTCTAAAAAAATATAAAAAATTAAAAAAAATTAAAATTCAAAAAATGGCTCAAGTATCCCCATCTTCCCCTACATTTTAGTATATACTTCATAGATTCATGTAGATTATATTATGTTCGAATGAGTGTAACACCATTAAAATGCATTTGAAATTTTTTTCCCATTGATCGTAATGTAACGGAATACTTTTGATTGTCCCTGTAATTGATCTATCCATCTGATTTTCATAAAATTTGAAATGACTCGACAAAATTATGTAATAATTATGTATTTTAAATTTCAAACGATTAGGTTGGGTAGTTTTTGCGTTGTTGTATGCTGACGGACAGACAGACGGACAGACCGACGGACGGACAGACGGAAAGACTGAACGACAACGATAGGTGCTACGTATTAACATAATTATGCACACACCTAAAAATCACCCAGACTCATCAATTTGATTTTTTTAAATGTGACATCATTCGTCTAAATGCTCTCTGAAAAAAATTTAATCTTCTTTCATGAAGTTGTCCTCTGATAAATTGTTCTTTAATTTCTTTCAAAATGTTAATTGCATGCATTCTATTACCAATTTCAGCCTCGAAAATAAAGCTCTCTACAATTTGTTGAATTTGACGTCGACATCCGTACTCGCAATCCTTACAGTAAATGTTTGTTAAGAATCCTTTTAAAGTTGCACCTCCGTCATCCACAACCATTGCATTGGAAAGCAGTTCTTTGAAAAATTTTCGATTTACTAGTCGACATGTCAATGACCATGATCTGTTGCACATAGGGAGTCCGTCTGACAATAAAATTCTAAGAAATTCATTGGGATTAAAGCTGGCATTTTTGGCATTGCTTAAAATATATTTTTAATTGCCTCAATATCACAATATTCAATTGCACGACGCAACTTTTCCTTGGTCGGTTTAAGCCTGCTTTTCAGTGTTGCATTATCAAACATTTCCATCACTTTCTTCCGAATATTTTCGTACTTATCTTCCTCGAGCATTTTAAAGGAATCACAAAACATTGCTTCGTGTCCTCCCTCGAACATTAAATCGATTGCGTTCTTGCCATCATAATCACGAGCAGTTATTAAATTTTCCAAGATTTCTATCCCTAAACCAGATGCGGTTTCTAACAGCAGTTTTATAATATCTCCACTGCCCCAATATGCTGCTTCATGTAGAGGAGTTCTTTTATATCTTTCGTTCATAAGCATCTGCATCAATGTGTGGTTATCATCATCAATATCCTTAGCAGCATGCAACTTTTTAACTTTATCTTTAGAAACTGCGCGATTGAGAGGCGGTCTACCTTCCTCAGGTAGAAGCATGTTCTTAAGAGTTTCATTATTGTCATCCATCGATTTTGCAGCAGCTATAAGCTTTTCGACTATACTAATATTCTCTGCATAAAATAGAGCATTGCCTAATGAATCAGTATGTAATAATAATTTTTTGAGAGAATGTTTTTCAGGCTGAAAGTCTTGAAGTAAAAGATCGGCCAAATCTTTCTTTTCACAAAAACACGCTTGACATAGAGCACTGTGACGTTCACTAAGTATGAGGTCTAATTTATTATTTGCTCTTTCCCATAATTCTTTAAATATTTGATCGTTATTACTCCATAATGCTGCTGTTGATAATGCATTGTGTTCATTATGGTCTAAACATTTAAGAAGTTCCTGCAATGTGTCTTCTGGAATTCTTTATCTAACAATACCTTAACTATTTCAACATCGTCTCTACAACATGCTAGATGCAACGCAGTTCCTTTAAATGCTATATTATACATATATCTGTATTCGCCAAAAGTAAAAAGAAACTTCTTTAGAGCATCTGGATATCCCTTAAGACTGTTCAGCAGAAACAACACTATATTCTTATTACCTTCAGGAAAGGCAATATGTAAAGGTGTTCCATTTATGTCAATCAAAGGGCTGTTTCTTTTGCTGAGTAATTTTGCAAGAGTTTCTCCGTAATATTTGAGACTTCCGTCTAGTTGATCCTGTCGTTCTCCCTCTGTGGATTTTTCTGTCAGTTTTTGAAGCTGAAAATCGATAAAAGTCCGAATTAACTGATAGTCCGGCTTCAGTAAAATATCAGTTAGCAGATATTCTTGCTGATCTGTTTTTTGGGGGGGTTTTATCCAATCGATACAAGCTTTAGAGGCAAAGAATTCTTCATATGTTTTGTGGATAAATTCCATACCATTTCCTTGAGATTGGATGACTCCTACTAGCAGGAATATATCTTTAAATTGTTCGAAGTTACTTTTAGCATTCTCTTTAAGAATTTTAGATACAGCAAAATCTTGATGATCTCGATCAATGTGTTCTCTTTCACGTGCCAGTCGCGCACGTTCTCGAATGCCTATTTTCAGAAAATAAATATCATATTTCCTGCTTATAAAGTATTCATATACGCCCCATACATCATTTCGTACGTACTCTAAAAGATAAGTTTTATCACCTCCCCCTTCAATCCAAATTTTAAAATCCGTTACTGCACTTCAAGCATTAAATATAATTGTAAGGGAGTTCCTATAAATGTTGAAATATCGCCTCTAAAAATAGATTTCATTTTATTAATAAATGCTGCTGCATGCGTATGAATTTTTCCATCGATTTGATTTTCATCTTCGGTATCAAAAAGATCGATATATTTGTCGTTATTTAAAATTAAATACAAGCGGTGTCTTAAATAGGTTGCTATATATTGGGCACTTTCTGCGTCATCCATCGGACTGAACTGAAAAGCAATTGTCTGTAAGTTTCTTTCCAAATGTGTTTTAAAATGACAGCGTGTCGTAATCCATATTTTTGCTGCAGTTTCGTCTTTTAGAAACTGCAGCAGCAGCACTATCTGGTTTCTACAAACTTCATCCAAGACTTCATCAAAGATCAAAAGTAGAGGTTTAGTTTGAAAACATTTGCTTTTATCCAAGACAATTTCATTAAGCTTTCAAATAAATGTCTATTCTCTTAAAAAAAAAAAAAAAAAAAAAAAAAAAAAAAAAATCCTAAATAATTAAGAAATAAAAAGTTGGGTTAATATTTACATTTAAATATTTGATATTCTTAATTCAAAAATCAAAAATAATATTTGTTCAAATTTCTCACATTAAATACGATTTTTGTTATCATTTTCTCTAAACATCGAATATCGCTATAGAACTAATTTTTTTTTCTGGAACGGTGGATTTCGTTATACAGAGACTCAACTGCATTTAAATACAATTATTCTTGAAACAGAACAAAAATTTAAACGGGATTCAGAAAAAGAAAAAAAAAATCCATTCCCGTATTATAACGGAAGGTGTTGAAATTTTTCTTTATCCGCGCGTCTTAAAAAATATTCACAGCACATAACAGACATTTTAAAATTACAAAATATAACAGAACACAAAATATTTAAAAGAAAAAAAAGGTATTTAACACTTACAAAATGCCAACAGAAATCTCTCCATCTTACTTATTCCAAAAGCCCGCCATCGCTGAAAAAGATATAAAAATTCACTCTTGCTACAAAAATACGACTGGTTGGTTGGCTGGTTGATTGGCAGGTAACTTAGACATATGCTACTACCCGTAAGAGAGGCTGTTGTCTCGAAACTCCAGAACACACGCGCATTTTTCTTTTCCCAACCGGGTTTAATCCCATTGGTCAGAGCTTTCTGCATCAAAGAGGCTTTCCTTGGCGGGAAGGAATTAACCTTTGCGAAAGAGTAGAAAGAAGTAGAGAATTTAGATAAGATGGACGCGGAAGCAAATTTTTTTCCCAACCGGGTTTTGCCATCTTGTAATCAGATTGGACAGAACGTTCTGCATTAAAGAGGCCTTTCTTGGCGGGAAGGAATGAAGTAGAGAATTTAGCTAAGATGGACGGGAAAAGAAGAGAATAATTTGAATTTCAATAGACTTTTTTTCGTTTGTTTGTTTAAATTGAGGTCAATGGCAAAAGAGTGATTTTTACAGAAAAAAGATATTTTTAGATGCGTTCGTAATTATGTAAATACGTAACACCTATTGTTGTCGTTCAGTCCGTCCGTCTGTCTGTCCGTATGTCTGTACGTCCGCATATAACAACGCAAAAACTACCCAACCGAATCGTTTGAAATTTAAAATATATAATTATTACATAATTTTGACGAGTCATTTCAAATTTTATGAAAATCTGATGCATGGATCAATTAGAGGGACAACCAAAAGGATTCCGTTACATTACGGTCAATGGGGAAAAAGTTTCAAATGTATTTTAATCGTTTGAAATTTTAAATACATAATTATTACGTAATTTTATTGAGTTATTTCAAATTTTATCAAAATCTGATGCATAGTTCAATTACAGGGACAATCAATAGTATTCCGTTACAGTCGACTGCACAATGTTTCGAGCACCGGACCCTCGGCGATTCAGAACCAGATGGGTCGACCTCAAAGAGTGGAGTGGCCCCGTTGAGAAACGAAACCCTTGCGAGAGGGGGTGGTCGAGAGTATCGACTCTGTGTTTAAAAAGACGTCTGCCTGACAAGGTACTTTTTAAAAAGGTGTGCTGTCAACAGACGCCTGGGTTTGAGGCTCCCAAGGTATTTTTTAAAAAGGCGTAGAAGCACTCTGTATAAAAAGACGCCTGGCTCCCAAGGTGTCTGTTAAAAAAGACGCCTGGGTCCCAAGGTGTTTGTTAAAAAAGAGGCCTGGCTCCCAAGCTAGACGATGGGTCCGGGCTAGGGTCCCTCGGGAGACATAATCGTCGCACCGATTTTTTTCTGTGCGATCCGGGTCGCACGCTCCACGCCTCGCAGATGTCGGGCCAAAGAAGGTTGGGGCCCGACCCCAAACGAAAAAAACCCGCACCCTGTTGGTCGCACCGTGGCGGGCCTCCGTGTCACGAGAGCGTGGAGGCTCTTTGTAGAAAGAGTGTGACTTTGTTGAACGAAAAAATTAATTACGTCATTAAAAAAAAATTTTTTTTTTTCAATGACTCATTTAAAAAAAAAAATCTATGACTCATTTTAAAAAAAAAATGGTGACTCGTTCATGGAATCTTATTTCTGTTTTTGTTTGTGGAAATGAGTTGTGTTGTGTTGGAGAGTGTTTCTTGTGGAAATGTGTGTGGGTGGGAGAGTGTTTCTTGTGGAAATGTGTGTGGGTGGGAGAGTGTTTCTTGTGGAAACGTGTGTGGGTTGGAGTGTATTTTGGAGAGTGTTTCTTGTGGAAATGTGTGTGGGTGGGAGAGTGTTTCTTGTGGAAACGTGTGTGGGTGGGAGAGTGTTTCTAGTGGAAACGTGTGTGGGTTGGAGTGTATTTTGGAGAGTGTTTCTTGTGGAAATGTGTGTGGGTGGGAGAGTGTTTCTTGTGGAAACGTGTGTGGGTTGGAGAGTGTTTCTTGTAAAAATGTGTGTGGGTTGGAGAGTATAAAAAGAACATCACAAATTTTATAACAAGATTCCATCCTCCATGGTTGGATGAAATCTTATTTGTGAAGTTGTATTTGTGGAAATGTGTCTGAAAAAAAAATTTGCGTTGTTTGCGTTGTTTGTGTTTTGTTTATGTTGTTTATGTTGTTTGCGTTGTTTGTGTTTTGTTTATGTTGTTTATGTTTTTTGCGTTGTTTGTGTTGTTTGCGTTGTTTGTGTTGTTTATGTTGTTTGTGTTGTTTATGTTGTTTGTGTTGTTTATGTTGTTTATGTTGTTTATGTTGTTTGCGTTGTTTGTGGTTTGTGTTGTTTGTGGTTTGTGAAATGTGAAATATTATAACAAGATTCCATGGTTGGATGAAATGTTATTTGTAAATTTGTGTTTATGGAAATGTGTCTGGGTTGGAGAGTGTGTCTGTAAAAATGTGTTTAAATTGGGGTAAAAAAAAATTGTTTGTGTTATTTGTGTACAATTTTATTTGTGTATCCAATGTGTGCTAAAGCCCATCTGTGGTGGACTTTGAAAGGGAAACTAACCCGCATTCACGCTCGAGGAGAGTTTCCGTTTTTGCCGGAAGCTCCCTTCGAGTTCGAAGGGAAACCACAGAAAACCTTCGAAGGCTAGGCCGACGGTCTGACCGTCTACCCGATTCCGTCTCGGGTGAAACTTGTTTCCTGTAAAAGAAATCGTCCTGTAAAAGAAAACGCGCTGTCACGTGAAAACTTGGTACTTGAGTCTTGTTTCCTGTAAAAGAAAATTGAAATGCCTTGTAAGATCGAAACGCCCTGTAAAAGAAAACGCGCTGTCACGTGAAAACTTGGTACTTGAGTCTTGTTTCCTGTAAAAGAAAACGCCCTGAAAAAGAATACGCGTTTTCTTGTTCATTGTAAAATCGACGAACCATCGATGCAATAATATCAAAAATATCAAATATTTATCAAAAATGTATCAAGTATTTATCAAAAATTTATCAAGTACTTATCAAAATTTATCAAGTATTTATCAAAAATTTATCAAGTATTTATCAAAAATTTATCAAGTATTTATCAAGTATTTATCAATAATTTATCAAATATTTATCAAGTATTTATCAAGTATATTTATCAAGTATATATCAAATACATTTATCAAATACATTTATCAAATACGCATCAAGTATTTAGTATGAAAATCAGGAAAAGAAATTTACAAATCAAAGTTATCAAGTCGGGACACAATTTCTTAAAAAATTAAAAAACTTACCTTTCATACTAACCTTACATTTTTACATTTTCTATGGAAAAGCATTGAAAACATGACCTTATTCAAAACATAATCATTTCAAACACTTTTTAAAACATGACCTTATTCCAAACAGGATTTTTTAAAACATCCTTATCATGTTATAAGGATGTTCTTTCAAACGCTTTTTAAAACTTGACTTTAAAAACATGACCTTCTTCAAAACAACCTTCCCCTGTTACACACAGGATTTTTTCACTTTTTAAAACACCCTTATTATATTATAAGGATGTTCTATCAAACACTTTTTAAAACACTTTATACAAAATAACCTTTTATAACACACTTTTTAAAACATAATCTTTTATAAACACCATACACTTTTTAAAACATGACCTTTTATAAACATAACCTTTTTAAAACATAACCTTTATACAACATAACCTTTTATAAACACCATACACTTTTTAAAACATAACCTTTTATAAACACCATACACTTTTTAAAACATAACCTTTTATAAACACCATACACTTTTTAAAACATAACCTTTTATACACACCATACACTTTTTAAAACATGCCTTTTTAAAACACTTTTTAAAACATAACCTTTTATCCTTTTTAAAACATAATCTTTTTCAAAACACTCTTCCATACACTTTTTAAAACAGGATCCATTTTTAAAACCAAACGTATGGCCACCTCTCATGCATCCATCTCTGTGTGAAAAAAGAAAACCACCTACCTTTGGTAGCCGGGAATTTGCCGGAAAGCCGCCGAAGCGGCTCAAACCGTGTGACTGACAATCATAATAATCATAAAAAAGGGTACCTACTGCTTGACCAACTTTCAAAGAACTGTCTTGGCATACTACCAAAATAATGGACTTTTCCGAAGGTAGGGAAGCATTAGGAGGAGACAAAATTCCTCTCCATTCCCCACAAAAGCAATAGTAGGAGAAACTCTCTTTTCATCACCTTCAGTCCTATTATCAATAATAGACTCGTCTTACTCAAGCCTGTTATTCATGTGACAGGGTATGTGATAGGAGTGTTCACAGTTCAGTTCCAAAAAATGTCCCCGTTTGGTGTCCCAGCAACTAGTACGATTCATCTTGGACGATTCAACTCCACGCCAAAAGGAACGGTCTCTCCAATGGCTTTGAAACGTTTTGTTAAAAACTACATAGTAAAAAAGAATACAACGTTCTTTAGAGCAAGGTAGCAGTAAGAGTACAGCACGTGTTGGGGTCAACAGTACTTGGACATTTCTGTCTCACGCCCCCGTTCCTTCTTTCTTGTCGGGATCTCCTTCGCTGGACCACTTTTCCTGTTCGCTTAGCACTTGTCCACTCTCCAGTCTTCCACAGTGTCGCCAGAGCTAACTCTCTTTTCATCACCTTCAGTCCTATTATCAACAATAGACTCGTCTTACTCAAGCCTGTGACTGGTCTTTCATGCTTGGGTCAGCAGTACTTGGACATTTCTGTCTCACGCCCCCGTTCCTTCTTTCTTGCCGGGAACTCCTTGGCTAGACCACTCTTCCTGTTCGCTTACCACTTGTCCACCCTCCAGTCTTCCACAGTGCCGCCAGAGCTCTCATCCCGCGAATGCCCGAATTCGGGTCAAGCGACTCTTTCACCACGATGGTTGAGGACATCCTAATGGGTCGTCAGGACCGAAGCCGGTCCCTTGCCGATGCCTATCAGGTGGGTACAACCCAGGCACTCCCTCCGAGGCGACCCACCCTTCCCCACCGTGGCACCTCCCAACCCCGGAGGCACCTGGACCGCAGTGCACAGAGGCCTCCGCTCCTGAGAGACTTCTTCTACTGCGCGCCAACGGCAAACCAGGCGCCTTCCAGCCGGTTGCCTCTCATCGAGGCCCCAGACCTACAGGCTCAAGCAAAGTCCATGCGAGGCACAGAGACGCCAATTGACGAAGTTCTTTCCCTTCACGGTGCGAGATGCTATATCTCAGTGGACCAGGAGCTCGAATCCCGAATTCCCAATCCACGTACCGGACAACCCGGCAAGGGGTTTCTGTTGCGGAGGAACCTCTAGACCCCGCCAAGAGACAACCAGCCAACAGTAGCCCTTCGGACACTCGCAGTCGAGCCCCTTTGAACACCCGGAAGAAATTGGAAGGCTTGAAGGGTTCACTACTGGAGAAGAGCATCCTGAAGTACAGACGATCCCTGCTGGAGAAGGGGGAGCAGGGTGGCTCCCATCACTCTGACCCATTGGGGAGGGTAGGATCCGAGCAGCCCCCTGTCTCTCCCCTTCTGTCTAGAAGAGGTGCCACAGAAACGTCGCCATCTGAAAAGAAGAAGAAAAAGGACATGAGTGGACAAAATCATAGCAAAAAGAAAATGAATCTTTTTAAAAAAGTAACACATTAAAAAACAATCTTTTCATATTCAAGTTTCAATTTTCAAAGTGTTGGATACATTCTAATGAAACAAAACATGTCAACATTTTCAAACGCTTAAACTCAAACTCACTACCTTTTAGAAAAAATGGTTATCTCAGAAAATGAATCTTTTTTAAAAAAGTAACACATTAAAAAACAAATTTTTTATATTCAATTTTCAAAGTGTTAGATACATTCTAATGAAACAAAACATGTCAACATTTTTAAACTCTTAAACTTAATACCTTTCAGAAGAAAATGGTTTAAAAACTTAAATTTTCAAAGTGTTGGATACATTCTCTTTAACAGAACACGGCGAAATTTTCAAACTCTTATTCACAAACTCGATACATTTCAGAATTGTTTAAAAGCATCATCTCAAAAAATCAATCTTTTTAACAAAGTCAAAATACATCTCAAAAAATCAAAGTCCCAAAATAAAATAATACGAAGTAAAACACTCACAGAAATCCACAGGCACAGAAATCCACAGGCACAGAAATCCACAGGCACAGAAATCCACAAGCAGAGTAATCCAAAGGAGAGTAATCCAAAGGCACAGTAATCCAAAGGCACAGTAATCCAAAGGCAGAGTAATCCAAAGAGCAGGCACAAGCATCGAGGTAGACGAAAGCCAAGTGAAAGAGCTAGCGAATGCATGGCCTTTTATACACCAGTTTGACCTAAAAAAATTTTTTTTTTAACAATGGGTTGTTCAATAGGATATAGGCTTCCTATACCTTACAATGCATTAAAAAAAATTTTTTTTTCAAGGTCGCGGAGGGTAGAATGCAGTATAAAAGGCCGTGCATTCGCTTGCTCGTTCACTCGGCTCTCTTGTTTCACCAAGTTTTTGCCTGCCTGCCTGCTGGATGACCTTACCACCACCGATATACAGGGCCGTTTTCCAAAGACTTGGATTCTGTGGAAGATGCAGGAGGAGACTGGAAAAAGATTGCCTTCCGTGACATTTCTGGCAGACTGGTTTAGTTTATGAAGACTGCAACTTCCCGAGACATCTTTCCATGGTGAAAGATGCGTGCCATTGGAAAAGATGGACTTGTATTTTTTTCGGTGACCTTTCTACAATAAAACTTAAACTGTTTTCTTTTATGGAGCCCAGCCGCATTTCGAAAGACTGAGACAATTTTTCAAGTGTTGGAGTTGTTGAAACATGGATCCAACTGAAAAAGATTGACTTTTTGTGATATTTCGAAGTTAAAACTTAAACTGTTTTCTTTTATGGAGCCCAGCCGCATTTAGAAAGACTGAGACAATTTCTCAAAGTGATGGAGTTGTTGAAACAGGAATCCATCTGAAAAAAATTGACTTTTTGTGATGTTTCCAAGTTAAAACTGTTTTCTTGTATGGAGCTCATCTGCATTTCGAAAGACTGAGACATTTTTCAAAGTGTTGGAGTTGCTGAAACAGGCATCGAACTGAAAAAGAGTGCTTTTCAGTGACATTTCCAAGTTAAAACTTAAACTGTTTTCTTTTATGGAGCCTAGCCGCATTTCGATAGACTCAGAATTTTTTCAAAGTGTTGGAGTTATTGAAACAGGCATCGAACTGAAAAAGAGTGTTTTTCAGTGACATTTCCAAGTGAAACCATCACCCACATCACGCCATGGGTCCAGAGAAAGGTTCTTGAGATTTTCCCAAAGAAGACCTCACTCTCTTTCAACCCCATTCCCACGCGCGTGCTGTTCCCAAGACGCAGGCTTCAGTAGCTGTCTGTCTCGAGCACGATGAACACCTGCATGTGTTGCTCTCTGCCGGTCCTCAACGGCTAGCGCTTGACGCGGTGCCAGCATGCGGTCCACCCGCTGTGTCTCCTGAAGCAGGTCCGAGATACCGGGCATCTAAAGTGTCGGGTGTGCGGGGCCCATCTCAAGGCCCCGGACCTCACCTTTCTCTGGATCCAGTATAAAGATCGATTGACGGATGAGCAGTTTCGTTGGTTGCGGGAAAAGCGAAACGAAATTCTGATCCTCGAACTGGATCCAAAAGATTTGGAAGGATCTCACCTCCAGGTCTAAAGTCTCATCCGTCGCAGAAAAAAGAGTTGAAAGGGGAAGCCTGTTCCCCTTTCAACTCTTTTTTTTTGCGCCCAACCCCTCACCAACGTTGGTCCCTCACCTAAAAGGAGAGTCGTGAACTTTATCCTCTGTTGTAGAATTTTTTTCCATCTATTGATATGAAATATGTTTAAACATTAAATATAAATATACATCATACTATTCTTTACTCTAATATATCTTATCTCTATTATAACTTGATTATTAAATATATTATACTACTACTACAAAAAAAATTTTTAATAGTATTTATATTTTATTTTTACATCTATTGATATGAAATATATTTAGAACATTAAATATCTTAAATGTACATCATACAATACTTTACTCTAATATATCTTATCTTTATTATAACTTGATTATAAAATATATTATACTACGAAAAAAAAAAAATTTAATACTATTTATATTTTATTTTTACATCTGTTGATATGAAATATATTTAAAACATTAAATATCTTAAATGTACATAATACAATACTTTACTCTAATATATTTTATCTTTATTATAACTTGATTATAAAATATATTACACTACTAAAAAAAAAAAAAAAAAAAAAAAAAAAAAAAAAAAAAAAAAATTGTAGTATTAGTAATATAATATATTTTATAATCAAGTTATAATAAAGATAAGATGTATTAGAGTAAAGTATTGTATGATGTACATTTAAGATATTTAATGTTTTAAATATATTTCATATCAACAGATGTAAAAATAAAATATAAATACTATTAAAAAAAATTTTTTTTTCATTTATTGATATGAAATATGTTTAAACATTATATATAAATATACATCATACAATTCTTTATTCTAATATATCTTATCTCTATTATAACTTGATTATTAAATATATTATACTAATACTACTAAAAAAATAATAATAATTTTTTTTTCCACTTTGCTCTCCTTTGCCTTGCCATTTGGGATACCGTTCGAGTCGTTCGCTGACAGGATGGCAAGCCATTCTCGACTCTTGTGTTTGTATTGCAGACTGCGGCAGGGAGGACTGGGTTTAATTCTAAGAGAGTGTGGTCACGGATACCATGCGGGGTGCATCGTGTATCATGTCAAAAGCAGTTTGGATAACAGAGACGTACCCCTGACGTGTTTCGAATGTGCTACCTCCATCCACTGGCGGGAACTGAGGGCCGTATGGACTGTCCTCTACCATCCCCTGAGTCACACCCGGATCGGAAGGGGCCCCGTAGAAAGAGAAAGTAAACTGTGGTTAGAAGAGGCCATTGAAAAAGGAAACAAGAAATTGGATTTATAAAATAATTCATGTAGATAGTGTCACATACATTCTATCCTATAAAGAATGGATCTTGACATTGGTTGTCATTTATTGTATACCCTACATACTTTACCTCTATCACTTTATCATATAATAGTTTAGACAACTCCTTAAAAAAAAAAAAAAATTATATTATAGTATTATTTATATTTTATTTTTACATCTATGGGTTAATAAGAAATATATTTAAAGATTTAAAATTCTTAAAGGTATTATAAAATACTTTGCTCTATAACTTTATTATAAAATATTTTATACTACTAAAAAAAAAAAAATTTTTTTTAATGTTATTATTTATATTTTATTTTTACATCTATGGGTTGATAAGAAATATATTTAAAGATTTAAATTTCTTAAAGGTACATTATAAAATACTTTGCTCTATAACTTTATTATAAAATAGTTCATACTACTAGAAAAAAAAATTAATAGTATTATTTATATTTTATTTTTACATCTATGGGTTGATAAGAAATATATTTAAAGATTTAAATTTCTTAAAGGTACATTATAAAATACGTTGCTCTATAACTTTATTATAAAATAGTTTATACTACGAGAAGAAAAAAAAATTTTTTCTTTTTTTTTTACATGGTGATATATTAGAATCTCATGTCACTGACACAGTAGCCGTTTATTTTCAGTCCTAATCGAATGAAATATCACAAGTGCATCTTCTTATTCACCAAGCCTTTTTTTCCAATTCACCTAAAAGATTGAGGTGTATCCTCTTTTAAGGGGTGTCCGCTCTGGTTGCGCAACCAGACTCACATCCCCCCAAAGGGATGGAGTGTGAAGGTGAATGGCAAGGTGTCTTTTCGAGAGGCCGCGGGCTGCGACTCCCCATCCACAGGGAGGGTGTCACTCGACATGTCTTTAAAAAGTACCTTTGGGTCGGGTATCCCCCCAAAGGGACGAAGTGGGAAGGTGAATGACAAGGTGTCCATTCGTGGTGTCAAACGCTACGACTTTTCATGCACTGGCAGTATTCCACGGGGCACTCTCTAAGCGATACACGTTATCCGATGTAAACTAAATTAAATAGTTGACTTTTTAGTACCAAATCGTGATTGGGCACCATGCAAAATACAAATTAATTTTTTTTCCAATTTTTTTGGTTTACTTAAAACATTTCCATTTTTTAAGACCAAACTCGACTATATTTTAATTAAAACGAAATTAATATTTTGACAATTTGTGAGTTTTCAGCATTTGAACGCTGCTATTTTCTAAACAAAATACAAATTAATTTTTTTTTCCAATTTTTTCGGTTTATATAAAACATTTCCATTTTTTAAGACCAAACTCGACTATATTTTAATTAAAACTAAATTAATTATTAGACAATTTAGTACCAAATCGTGATTGGGCACCATACAAATGACAAATTAAAAGAACGGAAATCTTTTAAAAAAACCGAAAAAATTGGAAAAAATTTAATTTGTCATTTGCATGGTGCCCAATCACGATTTTGTACTAAAAAGGCTAATAAATAATTTAGTTTTAAATAAAATATAGTCGAGTTTGGTCTTAAAAGAACAGAAATCTTTTAAATAAACCGAAAAAAAATTTAAAAAAATTAATTTGTCATTTGTTTAGAAAATAGCAGCGTTCAAATGCTGAAAATTTACAATTTGTCTAATAATTAATTTAGTTTTAATCAAAATAGAGTCGAGTTTGGTTTTAAAAGGACGGAAATTTTTTAAATAAACCGAAAAAATTAGAAAAAAATTAAATTTGTATTTTGTTTAGAAAATAGCAGCGTTTAAATGCTGAAAATTCACAAATTGTCTAATAATTAATTTAGTTTTAATTAAAATATAGTCGAGTTTGATCTTAAAAAAATGGAAATGTTTTAAATAAACCTAAAAAATTAAAAACAAATTTAATTTGTATTTTGTTTAGAAAATAGCAGCGTTCAAATTCAGAAAAGTCTAATAATTAATTTAGTTTTAATTAAAATATAGTCGAGTTTTGTCTTAAAAAATGGAAATGTTTTAAATAAACAGAAAAAATTTGAAAAAAGTTTAATTTGTATTTTGTTTAGAAAATAGCAGCGTTCAAATGCTGAAAATTCACAAATTGTCTAAATATTAATTTAGTTTTAATTAAAATATAGTCGAGTTTGGTCTTAAAATAATGGAAATGTTTTAAGTAAACCGAAAAAATTGGAAAAAAATTTAATTTGTATTTTGCATAGTGCCCAATCACGATTTGGTACTAAAAAGTCAACTATTTAATTTAGTTTTAATTAAAATATAGTCGAGTTTGGTCTTATAAGAACGGAAATCTTTTAAACAAACGGAAAAAATTTGTAAAAAATTTAATTTGTCATTTATTTAGAAAATAGCAGCGTTCAAATGCTGAAAATTCACAAATTGTCAACTGTTTAATTTAGTTTTAAATAAAATATAGTCGAGTTTGGTCTTAAAAGAACGGAAATCTTTTAAATAAACCGAAAAAAATGGAAAAAAATTTAATTTTTCATTTGCATGGTGCCCAATCCCGATATGATACTAAAAAGGCAACATATTTATTTTTAAATAAAATACCGTCGAGTTTGGTCTTGATCGAACGGAAATCTTTTAAATAATCGAAATATACAGAAAAAAATTAAATTTTTCATTTCTTTAGAAAATAGCAGCGTTTAAATGCTGAAAATTCACAAATTGTCCAATAATTAATTTAGTTTTAAATAAAATATAGTCGTGTTACCTATCAAAAGAACAGAAATCTTTTAAATAAACCGAAAAAATTGGAAAAAAAATTAATTTTTTATTTGCATGGTACCAAATCCCGAAATGGTACTAAAATTGCCACTTTTTAATTGTTTGAATAAATATCGTCGACTTTTGTCTTGATCGAACGGAAATGCTCTAATTAATCAGAATATACCGAAGTTTAATTATTTCATTTGTTTAGAAAATAGCAAAATGCTGAAAATTTCTGAATATATTTCATATCAATAAATGTAAAAATAAAATATAAATGCTATTATATATATATAATTTTTTTTGTAGTAGTAGTAGTAGTATAATATATTTAATAATCAAGTTATAATAGAGATAAGATATATTAGAGTAAAGAATAGTATAATGTACATTTATATTTAATGTTCTAAACATATTTCATATCAATAGATGTAAAAATAAAATATAAATACTATTATTAAAAAAAAATTTGTAGTAATAGTAGTAGTAGTAGTAGTAGTAGTAGTATAATATATTTAACAATCAAGTTATAATAGAGATAAGATATATTAGAGTAAAGAATAGTATAATGTATATTTATATTTAATGTTCTAAACATATTTCATATCAATAGATGTAAAAATAAAATATAAATACTATTATTAAATTTAATTTTTTTTTGTAGTAGTAGTAGTATAATATATTTAATAATCAAGTTATAATAGAGATAAGATATATTACAGTAAAGAATAGTATGATGTATATTTATATTTAATGTTCTAAACATATTTCATATCAATGGATGTAAAAATAAAATATAAATACGATTATTAAAAAAAAAAAATTCTGTAGTAGTAATAGTAGTAGTATAATATATTTTATAATCAAGTTATAATAGAGATAAGATATATTAGAGCAAAGTATTGTATGATGTATATTTAAAGTATTTAACATTCTAAATTTATTTCATATCAATAGATGTAAAAATAAAATACAAATAGTAGTAGTATAATATAGTTTTATAATAAGTGAAGCATAGTAGCGATAAGATATATTGGACCAAAGGATTGTATAATGTCCATTTAAGATATAGAGTTCTCTAAATCTATTTCCCACCACTATCGTGGAAGGCCGCCACCCTTTCCCCTTACCCACCTTTTCTATTCCCACATTTCTCCCTCTGTGATTCTCGGAAGGATCCGTTCAGAGGGGTCCTGTTCAATCAAAAGAGACCCCCTCCCCTCTTTCGACGGGACCTGTTGAATCAAGAGAGACCCTCTTGGGTAGGGACCTGTGTCCTGTTGAATCAAGAGAGACAACACCCCTCTTGGGTAGGGAGAGCGGGATACTTGTGTCCGGGAATCCTGTAGACATTGAGTGAGCCCCCGCACCTGAGGGAGTAGCTTTTAAGTGTTAAAATTGAAATTGAAATTAAAATTAAAATTAAAATTAAAATTAAAATTAAAATTAAAGTTTAAATTAAAATTAAAGTTTAAGTTGAAATTTAAATTGAAATTAAAATTAAAATTAAAATTAAAGTTAAAAATAAAAGGGAGGGGGATATATATATATATTATAATATATGTATATATATATATATATATATATATATATATATATATATATATATATATATATATATATATATATGACGATTTAAGGAGAACTCGAATTATTTCCACTGGTTAAAAAGAAACACGCAGTCATGGCAAGCGAGGGAAAAAACAAAATAAAATAATAAATGTAGAAGATCCAATAATTAGTCATGGGCTGCTGTAAATTCATTTATTAAATTCGTAATAATGAGGAAGGAAAAGCTCCTTTTGCAAAAACTCCATCATTATTTCAGCGAGCTGTCCTCATCGAAGAAGCAACCCAAGAAATCTTCTCTCTCATCTCGAGACTTCCACCTTCTAAACTAAAAAGAAAGTACTGGAACATTCTGTAACCTCCAAACCATCATTCTTTTATGTAAACAGAATTCTTGTCCAGTTACGAGGCTATTTTAAACAGACGATAAATTTATTTTAAAAAATATTATTTAACCAATTTATAATTGACTCAGAATTTTAAATATCTTAGGCAGACGATTTTTATAAATGATTAATTTTAAGAGAAAAAGAAAAGAAATGAATTTATTAATATGCACACATCAAAGGTTGACGTAGGAAAAATAAATAAATAGATAAAATAAAATAATGATATTTTTTGAAAGGTATGGTTTTGGAATAAATTTAATAAGACTTTCTTAAAAAGGGTTGATAAAAACATAGAAGAAATTAGTTTTATTTGGAATATTAAGAAATAAAGTTTTAATTAAGAATATTTTTAATTTAGAGCCATCTTTTTAAATTTACGCATACTGGAATAATGTTTTTTAAGGCAAATTAAGAATTTATATCGTCTGCATAAGGATTAGTAAGTACGGAATATTATTATAAGAAAATTAACTCTCTTAAAACGAAAAAGCTGAAATAACTCAAGTTGAGCTGAAATCCACTCTTTTCCCATGTTGAAAGGAACCTTCTCAAGAAGAGCTGAAACAACTCAAGTGAATGAGTTGTTTTTAATCAACTCATGATTGAGTGATCTCTATTTTACTCATACTTGAGTGAAATCAAATCAATAAAGGTTAAATCCAGTAGTACTTGAGTGCTTTGTAATAAAGTCATACTTGAGTGAAATGAAGTCATTTAAGACTGAATCTCGTAGCACTTGAGCGATTTGTAACCAAATCATACTTGAGTGAAATGAAGTCTTTAGGATTAAATCGAGTAGCACTTGAGTTAGCTGCAGCCAACTCGTATTTGAGTGAAGTGAAATAATTTAAGGCAAATCCAGTAGCACTTGAGCGATTTGTTATCAATTCAAGTTGGAGTGAAATGTTGTCATTTTTGATTTAATCCAGTAGCACTTAGGCGATTTGTAACCGATTCATACATGAATAAAATCAACTCATTTAAGAGTTAATCCAAAACTCCTTGAATTTGTAGAATTGAATAAATTCACTCTTAAGAAAGGCAAAATCGCTTAAAATTACAAAAATCTTCAAGCGATTTCTAAATCGTTTAAATAAAATCACATCATTTAAAACTAAATTCAGTAATCCTCGATTAATTTTTATCAATGAAATTCAATATAACATGGAATTATTGCCACATTTTCAAGTGTTGCAATTAAATTCTCATTTCAGATTTAAATTTCTGTTTATTGACAATACAAGGGTATATATATATATATATATATAGAGAGAGAGAGAGAGAGAGAGAGATTGGAAAACTGTAACATGGATTCTCCAATATTTCTTCCAAGTCTTTAATTAACAAGACTTAAAACATTCTAATTTACATGACTGAAAGTTCTCTAATGAATCATAAAAACATTTTTTTTTCTTTCTAATTCAATGAAACTGTTTCCTATGTCAATTTAGGGGAAAAGGCAATTGAATCGTTATACAAAATTAAATAGAGCTTACATGAATTTTTTATTATTCTGTCAAATCAGAAATTTTTAACATCAGAATTTTCTTTTGTTAAATTTAAAAGTACATATATTCATTAAATTAAAAATACTGGTGATCTCAAAATTGCAAATTTGAAAACACTTATTCATGCAAACTGCCTAAATTTGCATAACTGTACAACAGCACCCGAACAACTTTAAACAGAATATCAGCTTCTGATGCTGTGGTGCTAATGGGATTTTTCCTTTCTTTTCTTGGGCAATTTCAAGTTTACATATTTTCCAATGATACTTATAGCTTCAGATATGCTTATATACAATTTTAATTTTTTCATTAGCTTCTGATTTAATTGTAAATAACAATTATTTTTTTATTTAAAATTTACGATTTCAATCCAATAAACCAATCTTAGGCATCTTACTAAAAAAATATTGAAAAAATAAACTTGATATCAGCCCAACGACTCAACTTCAGCATCACAATGGCAGAAGCTGATTGTTCCCCTTAAGAGTTTAGATAATCCTATGCAGAAGTTATTTTAAAATATCTTGTTTGGATTTTAAAATGTTTACCTTTTTTTTGGGGGGGGGGGGCATAGAATATTTGAGGATGATCTGTAAGTGGGTTAGTTTTTACTTTTGCAATTTTGGTTAATTATTTTTTTTAAAAATATTAATAGGAGTTTCAGACCCAGTTTTGAAAAAGAAAGTATTAAAAAACATAAAACCTAAATTTAAAAAAGTATCCCTTCCACACATGGCCAGTGCAGGGTTTAAATAATTGAAATTGAAAATATTTTAAATGGATAAACATCAACCCATGATACCTTGTTGTAATTATTCCTCGATTTAAATCTCAATCAAAATCATATTTCTTAAACTGACTAAATTTTAAAAAAATATTTTAATTGTTTAGTTTGAAATCTGAAATGGCTTTGAAATCTTAGATAAAATAATTGTTACCCATAGCATTTATATAAGCACATTGCAATTGGGAAATGTGGAGGAATGTCATTAAAAAACTTGTAAAATTTTGATTATGGACAATTATTTTATTGTATGAAGTTAAATGCAGAAATAACTGAGAAATGGATTTATTGACCATGTGCAATTATTCTTTATATCATTTAAACATTTGTTAAAACTTGAATTTATATTCAAGAATAACTTACTTCTTCTTAATAAAGAATTTTTGATTTAATTTTTGATTTTATTCAATGTTTCTTAAATCAACTAACTTTTAAATAAATATAAAAGTATAAGACTGCAGCAGTTTATGTCAAAAGTAGAGCCAAATGTGCAATTTAGAATGTTGCAAGAAAGAAAAAAAACTAATTTTATTTAACAACAAAAACATTTTATTTAGCAAGGACAAAATTAACCTAACATTAATTGATAACAATTCTTTCCAACATCAGATAAACAAGTTTCAATAACATCTTTAACAGGACCTTTATAAATATAACAGTCCATTTGCATTAAACATTAAATACATAAAGAGCATATTGTAATCTGTCCACTGGTTTGTCCAACTTTGAAAATCTTAGGCAAAATAGACACTTTCTTGAAAATCCTTGAGATTAAATAAGATTGTTGAATTTGACTCCTCACTCACAATAGAATTTTACGCCTCCATGAAATCACCATCTTCCTGTGTTAAAAGAAAATATTGAAATTAAGTTAAATAGCAATAAATATAATGTTAAGGAATGATTATGAACATATTAAAATATTTTGCAGCTTTCAGATTAAATATTTTATAAAATTTCCCATCCATAGTCTAAACATAAAATGAACCATACACTAAAAATTTTAGCTTTATAAATATTACACTACTGAAAATTCAGCCAATCATGAATAAAATGGAAATAGAATAAATAAATCCTGTGCGATTACACTTATCTGCTTGTTTAAATCATGGTGTTACATCTGATACAATAAATCACCATTTTAAAACCAAATTTAAAATGAAAGTTCTTAAAGCAACATTATAAAATATTGTTGAAAATTCACCTTTGTTGCTACTTTCAAAATGTATCAGCGCTGGCAAATACCCAACCAATACAGGTTTTTGTGGATTTTTAGTTGTTTTTCTATATATTTGCATATTTATATAATACAAGATAGAACCTACAACAATTAGACCAGGGTTGGCACGGTTTAAACCAATTGGTTTTAACTATGGTTTAAACAACTGTTTACTCCTTTTGGTTTAAACAACGGTTTAGTTTAAACCAACTGGTATTTTTCTTAAAAAAAAAAAAAAAAAAAAAAAAAAAAAAATTCAGAAGAAATCTAATGACATTTTCTCTTTTTCTTAATAATTTATGTATGTCAGATTATTGAATATAAATAACTTCTATTTTTAACACATTATATCAGCAATAAGCATTGGATGTAGCAGGTTTAGATCATTTTTTGGGTATAGGATTAAAATCAGTCTGCATTGGTGAATATATTTATTTCTCTTTAGAAAAAGCTTCAAACATGTGAATTGATCTAATATAAAATAGATTAAAAATATTCAATATTTAATAGAAAATATCTAAATATTTTGAAAACTGCAGATTATTTAACGCAATAACATAACACAATCCATAAAATTTCAAGCTGTAAAAGAAATCCCCAATCTTAATTGGGGAGGTTATCTTAAGCATTAAAATCAAAATATGAAGTCGAATAAGAGAGTTTTCAAAGATTGGATGCTACTTATAGCATTTTAATAAGTGATTCCCCCCCCCCCCTGTTAGTTATCTGCTGAATCTATGACCAAAAATGTTGACTTCAAATTGTCATTCAAGAAACAAAATCTCAAGAAGTATTTGAAATTTATTATTTGGATAGCTATGGAGAAGAATATTTTATTTATCAGACTACTTTCAAATGTTTATTATTAGTAATTAAAAGATTAGTTATAAAGATCCACGCTGCGTGTGGATGAAGATTTATTTGACAACGGTCACTTCCCGACTCACATTTCTGTCACTATTAATCCCACCCGTCTCCTCCTTGTCGTCCCCTTTATAATTGGCCGTTGATCTGCTGTGATATAACAACAAGCTGCACTCATTGATGGAGATAAACTTTAACTCTTTCCTCACTCTAGTCCAAAACTCGAAGGCTAAGTTTAGCACTGTTAGATCTAACCCCACAATGAACCTTCCAGTTTAGTGAACTAAAAGGTGCAGTAATCTCCACAATCGGAAGAATTTTTTTAAAATTTGGTTGCATAAGATCGGGGCATTGCGAGTCTCTCCCCTAAAATTCATCTGTGCTGGGTTCTGGGACACCGGGGGATCCCCTTAAATGAACAAGCTGATGATCTCACTAAGAGGGTTACTGACTCCAGTGGTGATCACCCCCCCCCCCCACCCCCAAAAAAAATCTTCATACTTTAACATTGACCCCCCCCCCCCTAAACAGAATATCAATTGTAAAATATATTTTACTTATAACCTACTGCACCATCAAAAGATAGTGAGTTAAGCATAATGAAATGAGTTCTTATTGCCCTTATCTAGAATTTAAAGAAAAAAAAATACAGAAACATTTCTGGAAATTCAATGTTGAAAAAATTTAAAAGTGAAATTTAAGAATCAAGATTTACAAAGATAGCGAGTTGAGTATAGCAGAATGAGTTCTTATTGCCCTTATCTAGAATTTAAAGAAAGAAAATACAGGGACTTTTCTGGAAATTAAATGTTAAAAAAAAAAATTAAAAGTGATATTAAAAATCAAGATATTTTTTTAACAGTAAAAACAAGAAATATTAAGAATTTAAAATCCCCTCCCCCCAAAAATGTACTTTTTCTCAAATTACCCCCCCCCCCCCCAAACTAAGTTATAGGACGCATCTTGCTTCATCAAACCCCTCTCTGGGCACCCCTGACTGAGTCCGACATCCTGATTGATTAGACCTCTCCGGAAGACTTGATCCAGCCTATAAGCAGAAGATCAAATTGATGGTTGGTCAGTTTTTCGTTCCTTTGTTCATTTTAGTCGTAAGTTCTGTACATCTGATGGATTTTGTTCAGCTACTCTTTGCTTTCAGTAGAGTATCGGCAGGATGTAGTTGGTTGTGAGTTCTAGTCATGGCGACCTTTTGTGGATAAATTGAAACTACAGCCTGGTTGCTAGAGATCTCACCCCCCCCCCCCCTTTAAACCTTCAAAGAAGCTTGTTTTTGGCATTGCTAATAAAACAAAATTTATTCTCGTGAATAAAATCGAGGCATATTATTACATCTTGAAAATATTCCTTGCTGCATGTGCTATATATATACAAACGTAAAAACTCTTCATATATCCTTAATAACTGAATTGGAAGTTTTGATTGGGTAAGCAAAATTAAGTCCTTCCTACTCCCCTCTGAAACTATATTTTTTATCGGATTATAGGCCATAGATCACTTCCTCGAAACTGAATTATCTCTGTATTGTCCTCGACCACCGAGGCATATTTGTAAGTGGCCCTTTTCTTGAAAAGATTGTGCACCCATAGTTTAAACCAACTGTTTTTTTCCTTCAAAAATTGTTCTTTTTTAATAAAAACATAATGACATTCTCTCTTTTTATATTTAATTTAAATGTTTCAAATTATTGGATATAAATAATTTCTATTTTTAACACTATTCCTGCGTTTGTATTGATAGGTTTAAAATTGTGCTGATGAACATAGCTATTGTTCTAAAGAAAAAGCTTAAACATGTGAATTTATCAAACTTAAAATAGATTAAAAACATTTGATAATATTTAGTATAAAATATTTTTTTAAAAGCAAATTATTTAAGTAATCTGTCATAATATGCATGGTGATTTTGAATATAGAGACACATAACTCATTGATCTTTAAGATTTTAGTCAAGCTGTAAAAGAAATTCTTCTTGATTAGGGAAATTACCCGGGTGTCATCCTCTAAAGGGTGACACCAAATCTTTATTTGCAAATAAAAAATACAATTTTATAAAATTTTGGAGACTAATTAGGAAATAAAATGAGATTTTTAGCTCATGATGCAATACAGCTAGTTTTCTTTTCTTTGCTAAAGTGAAGTTTTATACAGAATGGTGTGTCTAAATAAGATATGCACCAGGGAACAAAAACCAACCTATTCAACGAGTGGGCAACAAAAGCAAACTTTAAAAGAAAGAATTTTCTTCTACGTATAGACACGGCATTGACTTGTGCAGACTATGGGTCGAGTGATGATTCACTTCAGCGGTTTCTTTTATGCAGAAGGACAAAAGGTAAATAAGGAATGGTAAGGTTATTTTTTATAAGAATGTAGAATTGAGATTGAAAAAATATGACAGATTGGAAAGGAGAAGGAGGAGGGGGGTGGGGGCTTGACACCTTTTACATCTGTCCCGGGATGTCACCCATCCTAGCTACACCACTGCACACCCACTTCATCTCTGACAAGTAAATAAATTTTCCTGCCTGAGAAAACCGTACCAAACACAAACCATAAAATATTACTTAAAAAAATAATTATAAGAAAATATTGCATTAATCCTTACTATCTGTTAAATAAATGATCGGAAATAAAATACACTATTTTATAGTTTTAGTTTACATACTACATACTTTTTTATAAAATAGTAATTTTCCATTCTATTATGCCAAAAATTTTGTATAACTGCAAAGGGAGTTTGGTTTATTTTACATTCTAGTAGGAGTGTGTGTGTGAAGAGGGGGGGGGGGCAGTTAAAAGTATTTTATAGAATTTTATGTAGCGGGATACTGATGACTGTTTCTGACCAGTAAACTCTCATGCGTACTGGTCTTTGGGACCAGTAACTTTTCTAAAAATAAATTCTACGACTGGGCTATGCATAAAAAATGTTAAGGGAAAGGGATGATATTACAAGGTATTTTCTAAAGAGAAAGAGGATTTGCTTTTTGCTATCGTTGCATAATATTTAGGAAATAATACTTGCATTTACCAGTATAGAAAGACAAACTTTTGTCCACTGTTTTCGTTTTATTTATAAATTCTCATTTAGATTTAAAGCTACCTGGGAAGCAGGCACAAGAAAACTATTATTTCTGCATGCATTATGTAACAACGTATAAATATTAAGCAGATTATTATAATACAGACCATGCATGCAATAATTTTGCCCAATAACAGTATGAAACATTGCCAAACAAAACAGTAACACAAGTTCAACATTAAGAATGAAAAAAAAAAATCTTAGAAATGTGTATAATGTAATCCGGAGCACGTTTTTACTAAGACACTGCAAACAAGACGTAAATACAATGTTTTGATAAATTTCTATGAATAAAGATATAATAATTACAAAACTTTAATACAAGGCAATTAAATAACGAGATATTTACATTGCATTAACAATTTTTACTCTGATTAAATATACTAATTTATTTTATTAAAGCACGAAAGTTTTGTAGCAGCACTGTAACACCAATTATTAATATAGAAATGCATTAAACACATCCTCAATATTACCGTGTGACACGACATTTTAATTTCAAGGTATGATACTGTTATGAATTTTAGTCTGTTAAAAAGAGAAGGGAAAGTTATTAAAAGAAAGCATAATTAAAATAAAATACTTATATAAAACTTACTTACTTCGTAAAAAAGGCATTTTCAGCAAATTGTTTAGCGAACGCCGGAAGTCTCCATCTTATCTTGCAAGGTCAAGTGACGAGTCAGCGGCGAAAATCAGCGCGGGAAAAGAGCTGTTTCATTATTGAGTTGAGTTGTTTAGTTTTAAAGCTGTATGAGTGGATTAGAAAGAGAAAAAATCAAACCAAGATGACTGAATCGGTTAAAAATCAACTCATTCACGATCCAATAAATTAGAACTCTTTTTTGAGCAGCCAAATCCACTCTTTCGTTTTAAGAGAGAAGATAGTATAAAGGTTAGTTTTGGCGAAAAAATTTTAAATTTGTAATATATATATATTTAGTTTGGATTTTTTTATACTTACCTGTTTCTCTGAAAATGGTTTCAGAGTTGTGAACCCGTTTGAAGGGGGCTCCTCTAGGAATGTGCTTCTAGACGACTGGCACACGAGCCTCTTACCTGATTCCCTGTGAGGACCCTTCTCGACCCCCTCTTGTTTCTCTTCTCATTTCTGGGGGGCCTCCCGAAGGCCCTCTTGATTCTTTCGCCCCGCATCGGGTCCCGTATATCGCTTAGAGAGTGCCCCGTGGAATACTGCCAGTGCATGGAGTGTCGTAGCGTTTGACACCACGAATGGACACCTTGTCATTCACCTTCCCACTCCGTCCCTTTGGGGGGATACCCGACCCAAAGGTACTTTTTAAAGACACGTCGAGTGACACCCTCCCTGTGGATGGGGAGTCGCAGCCCGCAGCCTCTCGAAAAGACACCTTGCCATTCACCTTCACACTCCATCCCTTTGGGGGGGATGTGAGTCAGGTTGCGCAACCAGAGCGGACACCCCTTAAAATAGGATACACCTCAACCTTTTAGGTGAATTGGAAAAAAAGGCATGGTGAATAAGAAGATGCACTTGTGATATTTCATTCGATTAGGACTGAAAATAAACGGCTACTGTGTCAGTGACATGAGATTCTAATATATCACCATGTAAAAAAAAAGAAAAATTTTTTTTTTCTTCTCGTAGTATAAACTATTTTATAATAAAGTTATAGAGCAAAGTATTTTATAATGTACCTTTAAGAAATTTAAATCTTTAAATATATTTCTTATCAACCCATAGATGTAAAAATAAAATATAAATAATACTATAATATAAAAAAAATTTTTTTTAAGGAGTTGTCTAAACTATTTTATGATAAAGTGATAGAGCTAAAGTATGCAGGGTATACAATAAATGACAACCAATGTCAAGATCCATTCTTTATAGGATAGAATGTATATGACACTATCTACATGAATTATTTTATAAATCCAATTTCTTGTTTCCTTTTTCAATGGCCTCTTCTAACCACAGTTTACGTTCTCTTTCTACGGGGCCCCTTCCGATTCCGGTGTGACTCAGGGGATGGTAGAGGACAGTCTATACGGCCCTCAGTTCCCGCCAGTGGTTGGAGGTAGCACATTCGAAACACGTCAGGGGTACGTCTCTGTTATCCAAACTGCTTTTGACATGATACACGATGCACCCCGCATGGTATCCGTGACCACACTCTCTTAGAATTAAACCCAGTCCTCCCTGCCGCAGTCTGCAATACACACACAAGAGTCGAGAATGGCTTGCCATCCTGTCAGCGAACGACTCGAACGGTATCCCAAATGGCAAGGCAAAGGAGAGCAAAGTGGAAAAAAAATTATTATTTTTTTTTAGTAGTATTAGTATAATATATTTAATAATCAAGTTATAATAGAGATAAGATATATTAGAATAGAGAATAGTATGATGTATATTTATATTTAATGTTTAAACATATTTCATATCAATAGATTAAAAAAAAATTTTTTTATAGTATTTATAATTTATTTTTACATCTGTTGATATGAATTATATTTAAAACATTAAATATCTTAAATGTACATCATACAATACTTTACTCTAATACATCTTATCTTTATTATAACTTGATTATAAAATATATTATATTACTAATACTACCAAAAAAAAATTTTTTTTTAGTAGTATAATATATTTTATAATCAAGTTATAATAAAGATAAAATATATTAGAGTAAAGTATTGTATGATGTACATTTAAGATATTTAATGTTTTAAATATATTTCATATCAACAGATGTAAAAATAAAATATAAATACTATTAAAAAAAATTTTTTTTCGTAGTTGTAGAGATTTTAGACTGAATAAACCAACAGAATTGAATTTTTAATCAAAGAAGATTTTACCTGTGACATATTCTTCTTGACGGCGTCTTATATAAAAGGTATCGGTTTCTTAACTTCAATAACTGTCTTCGATTTTATGGTTTCCTATGTCTTGAAAATAGCTATTTATGAATTTCGCCCACTGGCAATATTATATCCTTTACGTATGGTTCTTCACACACACAAAAAAATTATGATTTAGAGGGATTTAAAGAGGTTTAATAGACTTAGCAAAACGTAAACATTCTTTTGAATCAGAACATTCTAAAACAGTTCCGCAGTCAACTGCAGAATAAAGAATACAATCTAAAAAGATGGATTAGAGATGAATAAATACAAATTATATCTATGAAAAAACATATTATGAATTTTAAAGTACAAATGAATGAGAATTAATGAAATATAATATTAATTAAAGTCAAAATAGTCTCGTTTTATCAAGATCAAAGGTTTTGGGGCTGCCATCTACAGTCATATATACGAAATAATTAATGTCTTTTTACTGCAGATTTCTTTTTAGTTCTTTTTAGGATTTAACATCCTCCCCCCCCGGCAGTAGAGGGGATACCTTTGTAATAGGACGTTTGATGTCACCGTCTGCTGTTTTAATTAAGACGACACGAACTCGATTGTCCTGTCCTGGGAAAGTTTGTAGAATGCGGCCCATTTTCCATCTCATGGGCACGGATCGTTCATGAATTATTACCAAGTCTCCTTCTCGTAGATTAACACTTAGAGTAGTCCATTTAGGACGCTGTTGTAGATGTTGGAGATATTCTCTTGACCATCTATACCAAAATTGGTTCTTGGCCCTTTCAATAAGGCGCCAACGAGCATTTAATGATAGAGCTCGCGAATTAGAAGCTTCTGGAATATCAAGGAGCGGTGCTCTGGTTAGAAAATGACCTGGCGTTAATGCTCGCGGATCTGATGGATCTGATGACATCGGCGTTAGAGGTCTGGAATTTATGCAACTTTCTATTTGACACAGTAAAGTAGATAATTCTTCAAAATTTAAAATACTTGATTTACATGCCTTTAACAGATGATTTTTTGTAAGCTTTACAGCTGCCTCCCATAGCCCACCAAAGTGCGGCGCATATGGAGGAATGAAATGCCAATTGATTTTTTGGCTCGAAAGAAAATCTTGAATTTCTCTGTCCCTCAAATATTGGAATAACTGCTTTAGTTGATTTGCTAGACCTACGAAATTTTTCCCATTATCTGAATAAATATCAGACGGCAGGCCTCTACGTGCAATAAATCTCTTTAGGGCTGCTAGCAAGGCTTGCACAGACAAGTCTGATACCACTTCCAGATGCACTGCCTTAGTGCACATGCAGACGAATACACATATGTAAGTTTTTATTTTTATCTTACTTCTAGGCAAATTTGGCTTGGTTATGCAGGGGCCGGCAAAATCTATGCCAACCTTGGAAAATGGACGGATTGGGGTGATTCTGTCAACGGGAAGATCTCCCATCATTTGTTGACAAGCTTGAGTTTTTAGGCGTTTGCAAAGTACACATTTGTTGAGTTCTTGTCGCACAGTAGAACGACCATTAACAAACCAAAATTGTTGACGTATAATAGAAAGTACTAGCTGTGTACCTGCGTGCATATGTTTCTCATGTACATGCTTTATTAATAGTTTAGTGACAAAGTTATTTTTTGGGAGTAGCATCGGATATTTTTTATCGAAGGTTAAAGACTGATGTTGTGACAAACGACCACCTACTCGAATAATATCACTTGAATCTAAAAATACATTTAGTGGTAATAGTTTACTATTGCTTGGTAAGGGTTTTCTTTCTTTTAACAACTTAAGTTCTGTGTTGAATTCAGAACTTTGAATTAATTTTACAATGCATTGAATTGAATTAGAGATTTCTTCTGAACTTAGATTTCCAAATTTTTTCGATGTATTATGTCTAGCATTATGAATGAATCTAAGGCAATAGGCTGTGACTCTTGACAGCTTAGAGAATTTCGAAAACTTAAGAAGAAAGTCAGGAGGTGCACTTACTTGTGTTACATTACTGACAGAGTCAATTACTTGATTTAACTCACCTATTGGAGCAGTGAGTTTAGGTATTGGGATTTGCTCATTTGACAGTAGCCATGGAGGCCCATGGCACCACAGAGAATGATTAAGAAGCTTTCGTGGAGGAATTCCCCTAGAAGCTACATCTGCAGGATTTAAAGCACCTGGAATATGATTCCATTCATGGGAAGGCATTAATGCCTGTATTTGACATACTCGATTGAGTACGAACTGATTTCCCTTTAAAGGTGGTGCTTTTAGCCAACTGAGAACAATTTGGGAATCCGACTATAACGATTATTTCGTTATATATTGGTTATTTTCTTAAATGATTCCTTTACACTCCCCGTCTCTGTTCAATTCAAAATTAGTTTTAAGTTGTCCTTCATTCCTTTTCCATTTTTCTTGCTTATTAATTCTCTAACCGAAAATCGGCAGCTGCTTAACTTTATCTGTGAGAAATACACTCACATATTATTCAACCGTTTAAAACAATTTCCTGATGTCTGCTATTTCCGATCGAAGCAATTCTGCATTACCTTATAAGGAGATCATCTCTGTTTCGCAGTTGAAATTTATGCTTACGCTTCTTTTTCCTTTCTCGACAAAACCCTAAAAAGAATTTAACATCTGCGCAGTAAAATCTGATGTCCCTTCGGTGTGCTTCTTTATTAGACAAAACAACACGTGTAACATTTATTGTTTGGTAACCTTTCCTTTCCCATCCCAGCTGGGAAACCAAATTGAATTCTGATCGTGCTGGCTGCATTTTAACTGTTATTTGGCGTATACTATCCATTGTGCATGGGCGAACTTGTGTATGTTGGCGATTTTCTATCATGCCAAAAGTGGCGGTTTGTTGCTATGTACGAAGGACTTGACTCACTGCTCTCGTCTTGTGAAGTTGCTAATCGCTGTTCGGAGATTTTCTCCGAGTACTGTATGTGTGCCCCCCTAGTAATACATGTCTAAATAAAGAGTAACTTAGCAATCATTGTGGGGTTTTTTCGTACATCCGAATCTGGAATACTATACGTAATCACGCTTCTTCTAAGTATTCTAATAAAATAGCAGATGCTACAAAGCTACACCCTCACAAGAATCTCTAGTACAAAAATAACTGGTACCGTTTGACTTTTTCGTTTTCCCCACATAAAAAAAAAAATATGGAGGGGGGTACAATCAACTGCCACTTTCCCGCGGATGAGATGCTTTTTGTTTCTTCTTTTTCTTCTCTGCATCCCCCGGTAGAAAATGCTATTAGTCTTGCCTGCTAAGTGTCAACCGATGTGGAATTGAGGTCCCCATCGTCACCTGCGGTCGACGTCGAAAAGTACAGCGCTGTTCCCGTCCTGAAATTCCTTTGCTGGACACCCCCTTTTCCTCCCCTGTGTGCTCCATCTCAACTGCTTTGGAATGTCTCCCCTGCGGCCAATTGTCACCTGAGCGCTGGGCGTTCCTTTTTTTTCATCTCCTCGCATCGTCTGTGTGATTTATGTGTTTTCATCACCGGCAGATATCGAGGGCTGCGTGTGCTTCGTCAAAATTACAGAATATGCAAGATATAAAATTTACGGGCAATAAAGTCCAAATTGTGTGTGATTACAGTGCTATCATCGACTCATTCATAATGTGTGTTGCATATTTACTCAACGTATTCTACTGAAATCTCATAAAGTCTCATAGAAGATTTTTGTGTGTAATAAATGTGCATGTCTAGTTATGCATCGTAAAGTGATATATCGTGCAAAAAAATAGTGATTCATTCACGGGTGCAAGAGAAAGTAAAAAAATTTGCACATGCAATATAAGTCTTCAATTCTGAGAAATTCAGCAGAAATAATTCATCCTATGTATCAGTTAACAGTGCACAAAATTAATAAATAAATAAATAAGAGAATTACAAAAATTCTCTAAAAGAGGTGTCACCACCTTCGATAAGTGCATATTCAATTACCTGTTTACAATATAAAATTTCTGCTAGTCTTCTGTGATAAAAAAAAGAGAAAAAGTGCACAACAACGAAAATCAACTTCGAAATAATCTACATTTTGAACGTGAGAGCAGATCTTGCCCCATTTCCCTAAGTTTTTGTGTTATTAAATTAGTAATCAGTTAATTTTTTTTAAAACTAAATCAGTAAGTCAACCCACCTACTTTGTTTATTTCATGTTCTGCTTTCACATTCAGGACACAACGGTCAAAATTTATGTTCTGTGGTAGAACATTAATATAATCCTGTTATTGTGTTTTTGCAAAGATTTTTAATTTGCGAAAGCACGGTAACTGTTGTCATTTCTAGTTATTATCTTTGCTGACATTTTATGCAGTTTTTATCAGTTATTTGCAATTATGTGCTTTTATTTCATGTTTTACGTCCCACCCTTTTTTTTGTTTCGTTTTTTTTAAATTTGTATTTAGATTCTCTAGTATGCTTAAATGAGTGTTTAACCAGTTTTGAACTTTTAATTACAAGGTTAAAATAAGAACATTCTTTTTCATCCAAAAAAACATAAATAAATCAGAAGGTTTTAAGTTACAAAAAAAGGAATTTTTTTTCCTTGTGTAAAGTAGTTAAAAGATTTCTTTTTTCCATGCTTACTAACAGTTTTTGGTGTTTTTATATATAGTTTTCTTTGCTTTATTAGCTAAGGATGAAATAACTTCTTTTTAAAGTGAAGGAATATATAGATATATGTTTCAAAGTGTAATTATTTTGTTATTTTATTTATTTTATTTTCTAAATGATTTACCTGTTGTATGTGCTTCCTTGCTTTACTGTCATAAAAGGTTTAAATAAGATATCTTTAAAGTGAGGTATATTTTAAAATCTATTTATTTTGCTAGTTTATATATTTTTACTAGCTAGGAAATTTACTCGTTTTCAATGTGCTTTAGGGTATAAGTCCGGTCTGTGTAACAATTTCTCTAAAACTTGTGAGTGTAAATAAACAAAAAAAAAAAAAAAAAAAAAAAAACTAATCATGGCGGCAAAACAAATTCCGATAAATATCATTCAATTTGATGGAGATCCAGATTTACTTAATTTTTTCTTTGACCAAATTAGAGTCTCTGCAGAAATTAATAAGTATAACCCACAGACAACAATAGCAATCTTAAAGGGAAAGTTAGTTGGGCCTGCACAAAAATTTCTAGCACAAAACCCCGACCTGCAAAAGATAACAGACCTCGATTTGCTGGAAAAAGAATTTGCGTCATTCTTTGCCCCCCCTAGTAAATGTGTTGCCTCTGTTGAATTGTCAAGTATAGCACTTATGCCTTCTGAGACGATAAAAAATTTAGCCCATAGACTAAATGTTCTTGCGGCTACAGTGTATGCAGATATTAACGACGAAAATGCACGCAACACTATCAAACTTATGAAATTTCTTGAGGCCCTTCCTTCAAATATTAGAATAAAATTACAGGAAGAAGGCATTAATGATTATAAAACAGCAGTTGAAAGAGCGCAAACCCTTCATGAAATTTTAAGGAATGAGAAAATCTTACATTCCTTACCTTCGGTACACAGACCAGAAAATCTCATTGAATCGCAATTAAAAGAAATCTCTGAGAAAATAAATGCTTTATCTTTTGCCCCTCCTGATACTAAAACCGAAACTGAGCAAAAAAATCTGCAGACTAGACCAAAACATTCCGCAGGTGTTTCACGTTTAAAAAAAAATTACAAAAATCGGAGCTACACTAGACGTTATTCCCCACACAAGTTTTCACAAAAAAAACCAGTGGTTTGTCAGTTATGTGGACTAAACAATCACGACGCTCTCTCTTGTTTTAAATGGAAAAGAGCAAATACTCAAAGAAAAAACAATTACACAAATTCCACTCCACAATTTCAGGAAAACTGAAACAGAGATACAATTTTTATGCTGATGGTGTTGTGTCTCAATCTAATACTTCTACATCAGCAACTTTTCTTTTTGACCCTGTTTTACCAAAAATTTCAAGTTCGAGACTAGTTAATTCAGTAGGTTCCCAAACTTTTGACTCCATTAAGATAGCAAATAACACCAGTACACAAACAGAAAGTGATAATGTTCAGATAATTTGTAGTGTAAACACTATGTCACCATCCCTTCCTCTTGTTAAAGCCACTATAGCAAACCATGATATTACTTTGTTGGCTGATTCTGGTAGTAGTATATCTTTACTTTCACAAAAATTATTTAATCAACTTAAACCTGTCTTAAAATATAAAAGACTGTCCACTGACGTCAATATTAAAACTGTCAATTCTGATGTCTCATTTTCCGCCTGCATCAGAACATCCATTAAGCTAAAACAAAAAGCGTTTTCACACCACTTTTATATTGTTGACATACCCGAGTCTTCCAGTTTTGAAGGCATTTTAGGTTTTGATTTCATAACTAGATACAATGTTGTCATCGATACTTTTAACAAGTGTCTCCATGTCAACAATAATTTCTCTGTTCCTTTAAAAACCAGTAAAGAATCTTCTGGAGAGAAACAATCAAAATCATGCAATTCGTTGAGTGATGTTGTAATGAATCAAGCGGTGTTCTTAACTCGAAAAATAATATTAGAACCCCAACAACAAATATGGTGCTCTGTTTACACATCCAATAACATCAACAATAACAGAAATTATCTATTTGAATATTTGGCACAAACAAAAGAATTAATAGGAAATGATGCCATTATTCAAATGAATAAATTATCCAATAAAAGAAAGAAAACTTCACAAATACATCATTTCTTCTCAATAACACTTAAAAACACTTCTGAAAAGACCATTCATCTCCCTAAACACACAAAAATAGGTCAATTATCTGAGATTGAGGAAATTCGCGGCTATACTTCTGAAATGTCTGACAATCAAAATAACTCAGAACAGCACTTTGTAAATTTCATTCAGGCGTCTAATGAAATCTTACAAAAAAGAAATCAGGATTTATCGGCTAAGGATTTTAATCTTACTCACTTAAAATCTGACGAAGCAAAGAACCTAACTAAATTGCTACTTAATTATTATCCTGCCTTTTCCAAATCATTAGACACACTTGGTCATACTGATAAAATTGTACCTGATTTGAAATTCATTAATGATTACCCAATAAAGACTCTTCCTTTCCCTCTTCCCCAAGCTGTGCAAAAGGATGTTTTAAATCAAATCAAACAGTTGCTTGATGCCAAAATCATTGAACGTCATTGTTCCGAATGGGCCTGCCCCATGCTCCTTGTTAAAAAGAAACCAGACGGTACAGGTATACAGAAATATAGACTCGCATTAGATCTCAGAATGGTTAATACTATAACTCAAGGTTCGTCCTATCCACTTCCAAAAATTCAAACTATTATTTCAAATCTTTCACAATATCGTTTTTTCTCTTCTCTCGACTTTCATCAGGCATATCGTCAGATTGATTTGCCTGCAAAATTTCAAAATCAGCTCACATTCACTACAATGTTCGGTTCTTTTCGGTATAAGAGATTAGTATTCGGATTAAAATCTAGCGCCTCAATTTATCAAGCTTTAATGGACTCCTTACTTGATGAATTACAGTTAGAAGGTGTCTATACCTACCAAGATGATCTTATTGTTGGTGCCAATTCATATCAAGAAATGTGTGATAAGTTGGATAAAATTCTTGCAATATTAGTAAAATATAATTTAACGCTGTCCCCTAACAAATGCACTTTTCACAAAACCAGTTTAGATTATCTTGGATTTCACATAGAAAATCAAACTATTTCTCCTGTTCAGTCGAACATTGTAAAAATAACATCTTTTCCAACACCTACAACAAAACGTCAATTAAAAGCACTCATAGGCGTCATTACATTTTACAAATCTCTGGTTCCATCCTTTTCTGAACTTGTGCAACCTCTCATAAACTTAACTACTCCAAAAGCCAAATTTAAGTGGACAAGCAAACATCAAAAAATTATGGACACCATACAGAAGATATTCTTTAATCCACCCATGGTTAGATTACCTGATTGGAACAAAAAGTTCTATTTAAATACTGATGCGTCAAATATTGCTATTTCTGGCGTCTTACTACAAGAACATGATAAACAACTATTACCTGTTGCGTACTTTTCAAAATCTTTAAAAGCATCAGAAAAAAAATATCCTGCACTTAAATTAGAACTCATGGCGATTCATAAATCAGTTACTGCTTTCAAATATTATTTATACAACAGAGAATTTGTAATCCTTTCAGATAGTAAACCCCTAGAAAAATACAACAAAACTACGAACCCGGCTGATATTATCTCTCGCTGGCTCATGGATCTCTCAGAATACACATACAAATTTCAACATATTCCAGGTAAAAAGAATGTACTCGCTGACTATTTATCTCGCTGTAACTTTGAAAATAATCAACAGACTTTAGCTACAAATCCTGAACTGATTCATGATACTCAACCCTTACCTATTGTAGAATGTGATACTCCACACTCCAGCTCGAGTGATTCTAATATGCATGTTAACTGCCTTATTTCTGGTACAGAAACAAATCCTGACCCTTTATTAGAAATTTCGAATGAAACATTTGCCACTGAACAACAAAATGACCCTACTTTGTCTGTTGTTTATAAAGAAATCTTAAAGAAAGGATCTTCTCAAAAATTTCCTAACTACTTCATTCATCCTGATTCGAAGGTATTAATGTTAAAGAAGGAAAATATTTTTAATAACACTTTTTCGTATCACATTATTGTTCCAAATTCACTTAAAAGCAAAGTCTTAACAATTTCACATTTATCTCATTTTGGCTTTAATAAAACTTATGAATTCTTGTCAGGTAGATATTTTTGGAAGGGTATGTATGTAGACACTTTAAACTTTGTTCCATCCTGTATCAAATGTCTTCAAACTAAACATCATCAAACTCCACCCGCACCTTTGCAGCCCACATACACTCCCAGGTACCCTGGTCACACTATCAGTACTGATCTCCTTGGACCGTTTACTAATGGAAAATATGTTTTAACTATCACTGATCATTTTTCGAGACATATTGAACTCTTTCCACTTAATGACATATCTGCAAGTAAGGTTGTTAAATGCTTATTCTCTTACATAACCACCTTTGGGAGACCTTCGGTTGTCTTATCAGACTTAGGACCCCAGTACACTTCTCAGGTATATAACATTTTTAATGATACATTGGGCATTAAAGTATTACACAGTTCTGCCTCGAGACCACAATCAAATGCGATTGCAGAGCGAATCAATAAGTCAATCAAATATTCAGTTAATATTCTTTTACAAGAAGGTCATTCATTCGAAAATGCTGTATTTATACACAAGTCACTTTATAACGGCTCCAAACATGCAACTACATTGTACTCTCCTAATTTTCTTCATTTTGGACGCGAACTTTCTCTAATTTTTGACACTTTTGATCAGTCGTGCAACCAACCCTTTCTTGATAAACATATTGAAGTACACAAATTACTTGATGATTTGAGTAAGATATATCACAAAGCTTATAACAACATTAAATCTGCTCAAGATAAAAGATATAAATATTACGGTCAGAAAGCTAAATTAAGATCCATTTTCTTAAAAGATATTGTATATCTAAAATCAAATGACAAGTTTAAAACAAAGTATACTGGTCCATATATTGTCACTTGTAAACATTCCCCTGTGTCATTCTCAATTAAAAGGTTGTATACTCCTGATAACACAGCATTTCGGGTACATATTGATAGACTTTTACTAGCACCTCCTCGTTATGGACATTTATTTGATACATCAAGTCATATAAACAACACTAACTTTAATACGTTTTATCAACCTCACACATACAATCTAAGAAACAGAAGCTAATGTAAAAACACTATTTATTATTTTTAAGTCATGTTTATGATACCACATATCCAACCAAAGAGCTCATGGTTGTGTGTATGTTGTTTTTGACTGATCTTTAACAATATCATGGCTGGTCCATCACTGTTGCTCTGAAGATCTCTTAGGAACAATATTAGGTATCATTGTTATCCTTTAACACTTAGATATGTCTTCATACTCACTTAAATTTTATTTACTTTTTATTTTGTTTCTTTTTGCAGTACACTTAAAATTTCTTTGACAATACTCATTAATTTAGTAAATTTTCCAGTAGCTAACCTCCCACTTAACAATTCCTGTACTATAAGTCAAACATATTATAGTTAGATAAACAGGTACTGTAGTTTAGAAAAGTAAACAAATGATTCATGTAGTTAAATATAACACATTTTTGTATACGACTTGTTCATCCCCCCACTCGATTGTGACACATTTTTCGTCTCTCTTCACTCTAGGATTGTCTGCCCATATTAGTTATTATATGACATACATTTTTTGTTTTTTTTATTTTTGAATTCTTCCCTTTGAAGTCTTGTTCCCGTTCAAAATTAAGGCCCTAAGGGTTCAAGCTTCATTGTGTTGAGAGACAAAGTTTTGGAATTGGAGTTTCGATTCAAATTTTTGAATTGTGATTCCAATTCACAACAATTCAAATTTTTTTCATGTATTTCGACGTGAGCTCCTTCAGAAGACCGCTAGTGCCTTCGGGGGAGCATCACAATTCCCTCCTCATCTAAGGCTAGGCACTAAGCCGATGCCATAATACTTGTGTTGAACACAAGATTCAGGGTGACGCAAATTTTTATGGGCGTGCTTGGAGCACCTTTTTTTTTGTCATCCTATGCTTCGGCATGAAACATTTTTACAAAAACATTTTTATTTTAATATACATCATATTACTCTTTTTTAATTTTTTTTGAAAAATATAGTGCTATTATGTTATTTTTGTGTATTGCCATTTTATATTCATTTAGTATTAGTTTCATGTTTTGTGTATATGTTTCAAAATTTTTACTTGTGTCATGATAACAATCAAAGCTGCAGTAATGTTTTTGTACTGTCTGAGTCGACTCAACTTTTACATATAAAATACAGTACTAGCTTGGATCCATATACAGAAATAGTAAAAAAATATAGAAACTTTAGAACTGCTGACTGTTTTTGAATACAAAAGTCTCCATTATCATGATGTCAAATTTCTACAGATACATATAAAAAAAAACTTTTGCATTTATGTATGTTTTTATGTTATAATATTGTATGCTAGCCTATGCACATTGGACAGCAAAAGTTTTTTTGTGGTGCACTGGGTGATATATATAACGATTATTTCGTTATATATTGGTTATTTTCTTAAATGATTCCTTTACACCCCCCGTCTCTGTTCAATTCAAAATTAGTTTTAAGTTGTCCTTCATTCCTTTTCCATTTTTCTTGCTTATTAATTCTTTAACCGAAAATCGGCAGCTGCTTAACTTTATCTGTGAGAAATACACTCACATATTATTCAACCGTTTAAAACAATTTCCTGATGTCTGCTATTTCCGATCGAAGCAATTCTGCATTACCTTATAAAGAGATCATCTCTGTTTCGCAGTTGAAATTTATGCTTACGCTTCTTTTTCCTTTCTCGACAAAACCCTAAAAAGAATTTAACATCTGCGCAGTAAAATCTGATGTCCCTTCGGTGTGCTTCTTTATTAGACAAAACAACACGTGTAACATTTATTGTTTGGTAACCTTTCCTTTCCCATCCCAGCTTTGAAACCAAATTGAATTCTGATCTTGCTGGCTGCATTTTAACTGTTATTTGGCGTATACTATCCATTGTGCATGGGCGAACTTGTGTATGTTGGCGATTTTCTATCATGCCAAAAGTGGCGGTTTGTTGCTATGTACGAAGGACTTGACTCACTGCTCTCGTCTTGTGAAGTTGCTAATCGCTGTTCGGAGATTTTCTCCGAGTACTGTATGTGTGCCCCCCTAGTAATACATGTCTAAATAAAGAGTAACTTAGCAATCATTGTGGGTTTTTTTCGTACATCCGAATCTGGACTACTATACGTAATCACGCTTCTTTTAAGTATTCTAATAAAATAGCAGATGCTACAAAGCTACACCCTCACAAATCTCTATTACACCGACCACAAATAAATATTGTCAAATTTTACTTTTAATGTGTCGATAATTACAGAACATAACTTAGCTAGCAAAAGAGCTGAACAAAGCTCGATTCTAGGCAATGTTTGAGGTTTAATAGGATTCACCTTTGTTTTTGCAGCAATCAAATTAACAAATACCCTTTCAGGTGTAACCACACGTAAATATGTAACAGCAGCATAGGCTTTATTCGAACCATCGCAAAAACCGTGCAGTTGAATTTGAACAACTGCTTCATTGAATAAATTTATGTATCTAGGAATTTCTAACGATTTCAATAAATGCATTTCAGATGAAAATTCATTCCAAACATGTTGTATGGCAGGTGGGATTTTCTCATCCCAAGAAATCTTATCCTTCCAAAGATCTTGCATCATAATTTTTAACTTTATTGTTGTAGGAGCTAGGAAACCCAGAGGGTCAAAGATTGTAGCCACTACAGATAACAAATCTCGTTTTGTTTGTAGATCCTTTAAATCAGCGAACCTAATTTGTAAAATATCTTTGGAAGAGTCCCAAAATAAACCAAGCACTTTAACAGTATCATCTGCCTGAATGACCTTTTTTGAGGAAGCCTTCATTTCATCAGGTAAGTGAGCAATTACATCAGGATTGTTACAGGCCCACTTTCGTAGATTAAAACCTCCACTTTTCATAATTTTAATTAGCTCTGCCACTAAATTCTGAGCGTTTTCTCTTGAGTCGGATCCAGAAAGGAGATCATCAACGTAAATTTCCTCTTGAATAATTTGGCAGGCTTTTTGATTAGATTGTTCATTATCAATGGCCAATTGGCGTAATGTCCTAATGGCCAAAAAAGGTGCACAGGAAAAACCGTATGTAACAGTCAACAGCCTGTATGCTTTGATAGTGTCTTCTAAATTAAATCTCCAAAGAATGCGTTGATAGTCAATATGATTCTGATTAACGAGTATTTGTCGAAACATTTTTTCGATATCAGCACTAAGAGCAATTGGATTCATTCTAAACTTTAATAAAAAAGGAAATATTTCCGGCTGCAATTTCGGACCTATCTTTAGATAATCGTTTAAAGAGCGGCCTGATGAACCAACAGCAGATGCGTCAAATACTACTCTAAGTCATGTAGTTGAACTATCTTCCTTTAGTACCCCGTGATGCGGAAGATAAAAATGATCCGGATTTGAGATTTCTGAATTTGGTACAAGTTCCATGTGCCCCAAATCGATATATTCTTGCATGAATGCTAAATATTGCTCTCTAAGCAAAGGGTTTTGGTGGAGTTTCTTCTCCAATAAATAAAACCGCTTTAGAGCTTGAGATTTTGAATCACCGACGATTGGCTTAGATTTAAACGGCAAGTTTACAACATATCGTTTTGATTCTGTGCGTGAAACGGTTTTAGAAAAATTATCTTCAACAAGAGAAATTGGATCAGAACTGGGAACCGACTCAAGTTCCCAGAACTTTTGCAGCTGAGAAGTAATCTGCGTAGTAACATGACAACTAACAGATGAATTTTGGTTTGATTCATTCGAATAAATAATTCCCGATAGTATCCAACCCAGTTTAGAATTAATAGCACTCGGTGATCCTTTAGGTCCTAAAATAGACTCTCCTATTATGATATTAGCAAACAAGTCTGCACCTATAAGAAGATCAATGGGACTGGACACATGGAAATTTGGATCCGCAAGATTCAAGCCTTCAATATGTGGCCAAAACGTAGTCGTAATCAGAAAATTTGGCAAATTTGTTGTTATCTGGTTAACAACTAACGGGTCTAACTGAAAGATTTCATCATTAAAATGGGGAGAGAATGTCAAAGAAACTTCCTGAAGAGCTGTTTCTGCAACTAAATTATTTATACCTGAAATTTTATGATTTGTAGGCCTTGAGGGAAGACCTAATTTTTCACAACAAGTTTTCGAAAGTAGGCTCTTTTGAGAACCACTATCGATCATCGCCCTGCAAGGAATGAATTTGCCTGATTTGGATTTTACACGTATAATGGCAGTAGCCAACAATGTTTGAGAATCTCTACTAAACGATTGATTAGTAAAACAATTTGATTCATTTAAATTACCTACAGCATTTGGGGTCGTTACATGATCTTGTTGTCCAATAATTTGTTGTTGTGCAGGGGCAGCTTGATCACGATGAAGGAGTGTATGATGTTTCGAATTACAATGTTTACATGTGGTATTTATCAAACAATTAGCAACAAAATGGTTAGAACGCAAACAGTTCGTACTTAACTTTTTAGATTTTACTAAATGCCAGCGTTGATCAACAGATAAATTCTGCATTAATGGGCATCTATGAAGTTGGTGCGGTTCATTACATTTTGTACAAATAATTTTTTGTGATTTATTCACATTATCCGTTACGACAGTATTCGATACCGATCTTTTTGGAAAATGTTGAGATTTGGGATCAAATTTATTATTAAACTTAGATTCAGTTTTAATAAATTCAACATTACAATTCTGCAGACTACGTGCTTGTTTTTCAAGAAAACTAATTACCATTTCATAAGTTGGAAAACAATCATTATTTAATGATAACTCCCACTGTTTTCTTAAATTATCATCAAATTTTGTTTGAATTAAATAAACTAAAATCAAATCAACAAATTCATTAAATTCAAATTTTAAAGATTTCAAATTCCGAATAACTTCATTACAAGTGTCCAATAGCTCTAGAATTGATTTTTGCGTAGGTGATTTTAATGATTTAGCATTAATGAATTTTGACAGTAATGAATATGCCAAATTCTTACGATTATCATAGCGATTAACCAAAGTTTCCCACGCTTCTTTATAATTATCACCGGAAATTGAAAATCCCGAAATTAATTTAGCAGGATAATTTTTTACACTCGCTATTAGATAAGAAAATTTTAACTGATCTGATAAATTTTCATTATTATGAATTGCAGTCAGAAATGTTTCCTTAAAGGTAATCCAATTGTTGATATCTCCATAAAATATCGGCAACTCAAATTTAGGTAACTTTAAAGCGTTATCCTTAACAGAAATTGAATTATTACTGGTTTCACTCGTAATTTCTTGTATTTTTACAACCAAAAATTCCTCGATTTTCACTAAATCGTCAACAACTATGTCCTTCGCTTTTGTAAATGAATCATATAAAGTATTAATACTTTCTTCGGCTATGCCAAAATAAGATTTCTTTAAATCAGCTTCTAAGCTAATTAATTCTTCTTTAAGCTTCTCAGTTAATTTAACATTTTTATTTTCTATTGCTTCAGCTACTTGAATGTTATATCTGTTAATTTCTTTTATAGTGAAATTAAATTTCTGTTCATTTTGTATTTCTACTTTCGTTTTCATTCTGAAGTAATTAACTTTTATAATTAAACTTTAAAAATATTATTTCACTGAACGCTCCTGCTAACGACGGACCAAAAAATTTATTTATGTAGAGATTTTAGACTGCATAAACCAACAGAATTGAATTTTTAATCAAAGAAGATTTTACCTGTGACATATTCTTCTTGACGGCGTCTTATATAAAAGGTATCGGTTTCTTAACTTCAATAACTGTCTTCGATTTTATGGTTTCCTATGTCTTGAAAATAGCTATTTATGAATTTCGCCCACTGGCAATATTATATCCTTTACGTATGGTTCTTCACACACACAAAAAAATTATGATTTAGAGGGATTTAAAGAGGTTTAATAGACTTAGCAAAACGTAAACATTCTTTTGAATCAGAACATTCTAAAACAGTTCCGCAGTCAACTGCAGAATAAAGAATACAATCTAAAAGATGGATTAGAGATGAATAAATACAAATTATATCTATGAAAAAACATATTATGAATTTTAAAGTACAAATGAATGAGAATTAATGAAATATAATATTAATTAAAGTCAAAATAGTCTCGTTTTATCAAGATCAAAGGTTTTGGTGCTGCCATCTACAGTCATATATACGAAATAATTAATGTCTTTTTACTGCAGATTTCTTTTTAGTTCTTTTTAGGATTTAACAGTAGTATAATATATTTTATAATCAAGTTACAATAAAGATAAGATATATTAGAGTAAAGTATTGTATGATGTACATTTAAGATATTTAATGTTCTAAACATATTTCATATCAATAGATGTAAAAATAAAATATAAATACTATTAAAAAAAATTTTTTTTGTAGTAGTAGTATAATATATTTAATAATCAAGTTATAATAGAGATAAGATATATTAGAGTAAATAATAGTATAATGTATATTTATATTTAATGCTCTAAACATATTTCATATCAATAGATGTAAAAATAATATATAAATACTATTATTTAAAAAAAAACATTTTTTTTTGTAGTAGTAGTAGTATAATATATTTAATAATCAAGTTATAATAGAGATAAGATATATTAGAGTAAAGAATAGTATGATGTTTATTTATATTTAATGTTCTAAACATATTTCATATCAATAGATGTAAAAATAAAATATAAATACGATTATTAAAAAAAAAAAAATTCTGTAGTAGTAATAGTAGTAGTACAATATATTTTATAATCAAGTTATAATAGATATAAGATATATTAGAGTAAAGTATTGTATGATGTATATTTAAGGTATTTAACATTCTAAATTTATTTCATATCAATAGATGTAAAAATAAAATACAAGTAGTAGTAATATAATATAGTTTTATAACAAGTGAAGCATAGTAGCGATAAGATATGTTGGACCAAAGGATTGTATAATGTCCATTTAAGATATAGAGTTCTCTAAATCTATTTCCCACCACTATCGTGGAAGGCCGCCACCCTTTCCCCTTACCCACCTTTTCTATTCCCACATTTCTTCCTCTGTGATTCTGGGAAGGATCCGTTCAGAGGGGTCCTGTTCAATCAAAAGAGACCCCCTCCCCTCTTTGGACGGGACCTGTTGAATCAAGAGATACCCTCTTGGGTAGGGACCTGTGTCCTGTTGAATCAAGAGATACCCTCTTGGGTAGGGACCTGTGTCCTGTTGAATCAAGAGAGACAACACCCCTCTTGGGTAGGGAGAGCGGGATACTTGTGTCCGGGAATCGTGTAGATATTGAGCGAGCAACCGCACCTGAGGGAGTAGCTTTTAAGTGTTAAAATTGAAATTGAAATGAAAATTAAAATTGAAATTGAAATTAAAATTAAAATTAAAGTTAAAAAAAGGGGGGGATATATATATATATATATATATATTTAGTTTGGATTTTTTTATACTTACCTGTTTCTCTGAAAATGGTTTCAGAGTTGTGAACCCGTTTGAAGGGGGCTCCTCCAGGAATGTGCTTCTAGACGACTGGCACACGAGCCTCTTACCTGATTCCCTGTGAGGACCCTTCTCGACCCCCTCTTGTTTCTCTTCTCTTTTCTGGGGGGGGGGCCTCCCGAAGGCCCTCTTGAATCTTTCGCCCCGCATCGGATCCCGTGTATCGCTTAGAGAGCGCCCCGTGGAATACTGCCAGTGCATGGAGAGTCGTAGCGTTTGACACCACGAATGGACACCTTGTCATTCACCTTCCCACTCCGTCCTTTTGGGGGGATACCCGACCCAAAGGTACTTTTTAAAGACATGTCGAGTGACACCCTCCCTGTGGATGGGGAGTCGCAGCCCGCGGCCTCTCGAAAAGACACCTTGCCATTCACCTTCACACTCCATCCCTTTGGGGGGATGTGAGTCAGGTTGCGCAACCAGAGCGGACACCCCTTAAAAGAGGATACACCTCAACCTTTTAGGTGAATTGGAAAAAAAGGCATGGTGAATAAGAAGATGCACTTGTGATATTTCATTCGATTAGGCCTGGAAATAAACGGCTACTGTGTCAGTGACATGAGATTCTAATATATCACCATGTTAAAAAAAAAAAAAAAAAAAAAAAAAAAAAAAAAGAAAAAACTTTTTTTTCATCTAGTAGTATAAACTATTTTATAATAAAGTTATAGAGCAAAGTATTTTATAATGTACCTTTAAGAAATTTAAATCTTTAAATATATTTCTTATCAACCCATAGATGTAAAAATAAAATATAAATAATACTATTAATTTTTTTTTCTAGTAGTATAAACTATTTTATAATAAAGTTATAGAGCAAAGTTTTTTATAATGTACCTTTAAGAAATTTAAATCTTTAAATATATTTCTTATCAACCCATAGATGTAAAAATAAAATATAAATAATACTTTTAAAAAAAATTTTTTTTTTTTTTTTAGTAGTATAAAATATTTTATAATAAAGTTATAGAGCAAAGTATTTTATAATACCTTTAAGAATTTTAAATCTTTAAATATATTTCTTATCAACCCATAGATGTAAAAATAAAATATAAATAATACTATAATATAATTTTTTTTAAGGAGTTGTCTAAACTATTTTATGATAAAGTGATAGAGGTAAAGTATGTAGGGTATACAATAAATGACAACCAATGTCAAGATCCATTCTTTATAGGATAGAATGTATGTGACACTATCTACATGAATTATTTTATAAATCCAATTTCTTGTTTCCTTTTTCAATGGCCTCTTCTAACCACAGTTTACGTTCTCTTTCTACGGGGCCCCTTCCGATCCGGGTGTGACTCAGGGGATGGTAGAGGACAGTCCATACGGCCCTCAGTTCCCGCCAGTGGATGGAGTTAGCACATTCGAAACACGTCAGGGGTACGTCTCTGTTATCCAAACTGCTTTTGACATGATACACGATGCACCCCGCATGGTATCCGTGACCACACTCTCTTAGAATTGAATTCAGTCCTCCCTGCCGCAGTCTGCAATACACACACAAGAGTCGAGAATGGCTTGCCATCCTGTCAGCGAACGACTCGAACGGTATCCCAAATGGCAAGGCAAAGGAGAGCAAAGTGGAAAAAAAAATATTATTATTATTTTTTTTAGTAGTATTAGTATAATATATTTAATAATCAAATTATAATAGAGATAAGATATATTAGAATAAAGATTAGTATGATGTATATTTATACTTAATGTTTAAACATATTTCATATCAATAGATGAAAAAAAATAATTTTTAATAGTATTTATATTTTATTTTTACATCTGTTGATATGAAATATATTTAAAACATTAAATATCTTAAATGTACATCATACAATACTTTACTCTAATACATCTTATCTTTATTATAACTTGATTATAAAATATATTATATTACTATTATTACAAAAAAAAATTTTTTTTTTTAGTAGTATAATATATTTTATAATCAAGTTATAATAAAGATAAAATATATTAGAGTAAAGTATTGTATGATGTACATTTAAGATATTTAATGTTTTAAATATATTTCATATCAACAGATGTAAAAATAAAATATAAATACTATTCAAAAAAAATTTTTTTTTCGTAGTATAATATATTTTATAATCAAGTTATAATAAAGATAAGATATATTAGAGTAAAGTATTGTATGATGTACATTTAAGATATTTAATGTTCTAAATATATTTCATATCAATAGATGTAAAAATAAAATATAAATACTATAAAAAAATATATATGTGTGGCACTCGGGGACTGCCGCGGTAAAGCTATTGCATAGCATTTTTTATCAACTTATGCAAAAATACCGCGTCAATGTCTGCTGAAGTCTATCGAAGGATACCGCGCCGAAGTCTGCCAAACTCAAACGTCGTTAGCCGGAGTGTTAGGATTTTTTCTCGTTACGGAATTCCTAGATTCGGTCGCCGCGCCCAAAGCCCGCGATAATAGCTATGCAATAGCTATGCAATAGCTTAATAAATTACCAAACAAAATTTGGTCGCGCTACGAAAATTAGATCGCGAGTTATAAGCATTTTAAATTTTTCGACCCTCACGGTGGGGGGGTCTCCTGTCACCAAAACTTAACACTGTCTCATAAAAAATTACCAAACAAAATTTGGCCGCGCTACGAAAATTAGATCGCGAGTTATAAGCATTTTAAATTTTTCGACCCTCACCGTGGGGGTCTCCTGTCACCAAAAATTAACAATATCGCATAATAAATTACCAAACAAAATTTGGCCGCGCTACGAAAATTAGATCGCGAGTTATAAGCATTTTAAATTTTTCGACCCTCACCGTGGGGGTCTCCTGTCACCAAAAATTAACAATATCGCATAATAAATTACCAAACAAAATTTGGCCGCGCTACGAAAATTAGATCGCGAGTTATAAGCATTTTAAATTTTTCGACCCTCACCGTGGGGGTCTCCTGTCACCAAAAATTAACAATATCGCATAATAAATTACCAAACAAAATTTGCCCGCGCTAGGAAAATTAGATTGTGAGTTATAAGCATTTTAAATTTTTCGACCCTTACCGTGGAGGGGGGGGGGTCTAATGTCCCCAAAAATTAACACAATCTCATAATAAATTACCAAACAAAATTTGGCCGCGCTACGAAAATTAGATCGCGAGTTATAAGCCTTTTAAATTATTCGACCCTCACCGTGGGGGGTCTCCTGTCACCAAAAATTAACAGTCTCATATTAAATTACCAAACAAAATGTGGCCGCGCTACGAAAATTAGATCGTGAGTTATAAGCATTTAAAATTTTTCGACCCTCACCGTGGGGAGTCTAATGTCCCCAAAAATTAACACTGTCTCATAATAAATTACCAAACAAAATTTGGCCGCGCTACGAAAATTAGATCGCGAGTTATAAGCATTTAAAATTTTTCGACCCTCACCGTGGGGAGTCTAATGTCCCCAAAAATTAACACTGTCTCATAATAAATTACCAAACAAAATGTGGCCGCGCTACGAAAATTAGATCGCGAGTTATAAGCATTTTAAATTTTTCGACCCTCACCGTGGGGGTCTCCTGTCACCAAAAATTAACAATATCGCATAATAAATTACCAAACAAAATTTGGCCGCGCTACGAAAATTAGATCGCGAGTTATAAGCATTTTAAATTTTTCGACCCTCACCGTGGGGGTCTCCTGTCACCAAAAATTAACAATATCGCATAATAAATTACCAAACAAAATTTGCCCGCGCTAGGAAAATTAGATTGTGAGTTATAAGCATTTTAAATTTTTCGACCCTTACCGTGGAGGGGGGGGGGGTCTAATGTCCCCAAAAATTAACACAATCTCATAATAAATTACCAAACAAAATTTGGCCGCGCTACGAAAATTAGATCGCGAGTTATAAGCCTTTTAAATTATTCGACCCTCACCGTGGGGGGTCTCCTGTCACCAAAAATTAACAGTCTCATATTAAATTACCAAACAAAATTAGGCCGCGCTACGAAAATTAGATCGTGAGTTATAAGCATTTTAAATTTTTCGACCCTCACCGTGGGTGGTTCTAATGTCCCCAAAAATTAACACTGCCTCATAATAAATTAATAAACAAAATTTGACAGCGCTAAAAAAATTAGATCGCGAGTTATAAGCATTTTAAATTTTTCGATCCTCACCGTGGGGGGGGTCTCCTGTCACCAAAAATTAACAGTCTCATATTAAATTACCAAACAAAATTTGGCCGCGCTACGAAAATTAGATCGCGAGTTATAAGCCTTTTAAATTTTTCGACCCTCACCGTGGGGGTTCTAATGTCCCCAAAAATTAACACTTCCTCATAATAAATTACCAAACAAAATTTGGCCGCGCGAAAAAAATTAGATCGCGAGTTATAAGCATTTAAAATTTTTCGACCTTCACCGTGGGGGGGTCTCTTGTCACCAAAAATTAACACTGTCTTATAATAAATTACCAAACAATATTTTGCCAAGCTACCAAAATTAGATCGCGAGTTATAAGCATTTTTAATTTTTCGACCCTCACCGTGGGGTGTCTTCTGTCACCAACAATTAACAATGTCTCATAATAAATTACCAAACAAAATTTGGCAGCGCTACGAAAATTAGATCGCGACTTATGAGCATTTTAAATTTTTCGATTCTCACCGTGTGGGGTCTCCTGTCACCAAAAATTAACACTGTCTCATAATAAATTACCAAACAAGTTTGGCCGCGCTACGAAGATTAGATCGCGAGTTATAAGCATTTTAAATTTTTCGACCCTCATCGTGGGGCGGGTCATCTGTCACCAGAAATTAACAATGTCTCATAATAAATTACCAAACAAAGTTTGGCCGCGCTACGAAAGTTAGATCGCGAGTTATAAGCATTTTAAATTTTTCGACCCTCACGGTGGGGGGTCTCCTTTCACCACAATAAATAAGACCACCAAAATAAACACTGTCTCATAATAAATTACCAAACAAAATTTGGCCGCGCTATGAAAATTAGATCATAAGAAACATAAGTTTGAGACTTGATATCCTAATATCTGAAAAATACCACGTCAATGTCTGCCGAAGTCTACCGAAGGATAACGTCCCGAAGTTTTCCGAACGGAAACGACGTTAGCCGAGTGTTAGGTTTTTTCGTTACGGATGTGGTAGGATTTTACGCGTTACGGAATTTTTGGATTCGGTCACCGCGCTCAAAGCCCGCGATAAAAGCTATGCAATAGCTTAAAAAAAATTTCTGTAGTAGTAGTATAATATATTTAATAATCAAGTTATAATAGAGATAAGATATATTAGAGTAAAGAATAGTATGATGTATATTTATATTTAATATTTAAACATATTTCATATCAATTTTAATGAATCAATTTTATCAATATTCAAAGGCAGAGTAATCCAAAGAGCAGGCACAAGCATCGAGGTAGTCGAAAGCCAAGTGAAAGAGCTAGCGAATGCACGGCCTTTTATACACCAGTTTGACCTTAAAAAAAAAGTTTTTTTTTAATGCATTGTAAGGTATAGGAAGCCTATATCCTATGGCACAACCCATTGTTAATTTTTTTTTTTTTTTTTTTTTTTTTTTTGAGGTCAAAGTGGTGTATAAAAGGCCGTGCATTCGCTAGCTATTTCACTTGGCTTTCGTCTACCTCGATGCTTGTGCCTGCTCTTTGAATTACTCTGCCTTTGGATTGCTCTGCTTGTGGATTTCTCTGCCTGTGGATTTCTGTGCCTGTGGATTTCTGTGAGTGTTTTACTTCGTATTATTTTATTTTGGGACTTTGATTTTTTGAGATGGTATTTTTAACCAATTTTCTTCTTTAATGTATTGAGTTAGAGAATAAGAGTTTGAAAATTTTGCCGTGTTCTGTTATCCAACACTTTGAAAATTTAAACTTGAATATAAAAAGATTGTTTTTATTTTGCGACTTTGGTAAAAAGATTGATTTTTTGAGGTGGTATTTTAAACAATTTTCTTCTGAAATGTATTGAGTTAGAGAATAAGAGTTTGAAAATTTCGCTATGTTCTGTTAAAGAGAATGTATCCAACACTTAGAAAATTTAAGTTTTTAATCAATTTTCTTCTGAAGTGCATTTAATTAGAGGATAAGAGTTTGAAAATTTTGCTACGTTTTATTAACGAGAATGTATCCAACACTTTGAAAATTTAAACTTGAATATAAAAAGATTGTTTTTAATGTGTTACTTTGTTAAAAAGATTCATTAATTTTCTACTGCAATGTGTTGATTTAGAGAATAAGAGTTTGAAAATTTTGCTACGTTTTATTAACGAGAATGTATCCAACACTTTGAAAATTTAAACTTGAATATAAAAAGATTGTTTTTAATGTGTTACTTTGTTAAAAAGATTCATTAATTCTCTTCTGAAATGTATTGATTTAGAGAATAAGACTTTGAAAATTTCGCTATGTTCTGTTAAAAAGAATGTATCCAACACTTTGAAAATTTAAGTTTTTAAACAATTTTTTTTCTGAAATGTATTGAGTTAGAGGATAAGAGTTTGAAAATTTGGCTGTTTTATTAACGAGAGTGTATCCAACACCTTGAAAAAAAAAATTAATTGGGTAAAACTGGTGTATAAAAGGCCGTGCATTCGCTAGCTCGTTCACTTGGCTTTCGTCTTTCTCGATGCTTGTGCCTTTGGATTATTCTGCCTGTGGATTTCTGTGAGTGTTTTACTTTGTATTATTATGTGATAAAAGTTACTTTGTTAAAAAAGATTGATTTTCTGAGATGGTGTTTTTAAACAATTCTGAAATGTATCGAGTTAGTGAATAAGAGTTTGAAAATTTCGCCGTGTTAAAGAGAATGTGTCCAACACTTTGAAAAGTTAAACTTGAATATAAAAAAACTGTTTTTATATTTTGACTTTGTTAAAAAGATTGATTTTCTGAGATGGTGTTTTTAAACAATTGTGAAATGTATCGAGTTAGTGAATAAGAGTTTGAAAATTTCGCCGTGTTCTGTTAAAGAGAATGTATCCAACACTTTGAAAATTTAAGTTTTTAAACCATTTTCTTCTGAAAGGTATTAAGTTTAAGAGTTTAAAAATGTTGACATGTTTTGTTTCATTAGAATGTATCCAACACTTTGAAAATTGAATATAAAAAATTTGTTTTTTTAATGTGTTACTTTTTTAAAAAAGATTCATTTTCTGAGATAACCATTTTTTCTAAAAGGTAGTGAGTTTGAGTTTAAGCGTTTGAAAATATTGACATGTTTTGTTTCATTAGAATGTATCCAACACTTTGAAAATTGAAACTTGAATATGAAAAGATTGTTTTTTAATGTGTTACTTTTTTAAAAAGATTCATTTTCTTTTTGCTATGATTTTGTCCACTCATGTACTTTTTTTTCTTCTTTTCAGATGGCGACGTTTCTGTGGCACCTCTTCTAGACAGAAGGGGAGAGACAGGGGGCTGCTCGGATCCTACCCTCCCCACTGGGTCAAAGTGATGGGAGCCACCCTGCTCCCCCTTCTCCAGCAGGGATCGTCTGTACTTCAGGGTGCTCTTCTCCAGTAGTGAACCCTTCAAGCCTTCCAATCCCTTCCGGGTGTTCAAAGGGGCTCGACTGCGAGTGTCCGAAGGGCTACTGTTGGCTGGTTGTCTCTTGGCGGGGTCTAGAGGTTCCTCCGCAACAGAAACCCCTTACAGGGTTGTCCGGTACGTGGATTGGGAATTCGGGATTCGAGCTCCTGGTCCACTGAGATATAGCATCTCGCACCGTGAAGGGAAAGAACCTCGTCAATTGGCGTCTCTGTGCCTCGCATGGGCATTGCTTGAGCCTGTAGGTCTGGGGCCTCGATGAGAGGCAACCGGCTGGAAGGCGCCTGGGGCACCCCGTGTGCCGTGGGCGCGCAGTAGAAGAAGTCTCTCAGGACCGGAGACCTCTGTGCACTGTGGTCCAGGTGCCTCCGGGGTTGGGAGGTGCCACGGTGGGGAAGGGTGGGTCGCCTCGGAGGGAGTGCCTGGGTTGTACCCACCTGATAGGCATCGGCGAGGGACCAGCTTCGGTCCTGACGACCCATTAGGATCTCCTCAACCATCGTGGTGAAAGAGTCGCTTGATCCGAATTCGGGCACTCGCGGGATGAAAGCTCTGGCGGCACTGTGGAAGACTGGAGGATGGACAAGTGGTAAGCGAACAGGAAGAGTGGTCTAGCGAAGGAGATCCCGACAAGAAAGAAGGAACGGGGGCGTGAGACAGAAATGTCCAAGTACTGCTGACCCAAGCATGAAAGACCAGTCACAGGCTTGAGTAAGACGAGTCTATTGTTGATAATTGGACTGAAGGTGATGAAAAGAGAGTTAGCTCTGGCGACACTATGGAAGACTGGAGGGTGGACAAGTGCTAAGCGAACAGGAAGAGTGGTCCAGCGAAGGAGATCCCGACAAGAAAGAAGGAACGGGGGCGTGAGACAGAAATGTCCAAGTACTGTTGACCCCAACACGTGCTGTACTCTTACTGCTGCCTTGCTCTAAAGGACGTTGTATTCTTTTTTACTATGTAGTTTTTAACAAAACGTTTCAAAGTCATTGGAGAGACCGTTCCTTTTTGCGTGGAGTTGAATCGTCCAAGATAAATTGTACTAGTTGCTGGGACACCAAACGGGGACATTTTTTGGAACTGAACTGTGAACACTCCTATCACATACCCTGTCACATGAATAACAGGCTTGAGTAAGACGAGTCTATTATTGATAATAGGACTGAAGGTGATGAAAAGAGTGTTTCTCCTACTATTGCTTTTGTGGGGAATGGAGAGGAATTTTGTCTCCTCCTAATGCTTCCCTACCTTCGGAAAAGTCCATTATTTTGGTAGTATGCCAAGACAGTTCTTTGAAAGTTGGTCAAGCAGTAGGTACCCTTTTTTATGATTATTATGAATGTCAGTCACACGGTTTGAGCCGCTTCGGCGGCTTTCCGGCAAATTCCCGGCTACCAAAGGTAGGTGGTTTTCTTTTTTCACACAGAGAAGGATGCATGAGAGGTGGCCACAGGTTTGGTTTTAAAAATGGATCCTGTTTTAAAAAGTGTATGGAAGAGTGTTTTGAAAAAGATTATGTTTTAAAAAGGATAAAAGGTTATGTTTTAAAAAGTGTTTTAAAAAGGTCATGTTTTAAAAAGTGTATGGTGTTTATAAAAGGTTATGTTTTAAAAAGTGTATGGTGTTTATAACAGGTTATGTTTTAAAAAGTGTATGGTGTTTATAAAAGGTTATGTTTTAAAAAGTGTATGGTGTTTATAAAAGGTTATGTTTTAAAAAGTGTATCTTATTAAAAAAAATCTCATCTTATTAAAAAAAAAATTATGATTCATGTGATTCAATAACTCATCTTAAAAAAAAAAAAAAAAAAATTTGAGATAAAGTAAAAGAGACAAGATTTCGTTCTCCAGGGTTGGATGGAATCTTATTTCGACTGTTTTATGGGTGCCACGTTTTTCGTTCAACAAAGTCACACTCTTTCTACAAAGAGCCTCCACGCTCTCGTGACACGGAGGCCCGCCACGGTGCGACCAACAGGGTGCGGGTTTTTTTCGTTTGGGGTCGGGCCCCACCCTTCTTTGGCCCGACATCTGCGAGACGTGGAGCGTGCGACCCGGATCGCACAGAAAAAAATCGGTGCGACGATTATGTCTCCCGAGGGACCCTAGCCCGGACCCATCGTCTAGCTTGGGAGCCAGGCGTCTTTTTTAACAAACACCTTGGGACCCAGGCGTCTTTCTTAACAGACACCTTGGGAGCCAGGCGTCTTTTTATACAGAGTGCTTCTACGCCTTTTTAAAAAATACCTTGGGAGCCTCCAACCCTGGAGTCTGTTTACAGTTGACAGCACGCCTTTTTAAAAAACACCTTGGGACCCAGGTGTCTGTTGACAGCACGCCTTTTTAAAAAGTACCTTGTCAGGCAGACGTCTTTTTAAACACAGAGTCGATACTCTCGACCACCCCCTCTCGCAAGGGTTTCGTTTCTCAACGGGGCCACTCCACTCCATTCAGGTCGCCCCATCTGGTTCTGAATCGCCGAGGGTCCGGTGCTCGAAACATTGTGCAGTCGACTGTACATTACGATTAATGGGGGGAAAAGTTTCAAATGCATTTTAATGGTGTTACATTTATTCGAACGTAATAAAATTGATATGTAAGTATTAATTGATATAAAGTACATATTATAATATACATTTTGCATAATCTGTGGTGCAAAGAATATTTGATATTGATTTACAGGGCCACACAAAAGTATTCCATTGCATAACGGTATAGGGATAACATTGTTTGGTGCGCATTTTAATTGTAATTATTTACAATTTTATGAGATTAATATATGGGAGTAATATTTTTAAAACTTCACTACCGTACGAACGCACCTCATTTGCTACGCTTCTCGTGCAATTTCCAACTTGTTTAATAATTTATGAGAAATATGCGAAAGCAGGAGAAAGAGGGGGAGGTCATCTCCGTTTCGACTGCATTTTACTGGAGAAGTAGCCGAACTCACGCCACCGCTTGTATAGAAAACGGATAATGGGCCGTGAAATGGACCTTTCTCATTGGATGGAATACAGATATTATATACAAGCGGTGGAGTGCGTTGCAACAAAATGCAGCAGATTTTTGACAGTATTTAAGAAAATTAAAAAAAATAGAAATGTCTCAGATTTTTTTGTATTATAATTTAACTAGCAGGCTATGCCCGCTGCGCTGGTCAATATTTTAAATTCAACCGTGGATGAAACGAACTGGTAAATTTAAATTTGTATTTTAAATAATTTGGACTTCCAGCAGCACCTTGCTTATTGCTGAAAACGATTTAGACACCATTGTGATATTAAATTATCTTAAACGTTCCACAAAAACCAGCTATTTAGAAATAACTATTTTAGTTTATTACTAACAGTGCACGTTTGGAAGCGAAATGAGACCATTATGGCAACAGGATTTAAAATTTTCCCTTATCTGAAGAAATATTAATTATTACAGTCGTTACCATGGTACAACTTCTGAAAAATTTCTTCACATCTTTTCATTATGTGAAGCCAGGAACCCAAAGCTACTACCACCTAAAAAGTTTATATATAATAATGTATATTAAATTTTGTCCGCGCGATAAAAGGCACAATTATGCAAGAATCATCTTCAAACTCGTCAAGTACATTGAGATGGTTAATATCTCAGTGGGAATTGCAAATGAGCAAAACCCGCCCAAGGGGGTGGTAATTGGGAAGGGTTCAAAAATTTGAGTACCATCTTAACATGGCTTTGACGAAACCAGCTCTTACAAAACAATGGCAGGAAAAAAAAAATATATATTTCGTTACAGCAAGTTGCCAACGATAAAAAAAACACACATTAAAATTCTCACTACAATTACTTTATTATTGCAAAATTTGCTCCTGAAAAATGAAAACAAAATAATTTGCTCTTTCGTATTTAAGCATTTTCTCTTTAGTTATTTAAGATAAAATTATGTAAATTTGTATAATTTAGCGAACGATTTGACGAAATTGGTTGACGTGATAATAACCTATTAGCCAATTTACACTTTTTATATTTCACAAAAGATTCCTACACAGACATCATATACGCAATAGGTTTAGCACGATTTTCTTGTAACTACAATGTGGCAAAATCCTCGTTTTAGAATACCAAAGAAATTTACATATATTTTATTATTTCCTATCATATTAAACAGAAATTAACAATAAATAAAAAAGTAACTGTAGAAGAAAACAACAAATATCATTTCAAAAAAGAAAATGAAAGTAAATAAACAACTTATCTGTAGCTGGGTTATCATATGATGCAAATAATGCCATTTTGGCGCCAGTGAGATACCTCTATGAGTATATGACCAAGTCTGTGACAAAATTTCCATATTTGGAAAAAACTTTAAACGGTATTTATACTGCATTTTCCTTAACTTATGTATAGTGAAAAAACTTTGACACAGATGTCATGTATGCACCACATTGGCGCAATTTTTTTCTGGCGCCAATTTGGAGAGCTTGGTTTTTAATTACCAATTTCATAAATATTTTTTAATTATTTTGTATTATTTGAAAAAATAAATAAATAAAAAAGTTTAATTAATAGCTATAGAACAAAATGATTTATATTATTTTAAAAAACAAAATGAAAGTTAATAAATACTTTATTAATAAATAAACAACCATAGTCGGTTTACCATGTGAGGCATAAAATCGCCATTCTGTTGCAATCGTGCAAATGTGATGCGTATATGACATCTGCACCAAAACTTTAAAAAGTTGCAATTAAATTATTTTACAGTTTGAATGAGGAAGACATTTATACTAAAATTTAAACATTATACGCATTTTTTTTGCTATAAATGCTATTTATATTTTTACAATTAAACATAAAAAAAATATCTTAAAAATGCTCTCACACATTTAAAAGAGAGAGACTTTTTTTTTCTTTTTTTTTGCTATAACTGCTATTTATATATTTACAATTAAACATAAAAAAAAAAATATCCTAAAAATGCTCTCACACATTTAAAAGAGAGTGAGAGAATTTAGCAATTGTGAACATCGCTCCGGCTTATGCTTTCTTGGTATAAAATCGCATTGTTTGATGACAAAAGTAAATTCAAGCACCCAAATAAACAAATAACATACAATTAACAGATAAAACCATTTTTAAAAGTAATTCTGCTATTTTGTCCTGTAAGACACATAATGGTAGAATTAGATTTTAAAAATATTTTGTTAAAAAATAGAAAAATGTTATTTATGTTTTATCTAATAAAGTATTTAAAATACATTTTTGTTAGCCTGCGCGAAAGAGAATAGCGAAAGTTTGATTGAAGAAATATTGAAGAGGAAATGGTCAATTAAAAAAGACTTGTAGATTTTATTCAGCGGGAAATTTTCATTTCAAAATGTTGAATTTATCTATAGTAATAACGCATAATTGCATAAATTTACTTTGTGTTGCAAAATTTTTCCTTCAGTACTACTTGGTTATACCGTCGACCAATTTCGCCAAATTATACAAATCGCCAAACTGTTAGCCAGATTATATAGATTAGCATAAATTTCCATTTAAATAACGAAAAACAAATTAGCAGAGCATATATAAAAGTAGAAATAAAATTTCGAATTAAAAATCACTTGATGACATAATTAATATTTATATTATGCTTAATGTCAAGTGAATGTGATATTTACGATCATCCACTATTGACATTTAATCTTGGAATTTGGCGGTAGATTTTTAATCGATGGGGTAATCTTTCCTTCTTCAGTTTTTAAATTTTAAAACTGAAATTTTTCCTGTAAGTGAAATTGACGAAATGGCGCAAGAAAAATTAGATTAACAATAAAAACATTTGCAAAAAGAAATAAAAGAGTTATACTCATATCTATATAATTTACGATTGAATATTAAAATATGCTCTAAAAATTATCTTCACTTGAAAAAAACAACATTATTGCGACCATTAAGAATTTAAGTCAGGCATTAACTCAGTAGTGCATTTTCGGCTTAAAAACACATTCTTTGGCTACAGAAGCAAGATGAAATGGTATAGAAACGAATAGTAACTCACAACTTACAGTGTCTTTTACAATCAGATCTGCTTTTTTCTGCTGTAAGTTATATTATACGGAAATTCGATAAAAAGAGAAAGAAAATAATAAAAAGGGAAATAACTATCATTCAAAATTCATTTAATCAATTTCTGAAATTCATGTTTTTATTCTAACCCCAGGGATAAGTCGCCAAAAGTTGAACCAATTGTTATATTTCGCGTTAATTTATTTTTTAAGCATTACAAATATTTTTTTCATTTTCAAGATAAATATTTTTTTATAATATTACGCCTCATTTAAGGGGTCTTTCTTTATTTTTATTAATATTATCAGTAGTTATTTTCTGCTATTATTTGCAAGATATTTGTAATATTTCTAATAGATATAGCCATTTTAATTCTTTTAGCAATTATAATTTTCGCCAAAAACAGCTACTGGCAACCTTTTTGTCAAAAATAACCGAAAAATACGAAATTTACTACGAAAAATCAGAGTTATCCCTGTAAATTTGAATCATAAACCTTCGGAAAAATATTTCCTATCGAATGATACAAACGGCAAAAAAATCCATCGGGTAGTTTTTGAAAACACTCGTTTGGAAGTTTCAGAACTTCTGCTTTATAATATACTAGCAGGCTATGCCCGCTGCGCTGCTCAATATTTCAAAATCAACTGTGGATCAAACGAACTGGTGAATTTAAATTTGTATTTTAAATAATTTGAACCTCCAGCAGCACCTTGCTCATTGCTGAAAACGATTTAGACACCATTGTGATATTAAATTATCTTAAACGTTGCGCAAAAACCAGCTATTTAGAAGTAACTATTTTAGTTTATTACTAACAGTGCATTATTTGGAAGCGAAATGAGACCATTATGGCAACAGGATTTAAAATTTTAACTTATCTGAAGAAATATTAATTACACAAGCCTGCGATGAAAAAATTGTCGGCATAGTAAGTGGTATTTTTTATAGTTATTTGGATGCTGATTACTAGAAAAATATTGAAAAAATTCTATCACGTACAGTTTCTTCACAAATCGCAATTTATTATTTCATGGATTTAGCAAATTTCGAACAAAAAAACTATTATTTATATGAGTTTGTCAAATAAATTTATGGACTTTAAGTAGTAAATTTGTGTATTTAACTAATAAAAAAGAAAGAAAAAACTATTTCAATGCAGAATATTTTTTTTAACCGGCAAACCGCCTATTAAACACATTATTCAAGACAGAGGAAACAAGATGAAATCGGATCTTTTCTGCTTGCAGGTGTCTGTACGCCCCCTCTTCTTCACACCCTTTTTCACTGTCCTTATCTCTACTCCTGATTCAGTGTCTTTGTTTACTCTGTGCTGTACACATTTTTATTCCGAGCTGTGAGTTAATAGTAATAGTTGTAATTTTAACTTCTAGTTATTGCTGCATTAAGCCGCTATCAGATTCACCAACATTTAGTAAGACTTTTGAGCCAACACTCTATTTCCTCCAACTTTTCGGGAAATATCTTCCCAACTTCCAGTGTAATAGCAAACTGCAATGTCTCCCAGACTTTTTTCCACACGTTCAAAAAAATCTGGCCTAGCTTAGATTTTTCATCCAACATCGAACGTTTCAACGAATCAGAGATAAGCGATTGATACGAGTAGGCGATAAATGTTAACGCCTGGCACGAGTAGAAACTGGTTTTACGGCTTTTCCTCCGAATTTTTCAAAGACAGTTGCAAACCTTTGTCCCCCTTTGAACGGGAAAATGTTGGAGTTAAAATCCGCTGAAAAGTTTGTCTCGCCTAAAGTCCGTGTGTCTAATAGCAGCTTTAGAGAACATGGCTTCCACTTCCAGAAGATGCGTTAATTCACCGAATTGTTTCTGTTATATTTGCAGTAATTATACAGTGAAAAGACAACAGAGAAGCATTTCTGATTTTGTTAAAAAAGTGTATTTCGCTTATTTTGGCATGAAATTGTGTGATCAAGATAAGCCGTGTGCTCCACACAAAGTTTGTAGTATTTGCGTAGAAGAATTAAGGTAATGGTTTCAAGGCAAGAAACAATCATTTCGATTTGGTATACCAATGGTTTGGAGAGAACCTAAAAATCATAGTGATGATTGCTATTTTTGTCTTTGTAATGTGAAAGGATTCAATTTAAAGAACAAAAAGGAAATATTTTATCCTGACATTCCATCTGCTATACGTCCTGTTTCTCATGGACCTGGTATTCCGGTTCCTTCCCCTCCAGAAACTGTGGAAAATATTGATCATTCAGATACTGTGCCTGAATGTGAAAGTGATGATGATGTTGATGAAGTATATGACTCTATTAGCAATGAACCTAAACTTTTCACGCAGTCTGAATTAAATGATTTAGTCAGAGATTTAAATCTGTCTAAGGATTCGGCAGAAGTTTTAGGTTCCAGACTAAAAGAAAAAAATTTGCTAGCTCCTGGTACGTCATTTTATTGGTTTAGAAACCGAGAAAAAGATTTTATTCCGTTCTTTTCTAAAGAAGGGGAACTTATTTATTGTAACAATATTCCAGGCCTCATAGCATGTTTCAAAGTCCAATATGAACCTGACGAATGGAGACTTTTTATCGATTCATCAAATGCTTCTGAACCTGTTGGACATTCTGTTCACTTAAAAGAGTGCTATGAAAATCTTGATTTTGTCTTAAATAAAATATCGTATTCAGATCACAAGTGGGCAGTTTGCGGTGATTTGAAGGTGATTTCTATGTTGCTTGGTCAGCAGAGAGGGTACACAAAATTTCCCTGTTTTCTTTGTGAATGGGACAGTCGAGACAGAAAGCAACATTACATTAAGAAAGAATGGCCAATCAGGAAGACATTAGATCCTGGAGTCAAAAATATTCAAAGTAAAAATCTTGTGGATCCAAAAAAAGTGTTACTTCCACCGCTTCATATAAAATTAGGTCTTATGAAGCAATTTGTCAAGGCTTTACCAAAAGAAGGTGAATGTTTCAAATACCTTTGTGAGCAGTTTCCAGGTTTATCCGAAGCAAAACTGAAGGAAGGTGTATTTGTAGGACCAGACATCAGGAAATTGATGAAAGATGAAAATTTTGAGAATAAAATGAAATTAAATGAAAGAAAAGCCTGGAAATCTTTCAAACTAGTTGTTACTAGTTTTCTTGGCAACAAAAAGGACCCAAACTACGAGTCTATTGTAGAAGAGATGGTAACAAATTTCAAGATTTTAGGGTGTAATATGAGCTTAAAAATTCATTTTCTCGATTCACATCTTGACTATTTTCCAGAAAACTTAGGTGCAGTTAGTGAGGAACAAGGTGAAAGATTTCACCAGGATATAAAGGAAATGGAGAGGCGATATCAAGGCAAGTGGAATGTCAGCATGATAGCTGACTACTGCTGGATGCTACAAAGAGACAATCCTTGCAAAATTCACAAGAGGAAAAGTGGCAAAAAAACTTTTGATGGAAAGAAAAAATAATACTCTGATGCAACCTTGTATGTATAATAGGAATGAGATTTCCGCTTTTTTGGACACCAGTAAAATCTTAAAGAAAATGTTGTTATTTGAAATCGCGAAAATGTTCCGATTTAATAATATAGCATTTTCTCTAAGATTTTACTGGTGTGCAAAAAAGCGGAAATCTCATCCCTGGTATAATTAACTATTACTTTAATTCAGATATAAATGTAATTTATATTGATTTATAAATATATGAAATTAAAACGAAATGTTGAAATTTCGTTATTTTACCTCTTTTTTTAAAAATTATGCAACCATTTTGTGAAAAATCCTTACGTGATAGAAAAAAATGGATTTCATTTTTGTAATCAGCAATGAAAAAAACATAAAAATTAGTTATCAAAATTAAAACAATTTTCAAAAAGTATTTTTTCGCAGGTCTGTGTTATTACAGTCGTTACCATGGTACAACTTCTGAAAAATTTCCTCACAACTTTTCATTATGTGAAGCCAGGAACCCAAAGCTACTCCCACCTAAAAAGTGTATATATATATTAAATTTTGTCCGCGCGATAAAAGGCACAATTATGCAAGAATCATCTTCAAACTCGTCAAGTACGTTGAGATGGTTAATATCTCAGTGGGAAACCCGCCCAAGGGGGTGGTAATTGGGAAGGGTTCAAAAATTTGAGTACCATCTTAACATGGCTTTCAGAAAACCAGCTCTTACAAAACAATAGCAGGGAAAAAAAATAAACATTTTTCGTTACAGCAAGTTGCGAACGATAAAAAAAAACACGCATTAAAATTTTCACTACAACAATTACTTTATTATTGCAAAATTTGCTCCTGAAAAATGAAAACAAAATTATTTGCTCTTTCGTATTTAAGCATTTTCTCTTTAGTTATTTAAGATAAAATTATGTAAATTTATATAATTTGGCGAACGATTTGGTGAAATTGGTTGACGTGATAATCGAGTAGTAGCCAATTTACACTTTTCATATTTCACAAAAGATTGCTACACAGACATCATATACGCAATAGGTTTAGCACGATTATCTTGCAACTACAATGTGGCAAAATCCTCGTTTTAGAATACCAAAGAAATTTATGTATATTTTATTATTTTCTATCATTTTAAACAGCAATTAACAATAAATAAAAAGTAACTGTAGAACGAAACAACAAATATCATTTCAAAAAAGAAAATAAATGAAAGTAAATAAGTAACTTATCATCAGATAAACAACTATAGCTGGGTTACCATATGAGGCAAATAATGCCATTTTGGCGCCAGTAAGATGCCTCGATGACTATATGACCAAATCCGTGACAAAATTTCCTTTTGGAAAAAACTTTAATCGGTATTTATACTGCATTTTCCCTACTTATGTATAAGAAAATCTTTGACTAAGATGTCATGTATGCACCACATTGGCGCAGTTTGTTTCTGGCGCCAATTTGGAGAACTTGGTTTTTAATTACCAATTTCATAAATATTTTTTAATTATTTTATATTATTTGAAAAAATAAATAAATAAAAAAGTTTAATTAATAGCTATAGAACAAAATGATTTATATTATTTTAAAAAACAAAATGAAAGTTAATAAATAGTTTATTAATAAAAAAAACAACCATAGTCGGTTTACCATGTGTGACATAAAATCGCCATTTTGTTGCAATCGTGTGAATGTGGTGCGTATATGACATCAGCGCCAAAACTTTAAAAAGTTGCAATTAAATTATTTTACAGTTTGGATGAGGAAGACATTTATACTAAAATTTAAACATTATACAATTTTTTTTTTTTTTTTTTTTTTTTTTTTGCTATAACTTCTATTTATATATTTACAATTAAACATTAAAAAAATATAATAAAAATGCTCTCACACATTTAAAAGAGAGTGAGAGAATTTAGAAATTGTGAACATCGGTCCGGCTTATGCTTTCTTGGTATAAAATCGCATTGTTTGATGACAAAAGTAAATTCAAACACCCAAATAAACAAATAACATACAATTAACAGATAAAACCATTTTTAAAAGTAATTCTGCTATTTTGTCCTGTAAGACACATAATGGTAGAATTAGATTTTAAAAATATTTTGTTAAAAAATAGAAAAATGTTATTTATGTTTTATCTATTAAAGTATTTAAAATACATTTTTGTTAGCCTGCGCGAAAGAGAATAGCGAAAGTTTGATTGAAGAAATATTGAAGAGGAAATGGTCAATTAAAAAAAGACTTGTAGATTTTATTCAGCGGGAAATTTTCATTTCAAAATGTTGAATTTATCTATAGTAATAACGCATAATTGCATAAATTTACTTTGAGTTGCAAAATTTTTCCTTCAGTACTACTTGGTTATACCGTCGACCAATTTCGCCAAATTATACAAATCGCCAAACTGTTAGCCAGATTATATAGATTAGCATAAATTTCCATTTAAATAACGAAAAACAAATTAGCAGAGCATATATAAAAGTAGAAATAAAATGTCGAATTAAAAATCACTTGATGACATAATTAATATTTATATTATGCTTAATGTCAAGCGAATGTGATATTTACGATCATCCACTATTGACATTTAATCTTGGAATTTGGCGGTAGATTTTTAATCGATGGGGTAATCTTTCCTTCTTCAGTTTTTAAATTTTAAAACTGAAATTTTTCCTGTAAGTGAAATTGACGAAATGGCGCAAGAAAAATTAGATTAACAATAAAAACGTTAGCAAAAAGAAATAAAAGAGTTATACTCATATCTATATAATTTACGATTGAATATTAAAATATGCTCTAAAAATTATCTTCACTTGAAAAAAACAATATTATTGCGACCATTAAGAATTTAAGTCAGGCATTAACTCAGTAGTGCATTTTCGGCTTAAAAACACATTCTTTGGCGACAGAAGCAAGATGAAATGGTATAGAAACGAATAGTAACTCACAATTTACAGTGTCTTTTACAATCAGATCTGCTTCTTTCTGCTGTAAGTTATATTATACGGAAATTCGATAAAAAGAGAAAGAAAATAATAAAAAGGGAAATAACTATCATTCAAAATTCATTTAATCAATTTCTGAAATTCATGTTTTTATTCTAACCCCAGGGATAAGTCGCCAAAAGTTGAACCAATTTTTATATTTCGCGTTAATTTATTTTTTAAGCATTACAAATAATTTTTTCATTTTCAAGATAAATATATTTTTATAATATTACGCCTCATTTAAGATGTCTTTCTTTATTTTTATTAATATTATCAGTAGTTATTTTCTGCTATTATTTGCAAGATATTTGTAATATTTCTAATAGATATAGCCATTTTAATTCTTTTAGCAATTATAATTTTCGCCAAAAACAGCTACTGGCAACCTTTTTGTCAAAAATAACCGAAAAATACGAAATTTACTACGAAAAATCAGAGTTATCCCTGTAAATTTGAATCATAAACCTTCGGAAAAATATTTCCTATCGAATGATACAAACGGCAAAAAAATCCATCGGGTAGTTTTTGAAAACACTCGTTTGAAAGTTTCAGAACTTCTGCTTTATAATATACTAGCAGGCTATGCCCGCTGCGCTGCTCAATATTTCAAAATCAACTGTGGATCAAACGAACTGGTGAATTTAAATTTGTATTTTAAATAATTTGAACCTCCAGCAGCACCTTGCTCATTGCTGAAAACGATTTAGACACCATTGTGATATTAAATTATCTTAAACGTTGCGCAAAAACCAGCTATTTAGAAGTAACTATTTTAGTTTATTACTAACAGTGCATATTTGGAAGCGAAATGAGACCATTATGGCAACAGGATTTAAAATTTTAACTTATCTGAAGAAATATTAATTATTACAGTCGTTACCATGGTACAACTTCTGAAAAATTTCCTCACAACTTTTCATTATGTGAAGCCAGGAACACAAAGCTACTCTCACCTAAAAAGGGTATATATATATTAAATTTTGTCCGCGCGATAAAAGGCACAATTATGGAAGAATCATCTTCAAACTCGTCAAGTACATTGAGATGGTTAATATCTCAGTGGGAATTGCAAATGAGCAAAACACGCCCAAGGGGGTGGTAATTGGGAAGGGTTCAAAAATTTGAGTACCATCTTAACATGGCTTTCAGAAAACCAGCTCTTACAAAACAATAGCAGGGAAAAAAAATAAACATTTTTCGTTACAGCAAGTTGCGAACGATAAAAAAAAAAACACGCATTAAAAATTTCACTACAACAATTACTTTATTATTGCAAAATTTGCTCCTGAAAAATCAAAACAAAATTATTTGCTCTTTCGTATTTAAGCATTTTCTCTTTAGTTATTTAAGATAAAATTATGTAAATTTATATAATTTGGCGAACGATTTGGTGAAATTGGTTGACGTGATAATCGAGTAGTAGCCAATTTACACTTTTCATATTTCACAAAAGATTGCTACACAGACATCATATACGCAATAGGTTTAGCACGATTATCTTGCAACTACAATGTGGCAAAATCCTCGTTTTAGAATACCAAAGAAATTTATGTATATTTTATTATTTTCTATCATTTTAAACAGCAATTAACAATAAATAAAAAGTAACTGTAGAACGAAACAACAAATATCATTTCAAAAAAGTAAAAAAATGAAAGTAAATAAACAACTTATCATCAGATAAACAACTATAGCTGGGTTACCATATGAGGCAAATAATGCCATTTTGGCGCCAGTGAGATGCCTCGATGACTATATGACCAAATCCGTGACAAAATTTCCTTTTGGAAAAAACTTTAATCGGTATTTATACTGCATTTTCCCTACTTATGTATAAGAAAATCTTTGACTAAGATGTCATGTATGCACCACATTGGCGCAGTTTGTTTCTGGCGCCAATTTGGAGAACTTGGTTTTTAATTACCAATTTCATAAATATTTTTTAATTATTTTATATTATTTGAAAAAATAAATAAATAAAAAAGTTTAATTAATAGCTATAGAACAAAATGATTTATATTATTTTAAAAAACAAAATGAAAGTTAATAAATAGTTTATTAATAAATAAACAACCATAGTCGGTTTACCATGTGTGACATAAAATCGCCATTTTGTTGCAATCGTGTGAATGTGGTGCGTATATGACATCAGCGCCAAAACTTTAAAAAGTTGCAATTAAATTATTTTACAGTTTGGATGAGGAAGACATTTATACTAAAATTTAAACATTATACGAATTTTTTTTTCTTTTTTTTGCTATAACTGCTATTTATATATTTACAATTAAACATAAAAAAAAATATCCTAAAAATGCTCTCACACATTTAAAAGAGAGTGAGAGAATTTAGCAATTGTGAACATCGCTCCGGCTTATGCTTTCTTGGTATAAAATAGCATTGTTTGATGACAAAAGTAAATTCAAACACCCAAATAAACAAATAACATACAATTAACAGATAAAACCATTTTTAAAAGTAATTCTGCTATTTTGTCCTGTAAGACACATAATGGTAGAATTAGATTTTAAAAATATTTTGTTAAAAAATAGAAAAATGTTATTTATGTTTTATCTAATAAAGTATTTAAAATACATTTTTGTTAGCCTGCGCGAAAGAGAATAGCGAAAGTTTGATTGAAGAAATATTGAAGAGGAAATGGTCAATTAAAAAAGACTTGTAGATTTTATTCAGCGGGAAATTTTCATTTCAAAATGTTGAATTTATCTATAGTAATAACGCATAATTGCATAAATTTACTTTGAGTTGCAAAATTTTTCCTTCAGTACTACTTGGTTATACCGTCGACCAATTTCGCCAAATTATACAAATCGCCAAACTGTTAGCCAGATTATATAGATTAGCATAAATTTTCATTTAAATAACTAAAAACAAATTAGCAGAACATATATAAAAGTAGAAATAAAATGTCGAATTAAAAATCACTTGATTAGTATTTATATTATGCTTAATCTCAAGTGAATGTGACATTTACGATCATCCATTATTGACATTTAATCTTGAAATTTGGGGGTGGATTTTTAGTCGATGGGGTAATCTTTCCTTCTTCAATTTTTAAATTTTAAAACTGAAATTTTTCCTGTAAGTGAAATTGACGAAATGGCGCAAGAAAAATTAAATTAACCAAGAAAACATTTGCAAAAAGAAATAAAAGAATTATACTCATATCTATATAATTTACGATTGAATATTAAAATATACTCTAAAAATTATCTTCACTTGAAAAAAAAAACAATATTATTGCGACCATTAAGAACCTAAGTCAGGCATTAAGTCAATAGTGCATTTTCGGCTTAAAAACACATTCTTTGGCGACAAAAGCAAGATGAAAATGGTATAGAAACGAATTGCAACTCACAACTTACAGTTACACAGGACAGCAATATTTGATATTATTTAGGCTTTATATCTCTTTGAACTTTTATGGTATACCCATTCATAACTTTTCTAGTATATACAGCTGTAATCAATCTTACTTTGTATAGTATTTTACAGTCTTATTATTCTTTCAACACGATTTTATTTTAATAATACAGTTAACTCCTTCGCGATAAGAGCACTTTCTTAATTTTTAATCTTTAACCTCAGGTTTTTCAAAACAGAAAAATTTCTGTAGAATTGCGAAATGAATTACGAAAACGCAATTAAATAAGGTAAACTTTACAATAAAAATAACTCAAGCGAATAATGAAGGATTCTCATAATTTTAAATGGAACGCATCCAGTCACTCGTTCCCCATAAGAAGTTAATAATACATATGTTTATTGTACGGAACCCTCTGAGCGCGAGTAACTCTCGCACTTCACCGTTTATTTGGATTATATCAGGCTACCCAAGTTAAAGATTCCCGATATATTAAAGGAAATACTTTGTGGATGAAAACTGCCTTTAATTAAAACTCTAGTAGATCTCAATTTATTTCCAAACTAATATTTTTTTTTTTCTTTTAAAAAGCAATTTCCAACAAACCTAAAAAGTGATTATGCATTCGGTTTGTCTGTCCGTCTTTCCACACTCTAACTCCCGTAAATATACTCGAATTTTCATGCAACTGACAAAGCTTACTTAGGGTCGCATGTTTGGTAATGCATATGAAATATGAATGATTAATAGTTTATTTACAGAGACCCTCAAAACAATTTGATTACATTATGGCAATACATGGGGAAAATCGTTTGGAGAGTGTTTTAATGACATGACGCTATTTCAAATGCATTGAAACTGTTATAAATCACTGAATTTCACTACGATCCCGTTCATAGCATTTTTATTAATTTAAATGGGCACAAAGAAGAAATCAGTTACTGTCGTCGGTACTATCGTTGTGTAATAATTGCTGGAGAGTATGTTTTAAAATTCGGTGTGCGCTTTTAATTTTTTTTCTTTTGCAGATTACTCTTTATGCATAAATTCTGTACCTCATATACAGAGCTGCAAAAATGTTTTCGCATTCCAAACCATTTATTAGAGGAAATCGCTGAAGGGGAATTTTCATCTGAAACACATGTATCTCTTGAATGAACTAAATTTTGAATGCATGGTGTTAATAGATGTAAATCATTTGTATATCATATACAGTGCTGAAAAAAAAAAAAAAAAAAAAAAAAAAAAAAAAAAATCAGGTAGTTTTTCTATTGTAGATTAGAACAGCCGAAATTCGGTTTTGAAATGCGTTATACATTTTCATATTATGAAATGAGACGTAATATTTTAATTTTTTTAAACAATGTAATTTTGTTACATTATTCTGAATGCATTGGAAAGTCCTTCATGATTTATGCTTGACGCATGATTTTTCTTTCTTGTTTTCTTTCTATCGAATTATTTTTTTCTTTTCTCTGGAGGACTTGAATTAACATCAAAATTGTAACAATTTCCACTTTTCTCGTCCACAGATCCGAAATACTAAATGTTTGTTTTGTTTTTTCTTTTATATTTTCGATAGTTGGATTTTTCGGGTTTGTGGGACGTTAAGTTGAAAAATTAGTAAAAAAAAAAAAAAAAAAAAAAAAAAAAAAAAAAATACCTTTATTTTTTCTTAAGAAATGAGTTAGAAAAGCGAAATAGCGAAATTTTCGCCTTATTTTTCTTGCGTTCCATCATAATTTTAATCAACAGCAACATTGGTATTTTAGCCAGCCAGGAGTCGGAGTCGGAGTCGTGGTCTTTAAAATTTCCGGAGTCGGAGTCGGTCATCTTTCCCACCGACTCCGCAGCCCTGCCTGCAACTAACTACCCTACTTACGACTATTCTCTTTTGGTGATAAATGATATATTTAAAAGGTGGAAAACATAGATTACCTAAGGTTAATACGAAATTAGTCAAGATTTAACAGCTCAGAAATTTTACATTATATATATATATATATATAATGTGTAATTGAATTGAAGATATATTACCGCATTGCGCATTTTCTTCTAAATTGTTTTATTTAAAGAAAGAGATAGTCAGTTTTAAAAATCTGTACTTATTTCAAACATATACACTAACATTTTTGGTTCAATATTTTTATAAGAATTTTGTTAAAATTTATTCTGACACACGCTACACACATACGCATCAGGCCCATAACCAAACCAGGGCAAGGGGGGGATGCCTCCCCTAATTATTCCCCCCCCTTTTTTTTTCATCGATATACATTTTTTTTTCTCACACTAATATGAAAAAGAATACATTTGCAAGAAAAAAACATTTTGATCTTTAAAAAACTGCCTTTAATCCAATATGTGAAAAAAATTTCAGTCAGACGATATAATTTTTGTTATATTAACTTGCAGTAAAATTCTGGAAGTGCAAAATAAGACCATTTCCTTCTTCTGAAATAATAGAGTCCACATGACTACAAAGTAAACCATTTACCACATATTTTGACACATGCATAGTAACTAACCATTTGAATCTTGTTACATTGATTTCAAAAGCAGTATCTCCTGAGAGGGAAAAGAAATAGACATGTGTCAGTAATTATTGAAGCGCTAAAATTTGCATCTTGACCATACGGTTTTAGTTGACAGTAGATATAGTTAATTTTGAAATATTGCTTATAAATGACTATGCTATATTAGAAAAATATTACGAAGCTGTAAGTCTGTCAATTTATACAAATAGAATAAGATAAGAAAAAAAAAACATTGAATGGATGTCATTAATTGTTGGTTGCCATGGCGGTTGGTGATTAGGAAACTGGACTACTTATTTCTGTTTGGTTTTTGAACTTTTTTTTATTTTTTTATTTTACTCACTCATATTTTTTTTCCTAATTTGTTCTAACTTTTATGAGAAGTAAAGATTAAGCGAATAAGATAGAATAAGATAAAATTTATTATAAATCTTTTGACAAAAAATCTGCTCATTTAAAGCGTGGATATTGTATTTATATCTGTTTTAAAACTTAAATCCGCCAACTTCTGATACACTTGTGCTATTGATAAAGCTATAAAATTTATAGATATGATTATTCGCGCTGAAAGAAATGAATTGCATTTTATATTTTATAAAACCGTTTTCGAATTTAAACCAAATACTTCCTGAAAAAATTCATGAAAATATTTATTGCTTCTTCCTTATAACACTAAATGATTTTATTAGAAAATAATGACAAATTTTATGCTTTAGGCTCATTTTCATGGGGCCTCACTAAGGGGGGGGGGACAGGGAGGGAGCCTCCCCCCACCAAACATCCCCAAAAGTTATTACACTTGGCAAATTTCATTAAATGTTTAGTAAAAACTGCAATATATTTCCTATTTTTGATCGAATTTGCAAAAATTACAACTCTAATTGGGAATATTATTGAACTTTTTACAAATAAGAACTGTATTACATTTTCTAATTGTGGTAACTTGGCAAAATTATAAAATAAGTTGGCAAATATGAAAATTTGACTTGGCAATTTAAGGTCTTCTCCCCCACCAATAAAAAGTCTTAGCGATGGCCCTGCATGACAATCACATAATGGTAGCCATCCTGTAGCAATTGGCTGTAACTAAGGATTTATTAGACATATGGGGAAATGGAGAACACTATTCGATTTTTGTGAGAAGTTGAAAATTTTTAGACAGATAAGAAATAAAGTTATTTCTAGAGGATATCAAGAACGCGTTGTCAAATAAAAAAAGGATATTTTTGAAGACCCTTTAGAGGAAAAGTGCATAAAATTCACATACATTTAATGAAATCTGTTTGTTATTTTCGAAAAAGGACGGCGTTCACCGTTTACCGAAATCTATACTAATATTATAAAGAGGAGAGATTTGATTGTTTGTTTGTTTGAATTGAATAGGCTCCGAAACTACTTGACAAATTTTAAAAATTTGTTCATCGTTGGAAAGCTACCCTATTTAAGGTGAACATAGGCTATATTATATTTTAAAAAAAATTAGGGATCCTTACTAAAATGCCAATAATGTAACCTAAGGTGTAGAAAAATTACCTTAAAAATCCTTACATCCCGTGCGCTGCCAATACTATTGATTATAATCTATATACATAAAACAAAGTCGGGTTCTTTACACCATTTATAACTCAAGAACGGATGGATCGATTTTTATGAAATTTTGTATGAAGGTATTTGACACCTTAGATTAACATATAAGCTACTTTTTACCCGACTACCTAAAAGGAGGGTAATGTTTTTAGTAGTTGAATTTAATGGGATGAAGTGGTAGTAACAGTATGCGGTGTCAGCAGTGGCACGGGACTGAGCGACTTGCTCTAGACCGAAGCAAAGCGAGGGCGGGCTGCTAGTCTATTATAAAGAAAGAGCTATCTTTTTAAAAATGATGCTGTACCATCGCAGTTTAGGAAATACATGTCAAACATTCTCTAAATTTTTTTTTCTTTTCTTTTATTCACCTGTCTCTCAACTAAAAATTTAAGTCGTTTTCTCTGATTATTTAAGTATTTAAGAATATGGGCATTAAATTTATAATAGTTTTTTTTTTAATTATCATTAAATTCGAGTATGTTTTGAATATAAGTAAATAATGTATATTTACAGTTTGTCGACTAGTTCAGTTTTGCCTGGACTCGTCATAAAATAGAACAAAACGCGAAAATTTCAAAAATCGCTAAACAAATTCCGTATCAATTTCATTGAAAAGAGGTTGGATTAAAAGATTAAAATCTTTATTTTCATCGATGTGAAAAAATCCCTGCAGATAATGGAAAAAGTCAAAAAGTCGCAAAAAAAATTTTAATAATCACAGAGGACAAATTTTAGTCTATTGAGCTAAAGTTTAAAACACATTTTTTTTTATGAATGTTAAAAAATCGCTCCAAAAGTCGTAAAAAATTTTAGAATTGCTGTACGGATTCTGAATAAACTTTGTTGGAATGAGGATATAATTTACCATATTATGGTCTGAGAGACTAAAACAGAATTTCTTTTACTTATGCGGAAAAATAGCACAACAAATTGAAAAAAAAAAAAAAAAAAAAAAAAAAAAAAAAAAAAAAAAAAAACTTTTAATAATTACACAAATGCCAAAAATAGCGATACGACAAAATTTAAACTAATCAGATAAAACACTGAAACCTTTTCCGAATGTCAAAAAATCTGCACGAAACGCTACAAATCGCTAAAAATCCTGAAGACAAAATGCAACATACTAAGTTAAATGCCTAAAACATTTTTTTTTTTTTTTTTTTTTTTTTTTTTTTTTTTTTTTTTTAATGACAAAAAAGCTCTGCAAAAAGCAAAAGAATTGTTTAAAATTGCATTAAAAAATGCAAAAACTTAAAAAAAATCGTGGAGCAGAAAAATTATTATACAGCATGAATTGTTTTCACAGTCCCGTATTAAGACGAATACAAAAAATTGATACTGATAACATGAATTACTGTTAACATGAAAAAATTTTTCATCCCCCTTGAGATTCATGCTAATGAGGTTCGATTGTATTTGGGTTTAAAATATAAAATTTAATTTTTTATTTTCAAATTATTTATTTTACCCAAATTTCACTATTTCTAAAGCAAAATTTTACTCGAACAACAGCTAACTAGTCAGATGTAGCAATTTCAAAACTTTCTTTTATATCATACATGTTAATATTTCAAAATATACTATCACTGCGCCAAAATAAAAGACAATATTAGCCGTTCACCAGGCTCAGTACCGATCTTACAAATGGGGATGCAGGAATGGGGAATGAAATAACAGATAAGAGCCAACTGACTTGTAATTAAGAGAGGTTACCACATTGGCGCTTATTCGCTTCCTTCTGACAAACACTTTTTGGTATACGGGCCCTGAAGTAAGATAAGTCGAATGACATTTTTTTTCCTCATTAGACATCTGTTTTCGCACTCTTTCCCGTCCCAATGATTCTTCAATGTCATGGTCACTGGTCAATTACCCTTTCGAGAGGAATTCAACATCCTGTTCTGTTTTCACAGTACATATCTATATAAAGAACCATTTTGTAGATATAGTTCCCATATGAAATATAACTAACCTCCGTAACGTTTTACAGCGTTAACGGGAATTATAATCCATTATGAATAACTTAAAAATATACGAAATGTATTACGTATAAATAAAATTACAAACATGCAAACATTTTTAGAACAATAGCTTTATTTTATTTTATTTTTTTTTTTCACATCATTAATATTCTAAAATTCTATTAAGAGGTTTAATCAATTAACTCCCCACCCCCTTATTAATGTTAAATGTATGGGAATAAAATGCATTCGTATAGTAAATTAGAAAATTTAAGTGCTTAAAAGGATTTGCACATTCGTATATTTAAACAAGTTGGAAATTCCACGTAAAGCGTGGCAAATGAGGTGCTTTCGTATGATAACGATGTTTTAAAAATATTCAGATCTTGCTGCTAGTAGATAGTACTTCGGATAGAGTATAGTAGTGAAATATATATGTATTTTGTGTGTGTGTGTTCCTGTAAATATACAAGAAATAATTTTTATTACACCTCAGTGACGTATATCATACGCTATACTATCTACTTTCTTTTATACAGGAAATAACTTATAGTATTCCTCACCAATGTATATCAATACGAATTTATTATTTCCAGCTGAGCGAAAAATTGCCCAGGCCGGGAATTTCTTTCAGCTGGAAATAATAAATTCGTATGATAACTTTACCAATCAGTTTGATTGTGTTAAAAATAATAGTAATGTATATCAATCTCATGTTAAATAGTCAATATCAAATGTTAAATAGTCAATTACAATTATCGCACCAAAAAAATGTTATTCTATACCATTATGTAATGGAATACTTTTGTGTGACCTTGTAAATCAATAAAAAAATGCTTTTTGCACCACAGATTGTGCAAAATGTATATTATAATATGTATGTTCATAGAGGCATAACAATTTTATTGTGTTCGAATTAGTGTAGTCTATTAAAATGCATTTGAAACATTTTTCCCCATTGACCGTAATGTAACGGAATAATTTTGATTGCCCCTGTAATTGATCTATGCATCCGATTTTCATAAAATTTGAAATGATTCGACTAAATTATGTAATGATTATATATTTTAAATTTCAAACGATTAAAATGCATTTGAAACTTTTCCCCTTATTCACCGTAATGTAACGGAATACTTTTGATTGTCCCTGTAATTGATCTATGCATCCGATTTTCATAAAATTTGAAATGACTCGACAAAATTATATAATAATTATATATTTTAAATTTCAAATAATTCGGTTGGGTAGTTTTTGCGTTGTTATATGCGGACAGACAGACGGACGGACGGACTGAACGACAACTATAGGTGCTACGTATTTACATAATTACGAACGCACCTAAAAAAATCTCCCTAGAAAATTAACATTTTTGTCTTATTTATTTATACTTCTCTTAAAGGATGTTTCAAAATTGTCAAAATATTTATAAAATATGTGTTTAATTTAATATTTTATGCGTTAAAAGCTAATGAGCGGTGATTAATATTTTAACCCTTCCAGATAAATTTCGACAAAAACATTTGCAACTATGAATTTCAAAAAATGGAGTGCATCTCACTATTTTTCGTTAAACGTTAGGTTCTCATATTTATCGCTTTTTAGGTGCGTTCGTAATTATGTAAATACGTAGCACCTATAGTGGTCGTTCAGTCCGTCCATCTGTCCGCATATAACAACGCAAAAACAACCCAACCGAATCATTTGAAATTTAAAATATATAATTGTTGCATAATTTTTTCAAGTTATTTCAAATTTTATGAATTCAACTGCATAAAAAATAAAATGCATAATTATTATGCTAATAAAATGCATAATTATTACATAATTTTGTCGAGTGATTTCAAATTTTATGAAAATCGGATGCATAGATCAATTACAGGACCAATCAAAAGTATTCCATTACATTACGGTCAAAGGGGAAAAAAGTTTCAAATGCACTTTAATCGTTTGAAACTTAAAATACATAATTATTAAATAATTTTGTCGAGTTATTTCAATTTTTTTGATAATCGGTGCATAGATCAATTACAAGAGCAATCAAAAGTATTCAATTACATTATGGTCAATGGGGAAAACGTTTTAAATGTATTTTATACGTTTGAAATTTAAAATACATTATTATTACATAATTTTGTCGAGTCATTTCAAATTTTATGAAAATCGGATGCATAGATTGATTACAGGGACAATCAAAAGTATTCCGTTACCTTACGGTCAATAATAGGTTTAAAATATTGATTTACTTTCGGAGATATTTTAAATATAAAAATGCATCAAACGTCTATATACTTAACCTTACGAAAGGGAATTCGGAAGCTGACTGACCAGCACCCTTAAACAATATTTTCCCCCTCCTGACTGTTTTAGTCCAGGCGAATTAAACATTTTACCTATTTAATTTAAATGCTTTAAGTGATAAATTAAAATAACATAAAAAGATTATAGCTTGACATGTTTCATTGCTCTTACGGCAACATTTTCAAAAGCAAATAAATGAATTATTTGCATAATCATTTGAATAAACATTTATTTGCTTTTGAAAATGTTGCCGTAAGAGCAATGAAACATGCCAAGCTATAATCTTTTTATGTTATTTTAATTTATCACTTAAAGCATTTAAATTAAATTGATATTTTAAAGTGATGTTTATATTATATGTAACATTTTACCTTTCAAAAATCGGATGGAAGATTTTTTTTCTGATTTTTTCATAATGATGCTAACATGGATAAACCACGTTTTCGAATAAAAATTTCTCAAGGCTAAATTTTCTGTGGTCAAAAAACAACAAAATTTTGAGATTTTATTTTATTTTATTTATTATTATTTTTTTTAATATCTCGAGATTTGTTGCCATAGCAATATATTTGTCAGTTACAATATTAAATAGGACAAAATTCTGTATAATATTTCTTATTTTCAACTTTTTTATACACTAAGTAGCAAACGCAGTACGCCAAAATCCCCCCAAATCCCATTCTATTTAAAATTAAAGAGTATAAATAAGAAAATTTGTTTGTGTTTGTAGCTTTTGTATTGAGAAAAACTAATGCCTGAAAGTGAGGTACATATGAAATTATAAATAATAAACGGGCATTAATATAATATAATAATTCTATTAGGTAGAATTGTTTAAAAAAAATAAATAAAAAAGGACATTTTTTTTAATTTTCTTAAAAACCGTGAAAAAACTAGTTAAGCCACGATTATTCAAATGTATTCATCGGATTTAACCGTGTATATATTCATATATATATATATATATATAGATAGATAGATAGATAGATTGGTAGCAGTAAATTATTTATTTCAAGGTTAATAGTAGGCTTTTTTGCATCCGTATAGCAAACTCGGATTTTGGTGCCCGCTCTCCCTTTCTCACCCCGTTCAAAAGAAAACTTATCATGAGAATATTAATAAATCTGTTATAGCCGAATTTGGGAAATCTTTAGTATGTAATCATTAAATACGTAATCAGCTTTGTTAAACATTGATTCAATAAAACTTTGAAAATTTAAACGAAAGGAATCGAAATATATCCAGTTTTATAAAAGGTTTCCATCTTAGCAGGTATAATTGTTCACATATTTTTTTTTTCTTGAAATAATAATAACAATAATAACTAGTCGTTGGAGGCCACCGTAATACTTACCCATCATGGAGATGCATAACATAATATATGAAAACATAACATATGTAAACAGTTTATGAAATGCATTGCAATTCCAAAACAAAATATAAACGTATATTTAAGTATTTTTAACACATCATCATGCTCTATTAATGAATTTCTGATGAACCAATTTCAATAAATTACATGAAACGCCATACTATTCTAGTAGCACTGAATTGCATAAAAGAAATATCCTTATAACTCTAAAAATAAATATCATATTCACTAACGGTTTCTTGCATCAAATTAAGTGTCTCATTTCCAATTAAAAGATATCTTTGAGTTGAAATTTGAATGAAATACAGGGTCATGAAAAATCAAAGAATGTGGAAAACAAGATCAGAAATTTCTCGACAACTAATAATCCGATCGATTTCGTTTTTTATGCAAAATTTGTGTCAATTTATTGCCTTTTACGTCCACTCCTTAAAATAAAAAAAATTCGAAAATTTTTATATACCTTTCATCAGAACGAATTTTTCGAGAGTCCGAAAAAATAGTTCCGAATAATCGGAGTTACTGATATTAAATAGGCTTCGTTTCATTCTTACATACTAAGCACATACAAAATTTCAAGTCTCTATCTCAATTTGTTCGGGAGATAGAGCGGTTACAGACAGACAGACAGACAGACACACAGACACACAGACACACAGACGGACGGACGGCAAAAAATTTTTTTCTAAAAATATGTTTTTCAGTGTCCGAAACTTGTAAATCCGTCAAAAAAATCGATTTTCAAAACGATTGCAAGACTTACCCTATACTACGTATGATGGGTAAGTAATAATAATAATGATTCAATGGTAATTGAATAATTTCTAAATTTACAACTATGAGACTAAATTAGTCACCCGTAATATTAAACCTATTGAAGTGTTCATGTCGAATATCTTGCTTGCTTTTATTACTTATATATATATATATATATTCATGAGATAATTGAGATCAATATCTAATGCTGTACTTTTTCGGGTTTAATTAATTAATTAATTTTTTAAATATTTCGGAAAATTGTTTGGAGCGTTTTCTGAAATTAAAGTAGCTTCTTTAAAAAATTGCAACCAAATTTACAAAATTAAAAGTACGCAACGTTAGATAGCGACCTCAAATATCAAATGAACAACAACAAAATAATAATAATAATAATAATAAATAAAATAAACGTCAAAATTCGAGCTTGAATTCTAAAAAGAATGCTCCCATAGGTTTAACATTAGCATGCAAATGCTTTCGCGTGAAACTACACTAGTCATACGAACAAACTAGAACGCCAATCTTAAACCTATAGGAGCGTTCTTTTTTACAATTTTTCGCTTGTAATTTAATAGTTTTAAAAGGTCTTTTTTCTGTTTGAGATTACAATTGCTGACGGACAATTGCTGCTACAATTGCTGCTAGAATTCTAACGGGATTAGTGTTTACTTTATCTATTTTGGTTACTTTAGTTTTCTATTTTGATTACAGTTTTTATTTATTTATTTATTCATTCATTATTTTTCTATAAAATTACAATTGATTATTAATACGAAAATGTATATTTGGAATAAAAAAGAAACATATAGTACAATATTTAAATATATTTCAGAGTAAAACTTGCTCTAAACATTTTTCAGATATTTTTTATGATCTTACTATGTCTAGAGTTAATCTTTTCAATATAAATTTACTAAAAACCCCCTAAAACTCAAAATACTAATACTCAAATGGTAATAAATTTTTCTAATCAAATATTTAATAAAATCAATGTAAATTCTATAATAAATGATAAAAACTGAAAATTTCCTATAAATAATATTCAAATATCAAAAACTTCAAAGTATTGAATATTTAACTATAATTCGTTCTTAAAAATACTTCTGATGATAGTACTTTCCCCTGCAAATGCAGTGACCCCTCTCTACACAAATACATTAATAATGATCATGGGCATATTATTACTGGAAATCTAAATACTGTATATGACTTAACACTGAAAAAATTAATGGGTTATGGTACTAAGTATAGAATTACATTCAAATAAAACATTAATTCTGTAATAAAACAATTTACTTATGATATATATGTGGGATATTGAGTGATTAACTTATGATTTAAGCAAAACTAATATTCTTGAAAGTATAAAAAGGTTTAATAGACATAAAACATGTACGTAACATTCAAATAAAACAGTAGAAATGAATAATATTCAGTATAAATAAGCTTCCCTGAGCTTTGCATTAAAAATCCATCAAACTCGCCATCGCTGAAACCTATAGAACACCTCGTTCTTTTCACGCATCATCACATGAGTCTCATTTGGGATATCACGTTCATTAAATCATTGAGTTTATTATTTTTTATTGCTGAATATTTCATTCTTTAATCCCACATATATATATTTATTTATAAAATTGCAATATATTGTAACAAACCTATTGAATATTTCAATCAATGGAAAATTTTAGTTATTGATAAATTAACTAAGACTTTAAAATACAATATTTCACATCTGGATTATATAAATACAAAGCATCTTTTCCAGCAAATCACTAAATTGCAACAAAACTGTAATAACTTATGTTGGCAAATCTCCAAATAATTATGCAATTATATATAAATCCTATTATCATCAACTGCTTAAATCTAGTATATCTTCTAATAACACATTCCAAAAAACTAATGATAACATAATTGTAAACAATCGTAAAATTAAAGGCTTTTATGAATTATTAGACATTAATTCTACTAACTTTAAATATCTTTATCTAGTTCTTATACTCAAATTTGATAAGAATCCTGTTAAATTTAGAACAGTTACAATTCATTGCAATATACTTATAAAAATGCTGCTAACAAACTTCTATTAACAGTTCTTAATCAAATATATAAAATTACAAAAACCAGTGATAATAATAAATACTATAAAGAATAGTTATGAATTGGACAATATTATGAAAAATCTTAAATGTATAAAAAATATAACTGCATATGACTTCAAAGATCTTTCTAATAATATCGATTTATTAGATTTACATAATATAACAAATGCACTTTAAAAAAATATCAACATGATTTGGATCTATTAATGAACATTGAAACTGATTATTTTCTTACTTTAACTAATTTCATTATCTAAGGTATCCTGGGGTAATAACGCCACGTTAAGGTTCTACCAATTTTCACGGCTCAGTTTTAGTTTGTATTTTTCTAACAAATATCTTTTTATCATTAATATTATTAATATTATTTAAATATCAATTTATCAATAACTAAAATTTTCCATTGATTGAAATATTCAATAGGTTTGTTACAATATATTGCAATTTTATAAATAAATATATATATGTGGGATTAAAGAATGAAGTACTCAGTAATAAAAGATAATATGACATATAATTTGATACAGCAACTTATTTACTATCTGTATAAAAAAAAATAATTTAACAGATATGTATTCATAAAATGTAATGGCGTGATTTCTTGACCAATGCTATTTGGCGTTATTACTCACCTATATGGGTAATAACGCCATGCAAACAAAACTATGAAATAAGATGGAATAATGGCATGTAGATTGTCCAATTCTAAATATACAAACTCTACAAACTTAGAAATTGACAAATTGCATTCTAAGCTATTGAAAATGTTCAATTTTTGTGTAAGAAAAATAAAGATGTCGTGTGTGTGTGTGTGGGGGGGGGGGGGGAGTTTGTGGCAAAAGAATATCAGACAGTGAGCTTCTTTTTGCTTAAAAAAGGACCGCTTAAATAGAATTATTAGAAACATTGCACAGTTTTAACTGTGTTTATTTGAATCAGTATTTAGGATGTAGCTCGGCCACTGTAGGGAATCAACCGGAGTATTAATGCCAAGGATTGGCGTTATTACCCCGTTATAGTTATTGCGCTGTACATTTTAAATTGCAAATTATCTCGAGAAGTTATCCAAAATCTTCAACAACATTTTGAAAGTCCATGAAATGTATTACAAATTTATGTAATTAACAAAGTATTTCCGGATAAAAAAAAATAGTCTTCACATCACAAAACGTATCTCGCAAATTTTAGATCAAGCGTTAATTTTAGTTGCTTGTAAAAACAATAAGACCTAAAAATGAAACAAATTAACTTGAAGCTATTTTTTGCGATTTATATGACTCAAAACCCTTCTGCGCAGAGCACATGGGTGTCATTTACCAGATTATTTCATAATTATGCAAAATATTACCCCGCCTGGCGTTATTACACCAGACCACCTTATAATAATTTTATAATGCAAGATAACATAATATATATACAAAAAGTTGGTATACCACAAGGTGGTTGTACATCTAGTATATTATCTGACTTATATCATCATGAACGTAAATATTTTGATAATAAATTACATTTATATCGATATATTGATGATATAATTTTAATTGATACTGATAATACCAGTATATCTCAATTCCCAGTTGATTATTCATTTAATCTAGAAATTACAAAACACCTGCTTTATAATAATGCCATTAACTTTTTAGATCTTAAAATTATATTAAAGGAAAACAAATTAATAACTGATATTTATGATAAACGGAATGAGTTTAATTTTAAAGTTAAAACATTTACTAATTTTAAATCCTATCTTCATAATTCTGTATATCGTAATATAATCATTAACCATTTATATAGAATAAAATGTTTATGTTCTTCTCATTTAATTAATGCAAATATTAAAAAGCTTGTTTATGATGCTATAAATAATGGTTTTCCTAAAAAATTCACTTATTCTTTAATTTACAATTAGTTGTTACATGATTTAATAATTAATTAACTTTTTGCGTAAAAATGAACCAAAAAATTAATAAAACATAAAAAAATAATAATAAATTAAAAATGTAAAAAATATATAATAAAATGCATATAATAGGATGGTTAGGTGGGTAGATGTTAGAGTGCGGAGGAAGGCGCTGTTGTCTGGATAAAACGCAAAGGTTATTTTATATTTTTAAAAAAATTGAGAGAGGGAAATGCATTAATTAAATTGGAACAAAGTTTCTATGGAGTTTAAATAACACCAATGTATGGATTATTGTTTAGTTATATCAATTACATTAAAATAATTTTATTCATTTACATTATTAAATTGCACTTCACTTTTAATAAATGAAAGACCTATAATACTACTAAATGTATGGGGTACATATATTAATTATCTATTTTTTAATCGTTTACATCCTAAATTAAGATATTGGTTTTAGCCTAGCATAATCAAATTAAATGTTATTGATTTAAATATTAATAGGGTAAACTATGGTGTATGGTTTATTTTTTCTGTTATCACTTTACTCTGCTTTTAATTTATTTATTAATTTATTATTATCATGTGTACGATAATTATTTTTTATTTTTTTTCCCTTTTCATTTTTCGTTTTTCTATCGAATTTAGTAATTTTGTTGAGCCTTGTTTTTAATGTTATTTCTTGATTGAATTTTGGTTTTATGTGGGTTGGTAGCCCCAAAATCGTATTATTTTGCTTTTTCATAGCTAATACGAAGATGAAACCACACACTTCATTTGTAGTTCCAAAGTATTTGGGGCTTGATAATTCTGCTTTGGTTTTACAAATTCCATTTGTATTCATTTTATTTATTTATTTATTTATTTATTTCTCATGTTCAATATGGTTTTTTTCTATTAAATTCAAATGGTTCATATTATAATATAATTAATGGTTACATATACATATACATATGCATGTATATATATATACATATATTAACCGAAAAAATGTAAAGTGCGTAAAACCCGTAAGACATGGTGACGTCGTTGTGAAGTCACATTGTGACTTTGTGACCGTCCATGTGACGTCACGTGACGTCGATGTGAAGTCACAGTGACTCAAATGTGAAGTCGTTATGGCCGTTTTAGAGCTCGTTTGTGACGTCACATTGTGACCACTTTGTGACGTCACGATGTGACCAAAATGTGAAAAATGTGTCATTTGTGACAAAATTGTCATTAAAACTGTGACTATTCTGTGACGATAGTGACAAGGTTGTGAAGACAGTTTGCGATTATATTTTGATTTGTGACAAATTTTGTCACTAACTTTGTGACGGTAGCAGCATTGTCAGTGTTGCGAAGTCACACAGGGACACAATTATACAGTTATGAACAATGTTATTTAGTGTAAAATCACTTACATCAATAATTTTATTATACTTTGGCGATACATCTCAAGTAAAACTTGGGAGCTTCTATAAAAAGAATGTTCGAAGAGAAAGTTACTAAATCAAAATGTAATGCCATGCAGACTTTAATCTTTGATACATTTTTTTTTCTCTTGCAATAAATAAGAATATTTAAGACAATTGAATATTCGATCTATCACAATTATTTCAAATTTAGCAATTTTTAATTCTAATAAGCATTAAAATTATCAGAGAAACACTTCCTTAAAGATGCAACACGAGTCACAGAAAAAGAGCCGGATGATAATATAAAGTCCGTGGCAGCGTTCTTTTTCAAATATCTCGCTCAAATTTTAATATTTTTGCATGTTTTTTGCATAGGAAGCTGAGGACGATCTACTACGGGCCTAGTATTTACTTTTTCGATTTTGCTTGCATATATTTTATATTTTGATAGTTTCAATATCAGTACCGGTTTAAACCGGTTTTGAAATTTAAATATTTTTTTTAAAACTGAAACCAAAATCAAAAAAGTAAAAACTAGGCCGCTTATAGATCGTCTTCAGCTATGCTATGCAAAAAAATCATGTAAAAATATTAAAATGTGAGCGAGATATTTGAAAAGAACGCTGCCACGGACTTTATATTATCATCCGGGTCTTTTTCTATGACTAGTGTTGCACCTTAAAGGAAGTGTTTCTTTGATAATTTTAATGCTTATTAGAAAAACAAAATGCTAAATTTGAAATAACTGTAATAGATCGAATATTCAGTTGTCTTAAATATTCTCATTTATTGCCACAGAAAAAAAAAATATGTAACAAAGATTTAAGTTTGTATGGCATTTTGATTCGGTAACTTTCTTTTGGTACATACTTTTTATAGCAGCTCCCAAGTTTTAATTGAGATGTATTGCCAAAGTATAATGAAATTATAGATGTGATTTTACACTACATAACAATGTTCATAACTGTATATTTGTGTCCCAGTGTGACTTCACAACATTGGTAATGCTGTCACCGTCACAAAGTAAGTGACAAATTTGTCACAAATAAAAAAATAATCACAAACTGTCTTCATATACTGTTTTCTATGAATATTAAAATATTATTAAAACATGCAAAGAGTAATTATGGAAAAAATTAAAGCTAAATATTTATTAGTATATTAATAAACAAAAAACATTAAGGGGCTATCCATTACTGCAAGGCTATCCATCACAGACACATCTATCTAATAAAAATTCCGACGATAAACATAAATTAGAACAACAAATACGTTAATCATAATTATAAATATTTTATTTATAATATTAGAGAGTATTTATAATACCCACTTTAATCACGATGTTCACTTATACTACATATAATGGATATTTTGAAATTTACCTCTGTAAAATTATTCAGGAAAGGAAATAATAAAAATTTCTGAAATGAAAAGTTAATAATAAAATATAGTTATTACTTTTTAGCTTCATACCGCTCAAGTATTTGCGTCATTTGTTTTAAATTCAATCATGTTTAAATTCTTATCGATTGCGTAACTTCCAAATTTTCATCCAGACTTCTAGTTCTTTCTGAAAACATTCCAATAAGAATATTTACAACTGAAACGTTTTCACCCACGATGACTATCCATTCAGAAATTTTATAACATTTCACAAGTTGAAAAATACATTAAACAATCATTAACATAATTGTTTTTTTTAATATCAAACATCTACGATTTCTTTTAATAGTTCTTCTCTTTCTCTTATAAATTCCTCTTCTGAGCAGATAAAATTTTTTTAAATAAAATTATGCAATGTTTCAGAAGATTACTTAATACAAAAATTAAAAAAGGATGTTTGTAAATAATTTTATTCCATAAAAAAGCTTCTTTATTACAAAATATAATTATCTTTAAATGTTTAATAATTATATTATCGATTTATTATAAATTACTATCATATGATTTTATGTTTATGGAAACATATTATTTTAACCAGATATTTTAAAAAAGGAAACAACGCAGATTAGAATGCAATTAAAATCACTACCTGTAACAACCTAATCCAAATTATTAAAAATCAAGTTCTTTATGACAACAAAATAAATAATGAATGCATTAGACTTTATTAAGTTAATGAAGCATTGATGTTTTATAGCATGTTTTTGACAATATAATTAAAATCGTTCTCAGAACAATAATAATAAAAAAGCAACCATTAAAAATAATATTTTTCGTACCTTTTTTCCATGAAGTCATTCGTTCTAGTTATTCTTGCCGCACAAATTAAGTCCGATAATAATTAAAGTGGCAAAGACCAAATTATTTTAACAGTCAAAGCCCCATTAATTTTCTCGGACTTATATTTTGCCGCTTGGAAGACCTGTAGTGGACATTCTTCTTTAAATTGTTAAATCCGTGTCAATATGGAACTACTCACAACTGCCATAAATTCCAGCCCACTAACTTCTTACGTCTATCATCAATTTAAAATATTTCTGTTTACGTTTATTTATTCTTTCGTTTGCAAACGATTTTCATTTCCTATGCGCATGACCGTTTAGTTTTTCTTTTTCTGCGCAACAGCTTCGGAAGTTAATTACGAATAGTTTTATGAGAATGTCTTTTTTTTAAGTGTATTTTTACTTTTTATTTTTATTAGTTTCAAAACAATTCAAGTTAAAGCAAATTGTTAAATAATAATAATAAAATTCATAATTAGGTATTATTAGATAAAAATTTGCTTAGGTTTTAATAAAGTAAAAATAATAGCTTTAATGGTAATATAATTTTTTACTTGTATCAAACGCAAACATACATAGTATCTTCTTAAAAAAAAGAGCGGGAGGGGAGGGGAGTTATAGAAATAAATAGAATAATAAATAAATAATGACTAATAATAAAACTAATAATAAATTCTAAGGTCACATTTCAGTCACAATGTGACGTCACTGAGGGGTGGCATTTTGGTCACAGATGTAACGTCACATTTCAGTCACAATGTGACGTCACTGAGGGGTGGCATTTTGGTCACAGGTGTGACGTCACATTTCAGTCACAATGTGACGTCACTGAGGGGTGGCATTTTGGTCACAGATGTGACGTGACCACTGTGACTCACAGTGACGTCACTGTGACGTCACAGTGAACATGCATGCTATGTGGGAATCTTTGAAAAGGAGATTTGTATTATTTAAAGCGGAATATATTTCGGTTCTTTTTCGGTTTTCAAGACTTTATTGAATCAATGTTTGACAAAGATGATTATGTATTTATTGATAACACACTTAAAATTTTCAAGATCCGGCTATTACAGATTTATTTAAATTATCATGGTAAATTTTCTTTTTAAGAGGAGGGGCAGAGAGCACCAAAACCCGTGATTGCCACGTGTGTGAAAAAGGCTAGTTTTGGTCCTGAAACACATTATTTACTGCTACTAATATATTGAGGGTGACATACGTGATTAAATCTGTGGGAAACATTTGAATAATCGAGGCAAAACTACGTTTTTCACCGCTTTTAAGAAAATTGAAAAAATGTCCTATTTCTGAAATAGTGGAAATAGTGTACTGCTCTTGCTATTGAGTGTATAAAAAATTGTAAGCATGAAAGTTATAGAGAATTTTGTCCTGTAAAATATTGTAACTGACAAATAATATGCTACGGCCAAAGGTCTCAAAATATTTGAAATATATACATATTTTTAAATTTATTGTTTTTCGACCACAGAAAATTTAGCCTTCAGAAATTTTGTTCGAAAAATTGTTTTTTCCATGTTCCATGTTGACATCATTATAAATAATTCAGAAAAAAAAAATCATGTAAAATATAGCAGTGACAGTGAATTACATTATAAGAATAATGTGTAAGTTTTTTTTTTTTTTTTTTTTTTTATTGAGCTTGAGAAACAAATTTACGTCAATTTTAAGGCGGTTTTGGAAAAAAAATCCCTGTTCAATAATAAAAAAAATTTCGCACATTGGCATGCTTTGGAATATATTTTTTTTCTATAAAGGAATTAAATCTGAAGTTATAAGCTACTGTTGTCTCACAACATTTTTAAAGCTGAAGCGTCCGGAAATTCTGTGCAAAATGTCATTCTAGATAAAATTCTGTTTTTAATTAATTCCGAGAAAAAAGAAAAAAACGAAGAATGGGAAAGCTATTCGATATCATAGTTTCTGAATAGCATCTCTTAGTCTCATGCGTTTCAGACCAAAAACAAATTCACAAATATATCAGATATTAGATCTTTTGGATTTCAGAACAATCTTAACACAGAATAATTTTAGCTTAATGTTCCAATTTTATTATTTTTAAATATTTATTTTTAATGTAATTCCAAGATTCGGAATGAGAACAAACTTGCAATTTGACAAGTAGATAATTAAAAAAAATTCCATTACATCTCAAACTCTAAGTAATAGTATTTTATAATTAGCGATTTTTCTCGTTATAAAGACATTACTACAATTCACAATAAATATCAATCAATTTTCATTTTATCATAAATTATGTTACAGATTATAGTTATTACTTGTTTTTTAAAGTTTTTCTTTTTCAATTTAAAATTTCATATGATAAAATAAAATCGCATGTTTAAACAGTTTAATGATTCCTAAATATTACTTTTTAATTCTTATTAGTTTTTTTACCTTTTAAAAATATCTTGCAGGTCTTAAATGAAAATCTTTTTCTTTAAATTAGCGTAGCCCAAAATCTGTGGAGTCTCTCTCTCTCTCTCTCTCTCTCTCTCTTTTAATCATTAAAAGTATTTCTCTAAAATATTCAATTTAATCATTTAAGTATACTGGAATTCATTTTAGTGCAAAATTAATAAGTCAAGATTCCATTTATTAGCTATACCATACTACTTTTAAATTAGATATCACAATTTTCCAGATTCATGTACAGTTTTTGACTCCTCTCACTCAAAGAAATGTTTTGGGGTAAAAGCGTCTGATAATAAAATGAAATACACATTGGAAATTAAAGTCTAGTTAATGTAACTCAAAGCCTTAAGTGTACTTTTCTTATTTTCTCTGAAATTAAGATAAATTCTATAAATATTATGGCATGTGAAATTACTTGGACGCAAGCTTAAAATCATTTAAACGTTTATATATAAAAATTTGATTCAATCCATAATGATTTATAGATTACAATGACATTTAGTATTCAGAAATTCATTCTAGGTTACTATAGAAATGTCAAAAGTGTTTTTATTTTCCTAACAGATCGCCAATGATGGTGCGAGAAATACATTCCGCATTTAAAGTATGAGATAGAGTAAATAAAATGAAAGTAAAATAACAATACATAAAACTGAGCATAAATTTGGTAATAATTTCTGAATTTACAAATTCATAGTGTTTGTTTTTTACTGAAATCTCAATGTAAAATATGCTACTTCCAAATTATGTATTTCACACAAATAATTTATTTTAACCAGTTTATTTTATTTAAAAGTTGTCAAATTATAGGTACAATAACTCGAGTAAAAGAAAAGATGAGATTGATGCGTGGGAATATGAGAAATCTTAAAGGAATCTATGCTGTAGTTTAAATTTTATTAGTTATTGCCAGTGTAGTTATTTTCAAGAAGCAAGAATCAATAATTAATCTTAATAATAAATCCTAATTTCACCCAATTTTAATAATAATGTATAAAAATTATCTTAATAATAAATGCTAATTTCACTTAATTTTAATAATAATGTATAAAAATTATCTTAATATAATAATTTAAATAAGATAAATTTAGTTTTGAACAGAAAGTGTTTCAATTTCCACTCAGGTTTAAAGGACAGCATTTTAAGAGCCTTCCATAAAAAGCAAATACTGCAAAATAACAGATAAATGCAACACGTGCATTTTTGCGGAAGTTAAAATGATTATTTCTAGTTGCTAAAGCAAAGAGAACATGTGGCAATTACCATCAATACCCTTTAGCTGAAAAGGGACCATCTCTGGCAAAGAATTTGCGTAAAAGTAAAGAGTCCTCAACCTCTTTACAATTTCCGGCAACCATCTAGTTAATGAGATAGTTGACGCACCGTGTCACACCCTTGATTGATAGAGTTGTAGATTTGGGACATTCCCCATTCTGACTGGGGTGAACTAGGGGGTTGGATTTCTTATCAGAATTTCACCGCCTCTTTCAGAGAGGGGAAATACGACAGGATTTTTTTCACCTGGGAGAAGGCAAAGGGTAAAAATATCATTGTAATCGAAGAAAATAATACTTATTAGAGGATGATTGTTATAGAGGAGAGCTGAAATAAAAAAATAGCCATTTTTATCCGACTATTTTAACTATTTTTATCCGACACATATTAGTAGTGCACAAGTAGATCAGAAGATAAATTTGATAAATTCATCTAATATTTTATTGCGTGTATAAAAGTGCGTGTAAAAAAAAATATATAATAAAATGCATATAATAGGATGGTTAGGTGGGTAGATGTTAGAGTGCGGAGGAAGGCGCTGTTGTCTGGATAAAACGCAAAGGTTATTTTATATTTTTAAAAAAATTGAGAGGGGGAAATGCATTAATTAAATTGGAACAAAGTTTCTATGGAGTTTAAATAACACCAATGTATGGATTATTGTTTAGTTATATCAATTACATTAAAATAATTTTATTCATTTACATTATTAAATTGCACTTCACTTTTAATAAATGAAAGACCTATAATACTACTAAATGTATGGGGTACATATATTAATTATCTATTTTTTAATCGTTTACATCCTAAATTAAGATATTGGTTTTAGCCTAGCATAATCAAATTAAATGTTATTGATTTAAATATTAATAGGGTAAACTATGGTGTATGGTTTATTTTTTCTGTTATCACTTTACTCTGCTTTTAATTTATTTATTAATTTATTATTATCATGTGTACGATAATTATTTTTTATTTTTTTTCCCTTTTCATTTTTCGTTTTTCTATCGAATTTAGTAATTTTGTTGAGCCTTGTTTTTAATGTTATTTCTTGATTGAATTTTGGTTTTATGTGGGTTGGTAGCCCCAAAATCGTATTATTTTGCTTTTTCATAGCTAATACGAAGATGAAACCACACACTTCATTTGTAGTTCCAAAGTATTTGGGGCTTGATAATTCTGCTTTGGTTTTACAAATTCCATTTGTATTCATTTTATTTATTTATTTATTTATTTATTTCTCATGTTCAATATGGTTTTTTTCTATTAAATTCAAATGGTTCATATTATAATATAATTAATGGTTACATATACATATACATATGCATGTATATATATATACATATATTAACCGAAAAAATGTAAAGTGCGTAAAACCCGTAAGACATGGTGACGTCGTTGTGAAGTCACATTGTGACTTTGTGACCGTCCATGTGACGTCACGTGACGTCGATGTGAAGTCACAGTGACTCAAATGTGAAGTCGTTATGGCCGTTTTAGAGCTCGTTTGTGACGTCACATTGTGACCACTTTGTGACGTCACGATGTGACCAAAATGTGAAAAATGTGTCATTTGTGACAAAATTGTCATTAAAACTGTGACTATTCTGTGACGATAGTGACAAGGTTGTGAAGACAGTTTGCGATTATATTTTGATTTGTGACAAATTTTGTCACTAACTTTGTGACGGTAGCAGCATTGTCAGTGTTGCGAAGTCACACAGGGACACAATTATACAGTTATGAACAATGTTATTTAGTGTAAAATCACTTACATCAATAATTTTATTATACTTTGGCGATACATCTCAAGTAAAACTTGGGAGCTTCTATAAAAAGAATGTTCGAAGAGAAAGTTACTAAATCAAAATGTAATGCCATGCAGACTTTAATCTTTGATACATTTTTTTTTCTCTTGCAATAAATAAGAATATTTAAGACAATTGAATATTCGATCTATCACAATTATTTCAAATTTAGCAATTTTTAATTCTAATAAGCATTAAAATTATCAGAGAAACACTTCCTTAAAGATGCAACACGAGTCACAGAAAAAGAGCCGGATGATAATATAAAGTCCGTGGCAGCGTTCTTTTTCAAATATCTCGCTCAAATTTTAATATTTTTGCATGTTTTTTGCATAGGAAGCTGAGGACGATCTACTACGGGCCTAGTATTTACTTTTTCGATTTTGCTTGCATATATTTTATATTTTGATAGTTTCAATATCAGTACCGGTTTAAACCGGTTTTGAAATTTAAATATTTTTTTTAAAACTGAAACCAAAATCAAAAAAGTAAAAACTAGGCCGCTTATAGATCGTCTTCAGCTATGCTATGCAAAAAAATCATGTAAAAATATTAAAATGTGAGCGAGATATTTGAAAAGAACGCTGCCACGGACTTTATATTATCATCCGGGTCTTTTTCTATGACTAGTGTTGCACCTTAAAGGAAGTGTTTCTTTGATAATTTTAATGCTTATTAGAAAAACAAAATGCTAAATTTGAAATAACTGTAATAGATCGAATATTCAGTTGTCTTAAATATTCTCATTTATTGCCACAGAAAAAAAAAAATATGTAACAAAGATTTAAGTTTGTATGGCATTTTGATTCGGTAACTTTCTTTTGGTACATACTTTTTATAGCAGCTCCCAAGTTTTAATTGAGATGTATTGCCAAAGTATAATGAAATTATAGATGTGATTTTACACTACATAACAATGTTCATAACTGTATATTTGTGTCCCAGTGTGACTTCACAACATTGGTAATGCTGTCACCGTCACAAAGTAAGTGACAAATTTGTCACAAATAAAAAAATAATCACAAACTGTCTTCATATACTGTTTTCTATGAATATTAAAATATTATTAAAACATGCAAAGAGTAATTATGGAAAAAATTAAAGCTAAATATTTATTAGTATATTAATAAACAAAAAACATTAAGGGGCTATCCATTACTGCAAGGCTATCCATCACAGACACATCTATCTAATAAAAATTCCGACGATAAACATAAATTAGAACAACAAATACGTTAATCATAATTATAAATATTTTATTTATAATATTAGAGAGTATTTATAATACCCACTTTAATCACGATGTTCACTTATACTACATATAATGGATATTTTGAAATTTACCTCTGTAAAATTATTCAGGAAAGGAAATAATAAAAATTTCTGAAATGAAAAGTTAATAATAAAATATAGTTATTACTTTTTAGCTTCATACCGCTCAAGTATTTGCGTCATTTGTTTTAAATTCAATCATGTTTAAATTCTTATCGATTGCGTAACTTCCAAATTTTCATCCAGACTTCTAGTTCTTTCTGAAAACATTCCAATAAGAATATTTACAACTGAAACGTTTTCACCCACGATGACTATCCATTCAGAAATTTTATAACATTTCACAAGTTGAAAAATACATTAAACAATCATTAACATAATTGTTTTTTTTAATATCAAACATCTACGATTTCTTTTAATAGTTCTTCTCTTTCTCTTATAAATTCCTCTTCTGAGCAGATAAAATTTTTTTAAATAAAATTATGCAATGTTTCAGAAGATTACTTAATACAAAAATTAAAAAAGGATGTTTGTAAATAATTTTATTCCATAAAAAAGCTTCTTTATTACAAAATATAATTATCTTTAAATGTTTAATAATTATATTATCGATTTATTATAAATTACTATCATATGATTTTATGTTTATGGAAACATATTATTTTAACCAGATATTTTAAAAAAGGAAACAACGCAGATTAGAATGCAATTAAAATCACTACCTGTAACAACCTAATCCAAATTATTAAAAATCAAGTTCTTTATGACAACAAAATAAATAATGAATGCATTAGACTTTATTAAGTTAATGAAGCATTGATGTTTTATAGCATGTTTTTGACAATATAATTAAAATCGTTCTCAGAACAATAATAATAAAAAAGCAACCATTAAAAATAATATTTTTCGTACCTTTTTTCCATGAAGTCATTCGTTCTAGTTATTCTTGCCGCACAAATTAAGTCCGATAATAATTAAAGTGGCAAAGACCAAATTATTTTAACAGTCAAAGCCCCATTAATTTTCTCGGACTTATATTTTGCCGCTTGGAAGACCTGTAGTGGACATTCTTCTTTAAATTGTTAAATCCGTGTCAATATGGAACTACTCACAACTGCCATAAATTCCAGCCCACTAACTTCTTACGTCTATCATCAATTTAAAATATTTCTGTTTACGTTTATTTATTCTTTCGTTTGCAAACGATTTTCATTTCCTATGCGCATGACCGTTTAGTTTTTCTTTTTCTGCGCAACAGCTTCGGAAGTTAATTACGAATAGTTTTATGAGAATGTCTTTTTTTTAAGTGTATTTTTACTTTTTATTTTTATTAGTTTCAAAACAATTCAAGTTAAAGCAAATTGTTAAATAATAATAATAAAATTCATAATTAGGTATTATTAGATAAAAATTTGCTTAGGTTTTAATAAAGTAAAAATAATAGCTTTAATGGTAATATAATTTTTTACTTGTATCAAACGCAAACATACATAGTATCTTCTTAAAAAAAAGAGCGGGAGGGGAGGGGAGTTATAGAAATAAATAGAATAATAAATAAATAATGACTAATAATAAAACTAATAATAAATTCTAAGGTCACATTTCAGTCACAATGTGACGTCACTGAGGGGTGGCATTTTGGTCACAGATGTAACGTCACATTTCAGTCACAATGTGACGTCACTGAGGGGTGGCATTTTGGTCACAGGTGTGACGTCACATTTCAGTCACAATGTGACGTCACTGAGGGGTGGCATTTTGGTCACAGATGTGACGTGACCACTGTGACTCACAGTGACGTCACTGTGACGTCACAGTGAACATGCATGCTATGTGGGAATCTTTGAAAAGGAGATTTGTATTATTTAAAGCGGAATATATTTCGGTTCTTTTTCGGTTTTCAAGACTTTATTGAATCAATGTTTGACAAAGATGATTATGTATTTATTGATAACACACTTAAAATTTTCAAGATCCGGCTATTACAGATTTATTTAAATTATCATGGTAAATTTTCTTTTTAAGAGGAGGGGCAGAGAGCACCAAAACCCGTGATTGCCACGTGTGTGAAAAAGGCTAGTTTTGGTCCTGAAACACATTATTTACTGCTACTAATATATTGAGGGTGACATACGTGATTAAATCTGTGGGAAACATTTGAATAATCGAGGCAAAACTACGTTTTTCACCGCTTTTAAGAAAATTGAAAAAATGTCCTATTTCTGAAATAGTGGAAATAGTGTACTGCTCTTGCTATTGAGTGTATAAAAAATTGTAAGCATGAAAGTTATAGAGAATTTTGTCCTGTAAAATATTGTAACTGACAAATAATATGCTACGGCCAAAGGTCTCAAAATATTTGAAATATATACATATTTTTAAATTTATTGTTTTTCGACCACAGAAAATTTAGCCTTCAGAAATTTTGTTCGAAAAATTGTTTTTTCCATGTTCCATGTTGACATCATTATAAATAATTCAGAAAAAAAAAATCATGTAAAATATAGCAGTGACAGTGAATTACATTATAAGAATAATGTGTAAGTTTTTTTTTTTTTTTTTTTTTTTATTGAGCTTGAGAAACAAATTTACGTCAATTTTAAGGCGGTTTTGGAAAAAAAATCCCTGTTCAATAATAAAAAAAATTTCGCACATTGGCATGCTTTGGAATATATTTTTTTTCTATAAAGGAATTAAATCTGAAGTTATAAGCTACTGTTGTCTCACAACATTTTTAAAGCTGAAGCGTCCGGAAATTCTGTGCAAAATGTCATTCTAGATAAAATTCTGTTTTTAATTAATTCCGAGAAAAAAGAAAAAAACGAAGAATGGGAAAGCTATTCGATATCATAGTTTCTGAATAGCATCTCTTAGTCTCATGCGTTTCAGACCAAAAACAAATTCACAAATATATCAGATATTAGATCTTTTGGATTTCAGAACAATCTTAACACAGAATAATTTTAGCTTAATGTTCCAATTTTATTATTTTTAAATATTTATTTTTAATGTAATTCCAAGATTCGGAATGAGAACAAACTTGCAATTTGACAAGTAGATAATTAAAAAAAATTCCATTACATCTCAAACTCTAAGTAATAGTATTTTATAATTAGCGATTTTTCTCGTTATAAAGACATTACTACAATTCACAATAAATATCAATCAATTTTCATTTTATCATAAATTATGTTACAGATTATAGTTATTACTTGTTTTTTAAAGTTTTTCTTTTTCAATTTAAAATTTCATATGATAAAATAAAATCGCATGTTTAAACAGTTTAATGATTCCTAAATATTACTTTTTAATTCTTATTAGTTTTTTTACCTTTTAAAAATATCTTGCAGGTCTTAAATGAAAATCTTTTTCTTTAAATTAGCGTAGCCCAAAATCTGTGGAGTCTCTCTCTCTCTCTCTCTCTCTCTCTCTTTTAATCATTAAAAGTATTTCTCTAAAATATTCAATTTAATCATTTAAGTATACTGGAATTCATTTTAGTGCAAAATTAATAAGTCAAGATTCCATTTATTAGCTATACCATACTACTTTTAAATTAGATATCACAATTTTCCAGATTCATGTACAGTTTTTGACTCCTCTCACTCAAAGAAATGTTTTGGGGTAAAAGCGTCTGATAATAAAATGAAATACACATTGGAAATTAAAGTCTAGTTAATGTAACTCAAAGCCTTAAGTGTACTTTTCTTATTTTCTCTGAAATTAAGATAAATTCTATAAATATTATGGCATGTGAAATTACTTGGACGCAAGCTTAAAATCATTTAAACGTTTATATATAAAAATTTGATTCAATCCATAATGATTTATAGATTACAATGACATTTAGTATTCAGAAATTCATTCTAGGTTACTATAGAAATGTCAAAAGTGTTTTTATTTTCCTAACAGATCGCCAATGATGGTGCGAGAAATACATTCCGCATTTAAAGTATGAGATAGAGTAAATAAAATGAAAGTAAAATAACAATACATAAAACTGAGCATAAATTTGGTAATAATTTCTGAATTTACAAATTCATAGTGTTTGTTTTTTACTGAAATCTCAATGTAAAATATGCTACTTCCAAATTATGTATTTCACACAAATAATTTATTTTAACCAGTTTATTTTATTTAAAAGTTGTCAAATTATAGGTACAATAACTCGAGTAAAAGAAAAGATGAGATTGATGCGTGGGAATATGAGAAATCTTAAAGGAATCTATGCTGTAGTTTAAATTTTATTAGTTATTGCCAGTGTAGTTATTTTCAAGAAGCAAGAATCAATAATTAATCTTAATAATAAATCCTAATTTCACCCAATTTTAATAATAATGTATAAAAATTATCTTAATAATAAATGCTAATTTCACTTAATTTTAATAATAATGTATAAAAATTATCTTAATATAATAATTTAAATAAGATAAATTTAGTTTTGAACAGAAAGTGTTTCAATTTCCACTCAGGTTTAAAGGACAGCATTTTAAGAGCCTTCCATAAAAAGCAAATACTGCAAAATAACAGATAAATGCAACACGTGCATTTTTGCGGAAGTTAAAATGATTATTTCTAGTTGCTAAAGCAAAGAGAACATGTGGCAATTACCATCAATACCCTTTAGCTGAAAAGGGACCATCTCTGGCAAAGAATTTGCGTAAAAGTAAAGAGTCCTCAACCTCTTTACAATTTCCGGCAACCATCTAGTTAATGAGATAGTTGACGCACCGTGTCACACCCTTGATTGATAGAGTTGTAGATTTGGGACATTCCCCATTCTGACTGGGGTGAACTAGGGGGTTGGATTTCTTATCAGAATTTCACCGCCTCTTTCAGAGAGGGGAAATACGACAGGATTTTTTTCACCTGGGAGAAGGCAAAGGGTAAAAATATCATTGTAATCGAAGAAAATAATACTTATTAGAGGATGATTGTTATAGAGGAGAGCTGAAATAAAAAAATAGCCATTTTTATCCGACTATTTTAACTATTTTTATCCGACACATATTAGTAGTGCACAAGTAGATCAGAAGATAAATTTGATAAATTCATCTAATATTTTATTGCGTGTATAAAAGTGCGTGTAAAAAAAAATATATAATAAAATGCATATAATAGGATGGTTAGGTGGGTAGATGTTAGAGTGCGGAGGAAGGCGCTGTTGTCTGGATAAAACGCAAAGGTTATTTTATATTTTTAAAAAAATTGAGAGGGGGAAATGCATTAATTAAATTGGAACAAAGTTTCTATGGAGTTTAAATAACACCAATGTATGGATTATTGTTTAGTTATATCAATTACATTAAAATAATTTTATTCATTTACATTATTAAATTGCACTTCACTTTTAATAAATGAAAGACCTATAATACTACTAAATGTATGGGGTACATATATTAATTATCTATTTTTTAATCGTTTACATCCTAAATTAAGATATTGGTTTTAGCCTAGCATAATCAAATTAAATGTTATTGATTTAAATATTAATAGGGTAAACTATGGTGTATGGTTTATTTTTTCTGTTATCACTTTACTCTGCTTTTAATTTATTTATTAATTTATTATTATCATGTGTACGATAATTATTTTTTATTTTTTTTCCCTTTTCATTTTTCGTTTTTCTATCGAATTTAGTAATTTTGTTGAGCCTTGTTTTTAATGTTATTTCTTGATTGAATTTTGGTTTTATGTGGGTTGGTAGCCCCAAAATCGTATTATTTTGCTTTTTCATAGCTAATACGAAGATGAAACCACACACTTCATTTGTAGTTCCAAAGTATTTGGGGCTTGATAATTCTGCTTTGGTTTTACAAATTCCATTTGTATTCATTTTATTTATTTATTTATTTATTTATTTCTCATGTTCAATATGGTTTTTTTCTATTAAATTCAAATGGTTCATATTATAATATAATTAATGGTTACATATACATATACATATGCATGTATATATATATACATATATTAACCGAAAAAATGTAAAGTGCGTAAAACCCGTAAGACATGGTGACGTCGTTGTGAAGTCACATTGTGACTTTGTGACCGTCCATGTGACGTCACGTGACGTCGATGTGAAGTCACAGTGACTCAAATGTGAAGTCGTTATGGCCGTTTTAGAGCTCGTTTGTGACGTCACATTGTGACCACTTTGTGACGTCACGATGTGACCAAAATGTGAAAAATGTGTCATTTGTGACAAAATTGTCATTAAAACTGTGACTATTCTGTGACGATAGTGACAAGGTTGTGAAGACAGTTTGCGATTATATTTTGATTTGTGACAAATTTTGTCACTAACTTTGTGACGGTAGCAGCATTGTCAGTGTTGCGAAGTCACACAGGGACACAATTATACAGTTATGAACAATGTTATTTAGTGTAAAATCACTTACATCAATAATTTTATTATACTTTGGCGATACATCTCAAGTAAAACTTGGGAGCTTCTATAAAAAGAATGTTCGAAGAGAAAGTTACTAAATCAAAATGTAATGCCATGCAGACTTTAATCTTTGATACATTTTTTTTTCTCTTGCAATAAATAAGAATATTTAAGACAATTGAATATTCGATCTATCACAATTATTTCAAATTTAGCAATTTTTAATTCTAATAAGCATTAAAATTATCAGAGAAACACTTCCTTAAAGATGCAACACGAGTCACAGAAAAAGAGCCGGATGATAATATAAAGTCCGTGGCAGCGTTCTTTTTCAAATATCTCGCTCAAATTTTAATATTTTTGCATGTTTTTTGCATAGGAAGCTGAGGACGATCTACTACGGGCCTAGTATTTACTTTTTCGATTTTGCTTGCATATATTTTATATTTTGATAGTTTCAATATCAGTACCTGTTTAAACCGGTTTTGAAATTTAAATATTTTTTTTAAAACTGAAACCAAAATCAAAAAAGTAAAAACTAGGCCTCTTATAGATCGTCTTCAGCTATGCTATGCAAAAAAATCATGTAAAAATATTAAAATGTGAGCGAGATATTTGAAAAGAACGCTGCCACGGACTTTATATTATCATCCGGGTCTTTTTCTATGACTAGTGTTGCACCTTAAAGGAAGTGTTTCTTTGATAATTTTAATGCTTATTAGAAAAACAAAATGCTAAATTTGAAATAACTGTAATAGATCGAATATTCAGTTGTCTTAAATATTCTCATTTATTGCCACAGAAAAAAAAAAATATGTAACAAAGATTTAAGTTTGTATGGCATTTTGATTCGGTAACTTTCTTTTGGTACATACTTTTTATAGCAGCTCCCAAGTTTTAATTGAGATGTATTGCCAAAGTATAATGAAATTATAGATGTGATTTTACACTACATAACAATGTTCATAACTGTATATTTGTGTCCCAGTGTGACTTCACAACATTGGTAATGCTGTCACCGTCACAAAGTAAGTGACAAATTTGTCACAAATAAAAAAATAATCACAAACTGTCTTCATATACTGTTTTCTATGAATATTAAAATATTATTAAAACATGCAAAGAGTAATTATGGAAAAAATTAAAGCTAAATATTTATTAGTATATTAATAAACAAAAAACATTAAGGGGCTATCCATTACTGCAAGGCTATCCATCACAGACACATCTATCTAATAAAAATTCCGACGATAAACATAAATTAGAACAACAAATACGTTAATCATAATTATAAATATTTTATTTATAATATTAGAGAGTATTTATAATACCCACTTTAATCACGATGTTCACTTATACTACATATAATGGATATTTTGAAATTTACCTCTGTAAAATTATTCAGGAAAGGAAATAATAAAAATTTCTGAAATGAAAAGTTAATAATAAAATATAGTTATTACTTTTTAGCTTCATACCGCTCAAGTATTTGCGTCATTTGTTTTAAATTCAATCATGTTTAAATTCTTATCGATTGCGTAACTTCCAAATTTTCATCCAGACTTCTAGTTCTTTCTGAAAACATTCCAATAAGAATATTTACAACTGAAACGTTTTCACCCACGATGACTATCCATTCAGAAATTTTATAACATTTCACAAGTTGAAAAATACATTAAACAATCATTAACATAATTGTTTTTTTTAATATCAAACATCTACGATTTCTTTTAATAGTTCTTCTCTTTCTCTTATAAATTCCTCTTCTGAGCAGATAAAATTTTTTTAAATAAAATTATGCAATGTTTCAGAAGATTACTTAATACAAAAATTAAAAAAGGATGTTTGTAAATAATTTTATTCCATAAAAAAGCTTCTTTATTACAAAATATAATTATCTTTAAATGTTTAATAATTATATTATCGATTTATTATAAATTACTATCATATGATTTTATGTTTATGGAAACATATTATTTTAACCAGATATTTTAAAAAAGGAAACAACGCAGATTAGAATGCAATTAAAATCACTACCTGTAACAACCTAATCCAAATTATTAAAAATCAAGTTCTTTATGACAACAAAATAAATAATGAATGCATTAGACTTTATTAAGTTAATGAAGCATTGATGTTTTATAGCATGTTTTTGACAATATAATTAAAATCGTTCTCAGAACAATAATAATAAAAAAGCAACCATTAAAAATAATATTTTTCGTACCTTTTTTCCATGAAGTCATTCGTTCTAGTTATTCTTGCCGCACAAATTAAGTCCGATAATAATTAAAGTGGCAAAGACCAAATTATTTTAACAGTCAAAGCCCCATTAATTTTCTCGGACTTATATTTTGCCGCTTGGAAGACCTGTAGTGGACATTCTTCTTTAAATTGTTAAATCCGTGTCAATATGGAACTACTCACAACTGCCATAAATTCCAGCCCACTAACTTCTTACGTCTATCATCAATTTAAAATATTTCTGTTTACGTTTATTTATTCTTTCGTTTGCAAACGATTTTCATTTCCTATGCGCATGACCGTTTAGTTTTTCTTTTTCTGCGCAACAGCTTCGGAAGTTAATTACGAATAGTTTTATGAGAATGTCTTTTTTTTAAGTGTATTTTTACTTTTTATTTTTATTAGTTTCAAAACAATTCAAGTTAAAGCAAATTGTTAAATAATAATAATAAAATTCATAATTAGGTATTATTAGATAAAAATTTGCTTAGGTTTTAATAAAGTAAAAATAATAGCTTTAATGGTAATATAATTTTTTACTTGTATCAAACGCAAACATACATAGTATCTTCTTAAAAAAAAGAGCGGGAGGGGAGGGGAGTTATAGAAATAAATAGAATAATAAATAAATAATGACTAATAATAAAACTAATAATAAATTCTAAGGTCACATTTCAGTCACAATGTGACGTCACTGAGGGGTGGCATTTTGGTCACAGATGTAACGTCACATTTCAGTCACAATGTGACGTCACTGAGGGGTGGCATTTTGGTCACAGGTGTGACGTCACATTTCAGTCACAATGTGACGTCACTGAGGGGTGGCATTTTGGTCACAGATGTGACGTGACCACTCTGACTCACAGTGACGTCACTGTGACGTCACAGTGAACATGCATGCTATGTGGGAATCTTTGAAAAGGAGATTTGTATTATTTAAAGCGGAATATATTTCGGTTCTTTTTCGGTTTTCAAGACTTTATTGAATCAATGTTTGACAAAGATGATTATGTATTTATTGATAACACACTTAAAATTTTCAAGATCCGGCTATTACAGATTTATTTAAATTATCATGGTAAATTTTCTTTTTAAGAGGAGGGGCAGAGAGCACCAAAACCCGTGATTGCCACGTGTGTGAAAAAGGCTAGTTTTGGTCCTGAAACACATTATTTACTGCTACTAATATATTGAGGGTGACATACGTGATTAAATCTGTGGGAAACATTTGAATAATCGAGGCAAAACTACGTTTTTCACCGCTTTTAAGAAAATTGAAAAAATGTCCTATTTCTGAAATAGTGGAAATAGTGTACTGCTCTTGCTATTGAGTGTATAAAAAATTGTAAGCATGAAAGTTATAGAGAATTTTGTCCTGTAAAATATTGTAACTGACAAATAATATGCTACGGCCAAAGGTCTCAAAATATTTGAAATATATACATATTTTTAAATTTATTGTTTTTCGACCACAGAAAATTTAGCCTTCAGAAATTTTGTTCGAAAAATTGTTTTTTCCATGTTCCATGTTGACATCATTATAAATAATTCAGAAAAAAAAATCATGTAAAATATAGCAGTGACAGTGAATTACATTATAAGAATAATGTGTAAGTTTTTTTTTTTTTTTTTTTTTTTTTTTTATTGAGCTTGAGAAACAAATTTACGTCAATTTTAAGGCGGTTTTGGAAAAAAAATCCCTGTTCAATAATAAAAAAAATTTCGCACATTGGCATGCTTTGGAATATATTTTTTTTTCTATAAAGGAATTAAATCTGAAGTTATAAGCTACTGTTGTCTCACAACATTTTTAAAGCTGAAGCGTCCGGAAATTCTGTGCAAAATGTCATTCTAGATAAAATTCTGTTTTTAATTAATTCCGAGAAAAAAGAAAAAAACGAAGAATGGGAAAGCTATTCGATATCATAGTTTCTGAATAGCATCTCTTAGTCTCATGCGTTTCAGACCAAAAACAAATTCACAAATATATCAGATATTAGATCTTTTGGATTTCAGAACAATCTTAACACAGAATAATTTTAGCTTAATGTTCCAATTTTATTATTTTTAAATATTTATTTTTAATGTAATTCCAAGATTCGGAATGAGAACAAACTTGCAATTTGACAAGTAGATAATTTAAAAAAATTCCATTACATCTCAAACTCTAAGTAATAGTATTTTATAATTAGCGATTTTTCTCGTTATAAAGACATTACTACAATTCACAATAAATATCAATCAATTTTCATTTTATCATAAATTATGTTACAGATTATAGTTATTACTTGTTTTTTAAAGTTTTTCTTTTTCAATTTAAAATTTCATATGATAAAATAAAATCGCATGTTTAAACAGTTTAATGATTCCTAAATATTACTTTTTAATTCTTATTAGTTTTTTTACCTTTTAAAAATATCTTGCAGGTCTTAAATGAAAATCTTTTTCTTTAAATTAGCGTAGCCCAAAATCTGTGGAGTTTCTCTCTCTCTCTCTCTCTCTCTCTCTCTTTTAATCATTAAAAGTATTTCTCTAAAATATTCAATTTAATCATTTAAGTATACTGGAATTCATTTTAGTGCAAAATTAATAAGTCAAGATTCCATTTATTAGCTATACCATACTACTTTTAAATTAGATATCACAATTTTCCAGATTCATGTACAGTTTTTGACTCCTCTCACTCAAAGAAATGTTTTGGGGTAAAAGCGTCTGATAATAAAATGAAATACACATTGGAAATTAAAGTCTAGTTAATGTAACTCAAAGCCTTAAGTGTACTTTAGTTACATTAACTAGACTTTAATTTCCAATGTGTATTTATTTTACTTCTTCAGACGCTTTTACCCCAAAACATTTCTTTGAGATGAGAGGAGTAAAATACTAGTACATGAATCTGGAAAATTTGATAAATAATTTAAAAGTAGTATGATATAGATCAATCCATAATGGAATCTGACTTTAATTTCATAAAATTCAGTTTACTATAAAATGCAAAGTGTTTTATTCCTAACAGCGAGAAATACATTTTTATGAGATAGAGTAAATAAAATGAAAGTAAAATAACAATACATAAAACTGAGCATAAATTTGGTAATAATTTCTGAATTTACAAATTCATAGTGTTTGTTTTTTACTGAAATCTCAATGTAAAATATGCTACTTCCAAATTATGTATTTCACACAAATAATTTATTTTAACCAGTTTATTTTATTTAAAAGTTGTCAAATTATAGGTACAATAACTCGAGTAAAAGAAAAGATGAGATTGATGCGTGGGAATATGAGAAATCTTAAAGGAATCTATGCTGTAGTTTAAATTTTATTAGTTATTGCCAGTGTAGTTATTTTCAAGAAGCAAGAATCAATAATTAATCTTAATAATAAATCCTAATTTCACCCAATTTTAATAATAATGTATAAAAATTATCTTAATAATAAATGCTAATTTCACTTAATTTTAATAATAATGTATAAAAATTATCTTAATATAATAATTTAAATAAGATAAATTTAGTTTTGAACAGAAAGTGTTTCAATTTCCACTCAGGTTTAAAGGACAGCATTTTAAGAGCCTTCCATAAAAAGCAAATACTGCAAAATAACAGATAAATGCAACACGTGCATTTTTGCGGAAGTTAAAATGATTATTTCTAGTTGCTAAAGCAAAGAGAACATGTGGCAATTACCATCAATACCCTTTAGCTGAAAAGGGACCATCTCTGGCAAAGAATTTGCGTAAAAGTAAAGAGTCCTCAACCTCTTTATAATTTCCGGCAACCATCTAGTTAATGAGATAGTTGACGCACCGTGTCACACCCTTGATTGATAGAGTTGTAGATTTGGGACATTCCCCATTCTGACTGGGGTGAACTAGGGGGTTGGATTTCTTATCAGAACTTCACCGCCTCTTTCAGAGAGGGGAAATACGACAGGATTTTTTTCACCTGGGAGAAGGCAAAGGGTAAAAATATCATTGTAATCGAAAAAAATAATACTTATTAGAGGATGATTGTTATAGAGGAGAGCTGAAATAAAAAATTAGCCATTTTTATCCGACTATTTTAACTATTTTTATCCGACACATATTAGTAGTGCACAAGTAGATCAGAAGATAAATTTGATAAATTCATCTAATATTTTATTGCGTGTATAAAAGTGCGTGTAAAAAAAAAATATATAATAAAATGCATATAATAGGATGGTTAGGTGGGTAGATGTTAGAGTGCGGAGGAAGGCGCTGTTGTCTGGATAAAACGCAAAGGTTATTTTATATTTTTAAAAAAATTGAGAGAGGGAAATGCATTAATTAAATTGGAACAAAGTTTCTATGGAGTTTAAATAACACCAATGTATGGATTATTGTTTAGTTATATTAATTACATTAAAATAATTTTATTCATTTACATTATTAAATTGCACTTCACTTTTAATAAATGAAAGACCTATAATACTACTAAATGTATGGGGTACATATATTAATTATCTATTTTTTAATCGTTTACATCCTAAATTAAGATATTGGTTTTAGCCTAGCATAATCAAATTAAATGTTATTGATTTAAATATTAATAGGGTAAACTATGGTGTATGGTTTATTTTTTCTGTTATCACTTTACTCTGCTTTTAATTTATTTATTAATTTATTATTATCATGTGTACGATAATTATTTTTTATTTTTTTTCCCTTTTCATTTTTCGTTTTTCTATCGAATTTAGTAATTTTGTTGAGCCTTGTTTTTAATGTTATTTCTTGATTGAATTTTGGTTTTATGTGGGTTGGTAGCCCCAAAATCGTATTATTTTGCTTTTTCACAGCTAATACGAAGATGAAACCACACACTTCATTTGTAGTTCCAAAGTATTTGGGGCTTGATAATTCTGCTTTGGTTTTACAAATTCCATTTGTATTCATTTTATTTATTTATTTATTTATTTATTTCTCATGTTCAATATGGTTTTTTTTCTATTAAATTCAAATGGTTCATATTATAATATAATTAATGGTTACATATACATATACATATGCATGTATATATATATACATATATTAACCGAAAAAATGTAAAGTGCGTAAAATCTTTGAAAAGGAGAATTGTATTATTTAAAGCGGAATATATTTCGGTTCTTTTTCGGTTTTCAAGACTTTATTGAATCAATGTTTGACAAAGATGATTATGTATTTATTGATAATACACTTAAAATTTCCAAGATCCGGCTATTACAGATTTATTTAAATTCTCACGGTAAATTTTCTTTTTAAGAGGAGGGGCAGAGAGCACCAAAACCCGTGATTGCCACGTGTGTGAAAAAAGCTAGTTTTGGTCCTGAAACACATTATTTACTGCTACTAATATATTGAGGGTGACATACGTGATTAAATCTGTGGGAAACATTTGAATAATCGAGGCAAAACTACGTTTTTCACCGCTTTTAAGAAAATTGAAAAAATGTCCTATTTCTGAAATAGTGGAAATAGTGTACTGCTCTTGCTATTGAGTGTATAAAAAATTGTAAGCATGAAAGTTATAGAGAATTTTGTCCTGTAAAATATTGTAACTGACAAATAATATGCTACGGCCAAAGGTCTCAAAATATTTGAAATATATACATATTTTTAAATTTATTGTTTTTCGACCACAGAAAATTTAGCCTTCAGAAATTTTGTTCGAAAAATTGTTTTTTCCATGTTCCATGTTGACATCATTATAAATAATTCAGAAAAAAAAATCATGTAAAATATAGCAGTGACAGTGAATTACATTATAAGAATAATGTGTAAGTTTTTTTTTTTTTTTTTTTTTTTTTTTTTTTTATTGAGCTTGAGAAACAAATTTGCGTCAATTTTAAGGCGGTTTTGGAAAAAAAAATCCCTGTTCAATAATAAAAAAAATTTCGCACATTGGCATGCTTTGGAATATATTTTTTTTTCTATAAAGGAATTAAATCTGAAGTTATAAGCTACTGTTGTCTCACAACATTTTTAAAGCTGAAGCGTCCGGAAATTCTGTGCAAAATGTCATTCTAGATAAAATTCTGTTTTTAATTAATTCCGAGAAAAAAGAAAAAAACGAAGAATGGGAAAGCTATTCGATATCATAGTTTCTGAATAGCATCTGTTAGTCTCATGCGTTTCAGACCAAAAACAAATTCACAAATATATCAGATATTAGATCTTTTGGATTTCAGAACAATCTTAACACAGAATAATTTTAGCTTAATGTTCCAATTTTATTATTTTTAAATATTTATTTTTAATGTAATTCCAAGATTCGGAATGAGAACAAACTTGCAATTTGACAAGTAGATAATTAAAAAAAATTCCATTACATCTCAAACTCTAAGTAATAGTATTTTATAATTAGCGATTTTTCTCGTTATAAAGACATTACTACAATTCACAATAAATATCAATCAATTTTCATTTTATCATAAATTATGTTACAGATTATAGTTATTACTTGTTTTTTAAAGTTTTTCTTTTTCAATTTAAAATTTCATATGATAAAATAAAATCGCATGTTTAAACAGTTTAATGATTCCTAAATATTACTTTTTAATTCTTATTAGTTTTTTTACCTTTTAAAAATATCTTGCAGGTCTTAAATGAAAATCTTTTTCTTTAAATTAGCGTAGCCCAAAATCTGTGGAGTTTCTCTCTCTCTCTCTCTCTCTCTCTCTCTTTTAATCATTAAAAGTATTTCTCTAAAATATTCAATTTAATCATTTAAGTATACTGGAATTCATTTTAGTGCAAAATTAATAAGTCAAGATTCCATTTATTAGCTATACCATACTACTTTTAAATTAGATATCACAATTTTCCAGATTCATGTACAGTTTTTGACTCCTCTCACTCAAAGAAATGTTTTGGGGTAAAAGCGTCTGATAATAAAATGAAATACACATTGGAAATTAAAGTCTAGTTAATGTAACTCAAAGCCTTAAGTGTACTTTTCTTATTTTCTCTGAAATTAAGATAAATTCTATAAATATTATGGCATGTGAAATTACTTGGACGCAAGCTTAAAATCATTTAAACGTTTATATATAAAAATTTGATTCAATCCATAATGATTTATAGATTACAATGACATTTAGTATTCAGAAATTCATTCTAGGTTACTATAGAAATGTCAAAAGTGTTTTTATTTTCCTAACAGATCGCCAATGATGGTGCGAGAAATACATTCCGCATTTAAAGTATGAGATAGAGTAAATAAAATGAAAGTAAAATAACAATACATAAAACTGAGCATAAATTTGGTAATAATTTCTGAATTTACAAATTCATAGTGTTTGTTTTTTACTGAAATCTCAATGTAAAATATGCTACTTCCAAATTATGTATTTCACACAAATAATTTATTTTAACCAGTTTATTTTATTTAAAAGTTGTCAAATTATAGGTACAATAACTCGAGTAAAAGAAAAGATGAGATTGATGCGTGGGAATATGAGAAATCTTAAAGGAATCTATGCTGTAGTTTAAATTTTATTAGTTATTGCCAGTGTAGTTATTTTCAAGAAGCAAGAATCAATAATTAATCTTAATAATAAATCCTAATTTCACCCAATTTTAATAATAATGTATAAAAATTATCTTAATAATAAATGCTAATTTCACTTAATTTTAATAATAATGTATAAAAATTATCTTAATATAATAATTTAAATAAGATAAATTTAGTTTTGAACAGAAAGTGTTTCAATTTCCACTCAGGTTTAAAGGACAGCATTTTAAGAGCCTTCCATAAAAAGCAAATACTGCAAAATAACAGATAAATGCAACACGTGCATTTTTGCGGAAGTTAAAATGATTATTTCTAGTTGCTAAAGCAAAGAGAACATGTGGCAATTACCATCAATACCCTTTAGCTGAAAAGGGACCATCTCTGGCAAAGAATTTGCGTAAAAGTAAAGAGTCCTCAACCTCTTTATAATTTCCGGCAACCATCTAGTTAATGAGATAGTTGACGCACCGTGTCACACCCTTGATTGATAGAGTTGTAGATTTGGGACATTCCCCATTCTGACTGGGGTGAACTAGGGGGTTGGATTTCTTATCAGAACTTCACCGCCTCTTTCAGAGAGGGGAAATACGACAGGATTTTTTTCACCTGGGAGAAGGCAAAGGGTAAAAATATCATTGTAATCGAAGAAAATAATACTTATTAGAGGATGATTGTTATAGAGGAGAGCTGAAATAAAAAATTAGCCATTTTTATCCGACTATTTTAACTATTTTTATCCGACACATATTAGTAGTGCACAAGTAGATCAGAAGATAAATTTGATAAATTCATCTAATATTTTATTGCGTGTATAAAAGTGCGTGTAAAAAAAAATATATAATAAAATGCATATAATAGGATGGTTAGGTGGGTAGATGTTAGAGTGCGGAGGAAGGCGCTGTTGTCTGGATAAAACGCAAAGGTTATTTTATATTTTTAAAAAAATTGAGAGAGGGAAATGCATTAATTAAATTGGAACAAAGTTTCTATGGAGTTTAAATAACACCAATGTATGGATTATTGTTTAGTTATATCAATTACATTAAAATAATTTTATTCATTTACATTATTAAATTGCACTTCACTTTTAATAAATGAAAGACCTATAATACTACTAAATGTATGGGGTACATATATTAATTATCTATTTTTTAATCGTTTACATCCTAAATTAAGATATTGGTTTTAGCCTAGCATAATCAAATTAAATGTTATTGATTTAAATATTAATAGGGTAAACTATGGTGTATGGTTTATTTTTTCTGTTATCACTTTACTCTGCTTTTAATTTATTTATTAATTTATTATTATCATGTGTACGATAATTATTTTTTATTTTTTTTTCCCTTTTCATTTTTCGTTTTTCTATCGAATTTAGTAATTTTGTTGAGCCTTGTTTTTAATGTTATTTCTTGATTGAATTTTGGTTTTATGTGGGTTGGTAGCCCCAAAATCGTAATATTTTGCTTTTTCACAGCTAATACGAAGATGAAACCACACACTTCATTTGTAGTTCCAAAGTATTTGGGGCTTGATAATTCTGCTTTGGTTTTACAAATTCCATTTGTATTCATTTTATTTATTTATTTATTTATTTATTTCTCATGTTCAATATGGTTTTTTTTCTATTAAATTCAAATGGTTCATATTATAATATAATTAATGGTTACATATACATATACATATGCATGTATATATATATACATATATTAACCGAAAAAATGTAAAGTGCGTAAAATCTTTGAAAAGGAGAATTGTATTATTTAAAGCGGAATATATTTCGGTTCTTTTTCGGTTTTCAAGACTTTATTGAATCAATGTTTGACAAAGATGATTATGTATTTATTGATAACACACTTAAAATTTCCAAGATCCGGCTATTACAGATTTATTTAAATTCTCATGGTAAATTTTCTTTTTAAGAGGAGGGGCAGAGAGCACCAAAACCCGTGATTGCCACGTGTGTGAAAAAGGCTAGTTTTGGTCCTGAAACACATTATTTACTGCTACTAATATATTGAGGGTGACATACGTGATTAAATCTGTGGGAAACATTTGAATAATCGAGGCAAAACTACGTTTTTCACCGCTTTTAAGAAAATTGAAAAAATGTCCTATTTCTGAAATAGTGGAAATAGTGTACTGCTCTTGCTATTGAGTGTATAAAAAATTGTAAGCATGAAAGTTATAGAGAATTTTGTCCTGTAAAATATTGTAACTGACAAATAATATGCTACGGCCAAAGGTCTCAAAATATTTGAAATATATACATATTTTTAAATTTATTGTTTTTCGACCACAGAAAATTTAGCCTTCAGAAATTTTGTTCGAAAAATTGTTTTTTCCATGTTCCATGTTGACATCATTATAAATAATTCAGAAAAAAAAATCATGTAAAATATAGCAGTGACAGTGAATTACATTATAAGAATAATGTGTAAGTTTTTTTTTTTTTTTTTTTTTTTTTTTTATTGAGCTTGAGAAACAAATTTACGTCAATTTTAAGGCGGTTTTGGAAAAAAAAATCCCTGTTCAATAATAAAAAAAATTTCGCACATTGGCATGCTTTGGAATATATTTTTTTTTCTATAAAGGAATTAAATCTGAAGTTATAAGCTACTGTTGTCTCACAACATTTTTAAAGCTGAAGCGTCCGGAAATTCTGTGCAAAATGTCATTCTAGATAAAATTCTGTTTTTAATTAATTCCGAGAAAAAAGAAAAAAACGAAGAATGGGAAAGCTATTCGATATCATAGTTTCTGAATAGCATCTGTTAGTCTCATGCGTTTCAGACCAAAAACAAATTCACAAATATATCAGATATTAGATCTTTTGGATTTCAGAACAATCTTAACACAGAATAATTTTTGCTTAATGTTCCAATTTTATTATTTTTAAATATTTATTTTTAATGTAATTCCAAGATTCGGAATGAGAACAAACTTGCAATTTGACAAGTAGATAATTAAAAAAAATTCCATTACATCTCAAACTCTAAGTAATAGTATTTTATAATTAGCGATTTTTCTCGTTATAAAGACATTACTACAATTCACAATAAATATCAATCAATTTTCATTTTATCATAAATTATGTTACAGATTATAGTTATTACTTGTTTTTTAAAGTTTTTCTTTTTCAATTTAAAATTTCATATGATAAAATAAAATCGCATGTTTAAACAGTTTAATGATTCCTAAATATTACTTTTTAATTCTTATTAGTTTTTTTACCTTTTAAAAATATCTTGCAGGTCTTAAATGAAAATCTTTTTCTTTAAATTAGCGTAGCCCAAAATCTGTGGAGTTTCTCTCTCTCTCTCTCTCTCTCTCTCTCTCTCTTTTAATCATTAAAAGTATTTCTCTAAAATATTCAATTTAATCATTTAAGTATACTGGAATTCATTTTAGTGCAAAATTAATAAGTCAAGATTCCATTTATTAGCTATACCATACTACTTTTAAATTAGATATCACAATTTTCCAGATTCATGTACAATTTTTGACTCCTCTCACTCAAAGAAATGTTTTGGGGTAAAAGCGTCTGATAATAAAATGAAATACACATTGGAAATTAAAGTCTAGTTAATGTAACTCAAAGCCTTAAGTGTACTTTTCTTATTTTCTCTGAAATTAAGATAAATTCTATAAATATTATGGCATGTGAAATTACTTGGACGCAAGCTTAAAATCATTTAAACGTTTATATATAAAAATTTGATTCAATCCATAATGATTTATAGATTACAATGACATTTAGTATTCAGAAATTCATTCTAGGTTACTATAGAAATGTCAAAAGTGTTTTTATTTTCCTAACAGATCGCCAATGATGGTGCGAGAAATACATTCCGCATTTAAAGTATGAGATAGAGTAAATAAAATGAAAGTAAAATAACAATACATAAAACTGAGCATAAATTTGGTAATAATTTCTGAATTTACAAATTCATAGTGTTTGTTTTTTACTGAAATCTCAATGTAAAATATGCTACTTCCAAATTATGTATTTCACACAAATAATTTATTTTAACCAGTTTATTTTATTTAAAAGTTGTCAAATTATAAGTACAATAACTCGAGTAAAAGAAAAGATGAGATTGATGCGTGGGAATATGAGAAATCTTAAAGGAATCTATGCTGTAGTTTAAATTTTATTAGTTATTGCCAGTGTAGTTATTTTCAAGAAGCAAGAATCAATAATTAATCTTAATAATAAATCCTAATTTCACCCAATTTTAATAATAATGTATAAAAATTATCTTAATAATAAATGCTAATTTCACTTAATTTTAATAATAATGTATAAAAATTATCTTAATATAATAATTTAAATAAGATAAATTTAGTTTTGAACAGAAAGTGTTTCAATTTCCACTCAGGTTTAAAGGACAGCATTTTAAGAGCCTTCCATAAAAAGCAAATACTGCAAAATAACAGATAAATGCAACACGTGCATTTTTGCGGAAGTTAAAATGATTATTTCTAGTTGCTAAAGCAAAGAGAACATGTGGCAATTACCATCAATACCCTTTAGCTGAAAAGGGACCATCTCTGGCAAAGAATTTGCGTAAAAGTAAAGAGTCCTCAACCTCTTTACAATTTCCGGCAACCATCTAGTTAATGAGATAGTTGACGCACCGTGTCACACCCTTGATTGATAGAGTTGTAGATTTGGGACATTCCCCATTCTGACTGGGGTGAACTAGGGGGTTGGATTTCTTATCAGAATTTCACCGCCTCTTTCAGAGAGGGGAAATACGACAGGATTTTTTTCACCTGGGAGAAGGCAAAGGGTAAAAATATCATTGTAATCGAAGAAAATAATACTTATTAGAGGATGATTGTTATAGAGGAGAGCTGAAATAAAAAATTAGCCATTTTTATCCGACTATTTTAACTATTTTTATCCGACACATATTAGTAGTGCACAAGTAGATCAGAAGATAAATTTGATAAATTCATCTAATATTTTATTGCGTGTATAAAAGTGCGTGTAAAAAAAATATATATAATAAAATGCATATAATAGGATGGTTAGGTGGGTAGATGTTAGAGTGCGGAGGAAGGCGCTGTTGTCTGGATAAAACGCAAAGGTTATTTTATATTTTTAAAAAAATTGAGAGAGGGAAATGCATTAATTAAATTGGAACAAAGTTTCTATGGAGTTTAAATAACACCAATGTATGGATTATTGTTTAGTTATATCAATTACATTAAAATAATTTTATTCATTTACATTATTAAATTGCACTTCACTTTTAATAAATGAAAGACCTATAATACTACTAAATGTATGGGGTACATATATTAATTATCTATTTTTTAATCGTTTACATCCTAAATTAAGATATTGGTTTTAGCCTAGCATAATCAAATTAAATGTTATTGATTTAAATATTAATAGGGTAAACTATGGTGTATGGTTTGTTTTTTCTGTTATCACTTTACTCTGCTTTTAATTTATTTATTAATTTATTATTATCATGTGTACGATAATTATTTTTTATTTTTTTTCCCTTTTCATTTTTCGTTTTTCTATCGAATTTAGTAATTTTGTTGAGCCTTGTTTTTAATGTTATTTCTTGATTGAATTTTGGTTTTATGTGGGTTGGTAGCCCCAAAATCGTATTATTTTGCTTTTTCACAGCTAATAAGAAGATGAAACCACACACTTCATTTGTAGTTCCAAAGTATTTGGGGCTTGATAATTCTGCTTTGGTTTTACAAATTCCATTTGTATTCATTTTATTTATTTATTTATTTATTTATTTCTCATGTTCAATATGGTTTTTTTTTCTATTAAATTCAAATGGTTCATATTATAATATAATTAATGGTTACATATACATATACATGTATATATATATACATATATTAACCGAAAAAATGTAAAGTGCGTAAAATCTTTGAAAAGGAGAATTGTATTATTTAAAGCGGAATATATTTCGGTTCTTTTTCGGTTTTCAAGACTTTATTGAATCAATGTTTGACAAAGATGATTATGTATTTATTGATAACACACTTAAAATTTCCAAGATCCGGCTATTACAGATTTATTTAAATTCTCATGGTAAATTTTCTTTTTAAGAGGAGGGGCAGAGAGCACCAAAACCCGTGATTGCCACGTGTGTGAAAAAGGCTAGTTTTGGTCCTGAAACACATTATTTACTGCTACTAATATATTGAGGGTGACATACGTGATTAAATCTGTGGGAAACATTTGAATAATCGAGGCAAAACTACGTTTTTCACCGCTTTTAAGAAAATTGAAAAAATGTCCTATTTCTGAAATAGTGGAAATAGTGTACTGCTCTTGCTATTGAGTGTATAAAAAATTGTAAGCATGAAAGTTATAGAGAATTTTGTCCTGTAAAATATTGTAACTGACAAATAATATGCTACGGCCAAAGGTCTCAAAATATTTGAAATATATACATATTTTTAAATTTATTGTTTTTCGACCACAGAAAATTTAGCCTTCAGAAATTTTGTTCGAAAAATTGTTTTTTCCATGTTCCATGTTGACATCATTATAAATAATTCAGAAAAAAAAATCATGTAAAATATAGCAGTGACAGTGAATTACATTATAAGAATAATGTGTAAGTTTTTTTTTTTTTTTTTTTTTTTTTTTTATTGAGCTTGAGAAACAAATTTACGTCAATTTTAAGGCGGTTTTGGAAAAAAAAATCCCTGTTCAATAATAAAAAAAATTTCGCACATTGGCATGCTTTGGAATATATTTTTTTTTCTATAAAGGAATTAAATCTGAAGTTATAAGCTACTGTTGTCTCACAACATTTTTAAAGCTGAAGCGTCCGGAAATTCTGTGCAAAATGTCATTCTAGATAAAATTCTGTTTTTAATTAATTCCGAGAAAAAAGAAAAAAACGAAGAATGGGAAAGCTATTCGATATCATAGTTTCTGAATAGCATCTGTTAGTCTCATGCGTTTCAGACCAAAAACAAATTCACAAATATATCAGATATTAGATCTTTTGGATTTCAGAACAATCTTAACACAGAATAATTTTTGCTTAATGTTCCAATTTTATTATTTTTAAATATTTATTTTTAATGTAATTCCAAGATTCGGAATGAGAACAAACTTGCAATTTGACAAGTAGATAATTAAAAAAAATTCCATTACATCTCAAACTCTAAGTAATAGTATTTTATAATTAGCGATTTTTCTCGTTATAAAGACATTACTACAATTCACAATAAATATCAATCAATTTTCATTTTATCATAAATTATGTTACAGATTATAGTTATTACTTGTTTTTTAAAGTTTTTCTTTTTCAATTTAAAATTTCATATGATAAAATAAAATCGCATGTTTAAACAGTTTAATGATTCCTAAATATTACTTTTTAATTCTTATTAGTTTTTTTACCTTTTAAAAATATCTTGCAGGTCTTAAATGAAAATCTTTTTCTTTAAATTAGCGTAGCCCAAAATCTGTGGAGTTTCTCTCTCTCTCTCTCTCTCTCTCTCTCTCTCTTTTAATCATTAAAAGTATTTCTCTAAAATATTCAATTTAATCATTTAAGTATACTGGAATTCATTTTAGTGCAAAATTAATAAGTCAAGATTCCATTTATTAGCTATACCATACTACTTTTAAATTAGATATCACAATTTTCCAGATTCATGTACAATTTTTGACTCCTCTCACTCAAAGAAATGTTTTGGGGTAAAAGCGTCTGATAATAAAATGAAATACACATTGGAAATTAAAGTCTAGTTAATGTAACTCAAAGCCTTAAGTGTACTTTTCTTATTTTCTCTGAAATTAAGATAAATTCTATAAATATTATGGCATGTGAAATTACTTGGACGCAAGCTTAAAATCATTTAAACGTTTATATATAAAAATTTGATTCAATCCATAATGATTTATAGATTACAATGACATTTAGTATTCAGAAATTCATTCTAGGTTACTATAGAAATGTCAAAAGTGTTTTTATTTTCCTAACAGATCGCCAATGATGGTGCGAGAAATACATTCCGCATTTAAAGTATGAGATAGAGTAAATAAAATGAAAGTAAAATAACAATACATAAAACTGAGCATAAATTTGGTAATAATTTCTGAATTTACAAATTCATAGTGTTTGTTTTTTACTGAAATCTCAATGTAAAATATGCTACTTCCAAATTATGTATTTCACACAAATAATTTATTTTAACCAGTTTATTTTATTTAAAAGTTGTCAAATTATAGGTACAATAACTCGAGTAAAAGAAAAGATGAGATTGATGCGTGGGAATATGAGAAATCTTAAAGGAATCTATGCTGTAGTTTAAATTTTATTAGTTATTGCCAGTGTAGTTATTTTCAAGAAGCAAGAATCAATAATTAATCTTAATAATAAATCCTAATTTCACCCAATTTTAATAATAATGTATAAAAATTATCTTAATAATAAATGCTAATTTCACTTAATTTTAATAATAATGTATAAAAATTATCTTAATATAATAATTTAAATAAGATAAATTTAGTTTTGAACAGAAAGTGTTTCAATTTCCACTCAGGTTTAAAGGACAGCATTTTAAGAGCCTTCCATAAAAAGCAAATACTGCAAAATAACAGATAAATGCAACACGTGCATTTTTGCGGAAGTTAAAATGATTATTTCTAGTTGCTAAAGCAAAGAGAACATGTGGCAATTACCATCAATACCCTTTAGCTGAAAAGGGACCATCTCTGGCAAAGAATTTGCGTAAAAGTAAAGAGTCCTCAACCTCTTTACAATTTCCGGCAACCATCTAGTTAATGAGATAGTTGACGCACCGTGTCACACCCTTGATTGATAGAGTTGTAGATTTGGGACATTCCCCATTCTGACTGGGGTGAACTAGGGGGTTGGATTTCTTATCAGAATTTCACCGCCTCTTTCAGAGAGGGGAAATACGACAGGATTTTTTTCACCTGGGAGAAGGCAAAGGGTAAAAATATCATTGTAATCGAAGAAAATAATACTTATTAGAGGATGATTGTTATAGAGGAGAGCTGAAATAAAAAATTAGCCATTTTTATCCGACTATTTTAACTATTTTTATCCGACACATATTAGTAGTGCACAAGTAGATCAGAAGATAAATTTGATAAATTCATCTAATATTTTATTGCGTGTATAAAAGTGCGTGTAAAAAAAATATATATAATAAAATGCATATAATAGGATGGTTAGGTGGGTAGATGTTAGAGTGCGGAGGAAGGCGCTGTTGTCTGGATAAAACGCAAAGGTTATTTTATATTTTTAAAAAAATTGAGAGAGGGAAATGCATTAATTAAATTGGAACAAAGTTTCTATGGAGTTTAAATAACACCAATGTATGGATTATTGTTTAGTTATATCAATTACATTAAAATAATTTTATTCATTTACATTATTAAATTGCACTTCACTTTTAATAAATGAAAGACCTATAATACTACTAAATGTATGGGGTACATATATTAATTATCTATTTTTTAATCGTTTACATCCTAAATTAAGATATTGGTTTTAGCCTAGCATAATCAAATTAAATGTTATTGATTTAAATATTAATAGGGTAAACTATGGTGTATGGTTTGTTTTTTCTGTTATCACTTTACTCTGCTTTTAATTTATTTATTAATTTATTATTATCATGTGTACGATAATTATTTTTTATTTTTTTTTCCCTTTTCATTTTTCGTTTTTCTATCGAATTTAGTAATTTTGTTGAGCCTTGTTTTTAATGTTATTTCTTGATTGAATTTTGGTTTTATGTGGGTTGGTAGCCCCAAAATCGTATTATTTTGCTTTTTCACAGCTAATAAGAAGATGAAACCACACACTTCATTTGTAGTTCCAAAGTATTTGGGGCTTGATAATTCTGCTTTGGTTTTACAAATTCCATTTGTATTCATTTTATTTATTTATTTATTTATTTATTTCTCATGTTCAATATGGTTTTTTTTTCTATTAAATTCAAATGGTTCATATTATAATATAATTAATGGTTACATATACATATACATGTATATATATATACATATATTAACCGAAAAAATGTAAAGTGCGTAAAATCTTTGAAAAGGAGAATTGTATTATTTAAAGCGGAATATATTTCGGTTCTTTTCCGGTTTTCAAGACTTTATTGAATCAATGTTTGACAAAGATGATTATGTATTTATTGATAACACACTTAAAATTTCCAAGATCCGGCTATTACAGATTTATTTAAATTCTCATGGTAAATTTTCTTTTTAAGAGGAGGGGCAGAGAGCACCAAAACCCGTGATTGCCACGTGTGTGAAAAAGGCTAGTTTTGGTCCTGAAACGCATTATTTACTGCTACTAATATATTGAGGGTGACATACGTGATTAAATCTGTGGGAAACATTTGAATAATCGAGGCAAAACTACGTTTTTCACCGCTTTTAAGAAAATTGAAAAAATCTCCTATTTCTGAAATAGTGGAAATAGTGTACTGCTCTTGCTATTGAGTGTATAAAAAATTGTAAGCATGAAAGTTATAGAGAATTTTGTCCTGTAAAATATTGTAACTGACAAATAATATGCTACGGCCAAAGGTCTCAAAATATTTGAAATATATACATATTTTTAAATTTATTGTTTTTCGACCACAGAAAATTTAGCCTTCAGAAATTTTGTTCGAAAAATTGTTTTTTCCATGTTCCATGTTGACATCATTATAAATAATTCAGAAAAAAAATCATGTAAAATATAGCAGTGACAGTGAATTACATTATAAGAATAATGTGTAAGTTTTTTTTTTTTTTTTTTTTTTTTTTTTTTTATTGAGCTTGAGAAACAAATTTACGTCAATTTTAAGGCGGTTTTGGAAAAAAAAATCCCTGTTCAATAATAAAAAAAATTTCGCACATTGGCATGCTTTGGAATATATTTTTTTTTCTATAAAGGAATTAAATCTGAAGTTATAAGCTACTGTTGTCTCACAACATTTTTAAAGCTGAAGCGTCCGGAAATTCTGTGCAAAATGTCATTCTAGATAAAATTCTGTTTTTAATTAATTCCGAGAAAAAAGAAAAAAACGAAGAATGGGAAAGCTATTCGATATCATAGTTTCTGAATAGCATCTGTTAGTCTCATGCGTTTCAGACCAAAAACAAATTCACAAATATATCAGATATTAGATCTTTTGGATTTCAGAACAATCTTAACACAGAATAATTTTAGCTTAATGTTCCAATTTTATTATTTTTAAATATTTATTTTTAATGTAATTCCAAGATTCGGAATGAGAACAAACTTGCAATTTGACAAGTAGATAATTAAAAAAAATTCCATTACATCTCAAACTCTAAGTAATAGTATTTTATAATTAGCGATTTTTCTCGTTATAAAGACATTACTACAATTCACAATAAATATCAATCAATTTTCATTTTATCATAAATTATGTTACAGATTATAGTTATTACTTGTTTTTTAAAGTTTTTCTTTTTCAATTTAAAATTTCATATGATAAAATAAAATCGCATGTTTAAACAGTTTAATGATTCCTAAATATTACTTTTTAATTCTTATTAGTTTTTTTACCTTTTAAAAATATCTTGCAGGTCTTAAATGAAAATCTTTTTCTTTAAATTAGCGTAGCCCAAAATCTGTGGAGTTTCTCTCTCTCTCTCTCTCTCTCTTTTAATCATTAAAAGTATTTCTCTAAAATATTCAATTTAAACATTTAAGTATACTGGAATTCATTTTAGTGCAAAATTAATAAGTCAAGATTCCATTTATTAGCTATACCATACTACTTTTAAATTAGATATCACAATTTTCCAGATTCATGTACAGTTTTTGACTCCTCTCACTCAAAGAAATGTTTTGGGGTAAAAGCGTCTGATAATAAAATGAAATACACATTGGAAATTAAAGTCTAGTTAATGTAACTCAAAGCCTTAAGTGTACTTTTCTTATTTTCTCTGAAATTAAGATAAATTCTATAAATATTATGGCATGTGAAATTACTTGGACGCAAGCTTAAAATCATTTAAACGTTTATATATAAAAATTTGATTCAATCCATAATGATTTATAGATTACAATGACATTTAGTATTCAGAAATTCATTCTAGGTTACTATAGAAATGTCAAAAGTGTTTTTATTTTCCTAACAGATCGCCAATGATGGTGCGAGAAATACATTCCGCATTTAAAGTATGAGATAGAGTAAATAAAATGAAAGTAAAATAACAATACATAAAACTGAGCATAAATTTGGTAATAATTTCTGAATTTACAAATTCATAGTGTTTGTTTTTTACTGAAATCTCAATGTAAAATATGCTACTTCCAAATTATGTATTTCACACAAATAATTTATTTTAACCAGTTTATTTTATTTAAAAGTTGTCAAATTATAGGTACAATAACTCGAGTAAAAGAAAAGATGAGATTGATGCGTGGGAATATGAGAAATCTTAAAGGAATCTATGCTGTAGTTTAAATTTTATTAGTTATTGCCAGTGTAGTTATTTTCAAGAAGCAAGAATCAATAATTAATCTTAATAATAAATCCTAATTTCACCCAATTTTAATAATAATGTATAAAAATTATCTTAATAATAAATGCTAATTTCACTTAATTTTAATAATAATGTATAAAAATTATCTTAATATAATAATTTAAATAAGATAAATTTAGTTTTGAACAGAAAGTGTTTCAATTTCCACTCAGGTTTAAAGGACAGCATTTTAAGAGCCTTCCATAAAAAGCAAATACTGCAAAATAACAGATAAATGCAACACGTGCATTTTTGCGGAAGTTAAAATGATTATTTCTAGTTGCTAAAGCAAAGAGAACATGTGGCAATTACCATCAATACCCTTTAGCTGAAAAGGGACCATCTCTGGCAAAGAATTTGCGTAAAAGTAAAGAGTCCTCAACCTCTTTATAATTTCCGGCAACCATCTAGTTAATGAGATAGTTGACGCACCGTGTCACACCCTTGATTGATAGAGTTGTAGATTTGGGACATTCCCCATTCTGACTGGGGTGAACTAGGGGGTTGGATTTCTTATCAGAACTTCACCGCCTCTTTCAGAGAGGGGAAATACGACAGGATTTTTTTCACCTGGGAGAAGGCAAAGGGTAAAAATATCATTGTAATCGAAGAAAATAATACTTATTAGAGGATGATTGTTATAGAGGAGAGCTGAAATAAAAAATTAGCCATTTTTATCCGACTATTTTAACTATTTTTATCCGACACATATTAGTAGTGCACAAGTAGATCAGAAGATAAATTTGATAAATTCATCTAATATTTTATTGCGTGTATAAAAGTGCGTGTAAAAAAAATATATATAATAAAATGCATATAATAGGATGGTTAGGTGGGTAGATGTTAGAGTGCGGAGGAAGGCGCTGTTGTCTGGATAAAACGCAAAGGTTATTTTATATTTTTAAAAAAAATTGAGAGAGGGAAATGCATTAATTAAATTGGAACAAAGTTTCTATGGAGTTTAAATAACACCAATGTATGGATTATTGTTTAGTTATATCAATTACATTAAAATAATTTTATTCATTTACATTATTAAATTGCACTTCACTTTTAATAAATGAAAGACCTATAATACTACTAAATGTATGGGGTACATATATTAATTATCTATTTTTTAATCGTTTACATCCTAAATTAAGATATTGGTTTTAGCCTAGCATAATCAAATTAAATGTTATTGATTTAAATATTAATAGGGTAAACTATGGTGTATGGTTTATTTTTTCTGTTATCACTTTACTCTGCTTTTAATTAATTTATTAATTTATTATTATCATGTGTACGATAATTATTTTTTATTTTTTTTCCCTTTTCATTTTTCGTTTTTCTATCGAATTTAGTAATTTTGTTGAGCCTTGTTTTTAATGTTATTTCTTGATTGAATTTTGGTTTTATGTGGGTTGGTAGCCCCAAAATCGTATTATTTTGCTTTTTCACAGCTAATACGAAGATGAAACCACACACTTCATTTGTAGTTCCAAAGTATTTGGGGCTTGATAATTCTGCTTTGGTTTTACAAATTCCATTTGTATTCATTTTATTTATTTATTTATTTATTTATTTCTCATGTTCAATATGGTTTTTTTTCTATTAAATTCAAATGGTTCATATTATAATATAATTAATGGTTACATATACATATACATATGCATGTATATATATATACATATATTAACCGAAAAAATGTAAAGTGCGTAAAATCTTTGAAAAGGAGAATTGTATTATTTAAAGCGGAATATATTTCGGTTCTTTTTCGGTTTTCAAGACTTTATTGAATCAATGTTTGACAAAGATGATTATGTATTTATTGATAACACACTTAAAATTTCCAAGATCCGGCTATTACAGATTTATTTAAATTCTCATGGTAAATTTTCTTTTTAAGAGGAGGGGCAGAGAGCACCAAAACCCGTGATTGCCACGTGTGTGAAAAAGGCTAGTTTTGGTCCTGAAACACATTATTTACTGCTACTAATATATTGAGGGTGACATACGTGATTAAATCTGTGGGAAACATTTGAATAATCGAGGCAAAACTACGTTTTTCACCGCTTTTAAGAAAATTGAAAAAATGTCCTATTTCTGAAATAGTGGAAATAGTGTACTGCTCTTGCTATTGAGTGTATAAAAAATTGTAAGCATGAAAGTTATAGAGAATTTTGTCCTGTAAAATATTGTAACTGACAAATAATATGCTACGGCCAAAGGTCTCAAAATATTTGAAATATATACATATTTTTAAATTTATTGTTTTTCGACCACAGAAAATTTAGCCTTCAGAAATTTTGTTCGAAAAATTGTTTTTTCCATGTTCCATGTTGACATCATTATAAATAATTCAGAAAAAAAAATCATGTAAAATATAGCAGTGACAGTGAATTACATTATAAGAATAATGTGTAAGTTTTTTTTTTTTTTTTTTTTTTTTTTTTTTTTTTTTTTTTTTTTTTTTTTTTATTGAGCTTGAGAAACAAATTTACGTCAATTTTAAGGCGGTTTTGGAAAAAAAAATCCCTGTTCAATAATAAAAAAAATTTCGCACATTGGCATGCTTTGGAATATTTTTTTTTTCTATAAAGGAATTAAATCTGAAGTTATAAGCTACTGTTGTCTCACAACATTTTTAAAGCTGAAGCGTCCGGAAATTCTGTGCAAAATGTCATTCTAGATAAAATTCTGTTTTTAATTAATTCCGAGAAAAAAGAAAAAAACGAAGAATGGGAAAGCTATTCGATATCATAGTTTCTGAATAGCATCTGTTAGTCTCATGCGTTTCAGACCAAAAACAAATTCACAAATATATCAGATATTAGATCTTTTGGATTTCAGAACAATCTTAACACAGAATAATTTTAGCTTAATGTTCCAATTTTATTATTTTTAAATATTTATTTTTAATGTAATTCCAAGATTCGGAATGAGAACAAACTTGCAATTTGACAAGTAGATAATTAAAAAAAATTCCATTACATCTCAAACTCTAAGTAATAGTATTTTATAATTAGCGATTTTTCTCGTTATAAAGACATTACTACAATTCACAATAAATATCAATCAATTTTCATTTTATCATAAATTATGTTACAGATTATAGTTATTACTTGTTTTTTAAAGTTTTTCTTTTTCAATTTAAAATTTCATATGATAAAATAAAATCGCATGTTTAAACAGTTTAATGATTCCTAAATATTACTTTTTAATTCTTATTAGTTTTTTTACCTTTTAAAAATATCTTGCAGGTCTTAAATGAAAATCTTTTTCTTTAAATTAGCGTAGCCCAAAATCTGTGGAGTTTCTCTCTCTCTCTCTCTCTCTCTTTTAATCATTAAAAGTATTTCTCTAAAATATTCAATTTAATCATTTAAGTATACTGGAATTCATTTTAGTGCAAAATTAATAAGTCAAGATTCCATTTATTAGCTATACCATACTACTTTTAAATTAGATATCACAATTTTCCAGATTCATGTACAGTTTTTGACTCCTCTCACTCAAAGAAATGTTTTGGGGTAAAAGCGTCTGATAATAAAATGAAATACACATTGGAAATTAAAGTCTAGTTAATGTAACTCAAAGCCTTAAGTGTACTTTTCTTATTTTCTCTGAAATTAAGATAAATTCTATAAATATTATGGCATGTGAAATTACTTGGACGCAAGCTTAAAATCATTTAAACGTTTATATATAAAAATTTGATTCAATCCATAATGATTTATAGATTACAATGACATTTAGTATTCAGAAATTCATTCTAGGTTACTATAGAAATGTCAAAAGTGTTTTTATTTTCCTAACAGATCGCCAATGATGGTGCGAGAAATACATTCCGCATTTAAAGTATGAGATAGAGTAAATAAAATGAAAGTAAAATAACAATACATAAAACTGAGCATAAATTTGGTAATAATTTCTGAATTTACAAATTCATAGTGTTTGTTTTTTACTGAAATCTCAATGTAAAATATGCTACTTCCAAATTATGTATTTCACACAAATAATTTATTTTAACCAGTTTATTTTATTTAAAAGTTGTCAAATTATAGGTACAATAACTCGAGTAAAAGAAAAGATGAGATTGATGCGTGGGAATATGAGAAATCTTAAAGGAATCTATGCTGTAGTTTAAATTTTATTAGTTATTGCCAGTGTAGTTATTTTCAAGAAGCAAGAATCAATAATTAATCTTAATAATAAATCCTAATTTCACCCAATTTTAATAATAATGTATAAAAATTATCTTAATAATAAATGCTAATTTCACTTAATTTTAATAATAATGTATAAAAATTATCTTAATATAATAATTTAAATAAGATAAATTTAGTTTTGAACAGAAAGTGTTTCAATTTCCACTCAGGTTTAAAGGACAGCATTTTAAGAGCCTTCCATAAAAAGCAAATACTGCAAAATAACAGATAAATGCAACACGTGCATTTTTGCGGAAGTTAAAATGATTATTTCTAGTTGCTAAAGCAAAGAGAACATGTGGCAATTACCATCAATACCCTTTAGCTGAAAAGGGACCATCTCTGGCAAAGAATTTGCGTAAAAGTAAAGAGTCCTCAACCTCTTTATAATTTCCGGCAACCATCTAGTTAATGAGATAGTTGACGCACCGTGTCACACCCTTGATTGATAGAGTTGTAGATTTGGGACATTCCCCATTCTGACTGGGGTGAACTAGGGGGTTGGATTTCTTATCAGAACTTCACCGCCTCTTTCAGAGAGGGGAAATACGACAGGATTTTTTTCACCTGGGAGAAGGCAAAGGGTAAAAATATCATTGTAATCGAAGAAAATAATACTTATTAGAGGATGATTGTTATAGAGGAGAGCTGAAATAAAAAATTAGCCATTTTTATCCGACTATTTTAACTATTTTTATCCGACACATATTAGTAGTGCACAAGTAGATCAGAAGATAAATTTGATAAATTCATCTAATATTTTATTGCGTGTATAAAAGTGCGTGTAAAAAAATATATATATAATAAAATGCATATAATAGGATGGTTAGGTGGGTAGATGTTAGAGTGCGGAGGAAGGCGCTGTTGTCTGGATAAAACGCAAAGGTTATTTTATATTTTTAAAAAAATTGAGAGAGGGAAATGCATTAATTAAATTGGAACAAAGTTTCTATGGAGTTTAAATAACACCAATGTATGGATTATTGTTTAGTTATATCAATTACATTAAAATAATTTTATTCATTTACATTATTAAATTGCACTTCACTTTTAATAAATGAAAGACCTATAATACTACTAAATGTATGGGGTACATATATTAATTATCTATTTTTTAATCGTTTACATCCTAAATTAAGATATTGGTTTTAGCCTAGCATAATCAAATTAAATGTTATTGATTTAAATATTAATAGGGTAAACTATGGTGTATGGTTTATTTTTTCTGTTATCACTTTACTCTGCTTTTAATTTATTTATTAATTTATTATTATCATGTGTACGATAATTATTTTTTATTTTTTTTCCCTTTTCATTTTTCGTTTTTCTATCGAATTTAGTAATTTTGTTGAGCCTTGTTTTTAATGTTATTTCTTGATTGAATTTTGGTTTTATGTGGGTTGGTAGCCCCAAAATCGTATTATTTTGCTTTTTCACAGCTAATACGAAGATGAAACCACACACTTCATTTGTAGTTCCAAAGTATTTGGGGCTTGATAATTCTGCTTTGGTTTTACAAATTCCATTTGTATTCATTTTATTTATTTATTTATTTATTTATTTCTCATGTTCAATATGGTTTTTTTCTATTAAATTCAAATGGTTCATATTTTAATATAATTAATGGTTACATATACATATACATATGCATGTATATATATATACATATATTAACCGAAAAAATGTAAAGTGCGTAAAATCTTTGAAAAGGAGAATTGTATTATTTAAAGCGGAATATATTTCGGTTCTTTTTCGGTTTTCAAGACTTTATTGAATCAATGTTTGACAAAGATGATTATGTATTTATTGATAACACACTTAAAATTTCCAAGATCCGGCTATTACAGATTTATTTAAATTCTCATGGTAAATTTTCTTTTTAAGAGGAGGGGCAGAGAGCACCAAAACCCGTGATTGCCACGTGTGTGAAAAAGGCTAGTTTTGGTCCTGAAACACATTATTTACTGCTACTAATATATTGAGGGTGACATACGTGATTAAATCTGTGGGAAACATTTGAATAATCGAGGCAAAACTACGTTTTTCACCGCTTTTAAGAAAATTGAAAAAATGTCCTATTTCTGAAATAGTGGAAATAGTGTACTGCTCTTGCTATTGAGTGTATAAAAAATTGTAAGCATGAAAGTTATAGAGAATTTTGTCCTGTAAAATATTGTAACTGACAAATAATATGCTACGGCCAAAGGTCTCAAAATATTTGAAATATATACATATTTTTAAATTTATTGTTTTTCGACCACAGAAAATTTAGCCTTCAGAAATTTTGTTCGAAAAATTGTTTTTTCCATGTTCCATGTTGACATCATTATAAATAATTCAGAAAAAAAAATCATGTAAAATATAGCAGTGACAGTGAATTACATTATAAGAATAATGTGTAAGTTTTTTTTTTTTTTTTTTTTTTTTTTTTTTTTTTTTTTTTTTTTTTATTGAGCTTGAGAAACAAATTTACGTCAATTTTAAAGCGGTTTTGGAAAAAAAAATCCCTGTTCAATAATAAAAAAAATTTCGCACATTGGCATGCTTTGGAATATATTTTTTTTTCTATAAAGGAATTAAATCTGAAGTTATAAGCTACTGTTGTCTCACAACATTTTTAAAGCTGAAGCGTCCGGAAATTCTGTGCAAAATGTCATTCTAGATAAAATTCTGTTTTTAATTAATTCCGAGAAAAAAGAAAAAAACGAAGAATGGGAAAGCTATTCGATATCATAGTTTCTGAATAGCATCTGTTAGTCTCATGCGTTTCAGACCAAAAACAAATTCACAAATATATCAGATATTAGATCTTTTGGATTTCAGAACAATCTTAACACAGAATAATTTTAGCTTAATGTTCCAATTTTATTATTTTTAAATATTTATTTTTAATGTAATTCCAAGATTCGGAATGAGAACAAACTTGCAATTTGACAAGTAGATAATTAAAAAAAATTCCATTACATCTCAAACTCTAAGTAATAGTATTTTATAATTAGCGATTTTTCTCGTTATAAAGACATTACTACAATTCACAATAAATATCAATCAATTTTCATTTTATCATAAATTATGTTACAGATTATAGTTATTACTTGTTTTTTAAAGTTTTTCTTTTTCAATTTAAAATTTCATATGATTAAATAAAATCGCATGTTTAAACAGTTTAATGATTCCTAAATATTACTTTTTAATTCTTATTAGTTTTTTTACCTTTTAAAAATATCTTGCAGGTCTTAAATGAAAATCTTTTTCTTTAAATTAGCGTAGCCCAAAATCTGTGGAGTTTCTCTCTCTCTCTCTCTCTCTCTCTCTCTCTTTTAATCATTAAAAGTATTTCTCTAAAATATTCAATTTAATCATTTAAGTATACTGGAATTCATTTTAGTGCAAAATTAATAAGTCAAGATTCCATTTATTAGCTATACCATACTACTTTTAAATTAGATATCACAATTTTCCAGATTCATGTACAGTTTTTGACTCCTCTCACTCAAAGAAATGTTTTGGGGTAAAAGCGTCTGATAATAAAATGAAATACACATTGGAAATTAAAGTCTAGTTAATGTAACTCAAAGCCTTAAGTGTACTTTTCTTATTTTCTCTGAAATTAAGATAAATTCTATAAATATTATGGCATGTGAAATTACTTGGACGCAAGCTTAAAATCATTTAATTTTTTATATATAAAAATTTGATTCAATCCATAATGATTTATAGATTACAATGACATTTAGTATTCAGAAATTCATTCTAGGTTACTATAGAAATGTCAAAAGTGTTTTTATTTTCCTAACAGATCGCCAATGATGGTGCGAGAAATACATTCCGCATTTAAAGTATGAGATAGAGTAAATAAAATGAAAGTAAAATAACAATACATAAAACTGAGCATAAATTTGGTAATAATTTCTGAATTTACAAATTCATAGTGTTTGTTTTTTACTGAAATCTCAATGTAAAATATGCTACTTCCAAATTATGTATTTCACACAAATAATTTATTTTAACCAGTTTATTTTATTTAAAAGTTGTCAAATTATAGGTACAATAACTCGAGTAAAAGAAAAGATGAGATTGATGAGTGGGAATATGAGAAATCTTAAAGGAATCTATGCTGTAGTTTAAATTTTATTAGTTATTGCCAGTGTAGTTATTTTCAAGAAGCAAGAATCAATAATTAATCTTAATAATAAATCCTAATTTCACCCAATTTTAATAATAATGTATAAAAATTATCTTAATAATAAATGCTAATTTCACTTAATTTTAATAATAATGTATAAAAATTATCTTAATATAATAATTTAAATAAGATAAATTTAGTTTTGAACAGAAAGTGTTTCAATTTCCACTCAGGTTTAAAGGACAGCATTTTAAGAGCCTTCCATAAAAAGCAAATACTGCAAAATAACAGATAAATGCAACACGTGCATTTTTGCGGAAGTTAAAATGATTATTTCTAGTTGCTAAAGCAAAGAGAACATGTGGCAATTACCATCAATACCCTTTAGCTGAAAAGGGACCATCTCTGGCAAAGAATTTGCGTAAAAGTAAAGAGTCCTCAACCTCTTTATAATTTCCGGCAACCATCTAGTTAATGAGATAGTTGACGCACCGTGTCACACCCTTGATTGATAGAGTTGTAGATTTGGGACATTCCCACACATTTTGCGATAAAACCTATTCCGAAACATTCAACAGCCGGCACATCCTGTTATGTTCACTGCATGTGATCCAATCATCAGACTACGAAAAAACCTTTGATAAAAGCGAAGAAAGTGAAAACAAATACGTTGCTCCGAGCGTTTTTCCTGACAATTATGCCAGGATACATCTTAGTTTGTTCTAACTATTATGTGACAGTCGATAGGCGGCAAAGGGGGGGGGGGGGGGCAAAGGCTCCAGACACCGTGTGAAATCATTAGAAGTTTCTTTTTAAAGTTAGGAAGTTAAAAGTACGGTTTCTTACTGAACAGTGAGAAAAAATATCCCACGTCTTGGATTTTGGTTAAAATTCGCTAAAATAAATAAATAAATAAAAAGAAAAGAAAAAATATCTCTTTTTATTTTCTTAAATTCTATAAATGAATAACATTTTAAAATTAAGTTTAAGTGAAGACGAATTCATTAATTGTCTAACAATTTATATAAGATTTTTTTCACAAGCATTTCATATGAAATATATAATATTACATTTAAAAATGTGTTGCTGTATCTTTATTGATATACTTTTTGTGTAAATGGAACTTACGATGTGTCAGAATTCATTTCTACAAAATTTATTTTAATAGATTTACTTGCTATAAAATGTAGATCTACCGGAGAAAGGGTTTCCGATTCAAATTCAGACCGAGCAGGCCTTAAAAGAATTTAATTTGCTATTTTTTTAAAAACAGCACTGGATTGCGGAAAATTGAATGATATTATCACGATCGTTAGCAACCTTCAATTTTATAGTTGCCATGTACTTCCTATCTATATGGGTATTTTTCCTTCCCAAGACCTTATCCAACGTTGATCGTCGCATCAACAGCTGACAATTGTTTTCGTGTTAATTCAGATCAGTTTCACATATCAACGTGTGCTTGTCGAAAACGAATCACAGAAAACAGCGCCCCAGATAAAAGTGCACATATTTACAAATCAGATATTTAAATAAGTCTGATAGTAATACACATGGTTAATCTTCCGAAAAAAAAAAACCGTTAGATTGAGATGATTTTAAAAAAAATTATGGTCGTTCTTGCTCTCTCAGGACTGAGGTTGGGGGGGGGGGGGGGTGTTAAAAATTTTAAAACGTGTCATTGCCTCAATGATAAAATTTTGCAAGGTACGGAGAATTAGAATATAAACACTAGCTACTTATACATATATACATATATATATATATTTAAATTCAGTCTCCCTTGTTCTTTTGTGGGGGAGAGGGGATGTCTACTAACTCCGAATTTATCTTTTATATTTATTTTTTAACCTTATTTGTAATTCCAATTATATATAATAATTTATATATTATTATTATTATTATTATGAAATTATTTATTAATATTTTGCTATATTTTACATTATATTTATGTAATACGTAATATTATAATACATAATTTATAATAAATAACTAATAAATTAATAATACAGAAATATAACTTAAATACAGCGAAATTTGTTTTAAGATATGAATCAAGGGACCGAAGAAATTTCATATTTTAAACGGATAATTTTATGTAGCTTTCCTTTTCAAGGGGTTGCAGATCATTCGTATCTTAAGGGGTTTCATATATTAAAATGACGTATCTAAAATCAGTTTCACTGTTTAAAATTAAAAATAAATAAAATCAGGGGTGATGAGATTTTTTTTTTCGGAAATCGGCGGGGGGGGGGGGGTATCGTGAGTCCCCCCCCCTTCCAGTGATCTTCGAACAAAATCGGCGTTTTTCCGCTAACTTCAGACGAAATCAGCAATATTTTAGCAAAATCGGCGATTTATTCCGATTTATTGCCGAAATCGGCAGTTTTTCCGCGATCTGTTGACAAAATCGGCGTTTTCCCATTTTTTTTTTTTTTTTTTTTTTTTTTTTTTTTTTTTAAGTAAAATCATCGTTTTTTTCGACGATCTTTAGACAAAATTTGCATTTTTAGGCGATTTTTTTTCTCGAAAATGGGGTTTTATTCCCTCGATTTTTTGATGAAATCGTCGTTTTTTCCGTGATCTTTTTATGAAATCGGCGTATTTTTTCAAATATTCTTTTGACAAAATATTTTTAAGCGATCTTTTATCGAAAACGGCGTTTTTTCCCGCGATCTTTTAACGAAATCAGCATTATATCCGCAATCTTTAGACAAATCGGCGTTTTCCCGCAGTCTTCAGAAGAAATCAGTGTTTTATCTGCGATATTTGGTGAGATTGCCGTTTTTTCCGCGATCCGCACAGGAAATTCGTGTTTTTTATCAATCTTTTGACAAAGTTCGTTTACAAAAACATTGACGAAATCGTCGTTTTTCCACGAAATTTTGACGAAATGTATGCTATTTCGGCGATCCTTTCACGAAATTTGCATTTCTACGTAACTGTTTTTTTCTGCGCGCAAAACCGTACAAGTTGGCAACTATGCGGAACTGATAACCCAATTTCAAATTTTCGGAAGAGGATGCTTTAAATTTTCGGAAATTTCGGTATCTTCGGACGAGAATCACCCCTGAATAAAATAAAAAATAAATGTATAAATAATTATAATTAAATGTAACAAATTATACTCGCTAACAAAAATTTATTTAAAAAATGATAATATTTTATTCATCCATAGTAAATCAATTGAAAAAGCGGCATAAATAAATAAATTAAATATTAAAATTTAATTTTATAAACAAAAATTGATTTAAAAAATGAAAATATTTTATCAACTGATAAGATATTAATGAAAAACAGCTGTATAAATAAATAGAATTAAATATTATACTCATTAACCACTGCCGCTGACAATGATATTTTTTTTTTTTTTTTTTTTTTTTTTTTTTTATTTGTGACCGGAAATTTTTCTTCATTAATACTAAGAGAGCTGTTGCATAGAAAAATATGAAAATTAGTGGTAATATTTTGAAATTTTTGATGAACACGCTGGTGCAAGCAATTTTTAAATGGAATAATTATTTTAAGAGACATTTAATATTAAATTTGGTCGAAATTGTTACATCAAAAAAAATTTATAGCAGCAAAATCTATACATGAGGAATTCGATGCATTTTTAGATTATGCAAAGGAATTTAGATATTTTTAGGTAATTTTATACAGTAGAAGTTCCCGGTTTTCAAAGTGCTTTTAATATTATTATTTTCTTTTTTAATTTGACTTTTATTTTTTCAGAAATTATTTTTAATTTTAATTTGAAATTTTCAACATTTTGAGAGCCATTTTTTATTAACACTTTCCAACAAAGTTGAAAAGCGTTTATGCATTCGGTTTGTCTGTCCGTCTGTCCGGATGGCCGGCTGTCCGCGCTTTAACTCCCGTAAATATTCTTGGATTGCTATGAAATTTTTATATGTTATTGATGTTTATCCTAGCACGAACCATATTGAAAATGAAGTTTCTAGTATGATTAGTTTATTTACAGGGATAATCAAAAGTTTTCCGATACATCACGGCCAAAGGGAAAAAAATCCTTTAAAGTGCATTTTAAAGGTGTTACACCCCGTAAAACTTATTCAAATTTACATTCATTCACAAAGTGCACTAAAATACGCGTTATTTAAAATATGCTGTCAAAATAATAGTTATTATTCATATACAGGGCCAATCAAAAGAATTAGATTACACAATAATAAAGGGGGAAATTGTTTGCGACATATTTTAATAACGTTAAACGATTTCAATTATCATAAAATTGATATACGCCGTTGATACTTATTATCTAATGCATAATATGAAGTGTATGGCATTTACAGGGTTACACAAAATATTTCAAATCTTATATTTTTATCCTGTATATTATCGATGATAGCTGATGGATTGTTGAAATGCATTTTTTCAATTATGATATGCGCTTTTAAATTTTACTAAATTCTCTGCATATTATATGGCGTATATAAATGTTATAGTTGATATACAGGGTTACACAAAAGAGCTCATAGGGGTTACTGAAGATGAGAGTAATTAACTTAGAGGTGGTTTTTAAGTAAATTATGCATTTTTACGTTGAATTTCTTTCAGTTTACTAAGAAATGTTTGTAGAATATAGATTAAAGATATAAAGGGTCACACAAAGAACTAGCCACATGGTTACCCATAGATAATAATTTCTGGAAGTATGATTTAAGTAGTTTTTAAGAGTGTGTTTGTTTGAACTAAATTTTAACAAAATAATGGCGTGTAATAAAGGTACAAGGTAAATTACATGGCTTAACAAAGTTTTGAAGTGTTTTCCTTCTATTAGAATAAAGTGCTGAAAGAGAAATTTCAATCAGTTAGGCATTTTCTCGCTAAACTAAATTTTCACATCATATAGTATGTATATATCAACCAACGAATCAAATACAGGGCTGTTCAAAAGTATTGGAATACATATTTGGGTATGGACATTAGCATCTTATTTCCCTAAATAATAAAGTTTTGTTAAATATATCAGGAAGTGTTGGGAAGTGTTTCATAATCTATGCTTAACTCATGATTTTTCTTACTTGTATACTTTAAAAAGGTTATTATTTTAAATTGTTTCCAGAAGATCAAAAATCAATAATTTGTTCAAATTAAAAAAAAAAAAAAAACAAGCGACTATCATGTGCAAAAAGAAAAAGAAAAAAAACTTATTACGAGTGAATGGTGGGGAAATATTGATAACTACGTCATAAAGCTATATTTACATGGGAATATTAAAAGGGAAAGAAAATTGTAAAAGAATAGATCCATTAATATACTTTTATATTCGTAAATTGAAAAAAAAAAATACGTCAGATTTAAAAATCAAAATAAGGCAATTCAAATAATAATATTCCTTTCTAAGTATAAAAATATTTTCGGGTAAATATTACAAAAAAGAAAAAAGATTTTGGTGAAAATTATGTAAGATTTAAAGACTAATAGCATTGTTAAAAAGTACCAGGACGCTATGACTCTGATGCCTAAGTTCATTTTATATTAGCTGATTCTGAAATCTTTGAATAATCTTATTTAATCAAACGCCAAAACAGCCATTAACAGTAGCTCATTCGGCCGTAAATAAACTCCGTAAAACGTAAAAAATAAATGTCCATTTATAAGACGATCGCCACTATTTTATTATTATTATTATTATTATTATTATTATTATTAATCACGGTATCACGGCAATCACGGTACCTTGTGTAGTTTCTAATAAGAGAATTTGAAAGTTTGGTGCATTTGAGAGTAAAAACGAATTTAAAAATAAATCAGAAAAAAAGCAGTTTGAATCGGAATACACCCGTAAAACCACACTCTTTCTTAATTATTTTTCATTTGTTAAGCGCCCGCTCCCCCCCCCCCCCAAAAAAAAAAAAAAAAAAAAAGAATTGCAAGATGGAAATATATCATTGGAAGTTCATGATTTCTTTGTTCGAATTTGACTTTTGGATGCGTTAAAATCATCTCTCATTCCATTTTTTTTTTCTTTTTTTCTTAAAAAAAAAAAGTATTACATTTTATAAAAGTAACTTCTCCCCTTCCCCACAAAATGGATGAAATAATAATTTTAATAAAAAACTGCATCGACATGCATACATTATATAAAAATAATTTAAAAAAAAGTAAATAATAAAGTGTAATTTATTATTTGTTAAAAAAAAAATCTTTAAACATATACTGCGTAATTTTCGTTACATACCGTGACCATTTTAAATAAAAAATAAAGCTCGTTCAATTAAAATTTAGCTAAGACGTACGGAAAATTTCATAAAATAGAAATTTTTCATTAATATTTTGATATCGTTCTATGCATAAAAATGCATAAATATGTATGAACTACAATGATAGTACATACAGAATTTTTAATCTTTTAGTACATGAATTACATTCATTTTAAAAAGCTCAACTAATTAAGAAATCAGTGAAAAATGAAAAGTTTTAATGCTCTACAAGAATCAGCTAATAAATGTTTCCTCTGAAAGAAAAATTCCTCTAAAGTAGGGAAAGTTTGCGCGCAGAAGAAGCATTTTTTCTTTCGAAGTCTAGGGAAGGAACCAAATGTCAAGTAAACAAACGGAGAGTTAGTTGAATTACTGTTTTGGCACCCTTCTCCTAAAAGGGGGATAAAGTTGTTCGGACATTCGGCCGGCCGTTTTGGTCGCCTCAATGAAAAGCCGTCTGGGGCGGCTTGGTCTTCAGAGGGTTAAAATAAAAAGATAATGGCACTTCGGGAGTGCCGACAGAAGTGAAAACTTGAACAATTACGTTGTATTTATTTAATCGTCAGAAAATATTTTATTGTGCAGGAAATACAAGGACTAAGTACCCGCGGTAAATTAATGCCTACACGCGAGAGGAGGCCAAAGTCCCAAGAGTGGTGAACAATATTTATATGGAACAGATGTCATACACACACCACATTGGCACGATTTTTTTCAGATGTCGATTTGGCAAAAAACTCGAAGAAGTTTGAGAAATTTCAATTTCAACCCATTATGGGTCCGTAACGTGACCCAGAATGACGGGAGAATTTTTTATGCTAGATTTGTAATGTATGAAGCATAAGCTTTCAATAGACATATTACATCAAAAATTGAGAAACGCCCCCCCCCCCTGCTCCCTCTTCAAAAAAATAAATAAATAAATAAATAAAGAAAAGAAAAAATAGCGGTGCTATGGGGGAAAACCGGAAAACTGCAAAAAGAGCGGCGAAGAAAAGTTAGATATGCTATAATTTTTCTCCCCGCTGTAGCTCCCAGAGAAGCAAAGTTATAGCCTTTTAAAAATTGAAATGAAGAAATGAGCAAAATTAGGTGAATAATCGAAAGGGGGGTCCACAGCCCCGGGGATGCGATGTAGCTTAAATCTTTAAATTAAAATTGGTGGAGAATTAAATGAGAGATATTTTAAGGTGTATGTTGGGGAGAGGGGCGGTTCAAGCTCCTTCCCCCTGAAAGAGGCCCCAAAGAGAGAATTTTAAAACAATGTGCCTAGGTTACGGTAACAATGTGACGAGTTCAATGTTTTTTTCCCATCTCAAACAAATGCCCAATGCGCCTAGAGACGAATTCACTACAAAAATTCTATCTAAAATGATAAAAACGCAAAAAGTTTCGGAAACTGCCATCCCCCACCGTGGTAACCGAATTCAGAAGGGAGGGGGGGGGGGAAGAAAGTATCATAATATGAAAGAGTAATCCGAGATCTTCAATATGATATACCACATGACACATTTTAAAAAGTGAAAATTGTTCCCTTCCCCCGTGAATCCACACTTTTGCCCCCAAATTCTTGCAACCCGCACTTTAATTTTTTTACATTTGATAAATATAATATTTACCGAATGGTTCGATCAAAAAACCGCACTTAAAATGATAGGTATTGTAGAAATTGCTACGGTTTTAAACATACGTTCGTCCTCTCTCCAGTCCCCTCTTTGAAAGTTTTTTTTTAATAAATAATATTTATTGGAGGGTTCCAGGTACGTGACAGCTTGGTAGATTCACCTAAAATACAAGATACTTTGAAAATTAGGTTTTCATTTCGTTATTATCATATTCTCATGCTTCTTTCTGTACCTCGTTCTCGATAAACCTTTTATTTCACAAAGCTTCATCGATAAAACCTTCTCGATAAACCTTCTCATCTCTATTCTCACCGAAAACGAAAATCATCGTTATTGAAAAAGGTATTCATCGGGAAACCACAAGTTACTCGAGATTCCGCATTTATCGATGTAGAAATTCATCGCGAAGCTACAAGTTGCTCGATAAACCTGAGATGTCATCGAAGTAGATTTTCATCGCGAAGCAACGAGTTTCTCGAGGTGCCTGAGTCATCGTACTAGAAAATTATCGAGATGAGATTTGCTGAAATGAGAGGCATATCCGAAAGCTCTTTTAATCATTCTTTCATATTATGAATCTTTCTCTTTTTGGAGTTGAACTTTCAGGGAAGGGAGGGGGAGCGATGAGCGGGTGAATTTTTTAAATCCTAGCTATTTCGACAATAAATGTTATTTTTGATGTGGATTTTTTTTTATGGAACACTCCGGTAAATATTATTTATTAATTATAAAGATTTTAAAGTCGGGTCTGTGTCATTTTTAGGTGTATTCTGGGAAAAATGAATGATTAATGAGTGGGTCGATTCTGCTCAAATAAAGGTCCACTGTCTCTTTAAAAATCATTTTAGCTTCATATGTGCAAATAGGATGAGCAAGTGTTGAAACATTTATTTTAGTTACAATTTAATATTTTTGCAAAGCTCTGAAGATCCTCAAAACTAAATTAGGTTTTTGAACAGAATTTCATTTGGATTTTCGGAATATAAATTCATTTAGTGACCTTGGAATCTTTTATAGGGGAGGCTCAAAATGTTTTACGGGGGGAGGGGCTGAGCCGCTAGTAATATCCTTTAGCTACGGTCTTGCCTGTAATTGAACTACATCTCCAATGCTCATAAAATTTGAAATGATACGACAAAATTATGTAACAATTATAAATTTTAAATTTCAAACGATTCGGTTGGGTAATTTTTGCGTTGTTATGTGGACAAACGGAAGGACTGAACGACAGCTATACATGCTACGTATTTACATAATTACAAACCACCTAAAAATTTTTCAGATAGAAATTTTAAGCGGAGTCTATTCGTGTATGGAAAGATATTATTAATTTAGTTAAACTTGTTTAATAAATCCATACACCTTATAAAGATACTTAAGATCATATTAATGTAAGCATGTGCATGAGTTTGTTTAAAACAAAAACAAATTTATTTTTTATTGTCTTATGACTAATTATCAAATGAATTTATTCCTTATTAATTGATGTAGTTATTTATATGATTGAAAGTTTAAAAATCGATATCGTTGCTCATTGTTCACCGAGAGAAAGAGAGTTATGTTTATTATTTGACGTTTAAATTAATTGAAAAAATATATTCAGAAAATTATCATCTAAGAAAATAGTTTCTTATGAAAAGAGTATTTCAAATATAACCTAACTGAGAGGATTTAATTTAATAACACCCCGTCAGTCACCGGTGACTGGCAATCCAAAGTATAATATAAAAATAATATCAATAATAATTATATAATAATAATAATAATATATATATATAATATAAAAACTAGTTGGATGTGCCAATCCCAAAACTTTCTTCTATCTCATACGTAAATTTTAATATTTAAAAAAAAATAGTTACTCATTTTAATGCTTTAATAATTTTAATTCAATACCATACCAACTTTGATTTTCATCTTAAATTTCTGCTGCAGTCAATTAATCAGAGTAAAAATGAATTTTCGTCAATGCACGAGCCGATGTACAATAGAGTAAGCAGGGAGGACCTATTTCCCATACCAAAAAATAATCATACACAAAAATTTTAGTTAAGTTCTAGGCCTAACTTCATACACTTTTGGGTGGCGCAATATTGAAAATGACATATAAATTCGCTATTGCAGGGCCCCCTTCCGGCGGATTTTTTTCAAATTCAGGGTGGACCAACTAGCCATAGCCGTACACTTACGCAAAAAAATTTGGTTCAATTCGATGCATAACTTCATATACTTTTGCCTGGTACAATATTGAAAATGACACAAAAATCGCGATTGCAGCGCCCCCTTCCGGCGGATTTTTTTTCAAAGTCAGAGATAACCAACTAGCCATAGTCATACACTTTTCAAAATTGAAGGAGGACCTGCTTGCCACAGCCAAAAACATTCACAAAAAATTTGGTTCAATTCTATGTATAACTTCATACACTTTTTGATGGTAGAATGGCGACATAGGGGACAATTCCGCCAGAAGGGGACGCTGCAATAGCGAAATTTATGCCATTTTCAATATTGCACCACCTAAAAGTGTATGAAGTTAGACCAAGGACTGAACTAAAATTTTTGTGTATTTTTTTTTTTCTGGTATGGGAAGTAAGTCCTCCCTGAATTAAAAAAAAAAAAAAAAAAAAAAGTTTATCATTCTATTGTCTATCGGCTCGTGCGGAGACGAAAATTCGTTTCTATCCCGATTAATTGACTGAAACAGAAATTTAAGATGAAAATCAAAGTTGGTATGGCATTGAATTAAAATTATTAAAGCATTAAAATGAGTAACTATTTTTTTAATATTAAAATATACGTATGAGATAGAAGAAAGTTTTGGGATTGGTACATCCAACTAGTTTTTTTTTAAAAGTTTTATATCATATTTTACATTGTTAGATAGTAGCGACTGATGCGGCCTAAATGGAAAGTTCAATGTCAATCACCGTGGCACTCAATGTGTTAAACACTAATTAACCCATCCGGCGTTGCTTGAACCTACTACAATAACGTCAAATAAACAATAAATGTATATAATTTTATACCTTTAACAGGATTTTGTCTGAATTTATATTTTTGAATGAAGAAACTGCTAAAAATGTATTTATTTTTACTAGTAGACGCACTCGTAAGAAGACACTTTCTCGATTTTTCCGTAGGGTCGTTCGGTTGTTTTAAAATAAGATCTTGTCTTCCAAACTCTTTGAAATTTTTACCAATTACAAATATAGCAGCTTTGCAGCACCTGTAAGTGAAGAAAAAGTGAAGATCGTGAAAAAGTGAAATTCGAAAACCATGCTAAATACTAAAAAGTGAAAATCGTGAATAAACATTGATATATAGTTGTGAAAAGAAAATGTCTTCTCACTTTTTTTTTTTTTCTTTTCCGTGCCAGGTCCTTAAACATAAAAAAAAAGTTCTTATTATCCGAACTTTATGATATTTTAATGGATTGTAAATATTTGTATTCAAGCTTCAAGTTCCCTTCAACAATTTTGGAAAAAGCATGTGTACTTATTCGTCAAGACATGAACCGAAGTCAATTGAAGGTTACCGCTGAAAAATTTCGCTTTTTAAATTTTTCATTTTACTTCTACTTGTCAGAACGTTCCAGAATTATTCTAGGTGATGTAAATCTAGTCTGATACGATGTTTTTAAAATACTATGTTGAAATACATACATTTTGTTACTTTTAGCATAGGAAAAAATCGCCTCCGAAAGGCGCAAATTTTTTGAATGTGGCTTGACTTTTGAATGTGGCTCGTGGCTTGAAGATTGAATTAGTAGTATTTTAGGTGAACGTTAAAAAGAAAAATTTGATTGTTGTACCATGAAATTTTAACACGTTATTTTCTCAAATTGTCAGGATTTTATTTTTAGGATGTTAAACCATAAACTCGGTATATTATAAGATAGGGCATCATTATACACTTTATTGCTTTTGCATAGGATTTCTATGGATTCTCTGATAATGGATAAGTAATAATTGGATGTTGGGAATATGATTTTCGTATGATCAAAATTTATTGCGATATTCTGTTTGAGATATAAAAGTGAGAGAGCAGTAGATTGGCGACAAAATTTTATATCTGCTTTATGTTCTTTTATTCTTTTTTTTTTTTAGTTTTCTATGGGTTTTCCCGATTTATTCCATTCATTTATTGCAATCAGTGTGGGGAATCATGTTTTAACGCCAAAAGGGCGATGAATCCTGATCTTAGTTACGCGTGGCAACCCCCACTGGGCTCAAGATATTTTTTGTTTTGTTTATGTTTTTCAGAGAGAGAAAAGAATACGAGATGTGATGAGAAGCGTACATAGAAGAAATATTCTAAAATGTATCGAATTTCATGTAAATTATGTATCATATGTGTAAATAAGAAGATGTACAGTATTTGTATAATGTGTAAATAAGATGTATAATATTTTCTTCCAATTAAAAAGAAGTAAGAAGATGCCCGTTTCGAAGTTATTGAATGAGAATCGCCTAAATTAATTTTGTGTTCGAAAGCCACTGAACCAGCCGACGCGACAATGGTGCACCGTATGCCAGGAATAAAAGAGTGAAATGAGATTAGGCCGATTGTCACTTTATTAAACGGGTAAGTTTTTTATTGTTATTTCTTTTGATTTTATGAATGATTTGGAAGAAACAGTACTATACAAAATGAATACCGGTGAAAATTTGAAAAGAAATATTACTAAACGCGGATCAATTAGATCCACAATAACAAAATTGATAAAAAAAATTGATAGCGAAATTTTGAAAGAAAGTGATTTGAAACCGGAAATTGTGGAGGATTGTTTAGCAACATTGCTGGAACATAAGATTTCTCTAGAAAACTTAGATGATTTAATTCAATCTGAAGTTGAAACTTCTAATCTAGAAACCGAAATTGAAACTTGTTTAGAATATAAAGAGTGGGGCGGTGGGGGAGTGGGGGCGGTGGTTTCATACATATACCACTTAATTTTAATTCCCAAACGCCACATTCGCACCGGAATTTTGTTAAAGAAAATTACGGTTTATTGAATGCGGGAAATATAGCGTTTTCTTATTTACAAATAAAGTTGTTTTCGAATTCCGGTGTCAGTCATTAATTTCAATACTTAAGCAATGAATTTGCCCTGCCCCGCAAAGGGTTAAGCGCTGATTCTCGAAGAAAGAGATCGTGTGTTCGATCCCTACTCCTGACATACATGTATGATTTACAATATTTTTTTCTATATTATAATTTTAATTAACCGACTTCAGAAAATCGTTAATTTTTAACTGAGAAGTGAAAAAAAAAAAAAAAAAAAAAAAAAAAAACAATAATAATAATAATAATAATAATAAGAAGAAGAATTACTAAATTTTTATTTAACCGATAGCTATAACACTTCTCCTCCAATATCTACATTTATGAATTTAATGCTTCCGGCTATTTTTCTTTTCTCTGTCCTTGCAAGAGGGAATTTCTTATCTAATTTTAAAATAACTGCAACCCATCAAACTTATCGTTATATTAAAGATTTTATTATTAACCATTTGGAAAATGGTTGTTCCTGGTCTAGATATACATCTCAGTCTGAGTCTTGTGATGTCCGTATTTTATTAGTTTTCTAATTATTTCACGGTACCTTTGCGCAGCGCGCTGCTTTGCGAAGGATGCTGTCACCAAATTTATGCCCCCAACCTCATTTTTGGCTTGGTACAAGTTGGGGGGGGGGGGGGACTGAAACTTTGCTCGGGGCGCAATTTTCTCTTCGCGCGCCCCTGAAAAATTCCGGCTAACAAGTTATTTTCTCTACAAGAGAAAAAAAAGTATAAATAGTTTGGTTTATTGTATGTTGTATATATCCGATATCTGCCAACAGATAGCAGCACCAGAAACATGATTGAAATGGGTTTAAGAATTCATGTTGCAAATGAGACTATTTTATTACTTTCTTAATATTTTACTTACGTGCATACGCATTAGATTATATAATGAGTCTGAAACATAAAAGTATTACTCAATGACTATTATTTAAATAACTGTTACTTTACTATATAAATATTATATAGTATTAAATGTTTACATTCGATTAATATGTCGATAGATGGCCCCACTAAGACAGTTCTAAGACGATCATAGTCAGTTCAATTACAATTATTTTTTCCTGATTTGTGAAACTGTCTGATTCTGACATATTTACGAATGATTGCGAAATCCCTTCACCTTTTCTTGCATAGTTATATTTCACAAGTTTTCAAATTAAAAAAGTAAAAAAAATTATAGAATCAGTAAGTAAATATTATATCTCAGTAAAATAATTGAAACGTATTTTTCTCCCCCCCTCTCCTGCAATGGGCCGAAAATGATATCATATCCTTAGATATGATACAAGTGATTTATTATGATATCTGACCGACATGCCTGTGTTAATATAATAACTACGCTCCAGGTTTCACTGCAATATAAACATTATTAATATAATTCTACTGATTTAATGCATTTTTAATGTACTAAATAAGCATTGGCGCACCCACGAGGGAAGCTAAGGGGGTTAAAGCTCCTCCCAGACCACAAGATTAAATTAACAATTTAAAATTTTCAAAAATTATGAAAGTTTAACTTTTATTAATTTTAACAGATTCTGCAAAATAGCAATTTTGAAAACTGCTTTGAAAAAATTTCACAATTTTTTTTCTTTTTTATAAATTTTCTTATGAATTTTGAAATATCAACATTTTTAATATTTACCTCTTAAGACAATATTTTCTTTTTATTTATCAAAGAAGTTTAAGCCCTCAGAATTAGCCCATCAAAATTTTTCAGACCCCTGTCCCTGGTTTCGCAGTTTGCGCTCCACCACAACCCAGTTTTCAATCTGTATCAAAAAGTAATAGAAAAAATTATGTCCGGGAACTTCACATCTCGTCCATTTTTAATAAAATGAAAAAAAAAAAAAAAAAACCCGGACTGAGTTTGTCTGACATTTTGGGCCAGATTAGGAAAATATAGACCTCTAAAATATGCTAGCCCCTCCAAAGCTTAATCCTGTGTGCGCCACTGTGAATAAGGACGTAGCACTTTTAAATAGCAACTATTCCATGTAAGTGTTTTTTGATATAAAATTATTTCATATATAAATAGGGATTTTTTATTGATTTCTCTTCATTCGAATCAATAAAGAATGTGAATAATAAATGTATAACTGTTATCTGTATATCACTGCAAACTAAAGTGTAAAAAAAAAATCATGATTTTTTAAAATTTAAATTTGATTTTTTTAAAATTTAAATCAGATATTTTTTTATTGTTATTTAAATCGGATTATTTATTTATTTTTTCCCCAACATTCAAATACTGAATAGCTACTAAGAGTTTTGGGTTTCCAAAACGATTAAACCTCTAAGTGCTAACATAATCTGTTTTTTTTTTTTTTATTTTTTTTTTATTTTAATTTATAAAAATACAATTATTAGGTGGTAATTACATAAATTATAAAAACTGCAAATTAATAATTTAATTAGTTAATAGTATACAATAACATTACATATACATTAGTATTTTTTAATAGTTATCTAAAAATACTTTAAATACTAATGAATATATACCCTATTGATAATATTTGCTAAAATTATTAATAATTGAATTTAATATTGACGTTTTCACGTCTAGTGTACTATTAATAGTACACCTCTTTTAATGGAGTATTATTTTGTTTTAACAAATACTTTTGCTACCTTTTAAAAATAGTAATGTTAGTATATGCCTATGCTTTTACTATATGACTTCATTTATGTTTAGGCATTAATCCTTATTATTATTATTTGTTTAATTTTCTTTGTGCCGTTAGTGATTCTTTTATTTTAAACATATATTTCAGTCTTTAAAATTAAAATTAAAGTTATTTTTCTGAAAGAATTATGTGCATAAAGCACAAAAAGTATTACACGGCTGCCAACTTTTATGCCTTTTTGCTGTCAAAAAAACACATTCGAATCAGAAATTTCACTTAACAAGGAAATTAGTATGTAGTACTACATACCATGAAATAAATTCACCATTCATTTTATTAAATAAATTTTCTGATTCAAAATACGTTTAAAGAGGCATAGTTAGCAGTCATGGTATTAGAAACGTGTAATATAATTTAAATTGTATTGTAATACAATATTTTCTAAACATCGCACAAACTTCTTCTTCAGTCTATTGTCATATAAATATGAATTGAGTAGTACGCAAAACAACAACATTCGTTATGTTTCAGACAAAGAACTAATAATTAAACTTTAATTAATCTATATGGATAGTAGTGTTATTGTTATAAATGTAAAAGTAATTTTCTCAAAAAACTGAAAAACAAATTGGTCCCAAAAGAGTTAAATTGTTTAGCACTACTTAAAATTAATAATTGTTAAATATTTAACTGTGTAATACATTTTTATACTTTAATTAGTAAAATGATAATTAGTAATTTAATATTCACTCTAGAAAGAAAAAGATGCTACTAATTCCAAAAAAAAAAAAAGGACCCTATTTTATGAGGAAATATATTAGTAAAGTGTGTAGTAATTATAGAAAAAAAAGTATTTCTTAGTATGATAAATAAAGTGTCATTAATTTTAATAATTTTGTGAATTACGAATTGAAAAATAAAATTAAATATGGACATATTTTATTTACTTTTTTTTTCTTAGGAAGTAAAATCATTTTTACTAAGTCTTGGGCACATACAATTAGATATACTGTGGAATTTGGAAGTTTTTTTACTAATATTTTATTAAAAATTACCTAGAAGAAACAGTAAGTAATTACAGAAATAATAAAAACTGCAAATAGGTAGCTTTATTTGTTAACACAAATAACAAAACAAACAAATATTATTTGTATCTCATTTTGCATTTGTGCTGTTAATTGCCTAAATCTAAACTTACACACATGTATACATCTCTGTAAGTTATTTTACTGGCATACATGTCCCTAAAAATATAGAAATATTTTAACATATTTATATGCATATGCAGAGTAAATGTCAGGATTAGCTAGTAATATCTGAAATCCTAAAAACATTAAACAGCAGCATTATTAGCCGTCAATATTTATAAGAAAAATCATGCATTAAGCATAGATTATGAAGCACTTTCCAATGCTTATTGAAATCTTTAACAAAACTTTGTTATCCAGGAAAATGACGTATTATTGTCCATATCCAAATATGTATTCTAATGCTTTTGAAAAGCTTTGTATTTGATCTGTCAGTTAATATACAAACTATATAATGGTAAAATTTAGTTTAGTAAGAAAGCGCTTAACAGGTACAGGCTGAAATTTTCTTTTCAGCAATTTATACTAATAGATGGAAACATACTTGAATACTTTTGTTTAGCTCTGTAAAATACATAGTATCTTTAATACATGAAAGTATTTTTCTGAAATTTAGTTTAAAAATAAATTCTCTTCAAACTACTTAAATCAAATTTCCAGAAATTATCATCCAAAGGCGACCATGTATACAGTTCTTTGCGTGATGCTGTATATCATTTTACGTATATTCCACAAACATTTCTTAATAAACTAAATGCAGTTCATTGTAAAAAGGCATAACATATTTAAAATATTTAAAAACACTTTAAAGTAAATTATGCTCATATTCAGCAACTTTTCTGAGATTTTTTGTATAACCCTGTATATCTAAATTGTGTAACAATTAGCATTTATATAAACCATATAATATGCATACATCTAGTGAAACTTAAAAGCGTGAATCATAATTAAAAATGCATTTCATCCATCTAACAGCCATCTTCCATAATATACAGGACTTCGGATAGAATATGCTATTTGAAATCTTTTGTATGTCCCTGTAAATGATATGCACTACGTATTATGCATGAAATAACTCATATTAATCCTCAGGTATATCAATTTCACTATATATGAAATTGTTTACCGTAATTAAAATATGTCTCGAAAATTTCCCCCCTATATTATTATGTATTGGAATTCTTTTGTGTGGACCTGTAAATAAATAACTGTTCTTTTTGCTGCATACTGTACAAAATGCATATTTTAGTATACTTCGTAGATGCATAAATTTGAAGATGTTTGACAGAGTGTAACATCTTGAAAATTCATTTGAAACGATTTTCCCCCATAGGCCGTAATGTAATGGAAAACTTTTGAATGTTCCTGCAAATAAACTAATCGTGGCAGAAACTTCATTTTCAATAGGGTTCATGCTCGAATAAACGTCATTAACGTCCAAAAATTTCATGACAATCTGAGTATATTTACAAGAGTTAGAGCTCAGACAGACGGCCACACAGCCAGACAAACCGAATGCATAAGCACTTTTCAACTTTGTTGGAAAGTGCTAATAGTGTAACCTTTATAATCCCTAAAAATTTTTATTTAGTAAGTCTGATGTTACACTCTATAGGAATTTAATAAATTAAAACATTTATTTAAATCGATACTGAAGAAGCTCTTGCTGATGCTTAACATTTTGTCATTTTATACTAATTCGTTCCTTTTCTTTTATATATTGTTTTACAATAGTGGCTCAGCTGATATCATTCTTTTATTCTTCTTCAGCTTCAGCATTTGCTATATATTTTTCATTACAAAAGTAGAATGAAAAAATAAAATTCTAAGTGTTTTATTTTTTTTACTAGCAAAGATTTATTTTACTTCTATGCTTATTTTATATAAAATAAATAATTTGATTCTTGATAAGAAATTATGACATCACAAGTTATAACTTTTAAATATCATTTTTAAATGAAAGTTTTTGTACATTATGTTAGAAAAAAATTAGGCATTCTCAAACTCATAGTACTTGAAATTTTTACAACAGTCATAAATTAAGCTAAGAAACAATTGTTTAAAGCCTTTTTTTTAAAATGTCTATTTGTAAGTCAAAATACCTGTAGAAACTTTCTAAATATTTCATTTTTGATTTTAGTATTTTTATGTCACTTTATACATTTAGAAAATTTATGATTTTAATCAAAGATTTAAAAAAAAAAAAAAAATAGTAGATTAAAATTACGATTTAATTGTTGATTTAAAACAACTGATTAAAACTGCTGACACACTAGTGCAAACTAGACAAAATTGCAAAAATCAAAATAATCTTAAACCATTAATAATGATATGATTAGAAAGGGGTTCAAGGGACATTAACATATGATATAATATAAATGTGAGTGTGGGTCCACAGAATTACGAAAAAGTTTATAGCGTTTTATACGTATATCTCTAATTGAATTTATCTATTAATTTCAAAACAAAAATATAAAAAATAATTGCTAAATATAGATTTGATACAAATGTTTTGTTCCAGTTTTAAAACTGTTTCAGTTATTATAATCTTGTACATTAAAAATTTCAATAATTTTAAATAAAAACAAAATATTTGTGTTTCTCTATAAAGTAGCATATAATGTTAGAGTTATGTTGAAAATGAATTTTAGAAATTGGAACTAGAAATTTTAATCTTATGTCTAGGGTTTGACTCTTATCTTTTATTTCTCAATTTCTATCATAAGAAAATATATATACAGGGTGATTCTTAACTAGAAAATGCAGTCCTAACAATGTTAGGAATTATCATTATCAAAAATCGACATTATAAAGACAACAGGCTTAAAATAAGTAATGATTTTCCTGATAATGATGTTGCCTGGAGATATGTAATGAGCACTGCATGGAATCTTGAATATTTTGAAACACACTATGAATCTATCAGATGGTTACATTAACAACAAAGATACACCATTCCAAAATGCCCTTATTACCTCTGATAAAGTAGAGGATAAACAAAAATGCAGAATGAGAAATCTTCAGGGAAATTCATTATCATGAAACTTATGACTTATTTTAAGCTTATAACCTTTTTAATGTCAATTTACTATCACGCCCTTAACAACCTCCTAATGTTGTTGGGATTGCATTTCTATTTCAGCATTGCTATGAGATTCAGAATCCTCTAGATTCATCCCATTATCTTAGAAGTTTGTCCTTCCAATTTTGAATCACGCTTTATAGGTATGGGAAAAAAGCGTGTAGACAATTTAAGTTTTAAAAGATATTTCTTAATCTTAACAAGTTTAGTGTGCATAAGGGAAATCTTTTTAAAAGCCCCTAAAAATGCTGATCATTTATGGGCCTCATTTTATTATAATCCACAGCGTAAAAGTTATATTTGGTAAGATGTTGAACAAAAATTTAAAAAGTAGGCAAAAAGAAAATAAATTTTTTTCTTAATAAGTTATGCAATTTTTTTTTTTATTATTATTAGTTTATCATCACTGCAAATAAGAACTCTACTTGTTAAAACACACACACATACACAAATGTAGCTAAAAATTGCTCCAAAAGAAAACATTTTGGCAACTAAGCAAAAGTGATTGGGTACTACGGGTACTACTTATTGTACACAGTTTTATGCATCAATTTTTCTTGCCGGTCAGTTTAACCAATTCTTTTCATTTTGAGTCAGTTTCAGGCTGAATTAAAATTTTTGTAATTTATGTTTAGGTTAAAAGATTTCTCAAAAGTTAGTTCAGTATATTGTTTTAGATTAAAAGCAAAAGCAATATTTATAATGATAAATATAGATGTTTGTGTGTACTGTTTTTTAAAAAGACTGCTACACACAAATTTGGCAGGAAAGTACCTGTGAGCCTGAAATTATGCACCTCAAAGGTAGATTTTTTGGGTTATTATTATTAGTTTTTTTTTCATTTCATTTTACAATGAATCACATAATAAAACAGTTTATCTTTCAGTTCTTAAGAAGCAGGAATTTGTTATATAAATGTTCACAGAAACATGATTCTCTTCAGGTTAAAAATTATTTATGGTTTCAATCCTAGATTTTTTTTTTTTTTTTTTATCTTGTGCCTTTTCTATTTTAATGTTTAAATTTTCAGATTGCTGACAGGTTTTTTTTTTTTTTTTTAATTTTTGAAATTAAATGCTTTTTATTTTTGGAAAATTTGGAACCAAATCATATCTAAGCAAAATATGTATTTTGCACTTTGTACACAAAAGATTTAATACCAGAAGAATCAATAAAATGATAAAGAATTAAAGGAACTTACATATTATAAAGAATCAAATGATACTGGTTGCAAAAAGGGTGTCAATTATGGGACTGCCATAGGCAAATATTTTTTTAACTCTACTTTGCCCTGCTTTTTCAAAACAAAAATCTTATACATATGCTTGGACAATATTACAAAAGAAATATACTACAAAATGTATTTTTTTTTAAATAGTGGGGCAAACAGAACATAAAAAGAGTTGCATGTAACAGCCATGCAATCACTAATTGCGTACCCCTCACCATCAAAGAAAAAAAAAAAAAAGAGGAAAAAAATTATGAAACTTAAAAGTTTAGTAATTAACAACAAAATATTACAAGAAAGTATAAAGAAAGCACAAGTCTTATTGTAAAATGTTAAATATATTATTATAATAATTATATAATCTTAAATAAAATTTCTTTAAATAAATAATTCTACATATTATATACAATTGCATAATAGATGAGATCTTAGGATGGTTATCGCTATTATATACAATTTTGTTTCATGATAAGGTTAATAACAATGCTTAAACTACACAAGTGAACAAGAAAATCAATAACTATACAGGCATTGATCATGATGTTTTAATCTCCTCAGTCCTGACATCACCTGTAGAAGATATAAAAGAACAATCTTTAAATGCATTTAAATTCTTCTAGAATTGTTAAAATTCCTTCTAGACATTTTAAATAAATGTGTGCATATCATAAACATTAATATATAGGTGATAGATCTTTGGAGATGTTTTAAAGCAATTTTAAATAGATTTTTGTAATCCCTCATGATGCTTGTCACAGGACTGAGGAGCTTAACTGACAATTTAGCATACTTTTTCATTTGCCCCTTTTAGTCATTTAACTAAGTATTTCTGGAGGGAGACTTTCTTTCATATCACAAATGAGATTTTCTAGGGGATGAATTCGACAATGGTAATTGAAGTGAGATCGCTGACAAAAGCCTTTGTTGCATATCCCACACACAAAAGGTTTTTCTTGTTCATGTATAAGGCTGTGTCTGCTCAAGCTATGTTTCCTATCAAACTTTTTATTGCACACTTCACAGACATAAATCCTTTCTTGAGTATGAGTCAAGTGATGCGTCTTCAAATCGGCCTTGCGATAAAATGCCTTGCTACATATATCACAAACATGAGGTTTTTCATTAGCATGTACAAGAAGAGGATATTTTAGATTAATCTTTTTAGAAAATCCTTTGTTACATAGTTCACAAACAAATGGCTTTTCTGCTGTGTGAGTGTAGAGATGGTCCTTAAGAAGAAATTTTCTTGTAAATCTTTTACTACAAACTTCACATTCAAAAGGTTTATCTTCAGTGTGAGTGCTGCGATAATGATGATTTAAGCTTGATTTCAAGGTAAAACTTTTATTGCACACATCACACTTATAGGACATTTTAACTGAATGTTTGAGGCTATGCTGGTCTAAACTTTTCTTATACAAGAAAGCTCTATTACATACATCACACACAAAAGTTTTTTCTTTAGTTTCATGACTATTACGCAGATGACATAATAAGGCTTTTCTTTGATCAAATTCTTTTTTGCATACATCACAAATGAAAATTTGTCTTTCAAGAGTATGAATGAGACGATGAGAGTCTAAATTTTTCTTGTTAGCAAAGTCTTTATTGCAGATATTACAAACAAAAGGTCTTTCATTTGTGTGGACATGCATGTGGTTTGTCAAGTTAATTTTCAGGGTGAATCCTTTATTACAAATATCACAAGCGAAAGGCTTTTCAATAGAATGTATGAGAAGGTGTTTTTCTAAATTTACTTTGTAAGGAAAACCTTTGTTGCATATGTTACACTTAAAAAACTTTTCTTCGTCATGAATACGTAAGTGATACGTTAATCGACATTTCTGAGAAAATCTTTTATGACATTTCTCACAAACATAAGTTTTTTCAGTTGAATGACAGAAGCGATGTTGGACTAAATCACTCTTATGAGAAAAACCTTTGTTGCAAATATCACAAACAAAAGGTTTCTCAGACACCTGATTTAAAAGTTCCTGATCTGTATTGCTACTATTACAAGAATCTTTATTGCACTGCTCACAAACAAAAGTACCGTTATCAGAAAGAGATGGTTGAACTGATGTAAGAAATTTTTGTTTACACACAAGACAAGTCAAAGATTTTTCAGGTATAATGGTGTCTAAATCAGCCATGTGGAATAACCTTGATTCTGTACCTAACAAAAGCTACTATTAGAAGGATTATAATAAAAAATTCATCCTACTATTACTTAAAAAAAATATTTTCATACATTTCAACAATGAAATGCAGATTTTGACATTGAAAGATGAACAATCTCTTATCGTAATTTATTAAAATGTTTTTAAATGCTTAAATATATTCATAATATTAAAAAAGAAAATATTCACAATCATTTTTATATTGAGCTTATAATAATCTATAATAAGTGAAAAAGAAAAAGACCACAAAAAGCTTTATTGCATAATCTACTACCTCATATTATTTAATGACGATAGCAATGCCATGAAACTAATTTATCTTAATTCAGCAATTCCACAACCAATAGAGGCAGATGTTGCATTAAATATCTTTTGCAATAAAGTATCAACACTAGCAACCTCAAAGGATATTATTCACAAAAATATTCTCATTTTCTTCAGTCAATTACACTTTTAGTTCCATATGCTAATTTTTCTTATATGTACAGTTCTTGTTACTTTTTCAGATCGCTTGCTGCCTATAACAAATAAAAGCAATAATATTAATAATAATAATATTTTCATTATTTTTTAAAACAAGTCACTAATTACACATTTCTAAAAATAATTCAGTTATATATTATATGCAACCAATCACTTTTGATTAAAGGGTAAGGCAGGGTTTATATTCAATTTGAATAACAAAATTCCCTGACTTTACCAGATCTTATTTCTGATAAATCCATGACCACAGTTTACAACAGTTTTAAAAGTATGAATTACAATTCTACATCTTAATGATTAAACTTACCTCTGAAAATGAAAAAATAACATATAAAACTGAAACCAGAAGTATATATTATTTGATATTAATAAATAGAAAGTCATGAAATTTCTGTATAAGAAGATACATTTGTTTATCTTTGCTTCTTACATTATAAAGATATTTTCTATACTGATGATGATTAAGCATGTGCATACAAATATAACGTTATAAGCACATTAGTTTTTAAGTGCAAATGTGGCTTTTACAAGTCTATCTGCCCATATATAATACTTTTTAGCAATGATACTTATGCTTATACTATTTTCAAATTTCAATAACTGATCTAGACATTTTTTTCTTCCATTTCATAGTGAACAATTTCAACTCATGGAATGTTTAATGTAATAAAGATAGTAGTGAGTTTTATAAAGCAAATCGGTTTACTTCAATAGGATTAATGAAAGCATGTTGTTTCTCTTTTACAAAGAATCAATTTCAACTATGACAGTTTACTTTTCTAATGTTTGGCAAATTTTTATGAGTTTTCATTATACATTGTCCCGTAGTATTTCTTAATGTTAAATTCGTTCCATACTCCAAATGTGTCTCTACATCAAACATAGATATTGTTTTAAATTTAAAATAATGACATAGTTAATCACTATAAAAAAATCTGCAATGTTCATCTTCAGCAAACCATATTAATTCATAACGGTAGAAAGCCTTAACATAAAAAATGGGGCTGCCATAGGCAAATATTTTTTTAACTCTACTTTGCCCTGCTTTTTCAAAACAAAAATCTTATACATATGCTTGGACAATATTACAAAAGAAATATACTACAAAATGTATTTTTTTTTAAATAGTGGGGCAAACAGAACATAAAAAGAGTTGCATGTAACAGCCATGCAATCACTAATTGCGTACCCCTCACCATCAAAGAAAAAAAAAAAGAGGAAAAAAATTATGAAACTTAAAAGTTTAGTAATTAACAACAAAATATTACAAGAAAGTATAAAGAAAGCACAAGTCTTATTGTAAAATGTTAAATATATTATTATAATAATTATATAATCTTAAATAAAATTTCTTTAAATAAATAATTCTATATATTATATACAATTGCATAATAGATGAGATCTTAGGATGGTTATCGCTATTATATACAATTTTGTTTCATGATAAGGTTAATAACAATGCTTAAACTACACAAGTGAACAAGAAAATCAATAACTATACAGGCATTGATCATGATGTTTTAATCTCCTCAGTCCTGACATCACCTGTAGAAGATATAAAAGAACAATCTTTAAATGCATTTAAATTCTTCTAGAATTGTTAAAATTCCTTCTAGACATTTTAAATAAATGTGTGCATATCATAAACATTAATATATAGGTGATAGATCTTTGGAGATGTTTTAAAGCAATTTTAAATAGATTTTTGTAATCCCTCATGATGCTTGTCACAGGACTGAGGAGCTTAACTGACAATTTAGCATACTTTTTCATTTGCCCCTTTTAGTCATTTAACTAAGTATTTCTGGAGGGAGACTTTCTTTCATATCACAAATGAGATTTTCTAGGGGATGAATTCGACAATGGTAATTGAAGTGAGATCGCTGACAAAAGCCTTTGTTGCATATCCCACACACAAAAGGTTTTTCTTGTTCATGTATAAGGCTGTGTCTGCTCAAGCTATGTTTCCTATCAAACTTTTTATTGCACACTTCACAGACATAAATCCTTTCTTGAGTATGAGTCAAGTGATGCATCTTCAAATCGGCCTTGCGATAAAATGCCTTGCTACATATATCACAAACATGAGGTTTTTCATTAGCATGTACAAGATGATGATATTTTAGATTAATCTTTTTAGAAAATCTTTTGTTACATAGTTCACAAACAAATGGCTTTTCTGCTGTGTGAGTGTAGAGATGGTCCTTAAGAAGAAATTTTCTTGTAAATCTTTTACTACAAACTTCACATTCAAAAGGTTTATCTTCAGTGTGAGTGCTGCGATAATGATGATTTAAGCTTGATTTCAAGGTAAAACTTTTATTGCACACATCACACTTATAGGACATTTTAACTGAATGTTTGAGGCTATGCTGGTCTAAACTTTTCTTATACAAGAAAGCTCTATTACATACATCACACACAAAAGTTTTTTCTTTAGTTTCATGACTATTACGCAGATGACATAATAAGGCTTTTCTTTGATCAAATTCTTTTTTGCATACATCACAAATGAAAATTTGTCTTTCAAGAGTATGAATGAGACGATGAGAGTCTAAATTTTTCTTGTTAGCAAAGTCTTTATTGCAGATATTACAAACAAAAGGTCTTTCATTTGTGTGGACATGCATGTGGTTTGTCAAGTTAATTTTCAGGGTGAATCCTTTATTACAAATATCACAAGCGAAAGGCTTTTCAATAGAATGTATGAGAAGGTGTTTTTCTAAATTTACTTTGTAAGGAAAACCTTTGTTGCATATGTTACACTTAAAAAACTTTTCTTCGTCATGAATACGTAAGTGATACGTTAATCGACATTTCTGAGAAAATCTTTTATGACATTTCTCACAAACATAAGTTTTTTCAGTTGAATGACAGAAGCGATGTTGGACTAAATCACTCTTATGAGAAAAACCTTTGTTGCAAATATCACAAACAAAAGGTTTCTCAGACACCTGATTTAAAAGTTCCTGATCTGTATTGCTACTATTACAAGAATCTTTATTGCACTGCTCACAAACAAAAGTACCGTTATCAGAAAGAGATGGTTGAACTGATGTAAGAAATTTTTGTTTACACACAAGACAAGTCAAAGATTTTTCAGGTATAATGGTGTCTAAATCAGCCATGTGGAATAACCTTGATTCTGTACCTAACAAAAGCTACTATTAGAAGGATTATAATAAAAAATTCATCCTACTATTACTTAAAAAAAATATTTTCATACATTTCAACAATGAAATGCAGATTTTGACATTGAAAGATGAACAATCTCTTATCGTAATTTATTAAAATGTTTTTAAATGCTTAAATATATTCATAATATTAAAAAAGAAAATATTCACAATCATTTTTATATTGAGCTTATAATAATCTATAATAAGTGAAAAAGAAAAAGACCACAAAAAGCTTTATTGCATAATCTACTACCTCATATTATTTAATGACGATAGCAATGCCATGAAACTAATTTATCTTAATTCAGCAATTCCACAACCAATAGAGGCAGATGTTGCATTAAATATCTTTTGCAATAAAGTATCAACACTAGCAACCTCAAAGGATATTATTCACAAAAATATTCTCATTTTCTTCAGTCAATTACACTTTTAGTTCCATATGCTAATTTTTCTTATATGTACAGTTCTTGTTACTTTTTCAGATCGCTTGCTGCCTATAACAAATAAAAGCAATAATATTAATAATAATAATATTTTCATTATTTTTTAAAACAAGTCACTAATTACACATTTCTAAAAATAATTCAGTTATATATTATATGCAACCAATCACTTTTGATTAAAGGGTAAGGCAGGGTTTATATTCAATTTGAATAACAAAATTCCCTGACTTTACCAGATCTTATTTCTGATAAATCCATGACCACAGTTTACAACAGTTTTAAAAGTATGAATTACAATTCTACATCTTAATGATTAAACTTACCTCTGAAAATGAAAAAATAACATATAAAACTGAAACCAGAAGTATATATTATTTGATATTAATAAATAGAAAGTCATGAAATTTCTGTATAAGAAGATACATTTGTTTATCTTTGCTTCTTACATTATAAAGATATTTTCTATACTGATGATGATTAAGCATGTGCATACAAATATAACGTTATAAGCACATTAGTTTTTAAGTGCAAATGTGGCTTTTACAAGTCTATCTGCCCATATATAATACTTTTTAGCAATGATACTTATGCTTATACTATTTTCAAATTTCAATAACTGATCTAGACATTTTTTTCTTCCATTTCATAGTGAACAATTTCAACTCATGGAATGTTTAATGTAATAAAGATAGTAGTGAGTTTTATAAAGCAAATCGGTTTACTTCAATAGGATTAATGAAAGCATGTTGTTTCTCTTTTACAAAGAATCAATTTCAACTATGACAGTTTACTTTTCTAATGTTTGGCAAATTTTTATGAGTTTTCATTATACATTGTCCCGTAGTATTTCTTAATGTTAAATTCGTTCCATACTCCAAATGTGTCTCTACATCAAACATAGATATTGTTTTAAATTTAAAATAATGACATAGTTAATCACTATAAAAAAATCTGCAATGTTCATCTTCAGCAAACCATATTAATTCATAACGGTAGAAAGCCTTAACATAAAAAATGGGGCTGCCATAGGCAAATATTTTTTTAACTCTACTTTGCCCTGCTTTTTCAAAACAAAAATCTTATACATATGCTTGGACAATATTACAAAAGAAATATACTACAAAATGTATTTTTTTTTAAATAGTGGGGCAAACAGAACATAAAAAGAGTTGCATGTAACAGCCATGCAATCACTAATTGCGTACCCCTCACCATCAAAGAAAAAAAAAAAGAGGAAAAAAATTATGAAACTTAAAAGTTTAGTAATTAACAACAAAATATTACAAGAAAGTATAAAGAAAGCACAAGTCTTATTGTAAAATGTTAAATATATTATTATAATAATTATATAATCTTAAATAAAATTTCTTTAAATAAATAATTCTATATATTATATACAATTGCATAATAGATGAGATCTTAGGATGGTTATCGCTATTATATACAATTTTGTTTCATGATAAGGTTAATAACAATGCTTAAACTACACAAGTGAACAAGAAAATCAATAACTATACAGGCATTGATCATGATGTTTTAATCTCCTCAGTCCTGACATCACCTGTAGAAGATATAAAAGAACAATCTTTAAATGCATTTAAATTCTTCTAGAATTGTTAAAATTCCTTCTAGACATTTTAAATAAATGTGTGCATATCATAAACATTAATATATAGGTGATAGATCTTTGGAGATGTTTTAAAGCAATTTTAAATAGATTTTTGTAATCCCTCATGATGCTTGTCACAGGACTGAGGAGCTTAACTGACAATTTAGCATACTTTTTCATTTGCCCCTTTTAGTCATTTAACTAAGTATTTCTGGAGGGAGACTTTCTTTCATATCACAAATGAGATTTTCTAGGGGATGAATTCGACAATGGTAATTGAAGTGAGATCGCTGACAAAAGCCTTTGTTGCATATCCCACACACAAAAGGTTTTTCTTGTTCATGTATAAGGCTGTGTCTGCTCAAGCTATGTTTCCTATCAAACTTTTTATTGCACACTTCACAGACATAAATCCTTTCTTGAGTATGAGTCAAGTGATGCATCTTCAAATCGGCCTTGCGATAAAATGCCTTGCTACATATATCACAAACATGAGGTTTTTCATTAGCATGTACAAGATGATGATATTTTAGATTAATCTTTTTAGAAAATCTTTTGTTACATAGTTCACAAACAAATGGCTTTTCTGCTGCGTGAGTGTAGAGATGGTCCTTAAGAAGAAATTTTCTTGTAAATCTTTTACTACAAACTTCACATTCAAAAGGTTTATCTTCAGTGTGAGTGCTGCGATAATGATGATTTAAGTTTGATTTCAAGGTAAAACTTTTATTGCACACATCACACATATAGGACATTTTAACTGAATGTTTGAGGCTATGCTGGTCTAAACTTTTCTTATACAAGAAAGCTCTATTACATACATCACACACAAAAGTTTTTTCTTTAGTTTCATGACTATTACGCAGATGACATAATAAGGCTTTTCTTTGATCAAATTCTTTTTTGCATACATCACAAATGAAAATTTGTCTTTCAAGAGTATGAATGAGACGATGAGAGTCTAAATTTTTCTTGTTAGCAAAGTCTTTATTGCAGATATTACAAACAAAAGGTCTTTCATTTGTGTGGACATGCATGTGGTTTGTCAAGTTAATTTTCAGGGTGAATCCTTTATTACAAATATCACAAGCGAAAGGCTTTTCAATAGAATGTATGAGAAGGTGTTTTTCTAAATTTACTTTGTAAGGAAAACCTTTGTTGCATATGTTACACTTAAAAAACTTTTCTTCGTCATGAATACGTAAGTGATACGTTAATCGACATTTCTGAGAAAATCTTTTATGACATTTCTCACAAACATAAGTTTTTTCAGTTGAATGACAGAAGCGATGTTGGACTAAATCACTCTTATGAGAAAAACCTTTGTTGCAAATATCACAAACAAAAGGTTTCTCAGACACCTGATTTAAAAGTTCCTGATCTGTATTGCTACTATTACAAGAATCTTTATTGCACTGCTCACAAACAAAAGTACCGTTATCAGAAAGAGATGGTTGAACTGATGTAAGAAATTTTTGTTTACACACAAGACAAGTCAAAGATTTTTCAGGTATAATGGTGTCTAAATCAGCCATGTGGAATAACCTTGATTCTGTACCTAACAAAAGCTACTATTAGAAGGATTATAATAAAAAATTCATCCTACTATTACTTAAAAAAAATATTTTCATACATTTCAACAATGAAATGCAGATTTTGACATTGAAAGATGAACAATCTCTTATCGTAATTTATTAAAATGTTTTTAAATGCTTAAATATATTCATAATATTAAAAAAGAAAATATTCACAATCTTTTTTATATTGAGCTTATAATAATCTATAATAAGTGAAAAAGAAAAAGACCACAAAAAGCTTTATTGCATAATCTACTACCTCATATTATTTAATGACGATAGCAATGCCATGAAACTAATTTATCTTAATTCAGCAATTCCACAACCAATAGAGGCAGATGTTGCATTAAATATCTTTTGCAATAAAGTATCAACACTAGCAACCTCAAAGGATATTATTCACAAAAATATTCTCATTTTCTTCAGTCAATTACACTTTTAGTTCCATATGCTAATTTTTCTTATATGTACATTTCTTGTTACTTTTTCAGATCGCTTGCTGCCTATAACAAATAAAAGCAATAATATTAATAATAATAATATTTTCATTATTTTTTAAAACAAGTCACTAATTACACATTTCTAAAAATAATTCAGTTATATATTATATGCAACCAATCACTTTTGATTAAAGGGTAAGGCAGGGTTTATATTCAATTTGAATAACAAAATTCCCTGACTTTACCAGATCTTATTTCTGATAAATCCATGACCACAGTTTACAACAGTTTTAAAAGTATGAATTACAATTCTACATCTTAATGATTAAACTTACCTCTGAAAATGAAAAAATAACATATAAAACTGAAACCAGAAGTATATATTATTTGATATTAATAAATAGAAAGTCATGAAATTTCTGTATAAGAAGATACATTTGTTTATCTTTGCTTCTTACATTATAAAGATATTTTCTATACTGATGATGATTAAGCATGTGCATACAAATATAACGTTATAAGCACATTAGTTTTTAAGTGCAAATGTGGCTTTTACAAGTCTATCTGCCCATATATAATACTTTTTAGCAATGATACTTATGCTTATACTATTTTCAAATTTCAATAACTGATCTAGACATTTTTTTCTTCCATTTCATAGTGAACAATTTCAACTCATGGAATGTTTAATGTAATAAAGATAGTAGTGAGTTTTATAAAGCAAATCGGTTTACTTCAATAGGATTAATGAAAGCATGTTGTTTCTCTTTTACAAAGAATCAATTTCAACTATGACAGTTTACTTTTCTAATGTTTGGCAAATTTTTATGAGTTTTCATTATACATTGTCCCGTAGTATTTCTTAATGTTAAATTCGTTCCATACTCCAAATGTGTCTCTACATCAAACATAGATATTGTTTTAAATTTAAAATAATGACATAGTTAATCACTTTAAAAAAAATCTGCAATGTTCATCTTCAGCAAACCATATTAATTCATAATGGTAGAAAGCCTTAACATAAAAAAAAGAAAGAAAGAAAGAAATTATTGGATGTATGTAAGTATGAGAATAAAATAGAGAATAAGTATAACGATATGAGAATAAATATAATGATAAAAAAAGAAAGATCATGCAAGATTTATTAATGACAAGGTATTTAGTAACTTAAGTAAAGAAAATAATTAAAGAAGTTAAATCCAAAATCAATATGTTTGGGTAAAGCCAAAGTGAAGAAACTGAATGACATACTCAAGATTTTTGTGAGAAGCAGAAAATAATAATTTGTGTTGCTTTCAATGCCACTCATTTAAAAACAATTTATTTTCATAAATATACGTATTTTTATATTAATTGTTTTTCATTAGTGACAAATTTCACAATACAATTAATATCTAATTATTTAATAAATACAGTATATGTTAAATTGAAAAGAAAAGTAGATATCCCAGCAAAATACTGTAAAAAATTTGGAATCTTTAAATTTTCAAGCTCATGATTTACTTAATTCGAATCAGAGCCTTTATATCTGCAATTTTTTCTAGCAAAAAATTAAAATTGAGTAATGCTTATACTTACAAGGAAGGTCTCCATACTGGGCATACTCAGATTTTTTTTTAAAAAAAATACTAATTAAGCTACTCATGTATGTAATAAAGGATCACTGAAAATTACTGGCAGAATTACAGAGGAAAACATGTAAAAAAATAAAATACTTTTGAATATTTGGCGTGAAAAGACAAAAATGTCACACGATTTGGCGAGCAGTATTTTTCCCTGCCAAAAGCAAACGATTTTAATGCAACTGAAAACTTTTGGATTTTTAGAATCCGTGTAAATGGTGTTTGATGAATTTAAACATAAACAACGAGAGAGTTTAATATATTTTATACATATATGTATACATATATATTAAAGTGCATATGTATATATTATTTGTTGCTGTAGTCATTTAATTTACCTCTGGAAAAAATATTTTCATATAAAAAAAAAATTCTTATTCAGTAAAATGATTTTTATACATTTAAGCGTGTTCAAAAATAAAAGGTTTCCATAGCAACAAAGTCGAATTGACAATGCTGAACTGGACTTTGAACTTTAAACAATTTTAATTAATTTAAATTTCGTTTTAAATCTCAAATTTTGATGGTTAAATTTGAATTAAATACATACAAATATCAGTGTAACGAAATTATATTTAAAACAAACTAAAACTGACAAAAACAAAGATATTTAGTTTATCTAAACACGTTGAACATAAAACTTTTCCCTTTTAAATAGCATTTGAAAGAAAAGACAAACAAACATTTTTTTAAATTGCTTTTCATTGCCAACCGATGATAAATCGCCAAATAACGAAATTTTCATTATTTTTTTATGGACAGGGAAAAAAGGTTCTGCCAAAATTTTTTTTATAAATGTATATATCCTCATGAGAAGAACATTCTCTATTTTTTTCAGATTTTTCGGAGTATGCCCGTATGGAGACCTTCCTTGTTAGTTAGTCTTACATCACTGTTGTCAGATTATGAGAATTTTTTTTTCAACCAGAATGCAATCACATTCTGAAGGGAAATATAGTGGATGATCTGTTAATAAATTTAATCCATTTCAAACCAGTGTTCGTTAACCAAACTGTTTATTAATCAATTACAGAGTTTGTATTGATTTATAGGGGGATTCAATTAATTTGTTCTCAAAAGCTAAATAATGAATAAAAAATAACAAATCTCTTTATGATAAGGTTAATGTATGTCCTCATTTAATATGAACAAATCATATTTTGATGACTGTTTGTATCCTGGCATATTTAACATAATAAATAGCATGGCCCTTTATAAAAACTTCAAATATTACATTAATTGGCTACAACATTAAATTATATCAATTTGTCATTTTGACCTATCAAAAACTCCTTAGTTCTGGAAAAGATCATGATCACTGCAGAATCAGATAAATCACACACACACACACACACACACAAAAAAAAACATAAAGCATGTTAATTATTTGTGAAATAAATCTCAATTAAAATAGTTAATTTGCAATTAAAAATATTTCTTCAAAAAGTGACACAAAATATTAAAATCCATTTTTCTGATCTTCCTTTTAATATGGGAACCTTAAAATTTATGGCCTAAAACTCTGATCAATCAAATTTAAAGTCTGTAGCAACACTTTATCAAGTTTCTGCCGCATGCTTTGAAGAACTTAACAAAAATAGATGGAAAAAAAAATTGTTTTTTGTTTCCGGCATATTTTGAAATACAGTTCCTGGAATTCTAAAAAGGCTTTTATGGCACTATGTTCCTCTTATGCAAAGAAATTATGAATCATCAACCCAACTTATCAAAACTAAATAAGCTTCTGCTCATAGGTTCCTTCGATTACAGATGGAAGATAATGAATAACTCCTGACTTGCCTAATGCCTAGATCCTATGAAACACTTAAAAAAAAAACATTCAAAGATATTTCCCGACATAGAATGCATATAGAATTGTTAAAGAAACAATTTTACAAATACTTTGATTCTTATTGAAGATGAATGTTATTCTGGCAGATATGAAGAACAGTTGGCAAAAATAATTGCATTACTAAAGAAGGCAATGATTCAAATACTGCAAATAATTCCCATAAAGTTAACAGCACATTAGTTTCGACCAAGAGATGCTGGTGCAGAGAGAAGTGCAACTGGATTGAATTGTAAAGATTTTATTTCTCAAAGATTGCAGGAGAATCAAATGAGAATCACCACTGATATGGATGTTTTTTTAAATTCAAAAAGAAATTATTAGTGCAGCCTGCTTTGTAGTTTACAATCTTTTTTAATAAAGAATAAGTCACCGAATTTACTGATGATGTAATGGTTTTGTATGCAGCTGAAAAACTGTGTCCTTCTCATTGACAGCAAGATTTTATTACTACTTTAACGCCTCTCAATCTCACTCAGCTTTCAACAAATTGGTACAATCATGTTTCTTTGACACATAACAGTGCTGGCCCAGAAAGAACTGTGTCCATACATGCACCGCTTAAATCCAACAAACAGTTGGAACTATAAAAAAAACCTTGAACATAAAGATGTTCATTATCTGTAATAGATTTGGAACAGCTTTTTATAATCTAAAGTCTATTGTTGCAAGATTCATACAGAATTAATAAAGGAGAAAGCTTCCAGATAACAAAATCTATGAAAATCTGGAGTTTGTTAAATTTTTTTTGCTAAGACAGTAACTTGTAAAAAAAAAACCCTTAATGGTTGTAATTACTGTTGTAGCATTTTGGAAACATACAAATTTAATAAAGTTAAAATGTAAAGAGCAAAATTGTTTTCCTAACATGCATAATTCCACATTTTTTACAGCACAAACCTCTGTATAAAAATTTTAAATTGTTGTAATTATTGTTGTATCATTTTGGAAATATTTTATAGATAATTTGATTTTTTATAATAAAAGGAGCAAAACTGTTTTCTTTCTTAGTTCCATTCTTTGCAAAATGCAGTAACTTCTAAAACTCAAAAGATTTTTAACCCCAAAATAACTTTATTATTATTATTATTATTATTAATTTTTAAACACAAGGGAAAAATCTGTTTTCATGATTAGTTCTACTTTGGATCTAACTACAGGTTTGGGACTATTTTACTTTAAAAAATATTTAATGATTCAGGTCTATTTTACTTTTCAGAACTTATACCAAGATCTATGCCTAATTTGTCAAATGTATTATGGCTATAGAACTAATAAAAGATTAACTAAAGATAAACTAATAAAAGATTCATCAATGAATTTAGATAATAATTTTCTCACTTGACGTTTCAATTAGGCATATGGATTTGGTAGATTGAATGTTGTGTTTGGTCCATTATTAACACAACAATTAGCTAATAATGGATTCATATCTGAACTATGAATATGGATATAGCCTTTCTTTAATGTTACCTACCTATTAATGGTGAGGTTTACATGATTCAGTAAAAGTTATGAAATTTACTAACCTGCAAGAGAAGTACAAATGATATAACTAGTAATGTATAGAAGTTTGTCAAACACAATAATCTTATAATTTAGTTTCTGTTATCAGGGGAGAGATAACATTTGTTTGGGACAAAAGACCAAACCTAATGTCACCCAGTGAAAATTCCTCAAAATATGCTCTGAGAAGTAACAGAAATCCCCTCCCTCCATCTATTTCCAAAAGTACTGCAACTAAAATTATGAAAAAATTAGAACCAATAGATGTTAATTTAAATCTTGCAGGGAATCTATAGCAATTACCCTAGGTCATATAGTTTTTGAAAAAAGCACATTTTTCCATTACACACAAATTTGAATTTGCAGGCATTCAGCAAAAGTGTTCAGGAGCACTAGAGATACCTATAGTTAAAGAAGTATAAAAGCATTGTTGATAATGATTTTCTTAATAATTTGTCAGTAATTAATGAAGAAATCAATCCTTAAAGACACACATAGTTTGGACATACATAATGACAGTGGCGGCATACTCTATGTACTATTGGCTTTGAAAACTTAGATATCGACTTTTAATGATATATTTGTGTAATGCAATGCCCAATAACAGTATAAAAGCAATAACCATCAAATTATCGAAAGCCGAATAAGAATTTCAATTCAAATTAATCATATAAATAACATGGGTTTCATGAATAGTGTGCACTGAGTGAATTTCTCAATAAACCTACTGTGTCATTAAAAGTTAATAAAAAAGCTATCTGGAAAAACGTTGCACATACCAAAGCAATGTTGCAATTTTGGGGCTTCCTTTCAAAGCATGATTAGCACAATGCCAAGTTTAAGCTTTGAACAATGGTTTTGTTTTAGCTGTATTGTAAAAGAACAGATTATTACTATGGTGAATTCAATTTTATGAAATGCCAAATGAAGTTTATGTACTACTTTTATTCTCAATACCAAATTAAGTTCATCATAAACAAATTAGGGTAAGATTAAAAAAAGAGTTACAGAGAATAGCAATATTTGATATTTTTCAGGTTTTATATATTTTTGAATTTTTATAATATATTCATCTATACTTTTCTAGTACAGTAGAACCCTGATTATCCGAAAATGGGCAGGGGCATGTGAAAAGAAAACTGCGCCTGGGGCAAAGATACAATTTGGCGCCCCCCCCTCCCCCAACTTTTTCTTGTGATAGGCCAAAAATGATGTTGGTAGTATAAATTTTGTGCTCCCTAAATTTTGTCGACCGGGGCGACTGCCCTTTCGACACTCCTTTCATACAGCGCTGAAAATTGGCTTAAGTGATAGACCTCTAAAATGCTTAAAGTTCACTTTAAATTTGAAATTTTTTATTTTCAACACAATTTTTACTGACAACAAATGACACCTTTCAACATATTTTGATTTATGATTACTATTTTATTTGTAAGTTTTACATCAAAATGATTTTGAATCATTTTTAATATGTTGAAGATATACATACATTGTTTACATACAATACATTGCTTTAATGCTTATTAGCTTTAAAAAATTTATTTATTTCAAACTTTATCATTGCTTATTAACTTTATAAACAAAATACATAAAAATCAAAACTTTGAAAGATGTTACTGGACACTGGAAGAAATAGTGTTGAAAAAGCATGTTTTTTATGAAAGAAATAGAGTCAACTTACTGATTTGGTCACTGCGTAATTTTGGGCTCTTTATTAACTAGATATGTACACTTTTTCTTTTCTACAAAATATGTTGTGATTTTCTTTTTTTTTTTTTCAACATTGTGTTGTTTTAATGCTATTTTATCACGTCATCTTTTAAAGAACAATACTTTATCACCTTGCTGTTAGAGCTAATAGCAAATTTAGTTTGTCATTCAGAGTACTTTTAAAACAGAATCAAAATATTTTTATTACAACATTGTTCTAAATTACGATCACAGCTTTTCATAAACAAATTTTCATCACAATTTCCCCAGTTATTTGAAAATTCCTATGGAGCCCCAGTTAATCGAAAAATTTTTGGTCCCATGCTTTTTGGATAATCGGGGTTTTACTGTATACCATAAAATACTGTTAATCTGCTGCCCGCAAATGTGACAAAAAATCATAAAATAATTAAAGAAGGGCGCTTACACAGGATTTTTCCGTAATCGTTTCACAAAATTCGTGAGATATCTGTAGGGTTTTTTCACGATATTTGCAGGGTTTTATCACGATAATTGACGAATTTGCAGAGTTTTTTCTTGATACTTGATGATGAAAGAGATGGATGAGAATTTTATGATTCTTTGATTAAATGTGCTTTTTTTCGAGATTCTTTAATAGAATTCATGCTTTTTTGGCCGCCTTTTTTTTTTTTACACATTTCTCCCTTTTTTCGACAGAATTTACGTCTATTTTGCGATTTTTTGACTAGATACAACATGCGAATTGAATATTTTCAGCTGAGCGAAAAATTGCCCAGGCCGGGAATCGAACCCAGATACTTGGCTTACAAGGCCAATGCTTTACCTGTTAAGCTAATCAGGCGATTACCGGCTGGGATTTTTCGCTCAGATAACCTTAATGGCCATAACATCTGGTCTGTCATTTAGACAGCTCGGCAGAATAAGCTGCAGGTAATGGAACTCCATAGAACGAAGGATACGTAGATGTATAATTATTTTAACACAGTCTAACTGATTGGTAAAGTTATCATACGAATTGAATTTTTCCAGCTGAGCGAAAAGTTGCCCAGGCCGGGAATCGAACCCAGATACTTGGCTTACAAGGCCAATGCTTTACTTTGTTAAGCTAAATAAGTTTTTTTTTTTTTGGGGGGGGGAGGGGCGCTTTCTCCAGATTTTTTGAAAATTTTAAATTTTTTATAAAGTGGGGAGAGGGCATTTGATCGGGAAGGGCGGATTATCAGGATTTTACAATATACAAAAATAACCAACATAATGGGCTCCAAGGAAAAAAAAAACTTCATGAAATATTTTCTCAAAACAGGACCTTTCAGAAAACTTTTCATCATAAAACAAGATCCTTCACAAAATTAATTGTCTTAGAAATAGGCCTTTAACAAAATTGTTCTTGAAAACAGATTTTCACAAATTTTTTCCATCTCTAATCTGCACTTTTTACATGAAATATAATGCAAAAATACAATGCAATTATTTAAATGTAAAATCTGACATATCACTGTTACATACTATATAAAGAAAACATATACTATTGTACATACATAAATCTTCTTAAAAACACAGAAGCAAAATCTGAATATAATGATTTCAAATTTATAGAATTATGATTATATTTTTCACAAATGGTTGTTCAAAATTACAGAAAAAAAGCACCATGTGAGAAAAGTTTAGACAGACCCATGATCATAAGAAGTGATAGTAATTTCATAAAATTAGCAAAATTTTCAATTAGAAGAGATGGAAATACAGTACGTATAATTGCAATACAGTAAGTATAGTGCTAGAAACAAAGTAAATTTGAGCATTTTTTTCATAAACCTACATTTTGTTTAAAGCTGTTAGAGTAATCTGCCACACTCACTGCCATAGTATGCTATGCTTTTCTACTGCTATGGTGATCAGGAACTGAGTTGCAATATCAATGATGGCAATTTTTCAATTGTGACCAGCTAAAGAAAAATATACAATAATTAATAACAATAACAGTAAAAAAATATATTAACATCATAAGTAGGCTTTTCTAAAACATGACATCAAATAATGGTTGGGTTTTTGACATGATAGTGATAAAAACTACGTTTTTACTAGTTTATACGGTCAAAAACCTATAATTTTGGATTTTCCTCGACTTAAAATGTAAGTGCAAGCAAACATTTTTAGATTAATTTTTTTTGTTTTCCTTGTTATTGTAATTTGCAATACATTTATTAAATTTATTTAAAAGAAGAGCATTTCTTAAATAAGAAAAATTTAAAAATACAACAGTAAAAGGAAAAAAAAAATATTTTTCATAATCTCCTTTACTATAGATTGTACTAACTGCAATGAACATTAATATTAAATGATAATAAAAGGTTATTATAATTATTAAATAACATTCAATATACATTTTTAACAAAATAGTACTTAAAAATTTTTTATAGATGAAAGAATGCTACTACATGTTATGACAATAATGTCAAGCATGGTCTGGTCATTGAATAAATTTGAATATTCTTAGATATAATATTTTAAAATGCACATCTTATGCATTTCATAAATACAATTAAATGACAATTTTCATTTTCACTTCAATAAACAGAATCTTAAAATTTTTAAACTAATAAAATTTTAAACTGTAATACCTGATTTCAAATGAAAGCTATAAGATATAAAATTTAACACACAACAAAAAAATATTTAAAAAAAAAAAATCAATCATAATAATTTATATATTCATGTACTAATGTTTGTATTTGTTAACTTTAGTGCAAATATCTACGAATTTTATAGACCATTCCAGCACCTACATTTTTAGTTATAATTTTTAAGTTGTGAAATATTTTAATTGAAATTTATTTAAGCTACCATAAAGTCAAACTTTTAATGTCCTGTATACAATTTGTTTAAAACTATTTAGATATTATTTAAAGTGAATTGAAAGAAATAAGACATTACATACATACACATTTACATACTTAATTTTAAATAAAGATGTATGTAATTATGTATGAGTAAATTTTTTTTACCTTTAAAATTACTCCTAAATTATTATTAAACTTAGACGGATTCTTAAATGCTTTGTTTTTTAATGGAGTTAACATGCCAGTTAATAGTTCTTTAGGGATCAACATTTCAGCAAAATTATTATTTTTTATGCTGAATATAATTATTTTATTATTTATTTATATTAAGAAAATAATACCACGACTAAAAAACAATAACTCTAAAATAAAATATTTAACAAATATGTAGTTTTCACATGGTTTAAAATTTAATATTTAATTGCAAAATTTAATCTCTATGAGAATTAATTTTAAAAAACAAATCTTATTCCTTCTTGCCGAAATATGTACATGTAATTTTCAACTATTAAAATACATCTTAATTCATTATGTATATAATGCATTTATCAAATTTTGCTATACAGAAATAAAAATAATCAATGAACAAATAGGATTAAACACTTGAAAACTTATTTCTGAGAAAGCTATTTTGTTTTAAACAGTGTAATAAATTCTGCCGAAACGATTCAAATTTTTAAAATCTAATACTCATGGGTTAAAAAATCTCTTCAAACAATCTAATTTTTTAGACTATTCCAAATAGCTAGTGTACCACCACATAGAGCACCAGATCGATGAAAAGACACCCACAAGAGTATCAATAAAAAAGATTTCATATTCTGCATTTTATTTTTATTTAACATTTCTATAGCTACTCTGAGCCTGACTTAAGAAAGGATTCTTCATTGTGTTTCAAAAAGAATTAAGGGTGCTGAATTTTTGCATACAGACAACAACTTCTGTTTTTAATCTAAGTGGAATTGCCTTCAACCCCTTAGGGGTAAATGATTAATATACATGCTGCATAAGGTACTTATAATCCTTGATTATTCTTATTGATAAATTTTTATTGTAAATTTTGCCTTATTTAATCCAAACATTTTGCTGATTCAATTTGATAAAAAATTCTGTTTTGAAAACAGGTGATAAAAGATTAAAAATTCTGTGAAAGATGCATACCATGAAAGGGTTAAGTTGTTAAGGCTGAAATTGCTTTGTCATACTGAAAAAAGAACCAGAATCAGGAACCCTAAAATTCGCCCATATCAAATCTGTTTCTTTTGTGAGATACTAATTATTTTCGACTCTGACAGGTTATAATTACCTCATTTCTGGCTATTTTAGCACATTATATTCTAGTGTCCTCTAATCCCACAGAGAATATAAGACTGGCCCCCAAGCAGGGCCATAGCTAAGGGCGTGCTACGGGTGCCTCAGCCCCCTCCCCCCTCCCTGGAAAAGATTCCAAGATCACTAAATGAATTTATGTACCAAAACTCCAAGTAAAATTCTGCTCAAAAATCTAATTTAGTTTTGAAGATCTGTCACAGTTTTGTAAAAATATTAAAGTGCAACTAAAATAATAGTTTCAGCAATTGCTCATCCTATTTGTGCATATGAAGCTACTATGTTTAATCTTGTCCTATATACTCGAATTTTTCATCATCATACTCCTTTCTTAGCGTAAAATGAAGTTATTACAACAGTTTAATGAGAAATTGAGAAACATGTTACCTACAATGTTATTAGAATTAATTTTTCTTTCTGCGTCACAGAGAGGGAGAAAACATAAGCCCCACCTTTTTTTTGAGCTCCCTCTACATTTTCTTGATCGACCCCCCCCCCCTTCCCTTGTATTATTTACTTCTAGCTATGGCCCTGCCCCCAAGATGTCCAGGTAAAATAAAAAACAAATGTCTTTGAAGTTTTTTTTATAGCAGTTTATTCTGGATTTAAGCTCATCTTTTTCTGCTAGTAATCAATAGTTATTGCCCAATCCACAAAAAAATGGACATGAGGATGAAAATTTAAATTTCTTTAAATATGATTGAAATTTTGTTTAACTGTTAAAAGTGTACTATTTCATATTTTATAAAAAAAGAATTAAATTTTTGTCATTAACATACTTATTTTAATTAATAAAATGGCACTATGACTTTGTAAAATAGACTGCGGCAAAAATCTTTACATTTCATGGTCCCGTACCGCTGAACAAACATTCTGAAAATCTTCAAACTTGGATATATATGATCTGACAGATATTATTGAGAGTTTTTGTCTGCAGAGAAGTGTTCACTAATCTTCATTACAAAAGGTAAGCATATTTAATTACTCTTAATTATTGTGTCACACCCGCAACAAAAAGTTACATTTATATCTGTACAGAAAAATATTTTTGATTTAAAATTATGAAACTTTATATTCAAAAATAGTTTCTTAAGATACTTTGAATAACAGACACACACACAAAAAAAATTAATTAATATTTTAATTATAATTATTGAGCATTGCAGGTGTGACATTTAATTAAAGTCACAACCGCAACATCTTTTAGAATTGAATACAAATGTATATTTGAACAAATTATATGTAAATTTATATAAGAATAATATGCTGGAAAACATGTACTTGGCAGCTTTAACTATATCCTTTGATTTAATAATGTGAATTCCAGTTAATAAATAAAAACTTGCATCATCTGAGCATGTGGCATTGTGTACAGTTGATTTATTTACTTTAGATTGATAAAATTGTTGCTTTATTACAAGAAAATAATTTTATTAATGATATATGATTAAAAAATTAATTTAAAAGGTAAGATTTTTATAGAAATTAAAAAAAGAAAATTCTGAAACAATATTTTAGCAATTTTCTTTAAATTTGCTAGTTTTGTTTTGTTTTTTTAATATATTTTATTTTATTTTGTTATTTGATAGCATTTATCTAATATATATATTTTTAGTTTTTAAAAATAAGTAAAGCAATATTAAGGGAAGATATTTTTCTCTTTTAATTCAGATTAAATAAAAAGTAGAAGTAAGAATATAAAAACTGTTAAAATGTTTTTTAAGTTAGCATAAAATGTATATAGCCATTTTGAAATTACCCAAATTTAATATAATTAACTTTATGTAAGGTTAGAAATTTCAAGGGATAAATATTAACAATTTGTTAAGTATATGTTTTTGGACTTAAAGTGCTATATTTATTCACTCTACACATTAATTTCTTCTCTTTTGCAGAGAATGAAGAGTACAGAAAGATCACAATATCATCGGAAAAAGATTAAAGAAAATCCTTTTAAATATGCAGAATATCTACAACAAGAGAAGGAAACAGACAAAGCAATATAGCAATATGACAGTATAAATACTGTCAGAAATTTTGCCGAAAATTAAAAACGAAAAAAGAGCGCATAACTAAAAATCTACATGCAAACAATTCTTACAAAAATGACCACAGTGTCGAGGCAATATGATTCAGATATTCATTAATTATCACATGAAAACTGCTGTAAATGGAATAATTAATAGGTAGAAATGAATCAAACCAAACATTTTTGATGTAGTTCAATTCATTTATTTATTTTGCTTAAATGAGTACTTTCATATGAATGTGAAATACAGTACAATATTTAAAATTACAATGCATTTATAGTATTTCAAAGTCGTTGGTTCTTAAATTGCAAAAGATGTGCCCTAACGTCAGAAAGATGGGATGAGAGCCTGATTAACCCTAGATGGCACTTCGATGCATGGGGCAAAGATTCAGGAGGGACCCTCTATTACATGCTTTTAGTTACAATTTCTATGCATATAAAAAAGTAGGATACTTTGGAAGGGGAAAGGGGCATTTTAGAGTTGGAGGGCTTGGGCATCTGCCTCCCTCGTCCTTGCGATAATCACGCTCTGACTGAAACAGGGTTCATACTCATTTTCCAAGAAAAAATCCCCTGATGTATTTTCCGGAATGTACAATTTTTCAATAGCAACAATTAGTGACATTTTGATATTGCATATGGTAATAAAGCACGCGAACAGCAACAATTGCCCCCGACTTCGCAGAGTAGACTGCATTTTGGCAGGTTTTCCCCAGGTTTAGGAAATTTTTTGCATTATCCCCTGAGATTCCCCTGATTTTTACAACCTAAAATTCATCCCCTGATTTTCCCAGGAATCCCATATTCCCCTGATGTGTATGAATCCTGTGAAACCAGCATTTCTTTCAGGCCCATATCGTGAAAATATTTTTCTAACAATATTTTTTTATTTGAATTAATTTATTATTGTTATTTTTGTGCAATATCATGTATTGTATTTTGCTTTTGGATTGTAATCATACAGATTAAGACTGATAATTATTGTAAAATTCAAATTTCACTTGTGAAACTTGATTTTATACTTTTTCAAATACAAATTCAAAAATGGGATTAAATTTAGAAACATATTTGCTATTGTAACACTTTAAGTTACTACTATCTTAAATAATTAGATGTAATAAGTCTAAAAATTACAAAAATTAAGAATAAAAATCAAGCTGTTATTCTTGTGCCAAAATTTCTTTGTTAGACAAGTCAAAGATTGCTGGAAAAGAAACTGCCTCGGACTGACCCAAGTCTAATGAAAGAAAATTTGCCTTAGACATAACTATAATTCCAGAGTAATTTTTGTTAAATTTAAGTCTGGCACATACAATTTTATACATATTTATCGGCGAAAGAGTATGGAAATCTGCAGCAGGTCAGTTAGAAAATATAACAAATAAAATGTTATTAATAGTTTTCATAAAATAGTTATGTAATTACAGCCAAGGAACATTCACTGAAAAATATTATTGGGAATCAACATAAATATGGCGACTAAAACCAGGGTTGGGTTTTTGACGTCAAAAAGGGGTTTTTGACATGACAAAGGTTTAAACCGGATTAAACCGTCAAAAACCTGTCAGAAACTGTCAAAAACCTATAAAGTCACAATCTGCTGCAGCGTACTAAAGTTTGTTGTTAAATTTTAAAACTAAGAACAGATGCCATACATTATGTTGAAATTTAATTATATTATGGGTAATTAGTAGATCTTTAAATATTTTTAATTGATAAAAATTAAGGTAAATATCACAGATTTCAAATTTCAGAAATTTATCTCAAAATGGGCATGCAGAATTATTTATGTTTAAATATCTTGTTTATTTATTTATTTATTATTATTACTATAATATTTAAAATATAAAGTTATTTAGAATGCATTTATAAATATTAACGAATTAAGTGTTGTAAATGCAGGATTTTCAAAAGTGTGGAATTTGATATACGTGTTTAATAATTTTTTTTATGCTATATACATAATATCCAGTAGGTTAATTTGAATTTAAAAATAATGCATATTATTTATTATATGTATGATTATTACACATCATTTTTATTCCCCCTCCCCGCCTCCTCCTCCTTACCCCACAGCACACACGCTAATAGTATTAAAAATACAAATAATGTTTACTTTGATAGCAAGGTAAGAGAATAAGTTATTATTCAACAACTGAATACTTAAAATATTTAACAAAATTTTATAGTATTCAGTGAAAAAAAAATTCATAAGTATTTGTATAAGCTAATTTTTCAGCATAGTAAATAAATAGGTTGAATATTGTAAATACAGTCGAGCCTCTATATAACGAAATCCATCGTTCCAGTAAAAAATTCGTTATATAGAGAAATTCGATGTATAGAGTATGCTGTTAAAAATAGTATTTAATGTGTAAATTTTGAACAAATATTATTTTTGATCTTTTTAATTAAGAATTTGAAATGTTTAAAAGTATATATTAACCTAACATTTTATTTCTTACTTATTTAAGCAGTTTCAAAAAAGAGAAAAGACATTTATTTGAAAGCTTAATGAAAATCAAATGAGGAAGACTTACATAATTTTCAGAGGAAGAAATCTGTAATTTTTTGTTGTTTTGATTTTAAAATTACAATTGTTACGCTCTCAAAAAAAATTCTCAAATTTTAGCAAGGAATGAAAAATTGTAGTTGATATTTTCCTCCATTTGAAGGCCTCTCTTATGTGCTCTCATTGATTCCTCTCTTATATGTGTAACAATTCAATTGACTGTGTTTTGAGAAGGATGTTGAAAGGTGTGTGGGAAGTGGGATGAACTTGTTAGATTTAAAGAATAAGGAGAGAAGTAGTATTTATTTTAAAAAAAACCTCTCCACTGAACGATAAATCAAAAATAAGTGATGGAAAATTGATTCCATATGATTTTGAAGCTTTTTTAAAACTGAATAAATTAAGATCAATTTATGAAAAAATTCGTTATATGGAGATAGATATTTCGCTATATAGAGTCTGTTTTTAATGTAATCATGCGAAAAGGGGACCGTTCTTACTAAAAATTCGTTATATGGAGAAATTCGATGTATGGAGTTTCGTTATATAGAGGTTCGACTGTAGATACTCAGATATTCATAGAAAGGAGCTAATTTTTTATTATTTTTGTGTTAGTTATAAATTTAAAACATGACTGACGATTTAAAATTCAGAATTACTGATTTTTCAGAAAAACCAAATAACAATTGTAAAAGTCAAAACAGAAAAAATATTACACTGATCTATGAAATACTTCTAAAACACAAAATATCATGTAGTTTTTTTTTTAAATTATTATCTAATTAAATTCATAATTTTAAAAAATAAAACATACATGAAATACTTCCAATTAATTTTATTACATAATTGAAATCAATTCAAATAAAAATTATCAAAGTAGAAATTTAGTTCAATAATCCAATTCATTTGCCCTACGTATCACATAGTAGCACATAACCAGTTTTGAACATCTTAATGTTCCTAATCAATTACAGAACCTGTTTAATCTTTAATATTATTTTAAACAATGGATAAATTTCTTCATAATATATATCCCTGTATGTTTTGAATAACACATTAAAATTTAATAAATAATATTACAAAAGATAAGTTTTCCTAAATCTAAGGTTTTGTTTAATACTCAAAATATTTTACTTCAAAAATTTAAATTTATTTTTTCTACAGCATATTTAGAAACATTTTCTTTATTAAAAGCAAATAAATTTTACTTATTAAATATAAATATAGGTAGATATATATATGTAAATAAATATTTTTATTTACATATAAATATAGGTTTTTGACAGTTTTTGACATTTTTGACAAGGAGGTTTTTGACATGACGGTTTAAACCATGGTTAAAACCGTCAAAAACTGTCGTGTGTCAAAAACTTGCCAACCCTGACTAAAACACACAAACGTCAAGTCAGATCGATCATCGACCATTAACCTGCAATTGCAATTATTTTTGTTTATTATTTATGGTTGATTGGTTGGTTGGTAAGCAGCTTGAGATATTGGGCATGGCTTTTTAGCGGCCATGGAGATATATCTTTTTAGATCCATATTGGAACATGGAGTGGACTAAGAATAGATCATGAATTTGATTAATTGTGGTGCTAACTATTACTGTTAAAAATCTGCAACATTTGCTGAATACTCGCTCCGCAGCAGAACTTAAGACCAAGAGTAATGGGTTCGAATCTTTCGCACTCCTAAATCGTATTTATGGTTTTCTGGTACTTTTCGGTTAATCGGGCGCCAGTGTTATATATAGGGCGATATTACGGTGCCTCACTTAAGATCGACATAGAGACTTACGATGTAAACAAAGCGCAAACGGTATTAAGGTAACGGCGTGACTTAAGGCAGCTCGAAAGCAGTCGTAAGTTCGAACACAAATAGATGCGCGCGCAACCACAACAAAAGTCACTACGGCCTCTGATTGGCTGAGAGCAAGAGGACTTACGCTTAAGCGCGAGGACTTACGCTGAGGCACCGTAATACGAAGTTACGATCGATCGCAGGAACGCCCATCCTACGATCGAGCGTAAGATAAGACAGAGCGAGGCACCGTAATCCCAGCCATACATACACATACATGTATACATATGCAAGTATAATTACATATAATGTGTACGGTGTACGTGCGTATATATGAATACAGAGTGGTTATTAATTAACGCGAGGTGTTCAAAGCCTTTTATCGAGTAAATTATTGGACGAAACATAATTATATTTGATCAAATTAAAAAAAAAAATCGCTCCTAGGGTTAATTTTGGTGTTGAAAAAGTGAATTAATGTAAATATTGAATGATTAAATAACAAACAATACAGTACACACAAATTTTATTTATTACAAATCTTTTTTTACTTATAAATTAGGTTCAATATGAGCACCATTGGTATATTCCAAGAACTGCATACGATACATGACGTTTTCTACGGCCGCTCGCAGCATACAGAGTTGATTTGCCTCACTTGTAATGTTAAACTATCTTTCAACGTTGCGATAACGGAGACATGTCCTTGATAAACAACATCTTTAAGAAATCCCTACAACGAAAAATCACAATGATTGAGATCGGGCGACCTCGGGGGCCATGCCATAGGAAATGCACGACTAATGATTCTCCTGTCAAATAAAAAAAAATGTTGCTGCAATACACACTGAACCCATAAGTCCAATGTAGTGTGGTGCACCATTGGTGGGGCACACATTATGGATGTACGACATGATGGATATACGACCACACCATTGCATGGATGTGGTCGAAGATTGATTATGTTAATGCCACCGTTCAAATGAAAGTGTGTTTCATCACTCCATAAAATTTGCCACGGCCATGATGCATCAACTATCATGCGTGCTAAAAATATCAATGAAAATTCCATTAGGGTGGCCACATTGCCTAGGAGCAGTTTTTTAATAGAAAAGATTTAGTACGGATAAAATTGTAACATCAGCATTGCAGGGTCTTCCTCACTGTTGAGTATGAGATCTGCGTGTTTCGAGATAGTGCCCGAGCGCTGCCGGTACCCTGCACATTTTCCTTCTTCTGTTCGACAATAGCAGTTGCAACTTCGCCAACTTGTTGATTACTAGTCACGAAGCGTCCTTGCGCTGGTTACCGTGCTAGAGTCCCTGTGGTTTCAAATCGTTGAATCAGCTTTCGTAAATTTGTTATGCTTATCGGTCCTTTTCGCAACTTCGTTGATCGGTGAAATTCACAAAGAATAGTATTGCGATTCTCGTTCCGTTGATAATACAGCTTGACTAAGCAAAGCACGGTCCCGTAAAATAAGAGCTATCGCAATGCAGTTGGTCATAGAATGATGGGAAGTCTCCCAATCTTTACTTTTATTTTATACTCATGATTGCTACACAGAACGGATTTTATGCAAATTAGTATGTTTTAGTTGATAAACAGCGCATAAATTGCGCTGTTTATCAACTAAACTTTTTTTTTTTTTTTAGAATTTGAAATTACATTATCTGCTATGCATGCTCATCAAATTTGATTATGTTTCGTCTAATACTTCATTCTCTAGATGGCTCTAAATACTTTACGTTAATTAACAACCACCCTGCATATGTATGTATATGGGTGATTCTCAAAATAGGGGACAATTTCAAAAATGAAATCTTAAAAAAATTACTGTTAGCAAAATTTCTGAAAAAAATATATGTTGTTAATATAGTATTAGGTATACTTTACATGTAGTCAGCAGAGCTAAATATTTAAAAATTAACTTTAAAAAAATAATTAGTATTTTTTGAGCCATGCTAATGACAAAACAAATTGCATGGAATAAATATATTAAGAAATTTTTATTTTCTTCCTGTTTAAATATTTTTTTTCTACGTTTATTAGCCTTCCTTTCCAACAAATAGTTTCCATTTTTACATATATACATATAAGGAGAATAAAAACATTACCAAAGAGCAAACTTTGTTTACATGAACAACATTCTGACACTAACAGTGTAAGAAGCTGTCTTAGTGATTTTCTGACAGATTTAATGCATATTTTAGGGATAATAAATGTAACACCTAAATTTATATGTAAAATTAAACTTTAAAAAGGATACAATATAAGTACTGGTTACATTTATGCACATAGGAGTCTTTAGCATGAACAGAAAAACCATGCTAATGACACTGATATTTGTCCATGCTAATGACAAATTTTAATTTAAATAAGATTATGAGCCATAATATAATCACAATGCAATAGTCCTTTCTGGGGCTTTTTAAAACACAAAAGTTCTATGCAAATAAGTAAAATAAAAATTTTAACTATAAAATAAACATGAAAATTATTATCCATTCTAATGACATACAATTGATGTACTCGCCTAATATTCAACTTCTATTCTTAAAATACAATACATGCTTCTATTTTCAGGCTGGAATAAAATGGCTACTTGTTGCCATGGAGAAACTTTATATTTTCAAAGTATTGTCATATGTGAAAATGAAATTTTGATTAATAAACAGCTGTTATAGTATGACCTTGTTTTGAAAACAGAATATGGGGGACAAACTTTAATTCTCTTTTTATATACTATAATTTTATTTTAAAAAAGAAATTTATTGGATAAATCCTCTCCTTGATTAATTTAAAGAAAGAAAAACATTTGTTTTATTTTATAAACATGATATTAACTCTTGAAAAAGCTATTATATACAAGGCACAGCTGCTGTGGACATCCATGCTAATGACATTTTGAACATTTATTCTATTATTTTAAGGTGTTTTTAACTAAAAAGTGAGTAATTCTTGAGTTCAAATAATGAATAATATTAAGACAAACATATCTAAATATAAAAACATGACAGAAAACCTCTCAATTTTTTTTGTATGCTGAAAGACATAAATTGTCCCCTATTTTGAGAATCACCCATATATGCATATAAATGTGTATGTATAACACTGGCTTCCGGCTAACCGAAAATTTCCGATTTGTTTTTTTCATTTTATTGATTGCTTTATATTAATAAATAAGATATTTTTGATAAGGATAAATTTTTATGTTAATAACATGCACATGCATTTCTATTATAATAATAAAATACTTGTTTAAACACGAGTAAATGAGGTATTTCGCTATGGAATTTTTACATTTGAACGCCTTTTAATATTCAAAGTATCGTTTCAAAGTAATATATATATGGGTCATTCCACAAGAATCGGGTAACTTCGTGAAATTCCAAAAAATTTATTTACCATTTAATGTATTCAAAATTTGAAAAATGCCCATTTGTAGACAAAGTTGATTCCGTTTAGGAGTATGTATAATATTTTGAAAATTGAAAAATGTTTTTATTAAAATTTAGCTTTTTGACCCCAAAAAGTCAGTCCCCTGGCGTGTACAACTGGAAAAAGTGAAGACTTAAGTACTAATTATTTTTAAACTAATGGATTTAGGCAGAAAAAAATGAAGGTTGTTACATTCTGAGATAGTTAATTAATAACTGTTTGTGCATGTTATGTGATTTTTTTAAAAAAAGTATTACTTTTTTTAAATTTCAAGTTGTGTACCACTACTTTGCGCGTCAGTCCCCTGGCTCATGTTAGATTCCAAAAATTTCTGATATTATCCATTGTTGATAACTTAATTCTCTTTTTCATATTTATTTATCATATGAAGATGGCAGTGAAGACTGATATTTATCCATTAGCAATTTTTATTCAATGTTTATTGCCATTCTTGTGTCGACAAACAGATTGCAAACACTCAATTTATCAGTCCCCTGGTAAGTAATAATTTAATAATTTATAAATAATTATTATTGATCTGTGCTGCTTTTAACGTCTTTTTATTGCTATATTTAATATTAAAACAGAATAATATGGTATTTGGTTCCAATAAGTAGATTTTTTGTGTTTTATAGTGAAAACGTCAGTCCCCTGGCATCAGTCCCTTGGCAGTTTTTCAGATTAAAAACACACAGGGGACTGACGTAAAAGCAAAAAACAGTTAAACACATTAGTGAATGCTAGATAACATGATTTCTATAATAATTTTACAATATTTTCAATTCTCTTATGAATTAATAATTAGTTACTGATCTATACTATTAAAATCTGTGCGCGTAACTATGTAATCGCAAAAACTTGGAAACCACAGCGCGCAGGACTATGAAATTAGGTACGCGGATTGCTGATAGGGGGTCCATGAACGATTGGGGTCAAAAACTTGAATATTAAAAAAAAATATTATATATATATTTTAACGAATATTTGCCCTTTTCAATCATTTAGAAAATGGCTGTTGTTTTCGGACAAGAAGAGGTATATCTGTTGCTTATCATACGTACATTTGTCGCCACAATGACAAAAAAGTATTAAAAACTACAAAAAAAAATTAATAACTAAAAAACAAATTGAGATACAACTTTCAAAGAAATTAGATTTAAAAGTCATTTTTTTCCTATACGACTGTGTAAAATTTTAAAATGTGCGATGTTTAGAAGTTCAAAATTTTCAGTACCGAAAATTGTAAAACTGAAATTTCATTTAAATTTTGTTTGTTGTTGGTCCATGTACATCATCCTAACAGTCTTGTTATGAAATCGTTTGAGTTGCTTCTGCGATCCTATAACTTGTGAACATTACGAATTGGGAACGATTGAATTTGAACAAAATAAAAATATTTCAGGGTGTTGTTCAACACTCACAGCTTCCGAAGAAAAAAAAAATCACGTGAAAAGCCTAGTAAAAAATTTACAAGTGAGCAGCGGATCAAGTACAAAGTGGATAACGTGATGGAGACGGAGATGATAAACGGATCAGTGTTGGAGACTTTATTCTAGTCAAATTTTAATAAGAAATAAAGAATACCGGAGTGCCGTAATTTGTCCGCATGTTAAAGAAAGCGGAGAGAAGTTGGCTGTGACATTGTATTGGAAAAATTACCAATACCTATTTCAAGTACCAAACGTAATCAGTCCCTTTTTATTGCATGGGCAAATCGGGACTTTGCCCATGAGCCCCATACTTCAAGGGGCCCCCAAATCCATATATTAATTTACAAAATAGGATTTTTATTAATTATTTAGAGTATTTTCATTAATTAATGTACTTAATTTTAAACTGTCAGAGCTAAAAATCTTTTTCTGTTTAAAATTCAAGGTGCAAAAATATTGTTTATGCATTACACACGACTCACTATCAGTTCTTTTTGTAAAATGTTACAACGGTTTGAATAGGGGTCCCCAAATTTATATTTGCCCAGGGCCCCAATTAATCATAATCGGGGCTTGACGTAATAAAGTCACTTATACATTTAATAAAATTATTGATCTTTGAGAAAAAAATTACTGTTACTGTTTGCTTTGGTTTTAAAAGTTATAACTTGTTTGAAAAAGTTTTATTTAAAGCTTTAAAAAATTAAATTAGTGTTATTAAAATAAGTAATAAAACATGTATTCGTTGATGATTAATATAAAAAATAGGTATTGAGATTATGTATTAAACATGTTTTTATCACTCTTTTGGATAATTATTAATAATTATTATTTTTTAAAGTTTGAATTATTCATTAAAAAGTTCATTCTAGAATATAACTATCGGTTTCTGTCAGTCGCTTGGAAGTCACGTCAGTCCCCTGGAATCTACTTTTTCTAAAAAGCTCGATTTTTTGAAAAATATTTAGATATTTGAGTGTTGCTGTACGAATATAATAAAATTAACTTATTGTTCATTGATATAGCAAAAAAAAAAAAAAAAAAAAATTTTGAAATCTGAGGTAAAAATAGTACATTTCAATTTCACCTCTAAAGTTACCCGATTCTTGTGGAATGACCCATCTATATATATATATATAATGTTCATCATAAGTTAATATAAGTATTGTGCCAAAATATCCGTTTGCACGTAGGATAATTTTGTTGATATTTTTCTTTCTTTATTTTCTTTCTCTTTTTTTTCTCTTTTCTTTGAATATTTAAAAATGAACTGTTATCAAGATTAGGATACAGATCATATTTTACGGAACATGGAAAATATAAAAAGCAAAATGTAACAGATGGATGTTATTTTAACTAAAAATATCTGCACACACAAGATGAAGTGTATGGGGTTTGCTGTCTAGTTTTTTAATGAATAAAATATGATTAGAATGTTTATAAATTTCCTACTAAAAATATAAATAAGTGTTTTACTTATACTAACATGATTTGAATGCCATTTGTTTCTTATGTTTTATGATGCATTTTGGTCTGTCATCCACACGGTATTAAAATATGCAATCATTAAAGACTTATCTCAACTACTCTGCCAAACATACGCAAAACATTTTGAAACATTTACAAATTGATTTTTTAACAGAAAGATGCAAAATTGGAAGGCTTGACTATGGAAGCGATTTCAAATCGAACAAGCGATTTCGAATCGAACTTAGTTTTCCATTTTATGATAACTAAATTACCTATCGAGTTATAAGCGATTTCAATCACGTAACCACGTGTTTTTCTCCCGTTGTAAAATTGTTTTTTCTGTTTTCGTCGGGAAATGCAGTTCAATACGCCAGCTTTGACGACTTGTTCTGATATTTCTATTGTGCGTTTGCAAAAAACAAACAAACAAAAACCGGAAAAATGAGTGTGATTAGACAGTTTTTGAACATTAACACCTGCTAATTTCATGCATTTCCGAGCAAAATTAAATTAAAACTTATGTCACAAAGTTGCCCTTTTTAAGTATACCCTTAAATGAAAAATAAAACCTCCCTTGTAAAATTGTCTGACTAACAGTGCAGATTCAATTGAAAATTCATCCAGTATAGTTGATTACAAATAAATCTAAGTGATATGTTGATATCACAATCTTGTGTTATTAACAGCATTCACGAAAAATGTAAAGCATCTGAGAAATCATTTTTAAATAAATAAAAAGGAAATTGGAGATTTTTTTAGATTACCAACTGAACTGTTAAATTGTATCAGTCAACCTACCAAACAAAGCACAACCAGTAAAATACAAGCAGAAATCGCACAATTGCGTGATCAAATTGCCCAGAAAAATTTTCTGTGCGATTTGGGTGAGGTTGATAACAAATTTTAAACTCTGAACGGGCTACAGTAGATGAAGTAGGTCACGTGATGCTTTCCCCGAGTATTCTGGATTTTATCTGAGTGAACACAGGCATGTATTTATGTTGCGAAAACAATGTTATGTAAAGATAAATAAATATAGTCGTTGGTTTTACCACAAAAATTAAGAAACTAGCAAAAGCCATGCTTTGTTTGGATTCGCGAAGCATTATTTTATAAAACAGATATTTGAAAGTAAAAATATTTTTTAATATTATTCTTGCATCTTTATTAAACAAAAACGTTATTTTATCTTTTGGCGCATTTTAATTTTTTATTTATGATGTAAGACTGGCATAATAAAATATTTTCGAAGCAAACTTTTACAAAATATTTTTAAATTTTCAACTAAAAGCTCTTTTAACGATGTTTTTACAATTTCCAATAACCACTGGTGTTTTTTAAAGTTGTTTGAAATATGTATGTTTCCAATCTTTGTAATTAACATCAAATAATCTTTGATAGCTATTTTAGAATAATATATTTGAAGAGAGCTTGAAGAAAGTAACTTCGTCAAAATCCTATTTTCTGGAAAAAACATTTGAAATCTGCTCTCGTTGATACTATGAATTTTTAACTGTAAAACTTTTTTTTTCTGATTTCTTCGTTTTTATACATGTTAGCGTATCAGAATTTTTGATATTGTAGAATTTTTCGCAAGGAAAATTTCCTATTGAATGCTTAATTTTGAAGGATTTTCACTCTCGACAACGTTACGTACGTTTTTAAGCCAACTGGTGTCTATATATCCTGAATATCTATAACTGCTTCATCTAATGTTAAACCTTGGGATTTATGAATTGTAACAGCAAAAGCTAACTGCAGAAGAAATTCTTTCCTTGAGCAATTTATGATTCCATTTTTCTAGAATTTAATTATTGGGGGAATGGGTACGCACCAATTCTTATAAGTTAAATTATTGTAGTATTCAAATTTATCCATGATTATTCGTGATATCTGGTCTGGTGGCTTGTGATTTTCTTTATTATGTGCAACAAAGTCTAAAGTTCCGTTCACTAAATCTTTTTCGGTCCACAGATAAGAACGTAACATTACTTTAGATCCAAATGATAAAGTAAGAAATGGTTAAAGTCAATTTGTCGTTTCTGAATCGGCCAACTTTGCTTTAGTACATTTATAAAGAGCTTGAATCGAGACAACAACTTCACGCTTCAATTCTTTTAATTTTTCATTTATATAACAAATTTAACAATTAATTTTATTTGTTTACAATTCTGTTGTTGCCACTTTACAAAAAAAAAAAAAAAAAATCCACAATACAATTTTCTTTTAATGTTTAAGTGTCATCTGTGCAAACGATTTTGCTGAATAATGAAAATATATTTTATTTATTAAATTAATCATGATTCTATCTATTATTACTTACCCCATGATTTATATTTTTTTCTGAAAATATACGCGTTTCATTTTTTATTTATTTGCTAAAATGCGATGCGTCCGTATTGGAAATGCATGTAAAATAGATTAATTAAAATAATAAATTTTTTAACGTTTTACTGTAAAAAAATTATGTTCTGGAAATCTACAGATCATAATTTATTTTTGTGTTTAATTTGAAGTTGAAATATTGAATAGTTTTTCTGTAAAGTGTACGACAAAGTGTAATTTGAGTGGCCTAGTAGAGGATTCGCTTCGCTCATCCTAATAATTGAATTAATTTAAAATTTCTTTCTTCGATAAGACCTTAATAGTCCAAAAGCCGACAGCACAAGAAATTTTTTTTTATGGAAGAGTAGAAATAGGGGAATCTAACGATCCATGTATGCCGGAAGTAAAGTGGCGCATAAGACAAAAATGAATACCACTAGTGGTTGCTTCGTAGGTTTATCATTGCGTTTATCCTACAATCAAAAGTATTAAAACATGAAAAACTGGGAACAGGAAAACACAATGACAAACTTACAATCATTTCATTCCTTTGATTGAAGGACAAACACAATGATAAACCTATGAATAAGCCACTAGTGGTAATGATTTTGGCTTATGCAACCACTTCACTTCTGGCATACATGGATCATTAGATTCCCCTATTACTACTCTTCCATATTTTTTTTCTTTATGCTTGAAGGGGGGATAATCCCCCCTCTTAATTTAGGTTAATGGGTTTTTCACGCAAAATTTAATGATTTTCCTTCAAAATTTGGATATAGGTTCATTCTGAAAAGGCGCTTCTCTGATTTGTTTTTGGAATTCATTGGATAAGTATAAAGGAGGGATAGTGGGAACTACTCCTCATAATATAGGTAACTGGTTTTTCATGCAGAATTAACCGATTTGTTTCAATTTTTGGATACAGGTTCATAATGGTAAGAAGCTTCCCTCATTAGTTGTGGAGTTCTTTTGTTAAACATAAGGGGGGTACGGGGATTACATCCCCCTTAAGTTAACTAAATATAGTTTTATGCAGGGTTATCGATTTGCTTTAAATTTTGGATGTAGGTTCTCGTCTGAACAATTTTGGAGGTTTAAGGTTAAGTATAAAGGAGAGAACGGGAGACAAAGCTTCTTAAATTATATAAGTGGGTTCTTATGCAGAATTATTCGACTTGCTTCGAATTTTGGATACAGGTTTATTATATGATAAGGCATATCCCTGATTAGTTTTGGGGTTTGAATCATTAAGTATAAAGAAAGGAAATGGGGGGGGGTCTATTTCCTCCTTTAATTTGTTTTTCGAAGGGCATTATTATATAAGGCTATAATACACAATTAGTGTGCATAGCATATGCCATCTATGCCATCAGTTTAACTAGGCATTATGCATTTTATTTATTAATACTGTATGTTCAAATATTATGTTCCCTTTTTAATACTTTATATTCATTTTTTTTAACTTAAATATATCGTTTTCAGAGCAACCATTTTTCATACATAGTTTGCTGTTATCGACACCTATTTGCAGTTTGGCTCTCATAAGTTGGTATCACATCTTTATGTAATTCAATTTGCTGTACGTTTTAGTATTTTTTTTTTTCGTATAATAAAAAAATTATTTGTTTGAGTCATGTATGTTTTTCATTTATAGGATGATTTGCATTTCTCACAAAAACTACGTTCTGCTTTTCGATGATTAGGAACATATCAAAAGATGAAAAATTTTGCTCGGACGCATTTTGATTTTCTTCACTTAAATATATTAAGATTTTTTTATTAAATGCACATAGACATCCATAATTATAAATAAAAGAAAAATTGTTATCTATTAAGAACCATTTTATCGGTGAAGTTTTCATTACATTTGGACGATTTTTTGATTTCCTTTTATCCTGCCTCTGCCTGTCATTTAAATGTTTATGAAGCCTATTTTATTTATAAAAACTCTGTAATCTTGTCAATGATTTCTCATCATCTCCCTCCCTTTGTCCTGCGTGGAAATTACTTTTTTAATTCCTTTCTCTCGTCTCTTGTCTATTTTCATTAAAAAAAAAGGAAAAAAAAATATTTATTGGTTTTTATTTTATTTTATATATTTAGTTTTTAAATTTTATTTTTATTTAATGTATTTTTTATTTTGTATTATCATTATTATTATTATTATTTATTTTTATCTCTTCTTTATTTTCTTTTTATTATCTATCTATCTCAGGGTTGCCGGCTTTTAGCCGGGCCAAAAAAAGCCGGCCGGCTTTTTTTGGTTTTATCCACTTTAAAAAAGCCGGCTAAAATTGAAAAAAAGCCGGCTTTTATTTTTAAAGTGTTAATTTGTATCGAATTCATATTAAATTTGGATTGATTTATTTTTAATACTTTTTTAATTATTTACTACTAAAAAAGTTATAAATTTCTATTTAATTTTTCAAATAAATAAGTCTTTATAACCGCTAGAAGTCAACTGTGAAGGCATTATGTCTGAAAAATATAAATCTTGGAAAAAAGGAAATATACTCAAAAAATGTGTTTTAAATTTCTATATTTCATAGTTCTACTTATATTACACATTCTTAAGAATTATATTTAATTGAATTATGACAAAATGTAACATATCAAAGCATTCATGGAAACTTTCTTACAGGCCAATATGTAAAGATTAACGTATCAAATGAAAATCAAATTTTGAATTGCTTAAAAGGCGCAAATGCCAACCCAGTGAAAAAGATTCCATGCCGGGAATCGAACCCGGGCCATCAGTATAGCGCACTGACGTTCTACCGACTAAACCACATGGAACGACACCCAGCAAGGAACTTATCACTATTACATGTTGGCAAGGCTACAAACTTAGCACAAGATGGAATATAATCCGCGAGCCACCGATCTGGGGCTCGCGGTCTGCGTTTCGTGATTGCCCCAGATCGGTGGCTCGCGGATTATATTCCATCTTGTGCTAAGTTTGTAGCCTTGCCAACATGTAATAGTGATAAGTTCCTTGCTGGGTGTCGTTCCATGTGGTTTAGTCGGTAGAACGTCAGTGCGCTATACTGATGGCCCGGGTTCGATTCCCGGCATGGAATCTTTTTCACTGGGTTGGCATTTGCGCCTTTTAAGCAATTCAAAATTTGATTTTCATTTGATACGTCATATTCAAGGCGAATTTTCTCTCTGGGAAAAATTTCCAAGCATTAATGTAAAGATTAAGTCATAAAATGAACAATGTTGAAAGAGAAATTAGGAAGGATTCAATATTTGAGGAGAGTTTAACACATAATTATATAAAATTAAACAACAATAAAAAATGTTCTAATAAAATTTGTTGAATTAAAATTTTGAACAGGTCTTTGTTATTTAAAAGTGCATATATGCCCATTTGCATGAATGAATATATTCATGCATATGCTAATTGAGAACACTGAAATAAATTGGGAAATATAATATGTTATGAAATATACATAATTCGAAATACTATTTTCAATAGTGAGAAATGGTATTTTTTTTTTATACACTCTAAAAAATAAATGTGTAAATTAGACAAATTTACGCATATTTGTGTGTAAATTTGTAACTTTACACACTTGCCATGAACTTTACACATTTTTTTGCAGACTTTTACCTGTTTGTATGTGTATTTAGCTTATGAAACTAAGTGTGTAATTTGTTATCAGTTGAAAAACATAAATATGTGTGTAAAAGTAGAAAAATACCTAAATTGACACCAATTGGTGTGTTATTGTAATTCACGCATAGTTCTGTATACACTGATAAGTTTGTAAATTTCAAAAATCACCCACTTGTCATAAAAAATACACATTTTGTTAAAAGAGTTACTTGTTTTTATGTGCATTTACTTTATGGCATTAAGATTACCAGTTGTTATCGGTTGATTTACACATAAAGATGTGTAAAATTTTAAAATACCTGTATTTACATGAATTGGTGAGTTACATAAAATTATTGGTAGATATGGGTCCAAAATTAAATTTCGTTTTCGTTTTCGGCACAAAACCTGATTTTCGCCGAAAATTCATTTTCGGCAAAAATACTGCTGGAAATTCGGCCGGACCGAAACTGTCTGTATTACAGCAATCTAGTTTTTTTAATTCGGAAATTTCCTGCATGACCCTTAGATATGAGGTGTTTATTTCTGTGAATCTAATTGTTTATTATTAACTGTCAAGAATGACTCAAAACGTGGATGCAAATTATAAAGCAAGAAACGCATATATTACTAAATTTTCAAGACTCTTTTCATGTGTTCATAAAAAGCTGCAGACTTAACATAAATAGGAATTTTTTAGTTTGAAACCGAAAAAGTGTTTCGAGAACTCTTTGAGAAAATTCTAGTATAATATACTAGATGTTCCTTTTCAAAATAATTAACAGATGATCAGCACCACCTGTTGAGTGATATACACTAAAAACTAATCAAATCTAGTTTACATCTAGGTCTCACAATAGAAGCGAATGCTTTGTGAAATTCCGTGCATTAGTACTCGAGATACAGGAATAGAAATAATGACGAATAATGCACCATAGCAATACCACTTGTTGAGCCATTTACACCAAAACATAATCATAGTCATGTTATAACGTAACATACCTAATCATATAAAGTACTAACAAAATCTAAAGTTTTATAAAAATCTATGCACAAGCTCTTGAGATATGGCTATTGTGGAAATTGTAAATAATGCAGCATAGCATGGCCACCTGTCGAGCGATATACACCAAAAATTAACCAAATCTCGTTTAAATCAAGGTTTAACAGAATCTAAAGTTTTGTGAAATTCCATGCATTAGTTCTTGAGATAGAGTTCGCACAAAACTTTTGTCACATACAGACAGACTGACAGACTAGAACTCATAGACATTTTATAAAAATATGTTTTTTCGGATTCTCTGACCCCTAAAATGCGTAAATCCTTCAAAAACTGGATTTTGAAATTTTACACGAGCCCAATACTTTCTTTTTAGGTGCGTCCGTAATTATGTAAATACGTAGTACCTATAGTTGTCATCCAGTCCATCCGTCTGTCCGTCCATCTGCATATAACAACGCAAAAACTACCCAACCAAATCGTTTGAAATTTAAAATATATAATTATTACATGCCTTTGTTGAGTCATTTCAAATTTTACGAAAATCGGATACATAGATCAATTACAGGGACAATCAAAAGTATTCCATTACAAAGTATTCAATTATTCCATTAAAAAGTTTCAAATGCATTTTAATCGTTTGAAATTTAAAATACATAATTATTGCATAATTTTGTCGAGTTATTTCACATTTTATCAAAATCGGATGCATAGTACAGTTACAGGGACAATCAAAAGCATCCCGTTACATTACAATCAACAAGGAAAAATGCTTCAAATGCATTTTAATGGCGTTACACACATTCGAACATGATAAAATTCATATGCATCTGTGAAGTCCATATTATAATATACATTTTTCATAATCTGTAGTGCAAAGAACATTTGTTATTGATTTAAAAGGCCACACAAAAGTATTCCATTACATAATGGTATATTGAGAACATTGTTTGGTGCTCATTTTAATTGTATTTAACTATTTATAATTTAATGAGATTGATATAAAAGAGTGATATTTTAAAAATTTCGTTATCGTACGAACGCACCTCATTTGCTACGCTTCACGTGCAATTTTCAAATTGTTTTCATACAGAAGAAAGTAAAAATGGTACTTTGTTGGAATTATAAATTATAAATTATTTTTATTTATTTATGGAACAATCGAATTAAATATAATATTGTAATGTGCATTTGTATAATTGTAAAACGGACGTAAGTTTTGAAACACTATGATGTGTCTTCAAAAAATATTTCATTTATTCATTTTTAAAAATAAGAAAAAAATCACTATACGAAATTTAATTACTATCATTATCGTCTGCATTCTGCAAGTACGCAGGTGAACAATAAACAAGTAAGAAAAATCATGCATTAAGCATAGATTATGAAGCACTTTCCAACACTTAATGAAATCTTTAAGATGATCTTTATTAAGATCATCTTAAAGATCTTAATAAAGATCTTTATTGATCTCTATATAATCTTTCATTAAGATCTTTTTATCTTAATGAAATCTTAATGATAAAATCTTAATTATTATCCGAGTTTCAAATGTGTCGCAAAAGTGACTTTGTTCCTTCACGTTAAAGTATGTTATGCATCCTTATGACTATTCTGTGAAAACTACGACTATGAGGAAAAAGAAGTATACTTACATGTATTAGTTATTGAATTGACTTGTGAATTTAAACACTAATTTAACACATTTAATGAAATACTTTATGCACTTATTCTAAAAATAATTATATATTTGTAATATGTCTGATTTCTGCAAGAATCAGATTATTTTTGGTTAGAAATCGAAATAACCGTATAAATGAGCTTTCTTAAAACTGAGTTTAGTTAAGCTGTTGCATAGCTTTTATCGCGGGCTTTGAGCGCGGCGACCGAATCCAAAAATTCCGTAACGAGAAATATCCTAACACATCCGTAACGAAAAAACCTAACACTCGGCTACCGTCGTTTCACTTCGGCAGACTTCGGCATGGTATCCTTCTGTAGACTTCGGCAGACATTGACGCGGTATTTTTTAGATATTTAGAGGATATCAAGTCTCAAACTTATATATCTTATTTCAGTTACTATAAATCTATAGTTTCAATAATAAAAATTCCTGATAGAATGTGTATAGAAAAGAATCGTCTTAAGATAAACAAGGTAGGATAATGTAGCCTTTGGCGAGTGGAGACCCGGTCAATGGTGAGAATCGAAAAATTTAAATGCTTATAACTCGCGATCTAATTTTCGTAGCGCGGCCAAATTTTGTTTGATAATTTATTATGAGACAGTGTTAATTTTTGGTGAAAGGAGACCCCCCACGGTGAGGGTCGAAAAAAATTAAAATGCTTATAACTCGCGATCTAATTTTCATATCGCGACGAAATTTTGTTTGGTAATTTATTATGAGACAGTGTTAATTTTTGGTGAAAGGAGACCCCCCCATGGTGAGAATCAAAAATTTTAAAATGCTTATAACTCGCGATCTAATTTTCGTAGCGCGGCCAAATTTTGTTTGGTAATTTATTATGAGACAGTGTTAATTTTTGGTGAAAGGAGACCCCCCACGGTGAGGATCGAAAAAATTAAAATGCTTATAACTCGCGATCTAATTTTCGTATCGCGACGAAATTTTGTTTGGTAATTTATTATGAGACAGTGTTAATTTTTGGTGAAAGGAGACCCCCCCATGGTGAGGGTCAAAAATTTTAAAATGCTTATAAATCGCGATCTAATTTTCGTAGCGCGGCCAAATTTTGTTTGGTAATTTATTATGAGAGAGTGTTAATTTTTGGTGACAGGAGACCCCCCCCCCCACAGTGAGGGTCGAAAAATTTAAAATGTTTATAACTCGCAATCAATTTTCGTAGCGCGGCCAAATTTTGTTTGGTAATTTATTATGAGACAGTGTTACTTTTGGTGACAGGAGATCCCCACGGTGAGGGTCGAAAAAGTTAAAATGCTTATAACTTGCGGTCTAATTTTCGTATCGCGGCCAAAATTTGTTTGGTAATTTATTATGAGACAGTGTTAATTTTTGGTGAAAGGAGACCCCCCCCCCATGCTGAGGATCGAAAATTTTAAAATGCTTATAAATCGCGATCTAATTTTCGTAGCGCGGCCAAATTTTGTTTGGTAATTTATTATCAGACAGTGTTACTTTTGGTTACAGGAGACCCCCACGGTAAGGGTCGAAAAATATAAAATGCTTATAACTCGCGATCTAATTTTCGTAGCGCGGCCAAATTTTGTTTGGTAATTTATTATCAGACAGTGTTACTTTTGGTGACAGGAGATCCCCCATGGTGAGGGTCGAAAAATTTTAAATGCTTATAACTCGCGATCTAATTTTCATAGTTCGGCCAAATTTTGTTTGGTATTTTATTTTGAGACAGTGTTACTTTTGGTGACAGGAGACCCCCCCACAGTGAGGATCGAAAAATTTAAAATGCTTATAACTCGCGATCTAATTTTCGCAGCGCGGCCAAATTTTGTTTGGTAATTTATTATCAGACAGTGTTACTTTTGGTGACAGGAGATCCCCCATGGTGAGAGTCGAAAAATTTAAAATGCTTGTAACTCGCGATCTAATTTTCGTAGTGCGGCCAAATTTTGTTTGGTAATTTATTATGAGACTGTGTTAATATTTAGTGACAGGAGATCCCCCATGGAGAGGGTCGAAAAGTTTAAAATGCTTATAACTCGCGATCTAATTTTCGTAGTGCGGCCAAATTTTGTTTGGTAACTTACAATGAGACAGTGTTACTTTTGGTGACAGGAGACCCCCCCCCCCCCACGGTTAGGGTCGAAAAATTTAAAATGCTTATAACTGGCGATCTAATTTTCGTTGCGCGGCCAAATTTTGTTTGGTAATTTATTATGAGACAGTGTTACTTTTGGAAAAGGAGATCCCCCTTGGTGAGGGTCAAAAAATTTAAAATGCTTATAACTCGCGATCTAATTTTCGAACTGCGGCCAAATTTTGTTTGGTAATTTATTATGGGACAGTGTTACTTTTGGTGACTGGAGACCCCCACGTTGAGGGTCGAAAAATTTAAAATGCTTATAACTCGCGATCTAATTTTCGTAGCGCGGCCAAATTTTGTTTGGTAATTTATTATGAGAGAGTGTTCATTTTAGGTGACAGAAGACCCCCCCCCACGGTGAGGGTCGAAAAATTTAAAATGTTTATAACTCGCGATCAATTTTCGTAGCGCGGCCATATTTTGTTTGGTAATTTATTATGAGACAGTGTTAATTTTTGGTGACAGCAGATCCCCCACGGTGAGGGTCGAACAATTTAAAATGCTTATAACTCGCGATCTAATTTTCGTAGTGCGGCCAAATTTTGTTTGGTAATTTATTATGAGACAGTGTTAATTTTTGGTGACAGGAGACCCCCACGGTGAGGTTAGGAAAATTTAAAATGCTTATAACTCGCGATCTAATTTTCGTAGCGCGGCCAAATTTTGTTTGTAATTTATTGAGGTATTGTATAGCTTTTATCGCGGGCTTTGAGCGCGGCGAAAGAATCTAGAAATTCTGTAACGAGAAAAAAACCTAACACTCCGGCTAACGTCGCTTCAGTATGGCATACTTCGGCACGGTATCCCTCCGTAGACTTCGGCAGACATTGACGCGGTATTTTTCAGATATTTGAGAATATCAAGTTTTAAACTTATGTTTTTTTATTTCAGCTACCATAAACGTATAGTTTCAATGATAAAAATTCCTGATTAACCTACATGTATTGTAAGATAATAAAAATATTTTAAACGATATTAACTTCTCATTTGTTCAATACAAGAAAAAAAATTATTATCGGTCATCACGCTCAAAATGTTTAACTTAAATTAATATCAAAGACAAAAAAAAAAAAAAAAAAAAAAAAACTGCATAAAAAAAAAATAAATAAATAATTATAATTGCATAAGTTGATAGAAAATGCTATGCAATAGCTTTATCGTGGCAGTCCCCGAGTGCCACACGTATTTTTTTTGTTTTATTAAATTAGTTACTGTTTTTAATTTCAGTATATTTATGAATTTATTATCCTAAAAATGTAACTAATTTGTGTACCTTAATAGAATAATAATAAAATTAAATATATTGCATTTTTTTAAGTTCATTTATGCTTTTTTGTGTGTTTATAAACAAATTTTGGTACTTCTTAAGATGTATTATATAAACCTGCAATATATATATATACATATAAATATAGGAATGTAAAAAAATAATAATAATAAAAGTTATGAGCGCATTTTTTAGGGGGGGGGGCATTCTTTGTTGAGAGTCATTTTAAAGTATTCCATATTACATTTCAGTACATAGGTAGATGTGTCAGTAATGGACACCTTCTAGTAATGTACTCCCTCCATACTTTTGGTTCACGAAAAAAATTAAAAAGTAAATGCAAACTATGCTTTAGTTATTTTTTTCATAGAAAGCGAATGATTTTAATCAGTTGACTTAAGGGGGCTCAGGGGTTGAAAACTTTTCAAAATATCGATTTTTTTATGATTTAGTTTGGTTATTCAATTAATTCTTAACTCAATGCAAAAAACTGCCTAAAAATATTAACATTTTTAACGGAGTTATAAGCATTTATGTATCAATACTTACATAGCCGCATCCATATAATTTCAACTTTAAGTCGTGTTTTCTCAAAACTGGATTTTTGACGACTAACACCAAGATTTAAAAAAACTATTCGATGGAATAGCTTAATTTTTTTTTGCATGCATATAACATCATAATCTAGATTATGAATTAAGGATATAACTATCACTTAATAAAAACAGTATTAAAAAATCTCTCAAAGTTGAAAATTTGAAAAACCCCTAAAAAATACAACTTTTTTCCATTTAAAACACTCAAAATATTAAACTATCTAAAATATATTAATTCATAATAATGTCATATGCATGCAAGAAAAAAAAAAGCCATTTTATCAAATAGTTTTTTTTTTTAAATCTTGGTGTTAAGTCATCAAAAATCAAGTTTCGACAAAACGCGACTTAAAGTGGAAATAATTATATGGATGCGGCTATAAAAGTGTTGATACATAAATACTTATAACTCCGTTAAAAATTTTTTGCATTCAGTTAAGAATTAAAGGAATAATCAAATTAGATCATAAAAAAAATCGATTTTTTGAAAAGTTTTCAACCCCTGAGCCCCCTTAAATGGGTAATTAAATCGTGATTTAAATCAAATGATTTTTTTAAGTCATTGGCTAAAATAATAAATTTTCAAAATATTTAAAATGGCATAAAGAGTATTAAAATCTAAGAGGACCATAATTTGGCAAGTTCCTATAGGTATTGTAATGGTATAGTAATGTCAAAGACTTGCACGGTAATTTTGTAAAAATAATAGTTTTTATCTTATAGACAAAAAAATCATTTCATTTAAAAACTATATTAAAATCTGATATAATTTACAAAGTCATAATTTTCATTTTGGTAATCAAATTTTTGATTCTTTTATATAAAATAAGCATAGCAAGTATAATAATTTTCTGCAAATAAACAAATAGCTAAATCTTATTTTTCATTCTGCATTTGCAATTATAAATTTATAGCAAATATTGGAACTAAAGACGAATAAAATAATGACATCGGCTGAATCGCTGTTGTAAAAGAAAGCATGAGAAAAAAAATAATTTATTTTTATAAAATATTAAGCATAGCAAGAGCTTGTTCAGTAAATGTTGAATAGTTTTCTTAATATAAAATCAAACCAATCAGGAACCAATCTGGACGATTAATTGTTAAAAGTAATGAGACAAAATTATACAATAATATTCCAAAATTCTTTTAAATTAACTTTTAATCGCTTTGGGATGGGCGTCTTTAACAGAATTTTTAAAGTTTTATCACAGCTATTTACCTAGTTGAATCGCGAAAATGCGTAATAATAATATGCGTAATATTAAATAAGGCAAAATTTGCAATAAAATTTTACTTGTGAGGATAATCAGGAATTCTAAGCACCTTCAACGTATACTCTTACCCGTCCCCAAGGGGTTAAATTGCCCTACTGTTTCAATAATTTGATAGCCTGATATTTAGTACTTTAAACTATCCATCAAAAATAATAAAATACAAAATGTTCCGATAATTACAACGATTGATGCAAACAATTAATGATTAGCACATTATTTTATTAATTAATAGCATCCTAATTGTTAAATTTATTTGACAATAACTATTTTGTTTCATTAGTATGTTTTTATTAAATTCTGGTCATAAAAACCATTATATTTATAATTTTTTATGGGGATGTCCATTACTGGAACAAAGGATGTACATTACGAGGTTAGAGGATGTCCATTGCTGGGGCTTTAGGTGTTTTTATATGTTTCTGTTATTTAAAACTAAATTTTGATCATATTGGAAAATAAGATTATAGGAGTGATTAAATATTGTTGATAGATTAATCTAATATGGATAAAACTGGAATATAATAATTGCAACTTTAAATAAAAAAATAATTAAAAAAAATTGCTTAAGGAAATCCATAACTGGCACATCTATCACATGCAAATTAATCTAAGTTTCATAAACATTTCTATAAATTGAAGTAAATTTTTAGACGACTTACTAAAAAAATTCTATTCCTAAACAATATTTTGTATTAATATTAAATACAATTAAAGCTATCCAATTTTCAGTATGTGGGTCTGAATAAGAAATGCATAAATATTTCTGAAAAAATTGCTCTTAAAAACATTAAAAACAGTATGAGTTGTTATAGTTGTAAGCATGAGAAAGAGAATTTCTTTTTACCTTTAATTTAAAAGACAGAAATTGTAAGGAATTGAAATTATGCAGAGTCTGCGCATGAATTGGGATCTCACGACATTCGAACCATAAACCAACTTTAAAAGAAATTACAAATTGGTAAAAAAAATTTCAGTTTATCATATTTTATGTAAAAACGGGTATATCGGTGATAAGAAAATGATTTGTCTGTTATTTAGTGTGGTGTGTAAACTGCCAAAATACATTCGGGTACACTATTTTTTGGGCATCAAACAAAGCTACCAGAAAATGTAATATCAATCAGTATATAACATTGTTCTTTGCACATTTTTTTTTAACTAAAACAATTAATTCTCAATTTAAACATACCAAAACATATAATGTTAAAGCTAGATACATAAAAATATGTCTGCTTGGAATATTACACAAAAATCTAAGTATTTTGGTTATTACACACAAATCTGTGCTTTGCATACTCTGCAGAAATATTTGTAGGATTAGAATGCTGCACAAAAATCTGTGTAATTTGTTTGTTACACAAAAAGCTGTGTATTTTACATATTACACAAAAAGCTGATTATCATATCATATATATTATAAAGCAGAAGTTCTGAAACTTCCAAACGAGTGTTTTCAAAAACTACCCGATGGATTTTTTTGCCGATTGTATCATTCGATAGGAAATATTTTTCCGAAGGTTTATGATTAAAATTTACAGGGATAACTCTGATTTTTCGTACCAAATTTCGTATTTTTCGGTTTTTTTACGAAAGGGTTGCCAGTACTTATTTTTTGGCGAAAATTATCATTACTAAAGAAATTAAAAAGGATATATCTGTTAGAAATATTACAAACGTCTTGCAAATAAAGGCAGAAAATAATTACTGATAATAAAATATTTATTGATAATAATAATAATAATAATAATAAAGAAAAACCATTTAATGAGGCATGATATTATAAAAAAAATATTTATCTTAAAATGAAAGAAATATTTGTAACGCTTAAAAAATAACGTGACCTATTACATTTGATGCAACATTTGGCGACTTATCCTTGCGTTAGAATTAAAAAAAAAATAACTTGAAAATTTAATTAAATGAATTTTGAACCATATTTATTTTCCTTTCTATTATTTCCTTTCTCTTTTTTATCAAATTTCGATAGTATATAACTTACTCCAGAGAAAGTCAGATCTAATTATAAAAGTAATTGTGAGTTATATATTTGTTTCTTTGAGGTTTTTTTTTTTACTTTTGTCGGCAAAGAATTAAGCCAAAAATGCATATGTCTAACATTAGGTCGCAATAAAGTTGTTTTTTCCGAAAGGAGATAATTTTTGGAGTATATTTTAGTATTCAATTGTAAGTTCAATAAACATAAGTTAATATTTTAAAAATTGTAATCAAATATTTAAATTTTAGCTTCAGTGTGAAATTCTGCCACATACATATATATATTGTAAAATAATGTCATTCTTTTTCAAAAGTTTTTCACCGTAATTTTGAAAATTGTAATCAACAAATATATGCTTTTTTTTGCGCCATTTTGTCAAATTCTCTTCCAGGGAAAATTAGTTTTAAAATTGACAAACTGAACAAGGAAATCTATGCAATTTAAATGAAATTTATGCAATTTCGCGTTATTACTATCGATAAATTCAACATTTTGAAATAAAAATTGCTTGCTGAAAAAAATGGCACAGATGTCATATATGCACCACAGTGGCGCGATTTCAACAAAACGTCGATTTTATGTTCATATGGTAGCTCGGCTATTGTATATTTATTAATAAACTATTTACTCTTATTTTTTTTTTTTTAATGATGTAAATTGTTTTATTTTATAATTTTTAAGAAAACATTTATTTTTATTTCCTTTTTAAAATAATAGAAAACAATTAAATATATATATGTAATTGATATTTAAAAACGAAGTTTTCGCCAAATTTGTGTAAAAAAAGAAAAAAAATGCACAAATGTAGTGCATATATGGCATATGTGCCAAAATATTTTACAAGTCTGTTTTAATTAGCCATTTCTTCTTCAATTTTCTTCATATTTTTCCTGTGTTAGATAATATTTAAAATGATATTGGACTAATGTTCGATAATTGAACACCGTCAAGTAGCATATTTACTATATTATTGAAAGTTTTACTGGCACAGATATTATATATCACCAAGGCAAGTAATAGACTTTAAATTGCCATTATTTTGTCTGTCATATTAACCCGACTATTAATATTTATTTATAAATAAAATGTTTATTTACTTTATAAATTGTATAAATTGTTTTGTTATATACTTATTGCCCCACCAGTGGCCGAGAGGGTCTGACCTCTCAACTGGTAGACGGCAGGTGCTGGGTTCGAACCCAATCGCGGCCGTCGGCCTAACCGTTCGGAGTTTTCGTGGTTTTCTTCGAACCTTGCGTAAATACGGGTTAGGTTCCCTTAGAAAGACCCCCACGAAGGGCATCCCTCCCCCTGGGCCTATATCCCTAGCGCAGATAATCGGCCGACACAAAATACAACAACAACAAGTTATATACTTATTAATTAAACTTTTTTCATTAATTTTTATTACTATTTAAATAATATAAAATAATTTAAATATATACACATGTAACTGGTATTCGAAAACAATGTTTTCGCCAAATAAGCATAAAAAATTATCGCGCCAAACTCGGCGCATATGACACTTTGCCGTTTTGTTTATGTATTAAGTAGACTTCTAGATCATCAACGAGGTTATAGAAAATTTGTCAGATTATTTTATTTGAGATTATTAAATTTATGGTTTTTCATTATGAAACAAACGAAGAAAAGAAATTTTACTAATGATGCAACTACAGAATTAACGACTGCTTGGTGTTTTTTTTTAAAAAATCGAAAAAGCAATTTTATAATTATTTGTTTACTTTTTTGTTTACATTATTATAATCATTTTTTCCATTTTTATATACGCATCACCTTGGCGGTTTTTTTTTTTTTTTTTTTTTTTTTTTTTTTTTTAATCTGATATTAGTTTGGCAAACACTAAGTTTTCAAATACCAGTTACATATTCTATTATTTTCTATTATTTTAAAAAGGAAACAATAATAAATAAGTGAAGTTTAATTAATAACTATAGTACAAAACAATAAAGAAAAGTAAAGAAACAGTTTATTAGTAAATAAACAACAATAACCAGATTACCACGCAATCCATAAAATCACAATTTTGTTGCAATCGCGCCAACGTGATACATACATGACACCTGACCAAAATATATATTATCTGGTACTACTTAATTATACCATCGACCAAAAAACTGCCGCCAAAATATAAGATTAAATGTCAATAATGGATTATCGTAAATGTCACATTCATTTGACATTAAACATGTTACATGCGTTTGTTACGTTATCAACTATTTTTTGATTCGACGTTTTATTTGTATTTCTATAAATATTTTAGTAATTTATCGATTCTTTTGTTATTAAAAATAAAAATTTTATCCGTTTGTATAATATGGTGAATCGTTTTGCAATATGTATAATTTGGCGAAATTGATCTATGGAATAATAAAATAGTACCTATTATTTGTTAAATTTTATCTGGATATTTAAGTTGACAGAACTAGCGTACTTTTCAAGTCTCCGTAGAGGCATTCGTCAAGCTGTCGTTAATTCTGGGTTTTAGCCTTATTATGTATTTTTCATCTGCAGTTATTTTACTATCACTAAAAAAGCAATATTTGCAATGTGCAGGAAAAATCTTCGGAATAACAATGATATAGAATTAAAAAAAAATATTTGCAATTAATTTATCAATCATTCAGGTTAAAAAAATACTTTAAAATTGGCTAAGAAAAAAATATACATGAAATACCGACAGTAGAAAATTTTGTTTTTAATGTTTATGTTGCAGTTTTAAGCAGCATTTAAGACCTATCAACAGAATTTTATCAAAAATTAATTATTAAATACTACTTCATTACCCCGTCGAACCCCCGACCCCAAAAAAAAAAACTATCGCCAAGGTATAAGATTAAATGCCAATAATAGATGATTGTAAACTTCACTTTCATTTGACAATAGACATGAAATAAGTCTATCGTTATAAGCAATACTAATGTTTGACGCCAAAAATCATAATGGAATTGATTACAAGCTGAAGTTTTATTTTTCTACAAAATTTAGCATAAAGATTATCCCCTATTTAAAAGCTACATGTTTGCAACTGGTTTAAAAAAATGAAGAGGCAGTGAAACTGATGTAATTTTAATTTTACTCAAATAATTCAGCTTTTACGCTTCATTGTTCTAATAAATATATAAGTTAAACACTTTTTTACATATTTTGCTATGTACTATGCTGGAACAGACCAAGGTAGATAGAAAACTGTAGTAGTCCTGCCAGGAGAGGACGGTTATTAAAAAATGTAACGCAACATGTAATGGAGATTGTATTTAGGCTACCAGATCTCCACATAGTGCAAGTTCAGATTTGGGAGTTTAAGAACTAACATATGATAATGTGCGATACGAAAATTAATAGAGTTTGATAATCATTGCAATTCTTTCTAACAAAATAATGTGATGAGTAGAGAACATTTTGATTCCTGCTGTCATAACGGTCTCATTTTCATATCAAACTCTACTATAAATGATAAAACAAGACAGATAGCACTTAATTACCCAAATTTTGTCCAAGGCATACAATAGTGCAATATCGCAATGTCATTGGCACTGGCTTCGTTTTCAGCATTGCGGAAGGACATTCCAGGTGATGGTATACACTGCTTTAAAAAAGAAATTTCAAATCACCATTTTGTTTGAGTCAAGATTCGTTTGGAAAAATGGACCAGCGCAGCGGGCATAGCCTGCTAGTATATTATAAAGCAGAAGTTCTGAAACTTCCAAACAAGTGTTTTCAAAAACTACCCGATGGATTTTTTTGCAGATTATATCATTCGATGGGAAATATTTTTGCGGAGGTTTATGATACAAATATACAGGGATAACTCTGATTTTTCGTACTAAATTTCGTATTTTTCGGTTATTTTTGACGGAAGGGTTGCAACAACTAATTTTTTGGCGATAATTATATTTCAAAAAAGAAATGAAATGCTTTCTCTAATGAAAAATAATATAAACATTTCGGAAAAATACCCTGTTAATTCGTTGATTTAAAATAAATAATGTTAAAAAGAAAAAAATCCGTTTAATGCATAATAACATTATGAAAGGAAAATATTCATCTTTAACGAAAAAAAAAGGAATATTTATAATATTTAAAAAGTAACTCAATGTGAAAAAAAGTTTTGAAGTGACACAATATTTGGCTATTTATTTATTTCGAACCAGATTAAAAGAAAACAACATCTTAAAAATTTCCTTAGGTAAAACATAAGTATTTTTTTTCTTTCTCTTTTTAAAAATATTTTTAAATCTAATTTTCCCGTTATGTGTTTTACAGAAGAAACTCGCAGAATTAATTTTTTTAAAAAAGGCTCTAATTGTTATTTGTATGTTGTTAGTTCAATTGGGTGTTTCAATCTACTTTTGTCGCCAATCAATGCGATTCTAAAAAAAAAAAAAAAAAAAAAAAAACAGGATGGAGCGTTGTTTGCAAGAACTATTTTCTCTCTCTCACTCTTTTAATGAGTGAGAGCATTTTTAGGAAAAAACTTTACATTTAACTTAAATACATATATAGCAGTTAATACCACAAAAATGAATAATATTTAAATTTTATGGTAAATGTCTTTCCACATACATAGATATTGTAAAATAATTTAACTGCAACTTTAAAAAAAATTTTGGCCCAAATATCTCATACGCACTACATTGGCGCGATTTGTCTCTTACGCCAATACCATCTATACATCTGGGTAATTAACTGACGCCAAAGTGTCATTATTTTGCTTGATATGGCAACCCGGATGTTATTGTCTATTTATTAATAAATTGTCTATTTACAATTTTTTTTCTTTTCTTCCCAGTTATATAAACTATTTTAATCTAGGCACATTTGTCATACATGCGCCGCATTTGCGCGACTGCAATAAAATGGCGATTTTATGTCTCACTTGGTAACCTAGCTGTTGTTTATTTATTAATAAATTTTTATTTTATTCTATTTTATTTTTAAAGGATATAAATAGTTTTGTTTTATAATTATTAACTAAACTTTTTAAAATTTATTGTTATTTTCTATTGGAAATAACAGAAAATAATTGTAAACTATATATGTAACTGGTATTTGAAAATAAAATTTTCTACGAATCGGCACAAGAAAAAGAAAAAAAAAATCGCGCTAATGTGGTGCGTATATGTCATGTATACATTTTTTTTACTATACTACAGTATTTAACCATGCTGTATAAATAACGATTATTGTTTTTTCCAAACATGTTTGGCACTGATATTATATACACACTGAGGTATCTGACTATCGCCAAAACGGTGTTATTTTGCCTGATATGGTAACCCAGCAATAGTTGTTTCTGTATTAATAAATTATTTATTTATTTTCAATTTCTTTTTAGAAATTCTATAAATTGTTTTGTGCTATAGTAACTTTTTTTTATTTATTAATATTTTCGTTTTAAAATAACGAAAATAATTTTTAAAGATGCATATTTCTTCGCTATTCTAAAACGAGGATTTTGCCGCATTGGTATTGGAAGGAAATCTTGCAAATCCGGGTTTGTGCAGGAGTTTTTTGTGAAATATGATATTTTCAAATGTAAATTGAGTTGCTACTTGATTAACACGTCGGCCAGTTTCGCCAAACTATTCAAATTTACATAACTTTATTTTAAATAACGAAAGAACAATAAACATAAATAAAAAATACAAATTAAAAGTCGAATTAAAAAGCACTTATGACGTAAAAAAATACGTGTATCATGTGTAATATCAATTGCTACCACACTTACAATCACCGATTATTGACATTTATTCCTATAATCTGCTATTAATTTTTTTTCTCGACAGAATAATCAAGTAGTACCGTACATTGTACAAACTCCAGTTAATATTACAAAAATAGAGCTAAATGACTAAATTTAGGTGCAAATGCACACACCCATGTTGTAAGAAAGAGGCACAAATATCATATATGCACCACGTTGGGGTGATACATTTCTGGCGCCACTTTAACGGAAACTTCGTTTTCAAATGACAGATACTTTTATATTTTCTATTTTACTTTTCTATGTATATAGCATAAAATTTTGTATCATTTTAAAATGCAAATGAAAGTAAATAAATAAATAGTTCATTAATAAATTAAAAACAAAGCTGGATTACCATAAGAGGCATAAAATGTTCATTTTGTTTCAATCACGCTAACGTGATGCGTATATGACATTTGTATCAAAAAATGAATTTCACACATTGAAAAAACATTCACCTTATTTTTCTAAAGAAAATTTTATTTAACTTTATTTATTCTGCTGCATTCCAAAAACGGAACACTGTAATAGATTTGTCAAGAGCAGATGTACGTTGCGAAATATAATATAACATTGATAGTGGGTATATTAAGTATTCCACAGATACCCATATCCTCAAGTTGAGAGGTTTAGAGTTCAAAAACTATCAAATGAAAATGAATCACTTGAAAATTGTTTAAATTCAACGGCCAATCTCTGCGATCTATTTTAAAAGTATGGTGAATAGACAATATTTAAATTGCTCTTTTCATAATTGCCTCATTTATCTACCAATGTCTACAATAAATGGTCAACTGAAATATTTTTTTTCTTAAAAGCTCGAATTTTATCGAATGCATAAGCTGATACAACAACATAATATTTTATTATTATTTTAATATATTTTGGCGTCAACGGGCCTTGATTCCGTTGTTATTGTTTTTATTTTTGGCTCAGTTTTGTTTTTTCTAGCTCGCCGAGCTTTGCACTGATGAAGAGTCTTGAAAGTAGGTTCGAAACAGCTGTTTGCTAACTTTTAATGCATTTTTGGTGCATTTATAATTGTTGGTTTTCTATCTTTAAATACAATGGCGTTTTATATGATTTTCAGAAATGTGAAAGAGCACTCGACTTGAAGTTGCTTTAAAAAACACGATCATATTCAATATTTTGTTTGATTCATGTTTTGTTTTGAAAAATAGACCAGCGCAGCGGGCTTAGCCTGCTAGTATATTATAAAGCAGAAGTTCTGAAACTTCCAAACGAGTGTTTTCAAAAACTACCCGATGGATTTTTTTTGCCGATTGTGTCATTCAATAGGAAATATTTTTCCGAAGGTTTATGATTCAAATTTATAGGGATAACTCTGATTTTTCGTACTAAATTTCGTATTTTTCGGTTATTTTTGACGGAAGGGTTGCAACAACTAATTTTTTGGCGATAATTATATTTCAAAAAAGGAAATGAAATGCTTTCTCTAATGGAAAATAATATAAACATTTCGAAAAAAAACCTGTTAATTCATTGATTTAAAATAAATAATGATAAAAAGAAAAAAAAATCCGTTTAATGCAAAATAATATTATGAAAGGAAAATATTTATCTTTAACGAAAAAAAAAAAAAAAAAAAAAAAAAAAAAAGAATATTTATAATATTTAAAAAGTAACTCAATGTGAAAGAAAGTTTTGAAGTGACACAATATTTGGCTATCTATTTCTTTCGAGCCAGATTAAAAGATAACAACATCTCAAAAATTTCATTAGGTAAAACATAAGTATTTTTTTTCTTTCTTTTTTTAAAAATATTTTTAAATCTAACTAGCATACCCAGCCCGCTTCGCCGGGCTTAATTTGAAGGTTTATTTAATAATTTATGTGTATGGTACACTTCTCTCTCAGCTGGCGACGGATCCCCCGGTGACTCTCCCCGGACCATCGGCACTCCACGTGCGTCGGGTGAGCGTCAGAACAAACTTTCAGCATATACATATGGGTGGTTGTACTTGAATGCACAGACCTGCGCGTTTTTTTCTATCTTGCTTTTATACCTCTGGACCGAGTTGGCGCATTGCCAAGATTTGCTTCCTCTGGACCGAGTTGGCGCATTGCCAAGATTTGCTTCCTCTGGACCGAGTTGGCGCATTGCCAAGATTTGCTTTCCCCTGTGCCTCAATTAATTAATTAATTATCCTCAGAATTCCTTTTATTTATAGAGATTTTCCCGTTATGTGTTTTACAGAAGAAACTCGCAGAATTATTATTTTTTTAAAGGTGTTATTTGTATGTTGTTTGTTCAATTGGGTGTTTCAATCTACTTTTGTCGCCAATCAATGCGATTCTAAACCAAAAAAAGCTCAAGACGGAGCGATGTTCGCAAGAACTATTTTCTCTCTCTGTCTCTTTTAATGAGTGCGAGCATTTTTAGGAAAAAAATTTACATTTAACTTAAATACATATATAGCAGTTAATACCACAAAAATGAATAATATTTAAATTTTAGGGTAAATATCTTTCCACATACATAGATATTGTAAAATAATTTAACTGCAACTTAAAAAAAAAAATTTTGGCACAGATATCTCATACGCACTACATTGGTGCTATTTGTGTCTTACGCCAATACCATATATACATCTGGGTAATTAACTGACGCCAAAGTATCATTATTTTGCTTGATATGGCAACCCGGATGTTATTGTCTGTTTATTAATAAATTGTCTATTTATAATTTTTTTCTTTTTTTTTCCAATTATATAAACTATTTTAATCTAGGCACATTAGTGATACATGCGCCACATTTGCGCGACTGCAATAAAATGGCGATTTTATGCCTCACTTGGTAACCTGGCTGTTGTTTATTTATTAATAAATTTTTATTTTATTTTATTTTATTTTATTTTTTAAAGGATTTAAATAGTTTTGTTTTATAATTATTAACTAAAATTTAAAAAATTTATTGTTATTTTGTATTTAAAATAACAGAAAATAATTGTAAACTATATATTTAACTGGTATTTGAAACCAAAATTTTCTCCAAATCGGCATCAGAAGAAAAAAAAAAACGCGCCAATGTGGTGCGTATATGTCATGTATACATTTTTTTCACTATACTATAGTATTTAAACATGCTGTTTAAATAACGATTATTGTTTATTCAAAATATGTTTGGCACAGATATTATATACACACTGAGGTATCTGACTATCGCCAAAACGGTGTTATTTTGCCTGATATGGTAACCCAGCAATAGTTGTTTCTGTATTAATAAATTGTTTATTTACTTTCAATTTCTTTTTAGAAATTCTATAAACTGTTCTGTGCTTCGTTTTAAAATAACGAAAATAATTTTTAAAAATGCACATTTCTTCGCTATTCTAAAACGAGGATTTTGCCGCATTGGTATTGGAAGGAAATCTTGCAAATCCGGGTTTGTGCCGGAGTTTTTTGTGAAATATGATATTTTCAAATGTAAATTGAGTGCTACTTGATTAACACGTCGTCCAGTTTCGCAAACTATTCAAATTTACATAAATTCATTTTAAATAACGAAAGAACAATAAACATAAATAAAAAATACAAATTAAAAGTCGAATTAAAAATCACTTATCCTTCTATAGTAAAAAAAAAACTAGCCTTAAAAGGAATGACTCCTGGAATGATGCTGATGTGGAAGATTTCCGGAACTAACGAATCCGGGTTGTCCACTCCTTTCATGAGTCGAATAGACCATTCAGGAAAGGGCTCCGTCTATGCATCGCCGTATGGGTTACCATAAAGAGGGGAAAGGTTATCATCGCCAACAATCGCCAAGTTTGTCGCCAACTTGGTGATATATCGCCAAATTTGGCTACCAAAATTAGTTGTTAAAAGTGACGCCAACTTGGCGATAACTGTAATATTTTGCCAAATTTTTAATTTCTTTACAACACCAGTCGTTTGATACATCATTTGAGAGGTTTGCAACTGCTTATTCATGTAATGGATGTCTTGTGTGTTATCCCCCATTCTGCTCCCCAGGGGGGACACATTTTTAATTTCTTTACAACACCAGTCGTGTTACACAAGATTTGAAAGGTCTGCAACTGCTTATTCATATTATGGATGTCTTGTGTGTCACCCCCACACTCTGCTCTGCCAAGGGGGGGGGTCACATTTTTAATTTCTTTACAACACCAGTTGTGTGACACATCATTTGAAAGGTTTGCAACTGCTTATTCATATTATGGATGTGTTGTGTGTCATCCCCCACTCTGCCCCCCAGGGGGGCACATTTTTTATTTCTTTACAACACCAATTGTGTGACACATCTTTTGAGAGGTCTGCAACTGCTTATTCATACTATGGCTATCTTGTATGTAACCCTCCCCCCTCTGCCCTCAGAGGGGGCGCACTTTGTAATTTCTTTACAACACCAATTGTGTGACACATCATTTGAAAAGTCTGCAACTGTTTATTCATTTTATGGATGTCTTGTGTGTCACCCCCACTCTGCCCCCCGGGGGGTACATTTTTAATTTCTTTACAACACCAGTCGTGTGACATATCATTTGAGAGGTCTGCAGCTGATTATTCATATTATGGATGTCTTTTGTGTCGCCTCCCACTCTGCCCCCCCAGGGGGGCACATTTTTAATTTCTTTACAACACCAGTCGTGTGACACATCATTTGAAAGGTCTGCAACTGCTTATTCATACCATGGGGTATTGGCGAGCGCAGCAAGCAGGGGGTAGCCAATAATTTGCAATCGCGAAGCGATTACGCGGAGGGTTGGCGAGCATAGCGCGCAGGGGGGCGGGGCCCCCCTAGTGAAGTAAAAAATACGTGTATCACGTGTAATATCATTTGTTATCATAATTACGATAATCGATTATTGACATTTATTCCTATAATCTGCTATTAATTTTTTTCTCAACAGAATAATCAAGTAGTACCGTACATTGTACAAACTCCAGTTAATATTACAAAAATAGAGCTAAATAACTAAATTTAGGTGCAATTGCACACACCCATGTTGTAAGAAAGAGGCACAAATGTCATATATACACCACGTTGGGGTGATACATTTCTGGCGCCACATTAACGAAAACTTCGTTTTCAAATGACAGATACATTTCTATTTTCTATTTTACTTTTCTATGCATAGAGCATAACATTTTGTATCATTTTAAAATGCAAATGAAAGTAAATAAATAGTTCATTAATAAATTAAAAACAAAGTTGGATTACCACAAGAGGCATAAAATGTTCATTATGTTTCAATCACGCCAACGTAATGCGTATATAACATCTGTATCAAAAAATGAATTTCACACATTCAAAAAACATTCACCTTATTTTTCTAAGGAAAACTTTATTTAACTTTATTTATTCTGCTGCATTCCAAAAACGGAACACTGTAATAGATTTGTCAAGAGCAGATGTAAGTTGCGAAATATAATATAATATTGATAGAGGACGTATTAAGGTTTCCACAGATACCCATATTCTCAAGTTGAGAGGTTTAGAATTCAAAAACTATCAAATGAAAATGAATCACTTGAAAATTGTTTGAATTCAATGGTCAATCTCTGCGATCATAATGCTCGCTATTTTAGAAGTATGGTGAATAGACAATATTTAAATTGCTCTTTTCATAATTGCCTCATTTATCTATCAAACTCTACAATAAATGGTCAACTGAAATATTTTTTTCTTAAAAGCCCGAATTTTATCGAATGCATAAGCTGATACAACAACATAATATTTTATTATTATTTTAATATATTTTGGCGTCAACGGGCCTTGATTCCATTGTTGTTGTTTTTATTTTTGGCTCAGTTTTGTTTTTTCTAGCTCACTGAGTTTTGCACTGATGAAGAATCTCGACAGTAGATTCGCAACAGCTGTTTGCTAACTTTTAATGCATTTTTGGTGCATTTATAATCGTTGGTTTTCTATCTTTAAATAGAAAGGCGTTTTGTATGATTTTCAGAAATGTGAAAGAGCATTCGAGGTGAAGTTTCTTTAAAAAACACGATCATATTCAATATTTTGTTTGATTCATGTTTTGTGTTGAAAATTAGACCAGCGCAGCGGGCTTAGCCTGCTAGTTTTACATAAAACACAAAAGTATGGGTTTTTTGCATTATACACAAAAATACGTTTAATCACTGAAAATTACACATATAAATGTGTGAGAATATTATATGTAAATCCTTGTATTCGTCTGCAATTTACACATTAAAGTGTTTATTTAAAGACTTATCAGATAACATTTACACATTTGGACTTATCATCAAATTACTCTTTAAAATGTGTATTTTCAAATTTACACATTAGGCGTGTAAATCGGCACTTTACACACCAATTTACACATATAGACATGTCGTTTTTGTATCATCGATATACCTGTTTTTATGTGTAAATTTACACATATTTTTTTAGAGTGTATGTACACTAGGGTGGTCACAAGATACATGGGGAAATTTTTTTTTCATCGTATCTTTCGGGGGACCCCTGTAAAAGTTGCCAATTAGTTAGAAAACGATATTGGCAAAGTTTCAGATCAATTGAATAATATTAACCCGTGCCGCATCGGGGTTGAATTATTGATAAAATGCAATTTTTTGCAAAAAATTGTGGTTTTTCCTTTATTAAATAAAAACTATTTATCCTAGAAACCTATTTCTTATCTTATTTCAAAGAACACTTTATTAACTTTGACGTTTACCCACTTTAAATCTTATATTTAATGACATTTAGCATTTTTCAGGCAAAGTAGTGAACGATACTCTCAAACTTTGCTTTTGAAAAAAGGGGAAAATGAGAAAGGACTAATTCTAATTACCTCGAATCTTCATTATTATTATTATTATTATTTGTATTGAAAGACAAGAAAAATAACAATTTTTGTAATTAAAAAAGTATTTTCCCGAATTATAATTAATTCACGGGTATTTAGGCCTACATCTCTAAAGAAAGAGCTATCGAATTTATATTGCAATTAAAATGCATTAAAAACAAATCTTTTAATTATCTCTTTTTTTTCTTTTCCTTTTTTTCAGTAAGAAACATTTCTGTTACATGCTACCATAATCTATTTTTAGAATCCGAAACATTCCGGCACCCAGCTGTACTCAAACTGCACCCCTCTTTCCGAAATGACTGACAGGAGGTTTCACATTACCTCCCCCGCTTATTCGTAAAAACAGAAGAGAGCGCTTCAGTTACTGTTTAGATTTCAAGCGGTTAAGTTCATTTAGTGATTTTCTTTCCTTTGTGAAGTTCGAAATACAATGGATTTAGAACCTTCGTGTTCTAAATTAACAGTGAACATGAGTTTAAGGCAGCAAGACGGATTTTTCTAATTGGCCACATGTCACATCAAATAACTGGCAGTAAGTTACCCAGTAACTGTCAAGTTTTACGCAGTTTATTTTATAATATTCGCCAAGTAAAACTGATGACCAGAGAAGCTGCTAGACTAATAGCTCAAGAAGTTGTACTTTTCTGGGAGAAAGCCAAGATACCAACTAGACATTTTAAAGATTGTGTTGCAAAAATTGAAAAGCTTTATGAAGAGTGGAGAAATCTACAAAAAAGTGCTAGCAGATCCAATTCAAAAGCACAAAATAAAAAAAAATAGATACATTTAAGTCAACTCTTGATGATCTTTTTGATATTGCTCATCAGGATGCCCTTAAAAACATTACTGAGGAAGACAAACAGTTTTTGTTACTCCAGAGAAAGAAAGGGCGCCCTGGCTGCATGGGAGGCGTTGACATGAAATTTGTAAAAGTAGAAGAACGAAGAGAAAAAAGACGAGCAGCTGAAATGGCACGATTGGAAAAATCAAGAAAAACTATTGGTGAGTTTTGTCTATTTTTTAATGTTATTCAAATTTAATAGTTTAATTGCACATATTTTAATATTTATTAAGAAATTAATTAAATTTCTTTATTATATTTTCTGTTAAGATTATTAAACAAAATATAATTTTCTCTAAGGGCTCTTTTTTATGATGTTTCTTTTTATTTTTAGAAGCTAAAGGTGCAGAATTGGAGCCTTTACTAAGAACAAGCAGCACCAGTCAGTCGGAGGAAGAGGAACCTTTTCAAGATGATACGGCGGAAAATTTTTCGGATGCAGATGAATGCGAGGCCAAAATGAAGAAAAGGAAGTACTCTCGAGGAACGGAGAAAATTATGACCGAAAAATTGTCTTTGTTATTAGATAGGTGTAGCGTTTCTGATAGAGATGCATTTCGAATAATAACAGTTACTACAGAAGCATTGGGTCACAATCCACAGACATTAATTTTAAGCAGAAGTGTAATACGATTCCGCAGACAGTTATTTCGAAAACAGAGAACTGAACTCATTAAAAAAAGATTTGAAAATTCCAATTTAGAGGGAGCTGTTGTTCACTGGGATGGAAAACTGCTTCCACATATTTTCAATAAAGAAAATGTAGAGAGAATAGCGGTTTTAATTAGCTGTGGGAATGAAGAGCAGTTGATAGGTGTTCCCCAGCTTGAAAATAGCATGGGAATAACTCAGGCAAAAGCTGTATTTTCTGCAGTTGAAGAGTGGGGAGCAGTTGACAAAATACAGGCAATGTGTTTTGATACAACGCCTGTAAACACTGGTCATCTGAGAGGAACCTGCGTTTTGCTACAACAGTTATTAGGCAATAATCTTCTGCATTTAGCATGTCGTCACCATATTTTAGAAATTATTCTAAAAGCTGTTTTTGATACCAAAATAGGCAAAACCACTGGTCCTCAGCCAGATATTTTAAAGAAATTTCAGGCTGGTTGGTCTAAGTTAGAAGAGACCGAATACAAAACAGCTTTTGAAGATGAAGATGCTAAACATAAAATATTCAATTTGGACGAAATTTCAAGTTTCCTCATCGAACATTTAAAATCTCAACAACCAAGGGATGATTATAAAGAATTTGCTCAGCTTTGTTTAATTTTTATAGGACGTTATCCTGTAAAGGACATTTTCTTCAGAGCTCCTAGTGCTATTCATCATGCCAGATGAATGGCAAAAGCAATATATTCTCTGAAAATTTATCTTTTCAGGGATTTGTTTTTATTAACAGACTTAGAAAAAGATGCTTTTAGGCACATTTGTCTATTTATAATCAACGTTTATGTAAAAGCATGGTTTAACGCTCCTATTCCCACTCTGGCCCCCAATCAAGATCTAAAACTAATAAAATCACTTGTCGAATATCGAAATATAGATAAAGAGATTGCGGACAAAGCACTGTCTAAAATTATAAAACACCTTTGGTACCTCAGCCCCGAGCTAATTGCCTTTTCATTTTTTGATGATACTTTGGAAGAAAAAAAATCAAAATAAGCATGGCCGCTAAAATAATGTCAATTGAAAAAGAATATGATGAGGATGAGGTTGATAATAGGAATGTAAGAGCATTAATAGGTTTCAACGAAGTGGATAATTTATTGGACAAAGAAGTCGATTTTTTTGTTTCATCTCAAACTGTAAATTTTTTTAAAGGTTTGATATTAATGTGCAATTTTTAAACGCTGATCCCGATTTATGGTATGAAAATAAGGATTATTTGAAAGGAAAACAATAGTAATTGGTTTTAAGGTTGTCAATGACCCAGCTGAAAGAGGAATAAAGTTAATATAAGATTTCAATTCATGTTTAACAAAAGACGAAGAACAAAAACAATTTCTGTTACAAGTTGTGTCTGAATGTAGAAAAGCATTTCCGGATTCTTCCAAAGCCACTTTATCTAAGCCATTATCACCTTAACGTGACAGTAGTAAGTGATAATGTTGTTTCTTTATTAAGCTCCTTTTTAATAATAAAACTTTTTCATTTAAACATAATTTGTTCTCATTTTATACTATATTTGCTCTTATTTTTTTTTCTCATTCATTCACTTTAAATTTCAATTTTTTTCAATTATTTTGATTTTTTTCTTATAATTATAACATTTTTTAAGTTCAAAATGAAAAAAATAAAAAAATAAAAAGGTTAGAAAAAGATAAAAGAAAATTTTGCATTTATTTTTCGCATTATCATAAGAAGTCTAATTTGAGGATCCGATTACGTCTGATCCCGAAAAATGCATATATTATACATCTATATATAGATATTTTAAATGATGGTAAGTGATCCTTCAAGACAAAAGATTACTTTATCAAATAAAACTAAGATTATGTTTCTATGTCTGTTTTTATTCATTTTATGAAGGAAAAACTGCATTTTTTTGAGAAAAATCACGTTTTTTCTGAACTTTGACCGGAATGCGGCACGGGTTAATATTATGCAAATGAGCTGAAACTTTTCCAAATTCATTTTCTAACCAATTGGCAACTTTTTGAGGGGTCCCCCCGAAAAAATTCGAAAATTGATTTCTTGTGACCACCCTAATGTACACTGTTAAAAAAATTCTGAAATTCACGAAATTTTTTTTCCTGAATTTCACAGGAAAAGTCCCTTTTCACAACAAAAGGGCATTGACCGTTACAAATCAGCAAATCCCACCATATTTCCTGAAAATAACGAAACGGGTGGAAATAAAAACAAAAAAAGGAGACACTCCGTTGTGTAAGGGGATCCGTGGCCGAGTGGTCAAAGCACCATACCTCTAATTTCCTGCGAGCGCAGATTGTGGGTTCGTATCCCACTGGCGACAAGAAATAATGAAAACATAAAAAGCCCCTTTTAAATTACATTTTTTCTGTTTATTTTTCTCTTATTTCTTATTAAAAATCTTTTAATTAATTAGCCAATAAATAAATAGTGTACGACAATTTCAAAAAATTGTCTATAACATTATTTTTCTAAAAAAAAGTTGTTAATAAAAAGTTTTTTTCATTCATTCATTTATTGAAAAAAATAAATAAATAAATAAATAAAATAAACAGTGGTTTTAAACAGTGATTTTTTTAAACTTAAACTATTTAAAAAGAAAAATTGATTTTATAAAATGATACGCATTATGCATCAGTCTAAAATAAAATAAAATAAACCGTTTACAAATATTATAAAGAATGTATTTGAAAGGAAATCTTTAAAAAGCACAACAGATTTTCCCACTAACTCATAAAAGACATATTCTGTACAACCCGGCATCAGCAGCTTTGGCTCGGTTAGTAAGGATTTATTCCGCTATCCAAAGGTCTCGAGTTCGACCCTGAGGACGGCGTGAACTAAATTGTGCAATAATAATAAGTAAAATAACATAGCAGCTTAAAATCACTCGGTAATTTCGAATTCTTTGACGACTAATCGATTTATTAATTTTAAAAATTATATTAAATTATTATCATTAAAAATCAGACTTTGTAACAGATAGCTACCGCTTCTTCAAACGGAGTTTTCCTTTCTTGTATGTCCCACAACGGTAAATCTACTTATGGAACGGTAACAGTTCGGCTACTTTGCTGCCGGTAGTTTCACCTGGAATTCACAGATTTATTTTTAACAGTGTATGATTTTAAATGTTTATAGCAGGGTTGCAAAAAACCCATCTAGGTGGGTTTTAATGGGTAAAACTCACTCTAAAAAACCCAATAAAACCCACGTTAAAGCAAGTTTTATTGGTTTTTCAATATCTGTGGTCAAAGGGAATAAAACATGACATTTTATAACTAAGTAATAACATAACATATAACTAACTATAGTCCTCTTTAATTTTTTAAAGCAGTAAAAATGGAAAAACAAGGGTAAAATTTTTATAGGTCAATGTAAATCAGAAAAATCACTTGGTATGGCCATTTTATAATTTAGCTGACATATTTGCAATTCTGACTATAAACCACTAGCAACTCCATCAATGTGTTATTCTAGTATTAATGTCTTCATTATTGAAAAATTGGGTTATATCCCAATTTCTAATAATGAATCATAATTAAAGTCCCAATCTTTCATTTTAATAAATTATTTAACTCAAAGTAAATTAAAAATCATTAAAATTAGTTAAAAGACACTTAAAAATGTGTATCTTATCAATAAAATGCTTCACTGTATAAAAGCCAATTATGGCTAAAAAAGGCCAATTTTGGCCAAAAAAAGCCGACTAAAATCAATAAAAGCCAACCGGCCTGGCTTTTTTTAAATTTTAGCCGGCTTTTTTGCAACCCTGATCTATCTATCTATCTATAATTTTATTTATTATTTATTTATTTCATTTCATTTATTATTATTATTATTTTCCACTTATTTTCCCGTTTATTTCCGCTTTTCCCTCCCTTTTCTCTTCCGTTATTTTAGTATCACTTTCATCTTCCGCATTTGTTCTTTCAACTAACTCCAATTGTCGTTGTATTGGCAGTCTCTACTCTCTTTCCTTTAATTCATCTTTGACCCTGTACCCTTACCGACACGTGTCTGCTTCAGCTGATGATGAGCTGTATGGTTTGGCTCGAAACGCATCCTGCTTTGTTTTTTATTTTATAGTGATTTTTACAAAGTCTATTATTTTAATCAGATTATAACCTTTTCGATATGGTCACCTTTCTTAGCAAAAGGTAAATTTTGAAGTCATTCGTTACAATGTCTCTTTTGAAATGGATGCACATGCTTCACAGATGAATTATTCAAGCTGTTCCAGTGTTTGAGAATTCTTAGAGTAAACAATGTCTTTCAAGTAGCCCCACAAGAAGAAGTCATATAGTTAGAGATCTAGGGAATATGGAGACCAGTCCATACCAATGCATCGGCGGTATTATAGTACAATAAAAAAAATGTTGTTCCAAAGATTTCGACTTTAATTTCTTCAATTTCCATTTAAAAACAAATTCGGTACAATTTCTTTACATGTGCCAGCAATAAAAAAATACTCACAAATGAAATTTCCGTACTTCTGAAGTTTCATGTGCTTGTACTGCCACTTATTAATCAATCTCTGAACTATTTCTGCCAGAGTAGATTTCAGGGGATGGTCCGAGAGGGACATTCCCTTCAATGCAATGAGATGTCCCACCCTCCCGGAAGGCTTAAAATTTTGTATTTTCAATTGTTAAAAAGTGCAATTTCCCCCTCGGAGCTCTATCATGTCCTCCCCCGGAAAGAGAGAAATCCCTATCTTAGAAAAGTATCTGAATTCAACAGCGATTTCTAAAAACTTGTGCTTAAAAAATTTCAAACTTGTCTGTTCAACATACCACCATTTTCACCTCTCTGTCTCTTAAAGATTCGAAGTTGGGAAATCCTTTCTATAACACACTCTATATTATATATATTACAAATTAAAAATTTTTTCGCCAAAACTAACCTTTATACTATCTTAATTTTCTTATAATAATATTCCGTACTTACTTCAAATTATCAAATTAAAATCTTGTTTCTAAATCTAATCTGTTAATCCTTATGCAGACGATGTAAATTCTTAATTTGCCTTAAAAAACATTATTCCAGTATGCGTAAATTTAAAAAGATGGCTCTAAATTAAAAATATTCTTAATTAAAACTTTATTTCTGAATATTCCAAATAAAACTGATTTCTTCTATGTTTTTATCAACCCTTTTTAAGAAAGTCTTATTAAATTTATTCCAAAACCATACCTTTCAAAAAATATCATTATTTTATTTTATCTATTTATTTATTTTTCCTACGTCAACCTTTGATGTGTGCATATTAATAAATTCATTTCTTTTCTTTTTCTCTTAAAATTAATCATTTATAAAAATCGTCTGCCTAAGATATTTAAAATTCTGAGTCAATTATAAATTGGTTAAATAATATTTTTTTTTAAATAAATTTATCGTCTGTTTAAAATAATCTCGTAGCTGGACAAGAATTCTGTTTACATAAAAGAATGATGGTTTGAGGTTACAGAATGTTCCAGAACTTTCTTTTTAGTTTAAAAAGGTGGAAGTCTCGAGATATAAAAAAGAAGATTTCTTGGGTTGCTTCTTCGATGAGGACAGCTCGCTGAAATAATGATGGAATTTTTGCAAAAGGAGCTTTTCCTTCCTCATTATTACGAATTTAATAAATGAATTTACAGCAGCCCATGACTAATTATTGGATCTTCTACATTTATTTATTTATTTTGTTTTTTCCCTCGCTTGCCATGACTGTGTGTTTCTTTTTAACCAGTGGAAATAATTCGAGTTCTCCTTAAATCGTCACAACTAATCGAAAAGTCGGACAGGATTAGTTATCTGTGCTGCCTTTTTAATGAATGATATTTAAAGAAAATTGCGATGGAACGAAGAAAAGCATGCTATCGCCGAAGTTCAATTGAAGGACAGCCTATATGGTATTTTCAGCTTGCTAATGAATAGTACTTGCTTCGAGTCTGATGTGGATTTCCTGACGCTTGATGTTGATCTGTGCGCACAAATTTTGATTCAGTATTCATGGTCATAGGAAAATTTTTGAAAATTAATGACTTCAAAGTGGTGAGTATGCGAAAGGTATTTGATGAGGAATTTAATGAAGAATGGATTTTATTGAAGATTTTTCGTGAACTGTAAAATATTTTATTAAATGTTTTGATTATTATTTCTATTCTATTTATGATTGATGGAAAGTATTTATTATTTATTTATTTATTTATTTATTATTTTATTGATGAGAGTAATTTGAAGTTAATTTATTAATTTACTAATTTATTTATTATTTTATTATTTATTGTATGTTGTGGATCTGATATAGTAATTTTGAAAAAAATATGTAATTGATAGAAATTATTAACTTTGAAATTTATTGCGAATGATTTTACGATCAGGATTTAATAAAGAAAATAGAAGTGCTTCATTTATTCTAATGAGTAAGAATCAAAAAATTATGGAAGATCCTAAGTTCGTACCGTTTGACCCGAGTTCTGGAATGAACATTTTGTCGTGGTTAACTTATTTTGATACAACATGTGAAAAGGAGAAGAAAAATCTAGAATGGAAATTTAATTCTATTGCACAATATCTGAAAGGGGAAGCGCAAAAAATTTATATCAATGACTGTTTAAATTGTACGGATTATGAACAAATTAAGAAAATTTTGATAGAAAGATTCATTCAATTAGACATCCCGAGTTTTTCTGATTTTTCAAATCTGAAATTAGATAATTTAGACAATTTAGAAACTTATTTTCGTAAGAAAGTGGAAATTGGTAGGAAATTACATCTTAGTGAAAATATACTATTACAAGGTTTAACTGATGGTTTAAAACCAGAATTCAAAAACAGTATTATTATAAATCCTCCTAGTAGTACCACCGAACGGTACCGGGTTGTCAAACAATTCGTGGAAGTTTCCACCCCACTAGTTTCAAACCAAGTAATAAATCAACCATCAGCTAGACAAAATTTTCAACCAACTAGGCCCTGGATTCAGCCAGTTAGGCCCAATAATACACCTAGGAATTGGATTCCCCAAAGGCAATCTCAGTTTCAAAGACCTAGAGTTTGTCAAAATAATTATATTCAAAATTCATACCCTTCAAGACCTTGTAGGATATGCACAAATAGGGGTGTCAGTAATGCTTTTCATTGGGAAAGAGAATGTATTTTTAGGAGTGAGTTGCCATCCACTGATACTCTTCCAAGTAGCTCACAAAATAATTCTCATAATATTTGACTATTAATTGTGTATGGATGTACAAATAATTATAATTTGCCATGTGTTGTAGATACTGGCTCAACTATTGCAATATTGCCAATTAAATTTGTTAAAAAACTTAATGCTAAAATTGAGACTATACCCTCAGTTACCATTGGTCAGGCAAAAGGATTTTTACATATAAATAAAAAATGTAGTGTTCTTCTAAAAGTGGGTAAAATTAAAAAATATGTTAACTTTTTAGTATGCAATACAAATTTGGATTATGCTATTTTGCGGTTAAAAGAATGTTCTAAATTTAAATTAACCATAGAATGTAAAAATTGTATTGTAAGGCAGGGAAGGAAAATTATAACTAACAGTATATCCATACATAATGAGAGATCCCTTCATTTCAATACAGTAAATATGGACCAAGTACAACAAAACAGGGATCAATCTAATGAATTTGTAACCTCAGAATATAAAAAAAATATGAAATTAAATACTGGTAATACTGTAGCAATAGATAATTATGATAATGAAACACTGAATGTAAGTAATCATGATATAGAGTTACAATCTACTTGTGGAAATATTATGAAAAATGAAGACTGTGTTGAATATGATCACGCAATTAATGTGCATCCTGATTATAGAGGTTGCATGACTCTTCAAAATTTTCGCGATAATTCGGATTCAGATTTAACTGGGGAAATAAATTTAATTCAAGATGTAAATTTAAGGGAATTAGTTCATATTTATAGTGATATTTTTGCAAAGCATAAATATGATGTGGGTAGGATTAATATTGAACCACAACGCGTTATACTAAACTCAGACCTACCTATATCTTTGAGGCCCTACCGAACATCTCCTCTAGAAGAAATAGAAATAAAAAACCAAATTCAATCATTGTTAGCAGCCGGACTGATAAAGGAAAGTAATAGCCCCTATTCTGCCCCTGTTACACTAGTTATGAAAAGAGAGGAAGGTAAAAAAACGCGATTATGTATAGACTATAGAAAATTAAACGCAATAATTAAAAATGATGCAGAACCCTTGCCCCGTATCGATGGAATTTTAGATAAATTGAGTACTGCTCAGTATTTTTCAACTTTGGATTTAGCCTCTGGCTACTGGCACATACCAATACATCCATCCGATACAGAAAAATTAGCATTTGCAACCAATTTTGGACTTTTTGAGTGGCTCGTGCTCCCTTTTGGCATAAAAACGGGCCCTCCCATATTCAATAGAACCATTCGAAGAATCCTTAATAAGTATAAAATCGACTTTGCGTGCCACTATTTTGATGATATTATAATTTTCTCTTCCTCATTAGAAGAACATTTAAACCATTTAGCTCAAATTTTTGACATTTGCAAACAAGAAAACATTAAACTTAAACTTTCTAAATGTAAATTAGGCCAAAATAAAATCAATTTCTTAGGTTATGAAATCACTAATGGAACTATAACACCAGCAAATGCCAATATTGAAACCATCAAAAATTTAAAACCTCCTTCAAATGTGAAAGAGTTACAACGATTTCTAGGTTCCATTAATGTTTACCATAAATTCATAAATAAATATGCTGAAATTAGATATCCTCTGAACCGATTACTTAAAAAAGACACAATATGGGAATGGAACTCAGAGTGCCAGGAGTCTTTTGAAAAATAAAAAAATTCTTTAATTGCAAAACCCATCCTCAAAATATATGATCCTAAATTACCTTTACATATGTTTGTAGATGCCTCTCAGATAGCAGTAGGTGCCGTTCTAAAACAACCTGATAAAGAAAATTTCTTACATCCTATTGCTTATCATTCTAGAATTTTGAAGAGTTATGAGCAAAATTATTTCATAACTGAATTAGAATGTTTAGCTATTATAGATACTCTTGACAAATTCTATCATTACTTTCATGGTGTCAAGTTTACAATTCATACGGACCACGCATCTCTAGTATGGTTAAAGAGTGTTAAAAACTTAAGAGGTAGGCTTTTTAGATGGTCGCTTAAACTTAGTATGTTTGATTATGAGATAAAATATGAAAAGGGTTCAACAAATGTCGAAGCAGACATGTTGTCACGAAATCCTGTTTGTCATTTTAATCAACATATTAGTTTATTGTTAGATAGGAAAGAAATTATAGAGATGCAAGACAAAGACAATGTTTGTGACAAAAAATATAAAAAAGAGAATGGAATTATTATAGTTCAGAAAAAGGGATTAAAAAAAATTGTTGTACCAATGTCATTAAGAAAATAATTACTCCATATTGCTCATGATAATTTTGGACATTTAGGGATTCAAAAAATGCTTAATTTAATATCTCCCAACTATTATTGGCCTAATATGACAATAGACATTACAGAATTTTTTAAACATTGCGATACCTGTCAGAAAAATAAAAAACCAAAACAGAAAAGATTCGGCTTATTACAAGCTATGCCAGCAACAGATCAACCTTTTGAATGTCTTTCTATTGATACTGTTGGTGGATTTAACTATTACAACTCAACAAAAAAATTCTTACACATAATAATAGATCATGCAACTAGATTTGTTTGGGCTTTTCCCTCCAAAAATGTTACCACTGAAACATACACTAACTGTTTAAAACAAATTTTCAATATCAAAGCACCTCAAAAAATACTTAGTGACAGGCATAAATCTTTCAGATCTCCAAGATTTAAGAAATTCCTTAGAAATCATCATGTTCAACAGCGTTTTACATCCGCACATCATCCTCAGACCAATGGAAAGGTAGAGCGCGTTAATCAGACTATAGTTACCAGGCTTAAATGTAAAGTTAATTCCACTTCTTCTAAAATACCTTGGACTAGATTATTAAACCAAGTCATCGAAGAATACAACAATACGCCCCATTCTATCACCAAGTTCCCACCTGCCTATTTATTTTATGGTCAATTGCCTTATGAATCTCCTTTAAAACAAAACTATTACCCATCAGTAGACAAAGCCCTCAAAATTGCGAAAGCGCGAACTCAGGAATTTCACCTTAAAAGTAAAAGGCTCTATGATCGAAATTTTGTCGAATGCCCATTAAAAATACAAGACTCTGTAATTTATGAAGAATTTAAATACCCTAACACTCGAAAATTAGAACCTACTTTCTCTGGACCATACAAAATTATAAATAAACTTTCTGATGTAACTTATGAAATAGATAAATTTAATTATGAGACAGGACAGAATTCCGTTATTGTGCATGCTTCTAAATTAAGACCCTATTTTTCACCAGAAGATTTTAAACTGTTTCATGAGCAACCCAAAAAACAAACAAAACCTCAGATACAATAACAATCACTAGATCAAACTAAAGTCAAGACAGTAGATTAAGTTTTAATTCTTATTCTTTAAATAGTTTATCACCATAATTTTCAACATTAGCAGGTATGTTCTTGGAGGCCTACAAGAATATTACTTGTTTTTGGGAGTTTTTGGGGTTAAATTGGGCTCCTTATGCAGGCATAAGGTGAACACTTTGATTGTAAAAGCTTTCAAATTGATGTTGATAAATTAATTTTAAGTGTATTTAAGTCTAACTATATTTACTCATTTATTGACATTAGTATTATTCTACTTATTCAGCAGATATTTATGTTATAACAGTTATAAAATCTAATGATTCTACTCAAACCTATAACATAATATGTGATTTTCAGTGATTGTGAAAACTACAGATATTAAGAGTTTTTCAGAAAAGCACACTATTTTTATTTCTATTTCTCAATTAAGAATGACACCTTTTATTCCTATTGTATTTTATTATTAAAGTTTATAAACCATGTGTAGATAAAACATTATTCTACATTTGGCATTTGAAAACTTATAACCAAATTTGACAATTTTGTAAAAGAGTATCAGAGAGGAATTATTGTAAGGAAATACTGGTTGAGAGTCCATTTTCTAAATAATTAGATTTAATTTTATTTGGATTTTGGAATTATTATGATTTTTTTTATTTATACTTTCGGCTAGCAAAAAATACTTTCTTATGCTATTGGAAGATAAGAAAATTATTTAGTTGCTATGTAATTATTTTTATCCTCAACCAATATTTTCCCTATCAATAATAAACAAATAGTGATATTTTCTTTTGATTATACTCTTGTTTTACTATTATTATTATTATTATGATTTCTATAATGAAGTTTAGTATTAATTATACTCTTATTGAAAAATATTAGGATATGGAGTCTTATTATACTATTACTTATTATTGTTGTTATTGTTATTATTTAAATTTTTCTATATTATTTATTATTGATATTGAGAGTGATGCTATTTATTATTGAAAAATTGATATATTACTGAAAGATGTTGGATCCAACATAACATTAAAACCAAAGATTAAACTAGGTTTGAAGATTTTTAATTAAAGAGACTGTATTCAGAGAACATTGGAAAAGACTCTTTTATATATACTATTGAAAGACTTGTTTCATTTAAAGGACTTATTTAAAATAAACTATGCATTAAGTCATTGTAATTATTTAAACTTCCATGAGAACGAATTTTTATTGTTTTTATTATATTTTTATCTCTTGCTTATTAATATTCATAACTTATTTACTGTTATTATATGTATTATCTCCTATGCACTTACAAATGGTAAGTGATGTTGTAACATTATTGTATTTCTTTCAGGGAAATGCTCCTACCTAAATTTAATTCAGAATTATTTTCTCTTAACTATTTTATTTTAATCGCTAATATTTTTTATATTGCGTTAATTTTCTTTTCTTCCATCTCTTGGCTTCCTGAGTTTGACAGTTTTATTCCAAAATTTAACTTTTTTAAATTATTATATTTCTGTTGTCTGAACTTGTAGTTTTATTTAACTATCAATTTCATACAAAGTCTTGGGGAGGGGGGATAATATTAAAAATTTAAAATTTTTTCGCCAAAACTAACCTTTATACTATCTTAATTTTCTTATAATAATATTCCGTACTTACTTCAAATTATTACATTAAAATCTTGTTTCTAAATCTAATCTGTTAATCCTTATGCAGACGATGTAAATTCTTAATTTGCCTTAAAAAACATTATTCCAGTATGCGTAAATTTAAAAAGATGGCTCTAAAATAAAAATATTCTTAATTAAAACTTTATTTCTTAATATTCCAAATAAAACTGATTTCTTCTATGTTTTTATCAACCCTTTTTAAGAAAGTCTTATTAAATTTATTCCAAAACCATACCTTTCAAAAAATATCATTATTTTATTTTATCTATTTATTTATTTTTCCTACGTCAACCTTTGATGTGTGCATATTAATAAATTCATTTCTTTTCTTTTTCTCTTAAAATTAATCATTTATAAAAATCGTCTGCCTAAGATATTTAAAATTCTGAGTCAATTATAAATTGGTTAAATAATATTTTTTTTAAAAATAAATTTATCGTCTGTTTAAAATAATCTCGTAGCTGGACAAGAATTCTGTTTACATAAAAGAATGATGGTTTGAGGTTACAGAATGTTCCAGAACTTTCTTTTTAGTTTAAAAAGGTGGAAGTCTCGAGATATAAAAAAGAAGATTTCTTGGGTTGCTTCTTCGATGAGGACAGCTCGCTGAAATAATGATGGAATTTTTGCAAAAGGAGCTTTTCCTTCCTCATTATTACGAATTTAATAAATGAATTTACAGCAGCCCATGACTAATTATTGGATCTTCTACATTTATTTATTTATTTTGTTTTTTCCCTCGCTTGCCATGACTGTGTGTTTCTTTTTAACCAGTGGAAATAATTCGAGTTCTCCTTAAATCGTCACGTATATATAGACATATACACTATATTGCCATTGATTATGGGACACTTGCGATTTTAGACATTTTACTAAATATCTAAAAAAATACATGAGGAATCATCTCGAAACTCTTAGTGTATAAATATAGTAGTATACGTCATACATCTCCGTGAAGAGTTTTTACCGAAACTCCATAGGGGACCGTCAACAAATTAAAAAAGAATGAATATCTTTTGAATAACCCTGTCAAAACTAATGTAGCAAAAGCGCTCAAACTCTAGATTATGACTAAATGCTTTATTGTAATACACTGTGTTCATTTTTATGCAAATAGCATGTATACTCGCAGAGTAATTAAGGTTTTTATAAAAATGATCCCAAATTTTTCCAAGTTTTTTCCTTATAATTTTCAGAGTTCTTAATATAAAATAATATTTTTTTCAGAAAATATGACAAACAATATTGCACACAGTACCCTGTAATCAGAATTAAAAAATAATGAAAATTGTATACAAAATGAGTTGGTTTACTAAATAATTTTTTACTGCGCATGCGTCAACGATATCAAAATTTCATTTGCATATTATGTTAGCTAAATGTATAGAGCAACTTTTGTGAAAGTCACAAAATCATAACTTGAAAATTCTGAAAATAATCGTCAATTGAATAAGTTGAAAATCCGTTATTCTCAAAATGAAGCAAAAACAAGAGGGGTTGTATCCATATATTCATTGATTAGTGTCAATATAGAATACACAATACGGGATGTTACGACTACTTTTGGATAAAATCCCTCATTTTTTTGCTTCATTTTGGAAACAACGGATTTTGTCCTTTTTCTATAGACGATTATTTTCAGAATTTTCAAGCTATAATTTTGAGACTTTTACAAAAGTTGCTCTATACATTTAACTGACATAATATGCAAATGAAATTTTGATATCTTTGACGCATGCGCAGTAAAAAATTATTTAGTAAACCAACTCATTTTTCATACAATTTTTATTATTTTTTAATTCTGATTACAGGGTACTGCGTGCAATGTTGTTTGTCATATTTTCTGAAAAAGATATTATTTTATATTAAGAACTCTGAAAATTAAAAGGAAAAAACTTAGAAAAATTTGGGGCCATTTTTATAAAAACCTTAATTACTCTGTGAGTATGCATGCTATTTGCATAAAAATGAACTCAGTGTATTACAATAAAGCATTCAATCATAATCTAGAGTTTGAGCGCTTTTGCTACATTAGTTTTGACAGGGTTATTCAAAAAATATTCATTCTTTTTTAATTTGTTGACGGTCCCCTGTGGAGTTTCGGTAAAAAATCTTCACGTAGATGTATGACGTATACTATTATATTTATACACTAAGAGTTTCGAGATGATTCCTCATGTATTTTTCTAGATATTTAGTAAAATGTCTAAAATCGCAAGTGTCCCATAATCAATGGCAATATAGTGTATATATATATATATATATATATATATATATATATATATATATATATATATATATATATATATATATATATATGCTTTTTAAGAAGAAATTGCTTTAAATCTTGTAAATACAGATAGAAATATAAAAAAGCTGGTAGGCAGAAGGGGAAGGGAGGAGGTAACACTAAGGTTTTATTATACTGCACAAAATTAAAGCTCCAGTACTTTTTTTGTTAGAAAATAAGCCCTGTATACAGGGTGTCCCAAAAATGACTGATGGATTTTAAAATTTAATAACTTGTAAACGGTGACAGCTATTTAAAAAACTTTTGCAGGAGGGTTATGTATAATGTCAGAAATTTTTTTACCGTAATTCTTTATTTTAGTTCGCATCTCAAACAATAGGTGGCGCTGACGGCGATTGAAGGCCAGGTGATCAGTGCTGAGTGAAGCGTCGACCTGGCCTTCAATCGCCGTCAGCGCCACCTATTGTTTGAGATGCGAACTAAAATAAAAAATTACGGTAAAAAAACTCCTGACATTATACATGACCCTCCTGCAAAAGTTTTTTAAATAGCTGTCACCGTTTGCAAGTTATTGAATTTTAAAACCCGTCAGTCATTTTTGGGACACCCGGTGTATTTATATGTTCTTACATGTAATTAGCATCAAAAACCCAGACGTCCGATTTAAAATGATTTTACCGCACAACGGAAGACATCGAAATTTTGAGTACTTTATGATTTAGTTCGTCTTGTTATTTATTTAATCTTTAAAAAATATTCCATGTACGGTATCAATACAAATTCACTAATCTCTTTTGTTTAATCTCTGATATCATTTATTACATGACAACTATGCAATAAAACTTATCAAAAAACAGTATTCAGGCATAAAATTAAAGATAATAATATTATACAAAGTGTTGATAAAGTTTATAACCTTGTTGTTTTCCTTGCCTGTTTAAACATTAAAGAAAGAAAAAAAAGGGGGGAAAATTGCAATTCCCCAGTATGCTTTGGGATGGTGCATATTTACCTTTACTTTATCTAGAATCTTAGAAGCCACCGAGTTGTTCTAAAGCAAATATTAATTTGGTCTGAATTGTTTATTTTGTAGAAAAAAAAATTGACCGAAGACTATTCTAAACGAAAGTCAGTAATTTGGATATCATAGAAAGTAAGTTTATTAAAATTATTATTATTATGTATTATTCCAAATAATATCCCTTTTACGTGCGTTCATAATAATTATATAAATGTATAGTCATCGTCTGGTCCATCATCTAAACGCATATAACAGTGCAAACATTACTCGACCAAATGGTTTCAAATGTAATACAGTCGGCTCTCGTTCGAATTATGGTCGAATTATGGTATCCAGAGTTCGAATTATGGAAAGTATGAAAGGAAAGCATATTTAAAGGGGTACTCTTGCAAAGAAATTAATGTTATAGTATTTTTAAAATATATTTCGGTTGTTATCATTAGAATGTGACTTAACAGTAAATTAAAAGATAAAAATATATAAATTAATTAACCCCTTGAGAGGCGGTGGGATATAGGATTTTCCCCAGAAAAAAATTATTGAATTCTTCTTTTCTAACTTTGACGGAAAAAAGGACCCCCGAAATTGTTTTTCCTTATTTTAATATAAAAATTCTCCAAATTTCCGATGGGAGTTCAGAATTATACAAACGCAATTGTTTGGAATAAGGAACAAGCACAAACAAATATGGGCTGGAAGTGTCATTGATAGAAAAATGGGGCACTAAACGGGCGAATAACAAATGTATGGCACTATTTGTATACTTGTTCAGAAAAATTCTGACAAAAATGAAAGACAAGTTGAATGTAGATTCTGCCATTGCAGAATTCAGTTTCGCCTCCGATTAGAAAAAAAAAAATCGGTAGGGGTTTTTTAGAAGGGCGACCCCGTTTAGAATGCAATGAACTAACTTCATTTTTCTCGTGTTTATCAATATAATAGCAAACAGAACGGCGTGAAATACCCAGTTGATTAGCAATTTCTCTCTGAGACTTTGGAATTGCGGAATAATAAAGAGATACAATTTGACGTGCTACTTCTTCATTGACTAGATTCATCAAAAACGGATTTTTTCTTTAGTTTAAACGCTTTTTTATAGACTCTGAGAAAAAGGAAATGCATTTTAACAATAAAACGAGTGGAATCCCGTCGAATTTGACGAATGAAATGTTTAAAAGACCCGATCGATTTGGCTTAAAAAAAAAGCAAAACTAATTACATTATTGAATCAATATATAATAAATATATTTCCAAACTTAATGTCAAGTTTTCCAGTTACAATTTTGCATGCAAATATTTGCACATCTTCAGTTAAAATTGTAATCTGAGTGCCGGCGAAATCCAGAAATTTTATTTTTTATGCACTACAGAAAAATAGATTTATAATTAAAAAAAAAAAGAAAAAACTAATTTTATTTTTACTATGACATTATTTTCACTAACTGAAGTCATCTGAAAGTAAAATCTCAATCTCAGTGTCCATAATGAAAAGAAATATTGAAATGTAATATCGTTATGAGTAAAAATGCGATGTTTTAAATAGTGACGTCATTTTCTCTTCAAATGTTTTTTAAAAGTTACTGTTATTAGTAATATGAAAAAGGCGTCCGTAATAATACAGTAAATTCACTTTATCTGGTTGCTGAATGCCATCATTTTCCTTATTTGAAATATTTCTTACTTTGCTTTAGACATTAATTTTTATCATAAATTATTTTCTGTTATTTTATTTACATTATTAATATTATTTCTCAGTAAATATATTTTTTTACCTCAGTTAGTGCATAATTATATGCAATCATTTTATTGTGGTTAAATTTTACGAAAACAATAAACTTTTTTCTTTTAAATGCGAAAACATGTTCACTGATGAAATAAAGTTTCTGACTTGTAGAAAGTAATAATAAAAAATAATTTTTTTTTTTTTTTTTTTTTATCGAGAGAAAAGCTAAACTAAGTTGCCACCATTTTGAAGAAATATCGTAAAAAAGCATTTAAAATTAAAAATAAAATATAAAAATGGAAATAAATTAAAAAATAGCTAAAATGGGCACAACTACAAATAAATAGCTTTCATTTAAAAAAATAATTATCAAAATCGGTTCAGTAGAAAATTCAGGGCTGATGACACGACATTTTTAGCTTGTCTGAAAGAAATAGCATCGGATGCTAAAAGAAAGTTATTGAAGTATTGAATTGTACCTGAAGTTCGTGAGAAAATAAAGAAAAATCCAAAATCGGAATCTCATTAGTTCGAATTAAACGAAGACAAGAGAATATAAGTTCGAATAAAAGAAAAATTCTAACATTATTCTGCCGTTGAAATTTTCGGGACTTCATGTTTAGTTCGAATTAAGCGAAGTTTCGATTTATCCGAATTCGAATTAACGGGAGTCGACTGTATATAGAATCGCAGTAGAATTTGGACGAGTCATTTAAAATATTATGAAAATCGAATCAAAAGATAATGCAAATGAGCAAATGAAGTGCGTATCTACTATAATGAAAAAAAAATTCAGATTTTGGTGTAACAGTATTACAGTACTTCGGGTTACAGTGTAGTATTTGAAATCTTTTGTGTGGAATATAATACAATAAATATGTTGTGTCGTAAATACTATCTGCTTTGCATTATAAAGGAAGCAAGTTGTAGTAGACCTGAGCAACGTATATAAATTTCATAAAATGTGAAGTAGTTTAATATATTTAAAACGCGCCTTAAATAACGTTTCCTCCTATACAGTTATGTATTGGAATACATTTGTGTGGCTCTGTAAATAATTAACAAATATTCTTTGCACCACATATTGTACAAAAGGTATATTTTAGTACATACTTCATAGATGCATATCAATTTTATTATGTTCGAAAGAGTGTAACATCATTCAAATGCACTTAAAACTTTTTTTTTTTTTTTTTTTTTTAGCCTTTCAAATGTGATAAATCATGCGCGCAATACATGCAAAAATAATTCTTTCCTGAAAATTGTATTATCTTTAAAAATAAATTTGAAAGCTTTATACTTTTTTTAATAACTTTAATTGATAAAATAAATCTTTCTTAGTATTTGTTTTCAGTTTTATAACAATTTAATTGTATTTAATTAGATATAGAGTAAAAGCAATTCTTATAAAGGTCACTTTTTCATGTATTTTGTTAGTTCAAAGGGTACCTGGGGATCCCTTAATAAAAGTTTCCTTCATTCTGTCAAATACTGTCATCTACCTATATAGTCTAAGAGCCCGTGACTGGCAGACCTTCGTTATTTTATAAAAGCTGAAACTTTCTCAGCGCAGTCTTCCAACAAAGATAGGAACGATGGGTAATTATGAAATTTGGATCATAGTGGCTTTGGCAGAGACCAGGGAGCAAAGGTGTAAAAAATACCAACTTACTTTCGTCATTTTATAAAACGTAATTTTTTGATATTTCCTTTGGAATGATGTTAGAAATCACGTCCTCCATTGACAGACACTTCCTGTGGTTCCAACCCCCGGCCGACAACCACTAAACTTCAATAATAGGAAATTCTACTTTTGTCATTTTATAAAAGCTGAATTTTATATATGTTACTTGGGTAACTACTAGGAGATATTTCCTCAGTTGGCAGACAGTTTTGGTGGTTCCAACCCCCGGCCGACAGACATATACAGCGGCTTCTCAATACACTAGAGTCTGCGCGAAACAGACATTTTCCCCGTTTTCCCTTGGGTCGGAAATTGGCGACAGTTATTTGAGGTTGCTGCATTGAAGAGAAAACAGAAGGAAAATCCCATACATTTCACTATTTTAAAAAATATATGTGCAGATATTTTTAGTTAAAACTATGTACATCTAATGCATTTTGCTTTTTATAGTATTTTCCATGTTAATTTTGACACCGTAAGACATGATTTGCATCCTAGTTTCAATAAAAACGCGCCAAAGAATGACGTTAAGACGCCGCTGAAGAACTCGTTACTGCATCCTTGTAGCTACTGGTATTTTTTGTATGATTTTCATGCATTCTGTTCGTGAATAATTTGACATGTATTTGATGTATACTTTGTTTTTCAATTTTTCTCGTAAATTATCAATCGTACAGGTGCAGTTCTTTGGGCTTCTTTTATGTATTACCAATGAGAAATCTGGCTGCGCAGAGTTTGGGTGCCATTTTTGGGACACCACGTATAGAAGTTTTTAACACTATGTATGAATAAACAGTAAAACTCTAACAGAAGTAATTTATTTCATTTTTGAATATTGGGTGAAAAAAGTCCGGGCCAGGTTTTTTCACCCAATATTCAAAAATGGAATAAATTACTTCTGTTATAATTAATTTACCTATTGAATAATCGTGTTTAAAATTAATCTAAAGTAAAACTGTAATTTTGTATTGAAGTGGATATTAAAAATAAAGTTCATAAAATACCTAAACATTATTTTCTAACGTATTTCATTTATTTTTAAAACAAGTATCAAAATGGAAATCATAATCAATAACATTATAAACATGCAATTTTTTTTATTGATAAATAAATACATAATAAAACAGCAATTTCGGCATGTGCCAGGAGGAGGATATAGCTTTCATATTCGTTGTTTTTGTTAAATGTAGCTTTTTTTGTAACTCGATTAGATGAGTTAATAAAAATTCTTTAATGCTTGATTATTATCTCATTGAAAATTTTACTGAAATTTTAAGAAGATCAAATGCTACGAACCCTATAAAAAGAAATTTCGTAAATACTGAATTTGAATGAGAATTGGTGTGGTGGTGTATTTTGTCGGCCGATTATCTACGCTAGGGATATAGGCCCAGGGGGGGAGTGCCCTTCGTGGGGGTCTTTTTAAGGGAACCTCACCCGTATTTACGCAAGGTTCGAAGAAAACCACGAAAACTCCGAACGGTTAGGCCGACAGCCGCGATTGGGTTCGAACCCAGCACCTGCTGTCTACCAGTTGAGAGGTCAGAACCTCTCGGCCACTGGTGGGGCTGAATGAGAATTGTGCCAAATTAGTAATCTATAGCCAAATCGGCAATATTTATGATTTCTTAATTTTTGTCTTCAAATTTGGCGATATTTTTAAATATTTGGCTATAAGTGTTTCCAAGCTTAGAGAGAATTCGAAGCTAACGTTCATTAATACTCATAAATAAATAACTAATTTTTTGTAATTTGGAAAATAGTTGTTATCCTCTGTAGAGAATTGGGAAATCCGAAGTATATCTGAATGTTTTTATTGGTTGAATTCCGCATTTTATTCATTTTCTGATTGGTCCATGTTTAATATCCAAAAATGGTTTACTTCTGTTGCCACAATGACAAAAAAGTAATAAAAACTTTAAATAATAATAATTTGAAAACAAACTGTCATAAAAATTCCAAATGAATTTCATTCAAAAGTGCATTTTTTTCTCTATGCAACGGTATAAAAATTTAAAATGTGCAATGTTTAGAAGTTTAAAAATTTGCAGTTCAAAAAAATTGTAAAACTGAAATTTCATTTAAAATTTTTATAAGATGGGTCCAGGAATATTAATGTTTAATCCATGTCATACGTAATAAGAGGCAGTCAGCCTGATTAACCCCATCAAATAAAAATGCATATTTTAAACAGTTAAAGTTATATAACAATAAACTACTGGGTTTTTTTTTTATTTATGGTCTATGAATATTAATGTTTAATGCATGACGTACGTAATATATGACTCGTTACGGTCATCCTAAAAATGATGTTTATTATTATTATTAAGTATAGAATTCCTTTTTAAGTCTTTAAAATTTTAGTCTTTGAAAATATCATTTTCCAAATAGTCGTTCTAATTTGTTAAATTACATTTTTTTTCTTTCATTGTGGTCTTTTTTCAAAATGTCAACAACCGTAGAATTACATGCAACAACCTTAAATAACTGTCGCCAATTTCCGACGCAAGGGAAAACGGGGAAAACGTCTGTTTCGCGCAGACTCTAGTGTATTGAGAAGCCGCTGTATATGTCTGTCGGCGGGGGGTTGGAAACACCAAAACTGTCTGCCAACTGAGGAAATATCTTCTAGTAGTTACCCAAGTAACATATATAAAATTCAGCTTTTATAAAATGACGAAAGAAGAATTTCCTATTATTGAAGTTTAGTGGTTGTCGGCCGGGGGTTGGAACCACAGGAAGTGTCTGCCAATGGAGGACGTGATTTCTAGCATCATTCCAAAGGAAATATAAAAAAATTACGCTTTATAAAATGACGAAAGTAAGCTGGTATTTTTTACACCTTTGCTCCCTGGTCACTGCCAAAGCCACCATGATCCAAATTTCATAATTACCCATCGTTCCTATCTTTGTTGGAAGACTGCGCTGAGAAAGTTTCATCTTTTATAAAATAACGAAGGTCTGCCAGTCACGGGCTCTTGCTCTAATACATTTAAAAGACTAAGCTGCTTTTTTAGTCATCAGCCCTGAGCGTTCTACTGGACTGATTTTGATAATATTTTTATTTTAAATGAGAGCTGTTCATATGTAGATGTGACCATCCCAGCTATTATTTTTATTTATTTCCATTTTTATATTTAATTTTTAATTTTAAAACCTTTTTGTGAAATTTCTTCAAACAGTATGGCAATGAGATTGTGCAGATGCCATTTCTGCAGAGAAAGGAAAAATAATGAAAAATTTTCAGATTTAATATTTTAATTTGCATGTTAAATTTCGGTAAAAAATATTAATAAACGTGTACTTTATTCTGATAAGCGAATAAAAATTCATATTTTCTGTGATGTCACGAGAATATAGCTTATTGGGCTTATTTTATCTTTATGCATTTTAATTTTATTCATGCTATTTTTTTTATTACAATGAAACAAAAATATGTTTTTATTTAAATACATGCTGGTTAAGGGGAATCTTCACTCACTTGAAAATTCTCGCTCCGTAGTGTTACACCAATGGGTAGGTTAATTTCGAATATCTAGTAAGAAATTAATTCAATGATATCCTACAATTGGTAATGATTCTAGGTAGTCATTGAGATGACGTTCTATTTAAAACAGAGTCCTGTTATTTCCGTATTACTAAATTTAATATAGATAATCGTAATGAGTTTTGTATTCATGCACTTTTGCATAAGAGCAGTGCCAGATTTAAGGCAGGGCATTCGGGGCACTGGCCCAGGGCCCCTGATTTTTTGGGGTCCCCAACTGCTGCTGAAAGTTTTTAAATTATTATTCGAAATCTGATGTAGTTTTAATATCCAATGAAATTTTACATTTCATTCTACATTTTCTTATGTTCATATTGTATTTTTAGAACGCTGTATATTTTATCTGAAACATCCATTTATTGCTTGATTATAGTGAATATTTTTATTTAATTTTTGTCATTTAAAAAACATATTGTATAATTCTTTTCCTATTATATTCAGATTATGTAAAGCATCTACTCATTTAAATTTCATTATTATGAAATAATTATTTAAAAGCAAGTTATTATTGGACATTATTGATACATATTTAATTTTTAATCGATATTTTTAAGTCAATAATAGTATTTTATTAACTGTCTTTTTCATTTTTTTAGTCAATCCTTTGTAAGTGTTGTTGCAGGAGGCCCCTATAAGCATCTGTGCCAAGGGCCCCCAAATTTGTAAATTGGCCCCTGCATAAAAGTGCAACAGTTATTGCACCAACATTTGAATATTTATAAAACTGGTTATATTATTAAATCACCTCATTTGTCAACGTTTGACGTACACTTCCGACCTGGTTTAAACTTTAGTGCGAAGGAAATCATGGTTGTTATCAAATACTAGCAAACCCAACGGCTTTGCTCGCGTAATAGTTAAAGTATGCCAAATGGTATTTGTATGTCTGATTATTATTAGAAGAAATTATACTTTTAGTATAATTTAGTATATTTATTCACAAAGATATATTTTCCATCTAAGAGAACATTATGAATCGACAAAATGTAACGAAATGTAGACTGGGAGGTGGCATCACACCAATCACCTCATCGAGTTCAAGGATGAAAATCTAGGATTAATTAAATCTCAATTCGCATAGTAAAACGCAATCGGTCTGCCAAGTTATATCTTGGTGGTAAACACCTAAAAACTCGAATTTAGTGGCTGACTTGTAGGTTTTACTATTGTGCTTTCCTGCACCCAAAAAAATAAACACATGGAGGATCGGGAGTAGGAAAAGATAATGGTAAACCCATGAGTCAGCCGTTAAAATCGGATTTTTAAGTGTTTTCCACCATGATAGTGTTTTGCAGACTGATTGCGTTTTAATATGGAAATCGAGGTTTAACTAAGACTAGATTTTCACCCATCATCTCGATGAGGTGATTGTTTGTGCTGCCGCTTCCCGGCTATCTAGAAGAAGGATCAACGTTCATGAAGAACCCAGAACATGTAGGCCATTTGTGATCGCGGACCTTGACCCGGTGACCACCAATTATCCTTTTACCTGGGAAAAGATTTTGCAGTGCAAAGCTTCCACGACAATGATGTGGTTTTGACAACAGACGATAAACTTCGATGTCTGTGGAATACAAAAGCTTGTATCCACTACCCAGAGTTGGCAAACTTAGAAAATGATGACAACAATGCCGAAAAATAACTTATATACTAGTAAATAATTTGCCGGAAACATTTTATCGTTTAAGAGTTTTTAGAATGAGTATACGGTATTGCATCTTTACTTTTCGAAAACTCCCGTACTCATGATACAATCCTTAATTATATATATATATATATATATATACATACATACATATATATATATATATATATATATATAAAATACCCCGCTCTAATTCTTTCACAAGCCATCATATAAAAATGAGTCTGGTGCTAATCGATTAGTAATAAAGCCCACCAATTAATGCTGTTCTTAAATTTTGCTTAATGAATCGACTACACACAAAAATTGTAACAAACTTTTAAATTTATAAAACTAACACCTAATTTTGACACTATATTTAGATTCTACGGTAAATTATACCTTCAGATACTAAACGGGCGACATTCGGTGAGGTAGTTCAGAAATTATGTAGCTTTAAAGTTTGCAACTTCTTATCTTTATTTTAAATACATTCGAAACTGATTGCAATGCGGGTAATTTGTAGATTTTTTGACGAAGTCATTTTTTAGTTTGAGATTAGGTATAAAAGTGGAAGTATCTATGTTAGAAAAAAAAAAAAAAAAAAGAAAAACACGTGGGTAAATGTGATCGATGATCGCAGGGAGAATTTAGTTTAACGTTCATTTCAAAACATTTTCTCAATAAATGTACCCAAATCGTTAATTTATAATTGTTATATACTTAACTTTTTCAATAAGAAAATAAATGTCGGCACCATTAAATTTAATTTTAAAATTATTTAAACTGGATTTTGTAAAATCAAATTCAAAATATTCAATAACTGCTTTTCAAACAATTGTTTGTAACATCATTTGTTTGTATATCTGAAAAGCATATTTAATTATAGAATTTAATTTTGGTTAAAGTAAAGAAGCAAACAAAGAAACCCCCTTAATTTGGTAAGGAAATACGAAAAATCTTTCTAATAAATCCACCGGACATTCACATGTAGTTAATTTAAAATTTCAGGTCCCTAACTTATATAGTTTCTGAGAACGAATTGTGATGAACAGACAGACAGTGGAGTGAAACTAACAACATGCTAAGGAAAAAAAATAACTACAACAAAAATTGAAAAAGTTAAAATCGATCCGGTTAGTACTCGACCACAACTGCCCTTAAAAAAATGAAATGCAAGCAAGAAATTTGAAAACAAAGCTGTCGTTGATTTAACATTAGTTTGTGAATGTATTTGCTTGATTATAATTAGTTTAGGCTATAGTAACTTTCGTCGGGTAACTGAGGAAGAAACAAAATAAAATTGCGGTTTATCCAGCCGTGCATTTTGTTCTTCATTAGAAATATAAATATTACTTAAAATTTTTCATAAAGTTTAGAAACTTTGAATTATCCAAAGTATTAGATTAAAAATTTTGAAACAACTTATAATTTTAACCTTGGTTTTAATTCAACTTTCAATGTGAGAAAACTTATATTCGAATTATCCAAAGTTTATTCAAGTTCAAACTAAGCAGAGACTAATGTATTTCGATATTTTTTTCTAGTAAATACAGTGGGAATTTATTTTCACATATTTTTCTAATATTTTGTTTTCCATCATGCTTCATAACTTTTCAATTTATAATAAACTTTTAAATGACATTTTCTTTGTTTTAGGAGTTAAATACAACAGATGGTTCAGTGCGAAGAAAATCAAGAAACTTGGAGAGGCGGTGCAACAACTTTCAGCAAACTAAGAATAGCGAAGAATGTTTTTATTCTTTGTTTAGCTTTTTTCGTCACATTCACGGCCTACGATTGCTTAAGCATGCTACAGAGTACCTTAAACCATAAACATGGTATAGGAGTGATTTGTCAAGCAACAGTTTACGGCTGTTACTGCATCTCATCTTTAGTACTGCCGAAATATGTCATCAAGAAATTCGGCTGCAAAATTACGATAGTTTTGTCTATGTCTCTCTATTTACCTTATATTGCCTCTAACTTATATCCTCACTGGTCTTTTATGGTACCCACTGCAGTGTTTAATGGAATTTCTGCGTCTCTGCTTTGGGGTTCACAGTCTCAGTATTTGAATGAATTTGCCGTACAATATGCAACTCTGAGTACTGATTGTGTAAATAAGAAAAAACGACGCGAATCGAAGTCTGAAATCATAAAAACAATAAGCGACAAAGTTACTACTTATTCTGAAATAAAATTTATCATAAGTGATTATAGCGAATGTGATGAACAAAACGTCACAGATAAAAATAATACAAACATTCATCAAAGCTCTATCCATAAAGTGGAAAATGAAAACTCAAGTACGACAGACCATAGTGATATACAAAATGTTAGAGATGTCGTAAAAAATGACAATCTTCAGTATTCAGTTAATAAATTGCCAAAAGAGAACTCTGATTTTATTCCTAGCATTGATACCGAATTCAGAACCCTTTCTAATAAAGCTAGTGACGAAGTAAGTCAAAAAACTATTGATAAAATGTCGTCACAGAAAGATATCGAATCGATGACTGCTAGATTTTTTGGAATATTTGGACTGGCATACCTATCAACTCACATGTGGAGCAATGTCATGTCGTATTTCATTCTTCAAAATGACACAACTCCTTCCAACACCACTTTAAATTCAAGTTGCATATGTGGGGCAAACTTCTGCAACGAAAAAAGCTACTGCTTGGCACATAATCTTCAAGTACCGTCTATGGAAAATCGATATCTTTTAACTGGAATATGCATCGGTTTGGGAGTGGTAGCGATAATAATCATGGCTCTCTTTTTAGATCCTCTTGGTGACAGAAAAACAAATGTGTCTTTTTCTTTGGATTTTCTTTTGGCAACAGGAAAGCAACTCAAAAAGGTGAATCAGATTCTGCTGACGCCTATTTCGTTTTACGTCGGAATGGTACAAGGATTCTACACAGGGGAATTTAATTTGGTAATTATATTTTTTATATGATTTTAATCCGTCAATCGCACATCACTGCCCTACATCTTTCACTGCAGTGTTCATTTCATTAATTCTTTTTAGTTATTTAGCTTCAAATCAGAGATAAATAATGTGAAATTTTAATATTTTTTGTTTTTATTTAATTTATGTAGTACAGTATATGAAACTGATATTGTAGTATATTGATTCCTCAAGTTTTCATACACAAGAGTTATAAAACTATTCCATTAACAATAAACTACGAGAAAATGACAATGTGCAGGTTTTATGAATTATATTAAATTCAGACAACGTCCATCGCGAATCAGCAGGATGTTTTGAAAATTAAAAAAAAAGATTTCGTTATAACAGACATTATTTTTTAGACATCAACACCTGCGTTTGCTTCATAACAAGCAACGAATAAATCTGTGGTGGTATTTTGGAGAATCATGGAGCAAAAACAGAGACGCACCCAAACGAAAGATGCACTGGGAACTGGAGGGATTCGTATTCATCCGAAATGGCGTCAACTGATTAGCATGTTGAATTCTTTTATTAAAAGTCCTTGAATTAAGCGGGCTGGTCACTCAGCTTCCGAATTTCCCTCACCAATATAAAGTCTATGGGCCTATATTTCTGCGGGCGTAGTGATGCATTCGTATATTTAAAATATCCTCTCGGGAAATTAATATTTTCACCTTTTTTTTTTTACATACACTTCTTAAAAGATGTTTCTGTTTTTCTCAGTTTTAATTTTTTTTCTAAAATATATACACTTTTAAAAATCTGCAGCTTTATTTGCATAGTCACTCCTCCATTTTTGTAGATTATTTCCGTTCTTACCAATGAGAATGCTCCATATTACAATCAAGTAATCGTTTTCTATAAAAGCGGTGGAGTTACTATGCAGCAAAAGCTACGGATTTTTAACATGTTTTATATGAAGTATTAAAATTTTACTCAAAGTTCGTAAGTTTTTAACACATAAAATAGTAAATTAAGAATAGATTTTAGAAATATTTTACGAAATAAGGAAGAAAAGGAATATTCTTTTAACGGCGTACACAGAAAATAAATGGTCAAGTGCGAGTATCACGCGCGCTCAGAGGGTTCCTTACAAGAAATATAAGAATTATTATCTGTATTACATTATTGAAAGATGTCTTTGCTAAAAGTTTAGTAAGACTTTGTAAAAAAATATACAACGTAGGATTAGGTATACACTAGAAAAATATAAATGTTTATGTAATAAAGTTACAAAGAGATTTGAAGCCTAAATAATATCAGATATTGCTATTTTGTATAATTCATTTTTAATCTACTTTCTGTTGTTCTTTTATTTTTATGAAATTAATTTGGTAGTGATAACAAAAAAAAGTGCATATTTAAACTTCATTTGGCATTTCATGAAACTAAATTCGACGTAGTAATAATCTTTTGTTTTTACAGTGTAGCTAAAATAAAACCCAAGTGAACAGTTTAAACTTGGCATTGTGCTAAGCGCTCTTCGAAAGTATGTTGCAAATTTACCCCCCCTCCCCAATGTCCTTGCCACGTTTCTCCAAATAGGTTTTAACACTAGAAAGTCCGAAAATTTTAGTCATATTTTATAAACATATTCCATACCAGAATTTTATTTAAAATAGTTTAGAATTGTTTTTATTTTTTTTTTGTTTCTTTTATACATTTTTATAATAAAATTTCTGGTTTGAAGCGAAATATATTTATATGTTAGCAGTCAAAATGACCGCTCACAGCCATTCTACTGTTAATTAACTTTTAAAAACACAATAAGGGTACTGTGAGATCCACTCAATGCAAACTAGTCGTGAATCCCATAGTATTTATCTAGTTAACCCATTAACACTTAGTGGCATATATTTAGATCACTAGACCGTAGCAAGAAAGCGTTTTTCACACCAGTATATATATAAAGATAAATACATACTCTCTTTCACAAGGCAATATCTTTGATAAAATAATATATAAATAATGCTCTTCGTATAAAAGTGGTGGGAAATTTAAATTTTAAATTTTACCAAAAATTTAAGTTTTAACAAAGAAAATAATTTGGAAGTTAATTCTAGTTAAATTAGTCTGCTTTTAAAAATTTGACGTTTATAGCTTTTTTACTGCTACTGGACACTGCATTATACAAATATATCATTAAAACTTGTTATCTAGGCTTTAACCCTTCCCGGCACACTGTGCCCAGTCCGGGATACCTAATTTTAATTCCAAACTTGCAGATGGCACCAGTATTATTTTACTAAAATTTTGCTTTTACAACGAAAGCTTAAATTAAGGGATTCTTAATTTCTAAAAAAGTCGTTTATAAATTCCGGTAAGAGTGGATAATTTCTCATTTTACTAACAGAATTTGTCCGTGTCGGAAAAGGCTAAAAGTCGATGGTACGTACAATATTCCGCTCCTGTTATTATGTATGTCAAAACCGTCCATAACTTTAAGTGTCAATATCTCGCCTAATTTCCAACATTTTTTTTTCAAAAATAAATATCAAAAATACTTTTACAATTTTGTGACAATATGTGTTTCCAGCGCTCTTCAACACCTCTGCCGAATGCCCATAAATCGAAATTTGTGTGTAACTGAAAAATGCTTTTTTCTTAAAAACTATGTAATCTAAGATAATCGCTAATGGTCCGAAATCTTTCGTATTATACAGGGTGGTAAGTAATTAACGTGAGGTGCTCAGAGCCCTCTAGCGAGTAAACTTTTGGTCGAAACATAACCAAATTTGATCAACATACATAGTAGACCAGGGGATTTCGAATTCTTAAAAAAAATTTTTTAATAAAAAATTAAAAAAGTCGCCATTAGGGGCAATTTTAGAGGCGCTACTAGGGGCGTTGTTTACCGACTAAAATGCATTAATTTGCATAAAATCAGTTCTGTGTAGCAAGCATGAGTAAGGTAGATGTGCCAGCAATGGACCACTTTCCAGTAATGGGCCACGTCGCACTTTTTGGTTTATAAAAAAATAATAAATAATAGTTAAGCTTTTATTATTTTTTTCTGAACTCCACCTTGCATGCTTTAAGCTGGGTTAATTTTTTTACACTTTTCGTCAAAACAATTAGGAAGCAGAAAATAAAGTTTCACAGTTTTTCTGATTTTCACTGAAAATCTTAATGAACATGCTAAGAGCTGACTTTACTTATTTAGTTTATATCTTTTTTATTTTTTCGTAAAAATTGAATGTTTTTGTTTGGTTAGCAATATAAAACATTGAATTTAATATACCAATGGCCATTTACAAAATTTTATTTATTTTTAAGATTTTAGGAGGAGTGGTCCATTACCGGATTGCTTATTTCGTGATTTTCCAGTAATGGACCACCCAAGTGACCGATACAAAAAGTGTAATTTCAGTAGAGATAAAATTTTTTGATTTAACTGAAAAGCTAAATAATCAAATTTAATACTTAAATTTTACCTATTAGAATTTAATAAAGGCAATTTCTTTATAAATAGTTGTTTTTAAAAAGTCTTTCAAAATTGGTACAAAAAACAAGCAGAACATTTGACAAAATCTAGATGTGCCATTACAAGAGAAGTTGTTTTAAGTTGGTTCAGAAATGTAAAATCATATTTGGAAGAAGATATTATTAATATTTTCTTCCGAATTCTAAAGCATACAGAGAGAATTTTCAATAAGGTTAAAACAAGGTTTCTTTTGTGCACTTAAAACAAGGAAAATTTTGGGACCAAAATCAGTTAAAGATGTGCATTATGTAGTACCAAATAACGAAAAAGAACAAATCACTGTTATGGGGTGTTTTTCAACAAATAATGAGATTGTTCCATTTGTGATAATATATCCATATAAGCATCTATGAAGGGAATTGTGGAATCAATCTGTGCCAAATTGATGGGCTATATGATTATCTGAAAATGGTTGGATAATGCAAGAACATTTATCATTTTAAATGCATTCTAAAATTCCATTTTGAATAGTTTGCACTATCGGAAAGGGATGATAAAATTGAAGATCTGTTATTTATATTCCATAGTTGCACAGCACATCATTTAGATAATGATATGAATGAAGATTGGAGACTTTTTTTAATGCCTTATTTTATCTAAACTTGATTTCAGTAAAACATTGTCTTTATCTTATAAATCCTTTAAATTTAAATATTTTGTTTTATATCTTTACAATATAAATCCTTTAATGTTAGTTAATAATAAACAGTTAATAATATCATTAATATTTTGTTTTGTATCCACATTATAAATCCTTGATTATAATAAATCCATAACTTAAATTTAAATATTTTGTTTTATGTTTTTTCATAATAAATCCTTTAATGTAATGAATTTCTAACTTAAGTTTTAATATTTTGTTTTATTAGTATGCTTTCATTAAGTTCTGGAGCAAAATACAATTGAAACAAGTTGGAAATTGCAGGTGAAGCGTAGCAAATGAGGTGCGTTCGTACGATAACAAAGTTTTAAAAATATACAGATCTTCCTGATATAGTAGACAATGCTTCGGACACAGTACAGTGGTTGAACTCTTTGTGTTCCTATAAACATACAGGAAGTAATTTTCATTACACCTCAGCAACGTATATCATATTCATAAAATGTGGCACAGTTTAATATAATTAAAACATGTCCCAAACAATGTTTCCCTGTATAGCATTATGTAGTGGAATACTTTTGTGTGGCCCTGTAATTTAATAATAAATATTCTTTGTATCTCAGATTGTACCGAACTTATATTTTAGTATATATATACGTCATAGGTTCATGTCAATTTTATTATGTTCGAATGAGTGTAACACCATTAAAATGCATTTGCAACTTTTTTCCCCATTGACTGTAATGCAACGGAATACTTTTGATAGTCCCTGTAATTGATCTAAGCATCTGATTATCATAAGATCTGAAATGACTCGACAAAATTATGTAATAATTATATGTTTTAAATTTCAAACGATTAAAATGCATTTTAAACTTTTTTTTCCCCATTAACCATAATGTAACGGAATCCTTTTGATTTTCCCTGTAATTGATCTATTCATCCGATTTTCATAAAATTTGAAAGGACTTGACAAAATTATGTAATAATTATGTATTACAAATTACAAACGATTCGGTTGGATAGTTTTTGCGTTGTTATATGCGGACAGACATACGGACAGACGGAAGGACTGAACGACAACAATAGGTGCCACGTATTTACATAATTACGAACGCACCTAAAACCAATTATCTGTAATTTTTTGTAGGGTGTCCCATTACTGGAACATAGGCGGTCCATTACTGGAACATAGGTGGTCCATTACTGGGCTTTTGGGTGTTTAGACATATTTCTATTATTTAAAATTTAATTTTTATTTCTTTTGGGAAATGTAACTATGGGATTAGTTAAGTATTGTTGAAAGATTAATATAATATGAAAAAAATTGGAATACAATAATTATAACTATTAATATAAAATTATTTTTTAGAGAAATTCCTTAAGGTGGTCCATTACTGGCACATCTACCCTATAAAAGGAAAAGCTGGGTTGGTTGATTTTTGTCGTCCGATTATCTACACTAGGGATATAGGACCATGGGGGAAGTGCCCTTCATGGGGGTCTTTCTAAGGGAACCTAACCCGTATTTACGCAAGGTTCGAAGAAAACTACGAAAACTCTGAACGAGGAAAAGCTGGGAGAGTTATCATCATTACCAATTCTCACCATACTTCGCTAGTCAAGCTGTGTTATCAGCAGAACGAGAATTGCAACGCTTCCTGAATTTCACCAATTACAGAATTTGCCAAAAGAGCCGATGAGCATAACAAATTTATAAAAGATGATTCATCGATTTGAAACTATGGGGCAACAAGGCAAAGGACGCTAAGTGACCAGTCAATAACAAGTTGATGAAGTTGTAACTGCTATTGTCGAACAAGAGATGAAAAATGTGCAGTTACCATCAGCGCTCGGGCAGTATCTCAGCAGTATGAAATTGATCTGTACTGTATTTTTTGGCATTTAAATATTCAACATTTAAACTAATACACTTCTGGTGCGCCAAAATTGCCCCTAGTGGCGTTTTTTTTTTTTTTTTTTGGACTAGCAAAGCATGATCCCGTAAGGTGAGAGATTGCAATCATTCACAAGCAATTGGTCTGAGAACTCTCTCAGCCTTTCCTTTTATACTCATGATCGCTACACAGAACTGATTTTATGCAAATTAATGAATTTTAGTCGGTAAACAACGCTAAAATTGCTCTTAGTGGCGATTTTTTACATTTTTTATTTTAAATTTTTTTTAAGAATTCGAAATCTCGTGGTTTGTTATGTATGCTGATCAAATTTAGTTATGTTTCGCCCAAAACTTTACTCGCTAAAAGGCTCTGAACACCTCACGTTAATTACTAACCACCCTGTATATTACATAACGGGTTCAAAAAAAGTTTCAAATTTACTCCTCATCCATGGGTTCACTTTTTCTTCCCAGTATACACCCGGATGCAGCTCCCACTTTAAAGTTTTTATATTTAATAGATATTTACAGGAGGTCTTGATAAAAAAAAAATCTAAAGTGCCATTTATTGTCGAAATAGCTAAGATTTAAAAAATTCACTCCCTCATCGCTCCTCCTCCCCTCTTATTGAAATTCAAATCCAAGAGGAGAAAAGGTTATAATATGAAAGAGAAGTCCGAAAACTTTCCAAAAATACATCATATGACGGGTCCAAAAAAAGTTTAAAATTTACTCCTCATCCGTGGGTTGAATTTTTCTACACCGAATACACTCGGAAATCATACGAAACCGCTCAGAAATTTTTATTTTTAATAAATAATATTTAGTAAAAAGCGTTATAAAAAACACGTCTTAAATGACATTTATTGTCGAAATAGCTACGATTTAAAAAATTCACTCTCGCATCGCACCCCCTCCCTCTCTTCAAAAATTCAACTCCAGGAGGAGAAGTATTCGTAGTGTGAAAGAATGGTCCGAAAACTTTCCGATGATATATGACATGACGGGTTCAAAAAAAGTTTGAAATTTACTCCTCACCATTGGCCGTGGGTTTACTTTTTCTTTCCAGAATACACCCGGAAATCACACAACCCTAAATTGCGCCCTCTTTCTCTCTCCAGAATTTCAAGTTCAGGAGGAGAAAGGGCCATTATATGAAAGATGGGTCCAAAAACTTTCCGATGATATCTGTGATATGACGGGTAAAAGAAAGCTTGGAATTTACTCCTCATTCGTGCGTTCAGTTTTCTTTCCAGAATACACCCGGAAATCACACAGCCCTCATTTTGAAATTTTTATTTTCAATAAGTAATATTTATCGTAGACTCCAAAAATAAATCTAAAAGGATATTTATCATCGAAATAACCATGATTTAAAAAATACATCTCCTCATTACATCACCCTCCGTCCTTCACCCTTCTTAAAATTCAACTCCAAGAAGAGAAAGATTCATAATATGAAATAGTGGTCAATGAGCTTTCCGATAAGTCTCGCATTTAAGAAAATCTCATCTCGGTGATTTCCTACTACGATGACTGCGGCATCTCGAGAGACTTGGGGCTCTTCGTGATTTTTTTCCTTCGATGATTTTCTACATCGATTACTTGCGCCTCTCCGATGAATTCCTTTTTCCAGGACGCGGCTCCTCAATGATTTTCGTTCTCGCCAGAGAAGGATGTGAGAAGGTTTATCGAGGAAGCTTTGTCGAAAGTTTATCGAGGAACGAGAAAGAAAATGACACATGACAATAAGTTGTGAAATGAAGCCCTAATTTTGAAAGCTTCTCGTATTTTAACCTTACCAAACTGTCACATTCCTGGAACCCTCCGATAAACATTATTTATAAAAAAAATTTCAAACAGGGGGTGAAAAGGACACGGACATATTTTTAAAACCGTAGCTATTTCTACAATATATATCATTTTACGTGTGGTGTTTTGATTGAGCCCTCCAGCTACATATTATCGAGCTACATATCGAGCTACATATTATTTATCAAATATAAAAATATGAAAGTGCGAGCTGCATCATTTTGGGGGCGAAAGGGTTGACCCATGGCGGCGGGAGTACGATAATTTTCAAACATTTTTGGACCTGTCATGTACTATACCATCGGGAAGTTCTCAAATCACCCATTCATATTATGAGACTTTCTTTCCGCCTTTCCAATTTGGCTCCCACGGGAAGGGGGGGACAGTTTTCGAATCTTTTTGCTTTTCATCATTGTAGACTGAATTATTTTATAAAGACTTTAGTAGTAATATTTATAATATATGAAATTTAGAAAAGCAGGAAGTTGTAATCCGGCCTGTGACCACTTATTGATCTTATGCACCTCCGGTGTACTTCTCCCCACTTCGGGGGCCATTTTTCAAAATTTAGCCGAGACACATTGTTGGAAAGGGTTGTGAGCACTTATTCATCTTATGCACCTCCCGCGGCCCTACAACACACTTTGCCCCCACGGGGTACACTTTTATAAATTTAGACGAGACACCTTATGTCACATACTGTTGGAAAGGCATGCGATTACTTATATGTGCTATGCACCTCCGGTATCCGTCCCACCCACTTTGTCTTTACAGAGGGTATCTTTGAATTGTCATTGGTCTATTATCATGCTCTTTTTAGCTCGAAAGATATCAAAGCCTGAGAGCTTATGTGTTCACCCGTTCTGTGTGTACGTGCGTACGTAACGTGATAAAAATATCCGATTAACTTGAAATTTTGGATAAAGATATGTTTTGATAAGGTGCTTCCTTGATTAGTTTTTGGAGACGCATTCGATAAGTATAAGAGGGGCAACGGGGGTTAATGCCCCTCCCCTTGATTTATATAAATGGGTTTTTCATGCAGTATTGTCAGTTCTGGTTCAAAATTTAAATATAGGATCATTCTGATGAGGCGTTCCCGTGATTAATATTAGGTGTTCATTGGATAAGTATAAAGAGAAGGAACGGGGGGCTATTTCCCTACCCTTAATAAATGGGTTTTTTCATGCAGATTTATCAGATTTTATTCAAACTTTAGAAATATGATCATTCTGATGAGGACACTGCCATGATTAGTTTTAAGAGTTCAATTGATAAGTAGGAGGAACGGAGGCTAATTCTCCACCTTTAATTTCGATAAATGGATTTTTAATGCAGATTTATAAGATTTCATTCAAATTTTAGACATAGGATCATTCTGATGAGGGCACTATCATGATTAACATTCAGAGTTCATTGGATAAGTATAAAAAAGCGGAACGGGGGCTTATTCCCCACCCTTACTTTAGATAAATGGGTTTTTCATGCAGATTTATACGACTTTATTCAAATTTTAGACATAGGATTATTCTGATGAAAGCTCCTCCATAATTAATTTTACGAGTTCATTGGATAAGTCTAAGAGAGGAATATGGGCGGTAACCCCTCCGTTAACTAAGATTAATGAGTTTTCAGAATTTACTGATTTGCTCCAAATTTTGGATATAAGTTCATTTTGATAAAGCGCTACCCTGATTTGTTTTGGGAATTCATTGGATAAGTATAAATTGGGGATCGGTGGGATTACCCCTCTTAATTTAGATAGATAATTTTTCTTGCAGAATTAACCAAATTCCTTCATTTTTTGGATGCAGGTTCATAGTGATAAGATGCTTCCCTAATTAGCTGTTGGGATCTTTTGTTAAGTATAAAGAAGGTACTTGCGATTATCCCCCCCACCCTTAAATTTGATAAATGGGTTTTTATGCAGAATTATGTGATTTGCTTTAAATTTTGGATGCAGGTTCTTTCTGATTAGGCGGATTTCTGAATAGTTTTAGAAGTTTAATGTTTGGAAGTTTAAAGGAGGGGGATAACTCCTCCTAAATTATATAAATGGGTTTTTATTAAAAATCATCAGATATGCTCTGAATTTCGAATATAGGTTTTTTATACGATAAAGCATATCCCTGATTAGTTTAGGGGGTTCAATGATTAAGTATAAAAAGGGGAAAAGGGGAGAATTATTTTTCCCTTAATTTGTTTTTCGAACGGCATTAACTCTTGAAATGCCTCACAGAGCACAGACGTTATTCAAGTTCATACCGCGCTTGCCGCTGATACAGAACCGGCCTTTTTTATCGATTGTCGTAATAAAAAAATGACTCTTTGTCTCTTTGTGTAATTAATTTAAATGTAATACTTTATGTCATATTCTCACCGCAAATGTTACAATAAATATTTTGTCTCTTTTCAGTCCTTTGTGGGGTGTGCATGGGGCACGCCCCACGTAGCACTGGTCAGCGCCTGTTACGGGGCTGCCTGCGCCCTTTCTTCTCCCGTGTCAGGCTGGCTGGTCAAACTGATTGGCAGAATTCCGATCATCGGTTTCTCGGCTGTGGTGCACGTGGCGGCACAGATCCTGATGCTCCACTGGAAACCAAGCGCAGACAACCCGGGCCTGTTCTTCGTCCTTGCCGCTTTATGGGGGACGACAGTCGGAATTCTCTTCTCTCAAGTTAAAGGTATACAAATAAAAGACTAGTCGTTGGGAACCACCGTAATACTTACCCATCATGGATAGGCATACTATAAAATATGTAAATAAAGCCAAGTAACAGGAAATTGCGTAAAAGAATCATCCTCATAACTCCAAAAATGATAATTATATTAACTAACAATTTACTTTATTGGATTAAGCGTTTCATTTCCAATTAAAATATATTTTGAATTGGAATTTGAATTAAATACAGGGTCAAGAAAAATCGAAGAGTGTGGAAAACAGGATTACAAATATCTCAACAACTAATAATTCGATTGACTTCGTTCTTTATGCAAAATTTACGTTTTATCTATTGTCTTCTATATTCACTCCTTAAAATAAAAAAAATCAAGAATTTTTATATATCTTTCATCAGAAGGAATATTTCGAGTGTACGAAAAAAAAAACAGTTCCGGATAATCGAGATTAATGATATTCAAAAGGCTTCGTTCCATTCCTACATACTACCTACGTACCAAATTTCAAGTCTCCATCTCAATTTCTTCGGGAGACAGAGTGTTTACAGACAGACACACTCAAAGACAGACGGACGGCATTTTTTTTTTCTAAAAATATGTTTTTCAGAATTTCCCGTATCTGAAACGTGGAAATCCGTCACTTTTTTTCGATTTTTAAAACGATTGCAAGATTTACCCTACGTATGATGAGTAAGTAAAAAAAAACTTTTCCTACGTGTGTATTTGCATGTAATAGAGATCTTCATGGTCCCGAAACACGGACCCGGCATCTATTATTTTTCGGAACCAAACCTTACTTTTTTTCTGCAGACACGAAGCAGACTTCTTTTTTTCTCGGATCTGAACTTCTGAACTTCATTCTTCCACCCAAGCCGATGTTGAGCTTATGCATTTTATGCATTTATTTAATTATTTTTGTATAAATATTAGCATTGTATATTTGTTAAATTTTAGAAATTTTTCAATAATTGATAACATTATTTTAATAATTTGTTTTAGTTAGTTACAATGAAATATTTTAGAAAATATTTTTTTCTTTGTAAAGCTTAAAAATTATTATTATTTTTTTTAACCATATTATCTTTCATCGTAAACTAAGCTGTTTAAACTAAATTTCCGGATATTTTTAAAAGCCATTTTGTAATTTTTACTTTTAGTTTTATTCCACGAATCCAGCTTTCCGCGCATTTTCCGGTATGAGACTTTTTTCACCGGAAACATTGCGATTTACAGATATGGGACTCCTTCTCCTTAGACACTTCTTCACTCACGTCAATAGCTGAACGCCTTTCACTGATTGGTTCGTTTCTTTATTACGTTGACTGTCATCCTACGGGAATGTTAACAAAACACAGTCGCCGTGAATTCGGAGCTCAGATTTTTGTCTTGTTTCGAAAATGTTATACCCGGTGTCTGAACGTCATGCACAATCCTAAATTTGCTTTGACATATTATAGTACGATGTGGCTATTATGCTCTATCATGAAACCTTTACTAAATTTCTCATCATATGGGAATTGTTTTACCTTTTTATGTTTTCGCGAATAATCTACTGCTAATGTATCTGTTTTTTTTTTCTAGGGAAACTACCGGAATGCTAACGCACTGTCTTGACGTCATTAACTCCAGTGCCATAGCCTTTCTGAAGATATTCATTGTCTAGCACGATATTTCAAAGTTTAAAAACCACCTCTAAAGAATTTACGTTTTGCTGCTGCTGATATTTATACAATCTACTTATGGAGCTAAAGCATAATCTGGCAGTAATATTTAATATCTGAGATATGATTTTTTTTTACTGTTTATTTATTTATTTATTTTCTTTTACAGCTATGTACGGATTTCTGTTCAAGAACAACCAAGAAGCCGCTTTCGGTGCCTATCATGTCTGGTATTCGCTCGGTTTCTGCCTTTCTTTCGCCTACAGCAATCACCTGTGCACTTACGTTAAAATATATGCCATGTTGTCAGTTTTGATTTTAGCATTTGTAGGATATCTGTGTGTCGAAATGCGTGTAAGATTCAAATTAAAAAAATCTATAGAGTAGCATTTGACTCACCTGGTTTCATTTATTTTATCACATTCCTAGATGTTGGCAATATGGACTTGTTTAAAACATTATAGACCGAAAGGAGGCAGCACAAACAATCACCTCATCCAGTCCACGGACGAAAATCTAGGATAAGTTCAATTTTGATTCGCACATTTAAACTCAATCGGTCTGCCAAGTTATATCTGGGTGGAAAACACCTGAAAACCCGATTTTATCGGTTGACTCGTAAGTTTACCATTATGTCCTTCCATTATATTTATTTCCTTGCTCCCAATTCTTTATGTTTTCATACTCTTGGGTGCAAGGTAGCACAACGGTAAACCTACGAGTCAATCGCTATAATCGGATTTTTAGGTATTTTCCACCAAGATATGCGTTTTCATATCCGAATCTACATTTAACTAATCCTAGTAGTTCAAGAGCCGACCGCACAAAACCCTAAGTCACTGATCACAAGAAAGAATCCTTTATTTTATGGAAGAGTAGTCATAGAGGAATCTAATGATCCATGTCTGCCGGAAACGAAGGGGTGCATAAGCCATAAATTAATACCACTAATGGTTGATCGTAGACTTAGCATTATGTTTTCCTGCACCCAGTTTTCTATGTTTTAATACTTTTGATTGTACGGCAAACACAATGATAATCGTACGGCTGAGCCACTAGTGGTATTAATTTTTGGCTTATGCACCCCTTCCCTTCCGGTAGACATGGATCGTTCGATAGGTTCCCCTATTACTACTCTTCCATAAAATAAAGGAATTTTTCTTGTGCTCCATGACTTAGGGTTTTGTGCGATCGGCTCTTTTCATCCGTGAACTCGATGAAGTGATTGTTTGCGCTGCCACCTTCTAGTCTACAGGGTGGCGAGTGGTCAGGGGAAAACACAGTCAAAAAAGGTGTTAAATAGCAATACTTTGTTAAAGGAAAATTTACCTTCTTTAATCCCTTTATTTTAATTGGAGAGTTTTTTATTATACTGGTAGTATCCTCTTTTTTTTTTTTTTTTTTTTTTTTTTTTTTTTTTTTTTTTTTACTGGGGTTTTCTCTAACCACTCGTCACTCTGGGTCTATTGTCCATGGTCCTAACATTACTCTCTTAAAAAGTCAGCCACAAAATAGCTCAAGTTGAGCTGAAATCCACTCATCTCAATGTTGAAAGGCAGCTTTTCAAAAAAGAGTTGAAATAACTCGAGTTTTAACTAATTTAAATGAAATTGAGCTATTTAAATAGCCAATTTAGATCAAGAAATTTAATCGTTTGAAAAGCAACTCTTTTATGATCGAAAAAATTACAGCTCTTTCATGAGAAGCCAAATCAGCTCTTTCGTTTTAAGAGTGTAAGGCCTCCGAATTCGGTAATTTTTACTAAGCTGGAATTTTAAATCTCTTTTGATTTTGTATTGATAATAATCAATGTTGTTCTTTTAGCGTAAAATAAGATATTTTTTAACGTGGCACTTTACTTTTATAGATGCAATGAATATATTTACGTGCGTTCGTAATTAAATAAATACTTAGCACATATCAGCCATCGTTTGGTATGTCGTATATAACCTAGTATAATATTATAATACGCGAATTAAGTATGAAATCAATTCGATCAAAATTTATTAAAATGTAGTTAAAATTCTGTTAATTATATAAAATATGAAAATTGTACATCTTAAAATCAAGTTCTTTCATGTACACACGTATTCGCCAACAGCGTGCGAAATAAAATGCAGTGGTAGGAAATTGGTACAGAGATGGAGTCTATTAACATCAATAAATTTTTGGAGTATTTTTCGGCTTATCCATTGACAGAAGTTCTGAGGTTTTACTAAGCTGAAGAATACTATGAAAATTTAGTGGTGTCAATAGTCTCCAACTCTGTGCCAATTTTCCACCATTGTAAAATATAAACTAGTTGGTTGTGCCAATCCCAAAACTTTCTTCTATCTCATACGTACATTTTAATATTTAAAAAAATAGTTAGTCATTTTAATGCTTTAATAATTTTAATTCAATACCATACCAACTTTGATTTTCATCTTAAATTTCTGCTTCAGTCAATTAATCGGAGTAAAAACGAATTTCGGTCTCTGCACGAGCCGATGCACAGTAGAATGATAGGCAGATTTTTTTTTTCAAATTCAGGGAGTACCTATTTGCCTTACCAAAAAAATAATCATATAAAAAAAATTTAATTCTGTTCTAGGCCTAACTTCATACACTTTTAGGTGGTGCAATATTGAAAATGGCATAAAATTCGCTATCGCAACCTCCCTTCCGGCGGATTTTTTTCAAATTCAGGGAGGACCAACTAGCCATAGCCATACACTTACACAAAAAATTTGGTTCAATTCGATGCATAACTTCATATACTTTTGGTCGGTACAATATTGAAAATGACACAAAAATCGCGATTGCAGCATCCCTTTCCTGCGGAATATTTCAAAACTGAAGGAGGATCTGCTTGCCACAGCCAAAAACATTCACAAAAAATTTGGTTAAATTCTATGTATAACTTCACACACTATTTTAATGGTAAAATGGCGACATACGGACACACACACAGACACACGGACAGACAGACATTTTGTAAAAACATGTTTTTTGGAATCTCTGACCCCTAAAACGTAAAATCCGTCGAAAACCCGAAGTCGAAAAAATTTCGATTACAATACTTTCTTCTAATGAAGATAGAAGAAAGTAAAAAGTGCCGGGAGGTAAAGATAACTTTCATATTCCATATACAGTCGGCTCTCGTTAATTCGAAGTCATCGGGACCGCAAGAAATGTGCGAATTATCCGAAGTTTGAATTATAGAAAAAATGAAATGAAAACATGCTTAATATGGTACTATTACAAAGGAATTAAAGTTATAGTGTTTTTTAAATCACACCCCAATTTATAATGCCCCATTTGGAGAAAAAAACATTTTAAACAATTTTTTCTCCATTAGAATCTAATTATTGGGGCTCAAATTGCACAGAATTCACAACCTTGGTGATTTTGCAAGTTTAAATAAAAAAATACACAATCAGCTTTTCTAAGCAGTGACCAATGGTCATATACACAGAGATCAGTCAAAATTGAAACACTTATATATATCGCATACATCTTTAAAAAAAATTGTCAAAGGTGAAAAAAAAAATGCTAATGCAACATACACGAAAAAATATAACAACTTCTGAATTTATTCTTTTAGAACAAAGATAAGGTAAAGTGTCCTAAAACCGATATCTAACAAATATTTAAAGCATTACCAATTTTCTAAAATAATTTCGAATGAATTTTTCTTTCTTCTTAAATCACAGAAATCTTGGATTTGGAAAATTGATAATGGTTTAAATATTTGTTTTACTTAAAGATGTCAGCTTTAAGAACTGAATTTTGGCTGTCAGCTTTACAGCACTTTACCTTAATCACTTTCTTTGAAGGTGAATGTTGTCCATGACATACATAGAAAAGTGAAAAAAAAAAGCACCATTATTAATATCCCTGTAAGATACTAGTCCATATTATCTACTCTTGAATACTTTAAATAAATTATGTACACATACATAAATAAAATATAGATCGAAAGATTTACAATCATCCGGGATAAAAGATTTTTCCGAGAGCAATATCGCTCGCATGCAAAACCGCAATACAATTTAAGGAGTTTCTAAGGAGTATTTTCTTTACTAAGTAGTTCTAAGTATACTTGGGAACGTTTTCATTTCTAAGTAGTTTCTAAGGAGTCTAATGAGTCTGTATGAACCCTGCAGATTAAAGTGACAGGTGCAGCTAATTGCGAAATCTGAAATACAAATAGCTTTCAGAAACTAGGTAAAGAGATCCAATAAACCACGGAGTAAGAAACAGGCGGTGAAACTTAATTCGTATGACTCTTCGAAAATACAAAGTGAAATTTTGGTAAATAATGGGGGGGGGGGGGGCTGCGATACGATGTAGGCTGGTTTTTTAGCAGTCTTTCAATATGATTGTATACTTAAGATGCATATGTTCGAATTAAAAGATATTTTATTTTATTCGTGTGTGTTTCATATTGATATATCATAAAATAAATTAAGATGGGATATAAGTGCTGTGTTCCTGGATGTAAAACAGGCTATAATAGTAAAAATAATAATAATAAAAAAAAAGACGAAGGGAAAAAAATTAAGTTTATTTCGTGCTCTACAAGTAAGTGATGTTTTTTAGGCTTTAATATAAAGCTATTTACTTGTAATTATATTTAAATTGAGAATCTTTTATTGCGTATAGATCTTAATTTATATGTTTTTTAAATGTTATGTGGAATAATAAAGCACAGATTTTGTTTTGTGTCTAAATAAAAAACTTATTTAATATGAAAAAAGACGTATACATTTTACAAAAGATTAATTAGCCAAAGATTTTTTTTAGCATTTGTAAGCAGTATTTATTACTTCTTTATCCACTGTGTATGGATTAATTAATATTATACAAATTTATTGGTCCATAAAATCAGTGTTGAATTCAGACACTTTTCTCCGGGAGGGACATCAGTGGTTCCGGAGAGGGAATTGCACTTTTGGATCATTGAAAGCACAAAATTTCAAATTTCCCGGGGGGGGGGGGGTAGGAATATCCTCCTGGGCCACTCCCCTAATTTAAAACTGCATAAAATATAAAACTGTTTCGATTTCATCTCGCCAACTGAATTTTCCGATTCCTTTTTCTAGAAATTTTACACAAGCTTTAATACATATCTTGAGATACAGATGTTGCGTAAACCGTAAAAAAATGCAGCATAACAGTGCCTCCTGTTGAACGATTTACACCAAAAACTGATCAGCGTCAGTTTAAATAAAAGACTACCTAAACATAAATTTTTATTAAAATCCATGCGTAGTTCTTGAGATACAGGTGTTGCATAAACCATAAAAAAATGCAGCATAACAGCGCCATCTGTTGAGCGATTTACACCAAAAACTGATCAGCATCAATTTATATAAGGGATACCTAAATCCATTTTTTATTAGAATCCGTGCGCTTGAGATACAGCTGTTGCGTAAATCGTAAAAAATGAAGCATAGCATCGACACCCGTTGAGCGATTTACACCAAAATTGATCAGCATCAGTTTATGTCAGGGACTACCTATATTATTTACATTTTTATTACTAATCCGTGCATTAGTTCTTAAGATATAGCTGTTGCGTAAATCGTAAAAAAATGCAGCTTAGCAGCGCCACCTGTTGAGCGATTTACGCCAAAAACTAATCAGCAACAATTTATATCAGGGGCTACCTAAATATAAAATTTTATTAAATTCCGTGTATTTTTTCTTGAGATGGAGCACCCACAAAATATATTTCACAGACAGATATTTTATAAGAACATCCTTTTTGGAATCTCTGACCCTTAAAACGTGTAAAATCTGTCGAAAACCGGAATTCGAAAATTTATACAAACCCAATACTTTCTTCTTGTAAAGATAGCAGAAAATAAAAAAAGAAATTAGTGTTGGTAGAATAAATTTGGCGCTCCCTCAATCTCCTCGGACGGAACGACCCCCCCCCCCATTTCACACGGGTCTGAATTGACCGGATGGAGAAGATGGGGATTTAAAAGCAAAAGTTCCTGGATGAGCTAAGAATAATTTTGATTAATAGATTTATTTTTACTGCTCAGTCACAAATAAAAGATAGAAACAAAGTAAAAAAAAAAAAAAAAACTATGTTTAAATGTGTAATTTGGAGATCCTATAATTTACAAATTTTTTCCCCTTCAAATAATTAAAATAAAAATTTTCTTTAATTCTACATGTACTAATTGCATAAATATCCAAAGTTATGAATTATTAAATTGTTCAAAAGTTATAAGAACTATACGCGAAATTAAAATTTACTCCAAAATATTTGATTAATACTTAATTTCTTAAAATCATAAGTCTATTTCTTTGCGATATTCAACTTACTTACAACAGTCATTTTAATCCGCGATATTCAATGTTTTTAAATAGCTTGCCCTTTGGTTTTTATCAGAATGATCTCGCATTTTAAATGGCTTAAAAAAGAAAATGAAGCGCCAAATACCTTTAAAAATATGTATGTTGTGAAGAAAACTTCAATTAACCAGATTTGCATTTCTACAACTTTCTAAAATTTCAGATTTTTCGTATTTTTTTTTTAAATGACCATTTTTTCCATTGAAAAGCACTGCAGAAGCATCGATCGACAGCCCAGATGCAGCGGTGTCGCCCCCTATCGTCAAAAAATCCGCATGGCAAAATTTTAACACTATTTTCCCCTCCTGCTTTTTACTCCGTGCAATAAACAAATACAAATGGTTATTAATACCCTCTGCTGCTTGAATTTTTATTTTTATTTTTATTTTTATTTTTTTTTAAACGGGTTTGGCAAAAATGAAGGGAAAAAAATATTTCCAAGACGATAAAGTCTACTTTTTGATGTATTGCATTTTATTTAAGTTATCCAAGCCCAGGAAACGACCGCAAGAGAGTAGCAATATCTTTTTACATTTTCACTTCCAAGGATAAGAACAGAATGATAACAAAAATTTTTTTGCTGGCTCAAGTTTTGGTGAATCACAGTGATATTATCGCCAATAACGAACTCTGGATGAACAATTTCGATGACAGAAGGCATGCATTTGATTTCCGTTACATTGACTTTCAATGACAGTGGTCAAAGTGTAGAATTTGAAATAATTAAAGCCAATAGATAAAATAACGAGCATGGCTACTCTAAACCACAAGGAATAAAATTCTTTACAGGGGGTTGCAAAAGTCCCAAGGGATAAGAACAGAGAACGAACGTTAACAAAACAAAGTAAGAAAATTAATAGGAAAACACATCTGGTTTTTAAGCATGTTGTGGTATAAAGATGAATCAATCCTGCATAGAAACAAGCTAGTGATGGGCGATTTCGATTTTTCAAATCGATTTAATCGATACAATGGCCAACTCGATTTAATCGATACTTTAAAATTTTTAATCGATTTTTTTGAAGGTATTATCATTTTCGTTTTCCTTCAAATGTCGAAGATAAAATATTCGAATGTGCTAATCCCAAAATTTCTATTTCATACATGTTAAAACTTCCAATTTCACTATCATGGTGTCAAAATTAAATGATAACTTATGTCCATCATGAGGATTCAATAAGCATAAGTTTATTAAAGTATGTACATTTTAAAACAAAATATTAGCACTTCATTATCCAAACATATTGTTGAAATTCGGTTCATACGCTCTTAGATGTCTACAATCAAAATTTGAAATTCAAAGAGCATAAAAGCGATGTATTTTGCGCAGTATACAAAGCCTATTAAGGATCTATTTATGTAATAGTGCAACAGAATATTAGATTGTTTCATTAAATTCCATGCATAAGTTTTGAAATAACTATCACAAATATCGTAAAAATGCAGCACAGTCTATTACATAATTTACACGAAAACCTAGTCAGGAACATCTTATGTCAACATCTAACAAAATATTAAGTTTGATGAAATGATGTTCATTAATTCTTGAAATATTCTCGCTAACATCGTGAAAAAAAATATTGAATTCAGGGTGTCGCACCGAAGGACATCCCTTTCCCGGAGCACTAAATGGTACGCCAGAAAGATTTCAGATTTTTAAATCTTCATGGAGAAAAGTCCAACCCCCCCCGTCCCTCCCATACATATACATAAATCTAAAATGTCTCTCTCCAGAACCGAAAAAATCTCCCTCGAAGAAAAATGTCTCAATTCAACAACCCTTAAAAAAGCAGCATAGCAGCATAACCTGTCATGTTTTACACGATAGCCTAATCAAGAACAACTTATGGTAATATCCGACAGAGAATTAAATTTAATGAAAATCCGTTAATTTGTTCTTGAGATATGATCCTTAAAATCATATGTACTGTGAAAAACTGTTGAATTTTGGGGTACCCCGAAGAGGGACATCTCCATCCGAAAAAACTGAAATATCCCTCCAAAAGTTTTGAGATTTTATGCTAATTTACAAAACGTTCTAGCGTTCTCTGAAGTCTAGAATGTCTCTCTACGGAGTCACAGAAATCCCTCCTGGAGAAAAATGCATGGGTTCAACAATGCTGATTAACGCAGCATAGCAACGCCCCCTCTTGAGTGAGCTACACTGAAATCAAATAAGCAACAACTTATGGCAACATTTAACTGAATATAAAGTTTCAAGAAAATTCTTGCATTAGTTCAGGAGGTAGTGATCTTGCAGTAATTAGGAAACATAGCAGTGCCACCTGTTGAATGATCTTCCGCAAAATATTTCAGCGCCAATTTATACAAAAGTCTAACAAAATCTAAAGTTTCAACAAATTCCAAGCATTAGTTAATGAAAAATAGCGCCCATAAATTTTTTGTCGGAGACAAAAACAAATAGACACTGATCAGAGAATAACAGATTGACAGACAGACAATTTATAAAAAAAGTCAAATCGTATTCGAAACAGTCGAAGACTTCGAAAACGACACATCCTTCGAAAACCGGAAGGGAAATTTTTTAATGAATCCAATACTTTCTTTTTGTAAAGAAAATAAAAAATAATAAGCTAGTCAGATTATTAAACCCAAAACGTTCTTCTAATCTCATATGTTAATGCTTGATGAAAAATGCAGCATACTAGCGCCACCGGTTAGGAAATTTACACCAAAATTTATGTTAACTTTTAACTGAATCTAACTGTTTGATGAAAATCAGTGCATTAGTTTCTAAGATAGAGCAATTAGAAAAACCTCAAAATAAAAAACCCTGCAAAACTGCGTTTTTTGGAGGGAGGGGAGAGGGGGTGATGTACACCAAAAATTGATGAGGATCAATTTTTATCAGGTACTAGCTGCATCTGAATTTTGATGAAAATCCATGCACTAGTTCGCGAAATAACATTTTATATATTCTCATAGTCTATACAGATATTGCGAAATCATGAAAAATGCAGCATATCGGCGCCACCTGTAAGGAAATTTACACCAAAAACTAAAAAAACCACTAATCTTATATCACAGATTTATTGAATCTGAATTTCAATGAAAATTCGTGAATTAATTCTTGAGATAGCGCTATTGCGTTTATCATGAATAATGCAGTATAGCAGCGCCACATCTTGAGCGATTTCCACCAAACGGTAATCAGCATCAAATCATATCAAGAACTAATTGAATCTAAATTTTTATGAAAGTCTGTGCATTAGTTCTTGTGATAGACTAAAGTGGAAACAGGGGCGTACGAAGATAAAACTGCGCCTGGTTCAGAGTTCCTATTTAGCGCCCCCCACTAACTTTTTCTTAAGATAGGCCAAAAGTGACGTTGTAGTAAACAATTCGCGCCCCCTAAATCTGCGAGCCCGGGACGATCGCCCCCTCAACTCCACCCCCCCCCCTTTCGCCTGGCGCGGAGTGGAAATTGTGAAAAATGCAACATAGCAGCGCCATTTCTGAGAAGCGATATACAACAAAATGTGCACAACACCAATTCATAATCTGAAATTTGATGAAAATCCGTGCATTAGTTATTCAGATATAGCTATTGCATAACTCACAAAAAATGTAGCATAGCAGCGTCATCTGTCAGTCGATATACACTAAAAATCAATCAGATTCAGTTTATATAAAGGTCAAACTAAATCTAAAGTTTTGTGAAATTCCGTACATTTGTTCTTGAGATAGAGCTGTCAGAAACTTTTGTGACATACAGACTCACAGAGTGACAGACAGACTCATAAGACAGATATATTCTAAAAACCAACAAATCGTGTTCAAAATCTTCTAAAATATATAAATCCATCAAAAACCACCGGAAGTTGAAAATTTTCACGAATGTAATACTTTCTTATAAAGATACAAAAGAAAGTAAAAACGTAAAATCGATTCTGTTCATAAGATCCGCACAGCACAGATCGATTCACTATAGATTTCGATTTTTAGATTTCGATTTTGATTTCGATTTCGATTTTTAGATTTCGATTTTGATTTCGATTTTTAGATTTCGATTTCGATTTTTAGATTCGGGCATAATCGATTTTTCTAATTTTATTGTTTTAATGATAGTATTGATGGAAAATTACGAATAAGGAAGGATTTTTTTTTCTTTCTAGGCTAAATGAGTGTTGAATGCAGGTATTTTTCACCTTGAAGGCTATTTGCGATCCGGAGGAAGGCATGTTTTACACCTCTGTAAAAGAGGGGAAATCGCAATTTGTACATTAAAAAGCATAAAATATCAAAACTTCTGTGGCGGGATGTCCCCTGCGGGCCACCCCATGAATTCGACACTAGGTACAATCGTTATATTTTTGTTTAGAAGCCCAGTTATTTGGATTATTAATTTATTATGTTTTATTTATCACGCTCGTCCCTTCTAATTCCTCCCCCTCTTCCGCGCCAATCGTAACTTACAGGACCGTTCGAAATATGCATGGAGTTTTAAATTTGTCTACTTCTCGTTCTATTTTATTATAGATCTACATTTTGAATTTATGACAAAGATATATATGTGGTGCCCTTAAGCCCATTTGAGGTTTACCTGCGCTGTGCCGGAAAGCATATATTTTATTTCTTCAAAAGAAACAACAAATTGTTGTTGGGAGGGGGGAGATTTGCACCCTGCTCAACACACACCTTAAAATTTCGTTCATTTAATTTTCTACCATTTTAACTTAAAAGTTTAAGCTAAATAGCACCCCCGGGCTGTGGACCCCCCCTATCGGTTATTCACCTAACTTTGCTCATTTCTTCACTTCATTTCAATCTTTAAAAGGCTATAAGTTTGCTTCTATGGGAGCTACAATGGGGAGAAAAGTTAGTGATGGGCGATAACGAGAAGTTTTTCTCGATTTTCTCGATTGTATGAACATCTCGATAACTTTCGATTGTGTAAAATTTTTCTCGATAACTCCAGTTTGCAATTGCTTTTATACCATACAGGATTCAATTTTATCAAGAGTCGTCTACAGGTGAATGAATCGATGTTAATAAAGACACGACGTATTCCCTCGCTAGTGAGCCCCTCCTTTCATTGGTGTCTCTAATTTATACGCTATCTTCTAATATGAAATCTCGAACTGGGTCCTCATTGTATATGCCATCATATATAAAACGCGATGTGCACGCACAGCAAAAACTTGTAAACAAAAAGAAAAAAAATCTCGAATTGAACGAACAACCGAAAACGTAATCTCGAATCGAAAGTTAAATTTTGAAAACTGCCCCCCCCCCAACGTAACGAAGTGGGGGGGGGAATATATAAGATCAGTAAGTGGTCGCATGCCAAACAACAACTTCCTGCTTTTCTAAATTCCATATATAGTATAAATATTATTTACTGCAAGCTCCGTAAATATAAATAAATAAATAAATATATATATGTATATATATAGTGGCATTTTGGGAGTGCCGACAGAAGTGAAAACTTGAATAATTACTTGTGTATTTTTTTAATAGTCAGGAAATATTTTATTGTGCAGGAAATACAAGGATCAAGTAACCGCGGTAAATTAACACCTACACGCGAGAGGAGGCCAGAGTCCCAGCAGTGGTGAACAATATTTATATGATACAAATGTCATACACGCACCACATTGGCGCGATGCTTTTTAAATGCCGGTTTAGCGAAAACTTCGAAAAAGTTTGAGAAATTTAAATTTCAATCCATTTTGGGTCCGTAACGTGACCCAGAATGACGGGGGAAACTTTTTTATGCTAAATTTGTAATGTATGAAGCACAAGGTTTCAATAAACATATTACATCAAAAAATGAAAAATAGCCTCCTTGCCCTCCCCCCTCTCCAAAAAAAACCCCGGTGCTATGGGGAAAACCATAAAACTGCAAAAAGAGCGGCGAAGAAAAGTTAGCTATGCTATAATTTTTCTCCCTGTTGTAGCTCTCATAGAAGCAAAATTATGCCCTTTTAAAAATTGAAATGAAGTGAAGAAATGAGCAAAATTATGTTGGTGAATAACCAACAGGGGGGGGAGGCAACGGCCCTGGTTGTGCCACATAGCTTAAACTTTTAAGTTAAAATTGGTAGAGAAAAAAAAGTGAGCGATATTTTAAAGTGCATGTTGGGGGTCGGGGTCAAGCTCCTCACCTTTGGAAGAGGCCCTCAAAGAAGAAACTTTAAAACAATGTGCCTAGGTTACGGTAACAATGTGACTAGTTCAATGGTTTTTTCCCAATCTGAAAATTTTTTCCAATGCGCCTAAGGACGTTTTCAATTCAAAAATTCAATCTAAAATGATAAAAACGCAAAAAGCTTCGAAAACTCCCCCCCCCCCCCGCCGCCGTGGGAACCAAATTCGGAAGAGGGGAGGTAAGAAAGCATCATAATATGAAAGAGTGATCCGAGATCTTCAAGATGATATACAATATGACAGGTTTAAAAAAGTAAAAATTATCTCCTCCTCCGCCCCCCGTCAGTCCACCCTTTCGCCCTCAATTTCCTGCAGCAGCTATTTTAATTTTTTTACATTTGATAAATGATGTTTACCGAATGATTCGATGAAAAAAAAAACACTTAAATTGATAGGTATTGTTGAAATCGCTACAGTTTTAAACATATGTTCTCAAGCCCCCTCTTTGAAATTTTTTTAAAATAAATTATATTTATTGGTGGGTTCTAAGCATGGTAAGACTAAAATACGAGAAACTTTGAAAATTAGGTCTTCATTTCACAAGTTATTGTCATATTCTCATGCTTCTTTCTGTACCTCGTTTCACGATAACACTTTCATTTCACAAAGCTCCGACGAAAAAATTCTGCTCGATAAACCTACTCATCTCCATTGTCAGCGAGAATGAAAATCATCCTTATCGAAAAAGGCATTTATCAAAAACCACAAGCTTCTCGAAACGCCATTTTTTTCAAGCAACCATTTTTTTCATAAATTTCATCGCTATCCTTCGATAAACCTATTTCCATCGGGATAAATTTTCATCGCGAAGAAAGTTTCTCTGATTGTCTGTCTCTCTCGGATGTCTGATTTTATCGGAATATATTGGGTTGGGGAAAAAGTAATTTCGCTTTTTCCCAACAGATAGCTTTAAAGTCGCATATCTCGAGTAATGCTTACTCAAATAAGCCATACTATACAGCATTTGAAAGGTAATAGCCTCTAGAATATTCTGGATATAAAGGTAGCGTCATCTGTTTGTACAGTCAAAAGTTATTGCGTTTTAAAAATAGAGATTCCAGAAAATCATTTTCATCACATTTTAGTTTTTTACTTCCAAATAGGGCTAAATTCGGCGCATGCTTATCAAAAATTGTGTGGCGTTTATGGTGATTAGTGTTTAAGTAAACGCCAAAGTAAGAAATGATTTGCTTGTGTTCGTTCCGAAAATTTCGATGTTAAATATGAACGTTTCCATGGCTGGCCAATACTTGAAAAAGTCGATGAAAATTAAAAACAAAATCGAAGTTGATTGACATTTTTCTACCCGCAACATTACTACGGAGCTAAACATCAACCATAAACCACTTTTGAATCATTTACATAAAACTGGATACCAAAAGAAACTCGATACTTGGGTTCCCCGTGAACTTACAGTGCGAAATTTAATGGATAGAGTTTCCATTTGTGAATTGCTGCTGAAACGGAATAAAATCGAGCCATTTTTGAAACAAATGATTATGGGTGATGAAAAGTGAACCACGTACGACAACAATGTGCTAAAAAATCCTGGTCGAAGCTTCACAAACGATGGCAAAGCCCGGATTGACGCCAACGAAGATGATGCTGAGTGTTTGGTTGGATTGGAAAGGAATTGTCCATCATGAGCTGCTCGAACCTAGCCAAACCATTAATTCAACTATCTACTATGAACAATTAATGCGATTGAAGCAGGCAATTAAAAAAATCCGGTCAAAATTGATCAATAGGAATAGCGTCGTCTTCCATCACGACAAAGCTAAACCACACACATCTTTAGTCAATCGACAAAAACTGAGAGAGCTTGGCTGGGAGGTTTTGAAGCACCCATCGTATAGTCCGGACCTAGATCCGACCGATTACTATTTGTTCCGCTCTCTGCGGAACTTTCTTAATGGTATTAAGCTGGCTTCAAAAGAGGCTTGTGAAAATCACCTTACTCAGTTTTTTGCCCGTAACTCTCAGAAATTCTACAGTGATGGAATTATGGTTTTACCAGAAAATGGCAAAAGGTCATCGATCAAAACGACATATATATTATTGATTAGTTGTTTACTTTATGTAAATAAATTCAGTTTAAAAAATACGATAAAAAGCGAAATTACTTTTTCCCCAACCCAATATTTGCTGAAATGAGAGGCATATGCGAAAGCTCTTGGAATGAAAGAATGGTTAAACCATTTTTTCATATTATGAATCTTTCTACTTTTGGAATTGAATTTTAAGGGGTGGGTGATTTTTTAAATCGTAGCTATTTCGACAATAAATGTTATTTTTGGTGTGGTTTTTTTTTTATGGAACCCTCCAGTAAATATTTTTTATTAAATATAAAGATTTTAAAGTGGGAGCTGCATCATTTTTATGTGTATTTGGGAAAAATGAGTGAACCCACGGGTGACATGTAAATTTCAAACCTTTTTTTTTAAATATGTCATGTTATATACGCATCATCGGAATGCTTTGGCACCTCCTTTCCATTTTATGTATCTTTCTCCTCCTGGAGTTGAATTTAAGAAGGGGGGGAGGGAAGAAAGCGATAAGAAGGTGAATTTTTTAAATCGTAGCTATTTCGACAATAAATATCATTTTAGATGTGGAGTTTTTTTTATGGAACTCTTCGGTAAATATAACTTATTAAATGTAAAGATTTTAAAGTGGGGGCTGCGTCATTTTTAGATATATTCTGGGAAAAATGAGTGAACATACAGGTCACATGTAAATTTCAAGCTCTTTTTTGGTCCCAACATGTTATATATATATATATATTATCGGAATTTTTTCGCACCTGTCTTTCATTTTACGAATATTTCTCCTCCTGGAGTTGAATTTCAGGAGAGAGAGGAGGAGCGATAAGAAGGTGATTTTTTTTTAGCTATTTTGACAATGAATATCATTTTAGATGTGGTTTTCAGAGGAGCGCTCCGGTAAATATTATTTCATAAATTCAAAAGTTTAAAATGGCGACTGCGCTATTTCCGGGTGCATTCTTGGAAGAAAAAGTAGCATTACGACCACGGGTGAAGAGTAAATTTCAAACTTTTTTTGAACCCGTCATGTGATATGTCATAGGAAAGGTTTCAGAATACTCTTTCATATTATGGGACTTTCTCTTCTTGCAGTTTAATTTCAGGACGGGGAGTGATTTTTTTAATCGTAGCTATTTCGAGAATAACTATCATTTTAGAAGTGCAACCTTGATGCAACCTTCTAATAAAAATTGCTAATTATAATCATTTTAAAGTGGGGGATGCGTGATTTCCGGGTGTATTCTGTTAAGAAAAAGTAAACCTGCGGGTGAGGAGTAAATTCCAAACATTTTTTGGACCCTTCATGTGATTGATTATTGAAATGTTTTTCGAACTACTCTTTCATATTATGGACGTTTCTCCTCCTGGGGTCGAATTTCCGCAGGAAGGAGGGGAGCGATGAGGGGTGAATTTTTTAAATCGTAGCTATTTTGAGATTAAATTTAATTTTAAATGTGATTTTTTGATGGACCCCTTTGGTAAAAATATTTTATCAAATATAAACATTTTAAAGCGAGGCTGCGTGATTTTCGGCTGTATTCAGGGAAGAAAAAAAAATAGTGGAGTAGTGAGGAGTAAATTTCAAGTTTTTTATGGACCCGTCATATGACGTATCATCGGAAAGTTTTCAAAACACTCTTTTATATTATGAATCTTTCTTCTCCTTTTCTCAATTTGAACTCCTTACAGAAGCGCTTTGCAAACTTTTTTGAAATCATTTCGTTTTTGTGAATTCAGATCTGATTTTTTTTTTTTTTTTATGGAGACTTCCAATTTATAATTTATAATGTATGAAAAATTCACAAACAGTGAAGACAGACTGTATTCCGGGTGTTGCAATAGTTGGAATAAGGGGAGTGTTTTCATATATTTTGTTGATTTCTCTTTCGCGCTATATCATTAGAAAGCTCTGTAATTACCATTTTATTTTATATAATTCATTTGTTTTCAGTTACCATGTATTTACTAAATTATGCTTTTTAAACATGTAATAACAAAGATTTTAATAATCGATTGTAAAACATCTCGATTGTAGATTCTCGAAATTAATCGATGACTTTATCGAATGTGCTTTTTTACGATTACGATTTTTATCGAATAGGAAATTTTCGAGAATCGCCCATCACTAAGAAAATTTCTAGTATAGCTAATTTTTCCTCGCCGTTCTTTTTGCTATTCCAGTTTTATAGTTTTCCCCATAGGACCGTTTTTTGGGGGGAGGGGACCGGGGGGGATTTCTCATTTTTTGATATGTCTATTGAAAGCTTATGCTTGATACATTACAAATCTAGCATTAAAAATTTCCCCCATCATTCTGGGTCACGTTACGGACCCATAATGCGTTAAAATTTAAATTTCTCAAACTTCAAAAAAAAAAAAAAAAAAAAAAAAAACATTGGTGAAATTGGGGTTCGAACTCGCAACCATTTGATTGAGAACGCAATTCCTAAGCTTATTGGCCACCGAGCGTTCAGCAGCGCTATTATTTCTTTAGATTATCATTTTTAAATTCGTAATATCTTTTGAATGGAATGTCCCATTTGAATAGTCCAAAAAGTAATCTACAGGTATTGAAACAGTCTTAAATACAAAATGATTTACTTGGAAAATGATTAATACAAAGGTATCGATAGCACGGTCTATTTTTGGTCGGCGTATTTATTGCGTTTTAAAATGTAAGAAAGTAATTATAGTGAGGTAAATACAATAGCTGGACATATGGTATCGCAAAGTTTTTTTAAAAATCGATATTGATATGTTCTTTAATATCGTAGCACATTTTTTTGTTCATTTAAAAGTATTTCCTGCGCAATAAAATATTTCTTGACGATTCAAAAAATATGACGTAAGAATTCAAAAAATACACACGTAATTGTTTAAGTTTTCACTTCTGCCGGTACTCTATTTTGTTGCCACTATTTTTTTTCCCACATCCGTCAAATCCTCCCCCCTACCGCCTTCCCGGGGTGGAATGCGGTAATTATGGTCCAGCTGATTATCTAAGTTTTGTAATTACTAATTTCGAGCTTATCTGTGAATATGGAAATATCGATTCTAGTATCGATTCTAGAGCTGAGAAATCGATTCTTTTTATGATAGATGCTGTTTTATTCGATGTCGATTTTAATCGATTTTCAAAATTTCTAGAATCGCCCATCACTAGTTACGCGTACTAAATTTCAAATTATACATTTTTTTATGCGAAGTCTATATCAAAAATGTTTGTATCGTAAAGCGCCAGAAACTAATCGCGTCTATAATAACAATAATAACAAAAAAATAAATAAATAAATAAATAAATAAATAAATAAATAAATAAATAAATTAAAATAAATAAAAATTTTTTTAAAAAATGAAAATCAGAGATATTGCTATGTTTATTTTAGAAAGTGAAAATACTGTTCGATTTATTTTGAAGGTGTGGATTAGTTTTATGAAAGGTACAAAAGCAGGCAAGCATAATAGTGGCCATGTAGATTGTTTCAGAGGGATAGTCTAGAAGTGTTTTCAAAGTTGGAAATCATTTTGCACTGTTTATTATTTTTTCTAAGCAAAATTATAGAAAAAAAAATAAAGAAAAAAAATACCTCTAAAATTTCAAAAGTCAAGAAAGAAAAATTAATCCCTTTTATCCTTCAAATAAAACAGCCAATCGACCAATGTGTCAACAGTGAAAAGGTAACAGCTGAGCTTTTATGCACATGTATCTTCAAACGGGAGAGGGGCAGTTAAAAAAGTTTTTGTTTTTTCTTACTTCTTAAGTGTTAAAAAGAGCAATTTCCAAGTAATAAGAATTTTAACTATCATAATTGCACTAGATAAACAAAATTGCAAAAATATGCATGATTAAATTTTCAGAGTATGTTTTTGGTTTTTAATGTACAACGGCAAGCCACCAGCATGCCAAACACAGGTTTTAAAATATTTCTGATGGAATATTAATTATTTTAACCCTTTCCGGAACAGAAAAATTCTGCTAGTAAAATGTGAAATAATTGACTGACACCGGATTTAGAAACAACTTTTTGAGATATTATGAATTCCTTAAATGGGGGCAGAGTTTAAATTTTGAGGAATAGAAGGATTAATGGTAGTGGAGACCTTATGACCAATGGCAGCTTCCAGATAAGATTGGGAAGTTTCAACTTTAATATTTGCGAAACTCCGGTTCAAATTTACTGTTACAACAGTTTAGCTGTTATTATTAGAACTAGCCGCCCTTGGCGACCAGTTTGATCTCCCTTGAATGTATACTAAGCATTAAATCATATTGCTTTTAATCATAATTTATTTTAATTGCTCATTTTTTTTTTGCCAAATTAGAAGATTCTGCTAGAGAAATAGACACAGATGCCATATGCTTAACACATTGGCGCGATCACAACAAAATGGCAATTATATGTGCCTCACATGGTAATCCGGCTACTGTCATTTATTTATTAATAAACTGTTTGTTTGATTTTATTTTCTTTTTAAAATGATATAAATTGTTTTATTCTATTATTTTTAACTAATTTTTTTAATTATTATTTCCTTTTTAAAATAATAGGAATTAGATTAAAAATATGTATAATTAAAATCAACGTTTAACACACAATACACAAAGACACACGACATACGTATACGTTTCACGAGCACCAGGGCTCGCTTCCTCAGTGTATAAAAGTTAAAATGTTAAAAACAGAAACCCCCCCCCCAACTGACAGCAAGTCCTGACTTGCTGTCAGCCATGAGAATTTTTGGCGCCTTTCATAGTTTGCAACTACATGAGATGCGCCTCTGTTTATAAATATTGAAAAGGTCCGCGTCTAATCACTAATTAAGGTACTCAGTAAAAGCATAAAGCGGAGTACTTTTTTTTCTTTTTTTTTAAGATTGAATATTTATAAGCAAGTTTGTCTCAGGTAGATTTACGAAACACAATTCAGATGTCAAGAAAAGACGATAAATTTTAAAATAACTAAGTTAAATATTTAAATATATATATATATTTGCTTTTTAGCTGAAATTTTTGGCGCCTTTACTACTTCAGCGCTTGTGTGCGCCGCACACTTCGTACACTGGGTCGGCACTCCCCTGGAAAGCAGACAGTATTTACAGGGACACACGGAAGATTTCGGCCACTATATTGTATCCGAAATACTATATACAAGTACACCAAAATCTGAATATTTCTAATAGCACGAACGCATCTCATTTGCTACGCTTGACGTGCAATTTCCAGCTTCTTATAAAATAATTATTGACATGCAGAATCATATTTCTAACACACAAATAGACATACATATATATGCACGTGTATGCATAAAGTTCAAATAAAATCAAAACGTACTCTCCTCACCTTCCCCAACACTCTCCTCACCTTCCCCAACACTCTCCTTTCCAAATCCCAAAGAAGGTTTGAAAATGTCATCTCCCGTGCCCGATTCGCTCTCTGAACCGCTAAGAAAAAAAAATATTTTGATGTAAATAAAATGTAATTAATTCATGCAGAAAACAGAATGATTTTCTATTATATGAATTTCATATAATTAAACAAGTCGGATGTGGCAATTTCAAAATTTTCTTGTGTTTCACGCATGTTAATACTTAAAATTCTCTACCACAGTGACAAAATTAAATAACAATCTATGATCCTTTTGAGGATTCGAAAGGCATGCAATTCCGTGCATTAGTTCTTAAACTAGGACTATTGTGAATATCAGGAAAATTGCACCATAAAGTTCCATTTTTTGAACAATTTATACCAAAACATAAACAGCAATAATCAAGCTATAACTGAATCTGAAGTTTGATGAAATAATTCATGTAATAGTTCTTGAGATAGAGCTATTGCAGGGATAGGGAAAAAATCAGTATAGCAGCGTCACCTGTTGAGCGATTGACACCAAAATTTAAACAGAACTAGTTCATATCATGATTTATTGAATCTGACGATTGATTAAAATCCATGCATTAATTCTTGCTATTGTGGATATCGTGGAAAATGCAGCATATAAGTGCCATCTGTTGAGCATTTACAGCAAAATGTAAACAACATCAATTCATGTCGAGGATTAACTGAATCTGAAGTTTCATTGAAATCTCTGTGCAGCGCCACCTATTGAGCAATCTACACCAAAAACTAATCAGTATCAATCTATATCATGGACCACTGAATATAAATTTTTATTAAATTTCGTGCATTAGCTCTTGAGATAGAACTATTTCAAAGATCGTGAAAAATGCAGAATAGCAACCCCACTTGATGAGTGATTTGCTCCAAAATGTAAACAGCATCAATAGAGCAGTTCACATCACGTGACTTTTACCGGAGAACAATGAAGAAAGCTGTAGGACACACAAACACAAAACGCATTGGTAAAGGTAGCGATGGTTGTCCTACAGCAGCAGCAAAAACCTGTTCGTGACGTCACCTTGCACAGCTCTATAGGAATAACTGAATCTGATTTTTGATAGAAATCCGTGCGTTAGTTATTGAGATATATAGCTGTTGCGTTATACGTAAAAAATTCAGCATAGCAGCTTCGCTTGTTGAGTGATTTCCAGCAAAAACTAATCAGTATCAATTTATATCAGATGCTATCTGAATATTTTTTTAAAATCAAATTTCATGCATTATTTCTTGAGATAGAGCGCCCACAAAATTTATATCACATAGAGACAGACAGGCAGAGTCACAGACTTGCACATTTTGTAAAAACATGTTTATTTTTTTATTTGTTTGTATTTTTGATCTCATAAAGCGTGTAAAATCCTTTAAAAACAGGAATTCGAATATTTTCACGAATCCAGTATCTTCGTCTTCTAAATATAGAAGAGTGTAAAAATGTTTCAGCTATACATATGCCAATTTATGTTTACTGTGATTTTTTGTTAACGATCAGCTGTTTTTAACAAAACGCACTTCTGCGACAATTACATCTGCGGTTTCAAAAGAAAAAAAAAATCTTAAGCCTGCTGGTTTGATTTTGCAGGTGATAAACTTTCAAAGTTTAGTAATATATGCATTATTTGCTTTATAATTTTTACTTGTGCATATGTCATGTGCAATAGAGAAAAACGCAGACGATTTTTAAATTACAGACAGTATAGTTTATTTGTTGATCTTTGGAATACACAGAGAACGAGAAAATTTTCTTTGTAAAAATAGCCGTTTATGTAGGAAAAGTGCGTCAAAGTTTAAAAACTTGGGCAAAATATATTACAAGAGTGTCTCAATATTCTATATATACAATATTAAATATCTCCAAGAAAGTTTACAAATGCTTTTGGCATGTGTGAAAGATTCATGCCATTGCTTTTGTAATTAGTATTGGAATATGTTTTTCTACAATTAATGCTAAGGATTACGTGAAAAAATAAAGAAATACGTAGATGAAAAAAAGGTATGACAAAATATTTTTTCTGTTTGCTTTTCTTTAAATTTCAATCATTTTGTTGAAATAAATAAAAATCTATGAATTATCCATATGATTGAAAGAATGAGGCTAAAATGTCATAATTCTATTGTCTATTTATTTTTTTATTCTAGAAGTTTTTATTATTTTATTTTGTGAATGATTTTAATGAAAGGAATTTCAAAATATCTTTACGATATACACTATCAGAAAATAATATGATTAACCAAAGGAAAAAGAAAAGAAAAGGTAAACAGTGTACAAAAATTACAATAATGCATATAACCACAGGTAAAATTCATTAGTTTTTATTCAATATATTTTTTTAATTTTTCGAGATTTTTTTTTAATTTAGGTCTAATAAAACAAGTTTACAAACCAATTTCTTAATTTTATCACATTCATTTGGATTTTACTTAGGGTGTCAATTATTTCAACTAGTTGACTTAAGTTAGCGATTAAATCCTGATTTTAATTAACAATTTAAAAAAATCATTGATTTAATTCAAAACTGATTTAAATCTAAGTGTTTTAAACGACATAAACGTATTAATCTATGATTAATGTAATTTGGAAAGGTTCTACATGTATTTTTACTTATAAAGAAAAAAAAGCTTTAAATAATTGTTGCTAAGCTTAATTCCTGAGTCCTGCAAAACTTTAAATAAAATAAGTTTTTAAAGGCATAAAAACCTTTTCATTTAAGAAATATATTTAAATCTAAATCTAATATAATTTGTGATGTCATAATTTCCTTTAAGTAATTACATTATTCATTCTTTTATATGAAATAAGCATTTCAAGTATGATAAAAGAATAAAGAAGCATAATATTATTTTTCCATTCTACTTTTGCAATTATGAACTTATACCAAATACTAGAGCTAAAGAAGAATGGAATAATAACAACTGTTGTAAAAAAAATGTGTAACATAAAAAGAACTAATTGGTATAAAAATGCTAAACACAGCTTAATTAATATAGTAAACGCAGTTATTTAAGCACAGCAATGTATCAATAGTGTAATACTGTTGCTAAATATTATAAGGATTTCAGATATAACTCGATATTCATATATTTATTCTATATGTGTGTATAAATCGTTGTAACTCTTTTTCACACACACACACACATACATATATATATTAGCATGCACATACATTGTGTAAGTTATGATTTATGCAAATGACAGTAATTTTTCTTACTACAAATGCAAAACGAGCTGCCAATAATATTTGTTACACTGTAAAAATTTTTAGTAAAATTCCAGTAGATGTACCGTAAATTTCACGGTACTTCTACCATTTTCACTCTTTACGGTATGAATACCGTATTTCTAAGGTATATTAAGTGTAAAAAACAGTTTTTTGTACTGTTTCGATTAAAAACGGTATTTACACAGTAAAATTATTATTTTTCCGTAAAAACTCGGTATTTATACCGTAAAATAATTATTTTTCAATAAGGAAAACGACATTGTAAAAATTTTCGTAGCATTTCAATAGATGTGCCTAAATTTTACGGTACGTCTACTGTTATCATTTTTTACTGTATGAGTACCGTATTTCTAAGATATATTAGGCATTAAAAAAACCAGTTTCTGTGCTATTTCGATTATAAACAGTATTTATACCATAAAATGACCAATTCCTATGCTATTTCAATTATAAACGGTATTTATACCATAAAATGATTGTTTTTCAGTAAAAAGGCGATATTTATACTGAAATTAATTATATTTCAGTAAGGGAAAATATGGCATCCTCGCCTCGGTGTACGGCATTCTCTCAAGCGATGTTCTTGTTGTTGCTATGTAAATGCGCGCAGGTCTGAGGAGATGGGGGAGTGCAGCCGTTAACTTGTTTTGGAATCCAAAAATCTCAAAGGGTCACAACTCCTGCAATACACACTGTTTATTATAATTTTTATGGATACCATAATGTAACAATAAAAAAAAAGAAAGGAATGTATTTACTTTTGTTAAATAGTATTAAAGAAGAATAGATAATTATTAGAATATATAATTATTATCTTTAACTACAAGAAAATAAATAATGTAATTTATGAAAGATGACTAAAGTAGTCTACAAAGTAGACGAGGCTTTATTAAAGATTCACATGCATTTTATGTGTCTTGCGTGTCTGTGTAAGGGGGGGGGGGTGACTGATTCTGGGCCCGTCACGGTTCTCGACGGCCTGAATAGATGTCGTCTTTCTAGTGGGAACTTTTAATCTATCATACTGAATGATGTCAAATCCATCCTTAATTTTTATTGGAGAATTATACAATTCATAGAAGTGAAATTCTATGATTTTAAACTAGTTTAATTAATTACTTATTCATAGTCATGCAATTGTAATTGTAATATTATGTACCATTGAATATACAGGGTGTCCCTAAACAAATGGTATATACGCTAGGAGGTGATAGAACACATCAAGACGAGTAATAGTAAATAGGAAACCAAGGGTCCCAAACGTTTTCCAAAGGAAATAGCCTCCATTAAAGTTTGGGGTCCTAAATTTCAAATACACATAAAAAACGGAAAATTGGTCGATTCATTTGAGGTTTTCACTAAAATTATTCTTTATGTTGGTATTTTCTTGAAAATAAATTATAAAGATAAATTTCGAAAAATGCCGATAGAGGGCGCTTTAGAATTTAAAGTAATGAAAAACTACTTTTTTGCATCTCATTAAATGGTTTCGTAAGCTTAGACTTAAATTTTGAGCTCATAATCTGAATAGTTGGAAGCGGTTAAGTAGCACAAACTTAACTGTGTTCAGAAGGTTTAAATTTCAAATGATTATAAAAAAAGGGAAAAATTGGTCGATTTATTTGCGGTTTTCACTAAAACTATTCTTTACGTCGGTATTTTATTAAAAATAAATTATAAAGATAAATTTCAAAAAATGCCGATAGAGGGCGCTTTAAACTTTGGAGTAACGAACAACTACTTTTTACGTTATTTTTTGCATCTGTTTAAATATTTTCGTAAACTTAGACTTAAACTTAAATTTTGAGCTCAAAATCTGAATAGTTGGGAGTGGTTAAGTAGCACAAACTGAACTGTGTTTAGAGGGTTCAAATTTCAAATGATAATAAAAAACGGAAAAATTGGTCGATTTGTTTGCGGTTTAAAATAAAACTATTCTTTAAGTCAGTATCTTATTTAAAATGAATTTTAAAGATAAATTTCAAAAAATTCCGTTAGAGGGCGCCTTAAACTTCACAGTAACCAACAATAAATTTTAACCGTCATTTTTTGTATCTAATTAAATGCTTTCCAAAACTTGTTAAATGTTTTCGAAATCTTAGATTTAAACAACATTTTGCGCAAACTGAAGTGTGTTCAGGAGTTGAAATTTTAACCCCCCCCCCCTCCCTCGAACACAGTTCACTTTTGCGCTACTTAAACCCTCGCAACGACTCAGAATTTGATCTCAAAATTTAAATCTAAGCATTTGAAAGCATTTAATGAGTTTAAAAAAAAATAACGGTTAAAAATAGTTGCACGGTACTCCAGTGTCTAAGGTGCCCTCTATCGGCATTTTGTGAAATTTATCTTTAAAATTTATTTTCAAGAAAACACTGATTTAAAGAGTAGTTTTAGAAAAAACCGCAAACGAATCGACTAATTTTTCTGTTCTTTTTTATAGTATTCCATTTCGTTTGAAATTTAAACCCTCTGAACACACTTCAATTTGTGCTACTTAACCACTCCCAACTATTCAGATTTTGAGCTCAAAATTTAAGTTTAAATCTAAGCCTACGAAACCATTTAATGAGATGCAAAAAATAGTATTAGGATGGATTATTTCTTCAAACCAATCTCAAACCAAAGTCTAAAGCGCCCTCTATCGGCATTTTTTGAAATTTATCTTTATAATTCATTTTCAATAAAATACCGACATAAAGAATAGTTTTAGTGAAAAACGCAAATCAATCGACCAATTTTCCGTTTTTTATAATCATTTGAAATTTAAACCCTCTGAACACATTAAAACTTTTTGCTACTTAACCGCTTCCAACTATTCAGATTTTGAGCTCAAAATTTAAGTTTAAATCTAAGCTTACGAAACCATTTAATGATATGCAAAAAATCACGGCAAAAAATAGTTTTTTATTACTTCAGAGAGTAAAGCGCGCTCTATCGGCATTTTTCGAAATTTATCTTTATAATTTATTTTCAAGAAAATATCAACATAAAGAATAATTTTAGTGAAAACCGCAAATCAATCGATAAATTTTTCTGTTTTTTATGTGTATTTGAAATTTTGGACCCCAAACTTTAATGGCGGCTATCTCCTTTGGAAAACGTTTGGGACCGTTGGTTTCCTATTTACTATTACTCGTCTTGATGTGTTCTATCACCCCCTAGCGTATATACCATTTGTTTAGGGACACCCTGCATATACCAATGATATTCTTATGTGTGAAAAGGGTTTGTTCACCTTTGTGTATGCTCTTTGTGTTTCATTCAGTTGGATCCTCATACCGGACGTGCAGGACAAAGAAGTATGTAACATTTTAACTATTTTTAAGTGAAAGTAACTATTATGCATGTATTTTTATTACATTTTTAACTTGCATTAGTTCTTAATAAACTTCTTCTTTACTGTTATATATTTGTCTTATTAATTTATTTTGGGTTTAAAAATTATGACATTAATAATTATTTTTTTTTAGGTATGACAAATAAGAAAATTTTCAGCTAAAAATTATTTGAAATTAAAAAAATTTTCAAAAAAAAATCTAATAATACAATGTTAAAAATTTCCGTGGTGGAATTTCAAAGTGGAGTCTATTCATGAAGTAAAATAAAGAGAAGCACCGAAATAAGGTACTGCTTATTTTTTTGAAAACTCCAAGCTGGGCAACACAATGCGTTTTACCTTTTTATTTTTCCTTATTCAGCGACACACTAGTAACACGCATGTCCACGTTCTCTACAATTCTAATGTATCGAACGTCGCCTCCCTCAAATAATGAAGATCGGCGGCTAGTAAGTTGTCTGTTAAAAAAAATGAAATGGTATAACGTATCGTGCGTGCTCAGATGGTGAAATTTTGGGGCCTATAAAGACCCATCCCCCGCGAATCACCACGTTCAAAATTTAGACAAAATTATCATAAAACTAGAAAAAAATACATCCTTATCAGAAATAAATAATAAAATACCAAACAGTTAGTTGGCTTAGATTTACGCTTAAACCACCAGTAAAACTGCAAACACCGGTCCCCTTTCCTCTACCAACCTCATAAATAACTAAAATTCAAAAATCATTTTCGCTTACGTTGTTAGAATTTTATCGAACTCAGACCCCAATCTCTATGAGCTCAGGAATTTCGTAATTAACAATTCTGTTGATCTAATCCTTAAAAAGGTGGTAAAGTTCAAAAACTCTAAAAATCGCAAATCAAAATTTTAGAACCTATCTCACTCGACGCTCTTTCCCCATATGGCTCAGTATTGAATTCAGACACTTTTCTCCGAGAGGGATTTCTGGGGCTCCAGAGGGTGGGAGAATGAAACCTTTTTTTCCCAGTGAAAACACAAGAACTCTATTTTTCCGGGGGGGGGGGACATTTTATTGCACTGGGGGGGTCCCTCTGGGGCACCCCATTAATTCAACACTGATATTTCAAGACTGTTATTTTTGTTAAAAGAAAGGTCTCTCATTCGGTAACTCAATCTCTCCCTCCAAATTCTGGAAAATTAAACATTAAAAACCATTTAGACAGTTAAAGTTAATTCACAGTCTCATCCATATGTCTTCAAATCTTAGACAATCCCCCCTTTCCCGATCTCTCTTCAGTCCGGCTTGGATAAATTATTCAGACTAGATCTTGAATGATATTTTCCTGTTACTTCAGTGGTCATCAGTGGAATTTTGATGCAAACACTACCACTGATGTTTTTAAAAGAAATAATCGATGCCTCCTACCCGACTCAGTATGATCCATCGGATGGATCGACCTTGCTCTGTTAAAGATGTCTGTAAAATAATGATTCCCTATTCCCTGATTTTGCACTTACTTTACCATATTTCAAGTAAATTATAGAAACGCGGTTAATTTACAAAAATTCCATTCGACCAATAAGGAGCTAATTGCAAATATAACGTTATTTACTTTTTGGTAATTTTTGACACTTTCCCTCCCTTTAGACATCATACGTTACTTCCATCAAACTCCGTGCCCCGGTAATGATATCGTTATCAAAGTGTAAAAAAATTTTTTTAGAATTAAATTCTTTTGTTTTGAGTAACATACAAAACGGGTTAAATTTATTTTTCGCAAACTTTATTGATTCAATTGAAGATAATTTAATAAAATATCGCTTTATTCAAACAAAAATTGTTAACAAAAAAAAAAAAAAAAAAAAGATAATGTACTATTTTGAACAAAATACCACGTTACAGAGAAAAATAGATAATTCTAATTGGGTCAAAAATGATATCGATATCAAAAGGATAATCCCCCCCCCTTCCCCTAGAGATATCTTACGATATCATGTGTCAGACCCTCCCTCCACCCTAAAAGAATAATGTTATATATACACAACACCTAATAAAAAAATTAATATATCATTCTTGTTTCTAGTAAAACCATCGTAAATATTGACTGAGCAAAACATTTTCTTTGAAAATGTCTGATTATAGGTAAGATAATACAAAGCGTGAAAATTTGTTTTCGGCCGAAGTAATGTTGTCAGATTTTCGAGGCAAACGCCTTCTTTACGGGTAGCAGCATAAGTTTCAGTATTCACCAACCAACCAACAAATCTAATGGCGTCAGTTTGTTGATTTCGGGCAATGGAGAACTTGAGATCCGAGTTATTTATTTAAGTAAGTTAATCGGCTGTATTTCTTGTTTTCCTTTAACTTACATAATTAGATAACTAATTTGAACTATACATGTTTTAAATTGTTTTTTTCTTAAAAGTATGTTATTCATTTCTTTGGCTAAGTTATATAAAAATTGGAAAATGAATTACTTTGTTAATGAAAAGTGCGTGTTGGATTAAATTGTGTTTAAAATAGCAAACTGACATCTATAAAATTTTGAATATTTTCTGTTCAATATTTTAACTATTTCCTTTTAAATTTAATCATTTTTACTAGAATATATGCGTAATATTAGTAATTTACATTTATCTTATTCAAAAGAAGGAAATCGACTTATTTCATTCCTCCTTTTGCTAGCAGGTCCCATTCCTTCCCATTATGTTCTGTTATATTAAACTGCTTTTAAGTTTAGTTAAAATTATGGATAATGTATAATATTAGGTTTTCTAAAGAGGGGAACTATTACAGCTACAGGTAAACAAGTCATTAATATACTTCAAATATTAAAATTATAGTAAGCAAATTTATTTTTTTAATAAACAATTTTTTTATACAAATCTAAGTTTATGCTGAAAAGCAACTTTTTTCAACTGAAGATTTGGTTGTCATTGCTCCATCTCAGTGGCGTAGCTAGGATAGGTGACACCCAGAGCGGATGTAAATTGTGTTACCGCCAGCCACCATGGTGTCACCCCCCCCCACACACACACACCGAACCGTTATATTTTTTCATTCACAATTGTACGCTATTATAACAAATGACCATATCATTTCTCATTTACTTTTTGCCCTGCATTGAGAAAAAAAAACAGAGGGGGGAATTTTTACTTAACCCATAATCCGCTTAAATCAATGTGGTGTCTGTATGTCGAAGAAAATTCTTTCTTTTAAAGTTTGTTTTTGTTATCCACTCGTTGGATAGATAAGATTTTTGTTCCCTAGTGCAAATATCTTATTTAAACACACCAGTCTGCATAAAATTTCAACTTCTTTTAGAAAAGAAAATTAAGTCTATTTCGTCGTACGCTAGAAATTTAATTTTATTTCAGAATTCTTTTTCCAAATGGTGTAAGATTATAAATATTTATTTTCAAATAAATATTGGGTGACAGCCGGGTTGGACCGCCCCCCCTGCCCCCCACTAACTACGCCACTGCCTCCATCTAGTATTGTGATTGATGTTTAGAATAATACGTCATGAGGAAAAATTTCTGTCCTATTCTATCCCATTCTCCATTACTAACTAATATTGTAATAAATATTAGTACTATTTATTACTAATATTAGAACTAGTACTAACTAATATATCCCGTACTTGAATAACATTAATTAATTAAAGTTTGAAAACATAGTATATTAACACACGAAAAAAAATCATAAAAACCTGATTTAAATAAAAAGAATCTGATTTAAACAAAGATATACATATATATTTTTTAAACTATGATTGTTTTGCACCTTAGTTGCTATTTAAAAGCATGCATATTCATGCATATTCCATTCATAATACTAATTTTGAAAATAGTGAGAAATGGTGTTTACATTAAGACTTTTTTGGTTTTAAATGTTTATAAAAAAAGACTTGTGCATTAGTTGCTCTTAACCCGGGAGAACACGTCCTTACCCAGTGTATGAATGGTCTTAACTTTGTCACCAATAAAATCAAATTATAACAACTACTTTATTTAGACGGAAACAATTCATACAAATTTTGTGATAAAATAAGTTGCAGATTACTTTTAAAAAATTAGTGGTTACAATTGTAAAAACCATACGCACTCAGGGTCTTTTAGGCCCTGTGCGCGTCCTCTCGGGTTAAAATTAGAGTCATCGTCCTGTTTAATTTCATAGAACACAGTAAAAAGAGGGGGGGGGGAGAGGAAATTAAGTCAATGTAAATCAGAATACATTAGTTGATATGGCCCTTTTAAAATTCAGCTGGCATATTTGCAAATCTGATTAAAAAAATTCACTGGCAGCTCATATCTATGTGTTATTACAGTATTTATGTTTTCACTAGTGAGAAACTGGGTTATTTATTAAATTTTAAGTCAATTAAATGTCATTAAAACTAGTGTTTGATTAAATAATCGATTCGGTATTTTGTGATTCCGCACGTTATACGATTATAAGTGTCATTAAACTAATTTAAAAATACTTAAAAATGTGTAGCCGATAATTCAAATACTTCGCTGAATAAATGCGAATTACGGCGTTTTTTGATCCCCCCCTCCTCTCTAGAAAAAAAAAAGCGCCCAGTTAAAGTCAAATTTCTGGAGTGATACTTTTTTAATTTGTCTTTTTTGCACACAGAGAGAGTTTATTGAATCGGATTTAAGTCTTTGTGTTAAAAATTTACTTTCTGGTAAACTTTTTTTTAGGTAGATTTCGTATGAAATACTACCTATTGCAATCGCTCCAGTTTATATATATATATATCTGTATCTATATATATATATATATATATATATATCACTTTTTTATGGCCACGATAACGTCTATAATTCTTCAACAATCTCCACCAAACTGGTACATAAAATCAAAGGGGATAAAATCTCGGCTAAGTTCGTTAATGGGCAAAATCGGACCAAGGGGGTGAAAACCGAAAAAAAGCCATAACTTCTTAATTAAAGTAGATATCAAATCGGTTTAAAGTTTATATTACTTCTTAAATATGGGCCAAAAGTTTATGCATGACAGATTTTTCATAAATTTAGAAGTGAGCTCAAGGGGCGAAAAAAAACAGGGATTTTGAGAGAAAAAAATTCATAACTTCGTCAATTTCCAAGATATCAAGTCCAACTAAATTTTTTGTAAATGTTCTTAAAATTATCTAAAACTTTTGTATTTACAAGTTTTTGATAGGACCAACTTTTACCGATGAAATAAATTAAAAACGAAAAGAAAAAGGGCGGTGAAAAAAGAGAAAAATCCATAACTCCGTTAATTTTTAAGATATCAAATCTGATTAAATTTATTTTATATCTTCTCAAAAATATCTACAAATTTTATAGTGACAAGTTTTTCATAGGACCAATTCGTATAGCAAAAAGAAATTAAACAAAAATAGGAGTTGGAGAAAAAACCTCAAATCCAAACTGCTTATATTCTGACTCATTTTTAAATTCATTTTTGATTTTAAACGCATCCAAATGATAATAGATCCTCTTATTTAGAAACTGTATAAAGTGACGCATTGGTCAATTTTCTGATAAAGACAGAATATATTTTTAAAAAGGCTACCAAAAAGGGTATTTTGAACAGAATTTCTCAAAGTTATCAGGACTGAAAATTTAAGGAAGTATTCAAAGAAGAAATTGTGTTTTTTTCTGACTCGTTTTTAAATTAATTTTTGTTCTCAAACGCATCCAATTTACAGATCTTCTTATTTAGGAACTATATAATGTGATGCATTGGTCAGATTTTTGATAAAGACGGAATATATTTCAAAAAAGGCTACCAAAAGGGGTATTTTGAACAGAATTTTCCAAAAACATCGTGACTGAAAATTTAAGGAAGTGTTCAAATAAGAAATTGCGTTTTTTTCTGACTCGTTTTAAAATCCATCTTTGCTCTCAAACGCATCCAATTTACAGACCCTCTTATTTAGGAACTATATACTGTGACGCATTGGCCAGTTTTTTGATAAAGATATAATATATTTTTAAAAATGCTGCCAAAGTGAGTATTTCGCACAAAATTTTCCGAAGCAATCATGATTAAAGAATTAAGGATGTATTCAAACAACAAATCGGTTATTTTATGACTCATTTTTAAATTCATTTTTTTCTCAAATGCATTCAACTGACAGTTTTTTGTTGTTCAGGAACTGTATAATGTACTGTTTTGGTCGATTTTTTAATAAATTCAGAATTTATTTCAAAATATGTTGTCAAAATGGGCATTTGAGCTGAAGTTTTCTTAAGATGATGCTGATAAAACCAGTTTTTGCAGAAAAATGAAATTAAAAAATTTTCATAAATGTCCAGATGAAGTTATTAAACTGGGTTTATCTCTAATCATATATATATATATATACATATATATTTGTTGAAATGAGCACTCTTCAAAATCTACCTCCGCCTATAGGCCCAGCCGACAGGGATTTTTTTTTTTTTTTAATTGGGATGGTAAAAATAATGAAATGTCATATTTTGTGAAAGAGCCTATTATTCAATGAATTTTTTTTTAAATAGGCCCCAAATTTCGCTTTGATTGTGCCTTATTACGTAAGTTTACATTCAAAATTTACAGTTTTACATATTTAGATTTTAGACCATTGGTGTAAAAATCTAGGCACCAGCGGGGGGCAATCACTCACCACGGGGTAAAATTTAATAGCATTCTAGCAAGAAATTTATACAAATTATTAGATGATACAAGACGAAAAAAAGTTAGTAGTGAGAGCATAAGAGCAATTGGCACAAAGACTTTTGCACCCCTGTCTTAAAACAAAGAGGTCCAACCAATCCATATTTTATCACACGTTCTCAATATTAGAAATTTTACGGGAAGTGTAAATTATAATTATCATCTATTTGAGATCTTCGAAATCAGCCTGCGTAATTTTTGTGATAAATTATTAATAACAGTAGAAATCATTGATTTACAGTATAACTATTTAGTTTCTTACACATCCAATCCTTGTGTCATTTCTTTGTTTTTCAAATTGATTATTTAGAGAATTATAAGAATATAGTTATTATATTTTCGGGTTTTTTTTAACACATTTACTTTTTGATAATGAGTAATTTTAATATGACGGAAAAGCTAGGGGTCTTCCTCTGGTATTTTATTTATTTATTTATTTTCATAGTCATTATCGTCCAAAATCTTCAAAAATTTTTGGAATTAAAACATGTTTTCACAGTTTTTGACAAGCAATCCAGAAAAAATATTGATGTATATTAATAAAATGGCTGGTATAAAGACTTTTTTTCATTTGGTATATTTAAATCGTTAAGAAATTATATATGTTTATTTTCAATAACAGAAAATTTGGAATGGAGAAGGAATATGGCTTCCCAATTTCATTTTTTAAGTATAGTGGAGGAGTAGACTTGGACCTGATACCCAGTAGCAAAAAAAAATCTCGATTGTCTGCGGCAGATACTACAGAGGCAGAAAATAATCCATAGGTAAAATGTTTTGCAATTGCAGCGTTAATTAAACATTTACTTTTAACGATTTTACGCGTTTTATTCAGTTCTGTTAATAACTAACTTACATTTTTGCATTCAGTAATAAAATGTTAAATATAACTTAAAACAAAAGAAATGTTTGATGAAAAAATAATCTGCAAAGAAGAAAAGAAAATCTGTAACACCCGTCTCCATTCTTTAACTTTCTGCTATAAGGCTTGCAATATGAATAGTGATTGCAAAAAATAGTGGATATCACTGAGTATCAGCATTTTTTTATTGCACAATCTTGATCATAGTTTCTTATTTTAATTTTTGAAAAACAAATAAAATCAAACACAAAGTCGATATTTGATTTTTTTTTTTTTTTTTTTTTTTTTTTTTAATCAAAGGCTTGATACATTTCTTGTAATATTTCAAACCCATAATGGTAATAATAATATAATGACTTTTAGTTATTACTAATAGCATAATTTTATTTGTAGGTACATTTAACTCACACACAATCTAGCTAAAATAGCGTCTCAGTATTATCATTGTTAAACGCATACTTTTTACTTATTTCTAGTTAGATTTTAATTCCATACATTCCTCCATTTTAATTCCTCTTTTCTTCTCCAAATAAACTGAGTTTTTTAATTGACTTCTTTTCATACCCTGCCCTTCATTATAATTACAGATTCACAGTCGCGAGATGCCACACGCGGCTAATTTTATGCTGCGACTTGTAATTTTCGGTGCTTAAGGGGGTGCGGGAATTTTTAATAACTACTAAATTAAAAAAAAAAAAAAAAAAAAAAAAAAACATTATGAGAAATTATGTCACGTGCTTTTGTTTCAAAATGATATGGTAAACCATCAGAAAAAAATTTCAAAATTTTAACTGAATAAATAACAATTACTTGATAATGTGTGCATTGTTGAGAGAATGTATTAAATTAAGGATTTCATTTCCGACAATTCCATTTTTGTTTAAACACATAGCCTACACTAGGCTCGGTAAGAAATTTTCAATCTAAATATTAATTCTATAATATTGTTATTTACAGACCTCTTGCCCCCCCCCCCCCTTTTAATATTTTTAAATGATTTTTTTTTTTTTTTTTTTTTTTTTTTTTTTTTTTTTTTACACAGGGTGCAGTACGTAAATTTTATTGTGCATTTCTACTTTTACTCACCCATCATACGTAGTATAGGGTAAGTCTTGCAATCGTTTTGAAAATCGAAAAAATTTTTTTGACGGATTTACACGTTTTAGATAATGGAGATTCCGAAAAACATATTTTTAGAAAAAAATTTTTGCCGTCCGTCTGTCTGTCTGTCAGTCTGTCTGTAAACGCTCTATCTCCCGAACAAATTGCGATAGAGACTTGAAATTTTGTATGTAGTTAGTATGTAAGAATAGGACGAACCCTATTTAATATCAGCGACCTCGATTATCCGGAACTATTTTTTTCGGACTTTCGAAAAATTCGTTCTGATGAAAGATATATAAAAATTTTCGAATTTTTTTGTTCTAAGGAATGGACGTAAAAGGCAATAAAATAACACACATTTTGCATATAGAACGAAGTCGATCGGATTATTAGTTGCCGAGATATTTGTAATCTTGTTTTCCACATTCTTCGATTTTTCATGACCCTGTATTTCATTCAAATTTCAATTCAGAAGTATATTTTAATTGGAAATGAGACGCTTAATCCGACGCAGTTAATTGTTAGTTAATAGAATTATTATTTTAGGAGTTATAAGGATGTTTCTTTTACGCAGTTCGGTACTACTTGAGTAGTTTGGCGTTTTATATACACTGGTGTCCAAAATTTAAGCATAATTGGTAAATAAGTAATTATTTTTACGTAATGAAAGAAATATGAATCGGAATGTGCTGAAACTCCAGGTGTGTAAACAAAATAGTACGCGTCACATATTTTTGCGAAGAGTTTTCCCCGAAATCAAACAGGGGACCGTCAACAAATTGAAAAAGAACGAAGATCTTTTGGATAACCCTGTCAAAACTAATGTAGCAAAAGCGTTCAAACAGCACATTATTATTAATTGGCTTATTGTAATGTACTGTGTTAATTTTTACAAGGATAGCATGTATACTCGTAGAGAAATTAAGGTTTTTATAAAAACAGTCCTAAGTTTTTTGCTTATAATTTGCAGAGTTCTTAATATAAAATAGTATTCTTTTTTGAAAAAAAGACAAACATCATTGTACACAATACCCTGTCATCAGAATTAAAAAATAATAAAAATTGTATGACAAATGAGCAAGTTTACTAAATAACTTTTTACTGCGCATGCGTGAACGCTATTAAAATTTCATTTGCATATTATGTTAGTTAAATGTATAGAGCAACTTTTGTGAAAGTCTCAGAAACATAGCTTAAAAATTCTGAAAATTATCGTTGATAGAATGAGATCAAAATCCTTTATTCCCTAAATGAAGCAAAAAAATGAGGGGCTGTATCCATATTCCATTGTTTAGTGCCTACACAATATTGCACGTACAACTATATTTAGGTAAAACCCCTGATTTTTTTGCTTCCTTTAGGAATAACGGATTTTGAGTTGATTCTATAGGCTCCCATTTTCAGAATTTTCAAGCTATGTTTTTGAAACTTTTACAGAAACTGCTCTATACATTTAGCTAACATAATATGCAAATGACATTTTGATATCGTTGACGCATGCGCAATGAAAAATTATTTACTAAACATACTCATTTTTCATACATTTTTTATTATTTTTAAATTCTGATGACAGGGTATTGTGTACAATAATGTTTGTCCTATTTAAAAAAAAAAAACATTATTTTATAATAAGAACTCTGCAAATTATAAGCAAAAAACTTGGGAAAATTTAGGACTGTTTTTATAAAAACCTTAATTTCTCTACGAGTATACATGCTATCCTTGTAAAAATTAACACAGTACATTACAATAAGACAATTAATCATAATGTGCAGTTTGAACGCTTTTGCTACATTAGTTTTGACAGGGTTATCCAAAAGATCTTCGTTTTTTTCAATTTGTTGACGGTCCCCTGTTCAATTTCGGGGAAAACTCTTCACGAAAATATGTGACGCGTACTATTTTGTTTACACACCTGGATTTTTAGCACATTCCGATTCATATTTCTTTCATTACCTCAAAATAATTACTTAATTACCAATTATGCTTAAATTTTGGACACCAGTGTAATTTGTCGAAATTGGTACATCAGCAGTTCTTCAATATAGCATTACTATGTATATTAACAATATTTAAATTTTGTTTATGAATTGCAATGCATAAATAGTTTCACATGTTTTATTTTCAAATACATATCCATGATGGGTAAGTATTACGGTGGCCCCCAACGACTAGTTTCAATTGTTTGTTACAGTTTTAGGCAGCTTTCATTAGAAAAAGTAAAAAGCTATCTATTGCAGCCGTCCGGAGAAAAGCACTTCCGGAAAATTTTGGTATATTTTCATCGATCATGACTACCAGACCCCAAAACCACCCTCCGTTCAAATGTTGACATATATATGATTTTTGTCACGCTGTAACTATCGTATTTATGAACCGATTTGAATGAAACTTGGTATGTACATAGTACATAGAAATGTCTCGACCAAGTTCGTTGGGCAGTATCAGATGCAATCTTCAAAATAGTGTCCATTTAAGTTTATCAAAAATCTTTTAAATGTATAATGATGTACAAGGAAAAATTTAGAAATTGAGGAAAGATTCTAAAGTGTTTGATATTAATAATGAATTACGGAATACTTTTTGCTTTGTCTTTACCTTAAAAAGCGCCTGAGATATAGCAGTTTGGATTTTTAATGTGGATGACATTGTTTTAAAATCAATTTGCCAGCGCCAACCCTGGTATATATTAATCAATTTCGATGTGAGGGTGCGTTTGTACATGAATTAAGATTTCGACCAAGCTCATTGGATTGTTTTATCCATTATGTTGTTTAAAAAAGGAATATACTTCATGATATCGTGGAATTTGGAGACCCTATAAATCGCTTAAAATAAAACCAGCTTCAATAAAAGATGACTAATTTATAAAAATTCCCATTAATATTGAGTATTGACAAAAACGAGTATTCAATCTTATATAATCGGACTCCACTAATTTGAGCTTCGTATGTTTGAATAACATAACTTAATTTAAAATAAATAAATAAATAAATAAGGTATATGAAAGCTACCTTTTCCTCCCGGCACTGCCGGAAGGACTTTTTTATGTGCAGATGCTTCTACTTTGAAAGCAGTTCTGAAAATAAAACTATTTTCGCCTTAAGATATGGTTACAAAAGTTGAAAAAGTACAAACACACAACAATATATATCAATTTAAAATTTCACATCCAAAAAAAAGTAAAAATAAAAATACTAAAATACAAGTTAGAAATTTCTAAGAAATTTTCCCGTGAATTTAACATTAAATATTGGCATTTAGCCACGGGACTGGTGTAGGTTCTTAAGAGTCATGGGAAGTACCACACTAGTCATGGGAAGAAACGAACACACCAATGTAAATTCTAAGGGAGCGTTATTTTATAATATTTAACCCATTAGTGCCTGGCGTCCCATGTTTGGGACAGTTTCAAAAAATTCAAGTAAACGCCTTTCACACCAGTAAAAAGGAGGAAAAATAAATACTTTCTTTCTCGAGACGAAGTCCTCGCTAAATTAAGATAAAAGTTATTCTTTCTTTTAAAGCGGTGGGAAAATGCAAAATTCGAATTTTAGCGAAGAAAATAATTCAGGCACAAATGGGTTAACATGGATATAACAATTGTTCAGTAATTTCTGTGTAGGATAACTGAGGGCGATGTACCTGCGGTAGTTTTTTAATTTTTAGATTTTAGTTTTTGACATTTTTTTTGTTTTCCTTCACTTACAGAACTGGTTTGGAAATTGAAACTAAACAAATATATATAAAAAATCTATAACTAAAATAGGGAAATGAAAAGTAGCCCAGTAGACCATCTTCATCTATTGTATGTATATATATATATATATATACATATATATATATATTAAAAACAAAGCGAGAAAATTGAAAATAACGGTCCCATAGGATTAATATTAGCATTCTTGTTACTTCTTGTGAATATTGAAATAACCTCTTAAGATGATTTTGTGAAACCATTTCTACAAATTACTTTTGTATTTTCTTTAATAATTTATTTTAATGCTTATACCCATGTTGAATGAATCTTTTTCTTTAAGGTACTTGATGTTGGTCAATCCTGTGTGTGGTACAAACTACAAATAATCAATTGGTGGATAATCAAAATACAGCAAACTTCTACACACTGTGTAGAAGAAAATAAATTGTATACATAAATATTATAACTATGCATTATGATATAGTGTATTAATGTAATTTAATCGTTGTAATAAATATATTTTTATATTTTAATTGCTTGTTTTAAATATGTCTGAATCATAATGATATTAATTTATTTTGTAAATGTTCTAAAACATTTATATTTGTAAATTTAATATGATTCTCAAACCCTCTCCTTAACAATGCAAAGTTTTTATACAATTTTAAATTATTTTTAAGAATGAATGTATAAATTTAGTCTTGACTATTTAAATATTTGGAAGGAAAATACATTTTTCATTTTTATTAACTTTTTTTCGCGTTATAGGAAATTTTGCCCACGACAACTAGTTTTTACTTTTCTTGATCTGTAGGGAGAATTAAAGTTTGTTATTAAGATTATAAGCTATAAATTACATATCAATTCTTGCAAGAATAATATAATAGCACATTTCCATTAAAAAAATTAAAAAGTGGGGATTTGTTAGACAGTGACATTCTTAAACTTTTAAATGAATGTAAGATATTTTAGATTTGTATGTTGAGAAAATAAAAATAAAAATCCTAATTTCCAAGTAAGTAACAAGAATATTAATGTATATGTATAATTTTAACCACTTTTATTAATTTTACTTTATTTTTTGAAAGTGTATGTGATTTGTATTCTCTTCACGCCCTTCTGATCCTTTAGTTTTTATAATTATGTCTGTGAAACAACAAAAGAAGTGTGAAATAATTTTTCGGCAGTCAGTACTCTTGAATTATTTGTTAATATTTAATAAAATTTAATAAATTGTTACTATTTAATAAAAATAATATAAGATCTATTAATTTTTTTCAGTTTTAATAATTTATAGAAATGTAAGAAAGAAATTTAATATTAGCATTTTATTTTATCAGAGATCATCTCACATTATCATAGCGGTCACAAATGTAAACACTTTTTTGTGATTTTTTTTTTAATTCTCTAAGTGCATACTACTTTTATAGCATCTTTATACCTCTATTTTAAAATAATAATTTTCGCTGTATATTTAAACCTGAAATGTGACAGGAGTAACTATTTTAAAATAGTGGTATAAAAAATAAATGTAGAAAAGGTGTAGTAATTGGCAGCTATGTGAGTGTAATTCAAATTCATTGTTTTTAGTTACATTCTACCATAATTTTTTTTAACAATTGTACGTAATGACAAAAAACAAAAAGAAAAAAAATATTCATTAAGAAATACAGAAAATCTAATATTTATAAAAAATAATATGTATTGTTTTTTACCAGCATACATATCTTTGCACAACTTGATGATCTACAAATGGCTTTATTAAAATTTTTATCAAAATATTTAAATGTATCCTCACATATCTAATATTTCTCGCCAAAATAAGTTTTTATAATAAGAGTAAGACTTGTGCTTACCATGTATATTCGTCGATTTTCATTACAGAATAACACATAAGAATATCCTATGTTTGACAGGATAATATAAAACAAAAAAGGACTGTAAAGAGAAACTTGTTTGTTTTAAAATAGGCAATGGGTATGACAAGAGTTTAAAATGACTATGTTTTAGAAATGATGATTGGTAAGTGTTATCCATTATAAGCAATATAAATTTCTAGACAATATCTGAAATATATCATCCCGTAGCATATTATGTCTAGTGGAAGCGGCTACCTCTGCTTGAGACAATCTTGAGACAAGACCTACACTCATTCTCACCTCAAGAGAGTAATTCAGGTGGAAGTAGCAATTCTCAAACAAGACGATGCAGTCGTGATGATAGATTCCAGACATCGTCTTGAAATGTATATTGCTCGCAATGGAGGACACTTACCAGAAGTCATTTCTGAAAAATAGTCATTTTAAACTCTCGTCATATCTATTCTACAGGGTGGTCATAAAAAAACTTTGCCGATATACGGAGCTCTACCGGCCAGTCCGCTCAGCCGATCGAAATGAAATTTCAGATATAGCTATTCAGAGGTATGAGCTCGAGATTCTGTGAACGGCAACAAAATGGCGCTCACGGTTACGGTTATAGTTACAGAAACTCGAAAATTTTCAATGGCAACACCCATGTTTTTTCATCGCAAAATGCTCAGCGCATGCGAAAACCCTAAAGAGCGTTGGAACCGTACGTGTACCGCAAGAAACGGACATGTTATGCACGCACAAAAACCGTTCTGGGAATCCTCCCCGCCATAGAAAAAACTCGATTGGGGCGCAAGGAGCCATTTGCATACGACGCAGAGTCAGTACACTAATCTCTGATTACAATGCAGATCGGAGAAACTAAAACTTTTATTTTGGTTACATATTTTACACATGGGTGCTGTGCCTGTGATGGCACCCATGTGGAAAATGTTTTAATAAAAGTTTTAGTTTCTCCGATCTGTATTCTAATCAGAGATTACTGTACTGACTCTGCGTCGTATGCAGATTTCCTCCTTGCGCTCCAATCGAGTTTTTTTTTATGGGGGAATGATTCCCGGAACGGTTTTTTGTGCGTGCATAACATGTCCGTTTCTTGCGATACACGTACGGTTCCAACGTTGTTTAGGGTTTTCGCATGCGCTGAGCATTTTGCGAAGAAAAAAATGGGTGTTGCCATTGAAAATTCTCGAGTTTCTGTAACTTTAACCGTAACCGTGAGCGCCATTTTGTTGCCGTTCACAGAATCTCGAGCTCATATCTCTGAATAGCTATATCTGAAATTTCACCTCGATCGGTTAAGCGGACTGGCCGCTAGAGCTCCATGCATCGGCAAAGTTTTTTTATGACCACCTTGTATATTTTTAACAAATAAGTTTCTCATTAGAGTCGTTTTTGTTTTTTTTAACCTGTCAAATGTGGGAGGGTTTTTTTTTGGATCATCCTGTATTTTTACGGTATATATACCGTATATTTCATTTACGGTACTCATACTGATTACAAATGTGTTTACGGTACATATACCGCACATTTAATTTACGGTATATATGTTGTATAAATATTTTTTACGGTACATATGTCGTACATTTAATTTACGGTATCTGTGCTGTAAAAATATTTTTTACGGTACATATACCATATATTTAATTTACGGTATATATGCTGTAACGATATTTTTTTAAGGTACATGTACTTTAAATACTTTACGGTACATATACCGTCCAGTTAAATTACGGTACATATACTTTAAATATTTTACGGTACATATACCACAAAATATTTAAATTTATGTTCAGTTAAATTACGGTACATGTACTTTAAGTATTTTACGGTATATATACCGTCCAGTAAAATTACGGTAAAAGGAAGTGTCACAAAGTTGACGGTATAACCACCGTGATTCGAGACTAAAATTTTTTACAGTGTAGTTATGTTGTTTAAGCCACTAATGAAATTATTTACTGTTGATTACTGTTTCATTTTGGCTATTTGTTAAGGTTGCCACACTTGCCCCTTATGAAATTAACAAAGTGCACCCCTACCTTTTAAAATATAGTGAAATTTACTTGTAATTGTTGCCAGAATTATTTTTTGTAATGAATCTCTCCATACCGCAGTACTTCTAAATATATGTACCCAAGATTTTACAAAAAGGATAGAACTTTGTTTCTTGAGAAAAATCAGGATATTATTAAAACATGTTACTTAAGTGTATTTTTCAATTCGTGATTTATAGAAGTATTGAAAATTAATGATTTTTCGATTTATCATACTAAAAAATTATGTACTTATTTTTATTGCTACTAAGCACATTAGTAATATATTTTCTTATGTAATAGTGCCTTTTTTTAGAACAAGCATACTGCCCTTTTTCTTTTTAGAATAAATAGTAAATACTGAATTATCGTTTACTAATTTAAGCATTACAATATGCATTATATACCTAATTAAAGATTGTAATCAATTTAAAATTAAATGCAGCTACTGATAATTTTAATAAATGTAAAATCATTATTTTTTAATATAGTTTTACATAATTATTGCAAAATATTAGTGTATATAACTTTATAGTATTATAAACACGCTATGTGTGACATATGCTATGTGTATTATGACATGGCTATGTGTATTATAAACATTCTATTAATGGAATTACTAATTTACAGTTTTTATAATTTTTGTAGTTACTAACTAATAATTAAATTTTATTAATTAAAGTGTAAAAACATAGATTATGATAGTAAATAAAGGTCTAATTTTTTTAGAAACCTAGAATCTGTTAATCTTAGAAACCTATAGGCTAAACCTACATCTATTCAATATTTCAATGCTGGAGAAAAAAAAATCCTATTTAAATAAAAAGAAATATGATTTAAATACAAAAATTCGATTTTTATTATTATTGCTTTTTAAATCATGATTTTTTTACACCCTATTTTTACGGAATTTTAAACTAATTTTTGTTGGCCGATCCGACGGGGGAACTGTCTGGTAGGCAGAGTGTTAAAATAAGTTTTGTTATTTATAACTATCCTCTAATCTTGTAAATAAAATATTAATGATAATATACCAAAGTGTGATTTTAGTTTATGTATGGTCTGCAAATTTATACTTCATTCACATAAAAAAAAAAGTGATTAACTGTGTACTCCTACTTTGTTTTTAACAGTGTCTGGTAAAAATAAGTACGGTTATATGGATTTCTAACAGACTATATGGAAATTTTTTTATCACATTTCATTTAAAACCACTATAGTAAATTCTTATAAATACGCTTGTATTATTTTATGACGATATCAGAGTGATATTGGCCCTGGCAACACAGATTCTTGGAAAATTGTGCAAAAACTTTCATATAAGACCTGCAAAATGAGCTTTGTTTTAAAAAATAATAATCATAGATAGCAAGAGTTATTATTTTTAAATGTACAATTTTATAAATAAAAATGTAATTTTCGCAATGAATTATTAAAATTATTTTTTAATAACTAAAATTTTTTAAGTATGAATTTTGCTTCAGTCAAATCATAATGTAAAGTGAATTACACCTTTGTATCTCCGTGTTACATAACTGCGTTATACACTAAAGTCAAAATGACCAGTGAGAATTAAGGGTGCATTCGAAAAAAAAAAAAAATTCACCTTTAACAGTTCGAAATTTTTCTGATACAATTTCTCACTCACTTTGAGAAGTAAAAACACGAAACTTGCTGATGTGACTTTTAAAGAGATCTATAAGATGTCGTGTGATTTTATTTTTTGTTAAATTCATTAGAATTAGATTTATAATCTATAATTTCCTTAGTATGACCCTTTTTTTCGTTACCAGATCTCCCGCTTCGGAAAATTCGGTTCAAAACGTTGACTTTAACAGCATTTTTTTGCAATATTTTCTGCATTTATCAAAAAATTGACAAGCACGGGACCTAATATACTTTCTAAATAAGAGAATTTGCCAGTTTGATGCGCTTGAGAGCAAAAACGAATTTAAAAATAGATCAGAAAAAAGGCAATTTGTTTTAAAATACACCCTTAATCGGGGGTCTTATTACTGCTATCATCCATCATAGCATTTCTTGCCACATATGTTCTTAGAATTCTCAACATACGACGATACTGAGTTTGATCAGTTGAGCAGTTTTAGATCAGTATTGCTGAAATGAATTTTGTAAAATTAAAACGGCTGGAGATAGCCCAGAACAGATTTTTTTTTTCAAAGGTAAGTTCATTCATTTTACAATTTAACACTTGAAAATTATGATATGGATGAGAAGTGTGTTATTTTCTGCTTATTACAAATTTGGAAAAAATAATTTTTTATTTTTGTGTTTTAAATAATTTCTTCATGTTTAAAACCACATATTCTAACATTAGAGTAAATATTTGCAGTTTTAACATTATATAGCATTTAAAATAATTATTCGGTTTAAATACTATCTATTTCAGCGTGTTTATAATATATTTTGCTATAAAACGTCGAGTTTTCATTATTTTACATGCTATACATTTCTTATTTTATTTTCTATCGATGACAAAAGACAGCTTTTCATAGATTTCAATTCATGGTTTTTCGTTTGTGATTTTTAAATTGAAGAATTTTTATAAGCGTATTGCATTCAAAAACTACAAGAAAAATAAATAAAAACTTTAAAAAAATGTCATTTGATATCAGAAGAAATAGTTTTTTTTAACCTAGTCCGAAAAATTCAAATGTTTATACCAAATCCAATTACAGACACAGAAGCAATTATAACTTTTTTTCAGATTGAACGTACAGTGATTTTTGATCTTGTTTTCGATTACTTAGACTACAAATCTGTTAAAAGGAAAGAACACAACAAACATACAAGTTTGTCCATCATACATTTTTTTCTTTTTTTTCGGTAATGAAAACACTTAATTTACATTTTACACTCCAAAGTATATGATAAACCTATGTACACAAAAATCTGTGTATTTTAAATACTGCACAAAATTATGTATTTTGCTTGTTATGCAGACATATGTGTAAGAACAGAATATTACACACAAATCTGTGTATTTTGCATGTTACACAACATTATGTGTATTTCCCTAATACATAGAAATATGTGCAAAAACTGAATATTACACAGATATATGTGTAAAAGTATCATACAAAAATATGTGCAGATACTGAATATTACACAGAAATATGTGTAAAAATATTACACAGAAATATGTGTATTTCCCAGCAATTCACTCATTGAAGCGTGTATTTCAGGAGTTATCAGATAATTTTTACACATTTAGACTTATCATCAAATTACAAATTAAAATGTGTATTTTGAAATTTACACATTTGGCGTATTTTACACATCAAATTACACATATAGACATGTCGTTTTTGTATCATCGATTTACACATTTTTGAGTGTAAATTTACACATTTTTTTTTTAGAGTGTATGATACGCCTGCATCGCCATGAAAGTTTCTGCAACAATCGCTACGAGAAAAATACAGATGTGTTTGCCTTGTGAACATGCCTTTTCCTTATATACATTGATTAAATATTTTGCCCTTGTCCTCTTGGTAAATTTATTAAAATTCGAAGAGTCTCAAAAATGGGATTCTAGACACAGATGGATTAAATGAATTTTACACTGACTTTTCTTTAATGGTACTTAGCAGTACCTCCAGAATACGAAGGGTCAATAGAGAACTAGTGTCTTATATTCCATAACTTAAGGGCACTTTTCTTGCCTTGGTGTTATTTTCATACGTATTGGATTTTCAGGCGTAATGACAATATTCCAACATAATTTTACGTCTTCTTGTCTGTCGTAAGAAGTGATCTTGAAATTCCGTAGGATATGAGCTAAGAATATTTTCATTTCTATAACAGCGTACTTTTCACCTTAAAACAAAAAAGAATATATATAAATACTTGCAATCGACAAACAAACAGACAAATAAAAAATATGATAAAAAGCTAATTAAATCCAATTGATTTTTTAAATCATCAGATTTTAAAACTTTCACCTTTTATATAAACATATTAATAAAAATTTTAATTTTTCTTAAGAAAGGTGTTATAATAAAAATAAAATACATTGACATGTTTCGGAACCGTCAAATAAGTTCCATAGTCATAATATAAATAAAACAAAATTTCAAAATATTTCTCGGTCAGTACAAATGACACGCGATAATGAGATATAAATAACAAAAAACACGCGTTCTATTGCAAAAAATTAAATTAAAATATAGACCATGATCTAAAACATAAATAAAAAATTATGATTAAAAATTATTATTAAAATTATTAAACATAATATTTTGAAATTTTATTTTTATTTATGTTTTAGATCATGGTCTATATTTTAATTTAATTTTTTGCAATAGAGCGCGTGTTTTTTGTTATTTATATCTCATTGTCGCGTGTCATTTGTATTGACCGAGATATATTTTGAAATTTTGTTTTATTTATATAATGACTATGGAACTTATTTGACGGTTCCGAAACATGTCAATGTATTTTATTATTATTATAACACCGTTCTTAAGAAAAATTAAAATTGTTATTAAAATAAAAAAAAAGTAGATAAATAGTATCGAAAAAAAATGTTTAACAAATTACAATGGAAAATGATATTTTCAAAGACTAAAGTTTAAGATTCATAGATAAATTCTATATTTACAAAAAGTAATAAACATTATTTTCATAATGATCCAAACATTGTTTACATAATAACAGAGTCATATATTAACGTACGCCATGAATTAAACATGTACTGTAAAATAAAATAAAAGAAAAGAAAAAAAAATCCATTAAATTTACGGCAAAAACTGCTGGCAGCAATGTCGCCAGTAGTTTTGCTGTAAAAATTGCAATAAAATTAGATGAAAATGTTTTTAATAAATCGAATTTTACTGCAATTTTTACGGCAAAAACCACTGGCTACATTGCTGCCAGCAGTTTTTGTTGTAAATTTAACGGATTTTTTTTTTACAATGTAGACCAATCTGAAAACGAATAAAATGGAGGAACAAGAATTCAGAAATACCTCAGATATCTCTATATCGAGAGCAACAATCATTTTTCGAAGGGTTAAAGAAAAGAACATCCGCTATCCTTATTATATACAGTCGAGACTCTATATAACGAAATCCATCGTTCCAGTAAAGAATTCGTTATATGGAGAAATTCGATGTATGGAAAATGATGTTAAAAATCGTATTTAATGTGTAAATTTTGAACAAATATTATTTTTGATGTTTTTAATTAAGAATTTGAAATGTTTAAAAGTAAACATTAACCTAACATTTTATTTCTCTAGTATTTAAGCAGTTTCAAAAAAGAGAACAGACATTTATTTGAAAGCTTAATGAAAATCAAATAAGGAAGACTTGCATTAATTTCAAACGAAGAAATCTATAATTTTTTGTTGTTTTGATTTTAAATCTGTTACGGTCTCAAAAAAAGCTCAAATTTTATTAAGGAATGAAATATGGTAGTTAACATTTTCCTCCATTTGAAGGCTTCTTTTATGTACCTCTCATTGATTCCTCTCTTATATGTGTAACAATCTAATTGACTCTGTTTTGAGAAGGATGTTGAAAGGTGTGTGGGAGATGGGATGAAGTCGTTAGATTTAAAAAACAAGGAGAGAAGTAATAGTAATAAAAAAATAACACTGAACGATAAAACAAAAATAAGTGATGGAAAATTGATTCCATATGATTTCGAAGTTTTTTTTTTTTTTAAACTGAATAAATTAAGACCAATTTATGAAAAAATTCATTATATGGAGATAGATATTTCGCTATATAGAGACTGTTTTTAATGTTATCGGAAAGGGGACCGTTCCTGCAAAAAGTTCGTTGTATAGAGAAATTCGATGTATGGAGTTTCGTTATAGAGAAACTCGACTGTATTTCATTACCAAACAGACGCAGGTAAAAATGAAAACAGACATTCAAATTATGCCTTTTTTTAATTAACGCGAAAAATTGAAACTTCGTGTCGGTATCCCCCAAAATTTTGCAACAAACTTTAAAATATTCAATTGGAAGATCTAATTTGGTTATAATACATTTTATTCTAAGATTTTTTGATAATATCCCGATATAATCTCTAACGTTAAATTCATTTTTAACAGTGCAAAGTAAATCGCAATGCAAATAATTTTAAGCATAACTCAAAAGCTAATTAAAAATAAAAATTATCCGGGTTAAAATTTTGAATATTTTGTGACGATTAACCATACTTTTTGTAAATAAAATCATGTGATAAACTTGTCATAATTGTTAATTTATGACAATTTAAAATTTAAATTTTTTTAAAAACTGGGGTAACGTAAAACTTTTATAACTTGAAATTATTATTTATATTATTATTCAATTCGAAATTATTATTTGAATTTCAATTTTTTGCCTTTATATGAATTAAAATATCTAAGTTGTAATTATGATTCAGCATTTTAAAAAGTATTAATTTAAACAGAAATTTAAAATATTTAAAGTAAAAATTTTTTACATAAAAAAGTCATTTTTTCAAAAATCCTTTTTTTTCCAAATTCGCTAAATCAAAATTAAAGTAGAATAATTGAAAAAGACATGTTTAAACCATTTTTTTAACGGTTCTTAAATTAGAACAATTTAAATACGAGATATGGTGAAAAAAACTCATTATGAAGAAAAACGCGTTTTCTGAAAAGTCGTTTCCATGACGACCATTGCTTGAAAGTTAGATATTAAAAACAAACCAAAACAACAAAATTAGTGTTTCTTGTTTCAATTAAGATAGAAGCATGATTTAAACATAATTTTTAAACCGAAAAAAAGAATAATTTTTAATGCAATAATAATAAAGAAATGAAACTTTTTGTAACCGGGACCGCCTTAAATAAGAAAAATTAAAAATTTTGTGATCTTGTGCGCTCGGGAGTAGGAAAATGCGCAGGCAGAAATTTTCTTGTCTTCAAAGAGGGATAGGTGGAAATTTGCACTAAGACGCTTATGCAAATGATGGATTATTTATTTTTTTAATCTATGGAAAAGTTAAAATAATTTAAAATAATAAATTTTAACTTTGTATGGCTATGTTCTGGGAAAGAGAGCGATAAAAAAGGGAAGTGATATTTTCAGAAAGATTATTTCTTTACAGCTAGGATAAAGTAAGGAAACCGGTCAGAAAAGCTTTATTTAAGAAAATGATAAAAATTTTTACTTTGTGTGCCGCAGGTTGTGAGAGGGAATTTTTTTTTGAGGTAAGGCGTTGTTAATGCGGGATTTGAAGAAAAAAGGGATTTCATTTAAAAAATTCAAAAACCAAAATTCGACAAAATGCGGACAATTTTAACCAAAAAATAGAGCGGTATAAAAAAGCAACATCAATCTTTTCCACATCAAGCAACGAGAACTCTGTCAGGAATGTCTCCCTTAACAAAAAACTAAATTTCAAAATTGATATTTAACACATTTTTTTCTAAATTGGAGGATGCTGAATAGCCTTAGGTACAATTATTAAAATATGTATTTACTTCGAAAGAAAGGTAAATACATGTAGAGGTAAATTAGCCTCAGAAACCACAAGACTTCGATTGACAATGTATGTGCATAGTTTCAATAGCTTAGCGGAGTTCAAAAGCCCAGCCCAGAAAAATATTTGCAAGCTAAGTGCAATAAGAAAAGTGTGAGAGCTCGAAGATTTTGAAGAGAAAATGCCTCTATCTGCGGTGCTGAGCAGATGGCTTCATTACGCTCGTGTTTTTAACGGAACGAGATTCCGTTTCAGAACTTTGTAAAAGTGATCGATTGATACCCATGAGTAACTTTAATCAGTTATTATATTTTTATTCATTTTACACTGCATTTACCCTAGAATTGTATATGTACCAGATATAATCAAGGAATTTCTAATTAAATGTTCATTCAGTGAAACATTGGAACTGGTTTTTTTTCTAATACCAGATTTTTATCCGCCCCCCCCCCTCCTATAAATTATGGGGGCTAACGGCCGGTATGAACCGTTTGACTTTTAACAACTTTTCAGCAGTTCGGCGGTAAAGTTGGATGTTTCCTGTTTTTCCAGTGATTGTTGGAATCATCGCTGTTTTTACGAAGAAAGGAAATCGTTGAGCTGCTTCGATTGTGTGAAAGCTGTATGTGTTTGAGCTGTTCGGGAGGAAAAACAGTGCTGTTGCGGTGATACAAAAAAAAAAAAACCCAACTCGTAATGCGTTTTTTTTTTTTTTTTTTTTTCCTACGAGTTTTGAAGTTTACGCGTGTGCGCGAGTGATTTTTTATGCAACGAATGCTGGTAGTGTATTTTTTTTTACCAGCTGGGTGTTGTGTTTATGCTGTTCATTAACCCTCGCTGTGATTTTTTTTATTTTGTGAGGTGATTTTTGCGCTTTTAAAATTTTTTCGAAGCCAAGTGATACAGGACTGAAATGTCCTAGTATTTTCAAGCCCGGTGCATTTTTTCAGGCTTATATATATTTTTTAATATATATTCAAATATATATTGACATATTGATCGATCTATATTGAGTGTTTTCATAATCATTATATATATTTGATTTGAAGTTATTGATATATATTGTGTATTATTTTTTTATGTGAGAACAGAGGATATCCACAATGAAGTAAGTGGTTTTTTTTCCCATAAATGGTAATTAAATATAAAACTATAGCATCTTGCTTTTATTCTAAACATTAAAGAATTTTGTTTTGTAATGTGAGTTTATGAATAGAAAATAATTTTGCTTATATTTATAATATTTTTATAAGATATTTTAGTATATTTGATAGAGTTATATTTTGTGTACTATTTTTTAGAGTATTATTTATTAGTAGGAATAATGGCATATTTGGTAAGGGCAAAGAAAATAGACTCATTGTCAGTGTTAACCTTTTACAGGCCAAATTCAGATCCAGGCATATTTTAAATAATTTTTTTGCACAGTATGCCTTCAAATGCTTTAGTTAAGGGATATTAGTCATTTAATATGATGCAATTTTTTTTTATATGTAATTTTCAGAATGTTCCCAACTGGGAACATTGGTCACTTCCGGTGGTCATTTTCCAGTGTTCATTGGTCGTTTTTATTATTTTCCGTGCATTTACCCATAAATAATAGGAATATAACTTCTGTTTAAAAAAATCTTGATATTTAATTCTAAAAATCTGTTTCAAAAAATCATTCTTATGACTGATTATTTTATAGTGAGCATTGGTCATTTTTTATGATTTTCTGTACATTTCCTCATTAATGATAGGAATGTAACCTCTATTTCAAAAAATCAAGGCTTCTTTTTACTCTTTCGGCTAATTTTTTCGAGTCAAGTTTGATTAAATTTAATTTGTAATAAATTTTTAAACTTATGTTCCCAATTGGGAACATTGGCCTGTAAAAGGTTAAATGAATTGGGGCTGAGTGCTGAGGAAAGCGAGACAAAAGTTCAGTTAGCCGACATAATAACCAAGTCGGACGGTTTTAATGAAGACTTAGTCAAAAACTTATTAGACGGTCTCGTAAACGAACGGTTAGAACAAGAAAAAAAATAAAGAAACCGAGGAAAACGAAAAAAAAGCATATGAATTAAAAAAATTAGAGTTAGAACTTACCGCAAAAAACAAATCCGAAATGTCGACACTTAACGCCGGAATGAAAACTCCTGATGTTTTAAAATTAATCGAGAGGTATGATACCAATGAAGAAATAAGTGTATATCTCACGTTGTTCGAAAGACAAATAAAACGATTAGGAGTAGAAAAGGAAAATTGGTAACTTATTTGCTAGGTCTGTTACCACTGAAAATAGTTAATATAATAGGTCGCGAAAAGGAGGAATTCTCGAATGATTATGATTACGTTAAACAGTTATTATTGAAAAGGTTCAAGCTTAGTGCGGAACAGTTTCGACAGAAATCGTTATTATTGTTATTATTTGCAATTTATTATTTCCAATGTTTCCTGTATTGAACTAATAATCTTAGTAAGCTCCATTTATCTTAATTTTACACTTATTGTTGTATTTACTATTGATTATATGGATTAAAACTAATGACAATTGTGTTTATGCTAATTAATACACATAATATTTACTTAAATCTATATTTTATTTTTCCATCAGTTATTAAACTTTCATTAAAGATATTATAATTTTTTTACTTGTTATGAGATATACTAATGAAAAAAATGCATGTTATGTCTAGGTGCTGATGGACGAAAAATGGCCCTTATTAGCCCACCTCCTTTATGATTCAGGGCATTTCCATGCGGATTTGTTTGTCTGTTACGCAACTAAAAATCACTATGCTTATTGGCCACCGTTATTTTCGAAAAGTTTGCTTCGCCTTATTCAATTGATGATATATCTTCGATAAACTAAGCCACATTTTCTCGCTTTAAAATACTGGTAGCCAAAATTCGTAGTATGTAACAGACAAACAAGTTCGCATGGAAATGCCCTTCAGTTAGTACGAAATAAAAATTGAAATTTTTTTTGATTTACATCACCCAACAAGTGGTGCTGTTTGTTGTGAGGTGTATGCAACTTGTGTAATCCCTGAAGAAAAATGTTTGAAGAAAGTTCAAAGAAACTGTTAATTATTTTGTGTCATTATCTGTAGCCAAGAACTTGTATCAGTTAAAGAATGAAAAACTAACTGACTACATAAAGCATAGGTTATATACTAAAATTCCGATAGTTACGTTGAATAAAAAAGGGGCTTAAGTGGCAATACTTGAAAACAAAATTACCTATGCAGTTTCTGCTCCCACTAGAAAAGGGTATAAATGCTGCTCTCTTTGTTTCCGAATTTAAAAATCTCTCAGGATCAAAATTTTCAGGATTGGGATATATTTCAGGATTCCTGTGCAAGACATATGGAAAAAATACAATGGTAATACTCTTGTCAACTTCATATTTCCCTAGAAAAGAATTCGCATAGTTAATAAACTTCTCACAATGAAGATACACTGAGAAATAAGCATTACAATCTATATTAACAATATATATATATATATATATATATATTTATTATCACTATTATTTCCTTATTACTTAGTCGCCTCTGGTGAACAGTTTGATCTCTCTTAAAACTTTACCAATTAATATGCCATCTTTATTTATAATTCAATTTACTTTGTAAATAATTCGCCCAGTGGGAAAATTCTGATAGAGAAGTCAAGAACTCTTTGTGATTATGGCAGCTTATCGTGGTCTTTGTTGAGAACGACATCAAATAAGGTTAATTGCATAAGAAGTTTAATATTAAAAGAAAATAAATACGAATTTTAACATATAAATGTTATTATAATAATCTATTTCCAAGGCTGCATAAAGGAAATTTCTATTCATTTCTCTCATTAGTTTTTGATAAATGCTTATTAAAAAAAATAAACAAGAAGAGTTTTAATCTATAAAAATTATTAGAGGGTTATGTTTCTTAAACTGCGTAAATGAATGTCAATTTATTTCTCTTAGCAGTTTTTATTAAATGCTTAGTAAAAGAATAAAAAGAATATTGCCCAGTTGAATTGATGGCATACAGCTCATAGGCTACACACACTAATTGCTTATTACAGCCTTATATAATAATGTCCTTCGAAAATTCTGCATGAAAAACCTATTTATATGGGGAGGGGTATTAGCCCCTGTTCACATCCTTATCGAATGAACTTTTCATGAGAAACTAATCAGGGAAGCGCCTTATCATAATAAACCTGTATCCAAAATTTCAATAAATCGGATATTTTTATCATGAGTTATCTCGTTACGCACGCACGTACGTACATACATACAGAACGGGCGGACACATAAGCTCTCAGGCTTTGATAGCCTGTGAGCTAAAAGCGCTACGGTTTGAGAAAACTATGGTTTCGTGCAATATATATATATATGTGTATATAGTCATAAAAACCCCCCACAGAGGAACTTTTATTTAACGAAATATTTATTTAACGAGGTTTTCTACATAATGAAATTTTTTGTTGAAGCTATTTTAGACGCCATTAACATGTAAATAAATCTCCATATTACGAAAAATATATCCTATATTACGAAGTTTATTCCACTTTTATGCGTCAAATGGAGAGATTGCTGTTGCGATGAATGCATGAATTTATTTCAGCAGATTGTATGAAAATTAAACTATTTATTTATTTCATTATTTCTGCATTCGAAATAAGAAATGTTAAAAGTTTCTTAGACAATAAGAATGGGATTCAAGTCACACGAAAATTTTTCAGATGTATTTTTGATTTATACTTACAAAAGATGGATCGTTACAAAAGTGCATAAGTGATTATGAACAATATATTTTTTGTAAGAGCTCTGTACAAAGTAATATTACAGAAATTTTTAATGTAAGGATTTAGAATACAGGTAAAAAGAGAACAGTTAAGCTACGCTTCAGTTTTTGCTAACCTCTCTTTACAACGTGTGCGTATTTTTTTAGATATCGTATTAATTACAATTTTCTCATATATCTACATTACATAAAAATATGTTACTGACAGACTTAAAATATATTTTATTTTATATGTATTTTTCATTTTATTAATATATATTTTATTGCACGAAATTCATGAATTTAAATTACTGTTTAACCGAATTATCTTCATAGCAAACTAAAATTTCTAAAAAAAAAAAAAAAAAAAAAAAAGATCCGTCAGATGTGGAAACATTAATGGGAAGTGGCATGTTTCTACTACCAGCGGCAGAGCGCAAGGGAATAAGAAAACATTATTAAAGTAGAACGAAATCCATTGGACAAGTTATAACCAAACTCTATATTCACACATGGAAAATAAGAAGAATTATTCAGTGAATATCTTAATTTAATTTATTGAAGCAGCAGTTAAAGACATAGGAATCAGAAATACATTGGCTCATTATTGTATAAAACAGTGTTAGTGGACGAAAAATACCGGGTGTCTTAAATCAGAAAGCAGACTGTTTTAATTGAGTAACTTGAAAATAATTACAACTATTCAAGAAACTGTTGCAGAAGGGTAATGTATGATGACAGGAATTTGTTTGCCATGATTTCTAGTTTTAGGTCGGAATACAAACGACAGATGTCGGGGAAAACAATACTTAAGGCACTTAATAGAGGCCGGAACAACATGGTATGACACAAGGGAGGAAGGGGGGGGAGGGGGTCAAACGTATGTTTGAAATGGCTTCATTCATCTATTTCATATTTTATTAGGATCCGATTCTGAACTCAGTCAATATAATTTTGATATTGTTAATGTCGAATTCAAGAAAAAAGAAAACGTACTGTTGCATGGAAACAGTAACTTGCTCCATTTCGAAATCAACAACGACAGCCTTCAGAATTGGTAATCAATTTCCAACGTTGCTTTCGATTGGTTCAATGATTTTATATCTATGGAATTTTATTTTGATGGATTAATTTACTCTTTATAGTTATCACTCAGATTTCGACACAAAGTTGGAGTAACAAATCAAGAAAAATATTGTTTTCGTGAAAGCGACTTCTTTCGTTAGTGAAATGTACAACAACAATGTTCAAAATACTGTCATTTATAATGCTTGTAAAATTAATAAAAGGTTTCAAAACGACGTGTTTTCTTTATCAATTATATGTGGAATTTTTTAGACTTATGGGGATCTTTTTCTTTTTGAACATATACTATGAGATATTGTGACGGTGTAAATTTTCCAAGTGGGTGAAAAAAGCCCCGGCCAGATTCGAACCAGGGATATATTGGAAGACGCCGCCAATGCCCTTCCAACTGAGCCATCCCTGACACGAACATTGGAGGGCTATTTCACCCAAATGAATTGAACGAACACAGAATCTAATAGAAGATATTGTTCTGTAACTCATTCACAATTATTTCAAAAAGAAATACACAGGGTTCTGCCGGAGTTTGTTGCCGGTATGAAGTTCGATATCGAATTTTTTCTACAACAACAGTATTCTTCCTTCCTGCAGTCTCTGACAAGAAATCTGATAAAAATCGTAACAATAAATCACGGGTTTAAATGCTTTAATTAATGTTTTTAAATTCCAATGCAATAAATCTGTAAAAAATGAAACACTTTTTTTTTAAAACTTTGTAGCATAGTTTTTTTTAACTTCTTGCCCACAAAAAAAGCACAAATTTCAGAAAGCGGCTGAAGTTAGTTGATTTTTTGTAATAAAAAGTAATTAACAGGGCAAACATTTTTAAATAAAGCTTAAAAAATTTAAACTTCGTGGGTTTGAGGTTAAAATTGGTAAAACGAAAATCTCGGCAGGTTCTACTGATTTTCAGTACCAAACATGACCTATTAAGGCCGTGAACTAGATAATTTTTTTGCTGTGAACAAAATGAGATTGACCAATCAGGAGCTTTCATTTTTGCTAACATCGAAAAATTCGCAAAATGGCAAGCTTTTGAATAGTGAATCAGCGAAAAATTTACCTAGATTACGGCCTTAATCTCATTAACACACACTGTAAAAAAAAAGGGTCGATCTACTAAAAAAATTTTAGTTTCTCTCAGTGATCCTTGCAATTACTAAAAATTTTTTTGTAATCTTACTCAGTTACAAGAAAATCTGTAAGAATTACTAGAAAAAAGCTAGCAATGAATAGAGTTAAAAGTTTTATATAGTAATAGCCATTACTAAAACTTATTTGGAGTGGCCGTGATAGCCTAGTGGTCGTAGCACCAAACTCCAGGCTGAAAGGTCCCGGGTTCGATGCTCGACACCACCAAAGCCGCACTGAGTGTATGCAGTGTAAGTACTCGTTAAATAAATGGGTTCTGAACATCCTGTCGTAGCAGTTACCATGGGTAATGATCTCTAGATTTTCCTTCCCCTTCAGAAGCATATCAAAATTGAGCAGATGGCAATGTTTGGTGCTGCCATCTGATGATGCTTTGCAGAAGTCTATCTTCTTACCCACTGAATGCAGTTCAAAGGAAGCTCCTTACCTTTGGGCACCCGTCAAAAACAAAATTCATGTGGTGGTTCTCGCTAAAATTTTTAAGTTATACGAAAAACTCATTTATACAGTTTATTAAATAAATGTTTGTTTCACTTGCTAAAATTGCGTTTGGAATAGTTACTAAGAATATGTGAGTAATTGTTACTAAAAATAATTTTGGAGCTGTTATTAAAATTTGCTTGGTGGCTCATACTAAAAAGTTTTAAGTTAGTTACACAAAAAATTCTTTTGTTCAGTTTACAAAAGAAATGTTTGTTTCACTTGCAAAAATATAGTTTGGAATGGTTACTATTTGTACGGTGAGTAATGGTTACTAAAAATTCTGTGGAATACAAATTTACTAAAAATTTTTTAGTAACCCCATGAATTTTTTTTAACAGTGTATATCACTTACATGACGTTCAAAGTATATTTACACGAGTTAGAGCAGGAACACTCAGCACTCAGCAGTCAGACAGACAAAATGAATTTATAAATATTTTTCAACTATGTAGGAAATTCTTAAAAAGTAACATAAATCTGTAAAATGAGAATTTATAAATATAAAATAAAACAACACTGTTTATTAAACTGATGAACAATTTTAAACACTGTATAGATACATTCGCGTATATCGAAGAAACAGCTGTTTTCATGACAACAATTAATTTTTATGGTTGTCTTCTACATCCATGACATCGAAAGCATTACAGACTGAATTCACAATCTGTACCATAAGAAATAAATATTATAGACCTTCAATTCCTAACCTTCGTTGGTACTCGACCCACCCTTAAATAAAAAAAAATATTATCGTGATTCGCCTATTGTAAGGGCGCATATCAGTATGAAAATTATTGTACGAAGTCTATAAACCATCAAGGTAGGTCGTCCTAAACTACGAAAAGGGCAAATTTTCATTCAAAGGGTACACTTTTAACAAAAATAAGAATTGACAATTCCAATGTGTGAAAGGAAAATAATTATTAAAACATGCACAAACTATACAGAGGTATAAAAAATAAGTTATTATCAAAACATAACTTGATAATCAGTGATTTATCTGGTACTGTTGTTTACCAGTAAAGGAAATCTAACATTAAGTCATTTTCTACATTCAGTTTGTTTCTATACTTGCTTTTCAGAAACAACAAAGAAGAAAAAGCATGTTCATTCAAATATGTCATGTTAAACCCCATCAAGGACCTTAAAGCTAATTTAGGAACTTCTAGATATTCTGCTGGTATATTAACCGAGAAGGAAATTAAAAATTTTCCCTTGAAATATTATTTCTGTTGCAATTATTGCATTTTTTAAACAGATGAAATAAATGATATATTTTTTATAACCAATCTCGATTGTTCCGCGACCCAACAAACACCCGCTGAGACCCGACAGTGGGTCTCGACGAATGAGACACATATCATACGTTTGACCGCTTTCGTAGGTTCCATGGCTGGGTGATTTCTGCTGGAATTTAAGGATTATTGCTCAAAACGTAATCTATCATTGGTCATTAAATAGATCTGGAAATTTTTTTTAATCAGCTATTGCAGTTTGAACGTTATTAAATTTTAAAAAGAACCAATCCACTTTAGGACATCTGGTAGTGTCAGATATAAAAATTCATGATTATTGTCTTGACTTTTTTGTGTAGAAGATTATTTATTGATTAAAAGTAACTTCAACCTGCATTTACAATACTGTATTACTTTCCATACGTGTAAGTGTTTGTGTGTGCGATAAAATATTAAAATTTTAAAGAGACTTAGTTGATACCTGTTCAATTAGGGTTATTAAGAATGTAATTAACTACAACCTGAGTCATAATATAAAAATTTCCACAGATACACCCTTTCAAATTACCCCTTTGAGGGTATTTTTATGTACATTCTACATTTTAATGGATAAAAATAGTTATAAAACTTCACGAAATTCCCTGATATTTAAACTTGTAGTTCTTCACACTGACATTAGCATATGAATTGTAAACGGTGAATTTTTTAACCTGCCCAATTTTTGTTCATCTGCGAAAAACTCTAGTCAATTCTAGTCAACTCTAGCTCCTAGATTTGCCAAAATTGATTCAAAATCATATTGCTACAATGGCGCATATTATAAAAATTGATTTAAATTCTATAAATTTATAGCCACAGAACCAAGAAGAATATGAATAAATCCATAAATTTTGAAAATATAGCATTTTTTATAACTGATTATTCACAAAATTGCTGCACTTCTCAAAACAGATTTTTATTTATGAAAACATATTAGAAATATCCCCTATAATTTTTAAAAAACTCTTCAGATTTATGTGTTGTGCATTCCTTAATTTCCATATTAAAAGATCTTTTCCTCCTTAAGCCTTACATAATATGCATTTCTTTTTATTTAAATGTACTTTCTGATTTAAGAGGTCGATAAAATAGGCATGACTACTCTTTAGAGATTCCAAAGAATCCTGCAGGATTCCGCATCTCTCGAATTCAACTAAAATTACGTCGCGATTATTCGATTGTGTTCAACCGACCAAATGATTGAATTCAACGTGATCAATCTAATTATGCAGAATTACTTTTAATCGAATGCTTTTGTATATTATTTAAGAAAAGAATAATAACATCGAGAAGTTAAAGATGTGTTAAAGATACTCTTTAGATCGTGTTGAATTTTCAACAAAGTTTTGGTTTAAATTTTTCTTTGATTAAATATTTGGTGAAACCTACTTTGTCATTTTTAAACCACTTTTCAGCTGTGAAAATACACTTAAAATTCTTGAATATTTAATACGTGAACTATCTTGTTTTAAACTAAGCGTATGACTAATACAGTGAAAAATGTCCAAGCCGAAGATCGAACTCGGAACCCTTGTTACGTCTCAGGATTGTGGGCTCATGAAGACGTTACCATTTTGTGCTGCAGTTGCAGTCTTATCGAAATATGGAGTGATAATGCTAAGCTAGGCATCATCCTTGTAACCTAAATGGAGCATTTGGAACACTATTCTAAGGGTCCGGGTTCAGTCATCTGCTTGGACTTTTATCACTGTGTTGGTCCTACGTTTAGTTAGCATTCTGATAATTCACGTATTAAATATTCTACTTACAAGGAAGGTCTCCATTGGGGGCATACTCAGAATTTTTTGAAAAAAATACGAATTAAACTACTCATGTAGGTAATAAAGGATCAGTGAAAATTAGCGGCGGAATTACATTATTAGATATGTAAAAAAAAATAAAATAGTTTGGAATAATTGGCGTGAAAAGCTGAAAGCGACGCGGGATTTGGCGAGCAGTGCATTTCCTCGCCAAAAGCAGACGATTTTAACGAATCTGAAAATTGATTTTAATTGACTTCACTGTTAAAAATCTGCAGCATTTACTGCAACGTCACTCCACTACTTTTATAGAATATCTCTCTTCTGACCAATGAGAGCACGGTGAATTGACCGTGTCATACACTGTTAAAAATCTGCTGCATTTTGTTGCAGCGCATTCCACCGCTTGTATATAATACCTCTATGCCAACCAATGAGAAAGCTCCATTTCACGACCAAGTAACCGTTTTCTATACAAGAAGGGGAGTGCGTTGCAACAAAATGCGGCAGATTTTTAACAGTGTATTTTTAAATTTGGAACAATTTTAATTAATTTAAATTGTGTTTTAAATGATAAAATATATTAATTTCATTTTGTTATAAGTACATATAAACGTATATGACAAAATTACACTTAAAGTAAAGTAAAAATGCAAAACTAAAATGAGAAAGCTCCATTTCACGACCAAGTAACCGTTTTCTATACAAGAAGGGGAGTGCGTTGCAACAAAATGCGGCAGATTTTTAACAGTGTATTTTTAAATTTGGAACAATTTTAATCAATTTAAATTGTGTTTTAAATGATAAAATATATTAATTTCATTTTGTTATAAGTACATATAAACGTATATGACAAAATTACACTTAAAGTAAAGTAAAAATGCAAAACTAAAATTACTTAAACTAAACTTATTTAAATAAATTGAACATAGAAAGTTTTTTCTTTAAAAAGTATTCGAAGCGTAAAAGCGTATTTTTCAAAATTTCGTTTTTTCGCCAACCGGAGATAAATCGCCAAATAAACGAAATTTTTATTATTTTTTTACGGACGTTATAAGGAGGTTCCGCCGAAATTTTTTTATAAACATATATAACTATAAGAGAAGAACATTCTGTAATTTTTTCAGATTTTTCTGAGTATGCCCGTATGGAGACCTTCCTTGTTAGTCATATTTTGGGAACTATGGCGAAATTCTGACGGTGCGTTTTCCTGCAGAAGTTCAAGTTTGCAATTCCCTATACATTTCAATGGATTGTTAGAAAGTACTGTGTTTTTGATACGGTTGATTATCAGAGCGAATGATATAGGCCGAATGTTGTGAATGCTTTCCATGAAGATATTTCTGGAGGATCCTAATCATATTTACACAATTGAAACAAGGATAGAACAATCTACTGAAATCGCCGATTGGTGTGGACGAATAGCGTATCATGACTTAGAATACGGCGTTCCCCGTCCACCAGATTTGAAAGCAGAACCTCTCAGATACTGATGAGGCTAGTTGCATTAATAAAAATACTTAATCATTGTTTTGGATATTTAATTAATGTATAGGCTTTTACATAAAACAATAAACAATTATTGTGATAATTTCCCCAAAACTGACTATTCACACATTAGTTATTTGTTGTTAATGTAATAATCAAACTTTAGTAATTTGTTATTTTAAGATACTTTCAAAGTACTGTCAGCCGATTTTCGAAATTAGTTGTACAGGCAGGCAGCTGCACAAAATATTACATTATCGAGATGACGACTGAAATTTCAGGATTAGTAAAAAATTCTATTCATTTATCAAAATGCATTTGGTCTGTCAGTTATATCTTGTTGAAAAACTTCTACAAATCCGATTTTTGTGGTTTTCTGCTAGGTTTATAATTTAAATTGTTTCCATGTTTTCATACCTTTGGGTGCAGGAAAAAACAATAATACTAATGGACGATCAATAGCATTTTAATATGTAAATCGAATTTTATTTAATACCGGAAGTACAGACGTCAATTCGATGAGGAGACAGTCTTATAGTCTTTGCAGCCACTTCTCTGTGTATCGCATAAACATTTATGACCTTAACCCTTTGTGGCTCAACAACTACGATTTAAAAAATATTGACTCAGATGTAAAAATACATCCTTTTAAGCATGTAACAAATAATTAAAAAAAAATAGAACATAAAACTAAAATAATTATGGCCCAAATGTAATTTTTTCCCATCTACAGTAAACAAAAATTGGCATGCTTCTCATCATTATCAATTTTCAAATACAAAATTTTAAGTTAGGGGCGACCGGGGTTAGTTGTGACAGGGGCAAGTTGTGATATCAAGTTTCTTGACTGAGCCAATAGATTGCAGCACCTGTCGCGTCATGTGAGTGAAGAGGTTGATTGTCTCAATATGCTGCGTACTTTTTTAAATATAGCGTCTCGTTGTTTTCGATTTAAAAATATTTGTCTTGTTTTCTATCGTAAAAGTAAATTTTGCGACCTACATTTGAATCGTCATTGCCACTAGTGATACTGAGGTATGTAATTTTCACTAACATTATTTAAATGCTTGTATTTTGAGCTGTTATTCTATATACACTGGCGGAAAAAAAATCCCAACACCAATAAAGACTTTTGTAAACGAAATTTTGAGAAATTTTGAGAAAACGAAATTTTGTAGGCGTGTTTATACATCTGAAAGATAACATTGATTTAAATTTCATGCTTCTCACATAAGTGTGGCGCTAGTAGCGCCACTCACAACTTTAAAATCAGGTTTGCTTTAAATGAGTGCTGTAAGGTTCGTGAGCATTATTTATCTTCAAAATTTGACGAATTGAGTTGAGGTTGATCATGAATGCCTTTAAGAAGACGAAGAAGCTATTATCATCAGCTCCCGAGTTGGAAAGAGGTCGTAAAGTAGGGCTACGAGAAAGTGGATTTTCTTTCCGCGATTTTGCAGAAAGACTTGGACGGAATGTATCCACTGTGCATGATTGTTGGGAGCAGTGGTCAAGGGATGGTACTGCTACAAGAAGATCAGGTTCCGGGTGAACACGTGGTACTACTGAGAGGGAAAACCGTCGTATTCGGCGTACGGTTGTGGCGCATCGTACTGCGTCTGCGACAGAAATTCGAGCAGCAGTTGGTACCACAGTGACACAACGAACTGTTAGAAATCGGTTACTTCAAGCACAGCTCGATGCAAGGCATGCATTCCACTGACTCTAAGTCATTGCCGTTTGCAACGTCAATGGTGTCAAGCCAGAGCTCAATGGAGGATGGAGTAGCGATTTGTTGTGTTTTCTGATGAAAGCAGATTCTGCCTTGGTACCAATGATGGCCATGTTCTGGTCAGAAGCAGGCCAGGGGAACGTCTGCAACCAAATTGTCTGCGGCCTAAAAACACTGGACCTACAATCTGGGGTCATGGTCTAGGGAGCAATTTCCTATGACAGCAGAAGCACTCTCGTGGTTCTCTGAATCACACTGACTGCAAATGTGTACGTCAGTCTCGTAATTCAGCCTGTAGTGCTGCCATTCAAGAAAAGCATTCAAGGGGAGTTTTTAGCAGGATAACACTCGCCCTCATGCCGCTGTTGTAACGCAACACGCACTACAGAGGGCCGACATGTTACCTTGGCCAGCGAGATCACCAGATCTGTCTCCCATTGAGCACGTATGGGATATCATTGGATGAGAACTCCAGTGTCATCCCCAGCCAGAATTGAACATCACGTATTGACACAGCTTGTACAACAAGCATGAAACTCCATACCGCAAAGTGACATTCGACACGTGCATCACACAATGCATGCACGTGTGCAGACTTGCATTCGAAATTCTGGAGGTTATGTAACGGCATTTCACATTTGAGACGCATTTTATTGACCTTAAATTAACCTGTGATCTCGAAAATCTAATCAATTAAACATGTCAACTAGACAAAAGCACTGTCCAAATTTCATTACTCTACAATAAGTTTTTCTAGGTGTTGGGATTTTTTTTCCGTCAGTGTATTTAATTTGTTAATCATGCCAACATTTCGGAAACTAATGAATAAAGTTCAAAATAGCATAACGAGGGGTTAGTTGTGACGAAGTCTAAGTGGCACGTTGTGACAGTATCAGCATAATTTTTAATGAAGGTTTGTACCTAAACAGGAGATGGAGTTGTGTGAATACTCCAAACAATCTGCGAGTATGTATCATGGAATTAGTCCTGCAAAACTGCGAAATTTAGCGTATGAGTTTGCGATCAGAAATGACATAAACATGACTAATAATTGGTTAAAAAAACTGCAAGTGCTGAATAGTTGACTAAGTTTATGCAATGACGTCCAACAATTTCCTTTAGAGTTCTTGAAACAACAAGTTTGAGTAGAAATACAAGTTTTAATAAACATAATGTAGAACTATCTTTTAATAACTTAGCGTCTGTATTAGAAGCTAATAAATGTAAATCAAATGACATGTGGAATACTGATGAGACAGGAGTAGAAACATTGCAGAAACCTGTAAAAACAATTGCAGATAATTGAAGACTTCCTATGTTCCTCAGTAACTGATCAACCGTTATCTATCGAAGATGGGAGCGTTAAAGACCACAATGACAATGAAAAAATATTTGCAAATATGTCAATGTTAATAAACCAAGCACTTCAGCATTAACTTTAATCAATGATGATGAGATTTCAAGACCGTCTTGAGAAGTAAGAAATCTCATTGAATTAGATGATTGTATGACAACTGATAATAGCAAAAGTCTGATAATAGCAAACTGATAATAGCGAACTGACAATAGCAAACTGATAATAAAAAACTGATAATAGCAAAAGTCAGTGGTAAGTCTTACAGAAATAAGACCACTTTTTAAAGCAGGACCTCAAAAAGGCAACCGATCTATTCGTAAATGTTTTAAATCTGCTATTCTAACAAGCACACCTGTAAAAGAGAAAATTTGAGCAGAACAAAAAGCAAAAGAACTCAGAAAACAGATTGAAGAACAAAAAGCAAAAAAGAAACTATGTGGAAAGGCCAAGAAGTGCATAAAAAATTACACCTAGGTTATTGAAAAAGGGAGAAGCAAGTATTGGATAGATCTGAAGATGATGAAAATTATTTATGTCTAGTTTGCTTGGAGCAATAGAAACTTTCTAGACCCGGAGAATACTGGGTGCAATGCATGATATGTAAAATATGGGCTCATGTCAAATGTACTAAAAATGAACCTTATTATATTTGTATTAACTACAAATCTGACGCTGAAACAAGCGATGACAATGAGTGATTAAAAATATAGGCTATAGGCCTACACGTTCTAGTAGGCCCTCCAGTCAAAGATCAATATGGCCACAGATTAAGTGTTGGCTTACTTTTTATTTCTTTCCTGATTAAGACAGTTTTTTTTGTTGCTAAGTGTCTCTAAAAGTATCTTTGTAAAGGATTAAGAGTTTACAAGAGTTAACAATTTAACTACTTTATTTTCATTTGATTTTCAATATTATTAAAACATGAAAGTGTTTTATTGTGTTAAGAACATTATAAATGAATAAATGTCTCATTTTTGATTCGACCTATCCCATTTAATCGTCTTTCTTACATAATGTATATATGTTACAATGTACTTGAATGTGTCACTTATGTGTCACAATGTACCCCAAGCATGTCCCAACTTGCCCCGTACCGGGGGTTAGTAGTGACAAATTTCGAGGTTACGCAGAATTCATTTTGTGTTATGAAAAACGTTAATAATGTTAAAAGTAGTTTTATAAATATGTTACGCAAGACTTACTCTAATGATATGATACAATAAATGTTTCACTTCAGTTCAAATCTTACAACTAGTATAAAAAATGTCGAAAATGTCACTAATAGCCCCGGTCTCCCCTATACAAAATTAACTTTAAAAAAATGTATTTTCGGACTTTTCTAGCTTTTTTTTAATTTAACAAAATTTACTAACAAGTTAATTTTTGCAATATCGATCTGAAGTTTTTCATATGCCAGACAAAATTTTGGTATGCGAAATTACCTCAATATCATCGTCTGTTGATAATTCGAATGATCAACATTAATCGACTGGTGTATTGGGAAATAGAAACAATACATAGAATCGTGTTTTAAATCATACTGCGTAAGTACTATTGACTTTTGGGTATGTTGCAGATCTGAAACGCGTGATACAAAGGGTCAAACAATTTCAAAAGTGTGAAAAACTCACCAAATTGCACATTTTTAGAAAGACTTCTTCCAAACATTGGAATGGTCGGATAAAGACGAAGAGTTTCCTAATAATATAAAAAAAAAATATTTTATGAGTATATTTAAAACATAAACGAAATATAAAGATATCTTTTGAGAACTAATTTATCAATGAATTAAAAAAGCATATCCCAAAATTTTGATGGTTTCTTATTGATAAATTATTTTTAAATTTATAAAATTGTATTATGTACTTAAAATTATTTTAAATGATTTATTAAGATAAAATAACTCTAAATTCAAAAAGAATTGTGTTGAATTTAAAAGAAATTATTATCAAAACAGCCTTAACACTTTACCGACCGGTAGCGGTTCGAACATACTATGCCCTTTCACCGCCCGGTCAGCTGCAGATCGTCCGAGACACCGGCTTGGTTTCGGCCTAGACTGACGCGCAGGAATATATGTGCTTTTCTTAAACTCTGATAAAATTGTACGCTTCGTGTTATTCTAGGGTAACGAAATTTAATGAAATCTTTTACTTTAATCATATTAGTGTTAAACAATATTTATTTTATCTATTACAATCGTTTTCAGTTTATTATTTACAGACTCTTGCTGAACGGCAGTCAAGACAATCTGACAGGTCGTAGAGATAAAACTCGCCGAGACTATCCTTTCTATTCATTTCTAAGGGCTAAAGCTTATAAAAAAGCACCGATTATCTGAATAAAGAATGCGAAATGCTTGCTACTTGTCAATCTAACCTAACCAAATCAACAGAAAGATCAAAATTCGATTAATCGACGACCGGTCGGTAAACGCTGGGGAGCAAGCGTCGAATAATCGACGACCGGTCGGTAAGCACTGGGGAGCAAACGTCGATTAATCGACGGCCGGTCGGTAAAGTGTTAATATAAAACTTACAGACATTTGATATTTAAATGTGCCTTTTTTTAATCATGTTTCTGTTTAGATCTGTAAGCGGAAGTACAACAAAACTGCACAGACATCTTGATACTTTCAACATTGTTGTCAAGCAAGTCCTCTATCATTCATTTATCCATTAAAAAAAAACCATAATAAACGTTCAAGTCATCCAGAATTTTATATTTAAATATCTCAGCTGAGAGGAAACTTTTCTATATTCTAATATACAAAAGTCATCAGGCAAGTTTTGAAAAACAATGTAAATTACAGAAGATTGGAGGTGTGATATTTTGCTTGCACCTTTGTTGAAAAACTTATTAATATTGGTACAGCATTTAAAATTACTGGTATAGAATTTTGAGGACCATTTTAGGGTAACATCCCAGTAATTGGCACATTAAGAATTTGTATTTAAACTTACTTCTGTTTTCATTACCATGAAATAAAATATTTACTTGCAAATATTTTTAAATCAAAGAGTGTATATCTGTGCATCTATTTTGCCCACTAAAAGCAAAAATTTTTAAAAAAGTATTTTTTATAAAAATATATTCGTAAAAAGTAGCTGTAATCACCAGTAATTGGCACCTGGAGCACCAATGTATGGCACCTTGTGATCCAGTAATTGGCATATGTTTATATAAAAAAAAAACTTTATATTTTGCATTTTTAGGTAATATATATGAAAAATTCTATGGCTACTAGAAACGTATGATAGAAAATAATAATTATAACAGAATATAGGCAGAAAATTTTGGTTGTAAGATAACATAGATTGATAGTATTAATTGTAAGAACTTTATTCTGAAAATATTAAACATCACATAAATAAATTAATGCTAAAACACACATCTTGATGTTGGAAATAAATGTTTTACATTTGTTTAAAACAGTTATAAAATAGTATTTCTAAATATAAAATAAAAACATAATTTAAAATGTTATATAGAAAAATAGTAATATAGAATTTAATGCTGTTTTATCTGTCAGTATTCAATTTTTATTTTTCAAATAATGGATGACTCCAGAGAAACAAAAATGCCTGATAATCCCCAGGGATCACAAAAAATGAAATTATTCTCTATATTTGCTACAGCTGACATTGATGGCCAAATATGTGCTTTCATTTTTTTCTCGTAAACATTTCAATAGATTCTGCACAATTTAAACCAATAATATGATCTATATAATATTGTTTATCATAAACTGCATAATAATGGTCTTTCAACAAATTTATTTCTTTTTTGATTTCTATCATCATCTCTAAGACCCAAATTGATATTGTCATTATCTATTGAATCATTATATATTATTTCTCCATCAGATTTTGAATCTTCTAAATTATAGTTTCTAAATTTTCTAGATCTTCATATCCAAAATCAGGGGCTGTAAAATATTTCCAATCCAGCGATCTAGGATCTGGAGGAATTATACAGATAAATATGTTTGATTTCAATTTTAACAATAAATTAAATAATTCCCTGAAATACAAAGAATTCGCGATAAATAGAAATATCCATCTAGCGATTTCCCAAAATCGATCTTAGAATATTACATACCATATATACTCATGCATAAGTTGGGAAATTTGGTAGTGGTGGTGGGGGGATTTCTAATTTTTACAGTAACAGAGAATTTTGGTAAGCCTATAAAATATCGCAAAACTTGGTGATATGGATTAAGAGAAATGTTAAGAATAAAAACATTTTCTCCGCTCCTGACCGCTGATGTTTTCAGTATGTGCAGCATGCATTGCATTTATCAGTGCTTCTTTAGAATACAAAAACTTGGGTTTAATCCCTTTAAATGAATTTACTGTAGATGAAGATGCCATATTTCAGGTGTTTGAGACTAAGAAATCAGCATATTAGTCTGAAATGTGAACACTTTAAAACAACACAATATATTTATATTAATACCCAGTAACTGTCATGCCGTTCCAGTAATTGTCATATGAAGCTTTAATGGATTCCAGTTACTGATAATATTTCATATTTTCAAATAAAAACAATTGCTAAGCAAAATTAGTTCATAACTTTAAAAGTACTGCCAAAATAAGTAGTTTAATCTCAAATCTTGTGATTCCCTTGTAATTGGCATAGGTGCCAATTACTTGGAACTAGCAAAACTGAAGCACCATTAATTGCCATCTATCATTAATTCAGAAATCAAAACATTGGTGTCAAAAATACTGTTACATAATTAAAGTAACCCTTTTCAACTAAACAAAACTGTTGTCAATTAAAATTTAAAATATATTATAAACCAGATAATAATGAATTGAAATGCATGCCTTTCTTAAGCCAGAGAAGAAGCATTTGCAACAAAAATGGCTAATTTGATACAAGCCATAATTGTTTCTCTTTCCTGGGCACTACTGTCATATAGTAGCATAAATCAAAGTTATAATCTTTAAAGTAAATGAGCATATAACTGATATATGGTCTTGCATTTTTAAAAGACTGGATATAAATCTTATTTTAGGACATTTTTGTAAGATGTACCAATCACTGGTGCCTGCCAATTACTTGGGGTATTACCCTACTTAAGACCTAGGACTGTGGAGAATTAGTTCTTTGTATTTTTTACCTACGCTGTGATTAGAGCAGCCCACAATGATTTAGTTCGGTTACTGACAAACTGAAAATTTTGCTTTGTCTTCAGAAGGTTTGTCTCACTAGGAAACAGACTTTTACATCTACCTTCTGACAATGGGGCATATCCATTAGGAATCAGTAGAATAAACTAGACTGGAAAGCACAGACAATCATCTCATGGAGTTCACGGTTGAAAATCTAGGATTAGCTAAATTTCGATTCGCATATTAAAATGCATTCGCTCTGCCAAATCATGCCGTGATAAGTTTGCTAGTTCGCTTATTAAAGGTCACTAAATATTGAAAAATCGCAGGCGTCAAAATTTACTGTAATGGGGGTAAACCATTGTAATTGGAAATATTTCTTGAATGACAAAAACCGATGCTAAATGTAAAAAAAAAAAAAAAAAAAAAAAAAAAAAAAAAAAAAAAAACTATAAAAATTTTATTGGAGGTCTTATTGAAAACCGTAGTAGTCAAAATTTAGTACATTTAGCTCTAAAAGTTTAATTAAAAAAAAACTTTTTTGTCAATGTCAAAAAAGTCACAAAATGCGAAAAACATCCGCAAAAATTGCATTAAAAATTTGCTAAAAATTAAAAAAAAAAACAATTTCTGTACGAATTTCGAAAAACCTTTATTGAGATAATTACAAAATTTACAAGATTCGGTTAAGAGAATGAAACCGTAATATTTTCACTAATGTGGAAAAATCGCCTTGAAGCTTAAAAAAAACGCTAAAATCACCTAAAAATTAAACATGAAAACTTCATCAAAAAATAGAAAGTCGGGCTTTTAGGTGCAGATTTTCACATATAGAGGTATCTTCCCCCAAATTTATTTAGCTCTACGCATAGCAACAACTTAAGAACACCCTCAATACACTCACACACTATCTTCTTTCCTTTTTATGATAGACTAGTGACCATTTTGATCTCTTTGAAATGCAATTTAAGTAAAGTAACATGATACTTTTATTTAAAACTCAACTAATTTGGTTAATCCTTCGACATTTTAAAAAGATTCAGACAGAGAAATCAAGAATTTTTTTACGACTATGACAGAATTTTATTTCTTGTTTGTTGTTATGCGTTTCATCTTTTCTTGACAAAAATCCACTTAACTCACACTTATGTTTCATGTCTATTTTCGATATTCACGTATTATCTGCTCATGAGATAGATCGACAAAAAAGGTTGCCAATTTACGGTCAAATTTCACAAGTCATATTGACATATCACTCTACGAGGTTGACTCGTAGAGTTAGCATTGTGTTTTCCTGCACTCAGTTTTCATACTTTTGATCGTACGGCAAACACAATGATCTAACACACCTTCGAGTGAGCCATTAGTGATATTAGTTTTTGGCTTATGCACCACTTTACTTTCGGCAGACATGGATCATTAGATTCCCCTATGACTACTCTTCCATAATATAAAGTATTTATTCTTGTGCTCGAAAACTTAGGGTTTTGTGCGATCGGCTCTTGGACTGTTAAGTGAGGCATGATAACCTCACCCTTAGGCGAAGATCCAGGTTTAAATTTACGGCTTGGATACTTTTCTGTCATTCGAAAAGTTACATCTCATAGTATTATAAATATTCAATTTATCGTGAGAAAGCTTTTAGGCGTGTTTAGGTACTCTGCAGAGAATGATGGAGAATCTGTAGGGCAAATCCTGCCACGTGATCTCTTAAACAGCAGCAGCAGCTTTGAGTTAGCACAATATATTGTGCTAACTCTTAAAGACAAACGTACACTGGAAATTCTTGAAACACTTTTGCAACACTAAGTGAACATAAAAATTAACACTTCTAACTAATTTAACACTTCTTTTTTCTCTTCTAATTTAACACTTCTATCGTTTTTGGTTGTCTTGTGAACGCATTGCGAATGCATTCGCCCAAGAAAAAGATTGTGCAAAAAGTGTTAAAAATTGCATAGTTTTTCCAAAAATGCAATTATTGATATTTATTGGTAAAAATTAGTCAACTCACTCTGTAATCTCTTGCATTTTTTTCTCTATAAAGCAAATTGTCTGTTATTTGATTTTTAAATAGTGTCATTTTATGGCATCATCGTGAAAGTGTTTTGCCTATGATGTCTGACAGTGTTTTAAATTGTCTGGTGTTTCGAACGTGTTTTTAATTTGGTGATAAAGAGTTGTGCAGCACAACCTTATTGTAAGAACGTATTTATAAAACACTAATCTAGATAGCAACACTTTTGCAACATATTAAGATAATAATTATAGATACCAACACTTTTGCTACATATTAAAAACACAATTACACAAAACATGTTTTGCATATGAATCATTCTAATTCACAACATATTAATTTGTTGTTAATTTGGTTACAAAAAGTGTTTATAAATGTGTTTATTTTTGTGTTTGAGAATTTTTAATGTAGCTATTACGGCAGAATTTTTTTTCTATGGAATATATCATATACTTTTGTTATTTATATGGGAGGCGCATAGTGTTACTGTCTATTACAATCGTATTATAATTTTTTATATCCTTCAAAAATTCGGATTTAAATAAATATTTTTAAAAGCATTACCTTAATTACTGATTCCAAGTATGTAAGGTTGCAAGAGTCTTCATACGTTACATAACTTTCAGTTTTTAATTGTATTTCAAGGAATGCCTTTTCTTGAACCTCTGGATATAATCCAAGAAGAAATAGGCACCATAATGTTGTATACGTAACAGTATCGTGCCCCTGAAAAACAATACACAACAAGGTTATGAAAAAAAGAAAAATCATATATTGTTTGCTTACTATTAGGATTAGAGCCAGACTACTGGCGGAGGAAATTGTGGAAGCTCTTATCTCATTTAAACGTTGAACTTATGTCTTTTAAAAATACCAAAATTTATATCATAAAATATTTATTGAATGTATAAAATATTCTAATATAAAAGATCTTTTGAATGTATGTCTAAAAGACAACGTCTTAAATTTAGATGTCTAAATTTAAATACGAATTTAAAATTACTAAACTTAATTAATACTAAATTTAAAACGATTTTGCAACTACTTTTGTAATCAGACTCAGATTATAATTTAAGGTTATTTAACGAGTTTGTTAATTTCACAGATTCGTATAAAAAATGTACTATTATTACACAGTGTCTCGTTTATTTAGATGCTTCAAAATGAAATTAGAAAGAAAAATGTATTTTACTGTTAATAAGCGATGCACACTTTATAAAAGTTGCTGAAATTATCCTACTTTTACTTACAATGCACGCAGGCAAATTTTCCTAAAAGTTTACGAGTCAAAATTATATTTAGAGAAAACTGGGACACATTGATACAGCTTTTTTTAAAGAATTTTTTTGGTGTCCAGAAAGCAGAAATTTCAAATTATTTTTTCATGTGGTGTCAGCAAAACTTGTGCAGTGTGTTATAAAAGTGTACAATCGTTGCTTTATACATTATTTTTGCAAGAAATTTTAAAAAAGTAAAAAAAAGTCATTTGTATCAATGTGCCCCATCCCCGGGGCAAATTAATACACCTCATGGGGCACTTTGATAAGTCTGGGAAAAAAGGAGACAAGATAACACAATGCATATTTCTCGCAGAAAAATAGTTGGAAAACCATTTTATATTCATTTATAGAAATTCAAATCACCCACAATTTATTTGTAAGCAATATTAAAGCAATAAAAATGAAATATATAATGACCAGATGTTCTGGCTGTTGCTTGTCTGATTGTTGGCTGTGGTAACTTTGTCATATCTGGCACTAGAACCCCAGCATTATCTTCTTTCTTAGGAAAGATAAATAAAATTATCAGGTTTTCTGTTTATGAATCGGTTTAGAAACAGAAAATGAAGTATAATTATATTAAAAATTCTGTTTATAATATAATTATCCTGTGTTGTTCCGTAGCTTGTTTCTCTTATTTAACATTTCTCATGTTGAAAATATTTTTTTTCTCTGAAGAATCGATATAAATTTGAGATTTTCCAGGCAGTTTTCTTTTATTAGTTTTACTAGCACTAGATGTTGGGTAAGTTCGTACGTCTTCTGTTTGCAAAAATACTACAAAATGTTCTAATATAAAGAAATTAGAGCCCTTTTTACTTCAATAAAAACTAATATTAAAAATTTTTGGTGAAAAATGGTTGGATTAAGGAGTGTATGGAAAAAAATAATGAAATGTAATGAAAAAATGAACAAGAAAAGGATTTATTTTGTATCAATGTGCCCTGACATAGACTGTATCAATGTGCCCCGTACAGTCATTTTGAATAAAATGAGTCTCAAATCCAACACGTCAAAATTTATCTAACAATAAAGAATGAAAATGTCATAAAGAGTAGCTTTACTTGCTAGGGAGAGTATTCTTTTCAGTTGAAAATACTGGAACAGTTGTACAATACCATTTCAATTGTACTACTAAAATTTACTTTTGACCTACAAAAACAATAAATCACCCGTCCTTCCCAGAATCCTTTCAAGATTTTCTGTATGTGGTTGAGTGCACTAACATCACCTTTTGGAGCTGTTGTGAAACTTCCTGTAATGACCCTGGGAGCAGTAGAGAGGGTGTATCAATGTATCCCATGTATTAATGTGCCCTTGTTCCCTCCAAGTAATGCAAAACTGCACATTTTTGTAGATTAATATCCTAAGAATATGAGAAGAGATCGATCTTATTATATAGGGTTTGAAAATTAAAGATTTCACTGTTACATTTTATATAATCATATTCAACGATTTGTTAGTTTGTTTTTGTGTGTTTTGTAATTTTTTTGGTATTTCAGGTACGAAATTTTTTTTAATATTGATTGTAAGAATGTCTGGATTTCTAAAAAGAAAAAAAAAAAAAAAAAAAAAAAAAAGAAAGAAAAAACATCATATGATGAATAATCTCATCTTGGACACATATTTCTCCGAAAAAAAAAATAATAAACCTCAAATTCCGCTATATTTGATAAAAATGATATGCCGTAAGATGGGTTTATTTTGTGACAGTACTTTGTGACAGATGATAAGTAAACAACAGTGCCAGCTCCTAGCACAATGTTTCGCTTCTCTTATGGTCATTGACTAAATTTCCAAAGCTTCGCTAGTTCTCGCTATCCAGTGTATAGTTGAACTCTTGGGTTGTTTCCTCAAAGTCCGGGTAATTTGTATGCAAAACTTAGTATATGACAACCACCTGGCACAGCTAAATATTTTTTTGCTATTGAATTAGTTATGTAGAGATGCAGGATTAAGCTGTGATTATATATATGTGTGTAAAATCCCCTTTTCTAGTACTTTTAATTAAAAATCACCTCGGAAAACATGAGATATCGTTGTCTATATCTATCAAATAACTGGACTGTATAACCTTATCTATAACATACAATCTGCGACTTAAGCCCATACGTGCAGTAGCCGTCGCTACGTCTGCGAGCAAAAGTCGTCTTTTGGTTTATAAGTTCACGGAGGTACATATTTTAGAGCCTTTTCTTTAAATCGAAAATGATACCAACATAGCCACCCCTCTCTGAGTGATCTATCCCCTGAGTTAAAAGAATTCCGTTGGCAAAACTTTCTAGGAGACTTGGATAAAGAACTTGCATTAACCAGCTTTGAAAGTTCATGAACCTGAAATTGCTGGTACTCTAACTGTTTATTTTACTGACTAAACTGAGTTTGTTCAGCCCCTCTCAATTCCAGAGAGTTAACACCAACTTGCGTGCATTCACATATCCTATCCGCAATCTCCGCTAACTTATTTAAACTCTCCGAGCTGACAGACAAAATTGTTTGCACAGATACCGGCAGTTGCGTAGCTACGTTTTTTGGCGCTCGGCGCGAGAAGAAATTTTGCGCCCCCCCCCCCCCCCACCTAAAAAAAAAAAAAAAAAATTGACAATTTTACTTTTTCTTGTTTTTAAGGATTTAGCTAATTTTATTCAAACACTCGAAACTAAAATGCATGGAGCCCAATTATTAGTAGATTTCTAGTTTTGTCAATGCTGAATTATTCAAGTAATATTCAGTAAATTCAGGGAATTTCAAAAACTTAACGGATATGATTGTTTTAAGCGTACGGGAATAGCAACTATAAAATTAAATTTTCAAAAACTCTTTTGCTAAAACGATTGCCGATTATGAAAAAGAAAATCTGTTTCAAAACGCAGTCCCTTTGAATTTTAAATTGCTATACTCATCCATTAAGATAAAAGGAAAACCAAAGAATGTTCTTAAATCCTTCTATCAAGACATAACAATTATGCGAGAAGCAAATTTGCACCATAATTTTTTTCTTTTTTTTTTCCTTTTTTTTATTTTTTAGTTTGAAATCATACAGCTGCCGTTATTTTGAAACAGGATGATGGATCAAGATGTCCAACAAATTTGATCGTGATTTTAATAAACCTTTAAGGGAAGACAAGACAATCCTATAGAAAATATGAGAGTTTTAAAACTCATTTCCTCGGAAACAACCCGACCGATTTATGTGAAATTTGAAATCTATATTCACTGAAATGCGCTCAAGATTTATGCAGACATTTTTTTCTGCGACTAAAACTTTTCATTTCAGAGCAATGCCAATTTTTTTTTCTCTGAAGCTAAATAAAGTTTTTATAAACTGTTTACCGTATATGATCTTATATTTATGCTTTACCACCAAAAAATATTATCAAAAGTGCTCGAGTACTTTATGCGATAATGGGATTTTTACTTGAAAATTACGATTTTTCAAGAAAGAAAAAAAAAATAAGCATAACTTAGGCAAACTTCCAGATTAACAACTCTTACAAGGAAGGTCTCCATACGGGCAATACTCAGAAAAATCTGAAAAAATTACAGAATGTTCTTCTCATATAGTTATATATGTTTATAAAAAAAATTTCGGCGGAATTTCCTTATAACGCTCGTAAAAAATAATAAAAATTTCGTTTATTTGGCGATTTATCTCCGGTTGGCGAAAAAACGAAATTTTGAAAAATACGCTTTTACGCTTCGAATACTTTTTAAAGAAAAAACTTTCTATGTTCAATTTATTTAAATAAGTTTAGTTTAAGTAATTTTAGTTTTGCATTTTTACTTTACTTTAAGTATAATTTTATCATATACGTTTATATGTACTTATAACAAAATGAAATTAATATATTTTATCATTTAAAACACAATTTAAATTGATTAAAATTGTTCCAAATTGAAAAATACTCTGTTAAAAATCTGCTGCATTTTGTTGCAACGCTCTCCCTTGCTTGTATAGAAAACGGTTGCTTGGCCGTGAAATGGAGCTTCCTCATTGGTTGGAATAGAGATATTATATACAAGCGGTGGAGTGCGTTGCAGCAAAATGCAGCAGATTTTTAACAGTGTTGCACAAGCTACAGCACCGCTAAAAATCTGTACCCTTTTCTGCAGCGTCACTCCACCGCTTTTATAGAAAACGGTCAATTAACCGTGCTATGGAGCATTCTCATTGGTCAGAAGAGAGATATTCTATAAAAGTAGTGGAGTGACGTTGAAGTAAATGCAGCAGATTTTTAACAGTGAAGTCAATTAAAGTCAATTTTCAGATTCGTTAAAATCGTCTGCTTCTGGCGAGGAAATGCACTGCTCGCCAAATCCCGCGTCGCTTTCAGCTTTTCACGCCAATTATTCCAAACTATTTTATTTTTTTACATATCTAATAATGTAATTCCGCCGCTAATTTTCACTGATCCTTTATTACCTACATGAGTAGTTCAATTCGTATTTTTTTCAAAAAATTCTGAGTATGCCCCCAATGGAGACCTTCCTTGTTAGACGAACTTTTTTCGGTTAGCACCACTTTTTTATGGTTAAGTCTTTTACTTGTACTTTAGCAACATGTGCTTGTGCAGACTACAAAATTTATTTTTAAAATATAGTGGTGCGAGTAGAATTTAAAACTAGAAATAAGTATAAAATATTAACGTAAATTTAATGAGAATGGGCATGGCGTCCCAGTCGATGTATACCCTTGAATTTTTACAATTATTTCTAATGATCAGAAAAAAAACTGACATACCGATGGATTCAGGGAGGTTCAAAAAACTTTTTAAGTCATTAAAACAATTTTTTTTTTCAAAAAATCCCACTCATGCCTCCCCTTAACATACGTCCAATCACTTCCAAATTGGTTTATAAATATGAGCAGTCGCATAAAATTGATCAGATATGAGAGAGAAAGAGAGAGGCATACTATATGACATGAGGCATACTATATATGATCTATGAGTTTTTGTAGTGTAAGTTACATTACTGATAACTAAGCTATGAATGTTAGCCACCGTTATTTTCGGATGATTTGCTTGGCCTTATTCAACTAATGAGATATATCTGATAAAATAAGTCACATTTATCCGTTCTAAAATACTGGTAGCCTAAAATCGTAGTTTGTGACCTTGCTCATGGATATACCCATATATAGATGAAAAGGATAAAAATTAAAATCCTAAAATTGGGGCGGGGAATAAAATTAAATTTCAAAAAATTTAAAATAAAATCCTCAAGATCTAAAAGATTTTCTTAAAACAACATCATTAATTTTTTTAATGGTATTTTAAGTAGATCTTTTAGTTTTTATTGTTTCACACCAGTTTCAACTTATCTTCTTCGAAATCCACAAGTTCTTTTTTTAAATGTAATCTTATATTCTAAAATCTGTTTTATCACTTCTAACTTTGTTTCCCAGCATAACATTTATTATGTTCACCATTAAAATCAGAGAATAACTTAATAGAAACAGTTGGCTGTTACTTATTTCACATGTAAAATAATCGAAAAAAAATTCTACCACAATTATGGTGCCACTGTGATATTTAGAAAACAAACTTAAGTGGTTTTATAAACATACCGCTGCTTTTGAAAAGGTTAAAACGACGAAAATAACCATTTGTATTGGTCGTATTCTATAGGCCAGATTTCAACGGGAATTTATTCATTCAACTTAGCTTACGATATTCTTGAAGTTTTAGCTCCATTTTCTAGTGCAGGGGCACATTCTTATCTCGGGTTCTATGGATACAATTTCAATTAGGTTTTGCTCATTCAATTTGTTTTTCGATTGTCTTACATTTTTAATTTTACTTTCTACCCCCTGGGGATATTTTTATCTGAGGTTTCATGGGCTGATTTTTGCGATTTTTTTTTCTTTCTACTCATCTTATGACTCTTTTAAGATTTCCCAGCTTGTGCGCAGCACGCGTGCTGTACGTAGTCGTAGGTACGGGAACCCATGCTGGAGATTAATTTTTAAGGAGAAATTGGAGAGAAAATTTTTAGTGGTTAAAAATACGTGTATAGCATCTCCGGTCTGCGCTGCCGATTACAGTGGGCCTTCACCAGTACATAAATTGGCCTGGATACATTTGCACTGTTGCATTATCCTATGCCACGTTTACGCTACTCAGAAGTGTATATTCAGAACTCTTTTATTGGATCATTGATAGAGCAATTTTGGTTGGGTAATGAGGTAGTTAAGACAAGAGAAATTAAAATATTCTTTAGTCCCCTCACCTCACCACACTACTAAAATATTGAGCATTACAATGATTAGCTTAAATACAGATTCACTTTACATTATGTTATACTTCGCGATATACGTTTTATCCTGTAAGGTCTATTACAATTTTGCCATCTCTAAATTCTAGAAGAGAAAATACAATCATAAATGTAACAAATTATTTGCACACAGAGCACGATGTTTAATTACCATATTTAAAAGAAAAATAAAGCATGAAAAACGTGAATTTTTAAAACTGAATTGTTTGAATAAAATTAAAAGGATGTCAATTTCATAGCCTTTTTAGGTGCGTTCGTAATTATGTAAACACGTAGCACCTACAGTTGTCGTCCAGTCCGTCCGTCTATTCTCATTTAACAATGCAAACACTACCCAACCGAAACGTTTGAAATTTAAAATACATAATTATTATATAATTTTGTCGAGCTATTTTAATTTTTGGGTAAATCGGACGCATAGTTCAATTACAGGGACAGTCAAAAGTATTCCATTACATTACGGTCAATGGGGAAAAAAGTTTCAAATGCATTTTAATTGTTTAAAATTTAAAATATATAATTATTACATAATTTTGTTGAGTCATTTCAAATTTTATGAAAATTGGATGCATAGATCAATTCAGGAACAATCAAAAGTATTCCTTTACATTACAATCAATGGGGGAAAACTTTCAAATGCATTTTAATAGTTTGAAAATTTAAAATATATAATGATGAAATACTGTATGCTATTATATCAAGATCTGAATATTTTTAGGTGCTTTCGTAATTATAAAAATACGTAGTACCTGTAATCGTCGTTCAGTCTGTCCGTCTGTCTGCCCTCATGTAACAGAGCAACAACTAACTACCCAAATCGTTTGAAATTTAAAATATACAAATTTTGCATAATTCTGTCAAGTCATTTCAAATTTTATGAAAATAGGATGTATAGTTTCAATACAGGGACAATCCAAAGTACGGTAAATAGGAAAAAATAGTTTCGGTAAATAGAAAAAATAGTACATATAAAAGATGTTACACTCTTTCGAATATAATAAAATTGACATGAATTTAATGTGTATATATTAAAATATACATTCTGTATAATTTGTGATCGAATGTCCAAAGAATATTTATTATTAATTTACAGGGCCACACAAAAGTATTCCTTTACATTATGGTATAGGGAGAACATTTTTTTGGTGCGCGTTTTAATTGTATTAAACTATTTAAAATTTTTGAAATTGCTACACGTTGCTGAGGAATACTACAAGTTACTTCCTGTATAATAGAAAACAGACAGTATTTACAAGGATACACAAAAGATTTCGGATACCATACTGTATCCGAAATACAGTATACTATTACACCAAGATCTGTATATTTTTAGGTGTTTTCGTAATTATATAAATACGTAGCACTATAATCGTCGTTCAGTCTGTCCGTCCGCCTGTCTGTTCGTCTGACTGCCTACATATAACAGAGCAAAACTAATTAACCAAATCGTTTGAGATTTAAAATATATAATTTTTGTATAATTTTATGGAGTCATTTTAAATTTTATGAAAATCGGATGTGTAATTTTATTACAGGGATAACCAAAAGTATTCCATTACATTACGATTAACAGGAAAAAATAGTTCAGTACATTTTAATGAAGTTACACTCGGTCGAATGTAATAGAGTTGACATAAATCTATGACATATATACTAAAATATACATTTTGAACAATCTCTTATTCATAATATACTCATTATTAATTTACAGGGCCGCACAAATGTGTCCGACATAATGGTATATGGGAAACATTGTTTGGGAGTGTTTTTTCTTTATATTAAACTATTTCACATTTTATGAAATTGATATACGTGGCTGAAGTTTAGTACAAGCTCCTTTTTGTATAATAGAAATTAGATAGTACACTGGTTTCCAAAAATTAAGGAAAAATCACAAAAATAGCGATAACTCGTTCAAAAAGAAAGCAATCCGTATGAAATTTGCATATATTGTTAAATAAAAGATGATGAATAAAAATATCAAATGCAAATTAGTGGCGCTGCAATTGCATTCTGTCATCCGTGAGGCACATAAAAATGCATGTTAGAGAGTAAGGCTGCTGTTGTCGCTGTGATAGTGATAATTTAAATCTAGGATAGCCAATTCATTACAATGACCTCGAGGCATCATTTGCTTGCATAACTGCGATTTAGAGCTATTGGGAGATTGGAGGCAGGACAAAGTCAGAAAGAGGTGGCTAGATCGCTAAATGTGAGTCATTCGGTGGTTCATAGGCTTTGGCAACAATTTAAAACCACTGGTTCGGGTTCAAGAAGGCTCAGCCAATGACGACCAAGGGTTTCGACAAGCGCCGATGACCGATATTTGCGGTTTTGTGTACGAAGGAATAGAACCGCAACCCCATCTCACTTTAGATCCTGTCTTGCTGCAGCCACTGGAAGGTCGGTGTCAATGTCTACTGTCCGTAGAAAGCTTCAAGAAAGTGGACTTTACGCGAGGCGACCAGCATTTTGTGTGCCACTCACCTCACGTCACGGAGGGAACGTTTGATGTAGGCACGTCAACACGTCCACTGGACGGTTGATCAATGGAGGCGTGTTCTCTTCACCGATGAGTCCCGGTTTAGCCTCCAAAGCGATAGTAGGCGTTGTTTGATTTGGAGAGAACAGGGAACACGCTATCTTACATCAAACATTCGTGAAAGAGATTCATGCGGAGGAGGCAGTGTCTGCGTTTGGAGTGGTATTTCCTTGAGTGGACGCACATACCTCCATGTCTTTCCACATGGAACCGTGAATGCTCAGGTCTATAGAGATGACATCCTTGATGATTATGTTCGACCTTATGCCGGTGCAATAGGTAATGATTTCCTGTTACAGCAAGACAACGCTAGACCGCACAGGGCTCGCATCGTGGAAAATTATCTTCAGCACCAGACAATTCAGCGCATGGAATGGCCAGCTCGATCACCGGACTTGAATCCCATAGAGCATGTTTGGGATGCTTTAGGGAGACGTGTCGCTGCTCTCAATCCCCCTCCTCTGATCCTTGCCACGCTTATAACTGCTTTGGAAGAGCAATGGCTCTTACTTCCCAGCGAACTCATCGACCACATAATTGACAGTATGACACACCGCTGTATGTACTGTATTGCTACTAGGGGTGATCATACGGCATATTAAAGGTACTTTTCCTATACCAATCTGGCAAACTGATTTATTTAATTTTATAATTATGCTATTTTTTGAAACGACATAATTTTCTGATAATTTCTTTTCATGTTATTTTATACCTTACTATGCGTTGTATATTGTGGCTGAGTTTCATTAAAATCTACATGTAATATTTTGAATTATCGCTATTTTTGTGATTTTTCCTTAATTTTTGGAAACCAGTGTATTTACAAGAACGCACAAAAGATTTCGACCATTATACTGTATCCGAAGTACTATCTACTACTAGGACTTCCCTCAGAGGGATTAGTCTGAGCGATATTGCTGAGAATGCACATTTAATAACTTGCGATAAGTAAAGAAAATGAGATGTTACCTTTAATTGGTCATTAATTGTGATAAAATATGATGAAAATAAGCATATTGAATCATAGAATTGCAAAATCTAATATATAAAGTTGCATATACTATTTTTATAAAAGAAAAGCAAACCATGCATGGATATAAAATTGGAAATATGCAAAATGTTAAAAGTAATACAGAAAATAAAAACACCAAATTTTCCTATATTGGAAATATAGCTCTTTGAAATGATGTCATGAGCATAAACAGAAGCTTCGCACCGATTTGAGAAACTATAAATAACATAAACTATTATGTTTGAAGAGAAATGGAGTGTATTTTATATGGTGTGAAATCCGTCCGAATAATTTATAATGTTGAATATCTGTTTTCCACGGATACAATGAGGTTATCGATAAGAGTTAAGGAATCCTTTTTTAAAAATTTGTCCTAAACGAGCACTTACATTTTATAAGTTACTGTGATGCCAACGTTATAGTTTCTGACCCCAACAGTATAGTAGAAATCGCAATATTCTCAATAAATTGGGTTTAAAACTTTTTCTAGAAAAAAATGTTTAATATGTGAAATTAAATTGTCGAATGTTTTAGAAATCGCTCATAACGAGAATATTATATCTTAAAAGTTGCCACAAAAAAAAAAAAAAAAAAAAAAAGATTTAAAATTTTTAGTCATATTAACATCAAAGAATTCTCAATTTTAGAACTTTTTTTGCTCGTGCATTTATGGTGATTATTGTTCCTACGCAAAATATAGTATATTTTACAGCAAAAATGATTACCAACATTTTTTGCCCACATTATTTTTTAAATCGGCTAGATACTCCCAATGCTAACGAAAAACACACAAACGTTAATGCTTTATAGCATAGAAATACAGAATCAAAAGCTATTTATCTCCTATTATATAGACATAAATTATCTAATTAGTGCTAGCAGATGAATTTTTAAATATACATAGATCAATATAATGCTTCATTTTTCTTTTATTAGTACGAGGTGGAACCCGTCGAAATTCGACGAAAGGAAATGTTTAAGATGGAATTGCTTCATTGATTTATAGTAAATCTACAAAATTACTTACAGTAAAATATTTATCTTATCTTGATCAGTCCACCTCTCAAACAAATATCATAAAAAATACATGTTATATTGATCAGCTTAACTCTAAAACAAATATTTTTTTAAGCTAAGGTTTTTTCAAAATACTATAACACTTAGTTGTCCAAGTTCTTAAAATTAAACTTTAATCTCATATAAAATCTGTAAAATATAATAAAGATCAGATATTATTATGAATTTATCAATTGAGACTCTTATGTTTGGTATAAATGCGAATGAAAAAAACTAAATTTATTCCAGATTGACACGATTATAGAATTTCACACGAAATTAAAACCCTTCATAATTTTCATAATCTCAAAATTTAAATAATTCGTATTCACCATATTTAAAAATGGTATTTTAAATTGATCATTTCAAAATCACTTTAACTCAAAACTTGAAGTTATTTAACCATAAAAGGAAATAAAACCGAAATCACGGTAATTTATAACAGACGATATTTTTTGAAAAATATACACATTATAATTTTTTTTTTTCAATTTTAAGAAAAAATGGAGTGATTCTGTTGCCACAATTGAAAATTGATACTAAAAACTAAAAAAAAATTAATATCTCAAAAACAAATTGAGATACAGCTTTCAAACGAATTGCATTTAAAAGTATATTTTTTTTCTCTATACAACGGTGTAAAAATTGGAAATTTGCGATGTTTAGAAGTATAAAATTTGCAGTAGCAAAAATGCAAAACTGAAATTGCATGGGAAAGTGTTGCCATTCGCAAAATGACGTATGCGTTACGCACAGATACGTTTGGCCTTTATAATATAGATTTCTTAGTATTCATTTTTCATTTATTTGTATTATTCAGTAAAAAACTCACTTTCTTAAACCCGAATTAAGTCAAACTTTTTATAAAAGCGCCTAAGTCCATATAACAGCGAAGTATTGTGAAGAGTATTAAATACAAGGTAATAAGACACTTAACCAAACGCAGGTAATAAATCGCCAAATATTGTTCTTTTCGCCCTCTCTCGAAATGCATTTTTAACGTACATTTAAAAAACACGATTTTGAGTCATCTTATTTAAAATTCAAATAAATAAATAAGAGGAAGCAATAATAGCATAAGTCAAAACATTTTATTTCAGCATCAAGGAATTGTATCGCAGTTACACATGTGGAAAAAAGATGCTTTTTGCCAAAAAACGTTGTCTTCACTAAATTTGAATCCGTTAAAAAAAAGTACCGTGATTAATTAAAATGTTATAGGCAGAGTTGCCAAGTCTCCGGCATTTTGGATACCGGTATTTTAATACAGAAAATGTTTTATTAAATTGGAACATTCTGCGGATTTAAAAAGTAACTTTTCCTATAAGAGAATTCTGCTGTGCAATAAGCGGGGGCTTGGCATCTCTGTATAGGAATATTTCGTAACCTACTTTTTAACCTTAAAAAAAGCAACGACCATTTTTCGGGTACAAAAAGTATTGCTAATTGTTCCATTTTGCATACAAAGTACTGATTGTAATATTGATACATCTATAAATTTCCAATAATTTTTCAAATCCCATTTATTTCATTAAAAATATAAATCTTTTATTCATTTAGTTTAAAATATATGGTTTTTAACTAATTTCATAACACTTTTGAAATATCACTTTTCACTGGCCATTTTTTTAAAGCATTTAGAAAATGGTTGTTGTTTTCAGTCAAATATAGACTTTGGTCTGTCCGTATTTTATTTTTTATTATTATTATTTATAAATGGTGGAGAAATATTCATACTTAATCCATAACGTACATAATATATGACTCTGTTATTACATAAGTCACCTTTTTGTTATCATAAAAATTATGTTTTTACTGATTTTTATTAACTCAATAGGAAAAATTTTGTGCTTTGAGCAATAGATGTCCGCATTTCATTTTTTATTTATTTTAACAAAATTCTTTGTATTTAGAAGAATTTTTATTTAAATAGGAAATCCAAATGTCGCTGTTAATAAAGAAGAAAGTTAGAAAAAAAAGTTACAAAACGTGTAGACGCATACTATCAAATATGGAAAAACGACGAATCCAAAAAAGACGTATGAAATATCTTTTAAAGCAAAGCAAAAAAAAAAAAAAAAAAAAAAAAAAAAAAAAAAAAAAAAACGAGGTCTGATTATCGAGCTTATTGATTACGAAATGTGCATAATACATTAAAAAAAATACTGCAAATATTGATTATTTTTTTCTTTTGTGCAGTTTTGGCTTCGAAAGTTGCGCTATGTTGCAAAAAGATATTAGCGACTATGAAAACATACTTGGTAAACGTTCGTGCTCAGTTTTACAAATAAATATGGCACATATATGCCCTATACACACCGAGGTACCTAATTGGTGCCAAAATGGCGTTCAGTTGCCTAACGTGCTGGTTATCATATAAATGTTATAATAAATTGTTTGTTCTAAAAATATTATCATTTATTGATTGTTATTTCTTTTTTTTAATAACAGAAAATGTTTCGTTTATTCCTTTTCTTTTCATTTTGAAATAAATAAATAACGTGTTATAGCATGCTATATGTATCTGGTAATCAAAACGATGTTTTCGCCTAATTGGCATAAAAAATCTCCCCAAACCGGTGCTTATATCTCTAGTATATTATTGCAAGTGTTTTATTTATGTATACTATAATTGTTTTTACATACCACTTACTACTTCTTGTACATAAAAATAGGTAAGTGGCTCCTTTATGCAGTATAAATAGTATAAATCTTTAAAAAATAGCCCCCGTTGCCTCTTTTTGGATCGAATAAAAAAAAAATCAATGTCTAATTCCAGTATTGCTCCGAGGTATGCATACATATTCCAAATTTCAAAGTTGTATGCCAACAGGAAATGGATGAAAAATGGGAAAAGATGTCACATATGCACCAGGATACATAATTGGCGTCAAAATGGCATTATTTTACCTGAGATGGTAACCCGGCTTTATTTATTTATTATTTGTTTATTTACTTTCATTTCCTTTTTTAAATTATATAAAATATTTTTTATATAGTTATTAATTATTATTATTATTTTATTTACTGTAAGTTCTTTTTGAAAATAGAAAATAATTTAAAAATGTGTATGTAAGCGTTATTTGAAAACGGAGTTTTCGCCAAATGGGCTTTGAAAAAAAATTGCGCCAAATCTGATGCGCTTGTGGTATCCGTGCCGAAAAATTAGTGACTAGAATTGACTTCCATACACAAACAAAATGTAAGTTAAAAGAAAAAATGCAATGAAAATAAATATAAAGGGAAAATGATGTCATAAAAGAAACTTTTTATTTAAAAACGTAATTGTTTCTAATTTTCACACGCGAAATATGTAAAACATTCTTTTAGCGATCAAAAAGTGCTGTTAAGAGATTATCACAAAATCTCAAAATCAAAGTTTTTATGACATTTTTTAATATAAAAAAATAACAGTTTTATTTTCCTGCATGATTAAATTTTAAAATGTATTATTGCTTTCAATATTTCTGAGTGCGTAAATGATTACTATTTACTCCATGTTACTGATTCGGTTATCTACGAAAATGTCCAGCCGGTGAAAATCACGCTCACCAAATTTCTGTGACGTATGCACATAAATTGTGCTTTTTTATCAGTTTTTTTAATATAACTTTTAAACTATTTGGAACTAATTTTTCGTATGTAGTGCATTCACCAGATTAACTTCATAGGTACCTATTGGTACAAACAGAATCAAAATCCGACAAGTACTTTTTGAGATTTGCTTGACGAAAGAATTTTTTTGAATTTTAATATCGTTACGTATCTCTGAGTATAAAGACTTCGCTTCGCTCAGACAATAACAGCAAGATCTGGATATTTTTAAAACTTCTATATTGTACGAATGCACCTCCTTTGCTGCGCTTCACGTAAAATTTTCAACTTGTTTACTTTATAGACCATTCGTAGAGATTCATTTTGAGGGATTCGATTTTTAAAAAACATATTAAATGAGAATTTAATCATTCGAGGGTCATTTGGAAATATCTGCAGTCAGAGAGTTTCATTTTGAGAGATTCGATTATTTATCACATTTTAATATGAATAGAGATTTTAATCATTCGTGGGTCATTTTTAAATATCAATGATCGGATTAGCTAGTATACAAATGAAAACTGTTCTTTTGATAACAGAAATTTATTCCAAGTCGCCAACATTCCTTTTGATTTATAAACAGAGGCTAGACAGTTATAAAGCTCTATCAGTGATTGACAATTATGGACTCGCCCATCACAATTATGGACTCGCATAATTTCGCCCATCATCATAAAATTTTATCAAAATATTCACACAAACAAAAGAAAAAATAAAAAATTCTTATTTATTGTCAAAATATCTGAAATAATTTTGGTTTAAAGGTCCTTTCAATTTGGCGCCCCCTATTTAATAATTGTGTGCCTGAATTCAGATGCATAATTAACTTAGGTACCAAGTGTCTTCAAACATCCTTAGAAACATTTACTGAAGCTTTTTCTTTCTTCATTGGGTATAACAAAATATTTTGCTCAAGAAATCATTTACAAACAAACACACACGAAAAAAAACAACAATTTTTATTTATTGTCAAAATATATGAGATAATTTCAGTTTAAAACTCTTTCGGTTTGGCGCCCCTCGACCTCGGCGTCCGGGGCGGGCGCCCCCCTTGCCCCCCCCCTTAGCTACGCCACTGGATACCGGTAACCTGCGAAGTCATATATATTTTTCAAAATCCCTGTCGGCTTGGCCTATAGGCGGAGGTAGATTTCGAAGAGTACTCATTTCAACAACAAACAACTGAATTCGTTTGTGAGCAAAATTGAATTTAAAAATGAGTCATAAAATAAAGAATTTGTTATTTAAAAACATCCACAATTCTTTAATCAAAATCGCTCTAGAAAATTATGTGCGAAGTGCCCACTTTGGAAGCTTTTATAAATATATATTTAGCCTTTATCAAAAACCTGACAAATGCGACACATTACACAGTTCCTAAATAACTGTCAATTGAATGCGTTTGAGAGCAAAATTTAATTTAAAAATGAGTCATAAAATAACCAATTTGTTATTTGAATACATCCTCAATCCTTTAACCATGATCGCTTTGGGAATTTTTTTTTTTGCGAAGTGCCACTTTGACTGCTTTAAAAAATATATTTTTAGTCTTTATCAAAAAAAAAAAAAAAAAAAAAAGACGAATACGCACATTATATAGTTCCTAAATGACAACTGCCAAATGAATGCGTTTGAGAGCAAAATTGGATTTAAAAATGAGTCATAAAATAACCAATTTGTTATTTGAATACATCCACAATTCTTTAATCAAGATCGCTTTGGGACGTTTTGTGCAAAGTGCCCACTTTGACAGCTTTTTTAAAAATACATATTTAGCATTTATAAAAGAAAAAAAAAACTGACCATTACGGCACATTACACAGTTCCTAAATAACAAAAAACTGCCAATTGAACGCGTTTGAGAGCAAAATTGAATTTAAAAATGAGTCATAAAATAACTAATTTGTCATTTGAATTAATCCTCAATTCTTTAATAATGATAGCTTTGGGAAATTTTGTGCGAAGTGCCCATTTTGGCAGCCTTTTTTGAAATATATTCTGCCTTTATCAAAAAACTGGCCAATATGCGTCGCATTTTATGGCTCCTAAATAAGATGACCTGTAAATTGGATGGATTTGAGAACAAAAATGGATTTAAAAATGACTTATAAAAAACGCAATTTGTTATACTTCCTCAATTATTCAATGACGATAACTGACGATAAATATATTCTTCCTTTATCAAAAAACTGGCCAATGCGTCACATTACATAGTTTTTAAATAAGAGGATCTGCCATTTGGATGCGTTTTAAATCAAAAATTAATTTAAAAATGAGTCAGAATATAAGCAGTTTGGATTTGAGGTTTTTCACCAGCTCCTATTTTTGTTTAATTTTGCTATAAGAATTGGTCCTATGAAAAACTTGTTAGTGTAAAAGTTGTAGATATTATTGAGAAGATGTAAAATAAATTTTGTTAGATTTGAATGCTTAAGAATAGAGTAAGTTATGGATTTTTTTCTTCTCTCACCCCCTTTTTGTTTTCGTTTTTAATTTTTTTCATAGGTGAAAGTTGGTCCTATCAAAAACTTGTAAATACAAAAGTTTTAGATAATTTGAAGAACATTTATAAAAAATTTAGTTGGATTTGATAGCTTGAGAATTGACGAAGTTATGAATTTTTTCTCCCAAAAACCCTGTTTTTTGCGCCCCTTGAGCCCATTTTTAACTTAATCAAAAATCTGTCAAGCAAACTTTTAGCCCATTTCTTAGAAGTAATATAAACTTTAAACTGATTCGTTATTTATTTTAATTAAGAAGTTATGGCGTTTTTTCGTTTTTCACAAAAACGCCCCCTATTCCGACCCCCTTGGTCCGATTTTGCCCATTAACGAACTTAGCCGAGATTTTATCCCCTTTGATTTTATGTACCAGTTTGGTGGAGATTGGTGAAGAATTATAGAAGTTATCGTGTCCATAAAAAAGTGATATATACATATATATATATATATATATATATATATATATAGATAGATAGATAAATATTTTTACTGATGGTAGTTTTGGGATCTAGAGGTCATAATCGACGTAGATCTGCAAAAAGTTTTCAGAAATTCCAACATGGGAGAGAATGCAATAGGTAGTATTTCATACGAAATCTACTTAATAAGTAATCATCAACATCACCCTCAATTAACTCTCTCATCTTACGCAACAACATTGAGGGTGACTTATCATTCAGTTCTAAATCTCCAAGCAAAGTTTTACCCTTCACATTCTGGTAAACTTCGAATTCCGATAATAAACGCGCTTTAAGAGCAGTATATGGTACTTCTGTGGGTTTAAACACTATACAGCAAAAGATTAAACACTATACAGCAAAAGATTAAACACTATATAGCAAAAGTTTCTGCATCCAAAGATGCCACAAAATGATCAAATTTTGTTTGTTCGACCGCGATTCTGTTTAACCTGAAATTAGCCTCCAGCTGTACAGAAAATAACTTAGATTACTAGGTCAGAAATTGGGAACTCTCACCGACACTCTATTACATCCTATACTCCCCCCTGGCACAGTCTGCTGAGAAATGTCGTCAGGCATCCCGTATAATATCAAAAGCAAATAGAAATCTCAAAATGCCAAACTAAACAACAATTTAAACCAAACTAAGTGAAGTTTAAAACATTTTAACAAATTAAAGCAGCATTATCAAATTCTAACCAACCAACCATTATAAACTGAAACCAGTTTAAATTATCTGAAAAGTCTCAGAGGATACATGCAAAAGGGAATAAACTAAATGAAATCTCATACTTTAAACCTTGAAAGTATTTCATAAGCTATGACGAGAACTCGTACGCAAAACTTTTTTTAAACTCATTTTAAATCACAGCGTTAAGCTTGCTTAACGGGTCAGCAGTTGTAGAGATGCAAGGTTAAGCTGTGATTATATACACTTACTGCCGAAAGTCTGCGTACAGGTTATTATATTGCGTATTCATGCTTAAATTACTATTCCAATCATGTTTGAGAAAATTAACATACCTCTAACTGATTCTTCAAGATTACCTGATTTAAACAACAAAATAAAATCCGACTTCAACATGAAACAAGTAAGGAAAATCATGCGTTAAGCATAGATTATGAAGCGCTTTCCAACACTTAACGAAATCTTTAACAAAACTTTGTTATTTAGGGAAATAATAGTGTATAGCCAAATATACCCAAATATGTATTCCAGTACTTTTGAATAGCCCTGTATTTCATATGTCAGTACATATAATGGGAAAATTTAGCTTAGCAAGAAAATACCCAGTAGCTTGAAATTTCTTTTTCAGCAATTCATACTATTAGATGGAAACATACTTGAATACTTTTGTTCAGCCTTGTAGTTTACATTGTACCTTTATTACACGTCTGCATTAGGCTAAAATTTATTGTAAACTAAAACACCTTTAAAACAACTGAAATCACATTCTCATAAATCATCATTCATAGACGTCCATGTACCGAATTCTTTGCGTGGCCCTGTATACCCCTTTATCTATATTCTGCAAACATTTCTCAGTAAATTGAATGCAGCTCAGTGCAAAAATGCATAGCTTATTTAAGAACCACGTTTAAATAATTTACGCTCATATTCAGCAACGTTGGTGAGCTCTTTTGGGTAGCCCTGTATATCAACTATAACATTTATACACACCATATAATGTACATATATGTAGCGAAATATAAACGTGAATATCATAATTAAAATGCATTTCATCCCTCCAGCAGCCATCATCGGACACATATACGGTACTTCGGAAAGAATATACTATTTGAAATCTTTTGTATGGCCCTATAAATGCTATGCAAGACATATTATGCAAGACAGTAGCGTATAATTTATATTAAACTTCAGTAACATATATCAATTTTATTATACATGAAACAGCTTAATATATTTAAAATATGTCACACACAATTCCCCCTTTTACCATTATCTAATGGAATTCTTTTGTGTGGCCCTGTAAATCAATAATAGCTACATTTTCACCTTATATTTTATAGAATGCATATTTTAATATGTTTGACAAGGTATAACATCTTTAAAATTCTTTTGAAACGATTTTTCCCCATACGCCGTAATGTAATAGGAAACTTTTGATTCGCCCTATAGATAATCATGGTAGAAACTTCATTTTCGATAGGACTTGTGCTAGGGTAAACGTCAATAACGTCCTAAAATTTCATGGCAATCCGAGTATATTAACGATTTTTCCCCATAGGCCGTAATGTAATGGGAAACTTTTGATTCACTCTGTAGATAAACTAATCATGGTAGATACTTCATTTTCAGTAGGGTTCGTGCTAGGGTAAACCTCAATAACGTCCTAAAATTTTATGGCAATCCGAGTATATTAACGATTTTTTCCCATAGGCCGTAATGTAATGGGAAATTTTTGATTCGCCCTGTAGATAAACTATCATGGTAGAAACTTCATTTTCGGTAGGACTTGTGCTAGGGTAAACGTCAATAACGTCCTAAAATTTCATGGCAATCCGAGTATATTAACGATTTTCCCCCATAGGCCGTAATGTAATGGGAAACTTTTGATTTTTTCTGCAGATAAACTAATCATGGTAGATACTTCATTTTCAATAGGGTTCGTGCTAGGGTAAACCTCAATAATGTATAAAAATTTCATAGCAATCCGAGTACATTTACGGGAGTTAGAGCGCGGACAGACGGCCAGACGGACAGACAGCCAGACAAACCGAATGCATCAGCACTTTTCAACTTTGTTGGAAAGTGCTAAAAAGAAGAATGACCGCCAAAGATTCGCAGTCGCCCCCGCCAAAAGTCAGCGTACATTTAAGAATTAGATCTTTAAAAGACCTTTTACTGGGCGATAATTGCGCCAAGTCAATTTTTTTCCAAGTAATTGCAGGCTTTTACTACGATTTATTTAAGATTTGAAATTTTGAATATATTGATAGTTGGTATAATACCATGGGAGGCAATAGAAAGGAAATCGATATTACTGAATAAAAATCATCATAAATCTTTAAAAAAGAAAAAATATCTTAGAGTAATTGGTGAAACTGTTAATAGAAGACATTCATCGATTCAAAAAATCATCATGAACTACAAATCAACAGGATTTTTAACGTCCAAGCCAAGATCCGGCCGGCCGTCAGCACTGTCGCCTCGAGAATCCCGCTTTGTAATATGTTCTGTGAAAATTAATCCAAGGCTATCAGCTTCACAAATAGCTAAAACTGTTGCTGAGAAATTTCAAAAAAGTTTGAGTTTAACCACAATTCGAAGAGAACTGAAAAAACATGACTATCATGGCCGAGTTGCACGGAAGAAGCCATTCATTTCTCGAGTGAACAGAGCTTTTGCCAAATAACTCCTAAATAAAACACATGATTTTTGGAAAAAGGTAATATATTCAGATGAAAGTAAATTTTGTATTTTCGGCATCAAAGGACAGAAATATGTGTGGAGGAAACCCGTTTCTGAGCTAAAAAAGAAGAATCTTTTTCTCGACTGCCAAGCATGGAGGAGGAGGCATTAGGGTTTGGGGGTGCATGGGAAGCAACGTGGTTGATAATTTGGAATTTATTGAATCAACAATGAACAAAATGGATTACTTGAACATATTAAAGACAAATCTCAGAGAAAGTGCCGAGAAGGTTGGAGTAAGTGATGATTTTTACTTTCAGTAGGACAACAACCCCAAGCACACAGCGTACGTTGTGAGATTATGGCTGCTCTGATATGCGCCAAATCAACTCCATACACCACCCCAGTCCCTAGACTTAAAACCGATAGAGGATTTGAGGGATTTACTCGAGCGGAGAATCAGGGAGTCAAATTAGGGTCTCAAATCTGTCATGGTAGAAGAGTGGAACAAAATCAAGGTTTTAGAATAGATTATATTCTAAAAGCCTTGGAACAAAATAACCACAAAAGATAGGGTAGATGTGCCAGTAATGGGCCACCTTAAGGAATTTCTCTAAAAAATAATTTTTTATTAATAGTTATAATTATTGTATTCCAATTTTTTTCATATTAGATTAATCTTTCAACAATATTTAACTAATCCCACAGTTACATTTCCCAATAGAAATAAAAATTTAATTTTAAATAATAGAAATATGTCTTAACACCCAAATGCCCAGTAATGGGCCTCCTATGTTCCAGTAATGGACCGCCTATGTTCCAGTAATGGGCCACCCTACAAAAAATAACAGATAATTATTTTTAGGTGCTTTCGTAATTATGTAAATAGGTAGCACCTATAATTGTCGTTCACTCCGTCTGTCTGTAAATCTATCTGTCCGTTTGTCTGACAGTCTATCTGTCCGTTTGTCTGTCCGTCTGTCTGTTCGCATATAACAACGGAAAACTATCCAATCGAATCGTTTGAAATTTAAAATACATAATTATTACATAATTTTGTCGAATCGTTTCAAATTTTATGAAAATCGGATGGATAGATCAATTACAGGGACATTCAAAAGGATTCCGTTACATTACGGTCAATAGGGAAAAAAGTTTTAAATGCATTTTAATCGTTTGAAATTTAAAACATATAATTATTGCGTAATTTTGTAGAGTCATTTCAAATGTTATGAAAATCGGATGCATAGATCAATTACAGGGACAATCAAAAGGATTCCGTTACATTACGGTCAATGGGGAAGAAGTTTCAAATGCATTTTAATGATGTTACACTCATTCGAACATAATAGAATTGGCATGAATCTATGAAATATATACTAAAATATGCATTCTGTACAATCTGTGACGCAAAGAATTTTTATTATTAAATTACAGGGCTACACAAAAGTATTCCACTATATAATGCTATACGGGGAAACATGGTTTGGTACGTGTTTTAATTATATTCAACTATTTCACATTTTATGAATAAGATATACGTTGCTGAGGTGTAATAAGAATTACTATTCCTGTATATTTACAGAATTTCAACCAATATACTGTATCCGAAGTACTATTTACTATAAAAGCAAGATCTGAATATTTTTAAAACTTCGTTATCGTACGAACGCACCTCATTTGCTACGTTCATGTGCAATTTCCAACTTGTTCTTTTTATGTCTGCGTAAGTCGCATCTTCTTCCTCAGAATCCACATTATCCTCTTGTATACAAAATTCGGCCTTTTTGAAGCAATTGTAAATTGTTTTTTCTTCAATTACCCCCATTGATCCCGTTCTTATATGTATAACTATTCAACTAACACTGTTTTGAGAAGGATGTTGAAAGGTGTGTGAAAGGAGGGGGTTGATGAATTTGTTGGACTTAAGGAACAAGAAAATTCAAGCAGAGGAGTAATATAAAAAAACTCAGCACTGAACGATAAATTAGGAATAAGAGATGGAAATTTGATTTCATGTGATTTCGAAGTATTTTTTTACAACTGAATAAAGAACATTTTATGAAAACAATCGTTATATGGAGATAGATATTTCGCTATATAGAGACTGTTTTTAATGTAATCATGGGAAAAGGGGAACATTCCTACTAAAAATTCGTTATATAGAGAAATTCGATGTATGGAGTTTCGTTATAGAGGGACTTGACTGTATTTATAAAGAAATTGTCTTTATTAAATTCTAGTAAGTAAAATTTAAGTATTAAATTTGTTATTTAGTTTTCAGTTAAATCAAAATATTTTATCACTACTGAAATTACACTTTTAGTATTGGTCACTTGGGTGGCCCATTACTGGCAAATCACGAAATAAGCAATCCAATAATGGACCACCCCTCCTAAAATCTTAAAAATAAATAAAATTTTGTAAATAGCCATTGGTATATTAAATCCAATGTTTTATATTGCTAACCAAACAAAAACATTCAATTTTTACGGAAAAATAAAAAAGATATAAAACTAAGTAAGTAAAGTCTGCTCTTAGCATGTTCATTAAGATTTTCAGTGAAAAACAGAAAAACTGTGAAACTTTATTTTCTGCTTCCTAATTGTTTTGACGAAAAGTGTAAAAAATTAATCCAGCTTATAAAGCATGCAAGGTAGAGTTCAGAAAAAAATAATAAAAGCTTAACTATTATTTATTATTTTTTTATAAACCAAAAAGTGCGAGGTGGCCCATTACTGGAAGGTGGCCCATTACTGGCACATCTACCCTACATCTAAACTAGTTGAATCTATGCCAAATAGGCTGAGAGAAATGATAAAAAGAAGAGGATACCCTACAAGGTATTAAATTTCGTTGCTATCCACTATCGTAAAGGTGTTTTTCCAGTGTACGCAGAATTTTTGTGGACACGATTTGTGTCGTTCTTAAGTTATGAATTGTGCATTATTTTGTGTAGCGATCAGGTGATTATTGTTTGTTCTATTTGAATTTAACACATTAGAAAAATGAATAAAAATTATTTTGATTGAGAAAGATTCCATTTACTTAGTGATCGTTGCATAAACATGGAAGATGATCGTATGTACGCAGACTTTTGGCGGTAAGTGTATACATATGTCCTTTTTCACTGTACAAATCTTTATTTAAACAAACATATAAAAAAGTCAACTGAAAATGTAAATAACTTAGCATATGTCAATAAACATGTTAAATAGGATATTTGACAACCGCCCAGCAGCCGTTCCCAAAGCGACACTTCATCTTTGCGTTTCTAAAAAAATATTTTGCTGACATTCACAATAATTGAAATTACTATAAAAATAAAAACAAAAAAATCCTATGCCTGAAATTTTCTAAAACTCCCGGGAATTTTCAAAATTCTCCTCCCGAAAAAACCTGGTATATTTCCGGGGGTAAACCTGTTTTTTTCCACCCTGTGCAACTCTGTTTGGCATCCGTAAACCCTACGTTTCATAGAAAAAATCTACTATCTTTTATTTAGTAACACAATTTTCCATTCTTACTCTATTAACTTGCATACAAAGAAGACAAAGATCTCAGTGGCCAATCTTCGCCAATCTCTGAAAAATATTCTTTTCAAAATTAAGAGTGATTGGAAAAGCAGCTTGTTTGTTTTAGCAACTTTTATAATGTGTAACTCACGTCAAGTGTAAGTATGTGCCTGCGAAAGATGATTAAATTGCTATGCATAATTCCGATCTTACAATACTTATTTTGAATAATTAATAAAGCTTAAAACATAATTCTTTAATTTTAAAATTGCCTGTTCATATATAATACTATATAAAAGCATACATATATAAAAGCTACCAGGTTTTACTCTTTTATTTTCACTATAAAATGGTTCTAGCAGCATTATTGAGTTTATATTTGCTCGGATTTTTGCAGTATAAGACAAGAAAGTAAAAGTTTACAATAAATTCAATTATGGTAGCAACAGCAGCATTATTATTTTTTTTCAGAATCATAATTTTCAACTTATTTAATAGCAGAAATCTGCGATTAAATAAAATCAAGATTAGAAATCTGAAAATGTGGCAGGTTTTTGAATGAAAATTTGGTTATTATTTATCAAAACTGGTAATCTTGAAGAAATGCTTTTGCCTGGAGTTATTTGTTAAAGATTGGGTATAAAATAAATGAGACAATAGGTTGAATATAGAAATTATGGGATAATGAATAACAGATATATAAATATTCGAGAAGAAATTCATTACTTACTGCAGCTAACATCACGCTTACTTCATCGTATACATCTTCGAATGTAAACGTGGTATCATTAAGGTGATGATTCAACATTATGTAGGTAAATGACCTACTCAGATGTTCTGTATCGAAACGTTCTACATCAGTCTTCTTGTTGGAAAGGACGAACTTTTTCATGTCATATATCACCTAAAAATATTTTAATTACATTTTTTTTACAAATGCGTTATTCCAACTGAAGCGTAATTGAAAATAAAATTCATTTCGCTTGACAGACGACGAGCTCGATAAACCAGCGGCATCAATTTGAATTTAGAAAATACATTGTATAAAGTCCCGTGGTAGAAATGCCGCGACACGGTAAAAATGTCGCAGAAAGTGAACGATCTCTTGCAGAAAAATTTTATCCTCGAGTTGTTAACTGTGACTGATAAAAATGTCATTTTTTAAGAATTATTATTTTCATTTCAAATAAAATGCATTAATGTTAATAAAGTTCGAAAAGAAGTTTTTAGATGAATAATTTCTTTGCGCAACTACTCTTGTTTTGTTCAAGAACGTTTTACTTAATTATGTAATTATATTTTGTAAACATAACATACGTTTTTGAAAAATTAGCTTTAAATTAACTTTCTTAAAAGAGACAGATTATTTTTATTTATGTCAAGAATAAGAATGACCTTATCGTCAACATCTAGCAAGATCAAAAAATAGATATACATACACTGTAAAAAAAGGGTCGATCTACTAAAAAAAATTTAGTGGATCCTTGTAATTACTAAAAAAATTTTAGTGGATCCTTGTAATTACTAAAAAAATTTTAGTAATCTTACTCAGTTACAAGAAAATCTGTAAGAGTTACTAAAAAAAAGCTAGCAATGAATAGAGTTAATAGTTTTATATTTTTAATAGCTATTACTAAAACTCGCTTGGTGTGGTCGTGATAGCCTAGTAGTCATAGCACAGAGCTCCAGACTGAAAGGCCTCGGGTTCGAAGTTCGACACCACCAAAGACGTACCGAGTATATGCAGTGTAAGTATTCGTTAAGTAAAAGGGTTATGAAATCAAAATTGCGCAGGTGGCAATGTTTGATGCTGCCATCTATTGAGGCGTTGCCGGAAATCTACCGCTGCAAAAATTGTGTTTGGACTCGCTACTAAGAATCCGTGAGTAATGGTTACTAAAAATAATTTTGGAGTTGTTACTAAAATTTGCTTGCTGGCTCATACTAAAAAGTTTTAAATTAGTTATGCAAAAAATTCCTTTGTTCAGTTTACAAAAGAAAGGTTTGTTTCACTTGCAAAAAAAAAGTTTGGAATGGTTACAAAAAAATTCTGTGGAATACAAATTTACTAAAAAATGTTTAGTAACCTCATGAATTTTTTTTTACAGTGTACATATTGATTTATTGTACTAATTAGGCATATGTGTACAATGCTTATTCCTCACACGCCCAATTAATTGATCAAATTATAGTTAAGAAATCTGTGGTGCTGTTACAAGTTGCAGCAATTTAAGCTCGCATTCAATCATCAAATTTTGAGAAGAAAAAAAAGAGAGCAATCTATTTATTATAAACTAACAGACTATGCTCGCTGCGCTGCGCTGGTCAAATTTTCCAAATAAACTTTGGATTAAACTAAATAGAGAACTTCAACTTGTATTTTAAACAATATGGGCCTTCAAATGCACATTGTTTATTGCTGAAAACGATAACAATGCCATTGTGATATTATATTATCTTAAGTGTTGTACAAAATTTAGTTTATAAGATGCAACTATTTTACTTGATGATTAATCGTGCAGTTTTAGTAGGGAAAAGAAACCATTATGATTACAGGAATTAAAATATTCTCTGAATTGACCCTACTAAAATTAGAGAATTTTACAATGATTGCACACACTGACTACTGAACATGAATAACGTTTAGGTGGTTCATCTTCATTCAATAGTTGTTGAACTTTAGAACTCTCGATTCGTGCAGTATGTGATTCTGGTAGTGCAAACACAGTCTCGCTGAATATTACATTATACTGTGTCATCGAAAAATAATGCCTAGATTTTAAATAACTGTCACAAAAAACTACGAAAGATAATTAATTGGTTTTAGTCTTATAATGTGCTGCAAAAAATATTTCTTTTCATTCCTTAGTATCCTTTAATGTGAGCACTGTTTGTTGCTTCGCAGACGTTTAATCTGTAATCAACTTCCTGTCACGTGCGTTGAATCATCTCTGGCGTAACAGTTGAGATAGCGACAGAGATTCGCTTCCGAAGATGGTCCGAATCCCAAATATTTTCTGCGTACACAATATTTTTTATGTACCCCCAGAAAAAGAAATCCAAGTGGGTAAGGTCAGGACTTCAAGAAATAGGGGCTTCTCTGCTAATCCAACCGTTTGAACTTGATGACTGAGCAATTAATTCGCGCATAACAAGGACATGCAAACGAGTGCTAGTGAACTAAAACCAAACTTGGGTTTACCAGTTACCGTGTAGTGAAAGAAATACTCATTTAACATGAAATGTGTCGATGTCATGATTTTTTTTTAATTCAGGCATTATTTTTCGATGACTCTGTATTTCTTAATAAACGTGTTCTTGTGACAGGTCTACTACTACTCTATTCTCTCTTTGGACTCCAACAGAGTAAATACCGTAAAAAATGTATCGAATCATTTTCATACGAAAAAGAATGTTTGACTTTCAAATTAAAAAAAAAGTGAAACATAAAAAAGTGTTTTTTTTTTAACCTGAATTGTTTCAGAAACTAAAATGACATCATTTGCATTGACTTTTCATTTTGAAGACCACTTGCAATCATGCAACCATTTGAACATTACAAAACTCGATGACTTAATCTTGCATCCAAAAAATCTAGTAAAAAAAAAAAGAGCTGAACATTACACCATGAAAAGTAATCTTCTTATCGTAGACTGTTTTGCTTTTTTTTTTAAGCAGCATGACAGCGGTTTTTTTTATGAAAAACTTAGAAGAAGATCGAAACGTTTAATATCTTAACATTATTTTTATATTTGTACAATTTTTAGACTTTACAGCAATTTATGCACCTTTCAGTGAACTTGTGAATTTTATTTTCACGTTTATTTGCAATACCTTTCTAATCATTAGTAATCGACTTCATTGAGATGATTAATGTCAAATATTTGCAACAATGTTGTTACTATTTACCAGAGTTAATTACAAACAAATTTAATTACCTCCTAAGTTATGTTTCAATGAGCAACGTCAAATCGCTGTCGAATCAATTATCCATCGTTTACAACTAAATATTTATAATTTAAATAGAGCTGGCAATGATAAATGAAGTTAGTGATACAAAAATTTAAGTAATGTGCATTTTGGTGAATACTTCAACCAAAGACTTATTTTACATTTTTCTGAGGAAAATAATAACACGAACGAACAAATCTACTTGCTATATCCTTTAAATTCAAAAGTAAATTCATCTATAGTGTCTATTGTGTAAATAATCCAGATTATGAACACTCTTAATTTGCTGCTAAGCTGCTAGGATAGAGATACACAATCTTACAAGGAGAGGGCAACTTTGATAATCTCAGATTTTAATTTTTTTAATACATGTTGTAGGACAGAGACCACTTAGCCACAAGTTCAATGGATTTTATAACTACGATCCTTAAATCTTGAGAAACAGGCGGGGGGGGGGGGAATCTGATATTATGACACAAATGAAATACTTATTTTGAAGAGAAAGTCCGTACGTGGTTGTAGCTCAGTCAGATAGACAGTAACCAGTCGTCCAGCGGTTTCGGGTTCGATGCCAGGACACGCTGTTTTTGTTTTATAATTGTAATTATAATTTAATAGTCTTATTGTCAATTAAAGATTATAATGTATATCAATTCTAATTTTAACTTATTTTTTATTTGTAACTAAATAGTTGTATGAAACATCATAAATAAATATCAAACTATAATTTTTTTAAAATCATTTTTAAAATGTATTTCACACGTTCTTTCTCAATCCAATGATACTGAACAATTGTGTTAATTTGTGATTTTAAAGAAAAATCATTTATGCATTGCTTTAACAAGGGAAGACAATAATATTATAAAATTACTCTGTTTTTAAATTAATAAACATGATTATATTGAAAGTAAACATTAGAATTGATTTACATGCCTATTAAAGTTTTTTAAATTTTGTAAAACGTATGCTTGCTCTTTGAATTATTTTGTTTAAATTTTGTTGCTTTTTATTTTGCTTTTATTTTTATTTGAATATATTTTATCTTATCATAAATAGATGGCACCACAACAAATGTTGGAATTTCTATTATTCAATAAGGGTCATTCCATGTCAAATCACCCAGATTTTTTTCAAAAATGACACCTACCATTACCAATTTCGATAAAATTCTGTGAATAAATAGAATTTCTAATGCTGATTCCAAAAATATCAATTATATTGAAATTGGTCAAACGGTTTGTGAGTTATGAGTCCCAAGATGGCCGATTTGCTTCCATTTTGAATAGCACATGAGACAACATAAAAATCCATAACTTTTTTCGTTTTCAATTTTTTTTGTTTCAATTTTTTCGTTTTCGTTTTCAATTTTGTTGAGAATAAAGTAAACTTTCATTTAAACCAATTTTTATGCAGCTTATTCCATAAAAATGCTGTCAGAAAGTGACTTTTTGAAAATGAATTAAGAAAAAGGTGCAACTTCAATGACTGATTTCCCCCAATGTTCCCCTTTCAATTTTCATCTAATTGCATAGATAGGCACCTCAAAGTGTATTTTGATGACTGATCAAAAAAGTTTAATGGGCGGTTTACAGGTTCTTAGTATATATATATATATATATATATAATACCATTAAAAGTAGACAAGATTCACCAATGGATTTTATCAATAAAAGAATTAAATTGAATTATAGTAAACAATATTAACCATTTGAAATTAACGATTGAATTTAATAACTTATAGTACATTGAACATGGAAGGAAAAAAGAATAATATGAATACAAATGAAATTTGTAGAACCAAAGCAGAATCTTCAGGTCCCAAATACTTTGGAACTACAAATGGAGTGTGTGGTTTCATCTTCGTATTTGCCATGAAAAAGCAAAACAATACGAATTTGGGACTACCATCACACAAAAACCAAATTATTAAACAAGGAACAAAGATATTTTACAAAAAGGAGTTGAAAGTAAGTAAAAATAATAGTTTTCCATAACAAACATAAAGGATAAAGCAGAATGGAAATATAATTGAACCGGAAAAATAATTAATAATCGATATTAACATAAAATTAAATTAATAAAATGATTAAAATTAGAATATATATATATATATATACAGGGTGATTCAGCTCGTCGGTGACAAACTTTAAGGATCGATAGAGCACACCTAGACGAACATTTTTGAATAGGGAATGTAGGGTCCCTGACGCGATGGTAAGGCGCTAGGCGCTTTCGAAAATTTGGGTGCCGAAATTCGAAACGTCATAAAAACTAGGGAAATGGTTAGATTTTCTTGCTTGTTGCGTCGAAATGATTCTGTTTGTTTAGACTTTCTTCAGTACCAATTTGATAAGCGTATCTCTTAAAACATGGATAGGGGGCGCTGCAGACTTTGGAGAGCTAGACAACAACTTTAAGCCCGTTATTTTGATAATTTAACACATGCTCGCCAAAGTTTATACTCTAACTTAAAGTTTGAACCCAAAAGTAGAGCCCTGCAAAAAGCGTAAGAGCCGGAATAAAATGTCAAAGTACAGGGTGGTCGAAACTCGAAGGCTCCTAAGAGATAAACAAACAGATTTCTTGACTTATGGCATGCATTTTCATGATTCTGTTTGCTGGGGCTCTCTGAAACTCAGTTGAACGGTACAAAAAGAAACATCGATAGGGGGCGCTTTGGGCAAAAAACATAATTCGTTGACATTTCGGACGCTAACTGGAAACGGGGCGCTACGATCAGTTAGTAATAATGAAAACACATTTTCTACCTCTGCTCAACACTTCTGAATAAATTTAGACCAAAAACATCAATGATACTGGAAATTTATTTACAAAAAATAACACTACAGAAGATGCTCGAAATTTCGACCTTGGGCCATGATGCAGGCTTCGCACCTCCGTCGCATTGAGGAGTGTGTGTTTCCAACAATGCCAGGAGTATCTCTGATCTGCCCTGCAGCTGCCACAATGCGCGCCACAAGTTCTTCAGCACTGCTGACAGGTGTATGGTATACCTCGGCCTTCAGGTAACCCCAAAGGAAGAAATCCAAGCAGGTGAGGTCTGGTGATCGGGCAGGCCAGTGAACTGGACCCCCACGCCCGATCCACCGCTGGCCATACCTTGCGTTTAGATGGAGACGCACGTCGTTCGTGTAATGGGCCGGAGCTCCATCGTGCTGGAACCACATCTGGCGACGCGAACCTTCGGGTACGTGCGCCTCCTCCAGAAGCTGCGGCAGCACTTGATCCAGGAAAATCAGGTAATTTCCACCTGTCAGCCGTTCAGGTAAAAAATAAGGGCCAATGAGGCAATCCCCCAGAATGCCGGCCCACACATTTACTGAGAAACGCTCCTGGGCTGCTCGGCTTCTGGTTTCATGTGGATTTTCATCACACCACACATGACTGTTGTGGGCGTTCCACATTCCCTCCCGGCTGAAGGTGGACTCGTCCGTAAACAAAATGCTGTTTACAAAACGGGGATCCCTGGATCTCATCGCCAAGTACCATCTTGAGAATTCCACTCGAGGGCCAAAATCCTGCTCTCTGAGCAACTGCACCCGCTGGATGTGGTAGGGGTGCAGATTCCGGGAACGTAAGATGCGCCACGCAGTTGCTTGCGAAATGCCAACATGTCTGGCGATATCTCTCGTGCTAAGACCTGGGTTGTCCTCAACCAGGTTAAGAACAGCCTCTTCGTTGTCGGGGGTGCTCACTGATCGCTCCCGTTCAGGCCTGCCTCCGTCGAAAGATCCCGTTGTGGACAACCTCTGGTGTACTCGAGCGAAGAAGGCATGGCAGGGGATTTGCCTGTTGGGGTAACGCTCGGCGTACAACCGCTGAGCGGCTCGTCCATTACAACCAGCAGCGCCATACGCCAAATGCATGTCAGCCAATTCAGAGTTTGTGTACCGTTCCATCCTACTACCGATCTGCAGACAAGTAACCCGAAGCTTAAGTAGGTACCGCACGTTCAAAAGACGTGTCTGCGCATACAACTACGTCATCTCGCGTTGTCGTCTACGCATTACGTATCTTTTGCATATCGATATGGTACGATATCTTTTGCATAAATCAGCAAAAAGCACCTTATGTAAATTTTATTGCGCGCATTGTGCATGATTGAAACCAGCTATGTTTGTTAAAAAAAAAAACAAACTGCAGTTTTAATAGCTTCTTATGATAAGTAAATTACTCTCTTGTTTTGTTTCTAACTGATCGTAGCGCCCCGTTTCCAGTTAGCGTCCGAAATGTCAACGAATTATGTTTTTTGCCCAAAGCGCCCCCTATCGATGTTTCTTTTTGTACCGTTCAACTGAGTTTCAGAGAGCCCCAGCAAACAGAATCATGAAAATGCATGCCATAAGTCAAGAAATCTGTTTGTTTATCTCTTAGGAGCCTTCGAGTTTCGACCACCCTGTACTTTGACATTTTATTCCGGCTCTTACGCTTTTTGCAGGGCTCTACTTTTGGGTTCAAACTTTAAGTTAGAGTATAAACTTTGGCGAGCATGTGTTAAATTATCAAAATAACGGGCTTAAAGTTGTTGTCTAGCTCTCCAAAGTCTGCAGCGCCCCCTATCCATGTTTTAAGAGATACGCTTATCAAATTGGTACTGAAGAAAGTCTAAACAAACAGAATCATTTCGACGCAACAAGCAAGAAAATCTAACCATTTCCCTAGTTTTTATGACGTTTCGAATTTCGGCACCCAAATTTTCGAAAGCGCCTAGCGCCTTACCATCGCGTCAGGGACCCTACATTCCCTATTCAAAAATGTTCGTCTAGGTGTGCTCTATCGATCCTTAAAGTTTGTCACCGACGAGCTGAATCACCCTGTATATATATACAGGGTGTCCCAAAAGGTCGTTTACAAACTTAACATGCTGGTCTGTCATATCATGATGAACAATATTAAATAGGAAACTAAGGGTCCCAAACGTCTTCCAAAGGAGATATGCGCCATTAAAGTTTAGGGTCCAAAAATTCAAATGATTATAAAAAACAGAAAAATTGGTCGATTCGTTTGCGGTTTTCACTAAAACTATTCTTTATGTCAGTATTTTCTTGAAATAAATTATAAAGATAAATTTCAAAAACTGTCGATAGAGGGCGCTTTACACTTTGGAGTAACGTACAACTATTTTTTTCCGCTAGTTTTTGCATCTCATAAATTTTTTTAGAAGCTTAGACATAAACTTAAATTTTGAGTTGAAAATCTGAATCGTTGGTAGTGGTAAAGTAGCGCAAACTGAACTGTGTTCAATAGGGGTGGGGAGGTTCAAATTTCAAATGATTATAAAAAACGGAAAAAATGGTCGGTTTTCGCTAAAATTATTCTTTATGTCAATATTTCCTTGAAAATAAATTTTAAACATAAATTAAAAAAAATCCGTTAGAGGGCGCTTTAAACTTTAGAATAATCAACTATTTTTAACCGTTATTTTTAACCGTTTTTTTTTTAATCTAATTAAATGCTTGCAAAAGTTTAAATTTTGTGCTCAAAATCTAAATCGATAGGAGGGATTAAGAAGCGCAAACTGAACTGTGTTCAGGAGTTGAAATGTTACCTTCCCCACCCCTCGAACGCAGTTCAAATTTTGGCCGCTTAATTACTCACAACGATGCAGATTTTGAGCACAAAATTTAAGTTTGAACTTTTACAAGCATTTTATTAGATACAAAAAATATTGGTTAAAAATAGTTGTTGGATACTATAAAGTTTAAGGCGACCTCTGACGGAATTTTTTGAAAGATACCTGTAAAATTTATTTTCAAGAAAATATTGATATAAAGAATAGTTTTAGCGAATACCGACCAATTTTTCCGTTTTTTATAATCATTTGAAATTTGATCCTCCCCACCCCCATTGAACACAGCTCAGTTTGCGCTACTTAACCACTCTCAATGATTCAGATTTTTATCTCAAAATTTAAGTTTATATCTAAGCTTCTAAAAAAAATTTACGAGATACAAGAAATAACGGAAAAAATTAGTTGTACGTTACTCCAAAGTTTAAAGCGCCCTCTATCGGCATTTTTTGAATTTTATCTTTATAAATTATTTTCAAGATAATACTGACATAAAGAATAATTTTAGTGAAAATCGCAAATCAATTGACCAATTTTTCCGTTTTTTATAATCATTTGAAATTTGATCCGCCCCCCGCAATTCAGTTTGAACTACTTAACCACTTCCAACGATTTAAATTTTGAGCTCAAAATTTAAGTTTATATCTAAGCTTCTAAAAAAATTTACTGAGATGCAAAAAATAATAGTAAAAACTAGTTTATCGTTACTCCAAAATTTAAAGCGCCCTCTATCGACATTTTTTGAAATTTATCTTTATAATTTATTTTCAAGAAAATACTGACAAAAAGAATAGTTTTAGTGAAAACCGCAAACGAACCGACCGATTTTTCTGTTTTTATAATCATTTGAATTTTTGGACCCTAAACTTTAATGGCGCATATCTCCTTTGGAAGACGTTTGGGACCCTTAGTTTCCTATTTAATATTGCTCATCATGATATGACAGACCAGCATGTTAAGTTTGTAAACGACCTTTTGGGACACCCTGTATATATATATATATGTGTGTGTGTGTGTAGGGTGAGTCATAAATATCGAAACAATAGGCTATCTCCTTAAATATTGCCCCTAGACCCATACTTCCAATTGCAAAGTTTCATCAAAAAAGGTAAATTTTTTGATAAGAAAAGTTGCAACTCCATGGGGGGGGGGGGGGTCTATTTAAAAAAAAATACGAAAATTAAATTTTTATACGGCCCCCAGAGGATAAAACTTCCAATTAGAAAATTTTTCCTTATCCATTCCTGAATCGAACAAAAAAAATTCATCTTGATATCTGCAAATCCCTGAAAGATATTAAAATCCAAAATTTTCCAAAATTCGTGATTTACACCACTTAAACATACCTCTGAGCGCAGGGATATCAGCTCATTTGAAATACAATTTAGGGATTGACCATTAATTTACGCATTATTAAATGTCGATCCAAGGTAATACTTTAACTTTTAGATATAAAATAAAAGCGTATAGGTTTTGATTTTAAACTTCCTTGAAATATGCTTGATGTTTGCAATAACTCGAGCTTGGCGCCAGACTCGTAAATGGCACGACCCATTGCCGGACCGTCTTATTAAACACTTATTAAAAGTGTTATTAAATTAAGTGATATTAATTAAACTCTCATTAAACGTGTCTTTAAAACTTATTGCCACAGGCAATAAGTTTAGTAAAAACAGTAATAGCGATAATGAGACTTCTATTAACTGAGTTATATGGAATATATTATAATGTTAATGTATATTTTAATGTTAATGGAAATATATTTTAATAAATTACACAGAAATATTTCCAAAAATCTAGTTTTTACTATTCAGCTTCAAAATTTATGTGGTTTTAAACCTATTTTTACTTTTTTCTATCTTTACAAGAGAAAAGCATTGGATTCATGAAAATTTTGAATTCCGGTTTTCGACGGATTCACACGTTTTAGGGCTGAGAGATGTCGAAAAACATTTTTTTTATAAAATGTCTGTCTGTGAGTCACTGCTCATGTATCTCTGTATATGGCATAAATTTTGTAAGCGCGCTATCTCAAGAATTAATCCACGGAATTTAATAAAAAACTACATTTACTTATTCCTTGATATAAATTAGTGCTGATTAGTTTTTGGTGTGAATCGCTTAACAGGCTACCCTACTGTATAGGATTTCCGCGATAGCTGTATCTCCAGAATTAATGCTAGGAATATCATCAATCTTCAGATTCAGTTAGTCCTTGACATGAATTGATGTTGTTTATATTTTGTTGTACATAGCTCCACGTGTGGCGTTGAAACACTGAATTTGTTACGATTTCTGCAATAGCTCTACCTTAAGAACTAATGCAGGAATTTTCATAAAAAGTCAGATTCAGTTATTTCTTGATATGAATTGGTTTTGTTTACGTTTTTGTTTCAATTATCTTTCGGGTGGCGCTGTTATATTGAATTTTGTATAATTTACACTGTTTCAGTCCTCGGTTGCTACATCCGTGTAGTTTATTTATTCCAAACGACATTTAAAAAACAAAAATTTTATTTGAATGTTAAAGTCTAAGAGTATAACGTTTCTGTTCCGTATTTTTTTATGCTAAGTTCCCACTAATATTTCGTTATATGTATATTTAATTCATCAAGATTTAATGCATTCCGACCAAACATCTTTTATGCCGGCCAAACACATGCCGGCCAATTATCTACAATAGGGATATAGGCCGTGAGGGGTAGGGTGCCCTCCGTGAGGGTCTTTTTAAGGGAACCTAACCCGTATTTACGCAAAGAAATCCAGGGTTCGAAGAAAACCACGGAAAACTTCGAACGGTTAGGCCGTTCGATTGGATTTTAACCCAGCTCCTACCGTCTATCAGTTTGGAGGCCCGTAATTAGAGGTACCTTTTACGCATCGTGTAATATCAATTTTAACAAGAAAAAAAATGAAGTTGACAGGGATAAAACAATGAAAAAAAATTGAAATCGGCGTGATAAAAAAAAATCAGGTTTAAATCAACTGACGCATTTAAATAGTAATTAAAGAAGGCAAGAATGGCAAAACTTAAACAAAATCTGAAATCGAAACTATACAAGAGGGAGTTAATCACCTAGAAACTTTTAAAAAGCATTTAAACGTTAAAAGCCCATCTTTGTTTAAAACTAAATGCACTTTTCTGCATCATTTGTTTTTATTTCAGTATTTCTCATTTTTAAACTGACATAAATCAATAACCTTCGGTTACGGTAATAGTCCCACGAATTCAATAGTTTTTTAACACCTAAAAAAAATGCCCAACACGCCGAGAGAAGTTTTCACCTCAAAAAATTTACTTTTAAAAATATGATTTGTTTACAAAAAATTGCATTTTTTTAAAATTGCTATTTTAAATAGTTTTATTTTTTTAAAATATTATTTAAAATGCTGAATCAAAATTGAAAATTAGACATTTTTATTTAATCAAACGAAAAAAATTCATCGCGACAAATAATATTTTGAGTTATGACAATTTACTCTAAATTTTTTGAAAAAAAAAATATTTTATTAAGAAAGCTTATGATGTGATAATGCTTACAAATTATGTGGTTAACCATCACAAAATATTCCAAATTCGAACTCGAAATAAATAAAATAAATGTTTCCTGGACAACTTACAGCAAGATTGTTTCTTCAGTTACACGCATTTCAATTTGTGTCTGATCCCTTGAAACCTCACGATTTATTAAAATTGTCAAAACTCTCTGAATTTTGAAGATATCAAGATGAAATTTTTTTTTGTTCAATTCAGGAATGGATAAGGAAAACTTTTCTAATTGGAAGTTTTATCCTCTGGGGACCGTATAAAAATTTTATTTTCGTATTTTTAAAAATAGACCCCCCATGGAGTTACAACTTATCTTATCAAAAAATTTACTTTTTTTGATGAAACTTTGCAATTGGAAGTATGGGTCTAGGGGCAATATTTAAGGAGATAGCCTATTGTTTCGATTATTATGACTCACCCTGTATACACTATATTGCCATTGATTGTTGGACACTTGCGATTTTAGACATTTTACTAAATATCTAGAAAAATACATGAGGAATCATCTCGAAACTCTTAGTATATAAATATAATAGTATAAGTCATACATCTACGTGAAGATTTTTTTCCCGAGACTCCATAGGGGACCGTCAACAAATTAAAAAAGAATGAATATCTTTTGAATAACCCTGTCAAAACTAATGTAGCAAAAGCGCTCAAACTCTAGATTATGATTGAATGCCTTATTATAATATGCCTTGTTCATTTTTATGCCAATAGCATGCGTACTCGCAGAGTAATTAAGATTTTTATAAAAATGGTCCCAAATTTTTCCAAGTTTTTTTCTTATAATTTTCAGAGTTCTTAATATAAAATAATACTTTTTTCAGAAAATATGACAACAACATTGCACACAGTATCATGTAATCAGAATTAAAAAATAATGAAAATTATATACAAAATGAGTTGGTTTACTAAATAATTGTTTACTGCGCATGCGTCAACGATATCAAAATTTCATTTGCATATTATGTTAGCTAAATGTATAGAGCAACTTTTGTGAAAGTCAAAAAATCATAACTTGAAAATTCTGAAAATAATCATCAATTGAATAAGTTGAAAATCCGTTATTCTCAAAATAAGGCAAAAACAAGAGGGGTTGTATCCATATATTCATTGATTAGTGTCAATATAGAATACACAATACGGGATGTACTACTACATTTGGTACTACATTTGTACTACTACATCCCTCATTTTTTTGCTTCATTTTGGAAACAACGGATTTCGTCCTTTATCTATAGACGATTACTTTCAGAATTTTCAAGCTGTGATTTTGAGACTTTTACAAAAGTTGCTCTATACATTTATCTAACATAATATGCAAATGAAATTTTGATATCTGTGACGCATGCGCAGTAAAAAATTATTTAGTAAACCTACTCATTTTTCATACAATTTTTATTGTTTTTTAATTCTGATTACAGGGTACTGTGTGCAATGTCGTCTGTCATATTTTCTGAAAAAAATATTATTTTATATTAAGAACTCTGAAAATTATAAGGGAAAAACTTGGAAAAAATTGGGACCATTTTCATAAAAACCTTAATTACTCTGCGAGTATGCATGCTATTTGCATAAAAATGAACACAGTGTATTACAATAAGGCATTCAATCATAATCTAGAGTTTGAGCGCTTTCGCAACATTAGTTTTGACAGGGTTATCCAAAAGATATTCATCCTTTTTTAATTTGTAGACGGTCCCCTATGGAGTTTCGGCAAAAAATCTTCACGGAGATGTATGACGTATACTATTACATTTATACACTAAAAGTTTCGAGATGATTCCTCATGTATTTTTCTAGATATTTAGTAAAATGTCTAAAATCGCAAGTGTCCAATAATCAATGGCAATATAGTGTATATCAATTTTACTGATTTTCTTGAGTAACAGAAAACTCAAGATAATGTTGATATTTCTTTTATTATCAGAAATATCATACATATTTTCATCTAAAAGTTTGATAAGGTCTTATGTTGCATAAATATATATATTTAAAGTGGCTAAAAAAAGGAGAATACCATTGGAATAAGTAAGAATGCCAATAATGATTTTTTGCAAGAGATAGGCGTATTTTCCTGACAAATTGGAATTTCTTCCAATGCCTTGGTAAATTTTGAATAAGAAAGAAATGACGGAAAAAGCTTTACAAATAGTTACATTTTATTGCAAAATCACAGTTTATTTTCATACAAAATACAATAAAATTGCAACTGTTAAATAAAAATTATGATACTTTAAAAGAATACAAATTAAAATACATAACATGCACAGTAAACATGTTATTAAAAATATATCTACATCAATAACATTTTAAAGTACAGATACTTAATTTTTAGGTAGATTTCGTATGAAATACTACCTATTGTGATCGCACCAATGTTGGAATTTCTGAAAATTTTTTGCAGATCTACGCCGATAGTGACCCCTAGACCCCAAAACTACCATCAGTAAAAAAGTTTATATATATATATCACTTTCTTATGGACACGATAACTTCTATAGTTTTGCTCCAATCTCTTCCAAACTGATACATAAAATCAAGGGATATAAAATCTTGGCTAAGTTCGTTAATAAGCAAAATCGGTCCAAGGGGGTGGAAATAGGGAGGGTTTTTGTGAAAATCGAAAAAACGCCATAACTTCTTAATTAAAATAAATATCGAATCGGTTTAAAGTTTATATTACTTCCTAAAAATGCGCCATAAGTTTATGCGTAGCAAAATTTTGATAAATTTAGAAATGGGCTCAAGGGGCGAAAAAAACAGGGTTTTTGGGAAAAAAAATCATAACTTCGTCAATTCTCAAGATATTAAGTCCAAATAAATTTTTTATAAATGTTCTTAAAATTATCTAAAACTTTTGTATTTACAAGTTTTTGATAGCACTAGTTCCTACCGATGAAAAAAATTAAAATCGAAAAAAAGGGGATGAAAAAAGAAAAAAATCCATAACTCCGTCAATTTTTAAGCTATCAAATCTAATTAAATTTATTTTACATCTTCTCAATAATATCTACAACTTTTATATCGACAAGTTTTTCATAGGACCAATTCGTATAGCAAAAATAAATTAAACAAAAATAGGAGTTGGGGGAAAAAAACCTAAAATCCAAACTGCTTATATTCTGACTCATTTTTAAATTCAATTTTGATTTTAAACGTACCCAAATGGCAGATCTTCTTATTTAGGAACAATATAATGTGACGCATTGGTCAGTTTTTTGATAAAGACAGAATATATTTCAAATAAGCTTGCCAAAAAAGGTATTTTTAACAGAATTTCCCAAAATAGTCGTGATTGAAAATTTCAGGAAGTATTCAAATAACAAATTGCGTTTTTTCTGTTTTATTTTTAAATCCATTTTTTCTCTCAAACGCATCCAATTGACAGTTCCTTTTATTTAGAAACTATATAATGTGATGCATTGATCCATTTTTTGATAAAGTCAGAATATATTTTAAAAAAAAAAAGCTTCCAAAAAGAGTATTTTGAACAGAATTTCCCAAAATAGTCGTGATTGAAAATTTGAGGAAGTATTCAAATAACAAATTGCGTTTTTTCTGACTCATTTTTAAATTCAGTTTTGCTCTCAAACACATGCAATTATCAGGTTCTCTTATTTAGTAACTATATAATGTGACGTATTGAACAATTTTTTGATAAAGGCTGAACATATTTTAAAAAATGCTGTCAAAGTGGGCACTTAGCACAAAATTTCCCGATGTGATCATGATTAAGAATATAAGTTGTATTCAAATAACAAATTGCGTGTTCTCTGACTCATTTTTTAATCCATTTTTGTTTTCAAACGCATTCAATTGACAGTTTTTTGTTATTTACAAACTATATAATGTGCCGTATTAGTCAATTTTTTAATAAAGTCAGAATATATTTCAAAATATGCTGTCAAAATGGGCATTTAACCCGAATTTAGCTTAAGATGTTTCTTATAACACAAGTTCTTAGAGAAAAATGAAATTAAAAATTTTTCAAAAGAGGCCAAATAAAGTTGTTAAACTAGTTTTATCTGTAATGAAATTTTTGTTTTTTGTTGTTGAAATGAGCACTCTTCGAAATGTACCTCTGCCTATAGGCCAAGCCAGCAGGGATTTTTTGAAATATCCCTGCCAGCTAAGCTTACAGAGAGATGTAAATTTTGAAATTAAATAACAGTAGACTCCCTCAAACCCACACAGCTTGGAATCAGACGTTATGCGGATTTTAGAATTTTGCTGATTACTGGTCATTAATTGTTTATATTTTTTTAAAACAGTAATTTTAATGTAATTAATAATGCAATCAAAACTAAAATGAATTCTTTACAATATAATAAAATATTAAAATTGGTATTAAATTAAAATAATAAAAATTTAGATAAATTTTAAGTGATTAAAATATGAAAAGCAAAGGTCAAGTTAATCAATAATGTACAATTAAATATTCATTATAAATATGAAATATATTTTTCCTAAATTATTCAATGTAGCTTGCCTCATAAAGGTACATGAGTAATTCACAACAAAATCATAAAAATAAGGTAGTTTTATTTCATGTTTAGTCAGATTTAATAACCAAAAAAGCTTGATTAATACATAAATATATTTGAAAAGAAAATTGTGATTACCAATGATATCAGCAATTTCGTGAATTTTTTCAGGAATAAATTTATTCTTCCTTTATGTAAAAATAAATAAATAAATAAATAAAAATAAAGAAATTTAGTAATATTAACAAAAATTATAAATTAAATTTATTAAGGAATTGGTATAGAATTAAAAAAGTCAAATTTAGTTCCTATATCTGAATTGAATGTTTCATTATTTACATCCGTAAATCATGTGTAGATTTTTGAGAACAATGATTTATAATAAGTTTAACTGAATTTTGGTATCTTGAGAATTGACTAAGCAATGGATTTTTTTCTCTCTAACCCCTCCCTTTTTTTCCCCTTGAGCCCATTTTAAATTTAATGGAAAATCTGTGATGCATAAATTTTTGTACCTTTTCCTACAAGTAATAATAACTTTAACCTAATATAACATGCATTATAATTAAGATTTTTTTTTCAGTTTTCACTAATCCTTTCCTATTTCAACTTAATGATCTGATCATGCTCATTAGCAAATTTGACTGAGATTTTTGGACCCTGAATTTAATGTGTGAGTTTGGGCCAGTTTTGTGAAAAAATATGGAAATTATGCCCATGAAAATAGTGATATTTAGGTAGATAGATATTTTTTAACTGGGGGGAAAGGGATTTTGAGTTCTAGGGGTCATGATCGTCATAGATCTGAAAACATTTTCTGAAATTCCAACACAGGGGAGAGTAATAGTTAATATTTTTTACGAAATCTAATTAATTCTAATTGTAATATTGCTAACAAAATTACGAAGTTGTTTTACTTAAAATTTGTTCTATTTGGCTTTCATTTTTATTTTATTTTCATTTTATGTTTTGCCCCTTGTGCTTATTAAAGGCCTGGATACATCATTAAGTTCTACTAGTATCTACAATTATACATTTACATTATGTGTGACTACTACATGATGCTTGTTCTCGAAAAATGAATCTTCGAAAACAACTCGAATTGATCGCAAACAAACTATGCGTGACAGAAGAGAACAAATAACAATTCTGTAATTAGTATTAAAAAATGTATTAGGGCAGTCATTGGTATTTAATTATCTGATATGCAGACTAGTGTAACTTTTACTTACTTTATTTTTTATTTAAGAGTTTTAATTTTATCATATTTTGTATATAATTTTGTTAGATAATGTACTTTTTTGTAGAATTTTTTCTATCATTTCTTTTTTATTTATAATTTATTGAAACTGCAATAGATTTCAATTTGTGAGGAATCTCTCTCTTTTTCATTTTCTTTTCACATCTATCTCTTGCAAAAACTCATTATTGGCATTCTTATTTATTCCAATGGGATTCCCTCTTTTTTAGCTACATTAAATAATATATATGTATTTACGCAACATAAAACCTTATCAAACTTTTAGATGTAAATATGTATAATATTTCTGGCAATAAAAGAAAATCAGCATTAAAGAAAATCAACAATATCTTGTGTTTTCTGTTACTCAAAAAAATCAGTAATTTTTTTTTTTTTTTTTTTTTTTTTTTTTTTTAGAAATTTGTGAACTACCCATTAAATTTTTTTTATCAGTCATCTAAACATACTTTGAGGTGCCTATCTATGCAGTTAGACGAAAATTGAAGGGGGAACGTTGGGGGAAATTAGCCATTGATGTAGCACCTTTTTCAATTTAAAAAATGACAAAAAGTCATTTTCTGACAGCATTTTTATGGAATTAACTTCAAAATAATAAGTTTAAATGAAAGTTTACTTTATTCTGCCCCCCCCCCCCCAAAAAAAAAAAAAAAAAAAATTGAAAGCTCTAGCTTATACCTGAAAGAAGTTATGGATTTTTATGTTGTCACATGTGCTATTCAAAATGGCGGAAAGACGGCCATCTTGGGAGCTATTTAAAAGCTCATAACTCACAAACCGTTTGATCAATTTCAATATGATTGATATTTTTGGAATCAGCATTAGAAATTCTACAAATTCACTGAATTGTATCAAAATTGGTGATGGTGGGTGCCATGGTCTTGGTTGATCTCACATGGAATGACCCATAACAGATTGATTTTTTTAATCTCCTTAAATGATGAGAAAAAATTATTTAAAAATCAAAACTGCTAAATAATTTTTTTAATGTGCTAGTATTGAAGTTAAGGTGCGATATTAAAATATTTAATAAAGGCGATTGTATTATAAATTGTGGAATTAAAAATGCGAAAAACAAATGTAGCGAGATTGGGCATCGATCTCGGACCCACTAGTCAGTAAGCGAACTCTATACGAAATGAGCCACGATCAACCATACCCCTTATTTTCAAATTTAGCATTTAAATTGTGTCATAATATTACTAAGGTGCGTTGTATAAAATCCTTTGAACCTGAGGGTAAAGGGTCTCTGCACTACAATATATATTAAAATAATCAAAATCTGTGATTATAAACCTCTCCTTGTTAGTGAAGGGCCACTTACAAATATATCTGTGTGATCGAGGGCCACAGCACTAACACAGATATAATTCTATTTCAAGGAGGTGATTTGTGGTCTGATTATGAGATAAAATTATGGTTTCAGTGAGAGGGAAGGTTTTACCCCTCTAGATTTACTTACCCAGTCAAAATATCCGATTCAGTTGATAAAGACATGTCAGTAGTTTTTACGTTTGTATACTTAGTAGATATCGCAAGGATTATTTTGAAGATAAAATAATATTCCTAGACTTTTTGGGAGACTAAGTTTTGTTTCATTAGAAAGGCTAACAAACAAATATAAGTGGCTATAGCCGAAAAAAAAACAAAAAAAAAAACAATGTAACTTTTATGAAGAAGGCAAGAAGAAAATCGAGGTCCAACGAAATTCCCGATTTTTGCGCTTCAGATCAACATAATTTGCATTTTTTCTCGCCTAAATGACAAAATTTGTTCTTTTAACGAAGCCAATCGACCATTTATCAGACATGCTACAGGCTCAGCAAGAAAAAAGCTGAACTTTCACGGCCTCACAGACTTTTGGCGAAATCTGCGTTTTTCTGCAATTTTTTAACGAAATTAGCGTTTTTCGCGACCATTTGACGAAAATTGCACTTTTTCTCCCACAGCCTTTTTAATGAGGTTTGCATTTCTCTAAAATCCTTTAGCGAAATTCGCGATTTTTCGTCAAAATTTGCGTATTTTCCGCGATTTTACGTCAAATATGCGTACTTTTCGCGATCTTTCGTCAAAATTTGCGTATTTTGCGCGATTTTTCGTCAAAATTTGCGTATTTTCTGCGATCTTTCGTCAAAATTTGCGTATTTTTCGTGATCTTTCGTCAAAATCTGTGTTTTCTGCGATCTTTCGTTAAAATTTGCGTATTTTCCGCGATCTTTCGTCAAAATATGCGTATTTTCCGCGATCTTTCGTCAAAATGTGCGTATTTTTCGCGATCTTTCATCAAAATTTGTGTGTTTTCAGCGATCTTTTGTCGACATATGTGTGTTTTCTGCGATCTTTTGTCAACATATGAGTATTTTCTGCGATCTTCCGTTAAAATTTCCGTATTTTCCTCGATCTTTCGTCAAAATTTGCGTATTTTCCGCGATCTTAGGTCAAAATTTTCATATTTCCCACGATCTTTCGTCAAAATATGCGTATTTTCCGCGATCTTTCGTCAAAATTTGCGTATTTTTCGCAATCTTTCATCAAAATTTTTATGTTTTCTGCGATCTTTTGTCAACATATGTGTATTTTCTGCGATCTTTCGTCAAAATTTGCGTATTTTCTGTGATCTTTCTACAAAATTGGAGCATTTTCCGCGATCTTTCGATAAAATACGATTATTTGACAAAATTAGAGTATTTTTCCGCAACTTGTTCACAAAAATCGTGTTTTCCCAGCACTTTTTTGACGAAAATCGCGTCTTGTTCGTGATCATTTAACAAAAATCGTATTTTTTCTCGCGATCCTCTGAAGAAAATAGTATTTTTTCCGCGATTGTTTGATGATTTTATAGTTTTTTTCGATCCTTTGGAGAAATTTGTGTTGTTTCTGCAATCCTTTGGAGAAATTTGCGTTGTTTCTGCAATCCTTTGGAGAAATTTTCTTATTTTAGCGCCGTTTGACTCGCGTTTTCGTTGTATTTCATCGTTACCCCCCCCCCCCTCTACATATAAATGTCAACAAATTTTAATGCATATTTGCATTGATCCCAGGGATAATAAAATTCGTTGCCGAAAAAGCGGAATTCCGCGTTTCCGCGGAAAAGTAGCATGTCTGATTTATGCGCTTTTTATGAAGCCGATTGACAATTAATGCGCTTTTTACAAAACCGATCGAGAAAATTTGCAGTTTTTCTGCACCTGATTGAAAATTTTTTTTTCACCCGTTCAGTAAAATTTTTATGCAGCCGATCGACGAAATTTGCGATTTTTTCCACTTCTGATCGATTAAATTTGCGATTTTTCCGACCTGATCAACGAATTTTGCGATTTTTCCGGGCCTGATCGACAAAATGAGAGATTTTTTGAGGAAATGATCGGAGAAATTTGTGATTTTCTTTCCCATGATCGCCAAAATTCGAAAATTTCCCTGCCTGATCGTCGAAATTTGCGCTTTTACCGTCTTTCATCGAAGAAATAGGCATTTTTCCGTGCCCGTTTTTTTAATGAAATTCGCGATTTTTAGCTCACTATGATGAAATCTGCATTCTTTTCTCGTCGCAAATTGATGAAAATATCGTTTTTTTCGCGATAAACTGGAAAAAATCACGATTGTTCTTCAGCCGATCAAAAAATCTTCATTTTTTCCGTGCTCTATCGATTAAATTCACAATTTTTTCATTCCCTAGTCAACTAAATTTGCTATTTTTTCGTTCAGAATCGACTAAATTCGCGACTTTTTCGTTACCCATCGACTAAATTTGCATTTTTTTTTTTTTTTTTTTGTTTCCGGGTCGACGGACTTCGCGATTTTTTCGATGCCAATCGACAAGATTCGCAAGTTTTTCGTACCGTTGAAGAGCATAAATTGATGACAAACTGTCAGTATAAAGATGAAATGAATCATGTAATGAACCATTACACCAATGAATACCTTCGTCTATCGCTGACAGATCAGCTTCAAAAATTTAATTATAGTCATGTAAATTTAATCTCATGTCTAGCATAAAAGAATCTTTATACAAAACCGTAAATGCAGCTCCAACTCTGTTTCATAATTTTAGAACCTTCATTATACAAAATCGGATGATTCCCCACTAGTATTCTATCAACCACTGGCTTAACAAATTTTATATTTAAATTTTCCAAAAAGTAAGGATAATTATAGATCTTCAATTTATTCATAAAATCATCACTTTTAAAACTCATGTTGTCAATCAAAGTTGTGTTTTTTCCATTAATAATATTATAACGCTTAGAAAATAAATTCAATTCTATGTCTAGCGGCGGCGTAGCACCAACCAAAACACATAATGGATCATTAGAAATCGTACGATAAGCCTTTAATGCAGATAGCAAGCATAGACGTTGCCATGAGAGTAATCTTTTTATTCCATTTTTATTTAAGTCAGGCATCCAGATCTCATGCCCACATGAAATACGTTTTTTCAAGACGGCGTTGTATCATATTTTAAGGTAAGTAACAGGAATACTTTCTAGAAATAAGAGCTTTTTATAAATTCAGCTCTTACAACTTAAGACCTTTCATCATCCTAGAGAGGCTATAAAAAAGTCTGTACTCTGGGCCCAGCCCAGGCCAGGACATTTCTAATACAGAAGTATGATTTTTGATAAATTTAAAGCTTTACATAATTCTATTATTAATATTTCCCGTTTAAACCTTTAAACGTTATCTGTGTTTTTCCGTCGTGAACTCTTTTAATTCAAAAGCTGATTTAACACAAAATTGATATTAATGTTAATTTTTTCAATTCTATCAGATAAAAATATATGTAAAGTTATTAAATACAAATTCTCATATCAATACTTTGCACAATTATTTTATCATTTAAGCAAGAATGAAAAAATCCGCAGGACGCTTAAAGGATTAAAAAGATTTTTTTAGTGTTTGTTGGCAATCTAAAAACCACATTACATGTAGAAAATTTATTAGTGTTTACAGTTTTAAATTTAAAAAGTTTGTTTTTATCTTGTTTTTACTATGTAACCCGGGAAGACCGTGTTCGATCTACTAGTTATAATAAAAGCTATAAATATTGAAAACAAAAAGCTATAATAAGTATTTTTTGTCAGAACTCCTCCATACAAAACAATTTTTAATCATATATATATACATATATAAAAACTATGTAGAAATTCACGGCTGAGCCGGGCTATGATTCAAACTTTTTTCCAGATCGGCCAAACTTTTTCCTTATGGATCGATTTGGAACTGGACCTAGATATTTGGACCCATGCACACTTCTAGTGTAGACTACCAGCATATTTTAATAGCAAGTTTAGCGTCAAATATGTACGCTGCTTTTTTATGTCAAAATGAGAGGAACTATCTGAAATTGACATTTAATAACGGACAATTTGTGGATGATTCCTGCTTTCAAAATGAGTCAAAAATCCTTCGTTTAGAGGCATGGCTAAGTGGTGTAAGCCACTTAGTCACTTAGCATACTTTTGGAAAAGTATGGATTTTAATATATCTGTGAGATTTTAAGATATGGAGATGATTTTTTTCTTGTTCAATTCAGTGATGGATAAGGACTAATTTACCAACTGGGAGTTTTGCCTTACGGGGGCCGTATAAAAATTTAACTTTCGTATCTTTTCAAATAGACCTCCTATGGAGTTGTAATATATCTCATCAAAATTTGCACCTTTTTATGAAACGTTGCAGTTGGAAGTATGTGCAAAGGTCAATATTTTAAGAGATATCCTATCGTTTCGCTAATTATAAATCACCCTGCATAAGTATACAATATTTATTTGCAGGTGTAATATATTATGTATTTATGTATGTACGCAAAAATATTTATTTAACCATCGTGTTTTTTTTTAATATGTGACATATATAACATGTATCAAATAATTATAATATTTATAAGTTATTGAAAAATCATGTTTTTCTGCATTTTTGGGAAATCTGGTAAGTTGTTAAAATGGCTTTTTGTTACTTTTTTCGATTTTTCGCCAATCTCGTCAACCGGATATTAAATTCTACCTTAGACTTCTAGCACATCAGAACGTGAGTGAATGATCAACTACAAAATTCCATCCTTATATTATGAAAAAAGTTAAATAAAAATCTGTAAAAAGAAAAGTTAAAATGAATAAATTACATTTTCTACGTAGGTCTTGTAATTTTTTCTCATTCTAGAAGCGATACTGTTGAGAGGCATCCACTGTAAACACGGATTGAACATTCTTTCTGTTACCAGATGAGAGCCACTAGAAAATAAAAATAAAACACAGCTTATCCCACAAATTCGGTCACATTTCTTAATAAGAAAGAAAAGAATCTAACGATTTTATGGGAATGCGGTTTTCAACGTAAGACTCATAAAAATGTTTTAGTTCTTAAGAATCGACACTAGTCACTCAAAAAGACCCGCATAATAATGTTAAGTCGATGGGTGCGTTATTTTCAAATATCTCACTCAGATTTTAATATTTTTAAATGACTTTTTTTGCATAAGATAGATGAGGACGATTTACAACTGGGCTAGGCTTTGCTTTTTCGATTTTGGTTTCTGATTTTCTAAAAAAAGAGTTACTCCAATTTTCGGAAGAAGTACGAACCGGTTTTGAAATTGAAAATATCATAATATAACAAATATATAACCAAACTCGAAAAATTAAAAACTAGCCTGGTTGTGGATAGTCTTCAGTTATTTTATAAAAAAAAAATTAAATTTGAGCAAGATATTTGAAAATAACATTCCATAAACTTGCGTCTTTTTTAGCGACTCGAGTGACGTCTTAAGGCAAAAGCAAAAAAAAAAAAAAAAAAAAAAAAAAAAAACTTCAAACTTTTTAAAACTATTTTTCTTCATACAAATTCCGAGAAATTGATAAGGTAGATTTACGAAGAGAATTGCATTCATGATGTTGAATGGACTCGAGTTGTTTCAAATTGTTAATATTTGCGAATTTTAAAAATATGAATAGACTAATGGGGCACTCTGTATAGAAGAGCAAAATCTGTTTTTTAAATTATATTCGCTCAGCTGTGAGATGTGAAAAAAATGAGATAAATTAAACAAGCAGATTTTTCTTTATATTTGTTTAAGAAATAAAATAATTTCCTGTGGCATAAATTCATAAATGATTGCAATTAATCACTTTATTGACATACCCTAGCTTTTTGTTATGCATACAGGAAATCTATGCCAAACGTCTCTAATCCCATGCGGGGGGGGGGGGGGGGGGCGGTGCGATACATTAAATCCCGCTTAAGTTTAATAAAGATTTGTATTAGCAACGTTTAATTAAGTTTTACTTTTATAACTTTTTTTTTTTGGGGGGGGGGGGGAGGGCGAAGTTGGAAAACTGCATTTCCTTATTATGACATAATTTTTTTTAAATTTCCGGTGGGAATTCGCATTACACAATTGCGTTTGTTTATCCCTCAAAGGATTAAAGCTTAAATAATAAAATCATGAAGCCACACTTTTTAAAATGAGTACTATGGATTTAAATAAAGATAATAAGAAAAGAAAAAATAACACCATATACGACTTAATCTTAAAAGTTATCATAGAAAGAAACGGAAATGTTTGTTCCATTGGAAATTAAGTCTTTTTAGGTGCGTTCGTAATTATGTAAATACAGGGTGTCCAGTAAATGACTGACCCAGTTTGAATGTAAATAACTAAAAAACGGTTTGAGATAAAAATGTGCGGTTTGCTGCATTATTATCAGAAAATCACTAAATTTTTCGATACGCACTTTCTTAAAATAGTTCGAATTTCGACCAACAGATGGAGCTGATGGCTGCATCAGGCTGTCGAAATTCAGACATTTTCATACGCATGAGCTTTTTAAACTCATCGTCGAATCTCAGTCAACATATTGAATGGACTCTTCACTCACATAGAGAAATATATTGTTGGATGGAAAGAGATTTAAAATAATATTTATGATTGAATAATGTCTATTATACTTAATAAAAAACGGCAAAAAATACATTTTAAAAAGCGTTAACTTTTCACACATTTACCATTAGTAAATTGTATTCAAAAAATGTTTTTGTGACCAGTTAACTGATTCTCTTTTTGCGTACAATAAATTGAAAATATGGCATAAACACGGTTCTTTTATGTTAAAAAATATTAGTATTTAATATAAATATTTCTTTCCTTAACTAGTATGAAATTGTATTTAAAAAATTTAGTGATGTCAAAAATCTTTAAAGGATGGATCAAGCAAAATCGTCCCCTGACTGAAAATGCAGCTACCTGAAACGGAAGAATGCTTAAAAGAGAAAAAAACGACTTACCTGTTTTTATATTCTGCGAATCACCCCTTTTCAAAATCTAGATTAGCTCTCAGAAAGCATAATATATCCTGAATCATCATATAATCATTATAGTTCTATTTATTTTAGTTCAATTTTATAAATATAAATATTACTAAATTACAGGAACTTTAGTGTTTTTTATATATAACTTTTAAAAAGCTTTTAGATTCATCAAAAAAAAAAAAATAATAATGTTCCTTATTTCAAATCACATGCATTTTCAGAATTTTTCTTCCTTTCTTTTTCTCAGGAAGAATAGTTAAGGAAAGCGGGGGGAGGACGAAAAATATATTTCAGGATCTATGATACTCTTTGTAATGAAATTTTGAAAGGGGATAACTCGCAGGATATAAAACAGGTACGATGCTTTTTTTTCTTTTTAAACATCCTTCCATTTCAGCGTAGATGGTTTTTAACTTGGGCGGAGGGGGAAGAGCGAGGTGTGTACAAAAGTCATCTTAAGATCTCTCGTGGCTTTCGTAATAAAATTTTTAGATGTGTAAAATGTCAAAATATGAATACAATGTAAGGATTATTTAGACTTTCGGAATAATGAACAATGTTTCGTTTTAGGCAGGTTTCCGTCTTAGCAGCTGGTTATATTGTTACTTCCTCCGTCAAAATCATTTTTTTACGTTTAATACAGGATTTGTTATAAATGGATTTGTTTATTCTCAGGTTTATTATATTTTCATGTGACGATTTATAAGTCACTGCCCCGCTTTTTTTTAAACAGGGAACTTGCCAACACTACTTCCGAACCACTGTTTTAATCACTTAACTGATTTTATTGCACGACCTAGGAAAGAAGAGTATGTTTGATCCATCACCTACTATTTTTTTTAAATACAATTTCATAGTATTTAAAGGCAGAAATGTTTATATTAAATATTATGATTTTTAACTTAAAAAAGCGGTGCTTATCCCATATTTTCAATTTATTGTATGCAAACTGGGATTCCGGTTAACCGGTTACAAAAACATTTATTGTATACAATTTATTTATGGTAAATGTGTGAAAAATCAATGCTTATAAAAAGGAAGTTTTGTTGGTTTTTAATATAATAGACCTTATTCAATCATAAATATTATTATCATACAAAAAACCGGTGGAACCAGAGAGAAAAATAGAGCTCGATCTAAAAAAATGTTGCAAAAAAAAAAAAAAAAAAAAAAAAAAAAAAAAAAAAAAAAAAAAAAAAATTGGGAAATATTTTCAATCTAAAAATGTGCGTACAAAAGAAAGGGAATCAGATGATCTGTAAAGCTCATGAAATAACCCAAATTTTTGTTAGCTGAAATGTGGACTGAGCTGTACTGGTGCCTTATATTCAGAATTATACTATTATCCACTCAAAATGATTACTGAGGAAAGTAGTCAATAGAATATATTGTTATGTTGTCTCAAATCGGTTAAGATTCACAACGCTAAACAAATATAAACCATGATGTGAAAATTAAAAGTATAACATTAACATTAATATCGTCAAGTTGTTGAGGAATTGATGTAGATAAGTATGTCTGAACACAAATATTTAGCATATGATTGAATCGTATCTATTCAAGGTTTTAGTATTACTTGGTGCTTTGAACTTCCAGTTATCAAAACCGCTGGAATAGAATTGTGTTCACACTTTGTACTGAACGAACGTTCTCATACTTCATTACATCAGACTGTAACATATAGTTATGAACCCAAATTTTTAAACTAATTATGGATGATTGAAATACGGAGTGAGTTAAAAATGCCTCTTTTTCCGTGATTGATTTTAAGGCACCAGTAATGCTCAGTCCACATTTCAGCTAACAAAAATTTGGGTTATTTCATGAGCTTTACAGATCATCTGATTCCCTTTCTTTTGTACGCACATTTTTAGATTGAAAATATTTCCCAATTTTTTTTTGGTAACATTTTTTTAGATCGAGCTCTACTTTTCTCTCAGGTTCCACCAGTTTTTTGTATGATTCTAAGTGTGTCCCCATCATGCATTCTGCAATTATTCCAATTGTGGTCACGTTAAGGAAACTAAACAGGATATTTTTATTATATGGGTGATTCTCAAAATAGGGGACAATTTCAAAAGTGAAATCCTAAAAAAATTACATTTAGCAAAATTTCTGAAAAAATAGCTGTTGTTAATATAGTATTAGGTATACATTACATGTAGTCAGCAGAGCTAAATATCTAAAAATTAACTTAAAAAAATAATTAGTATTTTTTGAGCCATGCTAATGACAAAACAAATTGCATGGAATAAATATATTAAGAAATTTTTATTTTCTTCCTGTTTAAATATTTTTTCTATATTTATTAGCCTCCCTTTTCAGCAAATGGTTTCCATTTTTACATATATACATATAAGGAGAATAAAAACATTAATAAAGAGCAAACTTTGTTTACATGAGCAACATTCTGACATTAACAATGTAGGAAGCTGTCTTAGTGATTTTCTGGCAGATTTAATGCATATTTTAGGGATAATAAATGTAATACCTAAATTTATAAGTAAAATTAAACTTTATAAAAGATACAATATAAGCAATGGTTACATTTATGCACATAGGAGTCTTTAGCATGGGCAGAAAAACCATACTAATGACACTGATATTTGTCCATGCTAATGACAAATTTTAATTTAAATAAGATTATGAGCCATAATATAATCACAATGCAATAGTCCTTTCTGGGGCTTTTTAAAACACAAAAGTCCTATGCAAATAAGTAAAATAAAAATTTTAATTATAAAATAAACATGAAAATTATTATCCATGAAAATTATTATCCTAATGACATATAATTGATGTACGCCCCTAATATTCAACTTCTATTCTTAAAATATAATACATGCTTCTATTTTCAGGCTGGGATAAAATGGCTACTTGTTGCCATGGAGAAACTTTATATTTTCAAACTATTGTCATATGTGAAAATGAAATTTTTATTAATAACCAGCTGTTACAGTATGACCTTGTTTTGAAAATAGAATATGGAGGACAAACTTTAATTCTTTTTTTTTTTGTACACTATAATTTTATTTTTAAAAAGAAATTTATTGGATAAATCCTCTCCTTGATTAATTTAAAGAAAGAATAACATTTGTTTATTTTATAAACATGATATTAACTCTTGAAAAAGCTAGTATATACAAGGCACAGCTTCTGTGGACATCCATGCTAATGACATTTTGAACATTTATTCTGTTATTTTAAGATGTTTTTAACTAAAAAGTGAGTAATTCTTGAGTGCAAATAATGAATAATATTAAGACAAACATATCTAAATATAAAAACATAACAGAAAACCTCTCAATTTTTTTTGTATGCCGAAAGACATAAATTGTCCCCTATTTTGAGAATCACCCATATAAACTGTGCTTGGCTTAGATATGAAAGTGTTATTACTAAATGTGCGTTTGCCTTATAAAATCGTGTTTCTACATGGAATTAGGTGTGCGTTGTAATCTAATAATTGGATATTTAAAAAATTGCATTTAAGTACTTCAATCAAAGTTATTTTTACATATAGCTATCATTTCATATTAAACAAAGTGTTTTGAAGCTATTTAATTGATTTTGATCGCACCTCAAATTGTTTTCGAGATACAAGCACTAACACTGTAGTTTGCTGCTTGATGGCGCTGAAACAAGTTTCATCGTTTAACGCTAGCCACATAATCATGTCCATGATTATATTACTACGTTCATAACTGCACCGCTATTGAGTTAATGGGCGAACAGAACTTTAGTGGGGATCCTGAATTTTTTTTTTCCGATACCAATAAAATAATAAATCGCTCTGTCAGTCTCTGTGTGTGTGTCTGCGATCGCAAGCAAAAACTACGGCACTTACAAGGCTCATTTTTTTTCTTGTAAAATTAGTCCAATATCTCCCCTGATGTACTTAAAGCTCAGAATTTTAATATTTTGATTACTTTCCGAAATATTAATTATGAAGCACTACTTAATTTCATCAAAAAGTCAATTCTTTGATCCTCGGAAAACGAGAAAGCTTGCACATGCACACAAACACATTTACGCAAGAAACGACAGAAGAAACGTTTTCGATTGCATTCATTATTATTATTTTTTTTGTTTTGTTTTAATCTAAATTGACCAAACCATTTAGTACAATTAAAATTGAAATACATAATGCGAAAGATGGGATTTTCGTGTTTCAGATGGTGCAATGTATTTTTTTAAATATTGCAGTCAACTCTTTGAAAGAAAATCTTCAAAAAAGGTCGTTTTTTCGAGAAGGTTTTTTCCGCTTATTGCAATGCCCCTTTAAAACACAAATTTAAAGATACTGACAAGCCAAAAATATGTTTGTAAAGCTAAACCTTTGTCAAAACGGTGAGGCAATTAGTTTTTAAAAATGTGAAATTTAACCCATTCAAATTTACCATCAAGTGCAGGTCACTTACGGCTCATGGAGACTTTATTTTTTACATGTTAAAAAGTAACTAAAAGTCCGCATTCTAAAATAATCTTCTTAGAAAATCTCAATAGACTAGATTTTCATCACTAAATTTTAAAACGTTTGGAGGACTAGAAACATTTTTTTTTTCAGCATAAAATATGTGAAAACATCGAAAAAAATATTAGAAATCGAGGGATATTTGTACGGTTTCACTTGATTTCGACTAAACTTTTTCTTTCTTAAATATGCATATTTTTTTATGACATTTGAAAAAGTCTTGGTTTACAATCCATTAAAATTTCAGAAAATTTGGACATTAACAACCATCTATTTTGCTAAACTAATAAAACCGACGTCAAAAAAAAAAAAAAAGACAAAATTTAGGTTTCGATACGGAACCTTAATTTGCAAACTGCGATAAAAGAATTTGCAGCGTATGGGTCTAGCGCCCGAGTATACTATACGAAACTCCGTAAGGCTAAGTTTTAATTTGGTTTATAATTAAAATATCCTGTATTTAATTAAAATACATTTTGTAATTTTTTTTCTTGCAATTTTAAGGCTTTCTAATTATTCTTAATTTTAAAACAACTGAATTATTAGAGAAAAAATTGCACATAAACAAATCGAATAATAGCAATAATAATAATAATAAAACTATATTTTATATTGTACAATCGATTTAAATAATTTTATTTTCAATTTTAAAGTTTTTTACATTTTCCTATAAAAACAATTCTTTCACATATAAAAGCTCTCGCTAGAGGCATAAAAAAAATTATCTGAAGATATACAAGTTGGAAATTGCACGTTAACGTAGCAAATGAGGTGCGTTCGTACGATAACGAAGTTTTTAAAATATTCGGATCTTGCTGATATAGTAGAGCGTACTTCGGATACAGTGTCGAAATCTTTGTGTTTCTGTAAATATGCAGGAAGTAATTTTTATTACACCTCAGAAACCTATATCTTATTCATAAAATGTGAAATAGTTGAATATAATTGAAACACGCCCCAAACAATGATTCCCCGTATAGCATTATGCAGGGGAATACTTTTGTGTGACCCTGTAATTTACAGATCTGTTTATCACAGATTGTACAGAATGCATATTTTAGTATATATTTCATAGATTCATGCCAATTCTATTATGTTCGAATGAGTGTAACATCATAAAAATGCATTTGAATCTTTTTTCCCATTGACCGTAATGTAATGGAATACCTTTGATTGTCCCTGCAAATGATCAATGCATCCGACTTTCATAACATTTGAAATGACTCGACAAAATTACGTAATAATTATACATTTTAAATTTCAAACGATTAAAACGCATTTGAAATTTTTTTCCCATTGACCGTAATGTAACGGAATCCTTTTGATTGACCCTGTAACTGATCTATCCATCCGATTTTCATAAAATTTGAAATGACTGGACAAAATTATGTTATAATTATGTATTTTAAATTTCAAACGATTCGGTTGGGTAGTTTTTGCGTTGTTATATGCGGACAGACAGATAGACAGACAGACAGACGGACAGACGGACGGACTGAGCGACAACAGTAGGTGCTACGTATTTATATAATTACGAACTCACCTAAAAATGATACTAACTTGGCCGTACAGAGAGTCTGCGCGTTATGGTAATAATTCAGAAGCAGGGTCCCCATCAGAAGTAAAATACAATAAAACCAGCTTAGTAGGAAACACAAACGACCAATGATAAATTTCTTTTTATGTAGGATCTTTAAATTTCACAAAGCTTAATTGCATTTTTTAAAATAATTGGGAGGGGGCGGGGTTGAAACCTGTTTTTTTTATTTATTGCATGTTTCCGTTATAAACAGGCTTTATTCTATTAGAAAATAAATTTGCTGGATAGTAAGTGCCCTTTTTGACGTGACAACGTCTTGTAAATTGGTTTGCCGGGAGACACTTCAAGAAACTGCGTTACGTTACGTTACGCTCCGCTCACGATACGCGCTCACTTTTCTCTTAACTTTTTCCGGTCACTTGTGGGACCATTTTCTGAACGTGAATGTGAATTCGCTGCAAGGAAGGGGCGGTGCTTAATAGGAATTTTAGATAGTATCAAACTAAGAAGAAATACGTTATGTATTAGTTATTAGTATAAAGTACAAAGAAAATAAGTGTAGTTTATTTCGTAATTCGGTGGTATATTATGGAAAACTAATGATATGTGATTAGTGAAAGCCATTTTACTTTAGTTATATTCTGCTCATTGAAAAATTCTTTAATATGCTGTTTACAAAATTCAACATTTGACATCAATAAACATGAAGTAAAATGTGTTTAACAAACACAGTGTATTGCAAGTTATTGTATGTATATTTGTATATAAATACGTATGTATGTGTAAAGGTAAAAATAAAATTTTGTTAATATGAAATTCAGTGCGAGATTCTTTGTATAAATTAATGTTTTAAATATAATTCTTTGTATAAATAAATGTTTTAAATAGTTACTATTATTTCATCCTTCTTCCTACTATACGAATGAATATTCACATTAAAATTATTTTACAACTCAAAGTCGTTGTCACGTAAAACTTTCGCCCGTATACCGACTTTACAGGCAACCAATTTTTTTTAAAAAATCTATATAATAGTATTTGATTGTAATTTTATTAATTCTTTTTCAGTATTAAAGTCCATGATATATTTGTAATTACTTTTTTGGCTAAAGATGATAAATAAAAGTTTAAAAATTGAAAATATAATTAAAGCTAATTGAATTCATTAATAATTTTAAATAAAAAAATTTAAAGTTTGAAACAAATAAAAATTCAAAACCTTAACCTATGACGCGTACACAAATTTCCAACTGAACAAGAGTCGGGTATAATATGGTAACTTGCACAGACTCTGCCCACCTCCCTTCCCTCTCTGTACGGAACTACAATACAAATTGCAGGCTCATTTAAGAATATTATTAAATTGCCGGCAAACGCAGGGCGGGACAGTTAGTATTGCTATAAAAAAGAAGAAAGCTATGAATAAATACGATTTTCTATAATACGATTTTCTTTTTACATAAATTTAAGATTTAATTCTTATTTATATGCATAAAAATATATGTATATGTTTATTTCTTTAATCCCAACAAAAGTGTGAGAAAAAAATAAAAAAAATGTTTGGTTTAAAGTCAAATGTGGCAACATTTTCCTTAAAAAATTATTAGTCCATCTTTTATTGTTAGGTAGCTTTCATTACAAAAAGTAAAAAGCTACCTATTGCAGCCGTCCGGAGGAAAGCACTTCCGGAAAATTTTGGTATATTTTCACCGATCCTGACCCCCAGACCCCAAAACCACCCTCGTTCAAATGTTGACATATATATATATATATGTAACCATATATATATATATATATATATATATATATATCTGATTTTTGTCATGCGATAACTAACGTATTTATGAACCGATTTGAATGAAACTTGGTATGTACATAGTACATACAAATGTCTCGACCGAGTTCGTTGGCCAGCATCATCCGCCATTTTGTTTCAAAATGGCGGCCATTTAAAATTTTTTAAAATATTTAAAATTTAAAATTCAATGCGAAAAAATTAAAAGTTGAAAAATATTTTTCTTTTACGTGTTAGAACTTAAAATAACAATTCTAGAACACTTTTTATTTTGTCTATATCTTAAAAAATGTTTGAGTTATAGCACTTTGAATTTTTCTTATGGCTGACATTTTGAAACGATCTGATTTTTGTCACGGCATAACACGCGTATTTATGAACGTACTTGAATGAAACTTGGTATGTACATAGTACATTCAAATGTCTCAACCGAGTTCGTTGGCCAGCATCATCCGCCATTTTGTTTCAAAATGGCGGCCATTTTAAATTTTTTAAAAAATTTAAAATTTAAAATTAAATGCGAAAAAATTAAAAGTTGAAAAATATTTTTCTTTTACGTGTTAGAACCTAAAACAACAATTCCAGAACACTTTTTATTTTGAATATATCTTAAAATATGATCGAGTTATAGAACTTTGAATTTTTCTTATGGCTGACATTTAAAACGATCTGATTTTTGTCACCTGATAACACGCGTATTTATGAATCGATTTGGATGTAACTTGGTGTGTACATAATATATACTGAGGCTTGAATCGAGTTCGATACTAAGTTCCATCCGCCATTTTATTTCAAAATGGCGGCCATTTAAAAAATTTTAAATTTAAAATTAGGTACAAGAAAGTGAGAAATTGAAAAAGATTTTTCTTTTATGCATTTGACCTTGATACAAAGATTCCAGAGCATTTTTTGTTTCGTCTGTATCTTAAAAAATGGCTGAGTTATCGCATATATATATTAATCGATTTCAATATGAGTGTGCATGTGCACTTGGATTAAGATTTCGACCAAGCTTATAATCAGGTTCTACTAATTTGAGCTTAGTATTTTTGAATAATATAACTTAATTTAAAATAAATAAATATATATATATATATATAAGTATATGAAAGCTACCTCTTCCTCCCGGCACTGCCGGAAGGACTATTTTTATTTTAATTTCCTTTTTGCTGTACAATATACTTTAAACTATTTCAATTATATTTACTATTTTAGTGCTTTGTGGTTTTGTAGAGAGGTAAGAAAACGTAAACTTCATCACAAGGCTATATTTGATTTTTTTAATTTCATGTTAATGTGAATAAATTGTTTATCTATCCACGAATCAGTGATATATAAAATAACAAACAGCTTGGATTCATAAAAGCTGGAGTTTTCTTCTTATTCATCATGTACAGTAAATGACATATAAAAGAAAAAGAAAGAAAGTAAAAAAAAAAGGTAAACACTTTAGAATAGCGTATGACCTTCAGTATTGATTGTAAATGATATCACTTCAAACATTAAGATTATTTTCCATAAAACATGTTTAGATCGCTGTGGTGTTTTTATTGTTTTGATGTTAAGAAAAATTCTAAAACCTTTTTTTTTTTCTTTTTATCCGGAAATTCCCTCAAGTAAAGCAGAAAACACAAATAGAGACATTTGGTTAATAAATGACAATATTTTTAAATTTGGTTAACGCATTAACTTGTAAATAAAATTTTCCGTAACATCATTTAAGCCGTAGCAAGATTATTTTCTTCTTTATTAGAGGAAAGTTTTGGTCGCAACTATTTGTTTTAACAGGATAACGACATAATGATTGTTTGATTAATATATGTGAGCATCACAGAATTTGGCTCTTAATGAAATATGAATTTTATCAATATAAATGTGGAGATCCATTTAGGCGGCATAAAAAGCAAGTGAAAAAAGCAATTAGGGCAGTTAATAGAGATTTATATACGGCCGAAAAAGAAAACCAAAGTTCAAAGTTATGATTATTTTTCCGAAATTTTGTGACTTTATGAAAAAGTCTCTACACAAAAAGGCAAATTAAATTTCCAATTTGTTTTTGTATCAAATAACATTAAATTCAATAACTCATAGAAACTCCAGTAATTATTTAAGTACCACAGCTAAACTTACAAGGAAGGTCTCCATACGGGCATACTCAGAAAAATCTGAAAAAATTACAGAATGTTCTTCTCATATAGTTATATATGTTTATAAAAAAAATTTCGGCGGAACCTCCTTATAACGTCCGTAAAAAAATAATAAAAATTTCGTTTATTTGGCGGTTTATCTCCGGTTGGCGAAAAAACGAAATTTTGAAAAACACGCTTTTACGCTTCGAATACTTTTTAAAGAAAAAACTTTCTATGTTCATTTTATTTAAATAAGTTTAGTTTAAGTAATTTTAGTTTTGCATTTTTACTTTACTTTAAGTGTAATTTTGTCATATACGTTTATATGTACTTATAACAAAATGAAATTAATATATCATTTAAAACACAATTTAAACTGATTAAAATTGTTCCAAATTGAAAAATACACTGTTAAAATCTGCTGCATTTTGTTGCAACGCACTCCCTTGCTTGTATAGAAAACGTTACTTGGCCATGAAATGGAGCTTTCTCATTGGTTGAAATAGAGATATTATATACAAGCGGTGGAGTGCGTTGCAACAAAATGCAGCAGATTTTTAACAGTGTATGACACGGTCAATTCGCCGTGCTATGGAGCATTCTCATTGGTCAGAAGAGAGATATTCTATAAAAGTAGTGGAGAGACGTTGCAGTAAATGCTGCAGATTTTTAACAGTGAAGTCAATTAAAATCAATTTTCAGATTCGTTAAAATCGTCTGCTTTTGGCGAGGAAATGCACTGCTTGCCGAATCCCGCGTCGCTTTCAGCTTTTCACGCCAATTATTCCAAACTATTTTATTTTTTTACATATCTAATAATGTAATTCCGCCGCTAATTTTCACTGATCCTTTATTACCTACATGAGTAGTTTAATTCGTATTCTTTTCAAAAAATTCTGAGTATGCCCCCAATGGAGACCTTCCTTGTTAGTCAAACTTTTTTCCTCTTAATTGGTGCAGATTCTCAAAACAAGGCAAAATTTGGTACTTTTCGTTTAGACGGGCACCAGTATTATACATATATGTATATCAATATACTGTACATATATATATATACAGTATAATACATCCGTATTTATATAGATCTATACATGTGTACATATGTAAAAATAAAACACACATCTGGCTATTTGGAAAGTACCCAAAATTTTTCCATACACCATGCGAAAGACATCATTTTTATTTCATAGATAGAAAGACCAAAGTGTAAACTTTTATTTAAAACAAAGAGAAATTGGAAATTTCATTTGCCTTTTTGTGTGCATATATAACATGTAAAAATAAAACATGCATCCGGCTAATTAGAAAGTACCGAAAATTTTTGCATAAGCCATGCGAAAGACATCATTTTTATTTCATAGATAGAAAGCCCAAAGTGTAAACTTTTATTTAAAACAAAAAGAAATTGGAAGTTTAATTTGTCTTTTTGTGTACAGCCTTTTTGGTTAAGTGACAAAAATTTGGAAAAATAACCAAAACTCTCAGTTTTGGCTAATTTTTTTTATCCTAAATATTACAAGTAAATTTTTTAAATATTTTTTATTAAAATCTGCATTTTTATATTTATACAGTGATATTTTTAAGATGATTCATGTTTTAGATCCAGAGAAACAGTTTTTTGAAGATGGAACTGCAATCTCAAAATATAGACTCAGAAATAAGCGATTTGAGGAAACCCCAAGAATTGGACCCCCCATATCTCACAAACTATGAAGTCTAGGCAGGAAAATTTTCTGATGGAATCATTTCATGATCATACAAAAAACTGGTGGAACCAGAGAGAAAAGTAGAGCTCACTTTAAAAAGAAATCTTACAGTAAAATTTGGGAAATATTTTCAATGTGCGTGCAAAAGAAAGGGAATCAGATGATCTGTAAAGCTCATGAAATAACCCAAACTTTTGTTAGCTGAAAATGAGGACTGAGCTGTACTGGTGCCTTATATTCAGAATTATATTATTATCCACTCAAAATGGTTACTGAGGAAAGTAGTCAATAGAATATATTGTTATGTTGTCTCAAATCGGTTAAGCCCCACAATGTTAAACAAATATAAACCATGATGTGATAATTAAAGTATAACATTAATATAATCAAGTTGTTGAGGAATTGATGTTGATAAGTATGTTTGAACACAAATATTTAGTATATGATTGAATCGTATCTATTCAAGGTTTTGAGTTTACTTGGAGCTTTGATCTTTCAGTTATCAAAACAGCTGGTATGGAATTGTGTTCACACTTTGTACTGAACGAACCGTTCTCAAACTTCATTACATCAGACTGTAACATATAGTTATGAACCCAAATTTTTAAACTAATTATGGATGATTGAAATACGGAGTGAGTTAAATATGACTCTTTTTCCGTGATTGATTTTAAAGCACCAGTAAAGATCAGTCCTCATTTTCAGCTTACAAAAATTTGGGTTATTTCATAAGCTTTACAGATCATCTGATTCCCTTTCTTTTGTACGCACATTGAAAATATTTTCCCAAATTTTACTGTAAGATATTTTTTAAATCGAGCTCTACTTTTCTTTCTGGTTCCACCAATTTTTTGTATGATTTCATAGCTTTTTCAGATCCTTTCAGGAACTTTATCTATCACCTTCAACTACAAATCTAAACTATTATTAGTATTAGTTTAAAATTATTAGTAGGCATATTTGTTTGGCGAAATGCTTGAAATGACGCCAAGTTGGCTTTAGTTTTGGCGAATAATTTTGGACGCCAGATTTTACGATATATCGCCAAGTTGGCGAAAAACTTGGCGACAGAACCGCCCTCTTCCAGATGGTAGTCCCACTGCAGTTTCTCGGTATATACGTAGATTTTCTTATGACGTTAGGTATCTACACAGATTTTCATAGCTTCATTTTCAAATAGTTATTTTTATAAATATAGAAGAATTTTTTTTCCTAATTATCCCTTTTTAATTGAAATATCTATATTGTAGTAACTGTTTTACTTCGAAAACACTCAAATAAAGGTGCGATGTTGTTTTAACACATATTTAATTACAGTTTATATATATGATTATGAAAAATATGCATTTTCTGTTTCGAATGACGTCAATTTCAAAAGTTCAAAACTATCAGGAGAATCAGAATTTTTATTGATCTATAAAAAAAAGAACACGTGTTATCGTTTCTTTTTTAAATTATTGAATTGTTTTTTAGTTGGTGGCAATTCGAAAGCAACAATTGAATTAGCAATTAAAAAGGAGAGATTTCTATAATGTTAAATTATGAAACGAATAGCGTTATATAAATTTTAAATGGGTGCTATTTCCTCAATTTTTGATATTTTTTTACCGGACCTTCGAAAGGCACATCTCTAAATTAAAAGCTTTCGAACAAGCTATTACACGTCGCTGAATGTTTCCTGGTTCGGGTTATAATTGAGTTGTTTCTCTTTTTTTGTTGTTTCACGAGCAAAAAGTGCCAAAACAGGGGTTCTGGATCTCCGAAACTAATCGGTGGATCTGGATGAATTTTTGTAAACTTTGAGATCTAGGGTACGACTCTTCCCCTTTTGAATTTCGGCGCGATCCGATGATTGTGTTCAAAGTTATAAAGAGGCAAACTTTGAACTTTAACATTAGAGATGCAGCTGAGCTCTACTATACAGCACTATCGTGCTGCATGCTAAATCTGTTTTCATCTAACAAACTCTATTTATCTGCAAGTGAGGGGAGAGTCAATTTATTATGTCTACTGAGATTCGACTCTGCGAAATGAATCAAAAATCTCAAGCGTATGAAAATAGAGTAATGTCTGAATTTCGAGAGCCTGATGCCGCCGCCAGCGCCATCTGTTGGTCGAAATTGGAACTATTTTTAAAAAAGTGTATACCTAAAAATTTACTGATTTTCTGATAATAATTCAGCAAACCGCATATTTTTTTATAAATCTCAAACCGTTTTTTTGTTATTTATATTCAAAATGGTTAGTCAATTACTGGACACCTTATACGTAGCATCGATAGTTGTCATTTGTCTGTCCGGATATAACAACGCAAAAATTACCCAACTGAATCCTTTGAAATTAAAAAGATATAATTACTGCATAATTTTGTTGAGTCTTTTCAAATTTTATGAAAAGCAGATGTATAGTTTAATTACACGGACAATCAAAATTATTCCGTTATATTACGGCATATGGAAAAAAATAGCATTTTATTGACGTTACACTCTTTAAAACATGATAAAATTGATATTCATCTTTGAAGTATATACTAAAATGTACATTCTGTATAATGTGTGGTACATTGTTCCTTTGCAGGGCCACACAAAAGTATACCATTCTATAATTGTATAAGAGGAAACATTATTTGGGACGCGTTTTAATTAAATTAAACTTTTTCACATTTTACGAAGTTGATATACGTTGTTCAGTTACTTTCTGTATAATAGAAAGGATATAGTAGTTACAGGGACGCACATAAGATTTCGGTTCCTGTATCGTATTCGAAGTACTGCAAATTATAACACCAAGATATAAATATTTTAAAAACTTTGTTATAGTACGACGGCTTCTTATTTGCTAAGTTTAACGTACAATTTATGACTTGTTTAATATTTTGAAAAATAAATCTTGAGGGCTGTCTTAATACTGAAATTGTACTAACATTTAATTTTTCAATACGAAACCAATTTTTCATTTATATATTTATTTTTAAGTTTAGGATGCCAAGAGTCTTTCGGTCAAGTAGTCAAGAAATTGTATAATTTTAAGGTTTGAAAATCCCAATGCTTTATATATTTGTAATCAATGGAAAATTGCTTACAATGCGGGTAGTTATTATAAGTGTAACACAAAACTGACGGAGTGATCTGTAATTTTGGATTCGCATTCTAGAAACCGATTTCTGTTACAAAATTCATAGTTTAAATATTTTTCAATAATTCATGTATTTTTTAAACTAATTTTTTAAAAAGAATATGTAATGTAACCGATGCAAAGTATTTCCATACATAAATATTTTTCATGAATTGAATGAATCATTACTATTAAAATTCAGAAATTTTTTCAGATATGCTTTCCATCAAACGTTAATGTTACAACTGTAGAAAATCTATATTATAAAGGTCAAACGTATCTTTGCGTAATGCATACGTCATTTTGCGTATGACAACACTTTCTCATGCAAGTTCGGTTTCGCAGTTTTCGCTACTGCAAATTTTACGCTTCTAAATATAGCACGTTTTAAATTTTTACACAGCCGTATAGTGAAAAAAATGTACTTTTAAATGCAATTTGTTTGAAAGCTGTATCTCAATTTATTTTTGAGATATTAATTTTTTTTATAGTTTTTAGTAAAAATTTTGTAATTGTGGCAACAGAAAAACATTATTTTCTCTTAAAATTGAAAGAAAAAAAATAGAAATTAAAAATGCGCAACATTTTTTCCATGCTATTTTGGTTTTGCGATTTTCGGTACTGCAAATTTTACACTTCTAAACATCGTACATTTAAAATTTCTACACCATCGTATAGACAAAAAAAAAAAAACTTTTAAATGAATTTGTTTCAAAGCTGTATCTCAATTTATTTTTGATACATTATTTTTTTTAATATAATTTTTAGTACAATTTTGTAATTGTGGCAAGAGAATTACTCCATTTTCTCTTAAAATCGAAAAAAAATAGGAATTAAAATGCATCTGTTATAAAATCCGGTGAATTTCCGTTTTATTATTTAATAATTCGAATAATTGAGTTTTATAGTATTTTGTTAATTTAAGCTTAAAATAATATTTGCTTGAGAGTTAGACTGACCAATACAAGATATATTTTTTATTGTAACTAATTTTGTAGATTTATTATAAATAAATTAAACAGCTCTTTTTTAAAGATTTTCTTTTGTCGAATTTCAACGGGTTCCACCTCGTTTTTCTAAGAGTGAAATGCTCACTGATTACGCACCAACAGCATCATCTTCTAATCATATATACAATATAGAAATATAAACAGAATAGATCGGGGGAGGAAGGAGGTGAACGCAATCGGTCTGCCAAGTCATATCTTCGTAGAAAACACTAAAAATCTCGATTTTAGTGATTGATTCATAGGTTTACTCTTATATTTTCTTGCTCTGACTCCTCCACGTTCTTATACATTTAGCTGCAAGGAAACACAATGGCAAACCTACGAGTCAATCGTTAAAATCGGGTTTTTATGAGCTGTGCAAATATAACGTTATCAATTTTTTAGTAATTTTGGACTCCCCCCTCCCCCTTTCGATATCATACGTTATCATCCCTCGGACCCCCCCCCCCTCCGTTAATTATATCGTTTTCAAAGTGAAAACATTTTTAGGATTTTTAGAATAAACTATTTTGTTTGGAGTGATATGCAAAACTAGTTATTTTTGATTAAAATGGAGAGAAGTCAATCAAATATCGCTTTGTATCAAATAACGATTAAAAAAGTAGTTCCTATTTAAAGGTATTTTATAAAAGTTTTTTGTTACATAATGCATTAAAAAGGAATAAAGTTTTATAGTAGTTACTCCGGAAGGAGGAGGGGTATACAAATTCGTATCAACAAATCAAGTGAACAACGGTGTTTTTCTTTTACTTATTTACCATCATAAAAGCTTCATTTCACATATACTTCACATATTGTACCTTGAGCCGTGATTATGTATATATATATAAATACTGCTATAAAAAAATCCAAAGTAACACAGATATTACCAAACAAAAAAATTTAGTGGAAAACAATTTTTATACTGTCTGTATATATAATGAACATGAAAAAATGAATTTCTATTAAAAAAAGCAAAAAATCATTTTGAAACGTTATAGAAAGTACATTACCAAATACAACAGTTGGATGAATAGACAATATAACAGCTTATATAGTAAACAACTCATCAGTGGTGCATAGTTTACAAATATAAGCAAATTTCCAAATGAGTCGAGAAATTTGACTCATTATGCACCCTACTGACTAGATGGAACATCAATACAAAATAGAAAAAGAGGAATTTAAATGAAAAATATTAAAAATGAATAATAATAATTTTAATAATTTATACCTATATATCTTGTGTAAAAACATCAGAGTATGGATCCAACAGAAGTACATGTTATGTTACTAGTAAAAAAGTAAGTGTACGACTAGTATAAGGTTTATAAGTTACAGTTAGTAGAACAAAAAATATATGATAAAATTAAAATAATAATAATAATAATAAAAGTATTTAGTAGACCATATATTATATTATTTGACTCATGTTATAATTAAAATTAATAATCGTTACTCATAATATTGTTAATATATATATACATATATACGTATGAAAAGAATAGAAACGTCAAACGTTGTGGTATTCAAGATTTCATAATTAAATAATTTAATAATAATTCAGTTATTTTAATAATAACTTTGTATATTCATAAAAATAGATAACTGACTAAAAATGAGATATCATACTATTTTGAGAGAAAGACTATGTTACAAATGAAAAGAGAACATTTTGATTGAATCAAAACGGATATCGATATCAAAAGCGGACCCCCTTCTTCTAGATATATCTTACGATATCATCTACAAGGCCCTTTCTCCCTCCTAAAAAGATAATGTTATATTTGCAAGTTCCTTAGGTCTTTTCCACCAAGATATGATTTCGTAGACCGATTGCGTTTTATTAAACTAATCGAAATTTAACTAATTCTATATTTTTATCCGTGCACTTAATGACGTGGTAGCCTGTGCTGCCACCTCCTGGTCTAGAATATATATTCATGATAATTCTCAATAAAAAAATAAGAAAAAAAAATGGATACAGTTTTTTCTTGTTTTTTTGTAGCAAGCTTATACGACCAGGTGGTACTTTGAAATACTTAACTAAGTAATTAGCCGTAATTACAAAAAATATTTTGTTTTTAGCATATGCAAGGGAAAAAATTCGAAGAGATGGGTTTTTTTTAAAAATTCATAATTTGGGATATAAAATGTTAAAATGCATTTGAATGCCGTTGGTCACAAATTACTTTAACCTAGAGTCAACTTCTGGTTGTTTGTTATCTTTGGTGACCATTAAATGAATAAATGTGGCCAGTTTGAGTCTATTTAGCCCTTTTGGCAAAAAAGTTAGCGATATGATTATAGACATCTTCATCTGTTTACGCCAAAATGACGTCTTGATTGCGGCAGCGGAATACTTTTTTGATACAGATTTTAAGGCTGTTTTTAATTGCTCTATGCTCAACAAGCGCAAAAAGTTTTAACACATTCACAAAATCATTTTTTTTAATGAAAATATATAAAATTGGAATGGCTGTCTATGGAAGCAATATGGAATCAAAGTGAGGTTGCCATTTCCTGATCAATAAATTATCTATTGAATTATAAACGTTTTCGACCACATGGCAAAGTTATTTTTCTTCCTTTATTGACTATTTCTTTTCTTTTCTTTTCTTTCTTTCTTTTTTTTTTTGCTTTCGTGAGGAAAATCCGTTCACTCACTTTGAGATTATTTTTTGAAAAAGCTATTGTTTTACGGAAAAAAGACAATTAGTGCGATTATATGGCTTCTGAATAACAATACCTGTTACTTTAAAGTATTTCAGAACAAAAATAAATTAAAGCTGATGGCATAAAGTTGCCTTCTTTATTTTAGAACAGCTTTAAGGACAAAGATAGAGAGTCAAAATCGAAAACTTTGGCCGATGTCTACTGAAACCATCAGTTGCCCATAAATTTTATGTTTGTTTGGGTTTCTTTTCTATAACTGAAGTATTCATTAACCATTTTAATTACTATAACCAAACTAAATACTTACGCTTCAACAAGCCGCAAAAAATTGAGGTTTTCATCTGCTTGTTCTTCGCTTTGTTTCAAACCAAAAAGAGATTCTTCAGAGCAAAATGAAATAAAAATACAGAAAATTTCAAAACTTAATCGAAAATCATTATTTTTAGGAATAACAAATAAAAAGTATAAAAACAATAGTGAATTATTTAAAACTACACTCATGTCCATAAATTAATGATAATTAAAAATCACATGAAAATCAAACTCTAAGGTAAATATTTCACTTGCAGAATTATCACACACATCTTCAAGACTAATACGCAAAGTACAGAAAGCCACCAGATGGTGCCGATAGTATGTCACAATGACGAAAGTGTGAGAGAAGTGTATATAAGGAACGGAGACAATGAAGTAAAACTGTTAACAAACATTTTCTAAACCTCGCAGTGCCAAAACCGAACAGTTATGACACAGAGGACACACGGGGATGATATTTTACGTGGTAGAATTATCGGCCGTTTGGAATTTGGGCGTACTAAGACGGAAGTATCCAAAGAGCTTGGAATTGACCAAAGTGACTAGACTTTGTTAATGATTTCAAGATGATGGAAATGTTAGTAGACGTTACAGTACAGGTCGTTCCCGAGTTACAACCACGAAAGAAGACCGTTATTTGGCAGTAACTGCCAAAAAGACAGATGGAGCACAGCATCAGACCTGTCTCGTCAGCTATCTTCAGCCCTGGTTACGACTGCTTCAAGGCAAACCGTGTACAGACGTTTGGGAAATATTGATCTATATACTCGGAGACCTGTTACATGTGTTCCGCTCACGGCAACTCACTGTCGCCTACGGTTAGCCTGGAGTAGAGAACATGCAGTATGACATCGTCACAGTGGGTTTGTGTAATGTTTTCCGATGAGTCCAGGTTCAGTTTGCAGTCTGATTCTCACCGGACATTTATATGGAGAACGCCAGGTACCTGTTACCACCAACACAACATCATTGAGTGACATCATTACGGTGGTGTAGGGCTGCTTGTTTGGGATGGAATTATACTGGGCTCCAGATCAGATCTACATAGCAAACCGGAACCATGGCAGGCCAAATTTATCGGGACATCATTATGGAACAACATGTACGTTTATTTATGGGTGTCATGGGCTCAGAATTTGTTCTTATGGATAATAACGCTCGTCCTCCGGGAGCAAATATCGTAAATAAATGCCTTCAAGCTGAGGATATCAACTGTATGGATTGGCCTGCATTTTTGTCTGACTTGAATCCGATAGAGCATGTATGGGATATGCTTGGCGACAGATTGCTGCCCGTCAACCACCTCCTACAACTACCTCCAACTATGTCTGCCGGAACTTCGGAGAGCATTGCTGAGTGGAGTAATCTTCTCCAAGATCAGCATGAAATTCGATACTGAGCATGCCTAGGCGTTGAGCGGACTGTATTTCCTCGTCTGGGAGACATACAATTTGTTAACCCTCATACTAACCGTATAATGTTAAGTTTTTTAAGGGAGGTACTTTTTGTAATTGCTCTAGGGAGCAACAATTGCAGACTTTATGAATGTTATACCATCGTTTTTGTTCCTTTTCTTTTGTTTAATAAATGGGTTTGACGTATAAGTCACGTTTGTTTTGATTCCGTACCTTTATTTATTGGAAATGACATTATCCTTAATTTATGGACATAAGTATATTTTTACAAAATACACAATTTTACATCATATCTTATTAGTTCTAAACATTCCACAGTGGGGAAAAATCCAGAAAAGCTGACCAAAATATGAAAATGCTATTTAATTTGCACAAAATTTAGTACACAGGTGTTTTTCAGGATGCTAAATTGAATTAGAAAATTAAAATTCTTAAAAATGGCGGAATAGAATTTAAAAACTTCAAAAGTTATTCAATTTTTATGAAATTATTATTTATGAATTATGAATTCTTATACACTGTAAAAAAAATTCTGTGAGGTTACTAAGAATTTTCTAGGAAACTGGGATGCCTAGAATTTTTTATGTAACCGCAACACAAGAAAATCGTGTAATATTACAAAAGTTGCTTTAGTAACTGTTACTAAATATTGTTTAGGAAACATACTAACCTTCTTTTTAGCGAGTTTCCCAAAAAATCGCCTGTAAATTTACTAAATATTACTTAGTAATCTTACTAATGATTGTTCAGGGAGTTTACTAAAGAATTTTGAGCTAATTTACTAATGATTTTTAAGGGAGTTTCTCATATTAGTTTTTATAAGAGTACTAAATATTGTTTAGTAAGCTTACTAGCGATATTTTAGGGCGATTACTAAACATATTTTGGTAAATTTCCTAAGAATTATTTAGTAAACGTACAAATGATTTTTTAGGGAGTTTTCTAAACAATATTTTGCGAGTTTTCTATTGATTTTTAGTATTCTTACAAATGATTTTGTAGTAAATTTATTGAGAATTTTCTTGTACATTTGCAAGGGACTTCATGGCACATTTACTTAGAATTTTTCAAAATTGCAAACTAAACTTTTAATGTACTTATAAAAAAAATGGAAATTTAAGGTACCGTCAGAAAAATTTACCTTTTTTTGTTTTATATGTTGTTGAGCCAGTTTTTGTATTCTCGCCAGAAAGTTCTTTGCAACAGTACAAGAATTAATACATTAAAAATGCTAATGATTTTTTAGTATTGTATTTAAAACATTTTATTTGCACTTCCAAAATATATTTGTAACTGTAAAATATTTTTCCAGTTGTATTACCAGTGGTTTACCAGCAATATTCCGAAAAGATTTTACGTGTATATAAATATATTGTATACTAATACTTCTATTAATTGGAGTTGTTACGAATTCTTTCAATATGAAGTTGATTTTTTAGAGTTTTAGATATTCAGAGTGAAGTTTTCCTCATGTATCAAAATACTTCGAAACAAAATAAACAATATGGCCTGACATATATTTGAATATTACCGCAGCAATTGACACAAATATTTGTATGTTATGCACTAAAGTTTTACTTTAGACATTTCAATAGGTGCAAAATCATTTTATATTAAATGGGCATTATAACAACAGCACTAAATGAGCAGATAAGCTGAAGCAGATCTTACGGTTTTTAGTTAAATTAAAAAAAGCCAATAAAAACAAAGTAAGGTACATCATTGAGTTTTAAAATATGCCTAAAATATGTTAATGGTATAATTGTGACAAAAAAAAATTACAAATTGTAAGGACTATATTATCTCTCTCTCTGTATATATATATATATATATGCATAATTAAGCACTGTGCCTCATCTAATTCAATACATGATTTAAAAACTTTTATATTGTGAGAAAATATTATCTCTTCATTTTATGTAAATATGCTACTAAACTAACCTAGAAATAAAAAATATATATTTAGTCATATATATTTTTTAAAGAAGTTTTGTTCGGTTCTATGGTCGTAAGAACTTCATTAACTCCTGGTACATATATTTGAACACTACATAATAACCGATTCAATGGCACAAAAACAGATAGGAAATCTGCAAAAAAATTAATGTATTTACCTGAATGTCGCATTTAAGATTTCTTTACATCTTATGTATTCTTATTTCAGGTGAATATGCAGTGAAGTTATAACTAATTATTAGAATCTTTCTTCTCCCCCTTTTTTGTGAGGGGGGAGGGGTGATCTTTTTCCACGACTTATTCTTCATATATTTATTGCACCGCCTACACTTAATACATTACATATTTTACATGTGTCTTTAATACTTTATTTGCTTGAGAGTTTTGTTTCAAATATAAATATTAAAGAGGAAAAAATTATTGACAAGACCAGGAATTTAAAACTAACCTAACTTAAAGATCCCGAAGAATGGATCAAATATGTATGAATTTAGCAGAATTCTTATCTGGTTAACATTCCTTTGGAATTATAATCTTTAATTAAAATAGTTACATATATGAGAGTTGATATACACCTTAACATATATATGGAAAAAATACACCTTTGATACATCAACAGTAATTGTGGGCAGGTTTCGAACTTTTTAATGTTTATCAGTATGGTATTATCAGTATAACTAAGCAGTTTTATAAAAGTAGAAAGCTTATGGAAACTAAAATGGAAACAAAAAGAAATGTATATTGCTTTGGAAAATATTATAAACTGTCGTTTGATATAAATATAATATCCATATCTGTACAACCAATAAATGCAATATGAATAAATAACAAAATAAATGAAATATATGAGTAAATTTATTAAATAACTATTTATTAAATTCATTGCAATAAAAAAGCATATTTTTTATACAACTCACATTTTGCAAGTATTACATAATTAGTATACAAATGCCTACGGATTTCATACTTTATATTTTTGAAGTCATGCTTTGTCTAAATAACAATAATCAAACTCATATGTATATGTATGCTAAAACACTATTAGACAATGATTGTCAAAATGTCATTATAATAAAACTACTGGAAAACTTCAGTGCTTCAGAATATATTAAAGCGCAAGAATGATGTTCACGAGATTTTTCTGATTGATAGAGCTTTTTCCTCAAATTTCGCCGTCAAGCAGGCTCACATTGTTTTTAAGATGTACTTCAGTTTCTTCATGCATCTAAAAAGAAAAGATAAATGTTAACATAAATTAAATAAAATTTATAATGAATATTATTATAGAAAAACTAATATTCATCTTAGTATCGAATGTTACAACTATTTCAAAATTAGCTGACAGAATCAGTCAAAACTTGGAAAAATTTAGGACTGTTTTTATAAAAACCTTAATTTTTCTAAGAGTATACATGCTATCTACATAAAAATAAGCACAGTTTATTAGAATAACCCACTTAATCATAATATACAGTTCGAACGCTTTTGATACATTAGTTTTGACAGGGTTATCTAAAACATTTTTTTAATTTGTTGACGGCCCCCTTTGGAGTTTCGGGAAAAAAAACTTCATGGAAATGTATGACTTATTATTATATTTACACATTTAGAGTTTCAAGATAATTCGTCATGTATTTTTGTAGATATTTATCAAAATGTCTAAAATCGCAAGTGACCGGTTATCTTTGGCCATGTAGTGTACATACAAAGCTATAGACCATATACAGTGTTCTACAAAATAATTTTGATATTTTTCCGATAACTGATAGCAATTTTTTTAATTAAGTTTTCAAATGCGTTATGTGTTTTATAAAATGCTTACATAGCCATCATACTTAACCTTTTTAAGCGGTGGAAATTTTAGATACAATTCTGAATGCGTTGGAAAGTGTTTTATAATCTATGGTTTTAGATTGATTTTTAGTGCTTGCTTAAAAATACTTCTATTAAGTAAAAATACACACAGATTTAAAAGATGCTTAAGGAGCAAATAGTATAAAAAATGATTAGCTGCTTTTTGCATCTATCTTTATATATAAAAATCTTCTGTGCGTGTGTATGTAATTGAACTCCTCCTAAACGACTGGACCGATTTTGATGAAATTTTGTGTGTGCGTTCCAGTAGATTCGAGAATGGTTTAGATTTACATTTTGTCGAAATTGATTCAGTACTTTTTTAGTAATTAGGTAAAAACTAATAGTTAGTGATTTTTCGCCAATTAAAAGTGCTATACATATTTAAAAAAGTCAGGATTTCGTATTAATAATAGCACAAAAAAATCTACCGAACCAAAAATCTTGCAAATTGGGGTAAAAAAACTTCTTATAACATCGAGTGCCGCTAAAAATGGATTTTTGAAAATTCCACCCCTAAGATGAATGGAAAAAAGAACGAACTTTTAAAAAATTCCTTAAAAATAAGCTTTTGTAGTTATTTTTCAACTGATAACATATTTTTGTGCATTTTTTCATTCTGAATCGAATGGTACTAAGCAAATTCGTTTAAATCCAGCAGTTCGTGAGGTAATTCACATTTTCCTAATTTGGCGATGTCTTCGACGCAATAACCTGAAATTTTCAATGCTTATCTTTATATATAAAAATCTTCTGTGCGTGTGTATGTAATTGAACTCCTCCTAAACGACTGGATCGATTTTGATGAAATTTTAAGTGTGCGTTCCAGTAGATTCGAGAATGGTTTAGATTCACATTTCGTCGAAATTGATTCAGTACTTTTTTAGTAATTAGGTAAAAACTATAAGTGATTTTTCGCTAATTAAATGTGCTATATATATAAAAGAATGTCAGGATTTCGTATTAATCGTAGCACAAAAAAGTCTACCGAACCAAAAATCTTGAAAATTGGGGTAAAAATACTTATTATAACATCGAGTGAGGCTAAAAATGGATTTTTGAAAATTCCACCCCTAAGATGAATAGAAAAAAGAACGAACTTTTAAAAAATTCCTTAAAAATAAGCTTTTGTAGTTATTTTTCAACTGATAACATATTTTTGTGCATTTTTTCATTCTGAATCGAATGGTACTAAGCAAATTCGTTTAAATCCAGTAGTTCGTGAGGTAATTCACATTTTCCTAATTTGGCGATGTCTTCGACGCAATAACCTGAAATTTTCAATGCTTATCTTTATATATAAAAATCTTCTGTGCGTGTGTATGTAATTGAACTCCTCCTAAACGACTGGATCGATTTTGATGAAATTTTAAGTGTGCGTTCCAGTAGATTCGAGAATGGTTTAGATTCACATTTCGTCGAAATTGATTCAGTACTTTTTTAGTAATTAGGTAAAAACTATAAGTGATTTTTCGCTAATTAAATGTGCTATATATATATAAAAGAATGTCAGGATTTCGTATTAATCGTAGCACAAAAAAGTCTACCGAACCAAAAATCTTGAAAATTGGGGTAAAAATACTTATTATAACATCGAGTGCCGCTAAAAATGGATTTTTGAAAATTCCACCCCTAAGATGAATAGAAAAAAGAACGAACTTTTAAAAAATTCCTTAAAAATAAGCTTTTGTAGTTATTTTTCAACTGATAACATATTTTTGTGCATTTTTTCATTCTGAATCGAATGGTACTAAGCAAATTCGTTTAAATCCAGTAGTTTGTGAGATAATTCACATTTTCCTAATTTGGCGATGTCTTTGGCGCAAAAACCTGAAATTTTCAATGCTCATCTTTATATATAAAAATCTTCTGTGCGTGTGTATGTAATTGAACTCCTCCTAAACGACTAGACCGATTTTGATGAAATTTTGTGTGTGCGTTCCAGTAGATTCGAGAATGGTTTAGATTCACATTTCGTCGAAATTGATTCAGTACTTTTTTAGTAACTGCAAAATCTTATAGTTAGTGATTAAAAGCTAATTAAAAGTGTCGAATAAGTTCGATGAATAGAGTGCGGACGGAATGCCTGAGCGGTCTAAGGCGTTAGATATAAGCTTTGCTTCTCGACGAAAGAGATCGCGTGTTCGAACCCCGCTCCTGTCAAACGTGTATGCTTTACAGCAATATAGCCTGTATTATAATTTTGATTAACTGACTTCAGAAAATCGTTAACTTTTAACAAAAAAGATAAAAATAAACTTTTCTATCAAAAATTGAACCGACTTCAAAAAATACTGAAGAGTGAAAAATAATTTCCTTACATAATTGTAATAAGAAATTAAATTAAGAGCGTAGTGTTTATCATGAGTATTACTATATTTAAGTACATTTATTTGATTTTCTGGTGTCGGTGCCAGGAAGGACAACGTCTGTTGGTGACAGGACAACGTCTGTCGGGTCCGCTAGTTTGTACATAAATATCTGCTATGCATTTATCTTTTAAAATTGGCAATTTTTCTATTCCCATACCGTTTAAGATAGTTATCGCAATATATCATCAGTACCAATTTTAACATGTTTATATATTCTGATATTAAATTTCTGATATCTACAAGCCCCCCCAGTAAGCCGTTTGGAGAAAAAAAAAAAAAAAAAAACTATTTCTCCAAAATCTTTTTACTTCCTAAGCAACTACAAGATGCTATTTTAAAGTTCCGATAAACAAAATATATGCTTTAAAAGCTGAAATGCTAAAATTGATAGTGCAGTTGATTATTAAAATATGAATTTTAACTCTTTCAAATACACTGGTAAACGCAGATCACTTCGCAACAATAATAAAGAACTGTCGTACTTGCACCGAACAGAGAGGGGTGAGGTGCAAATAGAAATTCATACTAGCAAAAGAAGGACAACATTCTTTTTCTTTATTAGTAAACACAGCTTCATTTCAAGTATATTTTTTATACGGATTCTCGAACTGCGATATGCATACACATATGAAGAAAAATAGGAATCTTAAACGTTCGGGTATACTATATTTTAGAATTTAATAATTTTATAATAATTCAGTTATTTTAATAACTTTGTATTTTCATAAAAATAAATAACAGGCTAAAAAGATAACATGCTATTTTGTACCAAAGACCATGTTACAAATAAAAAGAGAAAAAATTGATGATCAGAAATGACATCGATGTCAAATAACAACCGCCCTCAAAAAAAAAAAAAAAAAAAAAAAAAAAAAAATTATAACGTTATATTTGTTTAGCCCCAAATATTAATTTGTTTGCTCTTAAAACATAAAGAGTTCTTTTTTTTCTAATTTTACATAAAAATAAAACTTCCTCTATAAATAATTAAATTAACAGACATGCAACTGAATTACTCGCTTAAAGCTCTGAAATTACCTGAATAAAAAAAAAAAAAAAAAAAAAAAAAATAATAAGGGAGAGTGGGGAGGAATGAGACAACTTTCAAAGATGAGAATATCAAATTTGACACAAAAACCAAAATTTCGATTTATAAAATACAAAATGAAACATTTTTAATGTTTTTGAACATTATAGAAACATAATTTTCAAAACGATTTTATAATTATAATGAAATTGTAACTAAGAGAAAAAAAGTAAAGAAATTGGATTTGTCCTAATTCTTCATTTGCTGGCATGTCCCATTCCTCCCTATACTCTACGTTAAATTTCTTGTATGGACAGAAATGCTGCTTTTAGACATAGTTTAAATTATGGATGATATATCGTATAATGCTCTATAAAAAAGAAAACAATTACATATATACATAAACAAGTCATTAATATACAGAAAGCATAAAAAATTATAAAGCAAATTTACTTTTGGTTCTTGAAATAATCTTTTTACAATTGCAAGTTGTGCAAATTAGCTACTTTATTCAACTAAACATTGGGGATGCTTTTCCTTAATCTAATACGTGACTGGTGAAATATTTATAAATGAAACAAACAGAAAAATCTCCTGTCCCATTCCACTCCACTCTCCTTTACTCCCACTCTCCCTTACTAAGTAATAAAATCTTAGGTTGAGAGACTTAGGGAAGATTTCAGGTGGTTAATTACTGTCATAATAAAGTAACAAATACAGCAGGAAGAAAATAGACATTTAAAGATTTATAATTTTAAAAAGTAAGCATGGCGACAAAGATAACCATATTTTCTTTTTTTTTATTATTGAAGGAGGGGAGGGAAGAATTTCCAAACGGTTGACAATTTAACTTACTGAAGACTTACAAATTGTGCAAAAAATGAAAATTAATCGCTGTAAAAAACTAAACTTTGTATGCTTTTAAGGAGAGAGGGGAAGAGATAACGTCATTTTCGGTGAGAGGAGGGGTAAAGCATATGATCTATTACTTATTGGTACAATAAAGTAACAGATCAGGATTTTTTTTTTTTTTTTTTAAGAAAGGTAGAGTATTAGATGACTTATTTACATAAGTTAAAAATTAGAAATAAGTAAAATACTAATACCCCAGTGATTAGTTTGCAGAGCTCGTTATTAGGGTAAAGTAGGAAATTGGTTTAATCCCTTCAGCTTAGATCTAAAATGAATGTATTTAATTTTTCTCCCCTACGAGGTGAGAATTAGAAAAAAGATATAGATGCACAGTAATTTTTTTATATCATAAAAATATCTCAAAAGAATTAACTTTAAATAACATTGTCAATACGGATGTTGTAAAGTTTAAAATTCTGAGTAAAATGACCATCTACATTTAATATTTTTGCTGAACATTAATGCCACAATTCCCTTTCAAAGCTTAACCACAGTGGTCAGGAGGTTTAACTAAAAATTAATTAGGGGAAACTGGAAATTATTTTAATCCCTCCAGTTTAGATCTAGAATTCCCCCCCCCCATGTTCTAAATTTACGTTAGAAAATACATTTTTTTAATTATCTTAATATCGCAAAACAAGTAATACTGTAAAAATAATTGACAATTCAAATGTCTTAGAGTTTAAAATTTGCAATAAAATGAATACCCATGTTCATAATTTTGCCGCAATTCTATTTCAAAATTTTGCCTTAATTGCTAATCCAAAGGAGACACCAAGTTACCCATTCATCATTCATCGTGTACAGATACATTTTTAATTCTTGAGGCCTTCACGATGTTATGGTAATTACGTTAGGAATTTATTTTGTCTATTTTGAGAATTATAATTTAGTAGTTTTCGGGCAAAGTGTTGCTTAAATGATAGCTGTTTTCCATTTCATTTCGCAGCGAACACCGCCAACCTTAAACCATAGTTTAAAGTGAAAGATTTTTTACGTAAAGACTATAATACTTTTTTTTCAATGTTTGTAAGATTTGAAACTTTTTATGAATTTAACTGCAGATTCATGTACACTTGTCAAAAACCATTTTATTATTACCATCTTTGTCTTTTACGCAAATATCGAAATTTATAATCGTGCTATTATTTGACCTTGAATTCCTCTAGAGAAAAGTCTTATACACACTCATTTGTTCCTCTACCCCGCTTCCCCCTATCCTTGCTCTTTATTTTCAATATCCTTAATTTTAATACATACGCATTGTTGTTCACTCTATATGCATCATATTAAATGCTATACATATTTTAAATACAATATCGGAAGTAATAAGCAACATTTCCCATCATTTACGAGACATTTTTGAAATATTCTAAAAATTATGAAAATAACCACTTTTTAAAGTTAATTTGTTTGTAGTGGCTAAAGCTCACTTACAAAAGGAGGAAATTTGATACATTAATTTCTAATCTATGTCGATAGGATTAAAACAATTTCCAGATTTCTTGGAATTAAACCAGACTTTTAGCCTTTCTTGTATACCCCACCACTGGGCTATAATCCGCAATGAAGAGATTAAGCCATATTTCTCAAAAATATCCATTCTAAATAATGCATCAATAACTAAAAAAAAGTTGCATGTACATAATAACAAGCACGGTAAACTGATAACCTTGTCTTTTCGCGTTTCAAGTTCTTGTTTAGCGATTTAGCCAATACTTTGAAGTAAAATTGTTGAAAATTAAACAAAAATGTTAAATATCCGTTATCATTTTATTTATAATTTTAAGTTCTACAACATTTGCATTGACAGTGTTTTTCATTAGGTTTTTTTAATAGATATTTTAATGGTAATTAAAAAAATTGTAACGCAACCTAGCAAGAGGGGGGAAAACTTAATACATTCATCCTAGACCTAAACTACATGAATTTAAATAATTTCCAGCTTTCCTTTAAATAATTCTGATTTAGGCTTTTTCCTCTCCTACCACTGGAGTTTAAAAGAGTTTTATACTTTCTGTGTGTAATTCTATGCGTTCTTTTAGTTAAAAAAGGGGTGGGGGGAAGAACAGGAAAGACTTAATTGATATTTTATTACGACAATAAATTAACACATAGAGCACAGATTATACTTTTTATGTTATTTTAAATTAAGCAGTTTTGAAAAGTTTTTGAAGAAAATTCGGAAGCAAAATTTTAAAAGCGAAATACATATGAAGTTTTAATGAAATGAATGTGATGTAAGAATGGTTAATGAAATTTATTCACTATGAAGACACAGTTGAGTAATATTTTTTTAAAGCAAGTTTTAAACACTTTAAATTTTTGCATTGTGGAGAAGAGGGCAATAAAGGAAAGTGAAATTTTAGAAAAAGAGCAGATAAATTTGATTTATTACATAAAACATTAGAAATTTCACATGTATTAAACACAGATGTAAAGAATAGTTATTTCACCGAAAAATAAATATGTAATAAACAGAACATAATTGCAGATTAGCTTGCCAATAACAAAAAATCAAATAGTCTTTTCTGAGTTTTGATTTTTACTTATTATGAATCAAGCAAAAAGGAAATGTAATAAAATGTAACTCATACAGAATAAAACTTTACTTACTCAGTAACTAGAAATGTTTATCCATACCGCATTCAAGATGGATGCATTTCACGCCTCTGTGGCTTCGTAAATAGCGATTACGTCACTACTGAAGCTCTTTCTGATTGGCTGACAGGTGAAACTACGACATTTCATGTATTTGTACTATGCGGGTGGTAAATATTATACCTGGTTACAAATAAAATTTTAGTAAACATGCAGATTTCTGCAGTTTTACAAAAACTAGTTTTGTAGTCTTCCAGATTTTTTTTTACAGTGTACTTTACAGGATTCTAATTGCGATTGAAAAGTTAAGTTTGAAAAATAAATAAATAAATAAAATTAAAAATTAAAAGAAAACAATTAGATTTAAAGAAATTTTAAAGTTTCGAGACTATGTTTCACAAGGAATTTTCAAAAAACCAAAACATTTTTCATTGTATTTTAGGTATGTTAATAAAAATTAAACTATTGCGCTATTTTTTAATTTTTATCTTACCAAAATAAAACTAAAATATATTTACCTTTTGTATCAGCTTTAAAATAAATAATATCTATATTCTTCAGAGACCGAGGTGTGGAAATAGTTAGTAGAATTTGCTAGCGATATTAAAAGATGTTGTGCATCTAGGTATAAAGATTTTAATTTTTTTTCTACGGTTATTTACCTCAGCTTAAATGAAAGGATCTAATGACTAGTAAATGACATAAAAAGCTTCTTTTATTTTTTTTCATTCTACTGTACTTTTTCGAAAAATCTTCTCGATACCTTTTGATCAGTTTATTGCAGGGTGTTTGAGCATCTTCCGACATCTGCCGAATTGGCAATAATGAAGTTATTATTTCTTTACATTGATAAGTAGTCCATGAACAGAAGTAGGCATACAGAATCAAAGATATCGTTCGAAGAATCTACGAGTTGTTTGTAAGAAAAAATTAATTAAATAAATGATACGGTTCCAAATAATTACACATGACGTAGGATTGTTTGACCAAATCTTCGCCTACGATTGCAAAAAAGAGATATATATATGTGTTTTCAAAGAAATGTCTTGCTGTATTGCCATCATTTGTGCTTCTAAATAAAGACTTTGGCTTATCGACGAGAGGTCGTAATTGTAAGTGAAATCATTTTTGTGCATTTTGCTTTGCAAGTTAATTTTCCTTTTTTCTAATGCAAAGTAAGAGCTTGCCATTTCTTTTTATCCTATCAGTGATTGTATTAAAAGAGATAAGTTTCTTCTCCTGGTGTTTATTATAATCTGTTTTTAATCTTGCGTATTTTTGTGCAAAAAAATGGATATTGATGGGCTTAGCGCAGGGTCGGCGAACTTATGGCGCGCGATAGGATATTCGGCACGGCATTGTTTGAGATCTTAGAACGGAATATAATGAAGTTAAACAAAACACAAACTTGTACAAGCTGGTTTTTTATTTATTTGTTTTTTAATTGGAAAGTAAATAATGGAATTTCTAAAATATTTCAATGTGGGCTCAAATAAGGTTTTAAATTTAGAGAAATTTGATAAAGGAAAATGTCGAACATTAAACGTAAAATTGCCAATGATGAATCTATAGTGACTAGGTATAGTTATAATAATTCCACAATTGTTCCATTTATGTATTCTTCCAAGTCATTATTTTCAAAAAAGTATGATACGAAAATCTTAAATATTAGATATACGACTTCAGTTTGAATCCCATTAAAAGCAAGTAAGTTGAATCCCTTATTAATACCTGGCAAAACCGAAATCGCATTCATCATTTTATTACTTAAAAAAGTTATTCCAATTATTGATTGTATGCCACCCCCCCCCCCCTCAAAAAAAAATCAGAAATTTTGATTAAATAATTTAGATTAATTAATTTTTATTTTCTTCTATCTTCAATCGAAGTAAGAATCGTAATCAAAATTTGCTTCAACGGATTTAAACGTTTTAGGGGTCAGAGATTCCAAAAAACATGTTTTTACAAAATGTTTGTCTGTTCGTGTGTCCCTATGTCGCCATTCTACCATCAAAAAGTGTATGAAGATATGCATAGAATTGAACCAACTTTTTTGTGAATGTTTTTGGCCGTGGCAAGCAGGTCCCTCTTCAATTTTGAAATATTTTCCGTCGGAAGGAGACACTACAATAGCTATTTTTGTGCCATTTTCAATATTGTATCCTCTAAAAGTGTATGAAGTTATGCATCGAATTTAACCAAACTTTTTGTATAAGTGTTTGGCTATGGCTAGTTGATCCTCCCTGAATTCAGGCATTTCCGCATGCGTGAAGTTGAATTTATTAGCTCTTCCAGTTAGATGAAAGTCGAAGCAAATCTGGTTAGATCAGTGGTTTAAGGCACGAATTCAAAGCTCTGAGCTTTTGTAGTGGACTAAGGTTCGATACCAACGCTCGGCAAAATAATTTATTTGAACAATAATAGATTTTTCTACGAGGGAAAGTTATGTGATTTTTTTCTTTTGTTATCATTATTATTTTGATGCTTTATAATTAAATAAAATTTAACACTCAACATTTTTTAAGTAATAATTTTATCTTTAAAATATTTCAAGTAATTAAAACGTATTAATTATTAGCTATAAACAGCTAATTTCCAGTCCAGGGCTTTAGAGATATATTTGTAGGAATAAAATTATTGAAAATCTTTACATATCGCATCCTTTTTATTATTATTATTATTATTATTATTATTATTATTATTATTATTAAATAAACAACAATAAATACAACACACACAAATAAAAATTGTAAAAATGTCGTAAAATTTAATTTAACTTCTAGCAATATTTTTTTAAAAATGTATACTAATTTTCTAAAAAATATAAATGTTTAAACAATATTTTGTCGGTAGGTAATAGCAGCAATTTTCCCCTTTCCTGTCATGTGCGTGGAAGCTTAGAAAAAGTAATCCATTTGTAAACTGTAATATACGTGAATTATATAAATAAATAAATGTTATACATCATTTAGACCATATATTAAATGATTTTTAACTAAATCCCCGAGTGCCATTTTGAAGTAATATCAGAATCTTTAAAATTGCAAGTTTGCTAAAATATTTTAATAATAATTTAAAAATTTTAATATTAAATATTTAAGCGAGAATATTTTTCATTTAATTTAAACTAATCTACAATTTTTGTAATATTTTGTAAGAGCATTACAAGGAAGATTTATGTTTGTGTGCATATAAGGAAACGTATTAATTATTTTACGGGAAAAAATTAAAATAAAGAAGATAAAACAGGGGGGGGGGGGAGCAAAATTTTCATGTAAGAATTATAATTGAACTGCTTTGTGATACTCGTGGTTTAATAATTAAATAATGTATGATAACGTTATGAAAAATTCAAATAATTCAAATATATTATAAATAGTTACTTGGTAGCATAAAATTTGAAGTTTAGGGATTTAAAATGAGACTGATAAAAATAAAATTAATAAAAACTTTTCAATATAGTTTAAAAAAATAAAAAACTAAATGTTATTTTTTCAAAACATAGATAAAATTCACCAAAATAAATAAGTTAAATTAATTTTAGTTATCCTTCTGCTATTCTGCTTAAAATTCTTTTAGATGAATTCTAGAGTATAGGTTAGATTGACAGAACCATGAAACGCTTTGAATCTGTTGGAATTACATAGATAACATACAAATAAATCAAATTTTTAAAACTTTATTTACAGGTAACTAATTAAGAAAATCAAACAATATTCTAATTAATATTTTAACATGTTTATCGTCAAATCTTGACGGGTACCATCTAGTTGAATTAATAATATTAAAGTGTTAACACGTGTACTTAATTTTTGAAATAATAAAATGTACGATTGAGATAGAAGAAAGTTTTGTAATCGGCACATCCAAGTAGTTTTTTTTTCTTCTTTTTTTTTTTTCTTTTGGCACCTGATAGTCACGTAAAATCTTTTTTGAGAAAAATTGGCCACGCGGATATAAAAAGTTTTGCCTATTAGTAATGAAATAAAATAAAGCCCTCGAATTTTTCAAGATAGCGATTTGTGAATTATTCACAAAATTTGTGTCTTCTAGTGGCACGGGAGAAGTGAAAAATATATTATAAGATGATTTACGACCATCGCCATTGCGATATTTTTGTTTAAAAATACTTTGACAAGATATGCCCACCTATCCTCACTTGAAAATTAAATCTAGATTTCTAATGTTTCCGGGAATCGGGTTTCTAGTTACATCCGGTCACATTAATAGAATATGCTCAGCAGTACGATCTAGCAAAGATTGAAATTGACAAGATAATTCTTCTAATTATAATAATTATTACCTATAAATATAAGAAAATGTAATTCTATTGGATCAATAATAGAGAATTATGTTCGTCTTTTCGCTAATACACTTACTTATAAAATTAATTTATTCTTTTAATAGTAATACTTATTTGTAATATAATAGGTAACAACCTATTACAAAATTGAATAATCCAAAAATTTTAAAATTATTTGTAAGCTAAATTGATTGGAAAAGTAATCAATTTCATGTTTTTTGAAGCGGTCAAAAAAGTGACAATTTTACTTGCAGTTACTAAAATGTGTTTAAAAAGTAGAATGGCAGCTTATAGCAGCTCGTTTTTCATGAATTATCAGAAAATAGCCGAAGCTATTATTTCCATTAAATTTCGCTAAGAAAAATTGTGGAATTTTTAAACTTTTTGTTGTTTGAAAGAAAAAAAAACATTTTTTGGAATATTTTATCAAAAATAATCATGAAATTATTAATTTTTTTTGTGCTAAATATAATTTTTGTAATACATGCAAATAAAGTACACGCTGTATTAGTGTAAATACATTCTAAATTATTAAAATCGGATTGTGTAAAAAAATGTAACGTGTTTAGAAGAACTGTTTTTTTTTCTGTTGCCCCGAATGATACTCCTTCAAGCATCACATTTGAAATTATGCAGATTGCCAGGACAAAGCAAAATTCTTTTTCTAAATGCAGATTCTGACTCAGCAAACATTATTCTAGCCTACTAATAAAAAATTTTCCAAAATGGAACTTCATTTTTCGACTTTTGGTAAGCATTTCGGGTTTTTGCTACACGGTGCATTCTTTTAAATAAAATATGTACTCAAAAATATTAAGAGTGAAATCATAAAAGAAGAATATTAGCGAAAACTGCAATAGCGAAAACTGCAAATGCGAAATTTCATCAGAAATTGTTGCCATTCGCAAAATGACATTTGCGTTACGCACAGATACGTTTGGCCTTTATAATATTGATAGATAAAGGCCCAAAGGAGTTGATATGTTTTATTTATCACTGAATATCTATTTATATGTAAATATTTCACTTATATAACGTTATTCCATATTCCATGTGTTGGAGATTTTGAAAAATGCCATGCAGTAAAACCTTTTAAGACGGAATCACACAGGAAAAAAAAATATGTTATAGACAAATAATGCCCTACTTAGGAGGTGTCTAAATGGAGTTTAATTTTTGTCTCAGGTATTATTATATTTATTTTACAGGGATAAACAAATTTTCAGTTTAAGACAGGATTCCGTCATAGACAGATTTTTTCCCACTTGATTTATTTTATTTAAATTTCCTTTGAATATGCTATTCTTAAATAAAAAAAAAGAATTTTAAAGTATTTTTTGTAAAATAAAAGTGATTTCAAAATCTATGTGTTTTTCGTAATAATTTTGATTGAGCCAAATTTTACTTATTTTATGTATGTATTAGGTCAGTCAGAGACAGTGATTTTAATACGGATTGTGTCGAGACGGGGATTGAAAATTTCGTCAAGTGAAGACCTACGAAGAAGGAAGCAGTCCCTTCCGATATGAAAAATACGTTAGCCCCGACCTGGTTCCAGAATACAAATTTTTTAACAGCCTCTTCAGGACGATAAAAAGATTAAAGTCTTGAGAGCTAAATTTATAAAAAAAGATTTAATCCGTTTCTTTGAAAAAACATTGTTTTTAAAAAACTGACGGATATTTAAACAGCACAGAAAGGAGATGGGAATGAGAAAAGTTAAACTCGATCGGAAGTTTGAGCTAGAGAAAGGAGTTACTTTACACTTTCAATTTTTTAAAAAGCTTTAAACATTTTATTAGGAGCCAAACTTTATTTAAAACTTTAAATTCGTTTTTCTGCATGAAAAGATTTTTCGCCACTATTTCTCGTCTTTAAATCATTAAAGTCTACAAGTGATGAAGAGAAAAAGTGCAAAAACATGAAACATGTCGTTTATGATTATTTTACATTAGTTTTGTTTCGGCAAATTTGAAAAAATATTTAATTTTGAAAATATGATTTTTTAAAAATTAAATCATTTTTTAAATAAATATTTTTAACAGTTTTAAAACTAATATTGAAAAAAAAAAAACCCCTGGAACAAAATCAAAATTAGATTTTCATCTTTAATGAAATGGAAAAAAATTTAAATCTGATAAATAATGTTTCGAGTTATAACGATTTTAAACTATCCCATTTAAATTAGTTTCAGAAATTTTCATAAATTTTATGAGAAATTTTAGGATGTGATTTTCTTAGCAAATTATATGGCTAACCACCACAAAAAAGAAAAAATAATCGAAATTCTAACTCAAAAGATAGATTTTTTTACATGTTCCCTAGAACTGCTAAAGTAACATTGTTTCCTGAATTGCATGCATTTCAATTTGTGTCTAATCCCTTAAAATCTGATGAATTATTTAAACGGCTATAACTCTGCAAGTTTTGAAGACATGAAGATGCAATTTTTTGTGTCTAATTCAGCACTGGATAAGGAAAGTTTTCCTATTGGAATTTTTATCCTACGGGGGCCGTATAAAAATGTAATTTTCGTAATTTTTCAAATAGACCCCCCGTGGAGTTGCAACTTATTTTATCAAGAATCTTACCTTTTTTAAATGAATCTTTGCAATTGAAAGTATGGGTCTAGGGGCAATATTTAAGGAGATAGCCTATTGTTTCGATAGTTATGACTAACCCTGTATATATATATATATATATATATATATATATATATATATATATATATATATATATATATATATATATATATATATATACACAATTTTATTAAAACCATTCAATTAATTTTTAAAAAAATGAAGAAACAAATAAACAGTTTTTTACAGACCAATGCGCAAAATGCTACAAAAAGAAATGTAAAAAATGTATATAACAAAACCAAAAGAAATTCCAAATCCCCAAAATACATGGAAGTCTTCATCAGGGAGGCCCCTCCATGTAGGGGTAAATAAAGAGAAGTTTCTGAAAGGATGTAGGCTCATAAGCTAAATTACATCCTTAGCCCCCAACTTCTCAGATTTCAGAAATCAAACTCAAACCTTCAAAAATATTATAAATATATACAAAAATTTTTTTTTTTTTTTTTTTTTTTTTTTTTTAAATACCAAAGGACAAGACCAAAAATTACACAAACAAAAAAGGAAAATTACCTACAAAACTAAATATAAAAAATTGAGAAGTTGGGGGCTAAGGATGTAATTTAGCTTATGAGCCTACATCCTTTCAGAAACTTCTCTTTATTTACCCCTACATGGAGGGGCCTCCCTGATGAAGACTTCCATGTATTTTGGGGATTTGGAATTTCTTTTGGTTTTGTTATATATATATATATATATATATATATATATATATATATATATGGAGTTAGCAATATTGGAGATACGTGGCTCGTTATCAATGGCAATGTCACATAGACACAACAAGAACAAATAATATCTGAGGTAGGAATCAGGAAAAAAACTTAAACATGTTTTCTTCATTGCCCGATTAATCTTATCCTGGAAATGTAAGTCAAATAAAAAAAACAGGACATATATTAGACCATTAAAAGTAGAAATAGAAATAAGAAAAACTTACAATATACAAATGATAACGTGTTGAAAAAAACTCAAATGTGCATGCTCATTTTACTGTCTTTTACGAGATGGGATACAGTTAAGGATATATTGGAAAGAAAAAATAGAATAATAATAGAAAAAAATACATATAATTATTATTTTAATTAAAAATAACTATTATTAAGAACTTTAAATTATTAAAATAATATTAAACCGAACATATTTTATGTAAATTAATGGAAATATATGGTAATTTTAATAAAATGATCAATAGTTTCAAATCAAAATAGATTAAAAGTAATATATATTCAGTTTAGTGAAAAGTAAACGCTGCTACTAGATTTAGATTACAACTTGGATCAAGGTCTATGTTGATAAATGAAATAATCAAATTATTTTCAAATTTTGGGAAGTTAAAAAATGTTGAATACCGAATTAATAACCATTTAAAAAAAATTAGAAAATCGACCCCAAAAAATTTTCTATTTATGAATTTCCATATGCTTGTCAAAATGAAAGATTTTATGAGATTTAAAAGTAATTAAAGTGGTTATATATTTTCAAACGTCTTTAAAAACAACATTATTGGTGCAACTTTAGAATGCTTTGTGCATTTTGTATCTTATGTTAAAGAAGGGATCATTGTAATAAATTGTACTGCAAAACTTTACTCATGTTTTGGAATGTTAATTCATTAATATACCCAAATTAGCAATAACAAAATATACAATACATTTTAATAAAATTTCTGTTTTATACCCTTTTTTAATAACTACCTGTCGTTATGGAAATTAGTTTCGCGCATTTTTTTAAGTTCTTTTAAATAATAAAAAGATGCAAGAAAATATCCTGAAAATTAGAATGAAATTATTTTCAAAACTAAATAAATCTACTAATTGCTTAATAATTTTAAATTTTCAGTAACTTAGCTCTTACTTTCTTCTGTCTTTACAAGAAGAAAGTATTAAATTTCTGAAACTTTTCGAATTCCAGTTTTCGATGAATTTACATGGTTTAAAGTTTAGAAATCCCTCCAAAAAATGTTTTTCCAAAATATCTGTCTGTGGCCTCTCTGTCACTCTGTGAGTCTGTGAAGTCTGTTTATATGTGACACAAATTTTTATCAGTGTTGTATCTCAAAAATTAATGAAAGGAATTTAATAAAACTTTCAGTTAGTTCCTGATATAAGTTAGTATTAATTACGTTTTAGTATAAATCCCCCAACAGGTAGCGCTGCTATGTTGAATTTTGTGCGATATCTCCAATAGGTATACCTCAAGGACTAACGTTGGAGTTTTCATCAAAATTCACATTCAGTTAGTCCTTGATACAATTTCGTACTGTTTAGTGTTTAGTGTCAATCATTCGAAATATGGCTCTGCTATTCTTCATTTTTCTCAATTATCGCAATATCTCTATCTCAAGATATAATGCAGGAGTTTTTCATCAAAATTCAGATTCAGTTAGTCTCTGATATAAATTAAAGCTGTTTAATTTTTGGTGTAAATTGTCCAACAACTGGTGCTTCTATGAAATTTTTTTTTATGATTTCCACAATTGCTCAATCTCAAAAACTAATGAACGGATTTTCATCAAACTGCAGATTCAGAAGATTAGATGTTGACATAAGCTGTTAAATTAGGTATTGGTGCAAATCGCCTAACATGCCGTATGTTGTGTTGTATTTTTTAGAATTTTCATGAATTAGCGATTGCCATATCGATTGAGAATAATAAAGTATAAAAGCTTTTTTCTAAAAAATACTTTTTGACATTTTAAGGTTGCATTTGTATCAATGAAGGTATTACTTCATTGAAATGACATTATGTCTAATTTACTTCCACTTGCAATGCAGAATAATTTAGTTCTAACAGAAATTGCCGGAAGCAACCAGAATCCTATGCTAAAAAGACATGTTTTTAAAACGACTGTTAGAACCTTTTTATTTTTAGCCGATGATATCTCAAGAACTAATGCACGGAATTTCATAGCTTTAGAATCTTCATGATAATCATGGATTGTGTTTTAATTATGAACCAGTAATAAAGAATCGCAGTATTAATATGTTTAAAATAGGAAAAAAAAGTTTTGAGATCGTCATATCTGACTAGTTTTTAAACATTTATCGAATTGGTGGTTCAGAATATACCTTTGACGTCTTAACATTCGTAGCACCGCGCACTGATATATTCGTTCATTAAGATCTTGAATAGTATAATTATTTAAATTGAGAGAATTCTATGCGTGTAATGTAGTTTTCAAAAACTAGGCAATTTGATTAATCTTTAATTTAATCGTAATTAAATTTTTCATATCATGTAGAAAAACACTATTCTTTTTTATAATCCTTAAAAGTTGTTGGATACACAATGTTACAATTTTCTCGTTTTGCTCGTAGGTTAACTCTTTGAGTTCTGGTGGGCAAATATCTTCTAAATTCCAAATGTGATACTGGCACAAACATTTTGCAATATATATGTGACGATTTAAGGAGAAACTCGAATTATTTCCACTGGTTAAACAAAACACACAGTCATGGCAAGCGAGGGAAAAAACAAAATAAATAAATAAATGTAGAAGATCCAATAATTAGTCATTGGCTGCTGTAAGTTCATTTATTTAATTCGTAATAATGAGAACGGGAAAAGCTCCTTTTGCAAAAATTCCATCATTATTTCAGCGAGCCGTCCTCATCCAAGAAGCAACCCAAGAATCTTCTTTCTCATCTCGAGACTTCCACCTTTTAAACTAAAAAGAAAGTTCTGGAACATTCTGTAACCTCAAACCATCATTCTTTTATGTAAACAGAATTCTTGTCCAGCTACGAGATTATTTTCCACAAACGATAAATTTATTTTAAAAAAATATTATTTAACCAATTTATAATTGAATCGGGATTTTTTAGGCAGACGACTTTTATAAATGATTAATTTTAAGAGAAAAAGAAAAGAAATGAATTTATTAATATGCACACTATCGAAGGTTGACGGCGGAAAAATAAATAAATAGATAAAATAAAATAAAGATATTTTTTGAAAGGTATGGTTTTGGAATAAATTTAATAAGACTTTCTTAAAAAGGGTTGATAAAAACATAGAAGAAATCAGTTTTATTTGGAATATTAAGAAATAAAGTTTTAATTAAGAATATTTTTAATTTAGAGCCATCTTTTTAAATTTACGCATACTGGAATAATGTTTTTTAAGGCAAATTAAGAATTTATATCTTCTGCATACAGATTAACAGATTAGATCTAGAAACAAGATTTTAATTTAATAATTTGAAGTAAGTACGGAAAATTAAGATAGTATAAAGGTTAGTTTTGGCGAAAAAAATTTTAAATTTGTAATATATATATATTATACACACGAATAAAGCATCATACCATTTTCAAATAAGTATGGAGGAATATTCCGGTGACATTGAGTCTCTTCGGAATTAAAATTAAGTGGTAGAAAATTTAATCATTTGAGCTCAAATGATTAAGGGGTTAATGGAATAACATAAATAATCGGAAGTTTGTTGTCCTTACAAAATATTAAATATACTTATGAATTAGAGCATTAAAATAATGGAATTTTTTGACATCAAGAATTTCTGGTGGATTGTTTACCTGCTAAAATTTCCAAATCTTAAAAAAAAAAAAAAAAAAAAAAAAAAGAAAAAAGTAAGAGGTAGAAAATTTAGTCATTTGAGCTCAAATGATTAAGGGGTTAATGGAATAACATAAATAATCGGAAGTTTGCTGTCCTTACAAAATATTAAATATACTTATCAATTAGAGCATTAAAATAATGGAATTTTATGACATCAAGAATTTCTGGTGGATGGTTTACCTGCTAAAGTTTTCAAATCTTTAACAGAGCCGAAACGTATTGGTTAAATTCAGTATAATTATTAAAAGCGTGTTGGACTTTGTAAAATTTCGGAATTAAAATTAAATGGTAGAAAATTCAATTATCAGAGCTCAAAGGGTTAAGGGGTTAATGGAATAACATAAATAATCAAAGGTTTGCCGTCCTTGTAAAATATGAAACATACTTACCAATCAGAGCATTAAAATAATGTATCCTTATGGCATCAAGAATTTTAGTGGATGGTTTGCCTGCCAAAGTTTCCAAATCTTTAACAAGAGCCGAAGCGTGTTGATTAAATTGGGGCACTTTTTTCTTCAACATTCCGTAGTAGAAAGCTGGATTTATTATCTTTCTGTGTTTTCTCCATCTTTCTCCATTACTGTAAAGATTAATTTTAACATAAGCTTCAAATTAATTCTTTTAACATTTTTTATAATGGTCAAGGGATTTTTAATCTTAGATTTTTTTTCAATTAAAATAAAAGAAAAAAGTCATCAAATAAATCATACTTAGAGTACATGTAATAAACAGAAAATGCAATCTTCCACAGCTGCGGGCTTACAGAAAGCACCTCACGGGTCAAAGTTTCAATTTGGCGACCCCCGTCCTATTGAAATTTGTAACATGGGTCACAAAATTTAACAGTGTAGGGAAAAAAAGAATTCTATTGAATATATATTACGTGTTTATTTTGGAATTTTAAAAAGTTTAATTTTACAATAAAATAATTTAAGGTAAAATTGCACATACATTTTGGCAAAGAGAATCTGGAAAACAGAACAGATGTGGAAAAATATATGCAAAAGCGCAGCATATCAGTTTGGATTCCCTTTTGTTTTCTAAGATTGAAGCAACGTGTTATTATTGGAATGTATGTTTCTGTCACAACAATATGTATATAAGTTTTTTTTTTTAGAAAAAAAAACAATTGAGGTTGGAAGCATAAATGTGGTGCCCCTGAACTTCCGCGCCAGGGGAGACCGCCCCCTTCGCACTGCTCTAATCCCTTTCTTTACTGTAAGAAAAAAAAAAGCAACAAAACATACATTTAACTATATAATATTTTTCCGAAAAAATGAAAAATAGTCTTAAGAGCCCACACTACTGATTGAAAAATACCCGGATGATGATGTTAAATCTATGGGGGCGTTCTTTACAAATGTCTCGCTCAAACTTTAATTTAATTTTAATTTTTTTGTTTTAATTTTTTTGCATAGGATAGCTGAAGACGATCTACAACCGGACTAGTTTTTACTTTTAGGTAGCTTTCATTACAAAAAGTAAAAAAAGCTACCTATTGCAGCCGTCCGGAGGAAAGCACTTCCGGAAAATTTTGGTATATTTTCACCGATCATGACCCCCAGACCCCAAAACCACCCTCCGTTCAAATGTTGACATATATATATATATATATATATATAACCATATATATATATATATATATCTGATTTTTGTCATGCGATAACTAACGTATTTATGAACCGATTTGAATGAAACTTGGTATGTACATAGTACATACAAATCTCTCGACCGAGTTCGTTGGTCAGCATCATCCGCCATTTTGTTTCAAAATGGCGACCATTTTAAATTTTTTAAAAAATTTAAAATTTAAAATTAAATGCGAAAAAATTAAAAGTTGAAAAATATTTTCCTTTTACGTGTTAGAACTTAAAACAAAGATTCCAGAACATTTTTTATTTTGTCTATATCTTAAAAAATGATTGAGTTATAGCACTTTGAATTTTTCTTATGGCTGACATTTTGAAACGATCTGATTTTTGTCACGTGATAACACGCGTATTTATGAACCGATTTCAATGAAACTTGGTATGTACATAGTGCATACAAATGTCTCGACCGAGTTCGTTGGCCAGCATCATCCGCCATCTTGTTTCAAAATGGTGGCCATTTTAAATTTTTAAAAAATTTTAAAATTTAAAATTAAATGCAAAAAAAAATCAAAATTTGAAAATATTTTTCTTTTACGTGTTAGAACTTAAAACAACGATTCCAGAACACTTTTTATTTTGTCTATATCTTACAAAATGATTGAGTTATAGCACTTTGAATTTTTCTTATGTTTGACATTTTGAAACGATCTGATTTTTGTCACGTGATAACACGCGTATTTATGAACCGATTTCAATGAAACTTGGTATGTACATAGTGCATACAAATGTCTCAACCGAGTTCGTTGGCCAGCATCATCCGCCATCTTGTTTCAAAATGGTGTCCATTTCAAAATTTTTAAAAAATTTAAAATTTAAAATTAAATGCGAAAAAATTAAAAATTGAAAAATATTTTTCTTTTACGTGTTAGAACTTAAAACAACGATTCCAGAACTCTTTTTATTTTGTCTATATATTAAAAAATGACTGAGTTATAGCACTTTGAATTTTGCTTATGGCTGACATTTTGAAACGGTCTGATCTGAACGATCCACAATGTTGCTTTAAAATGGCATACACTTTATGATATCGTGGAATTTGGTGACTCTCTAAATCGCTTAAAATAAAACCAGGTTGAATGAAAGATGACTAATTTCTGAAAATTCCTATTAATATCCAATCTTGACAAAAACTAGTTTCAATCTTATAAAATCATTAATTTTGTAAGATTATTGAGTACTATTATGACTAATTTGAGCTTAGTATTTTTGAAAAATGTAACTTACCTTAAAATAAATAAATAAATATGAAAGCTACCTCTTCCTCCCGGCATTGCCGGAAGGACTTTTTTAATTTGGATTTTAGATTTTTTTTACAAAAAATTACTTTAATTTTCAAAACCGGTTAAAAACGGTTCTGTAATTGAAACTATCATAATATAAAAATGTATATAACCAAAATCGAAAAAATAAAAACTAGCCCTGTTATAGATTGTCTTCAGCTATCCTATTCAAAAAATATCATGTAAAAATATTAAAATTTGAGCGAGATATTTGAAAAGAACGCCCCCATAGACAATGTCAATTGCATTTTTAAGGAAAAAAGTTTCATGTTCAACATGTTTATACAAATTAAATATCTTTGGTTTTGTCAGTTTTAGTTTGTTTTAAGTATAATTTCATTATATTGATATTTATGTGTATTTATATTCAAATTAAACCATCAATATTTGAGATTTAAAATGAAATTCAAATTTAAATTAATTAAAATTGTTTCAAGTTCAAAGTCCAGTTGAGCATTGTCATTTCGATTTTGTTGCTATGGAAACATCTATTTTTTATTTTTGAATACGCTTAAATGTATGAAAATAATTTTACTGAATAAGAATTTTAAGAATTTTTTATATATGAAAATATTTTTCCACAGATAAATTAAATAACTATACCAACAAATATTATATATATATATATATATATATGCATGTAATATATTGAACTCTCTCATTCTTTATGTTTAAATTTATTAAATTCCATTTACACATATTCTAAAAATCCAGCAATTTTCCGTTGCATTAAAATCGCTTGCTTTTGGCAGAGAAAAGTGCTGCTTGCCAAATCGTGTGACATTTTCGTCTTTTCACGCAAATATTGGAAAGTATTTTATTTTGCTACATGTTTTCTACTGTCTACTACACTGTCTACTTGTCGACTACAATTCCGCCGATAATTTTCGCTGATCCTAAATACATGAGACATTACATACATGAGTAGTTAATTACTTACATGAGTAGTTTAATTTGTATTAAAAAAAAAAAAAAATCTGAGTATGCCCAGCATGGAGCCTTCCTTGTGTGGGTTATTAATACTCGTATTTAGAATTTAATTTTAATAGGAATATCCTAATTCGAGTTTTCTATTTGGATTCTCCGGTAAATATATTCTTCTGATATAAAGCGGTAAGTCATTATGTTGAAGTAGTTTAAGAACCATGCATATGTAAAATGCGGAATTTTTAGTGTTAAACTACTATAAAGTAAAGGACAATATCCGCAAATTTAACTGAAAAAATATTTGTCGAAATAAACTGTAATTTTTGTCTTGGTTATCCAAAGCTTCTAGAAACATCTCTTCTAAAATGTTGATAAGATAAAATACATATATTCTTTCAAATATTTTTTTCATAGTATGCGTATTATGAATTTAAAGGTGAATTCTAATCCAAACTGCTTATTTTCATTCTGCTTAAATTCATTTTTGCTCTCAAACGCATCAAACTGGCGAATTCTCTTATTTAGAAAATACACAATGTGCCGTGCTTGTCAATTTTATTATTATTATTATTATTATTACTATTATTATTATTATTATTATTACTATTATTATTATTATTATTATTTGATAAAGGCAGAAAATATTGCAAAAAAGTTAGCGTTTTTGAAACTAATTTTCCGAAGCGAGAGATCTGGTGACGTAAAAAATTATCATGTGGAAAAGAACGGATTATTTTAATGTCATCGTGGAATGATTTTTATTGTTACCTTACATTATTATCATCTGAGCACTGATTTTGGGAAAGGGGGGTTGTCATAATCATGGTCGTTATTTAGATTTTTGTCACAGCTGGTATTTGCTATAATGCGATATTTTGCTGGGCTTTTTGTCTTGAAGTGATCTTTAATTTTTACAGCCTTAATTTCAAAACTGTGATCCTTTTATGCATTAATAAGTCCCAGCCTATCAGTCTGTTGATTCCTAATACCTGTTATTACAATGGGTCTATGCAACTTTGTTGCAGTCTGTTTGAGAGTTTTGGTGCGCAACCGGGGTGGGGCATGTGTTGTGTTTAGAAACATAATATCATTAATACTTTTTATTGCATTTAAAATAATATTAATATTCAAATAGTTCTATTTATTTTGGTGTGATCGACAAGGGTAATGTCAAGAAAAACAATGTGTTATGGCCACAAAAAACCACTTCGACGTGACACTCTTTATTAAATAATTATCCAAAAATATTTAATAATCAATAAAGGGGATAACTAGTCGTTGGGGGGCCTCGGTAACACTAACCCATCATGGCTATGAATAATATAATATCGAGTTATTGTTAAATGCGAGTTAAGAAAAATGTAAGGAACGATTCCGGTACGTACCTTTCTGATCTGCGAATCGACCATAGCTAAACGCCATGTTACGCTTTATTGTAAACAAATGCTAAAATTTGACAGCTAAATGATAATTTCTTCTACTTGAAATAATGTTTGTTCAGCATATTTTCATATAAAACATGTATATTATACCCAAATATGATATATAAAGATAACAGTAAATGTGTAAACTGATAAGATTTTTATCGTTAGTATTGCATTTTATCGTCTCGCAGCACCGTCTCATCCTCATCGCACTCTTTAGTGCTGCCATCTATAAACTATTTTGGAAGTATTTTTGACAATATTATAAAAAGTTAAGCATTCGCCCTCCCGGAAAATTGATCCTAGGAAACAAAATACTCGCAAACGTGTTTTTAAATCATTGTGCTACTCAGCTGTTGAATTAGAATTTTAATTTAGTTTTATTAATTTTTTAAGATGTTAGCATTTATCATCTTAATTTTTTTAATTTGTTTTCTATTATAAATAAAAGAAGCCCTCCCCCCCAAGTTGTAATGGATATAAAAGATGTTATCATAACATCATGATATTAAACTGCATCAGTAAAACTGAAAATTATTTTTCTACATTCTCTTAAACAAAAATTTTATTACTAATTGGCGCATTTTTCTTTTGTGAAATTTTGATTTGTTTCTTCGGTTATGTAGGCTTTTAACACAAAAAACTATTTTGGACTTCTTTTTTAAAAATTGGGTCAACCTGAACCCGACCCACAAGAGTAAAAGAGCCAACCCGACCCACAATAAAAAAAGTGAAGTCAAGCCGATCCGAGTCGGGTTCGAATTAAAGCGAGTAATCCGACCCGATGCAAGACTTTAGCCACTAATCACAAGCTCCAAGTATACAAATGAACGACTCAGTAATCCATTAAGAAAAAAAAAAAAAAAAAAGAAAGAAACGAAAAAAAAAAAAAAAAAAGGACTAATATCCGATTTTCCTTTTAAACTATTTTTAAAATCGTATTAAAGCCTTTAAATGTTTTGAAATAGATTTTTCACTGTAGTTGAAAAAAAAAAAAAAAAAAGATTCTCAAGCCAACAATTTTTTCATCAACTAGGCTCAAGCTGACTTGAACTTCTGTTATGATGCAACAATATAAATGCTACCGGCAACAATAATAAATGAAAAAGTTTCGAGTGGAACTAATATTGAAATAAATAAATAAAAATTGCCGGAAGTAATAATTAGTTAGAGATAATTTTTAAAACGTTTTCGTTATCTAATTTTTAAATATCATTCAACAGGTATAAATAGAAGGTATATTTTTATTACGATCTCTTTGCTAGAATTTAAATTTAGTTTTATTAATTTTTTAAGATGTTAACATTTATCCGCTTAATTTTTAAAATTTATCTTCTATTATAAGTAAAGTTATTTTTTCAAAGTGTAATAGATATATGAGATGTTATCATGACTACATTAGTAGGATTGAAAATTGCTATCTTTTTAATTTTAATGTTTTGTGAAATCTTCAGAAATTGTGTTTTGTTTTGCTAATTATTATTGTTGTTGTGATAAATACTGCTGTTTGTTTTACCTAATTGTTGAACTATTTCAGAAATTAAATATCAAGTTAAAAAAAAAAAAACTCATCAATGGTATTTGTAGAAACATATTGTTATTTTAAAATATGCTTTTGCACAGTACAAACTCTTTAATAATAAAATCTATTCGTTTGTATGAAATCTTAAGAAAATGAAACGCAGGCAAAATTCTGACATTTTTGATGGGGGTTATATACTAGTATGGAAATAAAACATGTGTAAAGTATTTATAAAATGCATTGCAATTCCAAAACAAAATTTAAACGTATATTTAAATATTTTTAATATACATAGTAATGCTCTCTTAATGAATTGCTGATGAACTAATTTCGACAAATTACATAAAACGCCAAACTACTCAAGAAGTATTGAATTGTGTCAAGGAAACATCCTTATAACTCCAAAAATAATAATAATATTAACTAACAATTTACTGCGTCAGATTAAACGTCTCATTTCTAATTAAAATATATCTTTGAATTGAAATAAAGGGTCATAAAAAATTGAAGAATGTGGAAAACAGGATTCTGAATATCTCGGCAACTAATAATCCGATCAACTTTGTTTTCTATGCAAAATTTCTGTTATTTTATTGCCCTTTACGCTCATTCCTTAAAATAAAAAAAATCGAAAATATTTATGACCCTTTCATCAGAACAAAGTTTTTGAGAGTCTGAAAAAAATAGTTCCCGATAATCGAGGTTACTGATATTACGTAGGTTTCGTTCAATTATTACATACTAAGTACATAGAAATTTTTAAGTGTCTATCTCAATTTGTTCGGGAGATAGAGTGTTTACAGATACACATACAGACACACACACACAGAGGAACGGATGGCGTATTTTTTTTTCTAAAACTATGTTTTTTTCGGAATTTCCAGTATCTGAATTGTGTAAATCAGTCAAATTTTTTTTTCGATTTTCAAAACGATTGTAAGACTTACTGTATACTACATATGATAGGTAAGTAATGAAAGAAAACTATTACCTGCAGAGTCTTGAGCAAATGCAACAAAATTTTTGAAAATAAATTAGATGCACAGATAGCTAAAATTGAGATTTTCTATTTAAGAAAAATATATTATTTAAAAGAAATTGGATCTTCAGATGACAGTTTATCGTTTTTATATACTCATCCTTCAAACATAAATGACAGGCCGTCCTATTTTCATAATACTCTTGTCAGAAGATTATAACCATTTATTTTTCTCTCGAGGAACTGGGCGGGGTTTGATATAGACACAAAACTCACTTTACCGTCCTAATGTGGTTACTTCGTGTTGGCATTCCATAAAATTTATAGCATCAAAATTCACTCACCACTTTACTGCCCATGAAACGACATGTTTTCGACGAATTAATTTAAATACGAAATGCTTTGTTACTTATGACTGGGACAACTTATCATTAGGAAATCACACGGGAATCGCTCATTTCACGTAGACCCTTACAACGAAAAAAATCTTCTGTCAGCTTGGCCCAAGGGCAGAGGTAGATTTCGAAGTTACGATCTCATTTTAAAAATAAAAATTAAAGTATGATCAGAGATAAACCCAGTTTAGCAAATTTATTTGACCGATTTAATTTTAATTTTATTTCTCTGTGAGGGCTGGTTTTATCAGAATCATCTTAAACGAAATTTGGCCAACTTTGACAGCATTTTTTAAGTTATATTCCGACTTTAGGAAAAAATCTACCAATACGCCGCATTATATACCGGGTGTCCCAAAAATGACTGATGGATTTTAAAATTCAATAACTTGCAAACGGTGACAGCTATTAAAAATTTTTTTGCAGGAGGGCTATGTATAATGTCAGGAGTTTTTTTTACCTCAATTCTTGATTTTAGTTCGAATTTCAAACAACAGATGGCGCTGATGGCGGTTGGTGGCCAGTCGACGCCGAGACTTACTTCATTCAGCTTTGACGCAAAAGAAGGAGATTAAGGCTATGGAGTACGTCTCATTCTACAGTACAGTCTTGCTCTCAGGTACCGATTCTGGACACATTCGATATGATTTCAATGGAATGCGTTGTTGCCATGGAAATAACAGATTTTTCGATAGTGGAATACAGCGTTCAGAAGTGGGCATAAATTTCGCAAGCAGTATTTGAGTTTGCAGAAGATTTTCGTTTATGAAGTTTTATTTTTCCGGATTAAATTACTTTTTTATGGCACGATTTAAAGAATATTTTATGCATCATATTTTAAAACTAGATAAAGAGATTTTTTCAATTTGATGATTTTTGCTATATTCTTAAGAAATTTTAGATCTTTTAAGAAAATTCGTCAGTAGATTTTTATTGAATGTTCAAAAAATAATCATGAAAACTGTTGATAGTGCATTATTGTGTAAAATAACTACCAAAAAGAAAAATTATAAGTTGCCTTGTTTAGCCCTTTTCAATAGAATTAGCCTATCGTTGCATTAAAATAGAAAAAATAAAATAAATGTGAGTTAATTAAAATTTATTTTCCCGGATTAAATTACTTTTTATGGCACGATTTAAGGAATATTTTAGACACCATATTTTAAAACTACACGGTTAAAAATTTGAAATGTTTGCTGCTGTAGTTTTGGGATCTACTCCTAGATCCCAAAACTACTATCAGTAAAAATCTTTATTTATCTATTTATCTATCTATATCACATTTTTATGGACACGATAATTTCTATAATAATGCTTAAGTCTCTTCCAAACTGATACATAAAATCAAGGGACATAAAATCTCGTAAGTTCGTTAATGGGCAAAATCGAAACAAGGAGGTGGAAATAGGCAGGGTTTTTGTGAAAACAGAAAAAAACCTCATAATTTCTTAGTTATAATCGATATAAAATGGGTTTACAGTTTATAATGCTTCTAAGAAATGGGCCAAAAGTTTATGCATGACAGATTTTTGATAAAGTGAAAAATGGGCTCAAGGGACGAAAAAAATAGGGCTTTTGTGAGAAAAAAATTCATAACTTCGTCAATTTTAGAGATAACAAATCCAATTAATTTTCTTATAAATGTTCTTAATATTATCTAAAACTTTTGTATAAACAAGTTTTTGAATAAACCAACTCTTACTAATAAAAAATAATGATAATAATAATAAAAAAATTTAAACGAAAACATAAAAGGGGTGGAAAAAGATAAATTTCCATAACTTACTCCTTTCATAAGATATCAAATCCAATTAAATTTATTTTGGATTTTTTTAATAAAATCTACAACTTTTATTTTGACAAGTTTTTATAGGACCAATCTTTATAGCAATATATATATATATATGTGTGTGTGTGTGTGTGTGTATAGGACTTGAAGAAAAAATCTCAAATCCAAGTTGCTTATATTCTGACGCATTTTTAAATTCACTTTTTATTTTAAATGCATCCAAATGACAGATTCTCTTATTTGAGAACTATATAATGTGACGTTTAGGCCAGGTTTTTGATAAAAGCAGGATATATTTCAAAATATGCTGTCAAAATAGACAATTCGAACAGATTTTTTGAAGTATTCGTGATTGAAAATTGAGGTAGTATTAAAAAAACAAACTGCTTAATTTTGACTAATTTTTAAATCCATTTTTGTTCTCAAACGTGTCCAATTGACACGTTCTCTTATTTAGGAACTGTATAATGTGCCATGTAGTTCGGATTTTTGATAAAAGCAGATTATATTTATAAAAAGCTGTCAAAATGGGCATTTTGAACAAAATTTCTCGAAGCGATCTGATTGAAAAATTGAGGATGCATTCAAATAACAAACTGCTTAATTTCTGACTAATTTTAAAATTCAATTTTGCTCTCAAAAGCAAGTTGGCAGTTTCTCCGATTTAGAAACTATATAATGTGCCATATTGGTTGATTTTTTCATAAAGTAAGAATATATATATATAAAATGCTGTCAAAGTGGGCATTTGAGCCAAATTTTGCTTAAGATGATTCTGATAAAACCAGTTGTTACAGAAAAATGAAATTAAAGTTTGTTCAAAAACGGCCAAAGAAAGCTGCTAAATTGGGTTATCTCTAATCATATAATTTTTTTTCTAGTTGAAATGAGTACTTAACTTCGAAATTTACCTCCGCCTGAAGGCCAAGCGGGCAAGGACTTTTTTTTTCAAAGTTGCTCTTATCAAAACTTGTAAAATACAAAAGTTTTAGATAATATTAAGAAATTTTTTATAAAATATGTAATAGGATTTGATAAATTTAGAATCGACATAGTTGTGAGTTTTTTCTCCCAAAGCCCTTATCTTTTTGCCTTTTGAGCCCATTTTTAATTTTATCAAAAATCTGTCATACATAAACTTTTAGTGCATTTTTTAGAAGTACTATGAGCTTTAATCTGACTCGGTATCTATTTTAATTAAGAAATTATGGAATTTTGTGATTTTCACAAACCCTTTCCTATTTCTACTCCCTTGGTCCGATTTTGTCCATTTTTGAACTTGACTGAGATTTTATGTCCCTTGATTTGACATATCAGTTTGGGAGGGATTTGAGTAGAATTATAGAAATTATCCTGCCCATAAAAAATGATATAGACAAATAGATAGATAGATAGATAGATAAACTTTATTATTGATCGCCAATTGGCAGAAACAAGAAAAAGAAAATAAATAAACTTGCATTGCGTAATTTGCAATGTTATGAGATAAGAAAATCTGCCCTATTAATAATAAAATTTCATAGATGTTTTAACATACGATGCCAAACTAGAGGTAAAGTGCTGCTACAGCATATTAAATTACGTATTAAACTGATTTGGGTATGATTGGTTATGTGAAGGGCAAGGCTACAAATAGGAAATGAAATCAGGAGTAGAATGTTATAGAAGGTTTCAGATGATTCATTTCCTGGAAGAGCAGATTTCAAAACCATTTTATCATTTTTCGATAAACAAAGTAAAGCTTACAGGGAAAGCTTTAAAAATAAGGAATTAAAATAATTTTAAAATACGAATTTTAATGTTAAATGAATAAAGATTAATTAAATACTTTTTAAATGAAACTAAATAAAAATATATAGCAGTGTTGTAACTAACCACTACAGCATGTTCCTTCGCCATTAGTTCGTCATATTGTTTATTAGTCGTTGAGCTAGAAGACAAAATTAGGAATTTTGGTTGCATCTCTGGGTATTTGATGATCTATACCTTTTTGGATTCATAATGGTACAAAGAATTCATTTTACGATGATACTATTAATTTTGTTATAGCTTATAGACGTCATATTGAAAAGATGAGCGCCATCTACTGCACATTGATACAAAGGATATATATTTTTTTATACTATCACGTAATTAAATTTTAAAGAAAAGATGAAAAGAACAAATATTGTTGATCATATAGCATTATACAAATTATATATTTTTAAAGATTTTATTTTAATATGTTTATTAACATTTTAATAGTATAAACAGTTCAAAAGGCATTTGTGATGAAAGAAAACGAAAATCTTGTTTTTCATTTTAATGCATATTATTTTCACATAAATAAGACACAGCAATTCTAAAAAAAAGTAGTACTCATGAAGCTATCGTACTTAATCTGATAAGAATTAACTGTTGTGGGACCACGGTGCATATATGCACCTTTAAAACATGCTTTCATCGTTTGTTTTTAATACCATTAAAAATAGTAAAATTTTCCTTATTTGATTCATTTATTCTCTTGTTTGTTAAACTAAATTTATTTGTTTGACAATATGTGTTTTCAATTGAATAAAATTCGTGTAAAAGATGCTGTTCTCGAACGTGTTAATAAATAACAGAAATCATAGTCTTGTGCATTGCTATCATCATCGGTTAACATTCCTGTGCCCAAATAACTTCAATCGTCATAGAACAATTCTATATTCTGCATATGCTTGTACATCTGTGGTTATTAAATAGACACGCAATTGATAGTGTGACACATGTTCTTGAACAAGAACATGATACCAGTTTCGAAGCAGCTTCAAAAGCAAAAGGACTGCCATTCCAATGGACCTCTAAATAGCCTTTTTCCTCATTATCTATTCCAAAAATCTAAGCATATTTATCTCGGGATGGAAGATCAGGGTCAGCCTGTAAGCACTTCTTCCAAACAAGACCGGGGTAATTAACTCTCATTTTCTATAAGTAGAGTGTATTACTACCGGGTGTCCAGTAAATGACTGACCCATTTTGAATGTAAATAACAAAAAAAAAAAAAAAACAGTTTGAGATAAAAATGCGCGGCTTGCTGTATTGTTATTAGAATATAAATAAATTTTAAAATACGCACTTTGTTAATGTAATATAATAATATTTAAAATAATATCTCAGTCTCAAGACTGAGGAGGTGAAGTATAATACAGATGGTTCAATCATAAATATTATTTTAAATCACTTTCCAACCAACGTACCCTATTTCTGAAGCTGATTCGAGAGTCGATTCAACATATAGATTCAGATTCGACAACATATAGATTCAGGTTCAGCCGAAAATCTCACATTTATGGAAATTAAGAGTCATGTCTGTATTCAAACAGCCTGTTACCGCCAGCGCGATATTTTTTTCCCGAAATTTGAACTATATTAACAAAGTACATGTTTAAAAATTTATTGATTTTCTAATAACAATACCGCAAACCGCGCATTATTATCTCAAACCGTTTATTTGTTATTTAAGTTCAAAATGGGTCAGTTATTTACTGGACACCCGGTATATGGTAAAAGGCAATGCGACTCCATAGACATTTTTTGCAGAAAAAAATATAGATTATAACACAATACCTTGATGTATGAGTACTTGTGTGTTCATAATAGAGATGGTAAATTTACGACTCAAGCTGTTTCTTTGTTTTCTCTGATATATCACCTTCAATTTCAAGCGCCTTAAGCGCATTTCGAAAATTTGTGTTCTGATTCATCATTCTCCCTTGTCTGCAACAGCACGTATTGTATCGCACCGGAAAGTGAATGCATTTTAGCTAATGATTTACATATTTCTTTACTTAGGAGTCCATTCATCTCACTCAATTTGTAGTAATTTACTTTACTCTGTCATTGGATCCAAATTTCACAAATATTAACCCTTCCTAGTTTTTCAAATCGTTTTGTAAAGTAAAAAGTGCAAAGATAATAATAATATTTCTAAATCCAGACACTAAAGCATGGTGTGAGCGAAACAAAAGTCGCATGCGACCTCTTCTTGGAAGCAGGTCAATTTAGTGAATTATACAAATAGTTATTTCGTGAATTTATAACAATTTTGTCCGTAGGTAATTTACATCATTCGTGCATTCAACTATTTCCGATAATGTTCATTCTTCCATTCTTGAGAAATGAAATGCATAAGTTCTTTCTTGTTGTCCCTCTGTTGGAGCCCTCTGCTATAAATTTTAAATCCCTTAATTTGACACTTTTTTCATCACTTACCAATTTCTACATCCTATAAATATCAATTAAAAATACCCATTTCACAAAAAAACTGACTTACTGACTGAATTACTTCACTTTTCTATTTACCAATTTAATTGAGTTTACATGAATCTTGTTGAGAAAAGATATATAAGTTTAAGGTAAATTTCATAAACAGGACATAAATAAATTTCGAAAGCAATTAAATAACCTGAAACTAAAGCAATGCAAACAATAAAAAGTAATTTAGAAATCATTTATAATGCTTACACTCTGATGATTAACAAAATAATAAAAACAGCTTAAAAAAAGATCAACAAGATTCTCAACCGGTTTAGATCTTAAAATACCTGTAAGTATGTAGCAGAGAGTCGCAACTTTGCCATTACTGTCTTACAGGGTTTTACACACATATTAATACTTAAGATAGAGTAATTAATATTTAATAAACAAATTTGGAGAAGAAAAGGGAAACCTGAAATCTCTCTGATATACAGAGAGCCACAAAAGAAAAATTGCCAAAAACAAACAGGAGCAGAAAATAATATTTATAAATAACCACCCTATAAAGATAGTAATGACATTAGCACATGATTGTATAGTGGAAATACTTACATTTCCTTTTCTATTTAATTATTGTTTACCAATTCCTTCTTTACTTCATGTTAATTGATCAGAAAATTTTATGTATAGTTCAATCAGAAGTTTCCTGGGTATATTTTTTTTTTTTATAAATAGTTAATTATATATAGATTTTTTTATAACATTGAAGAAACAGATCTAACCAGAAACTTACAGAAATAATTCTTGATTTAAATTATTGAAAGAAAAAAACCCCACAAAATTAATTCATCTAGATTTACTTTAAACTCTTTGAATTTGTTCTAGTACTTAAGCAAATATATTATTTAAAATCTCTATCTTCAACAAATATTAAAATAAAAACTTAGTTTATTTTAGTCCAAGGACCAGATAAAAAAAATAAAAACACATTTATTTAATTAAAGTTATTTATACCCAGGTAAGTTTTGTTTAACAAAGAAGTATTAATTCGAATTGAGTCTAACTTAAGTTTCCCCATTATAAAAAAAAAAAAAAAAAAAAAAAAGAAAAAAAAGAAACTTGTAGTTATTTAACAAAAGAAATTGATTTATTGTAGAGATCATCACATTTTCTGGACTTTCATTATACTTTCATTAAATATATATATATGAAGACAGTTAACAAGACATTACAAGCAATAAAATTTTACTCTTACCTTCTGCTGTGTTATTGTGATATCTATGATAGATAAACACCTCGAATTTATTTCGTAGCATTTTAAAAATTTCCCAATTAAAATTTTCACTATAAACACTACTGAAAGGGGCTTAGAAAAGATTGAGTTCTTACACACAAGTCACGTCGACCATTTCCAAAAAAATTCACCAATGTAAGCACTGCTTCCAGGCACTTCTCGAAGATACAGCAAAAAACGAAAAAAGCATCACTAGGAGTCCAGTAAAGCTGGGCGGCCATTGTCCCGAAACACAACTTTCAAACTCCACTGAAGCTAGACATGGACAGATGGGGAAGACACGGCTAGAAAGGTGGGTATTCATACTCTGCGACAATTATTTTAATTCATAGCTGCCAGGTACTACCAGATATGTATGAGTGTAGGCATAAAATGCAGCTAAGTGGTCAGAAGTATTTCTTGAGTATTGCGAGCGGTAGACTCTAAAGACACCAACTCATTCTTTCAGCATCTTTAATAGGCACCGGTATTTCTGTTCCTTTTCATGGGACCACGAGTGAAGAGCTTCTCCTCGCTTCACATCTTTTTCGCCACTGAGTTCGTCTTAGTAAAATCTACACTCCAACCCCCCCGCGAGGGGGTGGAAATTTTCCAACCAAACTCCCCACACACTTCTCCAAAAAACTTTACTCGACTAACTTTGCTATATTCTAGCATTAAGATCAACTAGCGTCTAGCGACAGCAGGATTCCCAATGGTAGGACTTAGAATAAAATCTGCAAAGCTTGAAACTTGGGATTTATCCCTAAAGAGGTATATTTTCCCCTCTTTCCTCAAATGCTTCTAGGGAATGCGGGTTATTGAAAATGCGATAATCAAGGTTTTTCTATCGTAACCAGCGATAACCAGCTTTTCGTTTTTTTTATTATCTTTGAGATTGCTTTTGAAATGAAATCTGTTACTTAATATTTATTGACACTGATTAGAAAGTCGAAGAATTTTAAAGTTTTGCTACGAAAAGAATTTTTGGGAATATTTGCTTATTTACACTCTTAAAATAAACTGTAATGAAAAATTTTTTTTCGTGGGGGGGGGGGGTAAATTACTTATGCCAAGTATTTCAATTCAATATATATCATAAAATATATAATAATAAATTAGCATGCTTAGTTTATGTTGTTATAAAACTGTAGCTATATTTTGAAAATTCCGCAATGTAATTACCACATAAATTCAAGAATCGCTTTAATAGAGAACGATATAAGCTCGATAAATAATTTAAATGTCAAAACTTAAAGTAAGAGTTTTCATCAGTCCCTAAGAAAACCGTTTCTGGGAATGCCTGATTACTATCTTAAGATGTTGTAACATTTTTTTTTTTTTTTTTTTTTTTTTTGGGGGGGGGGGGGGGGCGGAATCATTTTTTAGCCTCCGATGCTATTTCTTTCAGACAAGCTAAAAAATGTCGTGTCATCAGCCCTGAATTTTCTACTCAACCGATTATGATAATTATTTTTTTAAATGAAAGCTATTTATTTGTAGTTGCGCCCATTTTAGTTATTTTTTTTATTTATTTCCATTTTTATATTTCATTTTTAATTTTAAATGCTTTTTACGATATTTCTTCGAAATGGTGGCAACTCAGTTTAGCTTTTCTCTCGATAACAAAAATTTATTTTCCAAAATGACTGCGTATAATTATGCACTAATTGAGGTAAAAAAAAAATATTTACTGAGAAATAATATTAATAATGTAAATAAAACAACATAAAATAATTTATGATAAAAATTGATGTCTAAAGCAAAATAAGAAAAATTTCAAATGAGGAAAATGATGTCATTCAGCAACCAGATAAATGGGAATTACTATATTATTACGGATGCCTTTTTCATATTACTAATAACAGTAACTTTTAAAAAACATTTCAAGAGAAAATGACGTCACTATTTAAAACATCGCATTTTTACTCATAACGATATTAGGTACTACTCTGTTATCCCGTCGATTAATTTCGCCAAATTATACAAATCGCCAAACTAATAGCCAAATTATACATATTGACGTAATTTTTATTTTAAATAACGAAAAAACAAATAATTAGTAGAATATTAATAAAAATATTAATAAAAAGTCGAAATAAAAATCACTTAATGACATTTTAAACACATAAATCGTATTTAATGTCATTGAATGTGACATTCACGATCATCCATTATTGGCATTTAATCTTATTGTTTGGCGATAATTTTTTGGTCGACGGGATAACCTAGTAGTACCAGATGACTTCTGTTAGTGAAAATAATGTCACAGTAAAAATGAAATTAGTTTATATATATATATATATATATAATAAAACTATTTTTCTGTGAGTGCATATAAAATAAAATTTCTTGACTTCGCCGGCACTCAGATTACAATTTTAACTGAAGATATGCGAATATTTCCATGCAAAATTGTAACTGGCAAATTTGACATTTAGTTTGTAAATATATTTATTATATATTGGTTCAATAATGTAATTACTTTTGCTTTTTTTAAAAACAAATCGATCGGGTCTTTTAAACATTTCACTCGTCGAATTCGACGGGATTCCACTCGTTTTATTGTGAAATTGCATTTCCTTTTACTCAGAGTCTATAAAAAAGCGTTTAAACTAAAGAAAAAATCCGTTTTTGATGAATCTAGTCAATGAAGAAGTAGCACGTCAAATTGTATCTCTTTATTATTCCACAATTCCAATGTCTCAGAGAGAAATTGCTATTCAGTTGGGTATTTCACGCCGTTCTGTTTGCTATTATATTGATAAACACAAGAAAAATGAAGTTAGTTCATTGCAATCTAAACGGGATCGCCCTTCTAAAAAACCTCTATCGATTTATTTTTTATTTTTTATTGGAGGCGAAACTTAATTCTGCAATGGCAGAATCTACATTCAACTTGTTTTGTTAATTATTTTAATTTAAATTGTGATTTATATGATAAATATGAAATAATAAATTAGCATGTTTTTGTTTAGCTTATCATACATGAAAGTATGGATGTGATTTGTAAATATTAAAATATAATTATTACATAAATTCAAGAAATAGTTGAATTAAGAGCAATATTAACTTAAACTCCATTGATAATTTATTTCAGTTTTGTCTGTCACAGTATTCAATGTAGTAATAATCTTAAATAACTGTAAGTACAAAGGCTTTAATTTTCTATTAATAGATGGCAGCACAATACAACAGTCTAAAAGAGGAAAATATCCCTCTTTAGGGATAAATCTGAAAATTCAATATTTGCAGATTTTATTCTAAGTCCTACCATTAGAAATCCTGCTGTCGCTAGACGCTAGTTTAAGATCAATCTCCACTACGGGGTTTCCTAACTTAGCTAAAGGACATTCCCCCATCGCGCCAAAAAAAGAGTAGCTTCCTATTGGACGAAACACCCCTTCTCGGACCAACTAGTCACCTCGTCTATTACCTAATAAGGGCATAAAAAAACTCATACCAGGTGGCATCCCTCTTCTTTCCAGGAAAGACAGGTGCAGTTTTGTGTCCAAAATTCCCACGAGAGTAACTTTCGCCTGTCCAAGTCATAAAACCATTCGTTTTTAGGTGCGTTCGTAATTATGTAAATACGTAGCACCTATTGTTGTCGCTCAGTCCGTCCGTCCGTCTGTCTGTCTGTCCGTCTGTCCGCATATAACAACGCAAAAACTACCCAACCGAATCGTTTGAAATTTAAAATGCATAATTATAACATAATTTTGTCGAGTCATTTCAAATTTTATGAAAATCGGATGGATAGATCAATTACAGGGACATTCAAAAGGATTCCGTTACATTACGGTCAATAGGGAAAAAAGTTTTAAATGCATTTTAATCGTTTGAAATTTAAAACATATAATTATTGCGTAATTTTGTCGAGTCATTTCAAATGTTATGAAAATCGGATGCATAGATCAATTACAGGGACAGTCAAAAGGATTCCATTACATTACGGTGAATGGGGAAAAAGTTTCGAATGCATTTTAATGATATTACACTCATCCGAACATAATAGAATTGGCATGAATCTATGAAATATATACAAAAATATGCATTCTGTACAATCTGTGATGTAAAGAATTTTTATTATTAAATTACAGGGCCACACAAAAGTATTCCACTATATAATGCTATACGGGGAAACATGGTTTGGTACGTGTTTTAATTATATTCAATTATTTCACATTTTATGAATAAGATATACGTTGCTGAGGTGTAATTAAAATTACTTCCTGCATATTTACAGAAACGTAAAGATTTCGACTATTATACTGTATCCGGAGTACGCTCTACTATATCAGCAAGATCTGAATATTTTTAAAACTTCGTTATCGTACGAACGCACCTCATTTGCTACGTTCACGTGCAATTTCCATTTTGTTTATTTTACGGTGCCCATAAAAATTTCACTTAAGCAACATATATCTCGGGGGTGAGGATTTCTCTGAAAATAACCTCAGAGGGGCGTTTAACTAATTGTTCCATTTTTTGGAAACAACATCTTCACTGCACTCCCAGCTCATAAAAGCTAGAATCTTGCCATTTCTTATTTTCACAAAAGAGGCTCATACAATGGGATATACGTGTGGTCCAATTTAAGTGGAACATGCTCTGTTTACTAAATTTATAATGCTTTCGAGAGATTCAAGCAGTAAAAAAAGCTTTTATTTTTTTATCTTTATTTATCTTACTGAAATAAGGGGATGTAATAATAACAGATTTAACATGAGAATTTTAAGGGGTGAGTTTTCACAAACAAGAAAGAAAGAAAGAAAAAAAATATGGAAGCAGATGTTTTGATTAAAAAATGAAAAAGGAATTTTAATTTGGAATAATTTTAATTTTGAAATAGAAACAATTGACATAAAAACTCTTACACCTCTAAGATAAAAATTGCTTCCATTTTCTTTCCGAAGTATAAAACTCTTGTAACATCCCAAACAATTCATATTTTTTGTTCATTTTTTTCATTGTTAACTGCCTGCACATATAAAATACAACATCTATTCTTTCAGAGGATGTATATATTTTGTATTATTTTAGAAAACAGATTCTTTGCTAGTTGTCCAAATGACTGTAGCATTAGTGGTAGCTTTGAACAAAGCGCATTTCGTTATTTATTTAACAATACCATCATTTTGATTCATCAACTTGATACATCAGTTTTTCGCATTGAACCATCAAGTATTTGTAAGGATCATAGAAGATATCATAGATCATAGGAATCCATCAATTGAATTTTTCAGTTTTTGCATTGAACCATCAAGTGTTTCTAATGATCATAGAAGAAACCCCAGTTAGTAGAAAAAACAGTTCACATTGGAAGTTTTCTTTCTGCAATGATCATCATCTGAACAAACACATTTCTTTTTGTCTTGGCAACATACTATGATATATTGAACTTTAAACTGTTTTTTCTTAAAGTCAGAAAATGAGTTTAGCTTCTTTATCTTAGGAGGTTTAAATAAATTTTTTGGCCTTGAGTCTTCAGACAGATATTCTCTCTGAAAGTTTGGTAAGTTTCTTCATAAATCTCCTTAGCCTTGACCATGTCTTTGACAATTTCTAGATTTTTAATTAATCTAGCTGCATCTATTACTATGTCTAGGTTTCTCTATACATTGATAATCATGTTCTGTAAATATAAGACATATCACGTACGTCATTTTGTATCTTGCTTCGGGATGTTGAAAATATTTTCCTAAAGAACTGATTTTGGTTCTTTCACGAATACAGAGAAAAGATGCTACCCTGATATAAAAAAATATCTCTTAATTGTGGCAGATCTTTGACTAAACTTCGTTGTAGCTTTTGACCCTTGCGTGTCTTTATTTACTGTCTATTAAATCTTTCTTTTAATTTAGCAGCCTGCAAAAGCAAGGAAATCTTTCCGATCACTCTGTTATCGGCAAGTTTCCAATATGGCGTAAATTAGCTACTCTGATTTTGAAAATATCATGGATTCAAATATCATGTCATTCTGATATTGTGATGAATCCAAAAATGTATGGTTTTACAAGTTCGCTGTCATGAAACCACACGAACCCCCGTTTCAACGACGCCGGCCATTTTCTAATATGGCACCTATAATCTAACCTGCTTTTCAATTTATGGATATATATCATTCTGATGTTATGTGAATTCAAAAAATGTGCTCGTATGTGCATAGTTTAACAAGTCCTCTGACATGAAATCACACAAACTCCTAGCATAACGGTGGCAGCCATTTTCTAATATGGCATCCTTTTGCTTCTCTGGTTTTGAAAATATCATGGATAAATGTCATTCTGATGTCGTGGAGAATCTGAAAATGTATGTTTTTAAGAAAGCCGCCGACATGAAGCCATAAAAGTCTCTGCCTCCACGACGGCGGCCATTTTCCGATTAGGCGCCCAATAACTACTCTGGTTTTGAATGTATCGTGGATAAATGACATGTTGATGTTGTGATGAACTCAAAAATGCATGGTTTAAAAAGTTCGCTAAGATGAAACCACACGACCCCCTAGCTCAAAGACGGCGGCCATTTTCCAATATGGCGTCCATAACTAACCCTCGTGTCGAAAGTATTATGGAAAAATAAGGTGTTGTCGTTATGGTGAATACAAAAATATGTAGTTTACCAAGTACCCTGACATAAAACCGCACGAGCTCATGGCTCAACGACTATATGATGTCTGTCATATGATGTCTATCATATAACTAAGAAGATATTGACTTTTTTCGGTTTTCACAAAAAATTTCTCTATTTCCACCCTTTTGGTCTGCTTTAGCCAGTTAACGAGCTTGACCGCGATTTTATGCCCCTTGATTTTATATATCAGTATGGACAGGATTTGAACTGAAATATTGAAGTTTTTGTATCCATAAAAAATGATATACATACTACATAGCCAAAGGTGAGCGGCCACTTGCGATTTTAGACATTTTGTTAAATATCTAGAAAAATACATTATGAATTATTCTCAAAATCCAGGAGTTAAACAAAATACTACAGATTATATATTTCCGCGAAGGTTTTTTTTTTCCCGAAATGTCATAGGGGAACGGGAACAAATTAAACAAGAAAGAAAAAAATCATGCGTCAAGTATAGATTATAAAGCACTTTCCAATACATTCAGAAAAATGTAAAAAAACTGCACCGTTTAAAAAATTAAAATATTATGTCATATTTAGCTAGTAGAAACGTATCATGCATTTCAAAAACGAATTTCAGCTGTTCCCATCAACAATAGGAAAATTTTCTGAATTTTTCAGATATAAAGATTTATATCTATTAACAGCATGCATTCCAAAATTTACTTAATTTAAAAGATAAATATATTGCAAAAAATTCCCCTTCAAAAATTTCCTTTAATAAGGAGAATGGTATGCAAATACTTTTTTGCAGAACAGTATATAAGAGATAAAATTTATATATAAAGAATTATACGCATAAAACTAATTAAATTTAAAAGCGCATACCGAATTGTAAAACGAACTCTCAAGCAGTTATTAACTAAAAGATATTATTGTAATCGATTGTTGTTTGTTCGTGAAAATTAATACAAGAGTCATTCCACGGTAACTTCCAGTGCATTTCTGAGCTATTTTCAGTAATTTTAGTAATATAACACACACAAAAAATTCAAACTGTAAATTTGATATGGTTTGTTAATTAAACTTATTTAAAGCCCAATTTAGATGAAAATTGCCTAATTTTAATGTTATTTCTTAAATTTTGGTAGTTTTATTTACTATGGTAACTGCCATTACAGAAAAATGAATGTAAGTTACCATATAAAATATAATTTTCATTTTCATTTTTTAGGTAATTTTCATCCAAACTGACCCTTAAATAAGTTTATTGACAAATCATGTTAATTTTACATTTGATTATCTTTTATGTTTTATTACTAAAATTAATGCGATGAATTGTTGTAAATGTAACGTAAGTTACCATGGAATGACCCATAAACTATTATAAATGCTCTGTCTTAACGTCATCGTAGTGAAATTCAGTCCGTGATTTATATCAGTTTCGACACATTTGAAATAGCATAATGTCATTAAAATACTCACCAAACGTTTTTACCCAAATACAATAATATAATCAAATTCATTTGAGTGTCCCTGTAAAGGAACCATTAATCGTACATACTTTGTATTCAATACCAAACATGCTTTGGTGATTCCAAATAAGTTTTATTAATTGCTTGAAAATACGAGTATATTTACATGGGCTAATGCGTGTATAGACAGACAGGCAGCCAGATAAACCGAAAGCATAAGCACTTTTCACTTTTAAAAAATGCTAAAATGAACTCATATTTTTTCGATAATCCCGTCAAGACTAAAATAGCAAAAGCGTTCAAACTGTAGATTATGATTAGACGTTTAACTGTAATAAACTGCTATTATTTTGATGTAGATACCGTGTTTACTTATAGAGAAATTAAAGTTTTTATAAAAATAGTTCCAAATTTTGACTAGTTTTTTGCTTTTAGTTTTTTAATTTGCAGTTCGTTTGCATATGAGTTCGTATTATAAAAAATTTTCTTTTCGGAAAATATGACAAACAACATTGTACACAATACCCTGTAAGCAAAATCAAAAAATAATAAAAATTGTATGGAAAATGAGAAGGTCTGCTAAATAATGTTCCATTGTGCATGCGTGAACACAAGCGCTTAGCTCGTAGTTGGTAAAGCATCATTTAGTGCATAAAAACCTCACCCTTTTATGCCTAAGTTTTTAAGCTTAAAATAATTGTGGATTAAATTATTACCTAACGTGGATTCCATTTCCCATGCCTATTAGAAGACTTTCATAGTCATCTGACTTGTTACTTGCTGCTTTCTCAGTCAGAAAAAACTAAAAAAAATTAGAACAAAAAAATTAAGACAAAACTTACCAGAAGTAGATTGAGAAATCTGAAACAAAGTTGGAACAGTCTGATTTAAATTTAATATAATGAGTGATATTAGAAAGTAAGTTTTTTCAGCATAAAAAACGGTATGTAAGTTAGATATGCAAGTTCACATACAACAAATTTCTTTTATACAGTGGATATTGAAATATTATTTTGCTTCTATTTTCTTCCACAAATTGATGGATATAAAACTGTTTGATTTTCTATAACACTATTTCTGAAGTGATTTATTAACTTTATTTATCGATAAAAATTCTGCGGTTAGTTAACAATACTATAGTTTTAATAAAATTTTTATAGTTTTTCAACTAAGAAAATATCGCAGAAATAACAAAAAACAAATTTCTGGAACGCATTTGCTGTGTTATGTTTTCATGAAATTATTTGATCCTTTATTTACGGAACTATTTTTTAAGAAATTGTTTCATTTAAATTTTAAATTAATATTAATATTAATTTAAATTAATATTTTCTTTAATATCTGAAGATATACACGAATTTTTATACAATAATAATGTGAAATTTAGGTACCTTTTTTCATTAAAACTAATCAAACAAACTGGTTGTTCTAATTTATTTGTAAAATATTTACAAAGACAATCTGATAAATGAACCAAAAATACCCTTATGAAATTATCACAATTCTTATAAAAGCAATGTGTTAAAGTATATTATGGTTATATCTGTAAAGGTAAAGACTTTTGCTGCTGAAAATGTTTTATGTAACTCTGGTTGTATATATATATATATATATATATATATAGAGAGAGAGAGAGAGAGAGAGAGAGTGGCGGTCAAAAGTTTCCGGTCAGCAAAAATTTTTCAGTTAATTTATAAATATACCCATATGAAGAGGAATCACAAAGTGATATTTATACATTTTATTGACATAATAGTTAGAAACTTACTTATGGAAGAACATGTAAATATCAATAAATTTAACTGACAAAATTAAGTATAAAGGAAAACGCATGTTCTCAAAAGTTTCCGGCCACATTCACAAGTTTGTAAAAAAAGTGGTATTGTAATAGAAAATTACAGTGATCAACAACATTTACAACTATTATTTTATAGTATTACTATTTTATTAGTTTTAGTAACAAGTACTGTGGCACAGTAACGTGACATTCATACAATCAACGGTTAAAGATCGTCTATGGTAAGCTTCCCCCACATTTCTTGCAATTTTGGCGAAATTTCGGCTGAGTTGGAGTATTTATATTTGCGCAGACTTTTATCAACTTTTTTTCAAAGATTTTCTATTGGATTCATGTTGGGCGCCTGGGCCGATCATTTCAAAAACGAAATTTTTTGTGCGAAAACCATAGCTATCGAGATTTGCAAACATCATTTATGTCGTTATCATGTTAAGAAAAATAGTTGCGACCAAATTTTTTTCTCTAATAAGGCAGAAAATAGTCTTGAAAGGTATCCTTATACATTGTATCATTCACCTGGCTGTGGATTTCAAATAACGGACCTACACTTTTTTAAGAAAATAATCCCCACGGCATATGTCCTCCGCCATGCTTCATTGTAGGAATAACATAGGTTGAATCATATCTTTTGTTGTTAGGTCATCGGACGTTGTATCTGCCATCACTTCCAAAACTGGTTCGAATTCGATTGATGAAAAAATAGAACTTTTTTCCAGTTTTCACTTAACCAGACTTTGTGTTTTTTGGAAAACGCCAGTCGGGTACGTTTGTATTTTTTTTTAACTCTGAAAATTTTTTAACATCGACTCTTCTCTAAAGTTATGCATTACGTCAGCATGTTGATATGGTATATGGACTTATTTCAGCAATATTTTCATTCCGTAAATCGCAGTATATTGCAGCGAAATTTTTATGCGGGTTATCAATGGTTTTTCTCTTGATAATTCTGTCCACAGGAATAGTAATTTTCCGGGATCTCTCGGACCTCTGAAAGTCCTGAAGGCTACGGCTATTTTTATTTAATTTTTAAATATCGTTTACGGTCGATAAACCGATCGATAACTTTGCCGCAATATCTCGAGAACATTGGACTTTTAGCGTCAAACTAATCACTCATTTATGAACAATAAATGTTGAACTTTTCAATTTTGAATTCAGACTATACTGTACACGTTGATTCATTCATAAACACAACCAAAAAAACAGTTTACCGATAGAAAAAAACTAAAGAATGATAAATGGCCGGAAACTTTTGCACACACGAACTTCGAATTTTATCCCTTTGCATGAAGCATCTTCAGCATCCAATCAAAATGATCACGTGGTCAGAGTTCATTCACATATTCCTAATTTTTGAAGCAATTGTGCTTTTTCTTTGCTGAAACCTTTTGGTAAATAAATCGAAGAAACTAACTGGCCGGAAACTTTTGACCGCCACTGTATTTTTAAGAAAAGCAATACTCATCTCAATAATTACGAAAATTACCACTTTTAGAAAATATTTAGCTTCGAGCTGTTTCTTTGCGCTTTTTTAGTTTAAATGATCACAGTGCTTAATGTTGTCAAATTGTAGAAAATATGTACCAGTTGTTGCATATTGGTTAAGTTGTTTTCTAATAGAAAAACTCAAAAAACTTTAAAGAGATATGTCACATTTATCCTGCGTTAAAATATGTAAAATAAATACTTACTTACTTAAAAAATGTTTTAAAATTTATTAAAATCATGCCATTACATAGAAACTGAACTTAAAAATTTAAAACAAATGATGTTAAAAACATGGAAAAGATTTTATCTTAAACCTGGGATTTTTCAATTGCAAAACGTGATCATTTTAAGGGCACATTACTAGAATTTTGTTTTCATCATGCAATTTTTATATCAGTTTAGAAGAAGGGTTAGTTAATAATTGTCGGTGGTGTACGGTGTCGTATGTTCACATACTAAAGTTTTTTATATTCTCAAAATTCTAAACTGAATATCGCAGGTATGTCATAAGATAAATCATCATTAAATGTTGTATTGTGTGTTGTAAAGAGAACCCTCGAAGTCAATGGAAAAGACCTGGATGCTAATGTTAAGAGTATGAGGATGTTATTTTGAAATATATTGCCCAAATTTTAATATTTTTACATGATTTTTTTTGCATAGGATAGCTGAGGACGATCTAAAAATGGACTAGTTTTTACTTTTTCGATTTTGATTATATTTATTTTATATTACGATAATTTTAATTTTAGAACATGTACCAACCAATTTCAAAAGTTAAAATTTCTTTTTTATCTTTTTATCTTTCTTTTTCTTTTTCTTCTTTGTTTTTAAATCTGAAACCAAATCGAAAAAGTAGTAACTATCCCGGTTATAAATCGTCCTCAGCTATCCTATGGGTCATATTGACTATTGTAGGCTCTTAACTAGCGAGTCAGATAGAGCTTTGTACAGAACAAATATAAAATAAAGATACCGGTTTCCTTCTATTGGGAGAATAGTAAAGGTTGTTATATTTATTGTTCGGAAATTAAAACTTAATTGCAGAGACATTTCGTCGTTATGAAATACCATAATTTTCTATTCTATAAGTATTAAAACACTTATAGATAGTAAAGGATAAAAATTACAGTGTGTCCTACCGAAATAAAACCACCATGATTTTGTACCGTAATTAGACAGGAAATTATACCATGTGAACATAACAAATATAGTGAGAAAGACTATATAAAAATGTATATTTACAAGGAATAACTCACTCCCTACTCCACTTGGTCAGAAAAAAATTAATGTATAAAAAGAGAGGGCGAAAAAGGTGTCCCGCCTAAATACAGCCACTACTGTTAATAGCCAATATATCTGTCATGCTTATATATGGATTGAAATATATGATTTGGCATACTATATACCAATCCCTGGAAGACATTAGCATCAATATTATATCAGGTCTCAATAATAGCGACCTTCATTTCTCCCGCAGACTTGAATTGCCTGCCATTTGCATTTAAAGGTCTACTGAGGATACCCGACACATTTTCTTGGGCATTTTGATGTAGGTATAGGGCAGGCTTTTAAATGACATATCCTTGATCATCCAAAAACTATTCCTACGACGATTTTGTAAAAGCTATGGGGCCGTTACCCGGCTGGAAAATCCAATTCAGGTCACCAATTTTCCATTAGTTGGCAAAAAATGAGTTTCTGGCAATTCTTAGTAATTGGCATCTAAGATGTGGTCTGAGGTAAGAGCCAAATAAAATTTACTCCCATAGAAAAGTTTCCTTACACTATTTAAAAAGCTCCTTCGTCCTGTCTTTGGGAGAAAATTTCCTCTCTTTTTTTCATGCCATGTCAGTAGAAAGCTACGCAGTTTGATCCATCCAAACTAATTTTTTTTCTCATCTGGGAATAAAACAAGATGCCCCAGAAATTTCCAGGTTTGGTGATATTTGGATACATTGACTTTGCATTGCTTTGGATAACTTTCAACATGGGTAGGCTCAGTAGGAGTAGATGAAGGGTTATTAATGGTGTTTGAAAGTTTCGACGATGGTGGAAAACTTAACCTGGTTCTTCCTTCAGACCGTATCATGGCTACCAATTATAGAAAATTTCCAGAAACTCATTTCTTGCCAACTGAAGAAAAAATTGGTGAACTAAATTGGATTTTCTAGCCGGAAAACGGCCTCATAATCTTTGAAAAAATTATCTTAGGAATGTTTTTTGGATAATAAAGGGCATGTCATGGAATGGCCTGCATTGCACCAATATCTAAATCAACAAGAAAATGTGTGGGGTATCCTCAGTAGAGTTTCAAATGCCAATGGTAGGCAGTTCAAGTCTGTAGCAGAAATGAAGATCCCTAGGATAATATTGATGATAATGTCTTCAAAAGTTTAGTAAATAGTATGCCACATCATATATTTCAAGTCATATATAAACATGGCGGATATATTGGCCATTAGCAATAGTGGCTTTATTTCGACGGATTACCCCCCCCCCCCTTTTTTTTTTTATACATTCATTTTTTTTTGACGAAGTGGATCGACGACTGAGTTATTCCTTGTAAATATGCAATTTATTTAGACTTTCCAAATATATTTGTTTCATTCACATGGTTTTGTTTCCTATCGAATTATAGAATAAAATCATGGTGACTTTATTTAGGTGGAACACATTGTATTACATATTAAACATATATTTAATAAGAAACGATTTCATTGTTAAATATAAAATATGAATGTTACATTTTTAACTAAATTTGAAATCAAATGTTTCCTTTTTGAACAAAATCATTTTTTAAGCTGAATGAACTACTGTATATATTATAATTGGAAAGAATTATTTTTGCTGTTTGTTTTAAATAAATTAAAAATTTCTATTTATTGAATTCTCTGTGTTCATTTAAAAATAAATTCGGATTTTGGTATTAAAAGAGCGAATACTCGTAGACATGCGTACAAGGAATAAACGGAATTCCCTCCTTTTTTTCAGAATGAAAAGCAAAGAATTTTCCAAAGAATTAATGGAAAAGATATGTCTTCTAGGAGTATAGAAATTATTTGTTTAGAAATTACAAATATTTTAGTGTATAAAGGCGAATTTTTCTGACAGTGCAATGTATTGAATGTCAAGTAACAGACTTCGTTTCGTAAAATGCAGAAAAAAGAGAAAATATCTTGTTTCACTTTGTAATTGTTACCATCTTACTGCTTCGCCACTATAAGTGTTGTGATAGTCATACTAAATGACGTTCCATACTTTTCATATTTACCACCCACAGCTTATTCAAAGCAATCGCGCTTGATTAATATTTAACTAGTCATTTAGTTCCACACAATGCTATACATTTAATCATTTTTTGATGGAGCACAGTGTAAGATTTTGCGAATCTAGCTAGTCAAAATAAAATTTATGAAAATTACCAATATTAAAGTAATAAAGTTGATCTTACAAGAAGTAAAATGGTTATGTATTATGAAAACCATATTTTTACATATTTTATTGTACAATTTACGTCTTTGTCGTTGCATTATCATAATCATACTAAATTTTTTTTTGTCATTTTTATACATTAACATTTGCGCCGTGTTTGTATTCAATGTATATTTTTAAAAATACAGAATTTATTTATTTTCAACAACAACAGATTTTTTGTATTAAAAAATATAATTTATTAATTACATACTCCTATATATACCAATGTTATCATTAAGTGAATAACTGTCATTTATTGCCGTTTGCTATTCTTTTATTATTTGCAAGAAAGTATGAATGTTAAAACTTCAGGATGAATTTCAGCCACTCTATAGTTTTAGTGAAATTTTAATGTTATAATTTATAATGCTTAAAACCAGATATATTTATCTTATAGCCACACGAAATTAAAAATTACCGAAAATCCGTGCCTAAAAAAATTACCTATATTCAAGATTTGTAGATAGTTGCAGCTGAAATTGGATTTTTCATATCAATATGCATACATAATTACAAAAAAAAAAGACAATGGACCTGTGTGACAAAATTTTGGTAGCTTTTTAAAATTTATCATATGCTGTTAAATTTTCTAATAATATTTATATTGGCTTAAAAAATTGTTAAATAACTATTATAACTATAAAAGACAAAGTATCTACATTATTGTAAAGATTTCATAATATCATAAAAAAGTATGAAATCTGTAAAAAAAGAAATTACAAAATAAGTGTATTTTCAGCTAAAAATATCGATGGCAATTACAAATACATCGATTGCTATTCTAAAAATATTAATAGAAAATTTGGTTTTTGAGTCAATTTTTGATAGTGTTGTTGTAAAGTTAAGATGCCATTACTTTACCTTTTTCTTGCCTCCAATGTGTTAGATGTTATTTGAAATGTTTAAAAGTTAAATTACTACAAGTCAATTTTTGACCTTTTTCCCGCTAGATTTGCAAAATCGCGCACTATGCGGCAGATATATCCGTGTACTTTGATAGCTTTAACTGTTGAATATTGCTTTGAATTTCCGTAATATATGAACATGGATAAAACATTAGTTACTTACCTTAACTGCCTCTTCACTAAATATGAAAAGATATGGTCGAGTAATATACATCATAAACATTCTTTCGTTTGCGTGTTTTTTCCCCTCATCTATGAGTTTCCTAAATATTACTGAAAGATTTTAATTGATATTAAATAATTATATCATGAAATACATATTTTTAGTATGAAATGTAAAACTCGGGCATTACAAGTAGATTTTAACTAAGATAATTTCATATCTCATAATTGACTTGCTTTAAATGGTTCCGGAATCATTGCAATTGATTATGAGTAAATATAATGATCAAGCATGGAACTGCGCAAGAATCATGAAGCAATATTTATTATTGCTGCAATAAATAATTTTCTCTATTTTTTTTTATCATCACTAGCATCATGTACTAGAATTGCCACCATATTAAAAATATTTTATCGCTCATGCGTAAACTCGAGTAGTACATATGTGACTGTATTCCTGCTACACTAGCTGCCGGCTACCTTAATCCACACAGTGATAAATGCCATGTCTTTTATAGTTTCCGTGGCCAAGAAGTTCTGCAATCGGAACTGTTAGAAGACAGGTATTGAATTCTAACCCCATTGCGGCCGTCGGCCATAATCGTTCAGCATTGTCTTGGTTTTCATCAAATCTTGGATTTCCTTGCGTAAATATGGGTTATATTCCCTTAGAAAGACCCATACGGATGGCACCCTTTCCTTAGGGCCCATATGCTACGTGTTGATAATTGGCTGACATAAATACAATCAACCAACTGATATAGTTCCCATAGAAACAAAACTTATGCAAAAAGAGTTTCCTCTAAGAATAACTTTTGGACACAATTGACTTAAAAGTTACTAGTAAAAGTCATTGGTTTTCGCATTAAGTAATCTAACTATCTATCGATCTCTAAATGATTGTTTGTATAAAGTTCAAAGTACAAATCTTCATTTTTTGACCTGTTTGCACGAAATTTGATATACACACGTTTCAGAACAAGAATAAAACTATTTTCTATTTTAAATTTGTCGAATGTGACATATTCAACATTTGTTCCTACTAAATACTTGTAAAGGGGACCGGAAAACAAAAATATTTGAATCAGAAATCTTCTCGGATTTAAATTGTTATAACTTAAGAGCCGCTAAAGATAAATGACTCAAACTGAGAACATGTCTTTTTTGATTATTTTACTTTAATTTCTATAAGGCAAATTTGAAAAAAAAATATTTACTTTTGAAAATATGATTATTTTTTTATATAAAATATACATAATTTTTTGTTAAAATTTTTAATTTAAACATTTTTAATTTTTTAAAATAATTAGTATTTTTAAAAATTCTGAATCAAAATAAAAATTTTGAAATTTTTGTTTATTTAATTGTAAAAAAAATGAAATTTTACAAATGATTTTTTGAGTTATAACAATTTTAAATTGCTCAACTTTTTTGATAAATTTTAAATATCAATAAAAAAATATGAGAAATTTTATAATTTGATTCAAATAGTTAACCATCATAACCATTCATATAGTTAACCATCATAAAAAATTCAAAATTTTAACTCTATAAATAAAAATTAATTTAAAATATTTCCTGGACTCTCCTTATATTACAAAAAGTTGTTACCCTTGTTGTTACTTCAATAGTTATTACATATTACTACATCAACATTGATTTTCATTTTAACTGTCTGCTTCATTTTATTAATGAGAGAAATAAGATTTAATTTCGAACATAACATTGAATAAAATCAATATCATCGTTATTCTGTTGTATGTCGGCTGTTTGTGAATCACCATGTTAGCTACATACGAATCGCACATCGCTGCATAATCAAACAATGTACGACAGAACTTAAAAAAATCGAAATTCTCTCAGAACTTCGTATACTTTTTGATGATACAATAATGATGATGTCACAAACATCGCTATTACGATTCCCTGTGTCTATATGCAAGGGTGGTGGTGGTGGTGTATTTTGTCGGCCGATTATCTACGCTATGGGATATAGGCCCTATGGGGTGGGTTGCCCTCCGTGGGGGTCTTTCTAAGGGAACCTAACCCATATTTACGCAAGGTTCGAAGAAAACCACGGAAAACTTCGAACGGTTAGGCCGACGTTCGCGATTGGGTTCGAACCCAGCACCTACCGTCGACCAGTTTGGAGGTCAGAACCTCGCGGCCACTGGTGGGGCCTATATGCAAAGGAATTCCTTTTTTAAGTCTTCACGGGCTTCGTAAAAACGGGCACCTGAGCTATTTATCTCTTCTCCTTCTATTATCCGTTCTTTCATCCTTGTTAATACTCGTTGTTGTTTTGCTCTTTGGAGGTGAGGGATATTATGCATAAGCCGGTATCATTCTCTCTTTATCAACTGTGTATGAGAATTGTAAACCAACTATACATTAGTCAGGCGTGATCCATGACTCGTGCCCCTGGAAAGGAGGATCCTGGCAGTTAAGAGCCCACACACACACAAAAAAAAGAGATCCGGATGTCAATGTTAATTTATGGGAGCATTATTTTCAAATATCTCGCTCAAATTTAAATATTTTTACATGATTTTTTTAATAGAAACCTGAGGACGATTTACAACTGGGCTAGTTTTTACTTTTTGATTTTGGTTTGAGATTTTTCTTAAAAAATTGCTTTAAATTATAAATTTAAAAATATATATATATAAATATAGATACGAAAATGATAGAGTAGTAACAGAAATACACATTAATTCATTCTTAAACACTGATAAACTCACACAGCCTTCTGCTAAAGATCTTCGAAATATAGTCGATAATGTAAAAAAAAAAGTAAGCATTTGAGCCTTGAAGATTTTGAACTATAGCAGAAAAAATCTTTCAGATGTTTTAATATTTAACATCATTCTCCAACAGTTAGATAAAGATACTCGAAAAAGTTATGAAATGACAATAAATTCAAAAGAAGATCCGAAGTTAGATGAATTACTTTTATTTTTAGAAAAGCGCTCTTAATTTTTGGAGAATATCCATAAAGCCATTTCTGTAAAACCTTTCAATAAGGATCAGAAACGTTCATAATTTTAAGTCATTGACTTTGTTAGCAGAAGGTCCCTACATTTGTTCAATTTATAAAAGTGATCACATTTTAATGAAATGTTCCTAATTTTTAAATTTACCCGCAAAAGAGGTTCAATACTGTTAAAATGAGAAAAAAAATGCTTTACTTGTTTATCAACAGTTCATAAAATTAGCCAGAGCAAAAGTTCTTCCAGCTCTTTTTTTGTATCGATGCGACAAATACATTCAACGTTAACGTTTTTCAAAAGTGTAACTTTTGCGGGGAACCCGGAGCCGTGCTGCTAAAATTATAGTTATCTTTGTATACACAGTTTATTAGAGCTAAAATTTAACATCTATAGATTTATATATTACGCAAACGTATTTGGTACAAAAATAGCGGTTATTTGTTAATTATGAATTGGCAACGCCCAAATCAAATGCATCTAGACTGTGGTAAATTAGGTTTATTTACATTTTGGTCTTTCGCTGCAACTATAGAGCTTCAAAATATCGTTATTTTGATTTTGTATTTGTATCCTATTGGCTTAAAAAAAATAAAAATCATGAATTTTAAACTTTTCAGTTTTAAAACAAAGTTATATAAATGTTGTTATAAATGAAATGAGTGAAAGGATTATATTATTAAATATATTTTAAATGAAATTAATTAAATACAAACAATTGAAACGGGTGCAATATTTGGCGATACTTCAATATAGCATAAAAATACCGAGTGCTTGATTTATCGGCACAGATGTCATGTACGCACAACATTAGTGCCATTGTTTTCTGATGCCGACCAAACTGGTCGCCAAAGGGCGGCTAGTTAAGTGAAATCTATCTCTATAATGAATTTTGCCAGATGAAGGTAGTTTATTTTATTGTGACGTGCATTTTGATTCCCCTTATTTACTGAGGGTGTATATAGAACAAAAACTTTTGTTCAAATTTAGTTATAGTATTGTGAGTAAGAAAAATAAAACGCCTTTATTATTGGTAACATTCACAGAAACAAGTTTCATACACCTCCTGGAATTTTCCGACCAAGGAATTCTTCAGTACCAGTATTTTTTATAGAAATATCCGGATTAAATAATACAACATTTGGAGAGTTTTACCTAGGTTTATTTTTCTATTAAAAAATACTAATATTTCATCAGGAAAACCCCACTGAAGGATATCAGCTCTGTATGCAGTTGTTTCATATATTTACCATTTATAAGTCTATGATATGAAGAAATACAGTACTGTTAAAAAAAAATGTATACATATATAGTTTTTTTTTAACATGCACATTCGTTTACTTTTGTTCAGTTTAACATAATTTTAGTAATATCATGACATTTTTGCGTTTATATATTGGATGGCGATGATTTGGCAAAATACTAATACACTTGTCTTTTTCCTGTATACTACTCCCGAATTCTAGATTTCAGCGCTGACACAAAAATGGCGGCAGCCGAAGGCTTAATTTTATATATACAGGGTGTTTCTAAATTCATGGTACAAACTTTAAGGGGTGATAGTACACATCAAGACAAACAATATTAAATAGGAAACTAAGGGTCCCAAACGTCTTCCGAAGGAGATAGGCGCCATTAAAGTTTTGGGTCCAAAAATTCAAATGATTATAAAAAACAGAAAAATTGATCGATTCGTTTGCGGTTTTTACTAAAACTATTCTTTATGTCAGTATTGTCTTGAAAATAAATTGTAAAGGTAAATTTCAAAAAGTGCTGATATAGGTCGCTTTAGACTTTGTAGTAACGAACAACTATTTTTTACCGTTATATTTTGCATCTCATTAATTTTTTTTAGAAGCTTAGACATAAACTCAAATTTTGAGCTCAAAATCTAAATCGTTGGGAGTGGTTAAGTAACGCAAACCGAACTGTGGGGGAAGGTTCAAATTTCAAATGATTATAAAAACGGAAAAATTGGTCAATTGATTTTCGATTTTCGCTAAAATTATTCTTTATGTCAGTATTATCATGAAAATAAATTATAAAGATCAAATTAAAAAAATGCCGATAGAAAGCGCTTTAGACTTTGGAGTAACGTACAACTATTTTTCACCGTTATTTTTTGCATCTCATAAAGTTTTTTTAGAAGCTTAGACATAAACTTAAATTTTGAGATAAAAATCTGAATCGTTGGGAGTAGTTAAGTAGCGCAAACTGAACTGTGTTCAATGGGGGTGGGCAGGTTCAAATTTCAAATTATAATAAAAACGGAAAAATTGGTCGATTCGTTTGCCATTTTAGCTAAAACTATTCTTTATGTCAATATTTCCTTGAAAATAAATTTTAAAAATTAATTTCAAAAAATACCGTTAGAGGGCGTCTTAAAATTTAGAGTAACCAACAACTATTTTTAACCGTTATTTTTGTTATCTAATTAAATGCTTGCAAATGCTTAGATTTAAATTTTGAGCTCAAATTCTAAATCGATGGGAAGGGTTAAGAAGCGCAAACTGAAATGTGTTCAGGAGTTGAAATGTTACCCTCCCCATTCCTCGAACACATTTCAATTTTCCGCTACTTAATTACTCACAACGATGCAGATTTTGAGCTCAAAATTTAAGTTTGAACATTTACAAGCATTTAATTAGATACAAAAAATAACGGGTAAAAATAGTTCTTGGTTACTAAAGTTTAAGGCGCCCTCTAACGGTATTTTTTGAAATTAATCTTTAAAATTTATTTTCAAGGAAATATTGACATAAAGAATAGTTTTAGTGAAAACTGCAAACGAATCGACCAATTTTTCCGTTTTTTATAATCATTTGAAATTTGAACCTCCCCATCCCCATTGAACACAGTTCAGTTTGCGCTACTTAACTACTCCAGGCGATTCAGATTTTCATCTCAAAATTTAAGTTTATGTCTAAGTTTCTAAAAAAAATTCATGAGATGCAAAAAATAACGGTAAAAAATAGTTGTACATTGCACCAAAGTCTAAAGCGCCCTCTATCGGAATTTTTTGAATTTGTTCTTTATAATTTATTTTCAAGATAATACTGACATACAGAATAATTTGAGTGAAAATTGCAAATCAATTGACCAATTTTCCCGCTTTTTATAATCATTTGGAATTTGAACCTTCTTCCACAGTTCAGTTTGCGCTGCTTAACCACTCCCAACGATTTAGATTTTGAGCTCAAAATTTAAGTTTATGTCTAAGCTTCTAAAAAAAAATTAACGAGATGCAAAAAATAACGGTAAAAAGTAGTTGTTCGTTACTGCAAAGTCTAAAGCGCCCTCTATCGGCATTTTTTGAAATTTATCTTTATAATTTATTTTCAGGACAATACTGACATAAAGAATTGTTTTAGTGAAAACTGCAAATGAATCGACCAATTTTTCTGTTTTTTATAATCATTTGAATTTTTGGACCCTAAACTTTAATGGCGCCTATTTCCTTCGGAAGACTTTTGGGACCCTTAGTTTCCTATTTAATATTGTTTGTCTTGATTTGTACTATCACCTCTTAAAGTTTGTACCATGAATTTAGAAACACCCTGTATATATATCAATACAAAAACACTTAATGGGTTAAAAGTTTTGACGCAGCTATTTATTTTATGGCTCTAAGAATTTTGAATATGAATTTTAAAAATAATGATATCAAATTTTGAGTGACGCCATGTTATTAATTGAAAAATGCATTTTTGTACTATTTCATTAATCATTTTATTTTTTTTTCTATTTATAATAGCATGTGCAAAAGTTATTTTCAACATGAAAAGATATATACAACTTTATTCACCTATGCTTTTTCACACACATCTCCCATAAATTCAAAATATGTGTTTTAATATGTGTTTTATTCAAAATATATGTGACGCCTTTATGTGCCTTTAAAAAGTTTGTTTTAAAATTCAATTTTTTTTTCATTTTGATTTGGTAAAATATATTTAAACATCTAAAAAACTGTTTTAAATTTACATTTCGTTGTTAAATATATAATTTTCATTGAATCTATACTATGCATTGGAATGCATTTATCTCAATAAACTGATTTATCATTTGTGTCGCGTTATTCAAAATTGTAAGCAATATTTATGGAAATGTTTTCTTTGCTCTAAATTATCCAAACTAAGTGAAACGCATGTAAATGGATAATCTGACGCAAAAAAACCATTTACATAAATATTGCTTACAATTTTGAATAACGCGACACAAATGATAAATCAGTTTATTGAGATAAATGCATTCCAATGCATAGTATAGATTCAATGAAAATTATATATTTAACAACGAAATGTAAATTTAAAACAGTTTTTTAGATGTTTAAATATATTTTTCCAAATCAAAATTAAAAAAAAAAAAAAACTGAATTTTAAAACAATCTTTTTAAAGGCACATAAAGGTGTCACTTAAATTTTATATCATATCTTTTAAAACACATATTTTGAATTTATGGGAGATATGTGTGAAAAAGCATAGGTGAATAAAGTTGTATACAGGGTGAGTCATAAATATCGAAACAATAGGCTATCTCCTTAAATATTGCCCCTAGACCCATACTTCCAATTGCAAAGTTTCATCAAAAAAAGTAAATTTTTTGATAAGATAAGTTGTAACTCCATGGGAGGTCTATTTTAAAAAATACAAAATTTAAATTTTTATACGGTCCCCAGAGGATAAAACTTTCAATTAGAAAAGTTTTCGTTATCCATTCCTGAATTGAACAAAAAAAATTTCATATATATATCTTCAAAATTCAGAGAGTTTTGACAATTTTAATAAATCGTGAGGTTTCAAGGGATCAGACACAAATTGAAAATGCGTGTTACTGAAGAAACAATCTTGCTGTAAGTTGTCCAGGAAACATTTATTTTATTTATTTAGAGTCCGAATTTGGAATATTTTGTGATGGTTAACCACATAATTTGTAAGCATTATCACATCATAAGCTTTCTTAATAATTTTTTTTTTCAAAAAATTTAGAGTAAATTGTCATAACTCAAAATATTATTTGTCGCGATGAATTTTTTTCGTTTGATTAAATAAAAATGTCTAATTTTCAATTTTGATTCAGCATTTTAAATAATATTTAGAAAAAATAAAATTATTTAAAATAGCAGTTTAAAAATAATGCAATTTTTTGTAAACAAATCATATTTTTCAAAGTAAATTTTCTGAGGTGAAAACTTCTTTCGGCGTGTTGGGCATTTTTTTTAGGTGTTACAAAACTATTGAATTCGTGGGACTGTGATTTATGTCAGTTTAAAAATGAGAAATACTGAAATAAAAACATCTGATGCAGAAAAGTGCATTTAGTTTTAAACAAAGATGGGCTTTTAACGTTTAAATACTTTTTAAAAGTTTCTAGGTGATTAACTCCCTCTTGTATAGTTTCGATTTCAGATTTTGTTTAAGTTTTGCCATTCTTGCCTTCTTTAATTACTATTTAAATGCATCAGTTGATTTAAACCTGATTTTTTTTATCACGGCGATTTCAATTTTTTTCATTGTTTTATCCCTGTCAACTTCATTTTTTTCTTGTTAAAATTGATATTACACGATGCGTAAAATGTACCTCTAATTACGGGCCTTCAAACTGATAGACGGTAGGAGCTGGGTTAAAATCCAATCGAACGGCCTAACCGTTCGAAGTTTTCCGTGGTTTTCTTCGAACCTTGGATTTCTTTGCGTAAATACGGTTTAGGTTCCCTTAAAAAGACCCTCACGGAGGGAACCCTTCCCCTCACGGTCTATATCCCTATTGTAGATAATTGGCCGGCATAAAAAAAAAAAAAAAAATCTCAAGATGTTAACCGCTGTAAGTGGTCTCAAAGGCCGCGGTTTTTTTCCCTTTTTAGAGTTTAACATACAGTTTACAGTTCAACTACAAATACGTTTTAAATTTTGTTCAACTTGCGAATCAATTATCTACTTTAAAACAAGAACAGGTGTTTAATGAATCTTTGGCATATTTAATTTAAACTTTTTAAGTTGAAATTATTCAATTAAATTTCTTAAAAGATGCTTGGTCCGAATGCATTAAACCTTGATGAATTAAATATACTTATAACGAAATATTAGTGGGAACTTAGCATAAAAAAATACGAAACAGAAACGTTATTATACTCTTAGACTTTAACATTCGAATAAATATTTTTGTTTTTTAAATGTCGTTTGGAATAAATAAACTACACGGATGTAGCAATCGAGGACTCTAAGGAAACGAAGTTCTGTACATTAGTACTTGATATCACTGAAACCGTGTAAATTATTCAAAATTCATTATAACAGCGCCACCCGAAAGATGATTGAAAGAAAAACGTAAACAAAACTAATTCATGTCAAGAAATAACTGAATCTGACTTTTTATGAAAATTCCTGCATTAGTTCTTAAGGTAGAGTTATTGCAGAAATCGTAACAAATTCAGTGTTTCAGCGCCACACGTGGAGCTATGTACAACAAAATATAAACAACATCAATTCATGTCAAGGACTAACTGAATCTGAAGACGGATGATATTCCTTGCATTAATTCTGGAGATACAGCTATCGCGGAAACTCTGTACAGTAAGGTAGCCTGTTAAGCGATTCACACCAAAAACTAATCAGCACTAATTTATATCAAGGAATAAGTAAATGTAATTTTTTATTAAATTCCGTAGATTAGTTCTTGAGATAGCGCGCTCACAAAATTTATGCCATATACAGAGATACAGGAACAGTGACTCACAGACAGACATTTTGTAAAAAAAATGTTTTTCGGTATCTCTGAGCCCTAAAACGTGTGAATCTGTCGAAAACCGGAATTCAAAATTTTCATGAATCCAATACTTTTCTCTTGTAAAGATAGAAAAAAGTAAAAATAAAAGGTTTATATATAATATGTGGTTTAAAACCACATAAATTTTGAAGCTGAATAGTAAAAACTAGATTTTTGGAAATATTTCGGTGTAATTTATTAAAATATATTTCCATTAACATTATAATATATTCCATATAACTCATTTAATAGAAGTGTCATTATCGCTATTACTGTTTTTTCTAAACTTATTGCCTGTGGCAATAAGTTTTAAAGACACGTTTAATGAGAGTTTAATTAATATCACTTAATTTAATAACACTTTTAAAAAGTGTTTAATAAGACGGTCCGGCAATGGGTCGTGCCATTTACGAGCCTGGCGCCAAGCTCGAGTTATTGCAGACATCTAGCATATTTCAAGGAAGTTTAAAGCCAAAACCTATACGCTTTTATTTTATATATAAAAGTTAAAGTATTATCTTGGATCGACATTTAATAATGCGTAAACTAATGGTCAATCCCTAAATTGTATTTCAAATGAGCTGATATCGCTGCGCTCAGAGGTATGCTTAAGTGGTGTAAGTCACGAATTTTGGAAAATTTTGGATTTTAATATCTTTCAGGGATTTGCAGATATCAAGATGAACTTTTTTTTGTTCGATTCAGGAATGGATAAGGAAAAATTTTCTAATTGAAAGTTTTATCCTCTGGGGGCCGTATAAAAATTTAATTTTCGTATTTTTTTAAATAGACCCACCCATGGAGTTGCAACTTATCTTATCAAAAAATTTACCTTTTTTGATGAAACTTTGCAATTGGAAGTATGAGTCTAGGGGCAATATTTGAGGAGATAGCCTATTGTTTCGATATTTACGACTCACCCTGTATATCTTTTCATGTTGAAAATAACTTTTGCACATGCTATTATAAATAGAAAAAAAATGAAATAAAATGATTAATGAAATAGTACAAAAATGCATTTTTCAATTAATAACATGGCGTCACTCAAAATTTGATATCATTATTTTTAAAATTCATATTCAAAATTCTTAGAGCCATAAAATAAACAGCTGCGTCAAAACTTTTAACCCATTAAGGGTTTTTGTATTGATACCATTACATTTTTAGGTTAGTGATCATTGGATTAGTAGAATATACATTTATGAGATTTAATGCAGAATTTAAGAAGATAAAATCGAAAAATTAATGTTTTCTTTACATTTTTTGAATAAGAAATATCTTGTATTTGTCAGATTTTAATCCCAAAACAGATGTAATTAAAAAGAAAAGAAGAGGATGCTACCCTGAAGCAATTTCAACAAAAAATTTCCTTATTTTTTAATCTAAATACAACTTTACTTTTAAGTCTATTTCATATCCTAAGTTACCAACTTTATGACACATTTTTAATTCATTTTATTCGAAAAAATTGTCAAGTTTTTAATGGAGAAATTGCACAATCGAAAAATTTGTTCCAATATTTGGTAAAAGCTTTTTCAGAAAAAAAGATTTTCCAGAAAATGTTCTTAAATTTAGCGTTTTGAACCACATTTCTAGTCGGTGAATATAATAATGTAATAAATTTAATTTTTCTATGTTTCTTATTTTTGAAACTTATCCTTAAAATAAATATGAGTTAATCTTTTCTTTTTAAACAGACACACATATATATAAATTAAAGATTTAAAAAAAAATTACATCATATTCTGAAAATTTACATTGATATGGATACTGAAAGCAAAATTCGCAGTTCATAAGTATGAAACGAACATGTTAACAAAGTAATTTCTTTAAAATTTGAAATTTATTTAAGATCTAAATGCATAAAAATTGATTATTTAGAGCTTTAAATATTAGTTTGTTTCAATTTTTATTTTTTTCATTATGTATTTTAGTTCTTTTTATATTTGCTTTAAAGATACAAAACAAAAAAAGGCTTTACTTCAGAAAACAAACATAACATTCTTTATATAACATAATTAGAAACATTTATATCCTAAACATAAAATATAAATATAAAATACCAAAAACTTGTTTGTTATTAAGCATAATTATTTTAATAGATTATCATTTGGCACGGATGGGACATGCCCCATCCCTCCTGAGTCATAGTGTCCTGTCCTTACCTTAAACCCTTAGAGCAGCATTTAAATAATTAATTTTTTTCAACAAGCGTAGGATTTTAAGCTATTGCATAGCTTTTATCACGGGCTTTGAGCGCGGCGACCGAATCCAAAAATTCCGTAACGCGAAAAATCCTAACACATCCGTAACGAAAAAACCTAACACTCGGCTAACGTCGTTTCAGCTCGGCAAACTTCGGCACGGTATCCTTCGGTAGACTTTGGCAGACATTGACGCAGTATTTTTCAGATATTAGGATATCAAGTCTCAAACTTATGTTTTTTATGATCTAATTTTCATAGCGCGGCCAAATTTTGTTTGGTAATTTGTTATGAGACAGTGTTAATTTTTGGTGACAGGAGACCCCCCCACGGTGAGGGTCGAAAAATTTAAAATGCTTATAACTCGCGATCTAATTTTCGTAGCGCAGCCAAATTTTGTTTGGTAATTTATTATGAGGCAGTGTTAACTTTTGGTGACAAGAGACCCCCATGGTGAGGGTCGAAAAATCTAAAATGCTTATAACTCGCTATCTAATCTTCGTAGCGCGGCCAAATTTTCTTTGGTAATTTATTATGAGACATAGTTAATATTCTGTGACAGGAGACACCCCACGGTAAGGGTCGAAAAATTTAAAATGCTTATAACTCGCGATCTAATTTTGGTAGCTTGGCAAAATTTTGTTTGGTAATTTATTATGAGACAGTGTTAATTTTTGGTGACAGGAGACCCCCCACGGTGAGGGTCGAAAAATTTAAAATGCTTATAACTCGCGATCTAACTTTGTAGCGCGGCCAAATTTTGTTTGGTAATTTAGTATGAGGCAGTGTTAATTTTTGGCGACAGGAGACCCCCATGGTGAGGGTCGAAAAATTTAAAATGCTTATAACTCGCGATCTAATTTTCGTAGCACGGCCAAATTCTGTTTGGTAATTTATTATGAGACTGTTAATTTTTGGTGATAGGAGACCCCCAACGGTGAGGGTCGAAAAATTTAAAATGCTTATAACTCGCGATCTAATTTTCGTAGCGCGGCCAAATTTTGTTTGGTAATTTATTATGAGACAGTGTTAATTTTTGGGGACAGGAGACCCCCCCCCCCCCCACGGTGAGGGTCGAAAAATTTAAAATGCTTATAACTCGCGATCTAATTTTCGTAGCGCGACCAAATTTTGTTTGGTAATTTTTTAAGCTATTGCATAGCTTTTATCGCGGGCTTTGAGCGCGGCGACCGAATCTAGAAATTCCGTAACGAGAAAAAATCCTAACACTCCGGCTAACGTCGTTTCAGTTCGGCAGACTTCGGCACGGTATCCTTCGGTAGACTTCGGCAGACATTGACGCGGTATTTTTGCATAAGTTGATAAAAAATGCTATGCAATAGCTTTACCGCGGCAGTCCCCGAGTGCCACACGTATTTTTTTTTTTTTTTTTTTTTATTTAACTTAACTGTTTATTTATAAAAGGCTATTGTTGAATTTACAAAATATTAGAAATAATTAAGTTAGCAACAAAAATGAGATTGAAAATGTACATTAAACATTCGAGTAATTCTTATTTTTAGGTATTGTAAAATGTCCTTTTTAAGTCTCAAACTAATGGTTGCAACTATAAAAAGACTTATAGAAACAAGTATAAGACAATGATTATTCCATGTGGTGGAAAAGTCATAAATTAAAAATAAAACATATTTTAAGAATTATTGCAGATGTCCCATCCCTTAATACTCTTCCCTAGTCACAAATTAGCACCTCATTTCTAGATGGATCCCTATGGAAAGACGAAAAGTGAGAAAGTTGTTTTTAATAGGGGTGATGTGCAGAAGTGGAGATATCTTTTTACGGAATTCATTATTTTTGTTTATTATTTTATAAGAACTTACTAAAATATTCTATTAAATTCAATTTTTAATGCCATATAATAATTGGAATCAAAAGGCTACATTTAAAAAAATAATTTTGTACTTTTCATTTATTTTTACGTTTTTAAATCACAGCATAAAGTTTTTGTATTAATGTTTATACTTGAATTATTATTATTATTAAAAAATAATTTTGCATCATTTATGTTTTAAATCATTACAAAATATGATTCTAGCATAAATATTGGAACACATATATTTCTTTTCTCACACATATATTTCTTTGAACAGAAATTATGCATTAGATTATTTCGTTTGTTAATAGGAATTGATAAAAAAAAAACCATATCATCTGCAACAAAGTTCCTCGCTTATCCAAATCTTCGGATTATATTGCTAGAAGGCACGATGCTTCTGCACTCAATTTTCTTTTTTAAATATTTTTAAAAATTAAAATGACATTTTTAACAGATTTAAAAAAAAAAAAAAATAAAATCTTTAAGGCTCCCTCTCGCTCTCCCTTTTTTAAATTTATTTTTTGCAATTTAAAAAAGTGACTTATGAATAATTATTATCATTGTACAATGATTTTTTAAAATTTTAATCACTAAAATGATTTTTTAAACTAAATTTAAATATAAAAAATACAAACTTTGTATTTGTTCATTCAAATTATTCTTTGCAATTGAAAAAAAAAATGTTTATTCAAATTGTAAATCATGTTTGTTATTACTGTGAATGCTCAACGATTATAAAAAATATTTTTAAATTACAATGCTTTTTTTTATTAAAGGGATTTTTCCAATTTAATTTTTGAAACTAAAATCTTTTTATTCAAATATTTTTTTTCTACAATTTAATTGATAATAGAAAAATTAAAATTTCTAACATTCCCAAATCTTCTGCCATTTTGTACTTACAATCTATCGACAACAACGTGCGTACGATGCGTCAGAGAGATATTGACAGTAAGATCGAAAATAAATTTCACCTAGAAAAAAATTTGAAAACAAATCTCAATTCTGACCATGCATGATTCAACTTCAGAAAGGGAATCGTCTAGGAATGAAATGCAAAAACGAATGACTGCAATCAAAATTAAAAACTCCCTCTCACACAGAGCTTTAGTGCTGCCATCTATTGGCTTTAAGACCTACTAAGTATTTTTTTTTTTGTTTACTATCAAGTCATTTGCAAAAAAAAAAAAAAAAAAAAATCTATATGGAATTTTGACATAATATCTGTGGAAAAAAAGGGCTTAAACTGCAATTTATAACTAAAGATTAGTTTCAACTTTTCAAATTCTTGAAAATTTACATTTTTTTCCCAGTACATTGAATCTTAATGACATCCAATTTAGAATAGAAATTATGAAGTTTTTGGATTACGTAATAAAAAATTAAACTGTGCTACTGGACATAATCATGCTATTTTTCCCCCCAACGAAACCTAAAAACGGTGTCATTTATAATGTCGCATACTTTCGCATTCATATTTTGTATTTTTAAAATATTTTTGAACCATACATTATTGATAAATGTGGTCCCAAAATCGATGTTTGTCAGCTAAAATTTTGTATCTGAAGATTGGTAAGCTTGAAGTTCTAATTTGAGTGCCGTCGAAATCCAGAAATATATGCTTCGTTAGATGCATTCATAATAAAATACTTGATTTTGTAAAAGTAAATATTTATTTCATTTTATAATTTAAAATAAATGTCCATTTTAACAATAAAAAAATATCTTACATAAATTTAATTTTAAAAGTGAATTATAGAAATTTATTTAAAGTGAATTTTTATTTCATTTAAATTAGTTGTAATTGTAATGTAATTTTCTTTAACTTATTACAATTTTATTTTTTTAATTAAAATTTCATTTAATGGTCTCATTGACAATAAAAAATATAAAGGAATGGATAGTAAAAGTCAACTTTATTTTATTAACTGACTTAAAAAAGCTCAAAACAAAAATAAAACGTAATGTCGCGATCGGGGCGGAACTCGCTATGTTCAGTTCTCAAACCCAACGACATACCGATTGAGCAAGCAAGTATGAAGTAACGCGGCGAAAAAGATAGGTAAAGAAAAAGGAAACACGCGTATGAATACAATAAATGGTTTATGGAGCATTTGCATTGAGATTCCCATAGAAATGCAGAAAATATAGTCCAATTTTTCAAGACCAATATATAACAAACAAGAGTTTTCCTAGAAACTAGGCAAGTCTTATTCACTCTATCTTAAAGAGATTCATATTATATATAAGTTTTAATAAAATCTCCCAGGCAGTTTTCTAGATCTCATTATCAGGAGCAAACACTATCGATTTCGGTTTAAAAATGTGTATCGAGATCTTAAAAGATAAAGCACGTAGAAATGTAAAAAATTCAAAATAGAATTAAACGGCAGATATAAGACTCTTTTTAAAAAATCAGAACAACGTGAGCTATATTTGCTGAGTTATTAAAAGGTGGCTTTCCGCATTTTCTTTGATCTCAAACTAGCTGTATATATGTTCCGCCATTCGACATTTCTACGATACGATTTTAGGCTTAAGGCTGCATCACAGGAATACTACCGTTTTCCATGATTATATACAATTCTTTATATATATGTATATATAAAGCACAGTTCCTTAAATTTGGACACCATTATACTTTAAATATTTCTATGACCAGTTTAATTATAGGAAAAAAAAATTAAGAAACCATTTACATGCTGAAAAAAATTTGCTTTCGGCAGCCATCATGTTTATGTAAGTTCAGAACTAATATTTGGTGTACTGTGAAAGATAGGAAAGACATTCAGCCAAATCATCGTCATTCAATACATAAACGCAAAAATGTCATGCAATAATTAGAATTACAATTTAATCTCCAAATAAAGGACACTCCGTATAAAGGACACCTCCATTTAAAGTACAAAACTTCTAATGCCAGTCACTTGGCATAGGAAGTGTAATGTACCTCTGAATATGGGACACTTGAAAATGAGATTAAAGGTATTAGTTTTTGAATTTCAAATAATGAAGTAGTCTGTGATGAAAACAAAAATGCAGATTTTTGTGAGGTTATCAAACTGACAGACAGTCATGTTGATACAGATGCATACAATACAATTGACGAGTATTTATTTATCCACAATTCTTATTTGACTTCAGTGCATTTATTCCGATTGAAAATAATGATAAAAATAATAAGGCTGATTCTGAAAGTGGAGCATAAAAGAAAATTGTGAAATAAAGAACTTTACAGATAGTTTAATGCCTCATATCCAAAAGGGCAAATTGGATGACAAAAGTTTTAATTCATTTTTTTTTTTTCAGAAATGCCTGAAACTAGCAGATGTTGTTGTTCAGAAACTATGAAATTCAACTGTTTTTTTTTTCTTTTCTTTCTTTTCTTTCTATTTTATTACAAACGCAACAGATCTATGAGAAAATACTGAGAAAATGTGATTTGAACTAAATTTATACGCGAAAAGAATAATAAGTACTCGAAAAAAGGTGAAAAAAGTCTATTACGTGATCAAAATCGCTTATAACTCAACAGGTAATTTATTCAAAACTTGAAAACACAGTTTGATTCCAAATCATTTTCTCAATGAGGCGTTTCAATTTTATAACTTTCCTTTAAAAAAGGAATTTATAAATGTGTCAAAATGTCTTCCACTTGCTGAGCAGAGCAGTGGAGAGATTTGTTAAACGATCACTTGAAAAGTTTATCGTTAAAATTTGAAATTTGCAAACAATCACTTTTGATTGATTGCTTCAAGTGTAATTCTTTTAAATGTTTTTATATTCCTTGCATGTACACAGTTTGCATAAAAAACAGAAATAAAAAAAATTCTACAAATCATTTAATGATTTAGTAATCAATTGAAAATTTTAATTAATTAATTCTTTATTCCTTTTGTCTCTGATTAAGGTAATTTAGGCCCTTCCGAATACATTTAAAATTCACATTTAATGTTTTGTTATTTTTATATCCTTCAGGATGATTAATTAAAAAAAATAGAAAAACTCTGAATAAGGGACACCTCTATTTAAGGGACAAAAGTTTCGGTCCCGTAGGTGTCCCTTATTCGGCAGTTATACTGTATCTTCAATTAAACCAAAATAGGCAAATGTAGGAAAAAAATCCTATTATTATTTTTTTTTGTAACTAAGGTAAAGTGCCCTATTATCGTCCCCCTGTTATACTTTAAGGCCCCTGGAAATTTTAATTTTCAGTGAAAACCTACCAAATTAAGGCTTTATACAGACTAACTATTCACACATATGGAAACATAGGTAAATGTTGCACAAAAAAAAAAAAAAAAAAAAAACTTTAACAATGCAAAATTTTTTTTTTCAAAAGTTTCTCAATATGGAAATTAAAAAAATGATGTCCCAATTTCGTCCCCAAGAAATCAAATAAAAAAAGCCAAAGATTAACTTATAACTAAATCAAAATTTATTTCAAAATAAACAATTAACTTAATTTACCTTAATTTAAGGTTCAAAGAAATGTATTATTAATCATGTTACAAATCACATGTGAAGCAAGAGAAAAGCGCCATACGGTCGCCGACGGAAAGCCAATGACGCAATGTTTTGGTAAAAAATCAGAAGTTGTTTCGAATTCATGATGCGAGGAAGAAAATGTTACTTCCTCGTAAAAATATATCTTTTTTTATGTAAATAGTTAGTGTTAGTGTATGTTCAACTATATGTGTGTGATATTAAATAAATAGAAAAAATGTCACGAATATTATCATTTGAAGATTTCTACATGAACATAGTTTTTTAAAATTAACTGTTCTCTAGAATGATCAGTTTCAATATAATAATATATATAATAGTATCAATAATACCATAAAAAACGTTACCCAACCAAGCATGAGGAACACATAAGTTGTGTACTGTTTTTGGCTCCTGAGCATGTTTCGTGTGATCATGTGCAGCACTGAACCCATTATTCACCATGTTTATCATAAGAAAAACGCTTCAAGTTCAAACGCTTCACTCTGCATCATTGTCGTCATCATCGCTTATATTATCATCATTTATTATAATCATCAGAAGAATCATTTTCGTCATCAATGATGTTAGGTAGGTCATCTTTGGACTTTTTACATGGTGGAATTTTTCCCTTCCCCTTGAGAGTGGTAGTTGACAGAAGTTTTTTTTCAAGTGAGCCTTTTTTCTTTGCCAGGGAATTTTTCACTTTGTTTTTGTTCGGAGATCCATTGATCAATGTTGCTGACCCACCTCGGGCAGAAGTTGCTGGTGTGATCAGTGGCACTTCCCTGATCTCTTTAGGGTTGATGGCAGCAATAGTTTGCTGAACCTGACCGCTTGACAATGGTTGAGAGAGCTAAAAAGCGTTCCTAATTTCATCCCCGGTACGAAAATAAGAACTAAAAGGGAGACGAAATTGAAACAATGCTACCTCCCAATATGGCGATGCTTCAATTCTTGTAAAATTAACTCAACATTGTAAAACTGACTATATGGTACTGTTAACATCTTACCTACGTATAAAACATGCAATGAATGGGAAATAAATACTTACGGTAAAGTAAATACCGTTCTACAAGAACTTAGATCTTCTAAAAATAGGAAATCTTTCATTGACAATACACGAGTTCGCCTTGACGAGTGAAATTTTCACTTCTGAATTCCTTTATTTTCCGTTCGTTTTGCCTTGCGTGATCAGTGGCACCATTTTCAGAGAAGCGGAGAAATGAATGGGGACGAAATATGGGCCCTTTACCTTACTGTATATTTGTGCAAAGTGTTTTTTAAGCACGAAATCTTCAAAAAAGATAATGAAACACAGATAACATGCCAAAGGCAAGTTATCGGAGGTCCACATACTTGATATGTCTGCTGTATATGATTTACAGTATATATACTACATGGTTCATTCAGTTAAATGCAGAGCACAATTGAAAATTGCCACTCAGCAATTTCCGACAATAAACGGATGTTGTTAAAAACTTTTATGCAGATCTGTACATGATTTGTAAATGACCTGTAGAGTTAATAAACACCAAGTAATATTTAAAAAATCCTGAAATTTAAAATCGCATATCAGAATTAAACTTCCAGCAATTATTGTTCGTAGGCTTTAATAGTTAAATTATTATTCGTTTTCTTCTCTAGCCAAATTTTTTTGGGTGTTTCTATAAATGAACGTTGAATTCTATAATCACTACGCTTTATAATAATAATTTCAGTGATAAATAAAATTTTAAATGTGTTAAAAATAATGTAATAACATTAAAATACACTGCAAATGATTTCCTCCACCCATGTACCGTAATGTAACAGATCTTTTTTTGTAGTCCTGTAAAAGAACCGAAAATATTACATACTTTATTTGAATTACCAAACGTGTCATAGTGATACCCAATAACATATATCCGTTTCATGGCAATTGAACTAAATTTACATGAGTTAGAACATGGATATGCGGATAAGTAGATATGCAAATTGATGTACAGACAAACGTTAAGGCAAACCAAGAGCATGATCACTTTTCAACTATGTTGAAAAGTATAAAAAGTTATTCCCTAATCCATCAAAACATCACCCAAGTACCACTAGTTGCTCACAAACGCTTAGTTCTGCAGCTGTTGTATGGGAAATTTTATTATTTCTATAGTACTGAAATATGGTGCAATATAGTACAAAGTCCATAGTTTGGACATCCAAAGTTCGGAATTTTAAGCTGAAATATTCAAAAAAGAAGAGAAAAGCCAAAATTGTCGAAACAAACAAACAAAAAAGGGTCTAGAGCAAAGATTTTTTGTTACTGAATCTTAACTCATGTCTATGTATAGAATAAAATAAAAACTTCTTGATAATAAACTTAAATTAATAAAGCTGCATACATTAACTGAAACGTTCAACAGTTAAGAAAGTTACAATTTTTTGTTATATTGAATTTTCATTTAAATGAATGTTTCAGTTATACTTTTTCATTTATTATGATTTATTTAATGAAAATGATTGTTTAATTTAATATTAATGGATGTTGTATGCAATGTTTTGTATACGAACGTCATATTTCATTAACTGCCTTTATAAGCAGTGAAATTTATTTTACTTTTTAATGAAAAATCAAAATTTTTGACGGCTCAATATTTAGAAAATACAAAATTAGGTTCTGGTAAAGTCCCGAGGATTTCGAACTTTAGACTTCGTACTGTAATAACATTTTAAGAGCAAAATGAAATGTTCAAACGAGAATTAAATTTATTTTGTAAATTATGTAAGCCATAATTATAAAAAATAACTTACTGTCACTTAGTGAAGCATCTTTTTCTAATTTTCCAAACAATATACAATACAATGTATGTGGGAGAAGGTGAGATATCGGGAAGCCCGAGAAAGTTTTTTTAATATTCCTGTAACATCGAAAGAGGAGTATAAAGATTACGGCAGTGACTCCAAATGTTATGGTGTAGGCTGAAGAAAATTCCATGTTTTCTGTTGAAGTAATGAAAAAAAAATGTATATACATTACTGTGCAAGATCGAAAGTGGAGAATGTCAATTTTTACTGATGAATGTCAACATATACCTAATACTTCGGTGAAAGACCGAATATTTTAGGACTAATTTGTTACCTTAACCGGCGTATCTCGACAATCCATGCTTTAGTGGATTTGAAAATAGAAATCGAGGTCAACAGAGAGACTATAATCTCTCACTAACAGCTTTGTTCTACTGCGAGTCATTCCATTGTGTTAGTTTTATGCAAGGTTTGATTCTGAGCATAGCGTTTTCTTAACTTTTAAAATTCCGAGTCTTGCGACAAATATAACGATTGGTCACAAAAACAAGTTTAAAAATATTATGAAACATGTCCAAAGATAGAAAAGTCGATGTTTATTATATGCACGCATTTATTAAACAGTTCTAAAGGTAATTTCAAGAATTCTGGAAGGATTTAAATTAATTTAAAGAGTTTTTTAGTGTTTGCTTCAGGCGACATCAAGACTGAGGAGGTTATATTTTTATTCGGTACTCTAATTTATATTCGTTGGATTTTGCAATAAATTGTGATTTTTTTTCTTTTTGTGGTCGTTGAAAAGTTAAATGCATTAATTAGGAGCACAATGAGAAGACAATGGATTTAATTTTACTGAAGAAATGTTTTCTAAAATGCTATCCAAAGAGATTTCTGCTAAAAATAAGTGCAGCACACTTTTGAGTTACAGACGATTTAAACGTTTTGACGTAAAAAAAATTTAATGACAAAGAAAAGCTAATTGTACCACTAAAATCAGAAAAAACGGATAAACAGTATTATGTTAACAATGATGAATTAGTTAGTCTACAATTTGAAACGCACATAAGGATAGGTCAGGAAGGGAGAAGACTTTGTTTAAAGATTTGCAATCGAAATACAAAAAATATTGCATGCTAAGTTGTAATATAGTGTTTAAATTAATGCTAACAATGTCAAATGAAACATAGTGCTTCTAAGGAAGGTATTGTTGTGAAATTAATGGTCGGTTCTGAGCTATATTCAAGGTGTCAAGTTGATTTTATAGTCACACAGGGATAGCGAATATATGTTTAAAATAATGTATCAACAACATCTAAATTTGTGCAGCTACGACCTTTGAAACTAAGACAGCTAAACAACTAGCATATCACATTCTTCCAATATTTTAACGTTGCGTTAGCCTGCAGATATATTATAATTAGATAATGTAAGGGAATTCACTAATCAAGACATTTCCGAATTATGCTCTATGTGGAAATATATGAAGTCAGTTCATGGAAAACCTCATAATTGCAAAATACAAAACTCATTAAAAAAGCCAATCAGAGTATACAGAATATGTAAACTGCGTGAATGAAAATCAACAGTACGCATTATCATATGGTTTGGCATTCGTGTAATTTTGAAGGAAATAAATTATACCCCCCCCCCCCCCCCCACACACACACACACACTCCCACAAAAAAAAAGAGGCAACGCATTGTCATTTCTAGCGAACAAATCACAAGTATTAAAACCGAATGACAAATTGAAGAAATTGCTAAGAGTATTAAAATTTAAGAGCAGCTTTAAGAAATTCTTAATACTTTTGAACGAAATTTGAGCAGTGGTCATACTGAAATCCTTATTCCAAAGAAAATGTTAGAGAGCACATACAACCTGCTATTTCTTCATATTAAACCCTGATCTGAAAAGCATAAGTTTATTTATATATAAACAGTGGCCGTGAATGAGAATCTTATATTACACGCAATGAAAATGATTTAAATTTTAAAATATTCTCCTGCGCAGATTGGTGACACCATACAAAAACAAAATGCTGATGTCGACCGCGATCTTACAGACAGTCGAAAAATATTGGCAGCTGATGGTGGAATAAAAGACTTTTATAAACTTGTAAATAAAAATTTTATTTTAAAGGGGCTTTATATCCGAAATCTGCTCGTAATTTGTAAAAAAAAAAGTTACTTTTTATACATGAGATTTCTTTTCAAGAAATCTCAATGAGACAAGCAGCTGCAGCCAGGGGCCTCGCGAAGACTTTTTATTGTTGGGGGAGAGAACCTTAAATTGCCAAGTCAAAATTCATTATTTACCAACTCAACGAAAATAGTTATTAGCATTTGCCAACTAGTTTTATATTTTTACCAAGTAATCACAATTAGAAATAATGTAGTTTTTTTTTTTTTTTTTTTTTTTTTTTTTTTTTTGTAAAAAGCTTAATAATATTTCTAATTATATTGGTAACTTTCGTCAAATCTATTAAAAAGTGTATTATATTTTTTTATTAAAGTTTTGAACAAATTTGCCAGTTCAACTTTCAAATTTGCCGACTATAACATCATATGCAAACGTTTGGTAAGAGAGGCTCCCTCCCTGCCCCCCCCCCTAGGGAGGCCCCTGGCTGTAGCTAATTCGAGAAATGGACCGAATTACTATACACGCTATCATTGCATGAAGAACTGCTTCTCAAATAAATGCAGTTATAAAAGCAAGAAGCTTATGGAATTCAAAGTGTGTAAAAAGTTGTTGCAATAAACAAGATGTAAATTAGATAATTAATTTTTTTATTGGTATTACTGTTCTTCTCATTTAGTGTACTGTTTTATGTACTGTTTATTTTAGATTGAGCAGCTCATTTTTATGTGCTGTTAATTTAAGTTTTCTACTGTTATATTTTTTTCCCTATTTTGACATACATTGTTATAAGCCTTAGTAATAAAGTGTGATTGATAGAAGAGAAGTCTAGTACAATATAAATACTAAGTGTTTTATTGGCTAAAACTAAAATTCTATTGCTTAACGTTTATCAAACTAAAACTGCTATTATTATTAAAAAGGCAATAAAGAGCATCCCATTTTCTTTTCACGCTCAAATCTAAAAGTACATGTAAAAAAAAAAAAAAAAAAAAAAAAAAAAAATGTTATTTAACAAATTACAAAGAATATTGGAAAGTGATATTTTCAAAGATTAAAATTTTAAAGACTCTATTCTATAATTTTCTATAATTAAATTAATTATAATAATAAACATACTTTTTATGATGACCATAACGAGTCGTATATTACGAACGCCATGCATCAAACATTAATATTCCTAGAACAATGATAAAAAAAACAGTAGTTTATAGGTATACAGTTTTTAGCTCACAGGCTATCATAGCCTGAGAGCTTATGTGCCCGTCCGTTCTGTATGTATGTTCGTATGTTCGTGCGTAACGCGATAACTCATGATAAAAATATTGGATCCACTTGAAATTTTGTATATAGGTATATCCTGATAAGGCGCTTCCCTGATTAGATTTTGGAGTTCATTCGATATGTATAAGAGAGGGAACGGGGGGCTCATGCCCCTCCCCTTAATTGATATAAACGGGATTTTCATGCAGAATTAACAGTTTTCGTTCAAAATTTAGATATAGGATCATTCTGATGAGGCGATTCCGTGACTGTTATTAGATGTTCATTGAATAAGTATAAACAGGGGGAACGGGGGGTCATGCCCCTCCCCTTAATTGATATAAACGGGATTTTCATGCAGAATTAACAGTTTTCGTTTAAAATTTAGATATAGGATCATTCTGATGAGGCGATTCCATGACTGTTATTAGGTGTTCATTAAATAAGTATAAACAGGGGGAACGGGGGTTCTAATGCCCCTCCCTTTAACTTGTATAAATGGATTTTTCAAGCAGAATTGTCAGATTTCGTTCAAATCTCTGAATAGTTTTGGAAGTTCAATGGTTAAGTATAAAAGAGGGGAATAACTCCTCTTAAATTATATAAATGCTAAATGGGTTTTTATTAAGAATTATCCGATTTGCTCTGAATTTTGGATATAGATTTTTTATGATAAAGCTTGTCCTTGATAGTTTAGGAGGTTCAATGATTAGGTATAAAAAAGGAGAAAGGGGAGAGCTGTTCCCCTACTTAATTTGTTTTTCGAACAGAATTAACCCTTGAAAATATAAGGTTGTAATGTACAATTAGTATGCGTAGCCTGTGAGCTCAATGCCATCAGTTTAACTGGGCAATATTCTTTTTATAACTCTTTAAAATGGGCAATTTTATTTGATGGAGTTAATCAGAGTGACATCTGTTCGCCTCATGTTATGTACGACGCGGCATGAATTAAACATTAATATTCCTGCACCCATCATAAACAAATTTTAAATGAAATTTCAGTTTTACAATTATCGGAACTGCAAATTTTTTTGTTTCTAATCATCACACATTTAAAATTTTTGCACCGTTGCGTAGAGAAAAAAAATCACTTTTAAATGAAATTTGTTTGAAAACTTTATCACAATTTGTTTTCAAATTATTATACTTTGAATGTTTTTTATTACTTGTTTTGTCATTATGGCAACAAAAGCATTCCATTTTTGGACATTAAATATGGACCAATCACAAAACGAAAATAATAAAATAAGTTATGGAATTCAACCAACAAAAAGATTCAAGTATGCTTCAGATTTCCCAGTTCTCTACCGAGGACAACAACTATTTTCAAAATAGTTTAAAAAAAAAAAATCCCGTTCTTTTTTAAAAATCTCTCAAGACATTCAACTTCTCCGGGGTTAGTTTCGCAGTGAAAACTTCTCTACAGAGTGACGACCCCTCTCTCCTCATAGTACCTGGTCAATCCTTTCTGCAGGAAAAGCGTAAAAGTTACGTCACACTAGTGACGTTTTATATCGCCTGAACTGAAATTCTGAAGAAAAAATACAAATATCCCAATACATATAGTCCAAGAGCCGACAGCACATAAACCTATGTTATCGAGCACAAGGAAAATAGTCCTTCCGGCAGTGCCGGGAGGAAGAGGTAGCTTTCATATACTTATATATTTATTTATTTATTTTAAATTAAGTTATATTAGTAGAACCTGATTATGAGCTTGGTCGAAAACTTAATTCAGGCGCACGTGCACACTCATATTGAAATCGATTAATATATATATGCGATAACTCAGCCATTTTGTGAGATACAAACGAAACAAAAAATGCTCTGAATCTTTGTATCAAGGTCAAATGCATAAAAGAAAAATCTTTTTCAATTTCTCACTTTCTTGTACCTAATTTTAAATTTTAAAATTTATAAAAAAATTTAAATGGCCGCCATTTTGAAATAAAATGGCGGATGGAATTGAGTATCGAACTCGATTCAGGCCTCAGTATATACTATGTACACACCAAGTTACATCCATATATATATATATATATATATATGTCAACATTTGAACGGAGGGTGGTTTTGGGGTCTGGGGGTCATGATCGGTGAAAATATACCAAAATTTTCCGGAAGTGCTTTCCTCCGGACGGCTGCAATAGGTAGCTTTTTACTTTTTGTAATGAAAGCTACCTAAAAACCTTTATTTTAAGGAAGAGCAGTAATAGGGGAATCTAATGATGCATGTCTGTCGGAAGTGAAGTGGTGCATAAGCCAAAAATTAATATTACTAGTGGATCACTCGTAGGTTTATCATTGTGTTTTCCTGCTTTCATTTTTTCACGTTTTCATATATTTAATTATACGGCAAACACAATGTTGAGTCAACCATTAGTGGTATTAATTTTTGGCTTAAGCACCACTTCCGACAGACATGGTTAATAGGGTGGATCGATTGTCTATGGCGAAAAAAAAAATTACCATTCATCAAAATCTACCTATGCGGAAAAGATGTTCTATTGTATGGAGATTAAGGGAAAATAATAAAAAAAAAATAATTTTAAAATTTAATGCTGCCACAAAAGGGTTGAATTTTCGAAAAAAATTGAAAAAAGACCGAATTTTGGTAGGTTATTTTTGTCAAAAACTAATTATTTTAATAATTTTTTTAATCCAACAATGCGGAAAAGATGTTATATCGTATGGAGGTTAAGTAAAAAAGAAAAATAAGTAATAAATTCGAAATTTAATTCTGCCACAAAAAAGTTGAAAATTCGATAAAATATTGAAAAAATGGAAAAAGATCTAATTTTGGTTAGATTTATTTTTGACGCAAAATAATCATTTTAATATCAATCAAAACCTACCTTTGCGTAAGAAATATTATACTGCATGGATATTAAATAAAAAATAAAAATAAAAATAAATAAATAAAACTAATTTCGAAATTTAATACTCCTGCAAGTGATTTAAAGTTTCGAAAAACCGGCAGTTCCAGTTTTTTTCAGCTAGAATTTGTCTGCTTGTGTATTGTGTAGCTTAGTGTACCTTGAATATTACTGTACCATCACGTTGTTAAAAAAAAATAAAAAGAGAGAGAGATATGAATTACACCCTATTTGGGTCTAGCTTTGATATGCCTGTAAATATGTTCCCTATTACAAAAAGTTATAAAATTTAGTTGGTTGGTATTTAAACATTGGTATTTAAATATTACATATTGGTATTTAAAAAATAACCGAAGAAAGGAATCGGTCAACATCTATTTATTTCCTGCCAATGAGAAGCAGTTGCTAATAAGTTACTAGTGACCTGTAAATGAGATTCAATCTCAATAACTTACAACAGCAGCATTTTAAGAAAAATTAAACTGTTTAACGACAAATATTGCGCTCTTCTTAATTCTAGTAAAACAAAATAAGATAATGAAAGCTACTACAGTCTTTTGGACCATTTTCGAAAATAGTGCCTATTTTTTCAGTTCAATAGATTTGAATATGAATGTGAATATTGAGTGTAAACTAATCCGACGTATTGAGAGCAAACTCATTTTTCTGCATCATCAGCTATCATTGAAAAGCCAAACTGCTGCCGATCTAGGTGTCACATCATCAGAATATTGGACAGTTTGTGCACTTCCGACCAAGCAGGTACTGCCATCATGTCTGGTGCACTTCAAGATGTGGGCATTATCTCACAAAACAATGAATCGAATGCTACTGACAGAAAAAAATCGGCATGACAAACCAAACCAAAGACCACTCCATCTCTTTAGTCATTTGTAAAAGATTATGATCATGGCCATTTTCTTTAAACTTTGATGGGTGTAAAGACAGACTACATCACTAGAAAACAACAGAAGAAAAATCATAATAGAATCAGACTTGAGCTTGAAAAAAGAACTGGGTTCCGAATACATCGGCTACATGTATGTAAATTCTGGGAGAGTACCAAACAATTTGAAAACACGAAGTACATTTTTTTTGGTCATGTGTTAACAATAATATACACGTAACAAAGTTGGTTGCGATCGGTTGTGACGGAATATCTGTTAACATAGATGTTAAAGGATGTGTTATTCGAAATATGGAACTGATCTTCAAGCGTCCACTACAATGGTTTTTGTGCTAGTTACACACCAATGGGGTTCCACTATGTCATCTTTTTGCAGCATGGATGGAACCGCGGCTTGGCACAAATGTTTCACTGGTGAAATAGAAAGATTATTCGCAGCATGTTAGAAGCTTTTTGTATTTTCATTTATGTCAGTATATGAATTCTAAAAGCGCGCGAGTGAAATCAGATGGTCTGCTGTAATCCTAATCATTACATTAAAAAATATCTGTATTTTCCATTTAGTAGCTTTTTGACCATTTGCGACGGATCACATAGATTTAATTAAATAGGAAAATGTGTCGAACCTCCACTAACTGACGGATTTAGTAACGACATGATTTCAGAAGCAATATATAAATCCAGCAATCATTCCAGTGACTATAACATGTACTATCAATAATATCTATTCGCGCAACGCTCATTCTACAAAACTAATAATCAAAATAGTCACGGAAGTATTTCTGCTGCGTATGGACCATACATAAGAGACAGTTTTATAAAAAACGAATTGAATTACGAAATCTCATGTCGATTTTCAATACCGAACGTCATTATCGCCAATTGCAATGTTGACGATTTTTCTTGATTTAATATTAATGAAGCTGTTAAATAAGAAACTAAAGTTTTTATCTTGTAATCAATTAAATATCTCCTCATTGCAATAAATGTTAAAAATGTCTAAAATTCATATTTTATTTTACAAAAAAAAGTTGATTTTTTACCGTAAAAACGTTCAAATACATAAATTTGAGCCACATTGTGGCAGATTTAAATTTTGAAATTAATTTTTTAAATTATTTTTCTCATACTCAGGATATAATGTAACATCTTTTTCGCATACGTAGGTTTTGGATGATTTTTTAAACTATTATTTTGAATCAAAAATAATCAAGCCAAAATTAGGTCTTTTTTCACTTTTTTTCGAAATTCAACCTTATTGTGGCAGTAGTAAAATTTAAAATAAATTTTTTTAATTATTTTTCCCTTAATCTCCATCCAAGAGAACATCTTTTCCGCATAGGTAGGTTTTGACACTGTGAAAAAAAATTTTTCGATCCACCCTAATGCTTAATCATATTCCCATATTACTACTCTTCCATAAAATAAAGATTGTTTTTTCTTGTGCTCAATGACATAGGTTTTTGTGCTGTCGTCTGTTAGACTAACATTCAACATCCACCATTAATGCATGGCGAATATCGACGTTGGTCGGTGAAGGTTAGAAATAAGCATGTTTAGGAAATGTATCGGACATACACCATATGAATTTTGACATTCACCAGTGAAAGTTTACATTCTCCAGATTATGGTCTTTTACAGTTACACACACACACACACATATATATATATGTATTAAATAAAAAGAAAAGCAGGGATTTTTGTGAATTATTTCTTCATAATACTTAGAGATTTCTGCGGTCACTAGCTAGCCTAGTGTATAGACCACTGACAATTTGTTAAAAATGCGGGTTATACAAAGTGTTTAGATCTCTGTAATAAATCGTTCGCAATCCGTTTTACATTGGAAGTGTCAGCATTTTTAATCCTCTTAACCCTCTGTAAAGCGCATGGGGTGCATTATACCCTACACCTACAAATCCTCTCTAGTAGTTTTTTTTTTTTTTTTTTTTTTTTTTTTTTTTTTTTTTTTTTTTTTACTCGCGTTCCGCCGGGATAATTACACTGGTGTCCAAAAGTTAAGCATAATTGGTAATTAAGTAAGTAATGAAAGAAATATAAATCGAAATGTGGCGAAACTCCAGGTGTGTAAACAAAATAGTACGCGTCATATATTTTCGCGAAGAGTTTTCCCCGAAATCGAACAGGGGACCGTCAGCAAATTGAAAAAGAACGAAGATCTTTTGGATAACCCTGTCAAAACTAATGTAGCAAAAGCGTTCAAAATGCACATTATGATTAAGTGGCTTATTGTAATGTACTGTGTTTATTTTTATAAGGATAGCATTCATACTCGTAGAGAAATTAAGGTTTTTATAAAAACAGTCCCAAGTTTTTTTTTATTATAATTTGCAAAGTTCTTAATATAAAATAATGTTCTTTTCTGAAAATATGACAAACATCATTGTACATGTACACACTATCCTGTCATCTGAATTTAAAAATAATAAAAATTGTATGAAAAATGAGTAGGTTTAGTAAATAATTTTTCATTGCGCTTGCGTCAACGATATCAAAATTTCATTTGCATATTGTGTTAGCTAAATGTATAGAGCAACTTCTGTAAAAGTTACAAAAACATAGCTTCAAAATTCTGAAAATTATCGTCTATAGAATCAACTCAAAATCCGTTATTCCTAAAAGGAAGTAAAATATCAGGGGTTTTATCCAAATACATTTGTACGTGCAATATTGTCTAGGCACAAAACAATGGAATATGGATACAGCCTTTCATCTTTTTGCTTTATTAGGGAATAAAATATTTTGAGGCCATTTTATCAACGATAATTTTCAGAATTTTTAATCTATGTTTTTGAGACTTTCACAAAAGTTGCTCTTTCACAAAAGTTTAACTAACATAATATGAAAATGAAATTTTAATAGCGTTCACGCATGCGCAGTGAAAAATTATTTAGTAAACCTGCCTATTTGTCATACAATTTTTGTTATTTTTAAATTCTGATGACAGGGTATTGTGTACCATGATGTTTGTCATATTTTCAGAAAAGAACATTATTTTATATTAAGAACTCTGCAAATTATAAGCAAAAAACTTAGGACTGTTTTTATAAAAACCTTAATTTCTCTACGAGTATACATGCTATCCTTATAAAAATAAACACAGTATACTATAATAAGCCACTTAATCATAATGTGCAGTTTGAACGCTTTTGCTACATTAATTTTGACAGGGTTATCCAAAAGATCTTCGTTCTTGTTCAATTTGTTGACGGTCCCCTGTTGGATTTCGGGGAAAACTCTTCGCGAAAATATATGACGTGTACTATTTTGTTTACACACCTGGAGTTTCACCACATTTCGATTTACATTTCTTTCATTACTTACTAAATTACCAATTATGCTTAACTTTTGGACACCAGTGTAACACAGAGCGAAACAAATCAGCAACAGTGATCAGTCATCGCATAAAGATGATCGCTTATATTTTCTTCCGAAATATGCAATAATTTCTTAATTAATTATTAAGTCCTTAAATAGATGGCAGAACCATTAAACTTAATTTAAAACATATTACGAAAGGTTTAGTTTGGTTTATTTTATGGCCGCCGATTATCAACTCGAGGGATATAGGCCCAGGGGGGGAGTGCCCTTTGTGGGGGTCTTTCTAAGGGAGCCTAACCCGTATTTACGCAAGGTTCGAAGAAAACCACGAAAACTCCGAACGGTTAGGCCAACGGCCGCGATTGGGTTCGAACCCAACACCTGCCATCTACCAGTTGAGATGTTAGAACCTCCCGGCCACTGGTGGGGCCCATATTACGGAAGAAAATTATTTTTTAAATAAAATTGAAACATTCAATTCCAATTATTTAAATAAAACTCAAATTTTCAAAAAATTAGCAGTGGTTTAAATAAAATTTAAAATTTCTATAAACAAAAAAAATGTTTAATGTAAATATAAAATTCGGTAATTTGAAAAAAAAAATAATGGAACTTCAATCAATATTGCTCAAGAATTTAGCAGAAATTCGTTCAGAATATAAAATTATGTATTCTTTCAAAACAAAGCATTTTTTTGAATTATGTTTATAAGTTCATTTACGGATTTTTCAAATTCTGTAATTTAAAAAATTTAGTGGAAATTGAAACGAAATTTAAAATTTAGCAATATTTCAAAGGAAAAAAAAAGATTAAAGATTTTTTACCTACTCTTTGCCTTAAAATGGCAAAAAATAAATTAAATTAAATTAAAAATGAATTAATTAAAAATAAATACATGAAAATAAACCTAAAAAAAAATATATAAAATCAATAAATAAATAAAAATAAAATAAAATAAAGTAAAATTCGCAAAAGGAGTAAAATATGTTATTAAAATTAATCCGCGGAAAAAAATTTCAATACTCCTCCGGCTAGTGCTGAACCAAGAACCTTTAATATACTAGGTAAATGTTTTACCACAGAACCATTTGGCTTACGTGAAGCAAATAAATTAAAACTTAGTTTTAAAATCTAAATTACAGATATAGTCCTAAGTTATTAAATGTATTCATTTAATTAAATTTCTATAAGACTTTTACAAAATTTTATGATTTGCCGTGTGATTAAAGTTATTCAGCCAAAAGTATGAAAATTTTCGAAACTCTAGCTTATGCAATTTCCAAGAACGAACTCTTTGATGAAGTCAAGAAATGAGCCGAATAGAGTTTGATTAGCCGAATGAAACCCTAAATATCCATTAATCAAATTTTGAATTATAAAGAATTATTAAAAAATGACAATGCAAGTTTAACACTTTCGGGTCTGGTATACTATTAATAGTACATGTGATTAAATGAGGTATTATTTTGTTTTATCAAACACTTTTGCTACATTTTTGCATATAATAATGCTAGCATATGTCCATGTATTTACTATATGATTTCATTTATGTTTAGGCATTTATTAATAATAATAATTATTGTTATTTGCTAAATTCTCTTTGCGCTGTTTGCGATTCTTTTATTTTAAACATATATTTCCTCTTAAAATTTAAGATAAAAGTGCGCTATTTGCTATTCTTTTATTTTAAACATATATTTCCTCTTAAAATTTAAGATAAAAGTTACTTTCCTGAAATAATCATTTATAATAAAACGCTAAAAGCATTAGAAGGCTGTAATATAAGTTAAATCTTACTGTAATACAACGTTTTCTAAACATCCTCAAAAATTCTTCCCTAGCCTATTGTTCTGCGAATATGAACTGAATAGTACACTTTAAAAAAAATCTGTAATCTTACTAATCTAAATTTACCGAAAACTTTTATGCTTACTAAAATTTTGTATAATACACTGTACAAGAAAATGGTGTCAATCTACAAAACTTATAGGGAAAACTTAAAACATCTGTAACTTTACAAAATAATCTTCTAAAATTTTGGCAATTTTACTAAAATTTTATTTTTAATCCTCGTTATCGTTACTTAAACAGTTTTGGATATCCGGTTTTCCAAAAACATTCTTAGTAACTTTAAAAATTTTTGACTCAAACTGCAAATCTGTATCTGTTGCATGAATTTTTATTGTTGCATTGCATAAAAAGTTGTTAAAATGTAATTCTGCAAGAAATTTTTTTGTAATTTTCCAATTTTTTTAGGGTGTATGCAAATCAACAACATTCATTATCTTTCAGACAATGAAATATTCGTTAAATACTTATTAATCTCTTTGGATAGCTAATGTTAACGTTATTAATGTAATAATATTTTTTTCTAAAAAGTGAAAAAAAAAATGGACCAGAAAGGGTTAATGTAAATAAACCTAAATACTTCGCAAAATTAACATTTTTTAAAATTATCTTTCTTTTAATTAGAAATATATACACAATTAATCAATTTAATAAAAAATATTTTCATAGTATTACCTTACTGCAACAGTGTTGAATATCTGTATGAAAAACTTAAAAAAATAACTTAAATTCATTTTTCCTTTAGGTCTTTATAGTTTCTTGGTTACTGCTGTTTTTTTCTCTTTTCTTATCAGATTTTGATGTCTTCTTGATATTTATCTTCTCTATAATCAATAATGAGTAGCACGAGTTCTTTCTTCTTTATGAGAAAATGAGGGATTTAAAAATGAAACAAAAGTTTTGTTATCTGATTTGAATTTTCAGATGTCTGTAAATCTAATTCGCTACTTAAAATGAAAATACAGGGAAGATGTGATGGATATAAATTACTAATAATGTTAGAAAATTGCGTTTTAAATAAGGCTTCATTATTGAAAATCATATTATATAGACAGATAAGATATAAAAATATGATGTTAAGGTTATGTTATCTGCTTATTATAGACATAAAATACAAGCGAAATTTTCCTGTTTTCCGCTTACTCCCCCAGTTTTACTGAAAAAATTTCGATGAAACATATACTGTTAGATAGATATTACTTCAGGGAAAGTTTTCGTACATAGTGAATTGTTCTACATGAATTAGTTATATAATAATAACGAGATATTCTGTTATTTTGGACTTTACGGTTACTATTTTAGCACTGTTATTTTTTAGCGTTCATTATAATTGATGAAAGAATTTAAATGACTGTACATCTGGATTTTTTTTTACTAATTTTATTTAAAATAATAATAATTTTTAATAATAATTTGAAAAGAAAGAAAAAAGAAAAACTGTTAATAAGTGAAAATAGTACGAAATGAAAATATTTAAACACACACACAAAAAAAGATTTCTAATGCTTAAAAACATTTAATGCGAAATATTACAAGTGATATAAGATTTGTCGATTTATTGTTTTCATTTGGTTAAAAAACTGTATCTGAAAATTTGATTACAGGATATATGAATGACATTTTTTTCTTTCCTGTTCTTTTATTTTCTTTTTTGTCTTATTCCTCCATCATGTGACTTACAAAAAAAAAAAAAAAAAAAAAAAAAAAAAAAAAAAAAAATAGCAGACGTAATTGTCAGAAAGATAGCACTTGTTAGTTACATATTATTGTATCTTTACGATTTTTATTTTACTTTTGTCTCCAAATAATGTAATATTTAGACAAAAATGCACAAATAGGAATTAACCCGTGTGATGTTTGCTATTGTTTTTTCAAGTGTACTTTCGTACACTATATTTGGGGTGCATTTTTATATTCGGTTTAAATTTAAAAGATATTTATTAATATTACAAAAAATGAAGACAAATATAAATATTTTAATGTAAATGACTGTCGCACACACATATTCTAAATTATTTTCAGTCTTTTTAAAAGTTTTTCGCTATACATTACTGTTGTATGTTGTCCCCAAACATACAATATTTTTGGATTCAAAGAATAGTTCTTTTTTTTCCTTAAAAAAACACCCCCCCCCCCATAATCCATTATTATATAAAAATTTTGTAACCTATCGCCAATTACAGAAATTCAATTACGTAAATATTCACTGCTTTAAAAGTTAGAAATTGTAGATTATCATCCTGATGACGATGTATTATGGTATTATTGATGAATTGAAATGACTGTATTATTAAGAAAAAAATATCTGTATTATGGAAAAATTTTTAGTTTTTTTTTTATATTGAAAATACGAAATTAAAGAAAAAAAAGGAAATCAAAGGAACTTAGAATTATTCTTACGGAGGTTTATGTAATTGTACTTTATTAAAAGAATTTTCATGGTAAAATATTTTTTTTTTATATTTTACTTCATTACTTTATAGTATAACTGTGAATACATGCCCTTTTTCTGATAGGTGCTGTCAGAATTTTCGATTAATTTATAACTAATTGAGTATCCTGTCAACGGGCGTGTCGTATAAATTAGATTGTTTCATGATTTCATATATAACAGCAATTTTCATGATTACAGTGAATTCATCTAGGTGAATCTTATTACAAAGAACGTTCTGACTACATATTAAGCAATCATTTATAAATTTGTGGTTTTTCAACTAATCAGTTTTCACAAAGCACATTCTTTGCAGTAATGAATTTGGCCACAAATTCAGAAACATCGGCGGTTATTTGCGAATTCGAATAAACTTAATTAGGATTTTTGGTATTAAAATTTATTTTTCTTTTCTTCTTATGTGGAGAAAATGTTACCAACGATAAATTTGTTTCATATTCTCGACAACATATCTCAATAATCTTGGTGAAATTATTTAAATTTTTAAACCAGTTAAAAATATATATATACGATTTTCCCGTATTCTTTTTTTTTCATATTTATTTTATATATTTTTAGTTTTACGTTAGTATAAAACCATCTCAGGAATTCGAAATTAAAGGTTATTTTTGTGGATATTTATGCAATTACATTTTAATATTACTTAATTAAATCTCGCTATAAAAAAAAGAGTGCGTACTGAAATGTAGAACTGATATGTCTTTTATCACCTGCTTATTAGTATGTTATTTCTCTGTTCTCAGATTACAGCGAAGTCTTTCGTTTTCATTAGTTAGTAGTTCATAGAATTCCGGTTGAATCTTCTATAATTGAACATCTTTCCAATTAACATATTGAATATAATGTTAAAAGCTTATAGTTTGCAGTGAAACATTCATGATGAGTTCCTTACATAAAATCACATCATTATCTACTACATACGTAAAGCGCAGCTTTGCATTTCAATCAAAAGATTTATACAACTTTGATAAAAATACTATTTTTATGGAGGTGTATAAAACATTTTTCTGTTTAGTTTAATTATAGAGATTCAAAGAGATTTCAAAGTTTTGTGAATCCGATTATTAAAGATTAAATTTTTTAGGACTTTCATGAATTAAAACAAGATTTTTTTTTTTTTCCTTTTTAAAAGAGTTTTTCGTGGCGTATTAAAAAAAATGCCATATTTTAACTGATGATGGAAGTTTTAATCTTATTTACTGCTATTAAATTTTAAGTACCCCCCCCCCCTTTTTTATTTTGGCTTGATAGAAATATTAAACTGTGGCAGACTTGCATTTACTTGCAAACACGGCATAAAGTAGAATAAGATGGCATTTAAATTACTAGAATTACACATGGGGCAAAGCTGAGGAGCCTGAAATTGAAAAATTAACAAATGAGAATGAATCACTAAAATATTATTTCGATGCTACGTACAATCTCTTCAATCACAAATGCACTAAATTTGTGTATACTGTAATGATAAAAGAATATTTGGATTCCTGGTGTCATTATGACATCATTTTCCTACTAGTGAATTAACTAAAAATGTTGGTGCATATTAACACAAATTTTACATTGGATTAATTTTAACTCAATTATTCAATCGGGTGAGTAATTCACGTTAATTGTAATTTTTTAACTGGGTGAAAAATGTCCAGGCTAAAAATCGAATCTGGGACCTCTTGGCTAAAGCTGCCAAGTAAGCTGTCATACGAAACTGGAAGATAAACTCATATAATTCAAATTTTGCCCAACACATTGTAAAATATAATACAGCAGAAGTATTTACATCAGTTTCTGAAATCGGTAAATACATTAAAGTTAGGAATCCATACTTTCTTAAAATATGTGATGCTCACCAATTACGTTTGATTCAAGATTCGTTTTCAAAAATAGAGCAGTGTAGCGGGGGTAGCCTGCTAGTACTAATAAAAAATATTCAGGAAGAAGGAACAAATAGCACTATTTCTTGTTTCTAGCTTGTATATCAATATTATTTTTTATAGAAGTTTTCTAAGGAAATAAAGTAAATACATTTTAATTTTAGGAGATTTTTTCCCATAAATAATAATTAAAGGAAGATTTTTTCTTTTGGTAGTTTAAAATTGTGACGAAAAGAGATCCGCATAATTACAAAGAGCATTGACGGTAATACTGAGGTACTGGAAAAACAAGTATTTAAGTGTGATCGTTTAATATTTCTTTCAAAACAATCATTTTTTTAATTAATAAAAATAAAATGTTAACTTATTATTATTAAATTCTTACATAGATGGTAGCAGTAAAAAATTATTTTTAAATAATTGTAAAAGGAATTTATTTATTTAAATCAAATTTAAAATGTTTAAATCAACTTACTTAAATAAAATCCAAAATTTAAATTTTTTAAAAATCTGAAATAAAAAAATAGCGGATATAAAAAAGTTAAATTTCTAAAAGCAAAAATTTTTTTTTTAAATAAAATTAAAAATGCTGAATCATTAATAAATCGCAATTTTTTTTAAAATAGATAGAAAATTGAATTAAAAAATTATGAATATCAAATAAACGAAACCCTTATAATATAAATTCTTAAATTGGCCAAAAATACGAAATTTCTTCTTATTAAATCCATTTTAATATGAAGCCAGCAATGAGTTTCGAACTAAGAATCGTGTGATTACTAATGAGAGGCTTTACCTTCAAGCTTATTTCTGTACGACAAATATTGAAATTAGGATTATCTTTTAAATTTTAAATCGCAGAAATGAATGAATGATACTGAAAAAATTAATTTAATTATAATAATTTACTTTTTCAAAATTGTGCCATGAGGTATTCAGCTGTAAATACACAAAATTTGACGTCTCTGATCTATACAGTCTTTGTTTTCGGACTCTGTGACGTACAGACAGACAGAGGACAGAGACGAATAACATTTCGTCAGATGCACGAAGTTCTAAAAAGAACTTCCTTGAGAGATTTTTCAAAAAAACACTGAAAATCTTTATAAAAAAATAGCTAAAAATCTAAAAATTGCTGTACGAATTTCAAATAAGGGAAATGAAATGCACATAATGTTTACTAAATTCGGTTAAAAGAATGAAATTGTTATCCTTTCACTAATGCGGAGAAATTGCCTCAAAATAAAAAAATCTACTCAATAAATCGAAAATCGGGCTTCAAAGTGCAAAACTTCATATTTAGAAGTATTTTAATTATAGTAATAAACTGTAGAAATCACCATAATATGAAAATCAAAGCAGGGCGCGTTTCGGACTAAAATCAAAACAGCTCGTCATCTGCTGAAAAAGACACGTGTCCGTAAGGGTACGAGGACAAAGATAAATTCTATGGAAGTATTTTACCCCAAATTTTGTAGCTCTACGTGCAGCGGTCTCTTCAGAACATCGTGGATATACTCATAAACTTCTCTCTTTATTAGTAATAGATATTATCTATTATTTATATAGGGAGTTTAATTTTTGTAATGGTATAGCCTTAAGAGAATCCTCAACTCTTTAAATTATTTTAAGGATAAACCGATTAATCTTTCATAACTCAGCTCCATGCAATACAGATAAATCTTAAAATAATTCATTCTTGAAAATATTTTTTTTAAACTATTAGACCGGGATGCGGCAGTAGAGACTAAAACCTCATCAAATTTTCGGATAAAAATCAAGGATTCGTTAAATTTCGATTCGTATTTTCAAACACAATCGGTCTGTCGAATAGGTCTTTGTGTCTTCATTAAAACAGTCTCCTCTATTTCGTCAAGGTCCGTATACAGGAAAAGTATCGGTAATTTAATTTCTTTATTCAGTTACGTAAATAACATTAAATGCGGTCATCTATGAGCTCAGATAATACAAAACCGTTTTAGTATCTGCTATTTTATGGATACCATTGGGATGAAGATCTCAAGACGTATATTTACGTGTATTTGAATTCTGTCACACAGATTTTGGAAATAACCATTAATTCCCAAAGTTTAAGGGATATATGATGTAGGGAAGATTAATGGCTTTCACTTGAGCATCGTAACCTATACTTGTGTTTAATTGAACTACTTTTGGCATACAGATGCAGTTAAAATATCAATGTATAGATCATACATAGGAATGAAAAAAAAAATATCCCGAAGTTTTTCCAACTATTTTTCTACATTATTCTGAATGTTTTGGAAAATGTTTTATAATCCATGCTGAACACATGATTTTCCGTTCTTATTTTACTGTATAGTATGTATTTCTGTTTATCATTTTACATAGTCTTAAGTTATAAAACCATTATATATTTTAGAGTACGATCTTTTTTTTTTTACACAAATGTAAATTACAAATTATTCAGCATGTAAGAATAAGGTTTAGATTTTTTTTATTTCACTCACAATTTCACTCAAAATAATTAAACATAAATCGTTACAGGAAAAAAATTACAATTGCACAACAGTTTGTTCTAATGATAATATCACAGCAGTTTTATTTCACCTTGAAAGCAACCAACCATAGCATGAAAATGCGTTATTTTTTGCTGGTCATTTTCAGCTCAATGAACAATGTATTTATTCTAGGCAATCGCACATCTATTTTTGAAGTACTCCACGTTTGTAACTTCAAATGGATACACTTATTAAGAATTTTTTCACCACAAGGTAAATAAATTAATTATTGTCTAATAAACGATTAGAATTAAAATTATTAACTAAGCCGCAGATCCGATCGTCTCAACTGGCATTGATATATTTTATATACTTTATTTATTTGTTTTGTATTTGAATAGTCAAAAATTGTTATATCTATTTTCTTTTGACATAGAGCATTTAACCCTTTATCTACTGACGGTTCTTATAAGTACCATTAAAATAACTTATTATAAAATTCATTTAATACATAGATTATTTGTAATGCAGTTTAGAATAAGTTATAGCGACATTATTTTATCTTGTTCCAAAAGCATTATATGTTACAGAAAACAAAACAAAAATAAATAAATAAATAAATAAAATAAAAGGATTTTTTTTTTGTCTTTGTCTCTTTTCAGCTTTCATGGCATTAGGGAAAGGTGTTGGTTCAATTCGGAAATATTTTTCTAATTATTTTGTAAAAACATAATATTTGTACATTTCTTAATTCTGCAGAATGCTAAGAAAAAAAATTAAAACAAAAGATTTGAGTGGCGTCATAAATATTGTATAAAATCCCTATAAATTCAAATTTTTTTATCTTTTTAAATCCTTCAATACTTCTAAAATCCTTTTAAAATTTATTAAATGATTATGCAGATAATCTAATGTAGTTTAAACAGTTCATAAAAAATGCTTTAGAAGATAAAATTTTCACAAATTTGTAATTTAGTAGATAAAGGGATTATAAGGTATAACGCCAAGTTATGATTCTATCAATTATTATTGCCTACAAGGAACGCCTCCATACTGGGCATAGGCAGAATATTTCAAAAGAAAAAAATATATATATAATTAAACTACTTATGAATGTAATAAAAAAATCACACGAATTTAGCGACAGAATTAATTAAAAAAATTTGCAAATAAATAAAATACTTTCGAGTATTTAAAGGGAAAAGACAAAAGCATCACGCTGTTTATCAAGTAACACATTTCCTTGAAAAAAAAAGAAAACGATTTTAATGTTACTGAAAATTGTTTCTTGATAGATTTTTAGAATGCGTGTAAATGGTTTTAATGAATTCAAACTTTTTTTATTGATTTACTAACAGCTAATAATATATTATTATTTTAATAAATACTTGTTAATGAAACGAATTTTTGATATTTAATTTCATTTAGTTATACAATTATTTTTATTAATTTACTATCAATTAATAAAATATAATGTCTTTATTCAATTCTTGTTAATAAACTAGTTTTTTTTTTTTAATTTCATTTATATATACAATTATTTTTATTGATTTATTGACAGTTAATAAAATATTATTTAACAAATGGATTCTTTTTAATGAAGCTAATTTTAAATATTTTTTATTCTTTTTTATTAATTAAAGAATAAATTAACTTTAACTTTTAAACGTAAAACTTAAAGTTTAACTTTTTTATAAATTATTATTATTTTAATATTATCCAATTAATAAAATAATTTTTTCAATCAGCTATTCTTAATTAAACTAAATTTTAATATTTAATGTCACCTAAGTCTATATTTTAATAATTAAAGTGAAAGATATATTTTAATGCGATAATAACATCGTAAAAAATGCATAAAAATATTTTTATTTTGCAATTATTATATTAATTGTTTTTTAAATTAAAATGTGGCTTTTAGGTAATATTAAACATTAAAATTTAGTTTCATCACAAAGAATAGATCTAAAAAATGATGTTAATATATTATCTGGCAGTAAATTAATAAAAATAAATTTTTGCAAAATTACAATTTAAAAATACTTTTCTATAATTTTAAATAATATAATTATTGATTTAAAATATCTTTCATTTTGATTATTAAAACATAACCCTTAGGAGATATTAAACCTAATTTTATGAATAATTGATTTAAAAAAATGATATTTTATTAACGGATAGTAAATTAATAAAAATTAATGTAAAAATAGATAAAAATAAATATTAAAATTTTGTTTCATTAACAAAAATTGATTGAAAAATTATATTTTATTAACGATAGTAAATCATTAAGAATAAATATATGCATAAGTATGACAAATATTAAAAATTAATTAAATAATAAATCAATAAAAATAATTGTATAAATAAGTAAAATTAAGTATTAAAAATAAGTTTCATTAACAAGAGTTGATTAAAGAAATTATATTGTATTAATTGATAGTAAATTAATAAAAATAATTGTATAAGTAAATAAAGTTAAGTATCAAAAAATAGTTTCATTAACAAGAATTTATTTAAAAATCATTTTATTAGCTGTTAGTGAATCAATAAAAAAATCTTGTTTAAATAAATAAAATAAAAAACAGTTTCAGTAACAGAAATTTATTTAAAAATATATTTTATTATTTGATAGTAGACCAATAAAAATAAATGTATAAATAAATAAAATAAAATATTATTGAATGTATATATTGAACTAATTTTATAAGATAGTTTACTTTATTTGGCTATTCTGATATCTACTGAGTAAAATCTTAACTGATAACATGCTAGTTTAAAAAAAAAAAATAAGGTATAAAATTTAAAGCCTTTTTATGTGCTTCTGTTCAACAGATAATTTTATTCTTAATAAACAAAATTTTTCTTCGAAAACAAACGCACTTTCAGTAACTTTAAAGTCAAAAATTGGTGGCAAAAGGTTTATTACACCCCCCATCGTGATTTATAAAATCATTTCTCATTTCTGCCATAACACAAACATAAAGAAAACACGAAGAATCATTTGCCTGCAGTAGTGAAATTCTTTCTACCGGAATCTGGATAGATAATCTCATTTACCCTCTTTGTTTGACCAATCAGAAGGCAGTATTTCGACTGGTCGCTAAATGAATGTGCATATATGATATACGCAGCCGGGTGCGAGAACTTTAGCAAGGCTTTTTTAGCTCACAGGCTATCATAGCCTGAGAGCTTATGTGCCCGTCCGTTCTGTATGTTCGTATGTACGTAACGCGATAACTCATGATAAAAATATCCGATCCACTTGAAATTTTGTATGTAGGTATATCCTGACAAGGCGCTTCCCTGATTAGTTTTTGGAGTTCATTCGATATGTATAAGAGGGGGAACGGGGGGCTCATGCCCCCCGTTAGTTGATATAGATGGGATTTTCATGCAGAATTAAGTTTTCAAAATTTAGATTAGGATCATTCTGATGAGGCAATTCCGTGACTGTTATTAGGTGTTCATTGATTAAGTATAAATAGGGGGAACAGGGGTTCTAATGCCCCCCCCCCCCCTGTTAGTTGATATAAATGGGATTTTCATGCAGGATTAAGTTTTCAAAATTTAGATTAGGATCATTCTGATGAGGCGATTCCGTGACTGTTATTAGGTGTTCATTGAATAAGTATAAGTAGGGGGAACAGGGGTTTTAATGCCCCCCCCCCGTTAGTTGATATAAATGGGATTTTCATGCAGAATTAAGTTTTCGTTCAAAATTTAGATTAGGATCATTCTGATGAGGCGATTCAGTGACTGTTATTAGTTGTTCATTGAATAAGTATAAATAGGGGGAACAGGGGTTCTAATGCCCCCCCCCCGTTAGTTGATATAAATGGGATTTTAATGCAGAATTAAGTTTTCGTTCAAAATTTAGATTAGGATCATTCTGATGAGGCGATTCCGTGACTGTTATTAGGTGTTCATTGAATAAGTATAAATAGGGGGAACAGGGGTTCTAATGCCCCCCCCCCGTTAGTTGATATAAATGGGATTTTCATGCAGAATTAAGTTTTCGTTCAAAATTTAGATTAGGATCATTCTGATGAGGCGATTCCGTGACTGTTATTAGGTGTTCATTGAATAAGTATAAATAAGGGGAACAGGGGTTCTAATGTCCCCCCCCCCTTAATTTATATAAATGGGTTTTTCAAGCAGAATTTTCAGATTTCGTTCAAATCTCTGAATAGTTTTGGAAGTTTAATGGTTAAGTATAAAAGAGGGGGATAACTCTTTTTAAATTATATAAATGCTAAATGGGTTTTTATTAAGAATTATCTAATTTGCTCTGAATTTTGGATATAGATTTTTTATATGATAAAGCATGTCTTTGATAGTATAGGAGGTTCAATGATTAAGTATAAAAAAAGAGAAAAGGGGAGAGCTGTTTCCCCTTCTTAATTTTTTTTTTCGAACGGAATTAACCCTTGAAAATATAAAGCTTTAATGTGCAATTAGTATTTGTAGCCTGTGAGCTCAATGCCTTCAGTTTAACTGGGCAGTATTCTTTATTTCTTCTAGATTCCCATATCGAATCAGGGAGGGAGGTGCCAGGGGATGGGGGCTCAGCCTTGCCTAAAACTTTTTGAACCTCCCCTGAACAAGATTCCAAAGTTATTAAAGGAATTTCTGTTCCAAAAATCCCAATAAAATTCTGGTTAAAAAATCGAATTTAGCTTTGTAGAAGTAATTGTAGCGCTTGTACAAAAAGTGCAAATAAATATTTCAACACTCGCAAACAAAACATCATAACTCCACGTTTGCCGTTTAAAGCATGTGTGGTCTTTCTGTTTCATTTTAATTTTTTCTTATTCTTGCATTGTTTTTCTAAGTACTTAAAAAATTAAGCGCAAATCACTATGTTTACAAATGTGAAAACACCACATTTTCCTTATGTTTGGGCACCAGATGAACATGTGACGTCATATGCAAGGGGTCTATTTGCATATATGAAGCTAATAGGATATATAATTTTGCACAAACTATACACTCGAATATTTCATCCTACATCCTATTCTTTTCTTAGCATAAAATGAAGTTATTACAAACCGTTAAATAAGAAACGTAGTGCCTAAAATGTGTTCGTGTGTGCATTTGTCTGAGAAAGAGGGAGAAAATGTGAGCCCCTTCTCTTACATTTTCTTGACCCCTCCCGCCTACTTGCACTTCTGGCAACATCCCTGTATCGAATTGGACCAGGTTGACATTATTTTTTAGGGTTTCGTTCATCTGACTAAACTTTATTAGTATCACTCCTCTGTTTGTCTCTCAGAATTCTTTCTCGAGAATTGTATAAGTTAAAGACTTGATATTTTGCATCCTTATAGCTGAATACCTCCAATCACATGCAAATCATAAAATTTTGAACAACTCTTACATAATGGATCTTAATTAAATGGATTAATTTAATCTCCTCCGACCGTTTCAGCGTCTAGATTTTAAAACAAAACTTTAATTTCCTTTTTTCCCCTTACAGGTTAGATGGTTTACAGATAGCACATTTGCTTGCTATTGAAAAGGTTCCTGGTTCAAAGTTGGGCATGGAAGTTTGAAAAGTATCTCCCGGAATAGATTTGTTCTAATAGATTCTTTGTCATTTTGAGCTCGAAATTTGATGAAAAATATTTTAGCAATTACATTACAGTGTAGGGGAAGATGGGGATACTTGAGTCACTTTTTAAATTTTAATTTTTTTAATTTTTTTAAAAAATTTTTAGAACAAAATAAAGTTTTTTAAATGAAAATTTGATATTTTTTCTTCAACTTAAAACCATTTTCAATTAATTTTGAACTATTTTTTTATGTCTAATAAATTTTTACTTTTTTTGTACATCGTGGATCAAGTATCCTCATGAGGGGGATACTTGAGCCATGGTGAAGGGATACTTGAGTCATGGTGAAGGGATACTTGAGTCATGGTGAAGGGATACTTGAGTCAGTACGGAAATATATCTACAAAAGTGATTTTTTTTCGCTTTATTTTTGCACAAATATTTTACAGAATGATAAATTAAGATACATCAAGTCCTTCAAAACCAATTGAGGAAACAAAGCTAGTAATAGAATAATTTTTTGTCGTTATAACTGGTGGTCGAAAGATCATTTCAACTTGAGCTATATCGATGGTAGCAACATCCTCAGTTGGGGCCATTTAAATTTGGAATCTGCAATTCTTTTAGCAAATTTAATTTTCAATTCATCGCCTGAAATTTTAAGCACTTGTCCAATAAATCTTTTTACAGTTTTGTTTCCGGCATATTTTACAAGCAACCAATCATCAATAGGTTTTCTGTTCATATCATCACCATCATTGACAGAATTTTGATCTAATGATATTGTCGAACTCGTGCTTTTAATTGAGTAACTGCCGGAATCTGAGCCAGATGTATCATTCCACTCTTTCAAACACTTTTTTGATTCCACAGCAAAATATTTTATCTTCACCTTCGGCTCCATTCAGGTAAGTTTGAACTGTGATTTTTGTTGCTTATTTTGTTTTTTGAGTGCTCCTTTTACCAATTCTTCTCCAATTTTCATTCAAAAAAAAAAAAAAAAAGTTGCAGTAACAGAGGTTACAATTTCAATATAAAATATTAATCTTAATATGTTATATTTAAAAATAAATATTTTAATATGTTGGACCTAATTAAATTATTAGAAATTATAACCTGTAAAGCAGTTTTAAAAAGTTACTTTAATGCAATAAAAATTAAATTGTAAACTATGTTTACATTCAGCTAAACAGACTATTTTGTTAGTCAAATTTAAAAACAAAATGATATTTTCATTGAAAATATATACATTTTTAATCATTTTTTTTTCTAAGTCATTACTTTTTTTAAGAAAAAAAATAAAAAAATTATTCTTTCTTTTATCCAGAAAAAAATTTATTGGTGAATATAAAGACGTAATTTTATTTTTGCTTGTTTCACCCATGTATAATTTCCTAGTGGGGATGGTTGAGCCATGGCTCAAGTATCCCCAATCTAACTGGCTGAAATATCCCCATTGTCATTATTTTTGTTTATCAGAGTTATATTAAGTAAAGCATGCAGCTATTTGAACTATTTTAGATTCAAAATACAATTGAAATTATACTTATTAAATTGTTCTATATTGTTGCAATTTTAAGCAAAACTTCGATTACAAAAAAATAAAATCATGCACCTAAATATTTACTTCAGATAGGCAAAAAACAACTACTAATCACTATACTTTCGAAATGGTATGTGATTTTTTTTTTACCAAGGTATGTGATTTTTTTTTACATGTTCAAAACTATAAATATGTTACCATGTTGGCTGTTTTCGAAAGAAACGTTAACCAACTGTTGAGATAATAGGGGTGGCTCAAGTATCTCGTATGCTCAAGTATACCCACTCTCACCTATGTTATTGGAATATTCCAATTATCCTAACAGCCTATTTCGCTCAAAAAAAAATTTTTTAACCGAACTTCCAGCTTTCCGAACAGCCTATTTATCAGAAAATAACATTTTGACCGAACTCTCAATTATCCATTGGGTTGGAATAGAATAAAAAAAAAAATAGAAAAAAAAACTGATAGTAATAGTGAATTAGAAAATGAGGAAAAGTAAAACAATAAAAGAAATAAGAAGAATCCTAAGCTATGAAGAAAAGGAAACTAACGAGTGGTTAAATAATGAAATATACGACCTTAGATTTTAGATTTTAAATGATGATGAGATTGTGTATGAAAATTATGATGAAAAATAATTTCAAGAAAATGAAAACAAATGCTCTGAAATTAATCCAGATCTATCACGTAAGGAAGTCTTCGAACGTTTGGAAACAGCACTGACGGCAGAAGACTGTTGATACTATTCAACTAACGTATTTAAGAAGAACTAGAGATGTGGCAGCATTGAAAAGAATGTCTTCGTTGAAGCAAGCAGCAATCAAAAGCTTTGTTACTTAAATTATAATCTCTGGAGTTCAGAAAATAATAAAAAGAGAGAGAAAAATATTAATGATAAAAATATAAACAAAAAATGTTAAAAAGAACATTTTTTAAGCACGTTAAAAGTAATTGGTGTTATCAGTCACAAGTTTAGATAATGTATGAAGTTTTTACTCTTTAGTATTGTCAGGAACATGCCTTAAATATCCTGTCTATTTTTCCGAACTTTTGTTTATCGGATGTACGGTCCATTCCAACTTGTTCGGATAATTGGTGCTACATTGTATTCTTTTTAATTCAAAAATTCTTTTTTTTTTAATTTAATTTTTTATTAAATTTTGAAGAGCGACCGGTATATATATTCCTCTTAAGCTGCTCAGATTCCTTTGTTATTCCCACCAGTTATTTTAAATTGTAAAGTTTACCTTGTTTAATTAAAGCATTTTCGCAATTATTGAACATTTTCTGTTAAACAGTGATAAAAATTAAGCAAAAGGGTTAACTTTTTGAAATTTTGAAATTTTAAATTTCGTTTTAACAAATTATTTTACTTTGGGGAAATTTGAAATTTTGCTTTTAAATCCACTAAATTCTTGAAAATTTTCAGCAATTTAAATTTCATTTATATTTATTATTTTTATTTATTTATTTATTTATGCTAAACTTAGGCAATTAATGTTTAAATTCTAACTGAATGCAGTATTTTAAGTGTTATTTAAAAACGACGACTTGGTCGTAGTCAGGGATATAGTGAAGGGTATGCGGGGATATACTCCGTATACCTTCTAGATTTTTTAAAGGAATACCGTATACCCTCTGTTTTTCAAGAAAGCTATAGTATACACATTCTAGAGTATACCCTCTGCCTTTAGCGTATACCCTCTGCTTAGAGCGTATAGCCTCTGTTGTTTTTACGACTACACCCCTGTCGTAGTAACTTCCAGTTCTCTTCGGTCGCAGTTTAAATTCAGACATTTTTTGTTCGGAGGGGATTTCTTGGGTTCCGGAGGACATCTCGCTGTTGCGGGGAGAAATTGCACCCATCCCACCTCAATCCTTCTCTGAAATCAACTCTGATAGGTGATTCAAAATTCATGACGAACTTTAAAAATGAATAATTCGAAAACAAATCAAGATACAAAGATACGTTTTGCACCAAACGGATGAAAAAGAAACCGAATTTTGTGTGGCGGAAATATATATATATATATATATATATATATAGTTCTGTTGGCGGCCAACAGATGGCGCTGTCCGTTTTCTGAAGTAGGATGCACTCCAAGCAGTCACATTTATGCAAGTGGAGCTCTACTTATATTATACGTTTACCTACAATATTAAATGAACATGAATTTTGTGATTTTATCTCTAACTCGAAATATGTGAAATTACGTTGTCTGAAATACACGGCCACTGACTGTGTGAAAAGTTGGTTTAAAAAATGAACAAACAATATTTAGCGGTAAAAATGTTCAAAAGAACTGCAATGGGAAACGGGAGAGGAACTACTCAAGTAATAATTAGAATTTTGAAAATCTCAGATACATCAGGAGAGACTTTGGGGTACTTTTAAGAAAGTTTTCAGCCTCGTAAGTGCTGTAGATGTTGCTAGCCATCTCACAAAACCTACATGCTCACAGACAGTGCTTTTAGTTATTTTATTAGTGTAGGTTACTGTGGATATTCAAAATAATTCCTTTACTGCTAATTCATTAGTTTTATGGTTTTTGCCTTTTTTACGTGCAATTTAAAAATAGATAAGACCATGATGCGTAGAAAAATCTGTAATAATGACAAAACAGACAAAGAAACCGATGCTAAACGCACAAAAAAAATCGTTAAAAACCACATCGGAAATCGTACTGAAAATCGAAATGAAAAAAATCACTGAAATTGAAAAATCATACAAAAAAAAATTAGTTAATTAAGCTTTAAAACAGTTTTATTTTTATGATTCTCAAAAATAGCCTCAAAATTTGAAGAAATACTAAAAATCGCAATGAAAAATTCGTTAAAAGTTCCAAAAATCCCCGCTCGAATTCCGAATAAACTTTATTGAAAAAAGAAAAAAAAAAATTATTATATTAAGTGAAAAGAATGAAACCGTATTCTTTTCACTAATATGGAAAAACCACCTCGAAACATAAAAAGACCGCTAAAAATCGCCTAAAAAATTAAATTAAAAAATTCTAATCAAAAAATCTAAAATCGGGCTTCCAGGTGCAAGACTACATGTATAGAGTTACCTTCCCTCCAAATTTTGTAACTCTACATGCAACGGTCTCTTCAGAACAGCGCTGATACACACACATACTTGTCTCTTTATTATTATAGATTACTGTGAATATCCTAATTAATAACTTTATTGCTCATTCGTTAATTTTATGTTTTTTGCTTTTCTTACATGCAATTCAAGAATAGATAAGATCATGATGCATACAAAAAACTATATTTTGAAAAAATGACAAAAAATCGATGCCAAACGCACAAAAAATAAAAAAATCGCTAAAAATTACATCAAAACTCGCATTGAAAATTGCATTAAAAATCACTGAAATTGAAAAATCATAGTAGACAAAATTTAGTTCATTAAACTGAAAGTTTGAATCAATTTTGTTTTTATCATTGTCAAAAAATAGCAGCAAAATGCGAAAAAACACTACAAATCGCATTAAAAAAATTTGCTAAAATTTCAAAAATCACCGAACGAATTCCGAATAAACTTTATTGAAAAGAAAAAAAATTACTATATTGAGTGAAATGAATGAAACCGTATTTTTTTCACTAATATGGAAAAATCCCCTCGAAAAGAGCGCTAAAAATCGCCTGAAAGATTAAAAAATTCTAATCAAAAAATAAAAAATCGGGCTTCGAGGTGCAAAACTAAATGTATAGAGGTACCTTCCCTCCAAATTTTGTAACTCTACATACAGAGGTCTTTTCAGAACAGCGCTGACACATACACACACTTGTCTCTTTTATTATTATAGACTAGCTGACTCGCCCGGCGTTGCCCAGGTCCGTAATAATAATCTTAAACGAACTTGAAATTTTTATGATTTTATCTTTAACTCGAAATATGTGTAAATACACTATTAAAAACTTGACCCTTTTGCTGCATCGTCACTCCACCGCTTTTATAGAAAATGATTACTTCAGCCTATTATGGAGCATTCTCATAGGTCAAAAGAGAGATATTCTATAAAAGCGGGCAAGTGATGATACAGCAAAAGGGTAAATGTTTTACAGTGTACATTATATTAAGTACGTGCCCCCTGACTGTGTCAAAAATTGGTTTAAAAAAAGTAATATTTAGCTGCAAAAGTACCCAAAATGATTGCAATGGGAAACGCAGGAGGGAATATGTGTCCAACTATCGCGTGATTTTCGTGTTAAACTGTTGATATTTATTCTTAAAATTACTGTTAAGTGACTTAACTAAATACTTTTTTCAATAGATATCCCAAGTGAAATATTTTGAATTTCAAACTAATTATATCACTCTTAAATCCGACTATACCGTGAATGAAATCGATTCTCGATGATTAGCTAAAAGGTTAGTATATAAGTATTATAATTTCAGAGCCATTTTACAAAACTAGGTGCATATTTTTTATCAAACATGCATAATGTTCATTCTGTGAACAAAATCCTAACCGTAACCTAATTGTATTGTAATCATAACTTGTCTGTAACCTAGTTGTATCTTAACAGTAACCTAACTGTAACTTAAATATACCATAAGTGTAACCTGGCCGTCACCTTATCATAACGTACCCATAATCTAACCACAACCTAACCGCAACTTAACCTTGACCTAACTGTAACTTAACCATGACCTAACTGTAACCTAACCGGAAAATAAATCTAACATAAGGCTCACTGGAACGTAATTGCAACCTAACTGTTACCTAACCGTAACCAAGTTCTAATTTAACTCTAACTATAAACGAAATATCTTAACCATATAATAACCATATCTTAACCATATAACTAAATACTTAATTTCACTTTCCACCGCTACGGAACGCATTATGTTTTGTAGAACATCCGAATTTTAGGTTCGGATTGGATTCATGTTCATGGAAATTATTTTGTCTTCTTCGAAAACGGTTATGGTTGTTTGGAATATTTTTGTTCAGTTTAGATTCAATTCAATTCAGATTTCGTGGGGTTTTTTTCCTTCAAATGAGATTTTTAAGTTCGGTTCGGGTTGTACTTCCATGGGAATTATTTTACCTAGTTCCAATGAGGTTATACTTCACTGAAATATTTTTGTTAGGTTCAGGTTAGGTTTGGTTCAAATTTCGGGATTTATTTTTTTTTTCAAATTTTCTGGCTCGGATTGGGTTTATGCCCATGGAAATTATATTGTCTTGTTCGTATCTGGTTATAGTTATTTGGAATATTTTCGACGGATTCAGATTTGGTTCGATTCAGATTTCAGGTATTTTTTCAAATTGATTTTTAAGGTTCTGGTTGGATTCATATCCAGAGAAATTATTTTGTCTTGCTCGGGTCCGGTTTTGGGTCTTTGGAATATTTTTTCGGGTTCAGATGTCATTCAATTCAGATTTCGGTTTTTTTAATGGAATTTTTAGGTTCAGGTTGGGATGAGCTGGTTGGGTTGGAAATTATTCTGCATTGTTTGAATAGGGATATGCTTCTCTGGAATATTTTTGTCAGATTCAGATTTAGTTCAGTTTTTTAGGTTCGGATTGGGTTCATTTTCATGGAAATTTTTTGTCTTGTTCAGATCCGGGTATGGTTCTGTGGAATATTATTGTCAGGTTCATATTTGGTTCGATTCTAATTTCAGGTATTTTTTTCAAATGGAATTTTAGGTTCGGATCGGGTTCATGTCCACGGAAATTATTTTCTCTTATTCGAATCCGGTTATGGTTCTTTCGAATATTTTTATCGAATTCAGATGTAGTTTGCATAAAATTTCAGTTTTTTTTTTTTTTCAAATGGAATTTTTTAGGTTCGAATCGGGTTTATGTTCACGGAAATTATTTTGTCTTACTCTTATCGGGTTATAGTTCTTTAAAACATTTTTATCGATTTCAGGTTTCGTTCTGGTCATTTTTCGGGTTTTTTCAAAGAAAATTTTTAGGTTCGGGTCGGGTTGCATATACACGAACATTATTTTTTCTTGATCGGATTGGGGTATGCTTCATTTGAATATTTTTGTGGGATTCAGAATTGATTCGGGTCAAATATCAAATCCATAGTTTTTTTTTTTTTTTCAAATGGAATTTTTAGGTTCGGGTCGGGTTTATGCTCATGTAATTTTTGTCTTGCTTGGATCGGAGTATAGTCTGTTTTTTTCTGGTTGGGATCGGGTTATGTGTTAATACGCCTAAACATTATGTTTTGCTGCTATTCTTTTAGTGAATATTTTTGATATATAATTTATTTTGCTATTTGATAATTTATTACTGTGTATGAATCGTCTGCCGATTCCAACAATTGTACGTCAAACAGCCATTTCATTTTTGTTTTAAAAACAAATTAAAGTCTTAATAAAATTTTAACTTAAATAAAATGCATTCAAATTTAATCAATGATTTAAAAAACTGCTAAAAAAGCCTCATATACACATATACATAGATTTACTGCATTATAGCTCACCACACATACATTCTAATGTACGAAGTACGAACGATCTGATGTAACAGCTGGATTCAAAAATCCTAAGTTAAACTGACATTTTGCCAGTCTTTAAATTTTAAAGGTCTTTGTTGAAAAAAAAAAAACAGTCACTTCTGAAATGTCAAAATCTCAAATTGGTTTCTTTCATAGAGTAAAAAGAAATTAATAGAGTGGAAGTATTATCTCTGGAGGTGATGCTAAAAATGTAACCCTACATTAAGTCCAATTAAGTACCAACAAAAGTACGTGCTTTGACACGCTTATCAATTGAAACAGGTTTAAACCAGTATTTTTTTGCTCTTGTTTCTTAAAAAGAACTATCTCTCGCTTCACCGGTAAAAAATTATTAATTATTTTATCATATGTGTTTTAAATATCAATATAGAAAATTATTTTAACGTTTTGCTTGAAAATATAACATTCTTTTGTTAATACATTAAAATCGCCTGCAGTCAGAAATCTATATTTTAGATTAATATTTATTACTTAAATTTTCATACATGATTTTAAAAGAATTAATTTGATATTTAATTATTGCTAATTTTCCAATTTCTTCCATTTTAAAAGCGAACATTCATTTTAATAAATAATAATAGAACAAAGACCATTTTAAAAATTTGCTATTTCCTCTTAAAATATGCTTCAATTGTAATTCATTTTTTTCAATTCGTCTTATAATACAAAATCTCTTCCATGTACTTTTGTTTGGCACATTAAAATTTGAGCGATAAATGGTTTCATATTGCAAAACTCTTTTGAGGCTTTACTTCACCTCCACTTATCTCATTCCTCTATGGGTTTCTTTAATTCTGTCTCAGCTTTCGTATTACTTCTGCGAAAATTTTTACACAACCAACCAAGCGTAAACAAACAAAAGAGAAAAAATTGGAAAAAGATGTTTTTTTTTTTTTTTTTTTGAGAATGACCTCTCGATTTTAATTAATTACTCAGTTAATAATTGGAATTTCGAAATTCTGAAGCTCAGGTGCATCGGGAGAGATTTAGGGCTACTCTCAAAAAAAATTTTTGAGCTTCGTACATGCTGTAGATTTTGCTAACCATCGCAGACACACACACAGACACACAGACAGAGCGTTTTGTTCTTTTATTAGTATAGATGTTGGTATTTTCTTGAAAATAAATTATAAAGATAAATTTCGAAAAATGCCGATAAAGGGCGCTTTAGACTTTAAAGCAATGAAAAACTATTTTTTGCCGTGATTTTTTGCATTTCATTAAATGGTTTCGTAAGCTTAGACTTAAATTTTGAGCTCAAAATCTGAATAGTTGAGAGTGGTTAAGTAGCACAAACTTAACTGTGTTCAGAGGGTTTGAATTTCAAATGATTATAAAAAACGGAAAAATTGGTCGATTGATTTGCGGTTTTCACTAAAACTATTCTTTATATCTATATTTTATTGAAAATGAATTATAAAGATAAATTTCAAAAAATGCCGATAGAGGGCGCTTTAGACTTTGGGGTAACGAACATCTATTTTTTAAGTTATTTTCTGCATCTCATTAAATGTTTTCGTAAAGTTAGACTTAAGCTTAAATTTTGAGCTCAAAATCTGAATAGTTAGGAGTCGTTAAGTAGCAAAAACTGAACTATGTTCAGAGGGTTCAAATTTCAAATGATTATAAAAAACGGAAATATTGGTCGATTCGTTTGCGGTTTAAAATAAAACTATTCTTTAAGTCAGTATGTTCTTGAGAATAAATTTTAAAGATAAATTTCAAAAAATTCCGTTAGAAGACGCCTTAAACTTCAGAGTAACCAACAACTAATTTTAACCGTTATTTTTTGTATCTAATTAAATGCTTTTCAAAACTTATTAAATGTTTTCGAAATTTTAGATTTAAACTTAAATTTTGAACTCAAATTCTGAATCGTTGGAAGGGGTTAAGAAACACAAACTAAAGTGTGTTCAGGAGTTGAAATTTAACCCTTCCTCCCTCGAACACAGTTCCCTTTTGCGCTGCTTAAACACTCGCAACGATTCAGAATATGATCTCAAGATTTAAATCTAAGCATTTGAAAGAATTTAATGAGATTTAAAAAAATAACGGTTAAAAATAGTTGTACGCTACTCCAAAGTCTAAGGCTCCCTCTATCGGCATTTTGTGAAATTTATCTTTAAAATTTATTTTCAAGAAAACACTGATTTAAAGAGTAGTTTTAGCAAAAACCGCAAACGAATCGACTAATTTTCCGTTTTTTTTAATCGTTTGAAATTTAAACCTTCTGAACACAGTTCAGTTTGTGCTACTTAACCACTCCCAACTATTCAGATTTTGAGCTCAAAATTTAAGTTTAAATCTGAGCTTACCAAACCATTTAATGAGATGCAGAAAATAACAGCAAAAAATAGTTGTTCGTTAATCCAAAGTTTAAAGCGCCCTCTAACGGTATTTTTCAAAATTTATCTTTATAATTTATTTTAAGATTATACCGTCATAAAGAATAGTTTTAGTGAAAACTGCAAATCAATCGACCAATTTTTCCGTTTTTTATGTTTATTTGAAATTTTGGGCCCCAAACTTTAATGGCGGATATCTCCTTTGGAAAACGTTTAGGACCCTTGATTTCCTTTTTACTATTACTCGTTTTGATGTGTTCTATCACCCCCTAGCGTATGTACCATGAGTTTAGGGATACCCTGTAGATCGATAAAGTAGCTAAACTGTATAAGAAATGAATGCATTCAGAAAGAAAGAAACACTACTACTATCTATCACTCCTTTATCATATCACTACTTTATCTTGTTAAAATAATAATAATAATAATAGTAATAATAGGACTAGCGAGCTTCGCCCGCTAGCGGCCCCTTTCTGAAAAAAATAATCTCTCTAAGGCCCGGTGCACACTTGCGTTTTCTAACCGCTGACCACAAACCATCAATCATCCTGTGGCTATTATTTTATTTAAAAGATAGTTCTGATAGCCATATTTTTCCAAAAATTTCATACCTCATTAAAAGTGGATTACCAAGAATGGTATTATACGATTTTAAGGAAATATTGAAATTATGTAAATGTTGTTCCAAAAAATATGAAAGAAAAAAAAAGAAGTTCGTTCTTTCCCCGTAATTTCGCGATTTTTATTTATTTAAAAATACTTCTAACTGTTGTATCGTTTCAAAATAGTGATGCAACTTGTACCACGGTATTCTCTAACTGCTTTTATGAAGATTTTAAAGAAATGTCAAATTTTAAAATGTATTTATTTGCAATAATGTTCTCTAACGTTATTTTAAAAATATACGGATTACCGAGTGTCGGATTAGTGAGGTCGCAATGTATTACTATTACACACTTTGAAAAAAAACCTCGAGTATAATTTTCGTGTAAAAATATGCATATTTTGTACAAAAATTTTAATTTTTAGTTTTTTCCTTTTTCACATTTAATAATTTAAATTAAAAAATTCGCCTATTATATTATTTAAAATACAGTTACGGCCTCCCGATTTTTTCAAAAATTTTATGCAAGGTGTAAAACCAGTACCCCAAACACACATATAAAGATCATTGAAGAATACAGGATTTAAGGGCTACTTTTACATAAAAATATGGCAGAAAAAAAAATCGCCCGTTTTATGCCGTAATTTCGCGGTTTTTACAGATTTAAAAATACTTCTAACAGTTGTATCTTTTTGAAATTTTGATACAACTCAAAACGATGTATTCACTAAGAGGTGTATAAAGATGGAAAAGAAATATTGAAAATTAGGGATTTTATTCATATAAATATGAGCGGAAAAAGTGTCGAAAAAGCAAACAAAATTGTACGATCGGAGACTCTTTTTCTCGATTTTTTTTCAAAGGGTTAATATTAGAATATTTCAAAAATAAACACACCGTTGGAAATTAGACAGAAGCGTCTTTCAGGGGTATTTTTTTTCTTTGTCGTGCCTCCAAGATTAAAAAGGATGGAATCGTTTTAAAATTCGATAGTTTTCGGTGGAAAATTCTGCGGAGAAAAATGGAAAATGAAAGCTTTCGGGAAAACGTTTTTTTCAAAAGGTTAATGTTCGTATTTCTTGAAACCGAATAGACCGTCAGAAAGGTCTTTAAATTTCCTTCAAGAATATGTAATTTGTTTTAAAATCCGTGAATCTGCAGCGCGGATGCGACGTTATATAAAACTCCTTAATTTTCGTATTTTCGACACCTTCGTGGTTCTTCATCCGCGGAAAGCTAGTTTCGACCGGAGGACCGGAGGACTCTAACATAAAGCCGTCAGAGAGCCGTTTCGGAACTTGGATTTTTTGTCACGTTTCCCGGGTAGTTTTTAATTAATATCTCAGGTAATTACCGGGCGATTTTCTCAAAATTCATTATCACAAAAGGCCGAATCGTCCCGAGTCGATAGCCACCCAGAGCGCCACTCCACTCGGCCGTTGAGAAAAGTTTTTAGCGGTACAGACAGACAGACGTTTACTGCGGTTAATAGTATAGATGAAAATGACTGTATAAATGATAATCGCTTTTAGATGTTTCACCACGCATAATTTATGCATAAGTCTTAAATTATTATATTTTAGTCTTTGAAAAAATCATTTTCCAAATGGTTGTTGTAATTTGTTAAATTATGTTGTGTTTCGTTTACTTAGGTCCTGCATTTGGGTGCTTTATTTTGCATCTGTTCTCATATTTTTTCAATGGTAAGATATTTTTAATAATAACTTTTCAATGTGTTGTTCATAATTAAATTTACGTTTTCAGTTGTGTATGTATAATGACAATTGCAGAAATTAAACATGTGTAACCAGGGTTCTCGCTGGCTTTCAACGAATGTTAGCGATTTGGCGAATAAGAAATATAAAACAGTAGCCAAATGAAAAAAAAAAAAATGTTAGCAAAATGGATTTGGCGTGAAACACTGAAAGATATAGTTTTAATCCCTTATTGTATCCTTCTTACTTACTCTTCATACGTAGTTTAGGATTAATCTTACGATTACTTTCAAAATGGAAAAAAAAATTCAACGGATTTACACGTTTTGAACACTGGAGATATCGAAAAACATATTTTTAGAAAAAAAAAATCGCCGTCTGTCTGTAAATCTATCTCTCAAACAAATGGAGATAGAGACTTGAAATTTGGTGTATATTTAATATTTAATAATGGAAAGAAAACTATTTAATATCAGTAACCTCGATAATCCGGAACTAATTTTTCGGATTCTCGAAATATCCTTTCTGATGAAAGGTATATAAAATTTTTCGATTTTTTTTTATTATTTTCAAGAAGCAAATGTCAAATAGCGCTGACTGATTGTTTCAATCTTCTCGGCTTCGTGACTCTTACCCAAAATGACCCATTAATCAAATTCGACTCGCATGACTTAGATTAACGGTTTTCTGGCAATCAAAAATGCAGAATATAAAATTCTATCTTCTCTAACATAAAATTACCTTGACCCGCAGTGAACTGCAAAATCATCTATTAATACACTGTAAAAAAAAGTCTGTAACGTTATTAAACTTTTTTTTATGAATCTGGGATTTCTAGAAATTTTCTTGTAAACGTTAACAGAGAAACTTCACATAACCTGTTATTCATGTAACATAAATTTCTGTTACATGAATTTTTGCTGTTACCGTTACGTAAAAACTTCTAGAATTTCCAGTTTCCTAGAAAAAAGTTTAATAACTTCGCATTTTTTTTTTTTTTTTTTTTTTTTTTTTACAATGTATAACTTTTTTAAACATGGGAATCAGCCCAGTAGTCTTTTCAAGGTTAAAAACGGTGAAATATCAAATTCTGTTAAAGATCATTAAAGCCGTATATTAGATAAAATTAGTTTGACCCGAAGTGTCCCACGAATGACCCACTAATCAAAATTTCTTGAACGTGCGATCTAGCTAGTGATGTTATCGTGCACAAAACGATATAGTACAAAATTTTATCAGTTTCATTTGAGTCGTTTTTTAGATACAATTAGCTTGACCCAGACCCATAGCGACCAAAATTGTGCCTCTGATCGAAATTCCTTGAACATGTAACCTAGCCCAATATTTAAACTATTTTTGTCTTCTTGTGCCCTGTAACGGCATAATACAAAAATTTATATAATTCTTTTGGTAGTTTTTCAGAAAGCTTTAATTTGATTATGACCCATTGCGACCCAAAATGACACACTAATCGAATGTTTTAGAGCATAGAACCTAGTCTGTTGGTCTTCATGAGCTTGAAAATGAAAACATACAAAATTTACTCAAAATCATCACAGCTGTTTTTTAGATAAAATTTGTTTCACAGCAATGACCCCAAAATGACCCATTAATTGAAATTTCCCGAATATATAATTCAGCTTGACCTTGACCCATTATGACCAAAAATTGCTTAAGTGACCGGAAATCTCAAGAACTAATTATCTTCTATTAATTAATGCTATAATCCAGTTTTTCATTAATAAAGTTATCGATAGGAAGTTATGTTTTTGAATAAATCTTCGAGTTTTACAGCGTATATGTTTTTATACAACTATTCAATTTGTAATTCTCATCCTATTAAAGTTACTTTTTTTTGTTTTTAAGAAAACTCTAGAAGAATATAGGTGTTATTGTTTAAGTTTTAGCTATATAACTTTACTTTGTATAGTACTGTCAAGAACTTTGTTAAACTAAATCATTTATTTCAATTGACATTTTTTTTCTTATTTTCAATAATAATAATAATAATAATAATAATAATAATAATAATAATAATAATAATAATAATAATAATAATAATAATAATAATAATAATAATAATGATAATGATAATAATAATAATAATGATAATGATAATAATAATAATAATAATAATAAATAAACTAAATTTTTTTCAAGTTTGTTATAAATGGATCGCTTTTTGTTTATAAAAGCCAATTTTACTTCGTTGTCTACAATTTTTTCATCGTTTAAAGAACGTGGTTATTAAGCTCTTTCAACATTAGCTTCCCCAAGTTTTATTATTATTATTATTATATTTTTGGTTTAACCAAAAAACTCCATTTTTTAGGTTCCCACTGTATTAGTTTATACATAAGGTAGTAATTTTTAACAAGTAAAAAATCCATGATATATTCGAATATATTCTTTAATTATTTCAGCAAAGAATAATTTATGTATATAAAGAAAGCCTACAATAGTTAAACTTTAAATTAAGAAAATTAAAAATGTTACATGCATTTCATCATTATTGTTATTTAATTCTGAGAGATGAAAATTAGAATGAGGCATGAAGGGAGCAAGGCCTTATTATATTTTTTGCTGCATTAACAATAACTAAGCGCGTTAACTAAGTCCTCCATTAAAAATTTTTAATGCGTCATTGTGTTCTGTACATTTGTTATGTATGTTTGCAATATGAAACTCTCAAGATTAAATTAATTTTTAAATCTTTAATATTGGTTATAACATTTGTAACAATGGACATTTTTACATAAAATCTGTGGAAGCATATTTATTTACTTAAAACAAAAATTTAGTGCAGTTAAATTCAATATGAAATTATTTACTGTTTTTAACTCTTTTTAGCAAAATTGAAAAGTCTTTATTTTTTTCGTGTATCTTGCCGTCTGTTCGTTTGTTAGTCTGTTCGTTTTCCGCACTCTACCTTCCGTAACTATTCTCAGATTGCCCTGAAATTTTTGGACATTATTGTCACCTTATCAAGGATCCTATTTCAAATGAAGTTTCTAAAACGTTTAATTTATTTACAAGAATAGTCAAAAGTTTACGATTACATTAAGGCCTATGGGAAAAAATCGGTTCAAAGGAATTTTAAAGATGTTATATTCTGTCAAACATTTAAAAATTGATATTCATTTAAAAAATGCTCTAAAATATGCATTCTATAAAATATGAGGTGGAAAGATAGTTATTATTCATTTACAGGACCACACAAAAGAATTCCATCACACAATGATAAAGGGGGGATCGTGTGCGACATATTTTAATTATATTAAACTATTTTATGAATAATAAAATTCATATAAATCGTTGACGCTTAATATAAGTTATATGATGTAATCATGTGTAATACGAAATGAATAGCATTTAATGTCAGAATGTAATTTCATAAGTTTTAAGAGAGTTTGAATTTAAAATAAATTTTAATAAATACTGGTGTGAAATAAAAATACTAGGTGAAATACAGGGCTGAAGAAAAGTATTCAAGTGAGTTTCCATCTATTAGTACAAATTGCTAAAAGAGATATTTCAACCTGCTAGGCATTTTCTTGCTAAAATAAATTTCCTCATTGTGTAGTATATATATCAACTGACAGATCAAGTACGAGACTGTTCAAAACATCGGAATACATATTTGGCTATAGATAGTAACCTCATTTCCCTAAATAACAAAGTTTTGTAAAATATTTGAGGAAGTGCTGGAAAGTGTTTCATAATCTATGCTTAACACCAGATTTTTCTCATTTGTTTTTTAAAAGCACGGAATTACTTCTCAATTCGTAATTTACTTCTTTTATTTCGTAATCATTTCAGAATTATTTCTTTTTATTTCTGAATATTGATTTTGGTTCCAGATAAAATTCTTGATAATTCGTTTTTATTGTATTTTCAGGTTCATCAGCCAATGCAATCCTATTGATTTCATCTGTACAAATCCAGAATCCTTTTCAGAAATGAACAACAGTATTTACAATAATTCTGACGTGAAACTGGTCATTAAACTTTGATTTTTGCCACTGAAAGACAATTCAACAATTTTTTCTCCAAGTTGTCTAGCAGTCTTTGTAATAATTTTTTGAAAGATGAACGGTGAAATGAGAAAAAAAAAATGAATCTCTAATGTCTGTCATTGTTTACTTGTTTTACGCATACATCTCTGGTTTATTCTTTTTGTATGATTTAACACTTTGAGGGGAAAGCAATAATGTCTCTGCAATATTGAATTCTCTCTGGGAAAATCGAAAAGTTTTGTTTTAAAACAAGGAAAGACAATTTTCCAGCATTTTACCGCCAAAGTTAAAGATATAAAATTTTGTTAAATGTTTCTGGCTAGAACCTCGTTAAAAATAGGTGGGATAAGATATATTTCAATGCCCCTCAAGGTATTAAAGACACAAAATGTATTCCCTTAATATCAGAAAATATACGTCAAAATAAAATATTTATAAAAATTGAAAATATAAAAATAAATTATCTAAAATTATCTATTTATTTTCTTTTTCAAATTGTGTGTGTTTTGTTTTCACAATGCAGTAATCAGTTCTCTTTTCCCCGAAATCCGGTTTTTCGGATGCGATGAGCATCAAGTAAATATGTTTATGTTCAGCAAACCTGTTTAACTGGAAAATATCTAGAATTAACAGCATTATAATTAACAGTTTTATTTTACAATTACATGCACACAATTATGTAGCTAAAAATGTTTAGCCCGATAGCATTCGAACAATTAATATTCTAGATAGAGAGAATTGGTTAATGCATTGTTTAAAAAAAAAAAAAGCTACTTGAAAACGTTTCAGAAAATTAAGCGCAGCTACACAGTAATAAAAAAATCTGTAAAGTTACTGAAAGTTTTCTAGGAAACTGCGACTCCTAGAGCATTCTATGTAACTGGAACAGCAAAAAGTCATGTAACAGATACAGGTTTTCACTAAAAATAAAAAAAAATCGTTAAGGTTACTAAGAATGTTTTAGGAAATTGAGATTCCTAGAAATGTTTATGTAACAGCAATCCAGGTTACATATAAAATTTCAGTAAAATAACTGTAATTTTAGTAGACTCGTTTGTAAAGTTACAGAGTTCTGTAGCTTAACAAAAATTAGCTTTGTATATTTACATATTTTCTTGTAAAATGCACAAATAAAATATAAGTAAACATACAGATTTTGGCAACTTTGTATCTGCAAGATTATAAATTTTTTTCTTTAACAGTATAGTAAAAAAATCCTTTTTTTTTAATTCTTGTTTGAATATCGAAAATAACTTGCTTTTCAGAATATTTGGTAACTTGGTAGCGGTTATCAAATATTTTCGTTCGTGATTATAAATTTTCGTAGTTTTAAAAAGTATCTTCCTTTTTACAGTGTATTTGAACTAGCACGCACATAAAAACCTCTGCTGTAAGTGATGTTAATTTATGAAAAAGAAATTTTTGACGATTTCAAGAACGTTGCCTACTTAACAGTCATGATCTTGAAATATTTGCTATTCCATCCTAGGATTTCCTGCTTAGAATATCATAAACTTATATTTTTACCAAATAATTCAGTTCAGCTTTTTTCTCTCGTTTAGCAGTTTTTTTTTCTTTTTTCAACTTTTCTTAATCACCAAGTCCTCTTTTTTTCACGATGGACTGTTTTTAGTTACCCTCATATGTAGCTTAGTATAAATCATATAATCATTTTGAAAAAAAGAAAATGACGGATTTACGCGTTTTACACTTGAGATTCCGAAAAACGAATTTTTAAGGGGAAAAAAAAAGCCGCCCGTCTCCTGTCCGTCTGTCAAACTCTTTATTTCCCGGACAAAACGAGATAGAGACTTGAAATTTGGTAAGTATTTAGTATGTTATAATTGGAAGAAGCCTATTGAGTAATCTATTCAGTAATCCAGATTATACGGAACTAATTTTTCCAGATTATCGAAGTATCCGTTTGCATTAAAAAATTTCGAAATCGTTTATTTTAAGGAGTGAGTATAAAAGACAATTAAAAAACCTAAATGTTGCATAAAGAATGAAGTCAATTGGATAATTAGTTGCCGAGATATTTGTAATCTAATTTTCCATACTCTTAGATTTTGTGTTTGTTCTTTTGTTATTTTTTTAAAACGTTTTAAGTTGTTGTTATCAATCTACTAATTTTTTTAACTTGTAAATTTTAACTACACACTTTTTAAATTTTAATACCAACTTTTTATGTACTAATTAATTAATATTTAACTCTTATTTTAAATGATATTTATTGTATAGTTTATTTACTATAGATAAATCTCTATAGATAGATTATAGTATAGGTAGTTTTTCTCCTAATGGGTCATTTATTATAAGACAGTCAGTTATAATAAGAGCGTAAATTTGATGACAAATCGAAAGCTCCACAAAGTGCTCACGCTGTTAAACATCTCTTTAATATCGGTAATGACAGGCTTTTTTGCCAGAATAAAGTTTGTCGTACCAAATTTTTCTTAAAGAGAGCAAAAACTTCAGTTAAAAAATTATAGAATATTGATCAGTATCCGCGATAACGTAAAATATTATAGCTTTCTACACTGTTAAAACTACAGGTGACACATTGCATCTTTTAGGGGTGAAAGGCTTGTCTCACTGGTTACACCCCTAGAGGAGCTAAAATGGAACCTTTAACTAGGGTGAAATGATGGCATCTCTTATCCAGGGTGCCCCAGAGGGTGAAAGGATGGCACCTCAGGGGAGAATAATGGCACCCCTTATCCAAAGAGCCTAAGAGGGTGAAAACATGGCATCTCAGGGGTGAATAATGGCACCCCTTATCCAGGGTTCCCCATGGGGTGAAAGGATGGCATCTCAGGGGAGAATAATGGCACCCCTAATCCAGGGGCCCCAGGGATGAAAGGATCGCATCTCAAGGGAGAATAATGCCCCCCCCCCTTATCCAGGGTACCCCAAAGGTTGAAAGGAGGGCACACCTAATCCAGGGTGTCCTGCGGCACCCTACTAGGGGAAGCATTCACAATCTATGGCCCACAGTGGCACCCCCCCCCCCAGCTTGTCTAGAAACTGTAATGGTTTGGTAATTGTAATGGTTCATGTAATACAAAGAGTTCACCCATAATTAAATTGAATTTTGCAGAGAAAATTATCAGAATCATTCAATGTTTTGAGCCTTTTTTTTTTTTTTTTTTTGATTGATGGAATATTATGTTTTTAAACTGATTAACAAGTGTCCAAAGAAAAATTGTAGCATATTTTTGCAACTATAAGAGGGATAATATGAATTGCAAAAATAATTATAAAAAGGCAGAGAATTCAAATTGTACTTTCATTTACATAGAAAGTATTTTAAGAAAAATTCAAAATTTTAACTTTTATACAGTCCTTGCATCTCAAAATCCCCAATCACAAGTCATTACTTTTGTACCTTTTGTCATATCCAAAAGGTTTTGTTTGAATAAATCACAAAATTCACGCAACCTCTACACCTACTTTCTACCTCCAACAATCACCGAGTTATAGTCAAATATTGTGACTTTGTCATGATATTTGAAGATTGATTTTCGATTTCATGTTTTGCATTTCTTGGTAAAATGAAATAAATCATGATTTTTGGCTGTCTATAACTCTGATTTTTGGATCAAACATTTTGGGTATGATTAAGAATAGGACAGTATCTATTTTTGTGATTGGACATTTTAGATACAGGACCAGTATAAAAATTTGATGTTTTTTGTCCCCAAAATAGATAAAAACACAATTTGAATTATTTACCTTCATATGAATATTTTTTATAATTTCTTTTATGGTTTCAGAAATAATCCATTACCATCTTTTTTGACACACAGTATGTTGCTTGAGATGTATTTTTATTATTTTATATACAGGGCAACTGAAAAATATGGGTGCACAGAAAAATGTTATATCCAGTAAAATATGTGCCATATTTTAATCCAACAAAACAAAAATATGAGAAATAGCAATATCTAACAAATTGTTCACTGACTTGACATTTATATTTACACAAGTTTAAAAACAAAGGATCACAGAATTAACGGTCCGCTGTAGATAATTCTGATTTAAATCGTTCTATGCCTTAATAATTTCGTAGAACATAAATGCAAACTGGAGATTTTCTTGTTCTAACTTTTTTACAAAAGTCAAGTAAGTTAAGATCTGATTTGTTCGAAGGCAATACACCTGTTTCTAAATATCTACGCAGATGGGTGTTGAAGGTCAATGTTGTTTTTGCTCCATGTGAAGGCCCCGGTACTGCCGCAAGTTCAATTATTATTATTTTTTTGGTTCCATGAGGCCACTTCGTCATACTATATTTTAGAATTAAACCTAGTATTACTAATTAGTTTTTATCAATAAAAATTAAAGGTGTTTTTCCATTATGGGAATCTTACCAAAACCATTCATCTTTTCCGGAAAAAAGTAATAGTGTGATTGAGTTTTAATTTTACTTTTATTTATTTTTTTTTTTTTATTTATTTATTTTTTTTTTGGTATTGAGCATATTAGTTGCTGGTCATTTTGACGGTTGTGCTCTTTTCTGACGGTTCAGATTTTCATATAATAATCGAAAAAATGCTACAAAATTTTAAAATAAGCATTTCTCAGATTTTAGCTGTAAAATATCAATTTCAAACAACGCACCCATACTTTTCATCCACTGTGTATCTAATAAAAACAAAAACAAATGTAAAACACAAATTAGAGATGAATATGTAATAAATGCTGTAACTTTTAAATTAGTAAGAATATTTTATATTCTTTAAAAATTTTCCAGAGTGTTAATCATGAAGCTATGAAATGAACTATATAAAATAAGATAATTTTATAGTTTTGGGAAAATCACAGATGAAATTGAGCCAAAAAAATCATTCTTGCATTATTTGTAAAATTTACCTTTATACTGAACGTATGCAAATCCATATTTTACTGCATTTATCCAAATACAGAGTTAGAAATTAAGAACTGTATGCAAGGTGACAAAATAATGCCTAATTTTTTTTCTATGTGCCAACTGCATTTCATATTTTCCTATTTCTTTTTACAACCATGTAAATAATAATAACATTGCGTTGCATATTTAATTTTTATGCGTTGAAGGCAAGTGGGAAGGGGACTTTATATGTTAAACATTTTATTTTACTGAAACAAAATTACTTATGGCTTTCCATAAGTATGAAATCTGATTAAACTAGAATATTTGGATTCTGGAAAAACTTTTTTTAATATAAAGCTAATATGCAATACAAAACAGATAATCAAGCAAATATATCAACAGAAAGAAAATATGAACTTTTGGATGTAACTAGGGATAAGCCAAATTGTAAAAAATAATACTGAGACTAACAGTACATCAGAAAATAAAAAGGTAGCAAATAAATTAACCTTTGGTTACCAATTATGGTGTGTTATTTAAAACATTCCCAAATCACAGGATTTTATTTATTTATTTTTTTGGAGAAAGGAAGCACGAAAAATTAAAAACATTCTTGATACATTAATACGTGGAAATTTTTCCAGAGAGAAAATTCGTCTCGAATACAATATTTCAAATGAAAATCACATTTCAAATTATTTTAATTTCTTATAGGCGTTAATGCCAACCTAGTGAAAAAGATTCCACGTCGGGAATCGAACCCGGATCATCAATATAGCGCGCAGACGTTCAACCGACTGAACTACATGGAACGACAACCAGCCTGGAACTTTTTCACCATTATGTGTTGGCAAGGCTACATTCGCAGCACAAGATGGAATATATTCCGTGAGCCACCGATCTGGGGCAAAAACACAACTCAAATAGAACCAGCATCGATGAATATATTAATACGTGGGAATCCACGTGGTTCAGTTGGTAGAACGTCAGTGCGCTATGCTGATGGCCCGGGTGCATATAAACAAACACTCAACGTCCCAGCGCTCTTTTCACGCCAACCCCTCCAGCCAAGCGCTTTGGCGAAAAAATGAAATTCGATGTGCAACGTGTATGCTACATTCTATTCTAGTACCGTAGTTTGAAGTTTACATGTGCAAATATTTATATCCAATTAATTTGAATATTTTCGATACAAAATATTCAAGTATTTTCCTTTTTCAAAGAAAATGCGTTTGAACTTGCAAATTAATTTAAGCCTAAACAAGTTGCAATTGTTTAGACTAAGTTGAATAATGTCTGTTCAAGTTAAATTGTGTCTATTATTGGATATTTTAAACCTGTTATCAATCAATAACAAAGCACTTATTATAACATATTCTAAACCAGTAACTAATTTGATTATAGTGAATTTTCATTACTTATTATGATCATTTGAAGAAAGGCCAAAGTTTTAGAGTGGATCTATAAGATTAAATATTTCACTTGTTCATAATATTATACGCATACATATATTCAGCTTATGCATTATTCATATTCAGGTGATAATTGTTGTAATATATTTGTGTACTGACACTAGATTGTAGTACATGTTATATGCATAAAACTTCACAAATAAATGCTTTAGCTTGGAAAAAGAAAGGTCAACTTACAGAGTATTCATAATGCATGTATAATTTTTCAAAGGGTGAAATAAGCATTTTTTAATTCACACTCGTATTCTTAAAATATTCCATAAACAAGACATACGCGGTCAAATGGATGAAATATGAAAAATCGAAGCAACTTCGGACTCGCATGCTCTTCGAAGTTTTTTTTCCCCCAAAGCACTTGGCTACGGAGGTTGGCGTGAAGCGCTGGGACGTTGAGTGTTTGTTTATTTGCGGCCCGGGTTGGATTCCCGGCATGGAATATTTTTCACTAGGTTGGCATTAACGCCTATAAGCAATTAAAATAATTTGAAATTTGATTTTCATTTGAAATATTGTGTTCAAGGCGAATTTTATCTCTGGAAAAATTTCCACATATTAATATATTTATCGATGCTGATTCTATTTGAGTTGTGTGCTTGCCCCAGATCGGTAGCTCACGGAATATATTCCTGCGAATGTAGCCTTGCCAACACATAATGGTGAAAAAGTTCCGGGCTGGTTGTCGTTCCATGTGTTCAGTCGGTAGAACGTCAGTGCGCTATGCTGATGGCCCGTGTTCGATTCCCGGCATGGAATCCTTTTCACTAGGTTGGCATTAACGCCTATAAGCAATTAAAATAATTTGAAATTTGATTTCCATTTGAAATGTTCTTGATACAGCTTCTTATTTTAGGAAGATATAAGGATGGAAAAATATCTCATATTAAAAGAAAATCTTATTTATAGAGGCGTAATCCCCAAAGACTAGTTTTATCAGTCATTGGTTAAAGTGAAGTTAACTTAGAGGTTATTGACAGGTGCAAAAGAGTGCTGCTGTCATGGTGCGGGGGGGGGGGGGAAGGGGAATGTATGCTAAAATACAAATGAAAGCATTTGTTAAACAAAAATTAAAGTAAAAGAAAGCTAGGCATCAAGATTTAACGACTAAGAATAATTTTTCTATAATTTAATTGCAGTTGACGACTAACGACTGCTCATTTCTAAATCTGTATCCACATCAAAACACTTTCTGCCAATTATTTTATGTTTTGAGTTATTGCATCTGAAATTTTAATCCACAGAGTAAATATAAAGAAATGAATAAAACACCGAATAAAAAAACCTTTTAGTTAAAGTAATTTTTTTATTGTAAACACCAAGAATGTATTAAATATTATTAAACAAAGACTTTACATTACTTTACACTTGGAACTGATGCCACTGAGAAATTTTTAAAGAAATAAGTATTTAAAAATGATAAAAATTTAAGTTGGCTTTTGCTATAACCAACGTCAAACAGCCAAAATAATGTATACCACAAAGTAACTGCTGTTATAAAATTTTCAGCTTTTGTAATAAACTGTTTATCTAAAAATAATTCATAACAATAGTCATTTAACACATTGCTTGAGTTGCGGTGCACAATCACAGGTTGAAACACAGAAATTTCTGCACATTCTTTATGATGAAGAGTCGGAAACTTTTCTTGTATCAAGCATGGTAATATAAGTACTGTAAATGCAAGTTCACTATCTGAAATAATAATAATAACATACTAAGGAAAACACACAACAAGACAGTCTGATTAAAATGTATCATCAAAACACAGCAAAAATAGATAGATGAACAAAAAAGAAAGAATAAAATTTAAAAAAGAACATATGTATGGTGTTTACAGTGCTAAAAATTTAAATTCATGATGTTTTTAGCTCACAATGCTATCTAAGCCTGACAGTAAATGTTCCCGCAGGTTCCATATGTAACGTGATAACTTTTCTTATAAATATCAGAATTGCTTCAACTTTTATATGTAGGTTCATTCTGATAAGTTTCTTCACTGATTAGTTTTAAAGGTTCATTGGTTAAATATGAAAAGGGGTAAGATAGTGCTACCCCCTGTTAATTGAGATAAATATTCAGAAATCATGAAGAATTATCAAATTTACTTCAAATTTTGTATATAGGTTCACTCTGATAAGGCACTTCTTTGATTAGTTTTACAGGCCCATGGTTTAAGTATAAAGAGGGGTGGTAGCTAATCCCTTGCCCACTAACTTACAGTTGATTTATTTTATTTTTGGAAGGGCATTATTCTTTGAAATAAGAGTATAATATACAACTGTGTGCATAGTCTTCGAGCTCAATGCCATCAGTTTAACTGGGCACTTTCCTTTTTATTGCCTATTTTCAGACACCACGAGAAAATTGCATGACCACTTTCGTGCATGAAAAAGGCATAAACTGATGCTTGTCATTCAGATATTCTTTTTCTGTGTTATCATTAAGAGTTACAAACTATTTACACTATTAGCCATATTTCAAACATATTTTGCAACAATGTGTCTATTCCAGATTAGCAACAAATTTCCCTAACATGTCCAGGTTTTCCATACCAATAAGAATAATAAAAATTCTAGGTATCGAGATTTTGTACGTTACACACACACACACAAAATTAATTTACAAATTGTGGTACATTTTACATACTACACATTTTGCAGATACACTTTTAGCATCAGGTTCTATCCATTTTGTCAAATCAGTGTGAATTTTTTATGCCATCAGTCACAGTTAATACAGATTGCTTTGACATATTTCAATACAGATAATAAGCTTTCAATAAATTAAGTTAACAAACGTTCAGTTTCTAAACAAAGATAAGCACACACATACACACGTAATCTGTACGTGCAAAAGCTCTCAGGCATTAACTTGTGAGCTTAAAATTCTCAATACGATAGTACAAATATAGTTTTTATCTCTTAAATTCGGTGGCTGCAAAACTGAGCAGTTAAATGATCCCCTCGAAAAATAAATTATAAATAAAAATAGCAACAATATGCGCAAGATTTTTTTTTGGGGGGGGAGGGATATTGGTACTCAAAACTATAACCTATACTATCATAATTCAAAAATGGTCGGGCAAAGCCACTCATACCTTTAAAATGCTTTCGATATGTTTAAATTAGAGCGAAAAACGTTTTAAAAATAGCCGCTTTACAAATTTAATGTTCTTTTTTTCCTATTAAAAACGAAACTATTTAAATTAATACATAGTTTACCACTAAATTCTGACCTTTCTTAAACACGTAAGACTCATTTAGTTTCGGTTTAACAATTGATTTAGCCACAAAAAATTACATTTAAATCTAACAATAGTGCTAAAAATCAACAAAAAGCCACGTCATCTTACAAAGAAACTTTAATTGCGTCCTGTATATTTATAAGGTTTCTGAAACATACAGAGATCGACGCGCTAATTAGTTAGCTATTAGAAAATATAACTTTTGCAATTGTGGACTTCATAATTCGTCATCAAAATTAAAATTATTCCCTAAAAAATAAGGCAGAAAAGATATTATGCACTTTAAAGTTACTGGGGAATAATAAGAAAAAAAATCTAAAATTTAATTTAGAAGTTTAATGAGTAATGCGCTCTCCAGAACCATTTTTCAAATGTAATTTGCTTTAACCAAGAGAAAACGGAATTTGTTTCATTTTCTTTCAAAAAATTGGTCGCTCATGGAAGGAATTTAGCTGAGATCGTCTCTGAATGGAGGTAAAATTATTGAGCATATGAGAATAAATTTCGTTCCATGAAAAAGTGGTCGTTCATGGAGGTGGTCACACAGGGAGATTTTGCTGTAGTTAGCAGCAATCTTGTTATCATAATCTCTCTATAAGGTACCTGTACCCAATATGGACACCCTAAGGAAAATGTATTTTTTTCACCCCCATCTACAAGTCACAGGACTCCAAAAATATGTGACCACTATCCTTGGACTATTGACTATCATTATTAAAATTAGCGACCTTGTAATTATTCTGGTTTAATTTAAATGATAAAAACAAGAAAATGTTTACAAGTGTCCATATAAGGAACTACCTGTCCCTATTATGGACAGTGTTTCCTTATTGAATTTCTACACAGTGTGTATGGAAGAGCCACTTTTCCAAAGGATTTTAGAGGAGAGGGAATAAAAAAATGCATTTTAAAATATTCGGAGGAGGAGGGGGACAGTAAATATTTTCAGAATATGCATTTCAGAAAAGGGGGGGGGTCATTCTCGGTTTTTACTCTTCGAAGACCCATGTAAAGCCTCTTAGTTACTAGTAAATATTATGAAATAACATTGTTGGTTTTTCTTAGCTTTATTGCATCTGTCTGTGAATTTACATCTGTTATTACTCAATCCTCACAGCATGGACAAATAGAAACTTTTTCACCATGGGCAGTAAGTCCCACATAATGCTCATGAACATATCTGCCACATGTGATGCATGGCCGCATGTTTGAAAAGCATCAATACTGCAAAAGATGCAGTACCAGCTCTTTTTTGTTGAGGAAATCATACCATTGGCACCTACGATTTCGCCAACAGATATCCTACTGGGGGGGGGGGGGCTTCTTTTTATTTTTCTGCAAGGGGTTTTTGGAGGAAGGTTTTGGGAGATTGTTCATATGGCATCTTGTTGAACAAAGATTTTACCATTTTGATGCCTTTTCAATTTATTGCTTGGCAACGTTGAATTTTCTTCTTTCTTACAGTGGTAGTCGATGGGGACATAAGCTGTCCATATTGGGAACTGAGCGTAGTTTTACTAAATTTTGTAACAAATGAATAAGGAAAATATTTTCAAGCAAAATATGCAATAGCAATCGAAAATATGTTTTAAAAGCTTTCTAAACTTTTCAACAAAACACTTTTCAACATTTAATGTAATTTTACCATATCTAATAAGAATTTAAGCTTACAAGTAACTAAGATCAGCACATCTCGAAACAACAAGTTTCCTCCTAAATGGCGAACTGCGCGCTTTACACTTTTTAGCTTTAATTGTCTTTTCAATTGCCTTTCTTTGCGAAAATGTTGAGACATCTCTCGATCAAAATTTTTACCTTTAAAAATATTAGGGGTGTCCATATTGAGAGCCCTGTCCATATAGGGTACAAATACCTTATAAACAAAATTTTGGTGGATGCATAGATGAATATGCAAATTCTAAGTGATGAATCTGAAAAATGCATAGCGAGTTTTATTTTGATTCTAAGGGTACGTTAAAACACGGTACATAACAAACATTCGGTACATTAAAACAATAAAACGAAAACGATGTTTCACCATATTTAATCGTTATTTTTAAATATAGTTAAGAAGGACTCACCTACTAAGTAAATCTCGTTCAAGTTCAAGGGCAATTGTTCTACTTTTAATAATTTTATATCATTGTGAGCGATATTTAGAACTTTCAGATTTCTTAACTGATGTAATGGGCCAAGTGACTTGATCTTGTTGTTGTTCAGATCCAATCTATAAAGCTGTGAAAGGCCTGGTAATTAAACTTCTGAAAAAGTCTGTCGAAGAAGAAATATTACATTTTAGTTTCCCGTTAAAAAAAATAGAATTTTATTTCCCTGTAAAAAGTTTTATTCGTTTTATTTATTGCTAGCAGGTTTTTCCCAAACAAACCTTTAATGGAACGAAAAATCATTTCCAAGAAAAAGAAAAAAAATTGTTTTAGCGATTTTTAAAACTCCTTACAAGAGAGTTAAATGGGGGACGAAAATTTTTGGTTGTTTGTCAAATCTCATCAACCGTTATAGGATAGGAGCGTGAAAGTCTTGAAATCAAATCTATTAAAAAAATTTTATGCTTATTTCAGCGATTTTAGATATTCCCCCACCCCTAAGGTAATTTTTACTCATTTCAAATTTTCAGTTCAAAGTCAGTTCAATTACAGGGACAATCAAAGTATTTCAATACATTACGGTAAATGGGTCAAAAGTTTCAAGTACATTTTAATGGTGTTATCCTTTTTCGAATATAATAAAACTGATATGTATCTCTGAAGCATACTGTAATATACATTCTGTACAATCTGCTTTGCAAAGAATATTTGTTATTGATTTACAGGACCACACAAAAGTATTCCATTACATAATGGTATAGCAATAACACTGTTTGGTACGCGTTTTAATATAATTAAACTATTTAACATTTTATGAAATTGATATACGTTGCTGAGGATTACTGTAAGTTACTTCCTGTATAATAGGAAGCATATAGCATTTACAGCGTCACAAAAAAGATTTCAGCCACTATACTATATCCGACATACTGCATACTATTACACCAAGATCTGAATATTTTTAGGTGCGTTCGTAATTATATAAATGCGTAGCGCTTATAGTCGTCGTTTAGTCTGTTTGTCCGCCAGTCTTCTACCAGTCTTTTCGTCAGACCGTCTGTCCACATATAACAACGCAAAACGTACGCAACCAAATCGTTCGAAAATTAAAGTATATAATTTTTAAATAATTTGTCGGATCATTTCAAATTTTATGAAAACTGGATGCCTATTTCAATTACACTTAAAATCAAAAGTATTCCTATACATTATGGTCAATGCGGGAAAAAAGTTTCAAGTGCATTTTAATGGTGTTACACTCTTTCGAACATAATAAAATTGATATATATTTATGAAGTGTATACTATAATATACATTCTGTATAATCTGTGTTGCAAAGAATATTTCTTATTTATTTACAGGGCCACACAAAAGCATTTCACTATATAATGGTATAAGGAGAACATTGCTTGGTGCGCGTTTTATTTGTATTAAACTATTAAAGATTTTATGAAATTGATATACGTTACTGAAGTTTAATACTAGTTACTTCCAGTATATTAGAAAGCAAATAGTGTTTACAGGGACACACAAAAGAATTTGACCACCATACTGTATTTGAAGTCTGTATACTATAACAGCAAGATCTGAATATTTTTAAAACTTCGTTTTAGTACCAAAATGCACCTCATTTGCTACGCTTTACGTGCAATTTCCAACTTGTTTCTTTTAAAAGAAATAAATGACAATTACGATAAAAATGTGTAGTATAAAAACATAGGCAGAAAACACGCAGCGTGATTAAACAAGAATGTAAGGTGACATAGTATCAGAAACCTTGGATCCTATAGCGTGTCGCATTCATGCAGTGTTACTAAGCAGGTACGGAGTGTTGAATTGCACAGAAAACTATTTTGTGCCGTCAACAGTTAGTTAACATGTAAAGCACGATTGAAAGTTTCTCCAAAAAGAAAGATGAAAAGTTTTATGCAAATTTTTTTTTATGGAAAAAGCGCAAATATGTTTTTTTTTCAAATTTGGACTTGACAGTGGGCTACAGCCAAGAAGCTACCCCTTGTCCTATCTTATGTTCAATGAGAAGCGCTTGTCAAGCACTTTTTTATACTTAAAACATATTAACCTTTTTTGTGATCGCCAGAGTATTTTTTAATCCTAGTCAGTTAAGTATTTTTATAAAAACTGAAAATTTTGTAATATCATAAAAAGCAAAACAATTCCCGCAATCAAAATTTTATTTTGTATTGAATAATCAAGAAATTCACTGCATTGTGATATAAAATGCATGATATCTGAAAAATAAACAAAGAAGTAAAACGAAAAAATTACGGTATATTCACAACATAAAATAATACAAACACAAAAATGGGTATTTTATGGATTTTAGAAATCTCCACTGAAGGGGTTTAATGAGGTAGTCGCAAGTTTTATGTCGTTTCATCATAGCTAATCAGTAGTTTTAGTTATAAGTGAAAAATTTATAATAACAAAACTATTTAAAATAGTTAAACACAAGTACTTCAGTGATTTTAGATCTCTTTTGTCTGTTATGTGGCTAACATCGATTTTGAACTGGATAAGGTAAGTTTATTCGAATAAAAGAAATATTAATATTTGATTAGATATAATTTTTTTTATCATTGCTATTCGTATGATTCAAGATTCTTTTAGAGAAACTGAACAGCGCATTGAGCGAAGGCTGGTAATGTTCTAATGAACGTATTTAACCTTCCCACTGCCGCGGCCAGATATATCCGTTCACTACACTGTTAAAACTAATGGTGACACATTGCACCTTTTAAGGGTGAAAGGCTTGTCTCACTGGTGACACCCCTAGAGGAGCTAAAATGGCACCCTTAACTAGGGTGAAAGGATGGCACCCCTAATCCAGGGTGTTTCAGGGGGTAAAAGGACGGCACCTCATGGAAGAATAATGGCACCCCTTATCCACAGTGTTCAATAGGGTGAAAAGATGGCACCACAGGGGAGAATAATGACACCCCTTATCCAGGGAACCCCAGGAGGTGAAAGGATGGCATCTCAGGGGAGAGTAATGGAACCCCTTAACCAGGTTGCCCCAGCGGGTGAAAAGATGGCGCCTCAGGGGAAAGTAATGGCACCGCTTAACCAGGGTGCCCCTGAGGGTGAAAGGATCGCATCTGAGGGGAGAGTAATGGCACCCCTCATCCAGGATACCTTAAGGGGTGAAAGAATGGCATCTCAGGGGAGAATAATGATACCACTTATCCAGGGTTCCCCAGAGGGTGAACGGATGGCACACATAATGCAGTGTGCCCTGTGACATCCTACAGGAAATAGCACTCACAATCTATGGCCCACAGTTGTAACCCCCTCCCCCCACCCCGCTTGTCAAGAAATTGTATTGGTTTGAATCATGAAATACAAAGTGTTTACCCATTTTTAAATTGAATTCTGCAGAGAAAATTATCATGATCAGTCAATATTTTGAGTCTTTTTTTTCTTTTAGATTGATGGAATATTATATTTTTAAACTCATTATCAGGTGTCCAAAGAAAAATTGTAGCATATTTTTGTAACTCAGAGAGGGATAATATGAACTACAAAAATAATCATAGAAAGGCAGAGAATTCAAATTGTACTTTCATTTACATGGAGAGTATTTTAAGAAAACTTCAATTTTTTTAACTTTTATACAGACTTTGCATTTCAAAATCACCAATCATAAGTCATCACTATTGCACTGTTACTCATACCCAAAAGGTTTTGTTAGAATAAATCGCAAAATTTACACAACCTCTACACCTATTTTCTGCCTCTAAAAATCACTGAGTTAGAGTCAAATATTGTGACTTTGTCATGCAATTTGAAGCCTGATTTTCAATTTTATGTTTTGAACTTCTTGTAAAATGAAATAAATCATGATTTTTGACTGTCTCTAACTCGGATGTTTGGATCAAACTTTTTGGGTATGTTTAAGAAAGGGTCAGTAACTATTTTTGTGATTGGGCATTTTTAGATGCAGGAACATTATAAAAATTTGATGCTTTTTGACTCTAAAATAAGAGAAAGTACAAAATGAATTATCTATCTTCATATGAATATTTTTATAATTTTCTTATAGTTTCAGAAGTAATCCGTAACCATCTTTTTTGACACATAGTATATTGCTTGACATGTAATTTCATTATTTTATATACAGGGCAACTGAAAAGTATGGGGACACAGAAAAATGCTATATCCTGTAAAATATATGCCATATTTTAATAAAAAAAAAGAAAAGAAATAACAATATTTTAACAAATTGTTCACTGGCTTGATATTTATTTTTTACACAAGTTTGAAGACGAAAGATCACAGAATTGATAGTCCGCTGCAGATAATTCTGATTTAAATCATTCTATGCCTTGATAATTTCGCATCACATACAATACAAACTGGGGATTTTCTATTTCTAACTTTTCTACAGAAGTCAAGTGAGTAAAGATCTAATTGTTCGAAGGCAATACACCTGTTATTAAATATCCACGCAGGTGGGCATTGAAGGTCAATGTTGTTTTTGCTCCACGTGAAGGCCCCAATATTGGTGGATTTTCCATTAAAATTATTTTGCTTCCATGAGGCCAACACTTCGTTGACCATATTAGTTGCTGATCATTTTGACGGTTGTGAACTTTTCGGAGGATTAAGATTTTCATATAATAGAAGAAATGCTACAAAATTTTAAAATAAGCATGTCTCAGTTTTTAGCTGTGAAATGTCAAACAACGTACCAATATTTTTTCAGATACCCTGCTGTATCTAATTTAAAAAAATGTAAAACACAAATTAGAAAAGAATATGTAATAAATGCTGTGTAACTCTTAAATTAGTAAGAATATTTCATATTCTTTAAAATTCTTCCAGAAAGTTAGCCATCAAGCTATGAAATGAATTATAGAAAATAAGTTCATTTTATATTGTGGTAAAATCCAGATGAAATTGAGTAAAAAAAAAAAAAAAAAAAAAAAAAAAAAAAAAAAAAAAAAAACCATTTTTACAATATATGTAGTACTTACCTTTATAGTGAACTTATGCAAATCCATATTTTATGGTATATATCCACACAGGATTAGAAATTAAGAACTGTATGTAAGGTGTCAAAATAATGCCTACAAATTTTTTTCGATGTGCCAATTGCATTTCATATTTTCTTATTTCTTTTCACAACCATGTTAATAGTAATAATATTGCATTGCATATTTAATTTTAATGTATTGAAGGGAAGTGGCGAGGAAACTTTATATATTAAATACTTTTTCTTACTAAACAAAATAAAAACTGACTTTGCATAAGTATGAAACCTGATTAAACTACAATATTTGGATTCTGGAAAAACTTATTCTTTTTATAAAGTTAATATGCATACAAAACAGATATTCAAGCATATATGTCCACAGAAAGAAAATATGAGCTTAAGTATAACTAGAGATAAGCTAATATTTTAAAAATCTGAGACTAACAGTACATCAGAAAATAAAAAGTGAATATGAATACATGAAAATAAATGAACCTTTGATTGTCAATTATGGTGTGGCATTTAAAACATTTCCAAATCACACATATTTTTTGTTGTTGTTTGTTTGAGGAAGGGAGTACAAAAATTTTAAAACAATTTTAATACAGTTTCTTATTTTAGGAACATATAAGGATGCAGAAATATCTCATAATAAAAGAAAATCTTGCTTACAGGGGTGTAATATCCAAGGACCAGTTTTATCAGTCATTGGTTAAAGTGAAGTTAACGTAGAGGTTATTGACAGGCTCAAAATTCTTAAGACACGTGCTGATGTCATGGTGCAGAGGGGGGGGGGGATGCTAAAATACAAATAAAAGCATTTGCTAAACAAAAATTAAAGTTAAAGAAAGCTACCTATCAAGATTTGACGACTAGGAATAATTTTTCTATAATTTAGTTTCATTTGACGACTAATGACTGCTGATTTCTAGTCCTGTATCCACATCAAAACACTTTCTGCCAAATTGCTTTTGTGTTTTGACTTATTGCATCTGAAATTTTCATCCAAAGAGTAATTATAATGAAAGGAATAAAACAATGAATTAAAAAAACAACCTTTTAGTTCAAATAATCTTTTTATTGTAAACACCAAGAATGTATTAAATATTATTAAAAGAAGGCGTGACACTATGTGGAACTGATGCCACTAAGAAAGTTTTGAAGACATAAGTATCTAATAAAAATGATAAAAATTTAGATTGGCTTTTGCTATAGTTAACGTTAAACAACCAAAATAATGCATACCACAAAGTAACTAAGCTTATAAAATTATCAGTTTTTGTAATTAACTGTTTGTATAAAATTAATACATAGCATGAGCAATTTAACAAGTTGCTTGAGTTGTGGAGTACAATAACAGGTTGAAACACAGAAATTTCTGCATCTTCTTCATGATAAAGAGTCGGAAACTTTTCTTGTATCAAACATGGTAATGTAAGTACTGTAAATGTAAGTTCACTATCTGAAATAATAATAATAACACATTAAGGAAAACACACAACAAGATGACAGTCCAATTAAAATGTATCATCAAAGTACAGCAAAAATGGTAGATGAACAAAAAAAGAATGAATAAAATTTAAATAAAATTTAAATTATAGCTCCACAAGGCTATCAAAGCCTGGCAGCTAATGTGCCCGCAGGTTCTGCATGTAACGTGATAACTCTTTATATAAATATCAGATTTGGTTAAAATTTTATATGTAGGTTCATTTTGATAAGGTTTTTCACTGATTAGCATTGGAGGTTCATTGGTTAAATATGAAGGGGGGAGAAGAGAGTGCTAACCCCCCCCCCCTTAATTTATATAAATATGCAGAAATCATGCAGAAATATCAAATTTTCTTGAAATTTTGTTAATAGATTCACTCTGATAAGGCACTTCCCAGATTAGTTTAAGGGGCTCATTGGTTAAGTATGAAGAGGAGTGGTAGTTAATCCACTGTCCAATAACTTACAGTTGATTTCTTTTATTTTTGGAAGGGCATTATTCTGTGAAATAAGAGTATAATATACAGTTGTATGTATAGCCTGCGAGCTCAATGCCATCAGTTTAACTGGGCACTTTCCTCTTTATTGCCTATTTTCGGACAGCACGAGAAAATTACATGAGTAACTCATACTTGTCATTCAGTTATTCTTTTCCTGTGTTATCATTAAAAGTTACAAACTATTTACATTATTAACCATATTTACAAAACATATTTTGCAACAAAGTGTCTATTCCAGATTAGCAACGAATTTCCCTAACATGTCCAGGTATTCCATACCAGTAATAATAATAAAAAAATAAGCAATTATTAAAATTTATTGGTACGCCCCTATTATGTATCCTATATTGGCACTAATCAATGAATATATGGACACAACCCCTCGTGTTTTTCCTTCATTTTGGGAATAACGAATTTTCAACTTATTCTATTGACAATTATTTTCAAAATTTTCAAGATGTGATTTTGCGACTTTCACAAAAGTTGCTCTATACATTTGGCTAACATAATATGCAAATGAAATTTTGATATCTTTGACGCATGCACAGTGAAAAATTATTTAGTAAACTTACTCAATATTCAAACAATTTTTATTATTTTTTAATTCTCATTACAGGGTATTATATGCAACGTTCTTTGTCGCATTTTCTGAAAAGAATGTTACTTTACATTAAGAACTCTTCAAATTATAAGCAAAAATCTTGGGTAAATTTGAGACTGTTTTTCGGATTAGTAGAAAACCTTAATTTTTCTACGACTATACATGCTATCGTCATAAAAATGAACACAGTTTATTACAATAAGCCACTTAATCATAATCTACAGTTTGAGCGCTTTTGCTACATTAGTTTTGACAGGGATATCCAAAAGATATCCAAAAGGCATTCATTCTTTTTTAATTTGTTGACGGTCCCCTATTGGAGTTTCGGAATAAAACCTTCAGAGAAATATATGACTTGTACTACACTACCTGACCATTGATTATCGTCCACTTGCGATTTTAGACATTTTGTTAAATATCTAGAAAAATACATGAGGGATTATCCTGAAACTCTCAGTGTATAAACGTAATAGGACAGGTCATATATATCCGTGAAGATTTTTACCAGAAACCTTACAGGAGACCGTCAACAAATTAAAAAAGAATGAATATCTTTCGGATAACCCTGTCAAAACAAATGCAGCAGAAGCGCTCAAACTATAGATTGTGATTAAGTGGCTTATTGTTAAAAACTGTGTTCATTTTTATGTCGATATCATGTATACTCGTAGAGAAATTAAGGTTTTTATAAAAATAGTCCGAAATTTTTCCAAGATTTTAGCTTATAATTTGCAGAGTTCTTAATATAAAATAATAATTTTTTCTGAAAATCTGACAAACAACATTACACATAATATCCTGTAATCAGAATTATAAAATAATAAAAATTGTATGAAAAATGAGTAGGTTTACTAAATAATTTTTCACTACGCATGCGTCAACGATAGCAAAATGTCATTTGCATATTATGTTGGCTAAATGTATAGAGCAACTTTTGTGAAAGTCGCAAAATCATAGCTTGAAAATTCTAAAAATAATGGTCGATATAATAAGTTGAAAATCCGTTGTTCCGAAATTAAGCAAACAAAAATGAGGGATTTTATCCAAATGTAGTAGTAATTTCCGTATTGCGTATTCTATATTGACACTAATCAATGAATATATGGATACAACCGCTCTTGTTTTTGCTTCATTTTGGAAATACCGGATTTTTAAGTGATTCTATTGACGATTATTTTTAGAATTTTCAAGCTATTACTTTGCAACTTTCACAAAAGTTGCCCTATATATTTAGCTAACATAATATGCAAATGAAATTTTGATATCGTTGACGCATGCGCAGTGAAAAATTATTTAGTAAACCTACTCATTTTTCATATATTTATTATTATTTTTTTATTCTGATTACAGGGTTTTATGTGCAATGTTGTTTGTCATATTTTTAGAAAATATTATTATTTTATATTAAGAACTCTGCAAATTATAAGCAAAAATCTTGGAAAAATTGGGGGGGGGGGGTATTTTTATAAAAAAAACCTTAATTTCTCTACGAGTATACATGCTATCGACATAAAAATGGACACAGTTAATAACAATAAGCCACTTAATCACAATCTACAGTTTGAGCGCTTTTGATGCATTAGTTTTGACAGAGTTACTTTGACAGGGTTACAGTCATACTTTGTTTAATTTGTTGGCGGTCCCCTATAAAGTTTCTGGAAAAAATCTTCACGGAAATATATGACCTGTACAATATTGTTTATACACTGATAGTTTCAGGATAATTCCTCATGTATTTTTCTAGATATTTTGCAAAATGTCTAAAATCGCAAGTGGACGATAATCAATGGCCAAGTAGTGTATTATATTTATACACTAAGATTTTCAGGATAATTCCTCATACATTTTTCTAGATATTTAACAAAATGTCTAAAATCGCAAGTGGGCGGTCATCTCTGGCCATATAGTGTATATCAGGAGCTTTAGGGAACTGGCTAATTCTTTATTTCCCCTTTTGCTGTATGGGAGAAAGTCGGGTGGAATGGGACAGTAGGTTTTTCTTTTTGTGCATTATTCTAAACATTGCATCGATCGCACACAAGATGAAGCAATGGTAATCCGTTCTTCAGTTTACAAAAAATATTGTTATGCATAGACTGGCAAATGTATGAAAGAAAAAATTATTTCAAAAATCCAATTTAAATTTGATTTATTTGCTTTCAATATATTAAAGGCTTTTTTATGTATAAATGTAATAGTTTTTTTATTTATGGAACATTATACTGTATATTATCCATAATTTAAACTGAGCCTAAAGCAGCATTTTTGTTTGAACAAGAAGTTTAACACAAATAAGGAAGTGGCGAGGAATGTGACATGCCAGAATAGGGAGGAATGGGATGCGCCCAGTTCCTTTTTTAGATTAATAATAATGCGAATTGCTAACATGCAAATATTTTTATAGGATAATATATTAATTATAACACTGATAATATATATATTCATACTTCAAAATGTAAATATATTGGTGATTATTTAAGGCGCAACGCTAGGCACAGAAAAAGACCCGGATGATAATGCAAAGTCTATAAGGGCGTTCTTTTCAAATATTTCGCCCAAATTTTAATATTTTTACGTGATTGTTTTGCACAAGATTGCTGAGGGCGATCCGCAACCGGCGTAGTTTTTACTTTTTCAGTTTTGGTTTCAGATTTTTTTTTAAATTACTTTAACTTACGAAATCGGTTTAAACTGGTTCTGAAATTGAAACTATCGTTATACAAAAAATATAAAAGCAAAATCGAAAAAAAAATAAAAACTAGGCCGGTTATGGATCATCCTCAGCTGTTTTGTTAAAAAAAAATCATGTAAAAATATTAAAATTTGAGTTAGGTATTTGAAAAGAACGCTCCTATAGACTTTTACATTATCATCCGGATCTCTTTCTGTGATTAGTTTGAGGCCTTAATGACACCTATGACAGAGAATCCTGAATTTTCATTTCAGTCATGAAAATACTGGAATTTTATATTGTGGCATATACATTATCAACTTAGAAACTTTGTTTGATTGTTTATCTTACCGAAACTATAGGTTATTTTGTGCCTTATAGCTTTTTTTTTATTATTGCTGTTCCATAACTCTTAATGAGGAGGTATGAGACACATTTTGAAACTTACGTTCTCTTTAAAATAAAATAGAATTTGCACGTTATGTTTCTATATTGTTCAGGGGGATTAAAAAGTGTTTTACCTTGCATCTTATAAATTGAAATTTTTCTTTTTGTATATATAAAAAAAAATCTTACTTTTGTAAAAAAAAAAGTCCCACACCACCCCACTCTCCCCTATATAGATATTGTATATTAATACACCATTTACATGAAAATAGAATTTTTATCAATAGTATTAAAATACAGTTTAAGGGCTAACAGTTTATTGTATATCCTTAGGTTTTTACCACTTTCTCCCCAGGTTTTTACCGGTAAAATCTAACCCTGTTTATTGGTCTTGTTTCAGAACGGGTGGAATGAAAGATTGTTAAAAATTATATCATTAGAAAAATGTTTAAGATTTATAAATGACAGTGCAAAAATCGCCTTTAAAACACGAGATCTTCATCACCTGCGAAAAAAATTCACATTTGTGTAAAATTACGATATAAGCTTTTATTCATTGTTATATTTTTTGAACACACACTATTTCTGTAAACTATTCTGAAAGTTCAGTGGAGTAAATACAGATTGTTTTCCTTTTATAATTTGAATGTTCATGACTAAAAATTTGTCATATCGGATGATGTTGATGATTGAGAAAGGGGGGGGGGACTGATTACGGTCTAATCAAACTTAAATTACTATTATTGAAAAAAAATATTTTATTTTATTTAGCCATAAAATTCTGCTACTAAATAAGGTTTAATGCGAAAGAATACTTTCGAAAAAAAATGGGTGTAAATCTGCATAGCCGGGAATCAGATCATAAGTTATATTCATTTCAATTCCCTAACATTTTCTCACCTTTTTGAAAGAAAATGAAACCAAAAGTATGAAAATATAAAGAATTGGGAGTAAGAAAACATAATGGTAAACCGAAGATACCGCTAAATTCGGGTTTTTAGGCATTTCCCACCAAGGTATGACTTGGTTGACTAATAACGTTTTAATGTGCAAATCGAGGTTTTATCCGTGATTTTCATTTTGAAATGAGACTAAATGATTGTCCGTGCTACCGCCCCCCCCCCCCCCCGATCTAATCTTATTAAGAAGATTTTTTTGTAAATAATGGTTGTTATAAGGAAAATATTAATAATGAAAACCCTGTAAATAAGTTTTGATTACTTTAAGATTTGCAAGTATTCAATTGTCTTAAATGAAAAAGTTACCCCCCCCCCTCTCAAATAAAGACAAATCAGGTATTCTGAAACAATATTAGAGAAGTTTCGGGAGGCTGCAATATGGTGTGAATTAGCCTTTACAGGAGGGGTTCGGATAGCATCTATCCGACAATATATGCAAAGCCGGCCAGATGCTGTCCGAGATCCCGTGTAAAGGTTAAAATTAAAACTTCGCGAATAAAATTAATTGCTTTTAACTGTATATAGACGCTAAAACATATTTTAACCTTAACTGCTCTGACAAAAATTGTTACATAACTACTGTGACCTGTCTGTCAGACCATTTAATCTGAAGATGAATAAAATGTTTCATTAATTCTCAGAATACTATTTATGTATTAAACTTTATGTACAAGAATATTATAAATCAAATTCAGCTATTCAAAAGTATTTAGAGGTAGTAATAAGACTCCAAACTAAAAAAAAATGACCAGTATCTATAGTTAAACTGAAAATTACAAGTTAAACTGTGAAACTTGAAAAACGCACGGTGTCTATGAGACCACTAACAGCAGTTAAGGGTTAAATATAAACAGTTGAGTTTAAACACAAGGTAAAATGGTCATAGAATATTCCGATTGCAACAAGATTCGTCTATAATAACTGATTTGTAATGGAAAAATATGTAAATATTTTTACAATCTTTCATTTCGATCTTTCTAATTGTGCGTCCTTAGGATTCCCGTGCCTAGAGCAGTTTGCTTCAATTGCTCCTCGGTAGCTAAGGCCTCGATAAATCATTTAAAAATATTGACATGTAAACGAAAAATTGTAAAATAACTGCCTCATAGGTTTAACATTAGCAAGCGGGTATTTTGGTGAGAGTGTAGCTTGTAGCTTCACATAATAAACTTACCAATCAATCATACTAACAAAAAAATCTAATTTACTGTTTTCTTATGACATTACATATAGGGATGTACGATAAATTAACGTAACAATAAAATAAAATAAAATAAAGTTAAATCTTACCTTTAATCAGACTTTGCCCGGTTCACTGGTCGCGCAAATCGGATCATTAAGTCCTCATTGTTGTTTTATTGTAGCTCAGTGGTTAGTCCTCAATTAATATAGCCAATTTACACACCGCCATGTTTTGCTTTGCTCACACCCGTAAACTATACTTGCCGACACCGAAAGCAGAAAGACACACGTCATAGCGCATGCGCAAGTAGCCAGTCACCCGATGAGGTGGTACATTACTACTAATACGAAGTGCATGGCACCTTATTTAGCTCCCATCATTCAGGAACAGATCTGTCGTCACTCCAACCACATATTCAAGCTCCTATGACTCCCTAGGGTTCCAAATGGCATCGCCTTTTCACCTCCGGGTCCCAAATGGCACCGGTTTGTCACCTTTATTTTTAACAGTGTAGGCTGCAGGTTTCACTGCAGTTAAAGCTTTATTTAAATTAATATAATTCTACAAATATAGTCCAGTTTTAAGAAATTAAATTATAATTGATACTTTCAATGCTTATAAGCATATACGTGACAAAAAAAAGTATACCATGATAGAAAATCCCTCTTTTATTAACATTTAAAATAAACTGCAGGGAAAAAAACATTACAATTTTGCCCTTTTGCTGGGCGGTCAGGGGTTTTAAAGAGAGCAGTTGCCATTTTCAATAGGAAACGTCGAATAGTAAACCACAATAGTAGTATACTAGTAGCATTACGCTCAAAGTATATTTAAGAAAGTTAACAAGTGCAAGTACACAGAAAATATCAAATAGAAACTTACCAATGGATTCGTAAAAGAGAAGAGTTTGTCCACGTGTAGTAAATTATTGTAACTGACAGAAAATGTTCGGAGATTCTTCAAGGAATATAATAGTTTCGGTGGAACAGACGTCAAAAGGTTGTAACTTAAGTATAAGCCTTCAATATTCTTTGTGCCCTATAAAAAAATACATTATTATTACTAGGTAGAACAAGTCTAATTTTGACAAAAAAATGTCTGAGAAGAAACTGTTTCATTGACTTTTAATAAACCTACAAAATTAGTCATAGTAAAAAATGCATTTTATATTGGTATGTCTAACTTTTAATCAAACGATATTTATCGTCAAATTAACAAAATACCATTTCTATAAAACGCAGTTGTAGAAACTGTTAAATTGAAACTTTAATCGTATATGTAAGCAGTAAAAAATAATAAAGATATGTTATTATGATAAAGTTATCAATTAAGATTCTTATGCTAGTACTCCAAAATGAAAAAAAGCAAAATTTATTCAACTTTGACACAATCATAGAATTTTTTTCCCGTGAAATCTAAAACCGGCATCATTTTCACCATATCAAAATTTACAAATGCTCATTTCACATCTACATTCACCTTTTCAAAAAAAAATAGCATTTTAATTTGATCTTTTTGATTCAAAACTTGAAGTCTCAATGCTATTAGCAGCTATATTCTTTTACGTGTAAATCAAATTTTGTAAATGAAACCAAATTTCTCCGGATTTTATAACAGAAGATATTTAAATTGAAATTTTTTCCCTTTTAATGAGTTAATGGCAACTCCTTTGCTTTTAATAGAAATGGGCAACTCCTGTTGCCACGATTAGAAAAGAGGTATTAAAAGCTACAAAAAAATTAATATTCCAAAAACAAATTAAGATATAGCTTTCAAACAAATTTCATTTAAAAGTACATCTTTTTCCCTACACGATGGTATAAAAATTGAAAATGTGCGACATTTAGTAGTTTAAAAATTTTTAGTAGCAAAAATTGCAATACCGAAATTCATTTAAGAGTTGAAAGTGTTGCCATGCGCAAAATGACGTATGCGTTACGCATAGATACGTTTGGCCTTTATAATATATATATATATATTTTTTTTTTTTTTACATCAAATAATAAGAAATACACTAGCCTCCAAAAGTTAAGGTAAATCGGTTTTTAGAGTCTAATCTGCAAATGAATGAATATAGAAACAACAAATTTGCGCACATCAATCAAGGATCTCATCCCGATATCTCGCAGCAGTCAAGTTCCTCCATGGAACACATGCAGGGCAGTGTGGCTTCCGAGTTAGATCCCTGCCCAAACCATCATTCCACCTTTTCTGTATCTGTGTGGTTCGACAGTGCTTGATTGATGTTATCGAGTGCATTGTTCTCTCTAGATCAGAAGACGTCTTTAATCGCTCTCCAGTATGAATCTGGACTCGTCTGTGAAGAATACAGAAGCTCACTGTTGTCTGGGCCAGGAAACATGATCTCTGGCCCAACATAAGCGGGCTATTCTCTGTTGTCTGTTGAGAGAGGACGCACAACTGGTCGTCTTGCATAGAAACCTGCATTGTTAAGACGTATTCGCACCGTAGTAACGAAGACTCTTCTCCCTGATGCTGCAAAGTGGTCTGTTCTGAGTTGCAGCACAGCCGTGCGTCTTCTCCTTCTGGCCGAAAGAGTGAAAAACCAGTCTTCTGCAGGTGTTGTAACACGTGGAGAAACAGACACATGGTAGAAAAAGATAAGAACGAAACAGTTTCTTTCTAAAGTTATAGAAACAATATATATTATTTGTGCATTTTTATTCTTTAATAAATTCAATGCAACCTTACAACATGGAATTTACCTTGTTTCAAAAATGCTGAGATGCAAAACACGTCAATGCTCAGAATTGCCAAATTGCAATTGTCAGTTCTACGAGACCATTTGACCAATGTTTCTGTGTTCGGATCCATTAAATCTCTATTGTGAAACTCACTTATAATATCAACTTATTTTGAAAAGCATCTCGTTAAGCACGAAATTTTATCCCAGATTTACGCAATCCATACAAGAATTGTCATCTAAAATCTTGATAATCATAAAGATTAGATCTTGTAGTTTAAAAATTGTATCTATTTAGGATCGAATTTTTAAAAATAAATAAAGAATATATATTTTTTAATTGCTTTTTTGAATGTTAAGACACAAAAGAAAATTTAATATTTTATTTAATTCAATAATGTATAATTAAGAATAATGATATATGCACGATAATGCACGATAAATAAACTATTTTCTAGAAATATTGATTTTTAATTATAATCGTACACTCTAAATAAAAAAAGAGTGGTTGTTCACTGTGGAGGGGTGAATTGTCACTTTATATCAGAATCAAAATATGCCCAATAGGGTGGAGCAAAAAAAAATTTTTTTTTGAAAATCAAAAACGGGTAGGTGCCAAAAGTTGCCTTTATACTAGTACATCAACTGCGTCAAATTTTACCGCTGAAAAAAAATGGCTTGAGTCTGCGCTTTTGCTCCAAAAATCGAAATTTTGGGTAAAATTTGTCATTTTTTGACATTTTTTCAAAAAAATTAAAAAAATCCTACAGAGTTGGTTAGTATTTAAAAGTGTTGCTTAGACCTTTATATTTATCTGCTTAACATATTTAAACTATAAAACAATATGTTTATTCCCTATAGCTGGAGCAAAACAGACAACTTTTAGTAAGAAAACAGCATTACCACTCTATTGGGTCATACAACGAATTGTTGTTTTTAATACAGCTCTTGTTTTCAAAACTACCTTGGACATGCGTTGTGGAGGTGGCTATATTTCCTATACTACCCGGCCCAACTATTCGATCATCTTAGTACAGTGTTTTATTTATACATTGATTTGTGATTTTTTTTATAAAAATTTGGCATGTTTTCGATGCTTCCACCTTGTTTATCTGTTCTTTGCATCCACATGCTGCTGTAACTATCTTCATGTATATTTTTACAGTTTATACAAAAAATGACAAGCAGTGTAATGCACGGGAATATTATTAAAGGGATTAATTATTCGGCCATCTATTATATTTATCAAACTTACATTCAGTTGATGAATAGTGATTGGAAGTTCTGTCACCACAGCATTTTTTCAGTCAACTGTATTTTTTTTACGTAATGATTTGCTTCAAAGTTGATTTCAGATATTTCAACTATAAGTATGACATCATTTATTCTACTTTTGCATTTTTTATATGTTAAGAAGCGAGCTGTTTAATGTGATAGTGATCGTCAGAGAGATATGCAATGAAAATTTGTTGTCCATGTGTAAAGCAACCGCTGTTGTAAATAACTTTTTTTTTGCATTAGTTTTATGCCGTTTTCTAAGTGTTTTCGTATTCAGGTAATTTCCTATTAACTTTTAGATCCCCTTTTTATGAGTGGACAACATTTGATGGTGAAATGTGCTGGACATAAACTCATAATGCATAGTAGTTTATGAGGGAATGTACGGATTCTAATCGACTATAAGTGCTCATTTAAAATTAGGAGAATTTTATTTGTCACTGTGAACCATTTTGCATGGGGTAAGCTTAGAATTGTGTATAATATTGAATCATTCGCTACTTCAACTCCAGTGAATTTCCTCTGCGTCAATTATTAGAGAAGTCGATATAAAACGTTCTAAGCGGCATGGATTCACTGGATCAATAAGGAAAATCTTTGTCTATGTACTATTCACTTCCTATTGCAATTTTTTTTTTTTTTTTTTTTTTTTATAAAATAGAGAATAATTTTGAAAAATTATTTTCTCAAATTGAGAAAAATATACTCAAAACACACTAGAAATTTCTGTCGGAGATTACAAAGCTAATTTATGAGGAAAGCTATTTCTCAGAAAGAATGGGGAATAGGAATTTAGAAAACATCTCACACAAAAGACAGCTCATAAAGTTAATAAAATTTTCCGCTTTATATAAGCACAGATTGGCAATGAGCGTCTATATGTTCACTCACAAAATGTATAATCCAAGTTTATGCCGCGGGATGTTTTATACCAAATGTACTACACACCTAAATATTAGATCTAAAATCTTATTAGAAATTACTAGACTACGGAACAACACAGGAAACGACATAAAGCATACTAAAACTTCTTTAGAAATATTGTTGTTTTACACGCAAATTTTGTTTGCAATCATCTGTGACGATCGTCATAATATTAAACAGCTAGCTTCTCAGCATATATTCAATGTAATAGGTTCAATAAATGATGACATACTAGAAATTTAATTCATACAATCAATGTTTAGGCAAATCATTGCATGTAAAATGTAGTTGATTGAAAGAATGCTGTGATAACAGAACTTCCAATCATAATGTACTAATTGCATGAAATTTTAATGAAGATAATAGACTGCTGAATAGGTTCAATTAAGAACTTACCCAATACATTACTCAGCTTCTCTTCTGTTATACATGGTATACGTGCAGCAGGTCACACCAGCATGATCCAAATCACCCAAAGTCAGTGAATACAAAGAAGAGATAAATTACTTTGATATATAGAAAACTTATACTCGTCTTCGGGAAAAAAATAACAATTCAATGCATAAATAAAACACTGGGCCTAGATGATTGGGTGGTTGAGACGGGTGGTATAATGCAACCACCTCTATGAGTTATATACACAGTAGTTTTGAAAGCAGCTAGGTAAGAAATGCATTCAAAACAACATTTCGTTGTATGCTCCAATAGAGAGGTTAACGCTGATTTTTCACAAAAAGTTGTCAGATTTGCTCCAATAATTATACAGACTACAGATATTGTTTTATAGTTTAAATATGTTAAGCAGATAAATATAAAGGTCTAAGCAACACTTTTAAATACTAACCAGCTTTGTAGGAATTTTTTAATTTTTTTGAAAAAAATGTCAAAAAAATGACAAATTTTACCCCAAAACTTCGATTTTTGGAGCAAAAGCGCAGACTCAAGCCATTTTTTTTCAGCGGTAAAATTTCACGCAGTTGATGTACTAGTATAAAGGCAACTTTTGGCACCTACCCGTTTTTGATTTTCAAAAAAAAAATTTTTTTCGCTCCACCCTAATGCCCAACTTCTTTAGAATGACTAATAACTCTGACCGAAAATGGAATTGTTAACTCTCTGAAAGCATAAATACTCACTACTGGGAAGCGAATATTCATTCTAATAAACAACGGTGAGCAAGCTATAGATTATATACAAAGATGAGAATAAGAAATCGCCTATATTTCTGCTTCTGGGCGATAATTAGGAGAATTTTAAACTGTAATATGAATTTCATAACAGAACTAAATATCCGCGTACTATATGAGGATCCCAGAAGCCAATTGGTAAAAGTGACAAAATTGAAAAAATTGAGTTAAGTGCACAGGGTATCTGGAAATATGCTTTTTCATTTCAGGTAAAGAAATATAGGTCATTTTCTGAGTATTTGGGGAATTATAGAGATAAACCACTTTTTTCGAAAAACAAACAATATTGATTAATTATACATTTAAAGAAAATTGTACCCTATTTTTTAAACAGTTATTGAAATGAGAGTTCAAAGATTAGAATGCAATAAGCAGATGTTTCCTATTTCAATTTAGTCAACTGTTATTGATGTTCCAATTTAACATCAATTATCTTTAAACTCAATTTACTCGAAATCGACATTTTGTCACTTGTACCCCTTGGCTTCTGGGCTCCTCATATAGCATACAGTTTGTTTAATAAAATATGGGCAAAACTTTAAAAGATGATAGCATAAAATATAAAAGTAAAGAGGAAATTTTATTAATATATGACATTGATATCATACGTACATTCTAATTTAAATTATTGAATAGCTGTTTACCTTAAAAGCATCTGCATCTATGTACTTAATAGAATTATTAACGAACGATAGTGTTGATAATACAATCAATCCTTGAAGATGTTTTCCTTCTAGAGATGTCAGGCAACTTGAATCAATCTCTATTAAATTAATCGAGTCCCTTACGAACCTAAAATCTGAGATGATATAGAATAAATAAACGTCAATACTTAATATTTTCTTATTTTATAATATTATTTTATATATTATAGTAATATATATTATAGTATTTATTTTATAATATTATGTTTTATTCATTTTTCAACTTATACGCAAAAACTCGTGTACGTAAAAACATGACATCTGGTTTCATGAAGAAATGTGCGATAAATGCACTGAAGCAGTAAGTTTTTATGTAGAATTATTTTAAGCATTGTTTAAACCTTAAATTAGTTAAACATGTTTTAGAAGATCAAAAACTTTTCATGGCAGTTTAACTATTATTTGCAGGCACAAATTTATAACATTGAAGCGTGCAACGACAAATCATTTTTTTTTAAATTTGTTTAAATTTTCAAATTTTTTACTCAAAATTTCATTATTTTAATAAATTTAAATTTTTATTCTGATATTTAATTTTAGTTTGAAAGAATTCCTTAAATACCCAGTTACTATTTTCACAATGCATTATTGCGCAAACCATTTTAACAGTTTTAAAAATTCTATTTAAAAATAAAGTCACTTACAATGAGCATTATATTCGTAAAATCATATTTTCTAATTTAGAAATGGATATCGAAATTGAAAAGCCAAATTTGGAGGTATAAATAGTTAAATGCGTCATAGCTATAAACCATAACAAAAACTGTATGCATTTTTTTTTTTTTTTTTTTTTTTTTTCAAGACAGCATTTACAAAATCGACTACCATTTTACCTTTGTATATTTTCGTTCAATCAGTTTAATCTTTTATAAATTAATCGTCGTAAAATTTCCTAGTGTAATACGTATAATAAGTATATATATATAGTACTATAATATATACGTGAAATATTCATACCTAACTGTTCTGTTTTACATAAAGAAAAGAATTTCTTAGTTAAATTTCAAATCAATGCCTTTTCATTGTATGTAAAATAATGTAATATGTAAATAATATGTAAATATTACATATATAGTATGTAAAATAACTATAAATGCTATATACACCGTTTTCTAGGAAAAGCATTTCGTAGATGACTGTAACTACATACATTGTGCATACTTGTGTATTAAAACATTGCCGAAGCAGTTAGAGCAATCTGGAATCTAAATAATTTTTAGTTATTAAAAAAACCAGCATTTAACGGTAATTTTCTATCAAATTTAAATATTTTTCATTATAGCAGTTGCCAACAATTACAAAACCACAATAAAATTTTTATCACAACAATTAATTTTCTATTGAAGATTTTCACGTGGAAAGTGAAATTCTGGGTTCGATCTCAGATCCAGAGATTTTTCGCGCTCTTGGTTTTTACGCTTAGTTAGCAAGTGATAAATCACATATTAAATATTCAATAATTTCAAGTGTACTTTCATTGCTGAAAATCAATTGGAAAACTAATTAAATTTGTATATGTGTTCCAAGGGCTCTGGGTTCGATGCCCGATTTGGAAATTTTCACCCTGTTGGTGTCTACGCTTAGTTAACGAAGTGATAAATCATGTATAAAAACCCCCACGGAGGGCATGTTCTCCCTCTAGGGCCCATATCCCAAGTGTAGATGATTGGCCGTTATAAACACAAACGAACAGGATAAATCGTGTACTTAGTATTCAATAATTTCAATCGTAATTCCATTTTAGAAAATTAATTAAAACTGGATTATTTTGAAATTGATTTAAAAAAAATTCTTAAAATTGAAATTGCAAGCAACACCGGGCATTTTAGCTAGAACAATTATAACTTGGATTAATTAGAAAAATAATATATTATCTGCCATTTTTAAATGAATAAAAATAAAATTTTTATAATATCACAAATGTTTTCGAGCATATCTAAAATAAGTAAATAAGTTACCTTGATGCTACTTCGTTTCACTTGAAATTCTTCTAATTCAAGGATTCCTTCGAGAGCGTTTTCAGCAAAAGTAACATTGTAATAATCTAAAATAGTCAAATCAAACTTATGAAAACGATAACCATCAAACATCTTTCCGGACAAATACTTGATTTTTCCAAACGATAATGTGGGGTAGTAAAAACCATGATAGGCAAAGCCGTAATCATCCTCGCATTCAATACCTTCCCATTGAGGAAAATCCTTGCATATGCAACGGACGTTTTCACATTTTCCTCTTTCGGTGGGCATGCAGATCCCATATTGACATCTCCTTCCGAGTTTAATGGGCTGCAATTTTTCTGTTTTTATAGTTGTATCTTCTTGTGAAATACCACAACTAACTTGAATATTTACACAAAGCACAAAAATGTAGTAAATTTGAAAACAAGATAGCAACATTTTTAAATCAACTTGATTATTATTATTTTTTTTAATATGCAGTTATTTTCTTAGTAAATTGTTTATGTAAAAGTAAAACTCTTCAGTATTTATCGCAATATTGTTCATAAATTAAGAAAAATAGAATTAGATCTCTTGCTTTCTAATTTGTAAGTTCATTTTGTATAGATAAAAAAATCGACTTGCATTCGGAATACCTTTCCCGCAAAAATTGCTATTAATATAACAATATTTTCAGAAATTAACAAAAATAGAATGGGAAATCTTGTTTCCTAATTCGATTTGTATGCTGAAAATCTTTTCCGCAAAAGGTTCTAATTAGAATAGAATTTAGAAAATATTCCCAGAGAAAAGAGAGAAATTTTTATTCTAAATATTGCACTTATTACGAAAATTTAATTTGTCGTTATTGTTTTCTTTGAATTAATCTGGTTTTCCAACAAATTTTTCATTATTTTTTTTTTTTTTTTATCAAACATGGTTTAATAATTATCATGCATAAATGTGAGCTTCAAAACTCTTATGGACATATAAGTACGTAACTAAGTGTGATTTAAACATAAGCTTTAACAATTTTTGAAACTCATATTAATACTGTATAATTATGCTCTGTATTGTGCAAAAACGCTCGTTTTAGAATTCTGCCTCTTAAATAAACAATCACCTTAAGTAGATTGGCAAATCAGCAAAAAACTCAAAAAATTTAATTGTTCTAATAAATTAAAACATATCTTTGTTGTAAAGCAAAAGACTCACGTTGTATCTTGAAATTGTTTTGTTTAGCGGGTTTCAACAGCAACATTAACTCAAGGTTTAAAAACTTTTTACTGCACCACGTGCCTGGTACATACCCCAAAAAGTTTTAATTTTCATTAGGGGCTGTGAATTTGTGCAATATGATTTCTGTCCCTTAGCAGGAACAAGCCAAAAAATGGAATAGCACTTATTTTGTCTGTGTCAGATGGTTGCACTAGAGAAAAAGATTGGAATTTGTTATTTGGAATTAAAAGAAATCTCAATAAGGTTATTAAGATAAGATTTGCTTTAATTATTTTTATTGAACACTTAAAAATATTAAAATAAACTAGTCGTTGGGGGCCACCGTAACACTTACCCATCATAGATATGCATAATATAAAATATGAAAATAAAACATGTGTAAACTATTTATAACATGCATTGCAATTCCAAAACAAAACTTAAACATGCATTTAAATACTTTTAATAGCCATAGTAATGATAGCTGATGAGCCCATTTCGACAAATTATATAAAACGCCAAAATACTCAAGTAGTACTAGATTGCATAAAAGAAACATCCTTATAACTCCAAAAATAATAATCATATTAACTAACAATTTGCTGCGTCGAATTAAGCGTCTCATTTCCAATTAAAATATATCTTTGTATTGAAATTTGAATAAAATACAGGGTCATGAAAAATCGAAGAATGTGGAAAACAGGATTACAGATATCTCGGTAACTTATAATCCGATCGACTTCGTTCTTTATATAAAATTTGTGTTATTTTATTGCCTTTTATATCCACTCCTTAAAATAAAAAAATTCGAAAATTTTTATGCACCTTTCATCAGAACGAATTTTTCGAGAGTCCGAAAAAAATAGTTCCGGATAATCGAGGTTACTGATATTAAATAGGCTTCGTTCCATTCTTACATACTAAGTACATACAAAATTTCAAGTCTCTATCTCAATTTGTTCGGGAGATAGAGCGGTTACAGACAGACAGACAGACAGACAGACAGACACACAGACGGACGGACGGCAAATTTTTTTTTTCTAAAAATATGTTTTTCGGAATCTCCAGTGTCTGAAACGTGTAAATCCGTCAAAAAAAAATTTTCGATTTTCAAAACGATTGCAAGACTTACCCTATACTACGTATGATGGGTAAGTAAAAAAGGTTGCAGAGTGTTAAACAGATATAAGTAGTTAATTCAAGTTCATTTAGTTAAAAATATCGCAACACAATATTTTAGCCCTTTGTGGCTCAACAACTCCGAATTGGAAAATAGTAACTCAAATGTTAAAATACATCCTTTTAAGCATGTAAAATATAATTTAAAAAGTTAGAACATAAAATCAAAATAATTGTTGAGTAAAAGGTCCTTTTTCACATCTACAATAAACAGAAATTTATATACTTCTCATAAATATTGTCCATTTTCAAAAACAAAAGCTTTACAATATACAAAAGTATCTTTAAAAAAATCTACTTTCGGACTTCTTCAGCTTTTTGACTTGACAAAATTTACCAAGTTAATTTTTGCATTATCGACCTGAAGCTTCTCAAATGATAAACAAAACTTTGGTATGAGAAATTAACTCAATAGCATCACCTATTGGGAATTACAATAATCAATTTGTATTAACTGATGTGTTGGGGAATAGGAACAATAGATAAAATCGTGTTTTGAGGCTTAATGTGCAAGTACCATTGACGTATGGGTATGTTGAAGATCAGCAACACGGTGATACAAAGGGTTAAAACCTTAAATGTGTACATGTGGTACACTTCATAAAACATCAAATTTAATTTAAAATATGAAATCTAATTTATTTTTACTATTTTTTCCATTATTGCACCGATATACACATTTCAAATATCTTGTCAGAAAAATAAAAATAAACTTGCAGTAAAGTGTTAATATTTAATTTACTACGGACAAGAAATTTTCTACACAATCTTATCAACATTTTTACTATTATTGATTTTCTCTTTTACGCAAAAATGAATTTATTTTAATTTTTTCTTTTCCTCACGATATCTTATGTTAATAAAATTTCAACTTTTACTTCATCGCGAAATAGTTAAGCAAACAATCTATATCTGGGTAGCGGGTGGGGAATTTTTTTCTACCAAAAATAATATGATATAAAATATTTTTTTCCTCAAACACAATATTTTACTGATTTCATTTTACAAATATGTGAATTGAAACCAAACCCAACATTGATGTATTTGTCAATAGATTCATAAATATTTTCGTCGCCTATGAAAATACGGGCCAAGTAAAAGCATTCATAAACATATGCATAACATTTAATTGTGGAAAATTTATATCATATTGCATTATATTGTATTTCTTTCTTCATTTCATTTTGAGAGTATATTAAGAATATTTTTTCTTTAACATAGTTTAATTGAATATTTAAAACTGGTTTTTACAGTACAGAATTGAAATATACAGTTCATGCAAAGTTTTGCAAACAGAATCTCTAACTTCACAGATACTAACAGAGATAGTTTCACTAAATGTGATTTTTTTGCTGCTTTTATACTTGTAGTTTGTTACAAAAATATTTCTAATAATCTACATTACCTTCCACTTTTTTATGTGACAAAAAAGTGTCACAATACTTTTTAAAATAAAACTATCAACGCTAAATATGTATGTCATTTATTACTTCTGATTACTTTTTGAATAATACTGCACGCGTGCACTTTTATTAAAAACTTTCAAAATACGTATGACATTACTTCATATTATGACATCTGCAAAATAAAAATATATAAGGCGCGAAATGAAGTGCTAAAATCTGTTATTGCACTTTCATTCTTATTACAACTTAAAAAATACAATTGGGATATAAGAATATATGGATGGTAAACAGCGGATATTTTCTTTCCATTAAATACTGCAACTGTTAAGCTCGCTAATTAAAATCGACTCGGAGAAAACTTGTTATTAATTTTTTATTATTGCTTATTAAAACCTTTTGTACAACATATCATATTATTTCATATTATAGCATCAGCAAAATAAATCCTTCAAAGTACGAAAAGAAACGCTAAAATCTGCTATTGCATTTTCATTCTTATCACTATTTAAAACACACAACTAGAGTATAAGAATTTATAGATGATGAACAGCGGATGTTAATTTCTATTAAATATTTCAACTATTAAATTAAACTCGATGATTAAAATCTTCTCAGACAAAACTCGCTATTAATTATTAATGATTGTTTATTGAACACCTTTATAAAATATATGACATTATTTCATAATATGATATAAGTAAAATTAAATTCTTCAAAGCGAGAAATGAAATGCTAAAATCTATTATTTCACTTTCATTTTTATAATCACTTAAAAACACAATTGAGATATGAGAATGTATAGATGATTGACAGCGGATGTTTATTTTCCATTAAGTACTGTAACTGTTAATCTCGGTGACCGAAATCTTCTCAGAGAAAGCTCTCTATTAATTATTTATTTTTATCTATCAAACACTTTTATAAAATATATTACATTCTTTCATATCATGACATCAGAAAAAGCTAAATTCTTCAAAGTACGAAATGAAAGGTTAAAATCGACTATTTTTCATTTCATTCTTATAATCACTTAAAAAACACAACAGGTATAGAAGAATATATAGATGATAAACAGCGAATGTTTACTTTCCATTTAGTCCTGCAACTGAGTACTGCAAAGCAAACTCGCTTGCTGTCACTTTATTATATTCTAATACATTTTATATGAAACTTGTTTAGATCCTTGTATTTTCGTCATTGTGCTATGTTTTAAGAAAACCGGAATTTAGAGATACGGAAAGTATAGATATGACTTGCTAACAAGCGGAAGAAAACCCGGAATCCGGAAGAGAAAATAAAAGCATAGATTTCAGATAATGAATGATTATATAATGAATGGTTATACTAATGTAGCAAAATTTGGAAAATCTCATAACTGAATTGTGTTATTGGTATGTGAACTACACACATTAAGTACTTGATTAATGTAATTCGAACATGTTCTGACATCAGGGAAGTTATGAAATGAAGAATATTCTTTATCTCGTCTTTACATGAAAATTACATTATGCTGACAAAAATAGAGAGCTATATTGTCAGAAAAAATCGTATTTATACACTAAATTGTTCCTCATTTTTAAACAAATAATTTCCGTACTACTAGAAAACATGTTTGATCCGTGAATTCTAATCTCTAAAAAAGAGGAAGAGATTCCATTCCTTTCTAACACTCATGCGTATTGGATCTATTAGTAATGAACACGAATATATTTTTTAAATGAAAAACCAACATTCTTTAAATTAAGATGTTTAATTTAATAAAAAGAAACAAATATGTTTTCGAATTTAAAAATAAGTAACGTTACTTTAACTCATTCATTCAAAAATACTCGCAATTTGCTTTTTTAAGTTATGTAATTTGAATAAAGTTAAATAAAGTTAAATTTATAAAGTTGTTTATCTAAATAAATATTCGCGTTTAAAATATATTTCATATTTAAAATATATTTGTCATATAAAATAAGCACATTTAAAGATTTTAAAATTAAAAATATAAATAAAATGGAAGAAAATCAATATTATTCAAAAAAAAAAATCTCATCGAATAAAAATGTAATATCTATATTTTACCTCTAGTAATCTATGTAAAAAAATTTTAAATCCATATTTTTAGCCTACATTATTACTAAAGTACAAAAACCCCAGACACAATCTCATTAAAGACGAAATCTTTCCAAAATGAAAAGCTTTTTAAAGAAATTGATTATTCCATATCCATCTGAAGCGAACTTGGTTTTTATTAATTTACTTTAAAGCGTTTCACTGCTTACAACTTCAGCCCTCTGCTAGCGAATTCGCCTCTTAATGGTATGGTGGCTGATTAAAATGCAGCGTCTTCAGCATTTGTTCTTTCTTGACTTTCTTCAATTGATGGATATTTTACTTCTTGGAACAAAGGAAAGAAAAACGAATATTCGTCAATTGAAAGAAATATAACAACAGTGTTGCAGTCAGTAGATTTTCCGTGAAAGGAAGAAAAGAATTTTGAGAATGTAAAGGACCTTCGTTGTCTAAAAGACACCTCAATATCTAAAAATATATTTCGATACTTTATGAATTTGTGCTTCAAGTTGAATGCTTTATTTTAATGTGGTAAAAAGCATTTCGATTTGCATATAAAATCTTAAACTCATAATCAATAATCGTATGCTTTATGTAAATAACTTGAAAAAAGAAAGAGATAAACATCCGAAGGCAAGAAATTTTTTTGTAAAGATTTTATTTTTCATTGGAAAACATGATCTCACTTTTTAAAAAATGCAAGCTTGATGACACTTCTGGATTATAATTCAATCGTTGAATTCACACACTTTGATCCGTTAAGGGGACATTATAGAGTTCCGTGGGAAAATTGTAATTTTTGATCATTGAAAACAGAAAATATCAAGCCTTCTGGGGGGGGGGGGGTATCTCATTGCTCCGTGGTGTGGGAATATCCTCCTCGAGCAACCTTCTTCTTGAATTCTTTACAATCATTCAACCGGAGAAATTCAATGGCCAGCGTTCTTTTAATTCACAAAATCTATATCATAACTTTCGGTTAAACATTTTCGTTTTATTTCGCCTTATTTTACATAGTTAAATAACTAGTTTGAAATTCTAGTATGGATTTTAATTTTAAAAATGTTTAATTTAATCATGAAAAAATCTATTAATAAATAACGCCATGATTACATTGAGAAATGACAGTAATTTTTTTTTACAAAATTCACTGGAAACAAGATCTTGCAACTTCCAGAAATACAATACCTGGGACATTTCTTTTAGTTGTCGAAAAGTAAATATTTCCCTTGTTCTCTAATTATGATGAGAATTTTGCAAATCATGCGAAAAGTGTGTTGAGAAGAGTAAATGTAGTATATCACTTTAGTGGTGACTTTAACGGCGCCTATCTCATTTGGAAGACGTTTGGGACCCTTAGTTTCCTACTTAATATTGTTTGTCTTGATGTGAGTTATCCCCCCTTAGAGTTTTGGCCAAGAATTTAGATACACCCTGTATTTCACTGAGTTGCATTACAATTGTAACCGTTTGCCACCAGTATGGTAATAACTATTGCTCAATTTTTAGTCCATCACACATAAAAATGCTAGCAAACATTCCTTAAATAATTCCTTAGTGATAAGTTGCCACCACCGATATAGGTACATGATACCGAACACAATTTTAAAAGTTTTGGAGTTAATAACTGGGATTCTTCAAATAATACTAATGAAAGATCTATATGATATACAGATAAATACAATACATATAGAAAGTAAATATAATTAATATAACTTTCATTAAGCACATTCTCATTAATGCCAGAAACTTGATTGCAAGATATGGTGCTCATAAAATTGATTGTTAATTTACAGGGTCATTTTAAAGAATTTTACTACAGAAGAAAATGAATAATAATTGAACTATTGGAGTCTATGAACAATAAGTGTGGGAATGGCGTTTTAAGTTGCGGTAGTGTTTCAATTTAATTTTTTTTTCAATATTGCGTTGTGTGTAAAAATTCTATTGTGCTGTTCAAAAATTCTCAAAAAAATTCATAAATTATTTTCTAAAAATGGATTTTCTATCACTAAATTTCTTCAAATGATGGATATTACTTCAGTATCACTCTATTCGTTTTAATAATACCTTCTAACTGTAAAATCTTTCATTTTTCTACTCGCCGGCCTTTCTGATTGCTGATTGGTCAGGATTCCTTCTCTCACTGGCTATCAGAATCTGTTTGTAAGATCCGTTTCTGCTCCGTTGCCCGTCTGTCGTAGGCATTGTCTTGGCTTTTAAAAAGTTCATAAATTCGTAGAAAATTTGTAATAATATTCTGTAAAAATCTTCAAAATTCATCAAATGTTCCAAGAAAAACTGTAGAAAATACGAAATTTATATGCATGCACAATAATCAAAGGTCTCAACCAATCGAAATTTAGTAAAGAAATATTTTGAAGATTTTTACAGAATATTATTACATTTTTTTTACGAATTAATGAACTTTTAAAAGCGTTTATACTTTTCAAAATTTTTATATTGTATGGTTTCTGAAATGGCTGTGAAACTGTTTTTTTTTTATTTGGGGGGGGGGGGCAGAATATGCTTACTTTTCCGTGCATTGACATTTATGAACTTTTAACTTATTAACTTATTTTTCTATATGCATTATTCTTACTGTATATGTGAGAGGCCTTCGGCCGCAGGTACTGCCATAGTTCTCCGTTCCAAATTCTAAGAACATTTTCGTTTATTGATGGAAATCGATAAATGTAAAATTTCAACTATCTTTTAGCCTATAATTACATAAATACTTCATATATATGTTGTATAAATACAAATTTATAGTTCATATACAGGACTGCAGAAAAAAATCTGATATTTATCGGCTATTGAAGGGAATAGAAGAAATTGTGTTTTGAAATGTGTAACGTATTTTTCAAATTGCTTATTTAGACCAATGTTCTACTAAATAAATTGAGAAGTTTACTTATGATTTTTTAAATGTGTTCGAAAATGTTCATTAATGTATGTTGGACGCACGATTTTCATTCTTGTTTAACATCTTTGGGACCACATACGCATCTTTAAATAGATACTTAAAACACTTGTTTTAATAACCACTAACAAAGAAAAGCCAAATTTACATTATAGATTAGGACGCGGCAGCTTAAAAATCACTTCATCGCGTTCAGGGCTAAAATTCCAGAATTAGTTAAAACTCGATTCGTATATTAAAATGCAATCGATCTGCAGAGCCTTATCTTGGTTGAAAATACCTAAGGTGAATTTAAAGCGTTGACTAGTAGGTTTTGCCATTATTTTTTTCTGCATCCAAAAGTATGAAAACATGAAGGCCTGGGGGCAGGAAAACACAATGTAAACCTACGCGTTAACTGCTAATATCAGGTTTACACATATTTTCTACCAAGATAAAAATCAATTACCAAGCAAATTTCAGACGCTTTAAAACCGTTTGCTTTTGGAAAGGAAAAGTGTTTCTCGCCAAGTTGAGAGAAACACTCATCTTTTTGTGCCAAATATTCGAAGATATATATATATATATATATTTTTACCGACTTTCTGCTGTAATTCCGCTGCTAAATTTGACCTATCCTTTATTACATACATAAGTAGCTTGATTAGTATATATTTATTTGTTTAGTTTAAGAGTATGCCCAGTATGGAGACCTTCCTTGTGAGTAATTGGAAAATTACATTTAAAAGATTACATTAATTACATTAATCAATGCCTGACGTCGACTTTAATATACACAGAATAAAATTTTGAGACTGAAAAAGCATTTGTTTCGACCATAAAAAATGCGAATCAACATTAAGTGTTTAAATTACAGTTGTTAAGGAGCATATGGCCGAACAATTTATTTTTATTATTTATTTGTTAATAATAAATAAAGTACACACACTACACACTGATTTTAGAATGAGAAAAAATTTGGTTTTGATTGATTTTTATTAAGGGCTATGAGGTTCACAAAATAAAGTGAGTGAAAAATAAAGCGTAAAAAAAGAAAAAGAAATACGTATTTTCTTTTTGAAAGGAAAGTTTTAATTCGATTTATAATTGTGAAAGGAGAAATCAAATTTTAAGATAGAGAATTTAATTTATAAAAGGAGATAAATAATGATATGTGATGATGTAACTTTCAATATAACAAGAGAAGGGTAAACTAGGGTAGTTAGAGTAGGGTGAAGAAATTTAGAAGTTTATAGTGAGCATGTGATGCTTATTTATTCGTGAGCACATAATATTGCAGTTTATTCCTTTAAAAAAATGATACTTACTTGAATATCTCCATTCTTGAAGGGGATACAAAGGGGAAAGCAGGAATTTCAGAGGTCGGGGATAATTCATATGATTAATATTTATTGTCATTGGAGAGAAACAGATTAGGCATACGAATATTTTTTTACAAAACACAAGATTTAAAAAGACTTAATTTTTTTGCGTGATAGAGGGAGCAAAGCGAAGAAGCATGAATTCTTTAAGTTTGAGATGTTGGTAATTGAAATTATTTTTTAATTATCGTTGACATTAAGAAAAACATTCAGCACATTTAAAAGAATTACATGATAATAAAAAATTAAAAGATATGAAACTCTATAATGTGGGGAAACACGGGAAGATGAAATTTTTACATGAAAGTATAATTTGCATGATTGATTATTGATTTACTGACATTAGAAAGAAAAAAAATAGAGCAAATACTTATGAGATAAAAAATAAAATTAACAAAGATATAATTTTTTTATGCTCGGAAACAAAAGACGGATGAGATACGTGTGAAATAACATGTTAACATAGTCAGAAAAGATCATATTTCTCTGAAAGCAATCATGGTCGTCTAAAGAAATACATTATATCGGGAAAATTGCTATGGATTTGAATACAATGAACGAAAAATAGAAACCAAATCGCAATTCCACCATCTTAACAGTAACAAGTAAGAAAAATCATGCGTTAAGCATAGATTATGAAGCACTTTCCAACACTTAATGAAACCTTTAGCAAAACTTTGTTATTTAGGGAAATAATAGTTTATAGCCAAATATACCCAAATATGTATTCCAGTACTTTTGAACAGCCCTGTATTTCATATGTCAGTTGATGTAATGGGAAAATTTAGTTTAGCAAGAAAATACCCAGTAGCTTGAAATTTCTTTGTCAGCAATTCATACTATTAGATGGAAACATACTTGAATACTTTTGTTCAGCCCTGTACTTTACATTGTGCCTTTATTACGCGTCAGCATTAGGCTAAAATTTATTGCAAACTAAAACACTTTTAAAACAACTGAAATCACGTTCTCATAAATTATCATTCATAGGCGTCCATGTACCGAATTCTTTGCGTGGCCCTGTATATCCTTTTATCTATATTCTGCAAACATTTTTCAGTAAATTGAATGAAGCTCAGCGTAAAAATACATAGCTTATTTAATAACCACGTTTAAATAATTTACGCTCATATTCAGTAACGTTGGTGAGCTCTTTTGGGTAGCCCTGTATATGAACTATAACATTTATACACACCATATAATGTGCATATATTTAGCGAAATATAAACGCGCATATCATAATTAAAATGCATTTCATCCCTCCATCAGCCATCATCGGACACATATACGGTACTTTGGAAAGAATATACTATTTGAAATCTTTTGTATAGCCCTTTAAATGCTATGTACTTCATATTATGCAAGACAGTAGCGTATAATTTATATTAAGCTTCAATCACATATATTAATTTTATCATACACGAAGCTGCTTAATATATTTAAAATATGTCACACACAGTTCCCCTTTACCATTATCTAATGGAATTTTTTTGTGTGGCTCTGTAAAGGAATAATAGCTGCATTTTCACCTTATATTTTATAGAATGCAGATTTTAATATGTTTGACAGGGTATAACATCTTTAAAATTCCTTCGAAACGATTTTTCCCCATAGGCCGTAATGTAGTGGGAAGCTTTTGATTCGCCCTGTAGATAAACTAATCATGGTAGAAACTTCATTTTCGATTGGACTTGTGCTAGGGTGAACGTCAATAACGTCCTAAAATTTCATGGCAATCCGAGTATATTAACGATTTTCCCCCATGGACCGTAATGTAATGGAAAACTTTTGATTCGCTCTGTAGATAAACTAATCATGGTAGATACTTCATTTTCATTAGTGTTCATGCTAGTGTAAACCTCAATAACGTCCTAAAATTTCATGTCAATCCAAGTATATTAACGATTTTTCCCCATAGGCCGTAATGTAATGGGAAACTTTTGATTCTCTCTGTAGATAAACTAATCATGGTAGATACTTCATTTTCAATAGGGTTTGTACTAGGGTAAACGTCAGTAACGTATAAAAATTTCATAGCAACAGTATATTTACGGGAGTTAGAGCGCGGACAGACGGCCATCCGGCCAGACAAACCGAATGCATAAGCACTTTTCAACTTTGTTGGAAAGTGCTAAAAATGAGAGTTTATCTGTAACCGTGCTTATGCTGTATGTGACATTTTTACGGTTTCAACTTTCTAAAAGAATAAAAAATGAAAGCTTTGAAATTTCTATCTGTCATATTTTAATATCTTAAGACTTACTAAAAAAGTTCTGAGAAAAACAATTGATTGTTTGATTTATAATAAAAATAAAGACAAAAAATGAAGTCGTTAAAAAAGAAAATTAAACAACATGCACCTATGTTAAATTTCAAGTGAATTCAAGTCTGCATTGGAGAGAAAAAATACATCGTTCACCAGCAAGAAAAGTGACGCATCTCGCAAAAATTTATTTTGCGTTTTTTTCCACTACAGGTCATTCATTGGTGCGTCTTAATTCAAAACAGTTTCATAAGTGTAAGTACACAGAAAATCACTTTGTTACACTTGTCCTTATTCTTGTCCACTTGTGACTACAGAAGAAAGTCAGGTTGTTTGGGGAGGTAAAATTATTCGACCCTCCGAACCTCATCCTATCCTTTCATTTCTAATAGAGTTGTAAGCGTTTATGTATGTTTTCATTTCTGCACACAGAGCTAAGTGCTATAATTTCATGTTACAATAGAATCATGCATATTTCACTTTGCCTTCCCGGTGAAATTAACTTTTGACGAGATACGTCACTTTTCTCGTGAGTGAGCGATCTATTCAAAACATAAACGTGAAAAATAAAGATATTTTATATAAATAGCTAAATTTGGAACTTTATTTGGTTTGTCTTTAGAGTAATATTGCAATTACAGAATTTGCTATAACTGTGTTATCTTGTATGCTAACTAATGTCTTGACCTTGTAGTAGCCTTATCTCGAAGCTTCGAGGATATGATGTAAGCGCGAATGAATGCTTGAAAGAAAAAGCTCACTTGCAGACAGAAACAATCTATAAACATCGAAAGCACAACTCTAGAATGACTGAAAAATTGGTAAATATCGTTTGGTAAAAGATCAGCTGAAAAGGTAAGTTTAAACATACATCCTGGTATATCATTATATTAATAATATGTAATCTAGAATGATAAGGTAAGAACTTGTGTTAGAATTAAAATAATTACTATAAATAATTATTTGATATCAATTATAAGACGTCACATTAAAAATAATACATTTCAAATGTATTAAAAATTGACATGTTTCACCTGATTTTCATTGAGTCATCTTCAGAATGTAAATAGAAAAATTACATGCACAATGAACATTAAAAAAAGAATAAATAATTATTGAATTCTAATTAAATATATCGTCCTCTACGCGAAATTTTAAAATGGATGGCCGAAATCATAGTCAAGGGAATTCCAAACACCTCATTGGTCACAGACTCGCGTCTTTCTCAGAGAGCATTCTCTTATTGGTAAGAGAAATGCCGCCTACTCCTTTTTATGAGAAAAATTATGTTGGCAATTTTTTGGAGCGAATTTTATCTGTTTTCATTTTCAAAAAAGGTCATCGTAATTAACTCAAGATATTTTGAAGGCTTTTTTAAAAATGTGAGATTTAAAGATTTATATTTTAAGCTGTAAAAAAATTTAAATAATATGTCAAATACTTTTTTAGCTAAGAGAAAATAAAAATGAAATTCATGTTTTTTTTTTTTTTTTTCCTTATGCTACTTTTAAAATCCAAAATAAAACAAATATTCGCACATTGCTCTAGAAAAATTTAATAACTGTCTTAGAATGCTAAAAACTTATAAAAAGTTTTATATAATAAAAAATAATTTGAGTAATAAACAGAACAAAAAGTATTACATAAACAATTATGTAATATTATGTTGAATAAGTTACTTTGTTTATGCTACGCAATCCATCAAAAATAAAAGTTTAATATTATATTTAAAAAAATTAGACAAGTTTTTATTTATTTATTTATTTTATTAAATCCAGTTTTTAATTAGACGTTGCCTAATTAAGTGGTATGTTAATTTTTACTAATCTACCGTAAAGAAACAAATCGTTACATCATCTCATAAACCGCAGATTCCCTATTATGAATCTGCTGTTATTTGTATAAAGAGGAAATTACAAGAAGTTGCTTCTCTAAATAATTAGGGAAAGAGAAAAATAAGTATATATATATATGCATATGGAGATAATATAAATATAAAAAATTGTTTGTAATGGGGTCATTCCATACAAAATGAGCAAATTAGCTGTGGCTGCCATGTCTCAGATTTGAATGAAAATTGGGATATAAGTACCACATGTTTACTTATGAGTAAATGCAAAATAATAGATTTTAGGAAAGTTTATTTCAGTATGTATACTCAAGTTAAAAAATGATACAAATCGAATTTTTGTCTACATGCTTGAAATTTCAATCAGGATTATTAACCTTAGGAATGAAAAGACTACATCATAAATTATTTTTAGGAAAGAATGGATAATAAGTAAAAGATCGGCGTAATTTAGGATTCAATTTTTTATTTCTTAATAAAAAAATAAAAAAAATAAAAAAGGAAAAAATTCAAACATAAAATTCAATATTTCTATTATTTATTAAAAAATAAGGACACGTGTTATAAGTGTCAAATTATTTGACGTTGTAGATGAAAGTACGTATTTTAAATACAAGAAGTTTCATATACACGCTAAAAAATAAATGTGTAAATTTACACATAAAAATGCGTTGATCGATGATACAAAAAAGACATGTCTATCTGTGTAAATTGGTGTGTAAATTGCCAAAATACACGCCTAATGTGTAAATTTCAAAATACACATTTTAATGTGTAATTTGATGATAAGTCCAAATATGTAAAAGTTATCTGATAACTCTTGAAATACACACTTTAATGTGTAAGTTGCACTGAAATACACATATTTCTGCGCAATATTTTAACACATATGTATGTGTAAAATTCTGTTTTTAAATATATTTTTGTGTAATAGGAAAATACCCACAATATTGTGTAATATGCAAAATACACATGTTTTTGTGTTATATACGGAATGCACAGATTTGTGTGTAATTTTCTGTTTTTACACATATGGTCCACGTAAAATGGGAAATACACATTTTTGTGTAACATTTAAAATACACAGGTTTTTGCGTACATAGATATTTACCTTATTCTTTGATGTGTAAACTGCGAAAAAAGGTTTTCAAAATCGCAAAATAAAATTACATGAAGAACAAATTCGTATTTGCTTCACGTGTTAAGTACGCGTTCGTAATTATGTACATTGGTAGCACCTATAGTTGTTATTCAATCCGTCCGTCTGTCTACCTGTCCGTTCACATATAAGAACGCAAAAAAACTACACAACCGAATTGTTTGAAATTTAAAATACATAACCGTTGCATAATTTTATCGAGTCATTTAAATTTTTATGAAACTGAGATGCATAATTCAATTATAGAGACAGTCAAAAGTATTCCCTTGCATTATGACCAATGGGAAAAAATAGTTTCAAGTGCATCTTAATAATGTTACACACTTTTGAACATAATAAAATTGATATGCGTCTAGGAAGTACATACTACAATATAAATTCTGTATAATCTGTAGTGCAAAGAATAGTTTTTATTAATTTACAGTGCTATACTAAAAAATCCCATTATGTTATGGTAAAGAAGAAAACATTGTTTGGGACGCGTTTTAATTATATTAAAATATTTAAAATTTTATGAAATTGATGCTTATGTTGCTGAGATTCGTTAAAGATTACTTATTTTATAATAAAAAGCAGATATATAGTGTCTACAAAAAAAAAAAAAAAAAAAAAAAAAAAAACACGGATACTTAAACAGTATCCGAAGTACTGTCTACTATTACACCAAGATCTGAATTTTTTTTAACTTCTTTCTAGTACAAAATGCACCTGATTTGCTTTGTTTAACGCGCATTTTCCAATTTGTTTCTTTCTCACAGATTTGTAATCTTAAAACAAGAATTATTTACGCTCAATCAAGAAACAGGGTCGTCCCAAATTGTAATCTATTATCTTTCTGTTATTATAATCTTTTTTCTTTAATTATTTTTCTTAATCTATTTTCTTTCTGAAATTATAATATATTATCTCCTTCTGTTTGCGTATATACAACGTGATGACAGAAAGGATTAATTCATTTTATATAAGGGTTTGCAAGCAGTAAAAGAAAACTTAAAAACAATTTTTTGATTATTAAAAAAATAACTTTAATAATAGATTGTAGATATTACAGTCTTATTTATGAAATTATACATTTAAATCAATAATAACTCTTGATACATGATTTTTAAAAACGGTCATTAATTGTTTATATCTTACAGCAACTGAATGCTGTACTCTATTTTGCCTATAATGTGAAATTTTTATGTTCGTTTTTTTCAAAAATGTAATTTCTGGCTGGATTCTGTTGCCAAAGCTACTATAACACTGATACTATCACAAATAGTTCAAGGGATTAGAATTATTACTATGCAATTTTTAGAATAAAATGAGATGAAAAATTTATTTTTATCAGTGTATTAAAAATACAGGTTATTTTTTATAAGACACAATAAAAAAAGAAAAAGGAATGTGAATCCAGTAATGGAACCTCACAAAAGTAATAGATTTTATAACAATAATTAGAGCCAGAATTTAATGAATGCATACTAATAAAACAAAATATTTACTTCAAACAAATTTAACAAATTAGCATAGCAATAATTAATGAAATATTTTGAGAATTGTTCACTGTTTAAATAAATCACTGTAACTATCACAATATAAAAATTTTAATTATTTTAGATACATTGTTTAAAATTCTAAATGTCAGGGAATTACAGTTATCAAATTATTTATACATTGGAAGGTTTAAATGGATAAAAGAAAATATGAAAAAAAAGTTATTTTAGCACAAATTCGTTTATTTCCCTCTATTTTTAACAATTAACACGTTGAGCGACACTCAGTCTCCGGAGACAGATGTGACACAATAGATGTAGTTAATTTTTCAGAATACAATTGATTTTTAACAATTTCTGTAACTTAACTGTTTTTATTTAAATGGGAATTATTAGATTTAATTGAACGCCCCCCTCCCTCAGTAACACACGCTTCTTAAATTCTTAAAAATAAATGAAATTTTGCAAATAGTCATAAATACATAAAATTCAAAGTTTTCTTTCTAACGAAACATAAACACATGCAAATTTTGCAAGGAAAGAAAAATTAAAGTATTACTTTTTTAAATTAAGACAACTCTTAGCAAATTCATTCAAATTTTCCTGAAAATCGATGGAACTTTGAAATATTATTTTTTGTGTCTTGATTAGGAGCATAAAAAATAATTTAGATTTTAAATTATGTAGAGAGGAGTTAATGAAATATATATATATAAATTAAATTGTTAATAAGTATTTTTTATTAAACAAAAATATGGAAGCTTGTCCATTACCTTCCAATCTAGCCTATATATACCTCATATGCATGTTGTACATATCATATATTTCATATTCATACATTTTATAATGCGATATGATTCATATATGAGTTAAATCTCTGTTTAAAGTAGAAACTATTGGGATGTGATAATACATGTATAGTAATTATGTTAACTATTGATTAAATTACTTTTAAAACCCAAAACTTTTAAAATTTAAAGAAACGTAATTTAACCGCATAGTTTTAAAAAGGAAAAAAAAATCTGATTTAAAGGCCATTTAAATGAATAAATCGTTGGCATGCAGCCTTTTATTTCAACAAAATAAAAATTAAATTTAGTAAAGTTTATTGAATTGATAAAAGTTAAATTAATGTTAGTCATTGCTTTTATAAAATGTTTATGTGAAATTAAATAAAACTAAAAATTTTAACTAAAAAAGAAAGCTGAGGAAATATTTTTTCTTACCTATTTCTTATCAATGACCTTCCTCTGTGTTAAATTGGGATAATCCAAATAGAAATACGTAAATTCTTTCGTAGAATTATGTCCGAATACAGTACAATGACATTAATGAGCTTTTTTTAACTACATTACTGACACTGTACCTTTTTCGGACTGTCATGTAAAATCATGTCTTGTAAATAATGTAAAATATCCTTTGGCCGCATTCTTGTAACATTTTCGTAAAAGTTTTAAAATTCATGCGAACTATGTACGTTTATAAAAGAACAATACATACGAGCACGCTGAATGTTCTTTATTCCAAAGACTAACTCTTGTGATCGTCTGCAGGTGAATTTTTTGCCGCGCAACGCAGATGTTGTTTTCCGTTTATTTATACAATGCTAGATTTGGAAGTTAAATGCACGTTATTTTCATAAAAGTGGCTCTAATTAAAGTTTTTGGTTTAAAAATTCTTTTATGCATTTCACTTTTGTTTCTATTCAATTTCAAAAAGTTTCCTGTTAAAATGAATTGCGTAGAGTTTCTTTTTTATAAATTATTATATTGTATTAGTCATAATTTGGGTTATGAATTAAAATATTGCCTTAATACATGTATCAATTACTGAGCAATCCAACTATTAACGCAAGTTAGAATACGGACAAACAAACCGTATTCTTAAGCATTTTCAACAATGTTGTAAAGTATTAAAACGACTAATAGGTTGAAATTTGACTTTTAAAATTTTATACCCAAAAGACGATAGCAAATTTTAATTCTTTTGTACAGCAGTGTATTTTGTCTACTATTTTTGCATAAGGCTGTGCCACTATTTAGCTATGATTTAATTAAAACAAAAACACGTTTAAATCTAGTGAACTTACATTTCCGGAGGTTATCTTACATAGGCAGCCATGTATCAAATTCTTTCGGTGGTCCTGTATATCATTTTTCTCCATATATATCTTAGTTTATTAAATGCAATTCTGTGTAAAAATGTAGAATTTATTTTAAAACCACCTTTAAACTACTTCCGTTCATGTACTGTAATCTGTGCATTTTCTGCTGTGTTACCCTGTACATGATCTACAACATTTGTACACAGAACGCAATATGCAAAAATCAATTTAAAAACTCATATCTCAATTAGCAAGAAAGAAAAATTTTGCGTTAAGGATAGATTACGAAACACTTTCCAACACTTCCTGAAATCTTTAACAAAACTTTATTATTTAGGAAAATATGGTGTTAATGTCCATAGCCAGATATATATTTCAATACTTTTGAACAGCCCTGTATTTAATCTGTCTGTTGATATATATATTATATAATAAGAAAATTTAGTTAAGCAAGAAAACGCTAAACTTTCGTTAAATTTTTTTATTAGCAATTCATACTAATGGATGAAAACGTACTTAAATACTTTTGTTCAGCCCTGTAGTTTACCTAGTACCTGTATTACAGTCCAATATTTACCTAAAATTTATTTTAAACTAAAACACTCTTAAAACTTCTTAAATAACATTTCCAGAAGTTATCATCGAATTGTGATCATGTATCCAGTACTTTACATGACCCTGTATATCATTTTATCTATATTCTACAAACATTTCTGAGTAAGCGGTTCAACGTAAAAATGTACAACTTATCTAAAAACCTCCTTTTAGTAAATTATGCTCGTATTCAGTAAACTTTACGAGTTCTTTTGTGTAACCTTGTATATAAACTATAGAATTTATACACACTATGTTATATGCATATATTTAGTGAAACTTAAAAACGTATATCATAATTAAAAATGCATTTCATCCATCCATCAACCATCATCGATAATACACAATACTTCAAATAGAATATACTATTTGAAATCTTTTGTATCTCCCTGTAAATGATATGCACTTTATTTTATGACTCAGCGTATCAGCATATCATTTTTATTCTACACGAAGTCTTTTAACATTATTAAAATATCTCACAAATAATCCCCCGCCCCTTTGTTCTTGCATAAAGGAATTCTTTCGTTGGCCCTGTAAATGAATAATAACTATCATTTATACTGCATTTTTTTAAATACATATTTCAACGTACCTTGCAAATGCATATAAATTTAATTATGTTTGGCAGGGTGTTACACCTTTAAAACTCATTCGAAACTATTTTTTCCCATAGGCCGTAATGTAATGGTAAACTTTTGACTATCCCTGTAAATAAATTAATCATGATAGAAACTTCATTTTCAGTAGGGTTTGTGCTAACGTGAACATCAATAAAATCTAAAATTTTCATGGCAATTCGAGTATATTTACGAGAGTTAGAGCGCGAACAGATGAACAGACAAAACGAATGCATAAACACTTTTCAATTTTGTCGGAAAGTCTTCCAATACATTTAGAAACTGTATTTTAAAATTTACATATTTATAATTATGTAAAACACCCCAATTCGCGTAAATACACGTAATCTTTTACATTTACACACTTCTGTGTGTCTATTAACTGATAAAAACTTACGTACTCATTCTAATAAACAAAATACACATAAATACAGGCAATTTTTTGTACGAAATGTGTAAATTTTAAAACAAGTGGGTAATTTCAGAAATTTACACACTTCTCTTAGTAAACATTATTATGCTTAAATTAGAATAACACTCCAATTCGTGTAAATTCTGGCATTTTTAGGAATTTACACACTTGTCTGAGTTTATCAAGTGATAACAAATTACACACTTACTTTCAGACGCTAAATACACACAAAAACAGGTAAATTTCCGAAAAAAATGTGTAATTTTTATTACACATGTGTAATTTTACGAAATTGCACATATATGTGTGTAAAATTAGCCAATTTACACATTTTTTTTTTTTTTTTTTTTTTTTTTTTTTTACAGTGTATGCCTTTTTGGATCCTTAATGCTAAAAAAAATAAATAAGGAAAAACTTGACGGGAAAAGGGCAATATTTCTATTACATTTTTACACAAGAAGGAAAACTTTTATATATTTTCAAATTATTTGATATTACAGATAAAAGTATCTATTTTAAATATTCAAACTTTACTTATCGCCTTTTTTCTTTTTCATTTTTGCTTCAGGCTTATATTAAAAGGGATGAGACTTGAAGAATTAATTATCTAGTAATATTAAAATCTGGTAGATGGCAACATTATTTATTTCCATGAAATCGTGCAATATTTTAGAAAAGCGCGCAAATTTAAACAGAAATTTTGCATGGAATGTAACAAAATTATCTTTTTGAACCCATTTTTTTAATTGTTAGGAATCAAAAAGCACTATTGAAAATTTTCTAGCACATTATTATACTTAATCTTTATGTCTGTGGAATATTGCTAATATCGGACCGTTCCTTTATTTATTTTGTGTACGTATACAAGAGGAAAACTTATGATTTTGCAGCTTTTTTTAAAGTTTTGATATTTTATTGACGTTGAAGGAAATAAATGGTAACTTTCAAACTTGGGGAAATCGATCTTTATATGTAATACTACATCACGCACAAATTTCACACATGTTTTTTAATTCCTTTAATTTTTATAACGTTTTTAATTTTTTCAAAATTCACACATTTTCAATATTTACGACTAATTTAAAATTAATCGTGACGTTACCAGATTATTATTATTAAATAAATAAGAATATAATTTTTCAGTGGTTATAATATTATAAGCAAAATTTATATATGATAAATAATTTTCAAGATATAAAACATCAAACTTGCAACTTAGGACGATTGCACACATGCCATTCTATATCACAAGTTTTTTGAATGTCCAAAACTGCTAAAATAATTTATTTTTTGTCAATATATTTTGCAGAGTTCTATTTAAATATGAATTAAACCTGTGCATCAAATTTTATTAAAATCGGTTACCAAGGAGCTACGACTTTTTTTTTAATTTTGCTCATTTTACGTGGAATGACCCAATTGTGATACAACTGGTTACTTTGGTTACTTGCATAATTGCAATTTTATTGTATGTTGGTTTCTTAACTTAAAGATGTTTATAAATTTATTTTTCAGTTTTTTTTTATGCTAAAACATTAAATTTGTTTGCATTCAATATGTTATTACAATTTGTAAACATTTAATTTTGTTGTACTCATACTGATATACTTTTAACAGAAATTAATTTTTTGAGATTTTTTTAAATAATTTACACTAAATTAAAGTTAAGAAAAAAAAATTTCTTTTTATACGTGTTGATATTTTTTTTTTTTTTTTTTTTTTTTTTTTTTTGGAATAATATTTATTTTCATGCTTTTATGGATTTAAATGGTTTGGGAGAAGGAATGGAAGATGAGATAATTTATTGAGATTTTTATTTTACAGAATTTATTGATATTTTTAAAATTATATTATACACATTTTTCAATGAAAACTAAATTTTTATTGAAGAACATTTGTCATACCATATCATTAAAAAACTTTTAAACTTATAATCTAAATTTTCCACTCTCCTTTTGTAAAATGTCATCAAGTATCTTAATTCAGTTAATTTCGATGGATTGTTATACATGAAAGCAAGCGCTAACAATAGCTTCAATAATATTTTCCCCTTTTCCTCCCATTCAAATGGAGAAACAATCTCACCCTTACCACACGACCAATGAGGTGGCTGGATTTCGCCTGACTGAGATTTCGGCCCTCTATTTTAGAATTTCGCGTCCTCTATATTTTCGACACTGTCCGTGTCCCTACTATGTAGTTATTCTGCAAACCTTCCAACTATTCAATCCATATACTCGAGATGCGAAAAGATAGCGTATTGTTACAAACATGCGACCTTTTAAAATACACTCATGTCCATAAATTAAGGATAATTTTCAGAATCACATGGAAATAAACTCTAAAGTAAAAATTTCACTTGCAGAATTATCACACACATCTTCAAGACTAATATGGAAATACTTGAATGCCACTAGATGGCGCCGACAATACGTCACAATGACGAAAGTATAAGAGAGGCATATATAAGGAACAGTGGAAAGGAAGTAAAACTGTTAAGAAGCATTTTCTAAGCCCCTCAGTGCCAAAAATGAACAGTTAAGACACAGAGAACACATGTGGATGATATTTTATGTGGTATAATTATCGGCCCTCTGAAATGTGGGCGTACTCAGATGGAAGCACCCGAGGAACTTGGAATTGTCCAAATTGTAATCTCTAGACTTTGGAAACGATTCCAAGATGATGGAAATGTTATTAGACGTTACAGTATAGGTCTTCTCCGAATTACAACCAAGAATGGAGACCGTTATTTGGCAGTAATTGCCAAAAGAAACAGACAGAGCACAGCATCAGACCTGTCTCGTCAGCTATCTTCAGCCATGGGTACGACTGTAACAAGGAAATCCGTGTACAGATGTTTGGAAAATATTGGTCTATATGCTCGCAGTCCTGTTAGATGTGCTCCTCTCACGGCAACTCATTGTCACCTGCGGTTAGCCTGAAGTAGAGATGATGTGGCAATGTGGACGTCGTCACAGTGGGCTTATGTAATGTTTTTCGACGAGTCCAGGTTTAGTTTGCAGTCTGATTCACGTCGGACTTTCATATGGAGAACACCACGCACCCGTTACCACCAAGAGAAGATCATTGAATAGCATTGTTACGGTGGTGCAGGATTGCTCGTTTGGGGTGGAATTATACTGGGCTTCAGAACAAATCTACATGTTCAAACCGGAACCATGACAGGCCACATTTATCGGGACATCATTCTGGAACAACATGTAAGTGTGTTTAGGACTGTCATGGGCTCAGAATTTGTGTTTATGGATGATAACGCCCGTCCGCACCGAGAAAACATCGTAAATGAATGTATTCAAGCTGAAAATATTACCCGATCGGATTCGCCAGCATTTTCGCCTGACCTGAATCTGATAGAGCACGTATGGGATATGCTTGGCCGACGGGTTGCAACCCGCCAACCACCTCCTACATGTATGCCATAACTTCGGAGTGCATTGCTTGCTGAATGGAGTAATATTTCGTAAGATCAACTTGATAATTTGATACTCAGCATGCCTAGGCTTTGTGCGGACTGTACTTCATCGTCTCGGAGACATACAATTTTTTAACCATCATACTAACCATATAATGTTAAGTTTTCTAAGGGGGGGGTACTTTTTGTATTTGCTCTAGGGAGCAACAATTGTAGACTTTATTAATATTATCATACATATACCATCGTTTTCGTTATTTTTCTTTTGTTCAATAAATGGGCTTGACGAATAAGTCACATTTGTTGTGTTTTGCTGGAACTGGCATTATCCTTAATTTATGGGTATGAGTGTAAATTTGAATGAACTCTCCTATGAATAACTTTTAAAAAAATGATCTGCAAATTAATCTAGTGTCTTTAAAAAGTATGAAAATGTTCTCTTTTTCATTCAATCTGGATATTCTAGTAATTATAATAAAGTATTTTCGTTATAATTTCACTAGAAATGAGTATTTATAAAAACTGATGCGCTAAGGCTAAAAAGAAAAACAATGTTCTTTAATCCTAATGTAATAATGAAACTCATGCAATTTACGCATCCTTCTATAATTTTCATTCTTTTTACGTTTAAAAATTGTAAACACTTTAAGTTACATGATAGCTTTAAATGAAAACTATAGTTGTTTGAAAATTAAATGGAACTGATATCCCATTTACATAAGCCAAGTAAATCTTTGTAAATCACACATTATCATGTTTTTAATTACTTATATTAGCCACCCTCGGCGACTAGTTTGGTCTCCCTTAAATATAGTCTGGGAAAGCTTTATGTTGCATTTATTCGTAATTCAATTTACTTGCTAAGTCTTTCGCCAAAGTGAAAGATTATAATAGAGAAATTAAGAGTTTTTTATTTTTATGTTTCTTGGACGCAAGTGATAAATCGCTAAACATTGTTCCCTTATTTTTTTTTTTTTTTTTGAATTTTTGTATTTTATTAAAAATATAATGCTTCCACTCACTTCATTTAAAAATACGATAATTTAATTTAAAAGTAAAACATCTAAAATTCGCAGTTTTTGCATCTTTTTTCCCCCTTCTTCTTTTTAAGGCGAAAAGAAAAAAATATATTAAATAATGTCACAAATCGTGATATTTAATTTTAGTTACTAAATATTGTATTAATTTACCACAAAAAAAAAAAAAAAATGCTAAATGGCGAGTTAAAAATGCTATTGGCAAGATTTGCAATCAGCTAACATAAAGTATCAAGATTTGCTATCATAGCAATTTATGTAGTGAAATAACATCGATAACACTGGCGATAATTATTAATTACAATAATACACTTTGTATAAATCACCATTAAACGAAATTAACAAATTAGTACGCGTTTTGAGCTACAACAATTGCAGGTCATCATCAGCTGAACCAACACGTGTCCGTAAGGGTACAGAATTAGAGATAAACTCATTTATATCTAACTCTATCCTCTAACGGACGCTTGTTGATTCAGCTGATGACGAGCTGTAACTGTTGTAGTTCGAAACGCGTCCTGATTTGTTACTTTCATTTAATAATGATTTTTACGCCATTTTGTACCATGTGTATAAGAAAATACATGTACTTTTAAATGATACCACTTTTATAATCATAGCAAAAAGCATTCATTTCTACAAAAAATGGAGAAAAAAGTACATTAATGTGTCTTTTCGATGCCACTTTCATATAAAAATAAAAATAAATAAATAAAATGAAATGAAAATGCGTTCTAAAAAACTGCCGAAACTCGGTGAGTTTTGGTTTTATTTTGTTTTTATTAAACAATTAAATGGGGGGGGGGGAGATTTTTAGATTATTAAAAATTTACTTTACATTCCATACAATTGGTTCTCTCTACAAAAATGTGTTTTAAGGAATAATTGTGTGAATTATAGTTTCCGCTTTTACTTAATTCAAACCAATCAGCTGAAAGAATGCAAATTTATTAATCCGTGTGTAAAATATTTTTCCGAAATTTCAAGAAATATCAATGAATGGTTTACGATAGAACATAGAGCTATAAAGAGCCCTTATTTTGAAATTCAGACAAAAAAAATGATGTTTTGATAGTTGTAATTTTTAATTGCCTTGTTATTTTTTATGTTGAAGTAAATCATATGTAATGAAAAATCTGCAATTTTGAAGCCTGAAAAAATTAGACCTGAAACTACTAACAGCAACAATATCTCCGTGTAGTACTATATTATTTAGTTTGTCCTAGTAGTGTACTTTCATATTCTATAAGAAAAAGTTTGGGGTACTATTGCTTAAATAATATATTAAATGTGAAAAACGGAGAAAAATGTCATTTTGACTATACTTTGTGGCTACATAACAATGTAATGTAGCAATGCCCCATGGAAATAAATACATTTTAATGAGCAGGTAGGGTTATACTAACAGTTTATGCCAAAAGAGTTTTAGGATGTTGTTGCTTGCGAGAAATATAGTGCTTCAAATATACCAGCATTTCCCTTTTCATGAAAATTGCCTTCACAACCTTGAACTTTGACATTTTCTATAGAAAAGAGGAAAATTTTTCAGGGCTTCAAAATTGCACGTTATTTATTAAATATGTTCTACTTCAACATATAAAAAAATCAAGCAAATCAAAAAATACAACTATCACACTTTGTCTGATATTAAAAAAATGGCTCTTAAAAACAAACAAATCATGGCATATTAATTTTTAGATACCCAATTTGCCCTTTAAATGACGATATTGTTTTTTTTTGTTTTTTTTGCTGGGTTGCTGGGTTTATTTATGTATTATTCAGCGATAATAACGTCATATGTATACTTTTCTATTGAAGCTGTTTAGGAAAAGATCGTAAAACAGGAATGCTTTGGCGGATAAAAATGACGTCATTTTACTAAAAAGGCGTGTTTTTTAATTCTTAAGATTGAAATATGTTTCGTAGAAATGCGTCATTTTGACCCCAATTGCTTTAAATACTTCTCAGGTGAAGACACTTCGAACGAATTTGGTATCATTAGACAACAAATCTGTTATCATATTTTTTATCACTGTTACTTTAAACGTCTGTAATGTATAATGTAAATAAATTGTAATGCTGTAGCTATCATAAAATCAGTGAAAATGAAATGTGTCTACAGCAAGATCCATTCTTGATTTGTTATTATTATTAATAGAAAAAAAATCAAAAATAATTTATGCTAAGATGGAAACTATATGAAATGGAATATTTTTCAATTCCTTTCGATTTCATTTAATGAATCAATATTTGACAAAGCTCATTATGCAGATAAATAAGGCGGGATTACGCAATTTATGATTATATATAAATCATCTTTTAGAAATTTAGAAAAATTATCTGCGTAAACTTTCTTTATAGGGGGGGGGGGGGAGCGCTAAACTCTATGTTTGCTCCGGGTGCAAAAATGTTAGTTTCACCCCTGCTTCAAAATTATTATTATCATCAAAATCATTACTGACTTTCAACATTAGGTAATTAAAATAATATCTTGACGGTCTAAAACATTTTTGACTATAATGAAATATTATAAAAGATATTTAGATTTTAAATTGCTTAAAAAGTGCTTTGATTTTTTAATTGCTTAAAAATGTTAAAATATCAGTCGGCACACTTCATCTTCATCTAGATTTTTTAACCGTGAGTTTTATCAATCGGAAGTCAGCATTTTGGCGAACTTTTTGCTGTTTTTTAAAAATAATGAAAAACGTGCAGCCTTCTAATTAGTGATTCTCTTTTCGCTAACAGCAAAAAATTCTTCTGGATCTTGACCATTTTTGGCATGCATTTTTTTCTTGAAGCTATTAGAGAAGTTCCCTTAAAACTTAAAATAAATTAATATTTCACATTACTTTTTTAATATTTGTCATTTAAAAATTTTAGGAGTTATTAAATTTCTTTGGAATAATTAATGAATATATTAAATCGGCAAACTGAGTGCAAATATAAAAAAATTTCGACCCTTACTCAAATTTTAATGAGAAAATAAAATCAATAATGCAAGAATAACATCATTTACTCTTTTTTCTCTTTCATTCATTGAAAGAAAAAAGATATATATTGTCGCTATAAAAACAATATTGTTAAATTTTAAATCAAATTAATATTTCAGTAATATTATTGAATTGTGTATTTACTCGTAAATATTAAAATGAAAAACATTTTTAAACTAGCCGCCTATGGCGAACAGATTGGTCTCCATTAAAAGTATCTACACATTCCATCATGTTATTTTTACTCTTAATTTAATTTACTTCTTCAATCATTATCCAAATCGGAAGATTCCGACCAGAGAAACTAAGAACTGTTTGCAATCATGGTAGCATTTCATAATTCATTATTTCAAAATTTAATAATAAAAAAGCATGCTTCTTTTCATTAATTTCATTTCTGAGTTTATAAATATGACAATAAAGAAACGTGAATTCAAACTGTAAACAACGCCGCAATTTTACCTAGTATGATGTCTTAAGACATAACAAAACTATCACGTCATTATCTACAGTGGTGTCATAAGAATACTGTCCATTTATTGTTGAAAAACTTGCTTTACGAACCTCCATGATTGTTTTTTCCCGTTCGTGGTTGAATGAATCTTTTACGGCTTATTTATTTTTTTAGGAATGCGATATTAAACTATGAATGTCAATTTAAATTCAGTGGGTGTTATCTCAAAATATACATACTTTTTTAAAAGTGTAAATTAGAAACAATGCTTTTATGTTGCAATAAATTATTTTAGTTTAGGTTATTATTAATACTATTAATTATTTATGTATGTGATTGTGCATATGAAAAAATAAAAAGGTTGCGAGAAAAGATTTTGTCAAATTTCTTTTCTCGCCAAGCACTCACTTTCTTTTGCCAATTACCTATCCTGGAAAAATACATTTAGTATTGTATTTTAAATGAGATGAATGGATCACATATTTTTTAATCTGTGTTATAAATAAAAGTTATGTATTTTAAATGAAATAAGTTATAGCTTTCTGTTTCAAATGATACTGGCATATGGCATAAAATTTGGCAAACCTGCACTCGGCTAGCATAAAAGCACCAAAATGGCAATCATTCATATAAAAATGTGAAGTGGGGAGACCTGGGATAATATAGATTGGCGACTTATCACCTGCGCTGGCTGACATGAAATTGGCTGCTTAGCATATAAAGAGTGAAGTGGGCAAGGGCGGCGCCAGAGGGGGGGGGGGGCGTGGGGGCATATGCCCCCCCGTCGGGCATACCTGGCCCCCCCATCGGGGTCAAAATTCAATTTCGTCGGGGAAAATATTTTGACTTTTGAATTTCAGCCCATTCAAATTGGGTCGCAATATAGAGCTTTTTTTTTTTTTTTTTTTTTTTTTGAAAGTCGGATTGATTAAACTAATTCTTTTTTGTACATCGGTTTCTGACTGAAGTTTGATTCTTACAATTTGAGTTTAGATAAACCCGAATTGTCGAAAAAAAATCTGAATTTTTAAAATAAAAATCTACATGGATGACAGCATAGGATGATGCATGAATGACTCTATGCATGTTTATTTTTCAACAAAAAGATAAAATTTATACTAAAAATCAATTTTATACTTTTTTTTTTTTTTAACTACATTAAATTTGTGGGTCAGTTTTCGCTTATTTTGGATTTACGATCGGCTTGGTAATGAAGAATTTTTAGTTCAGTTAAAATACGAAAACGAAAATTATTTTGTCGGGGTTGTCTTGGATAACAAGGAGAATGCTTCATCGTGTGGGGCAAACTGCACCTGACATGACTCGCAGTCTGGACCGGATCGGGTTGAGCCTAAATTTTTGTCGTTGAGTGTCGGATTAAAGTCGGATTAACTTTGTTTCAGGTTCGGGTTGGATGTTGATACTTATGGTTCTTGATTCGAGAAGAATTGATCTCTCAAAAGAATTTACAAAACTTATTTTAAGATGAAAAACTGTATTTGAATGTCAATGAATTTATGTATACTGATTTTTTTTACTTAAAATCTGAAATTGTTACTGAATATATATTTGTAAACATATTCTTACATAACTGCATTACAGCATGGATATATTTTTTCATCAGCTACAATTAGGGTTTGGTTGGGTTGAAATATTTCGGGTTCAGGTCGAAATGTAGAGATGTCTAGCTCAAATCGGGTTTCGGGTAGAAACCAGATCCTGCATCTCCTCGGAAAATTAAACTCAACTCGACTGGTGGTTTTAGTCGGACCTGGCTAAAGTTAATTTTTTTTCGGAAAGTTTAGGATTGACTTCTATTTTTCGAGTCGGGTAATTTTAATTGTTTTAGCGGATGGGCTCGATTCTATCAGATTCCTCAAAAGTATCCCCAAAATATATTTTAAAATGAAAAATTACATTATTTGAATGTCAATGAATCAATATACAGATATATCGATTTTTCTACATAAAAAATATAATTGATACTAGACTACTTTTCCATTATTGCTTTACAAGATGGAATTTTGTTTTTACATACTGAGTTGGGATTGCGTTCGGAATGAATACTATTGATTTTAGAAGTTTTGTCAAGTTCGGGTTATCTATTTTTTAAAAACTGGTTCAGGTTGAATGGATATATAATTAATTAGCTCAGGTCAGGTATAACCCATTCCGCGGAGGATTCCGTGCTCGGTAAACAATCCGTGAATTGAACTATCCCCCCTCCAATGATTAGATTCCGTAAAAACAGAAAAAATTGCACTTTAATTTTGCCATTTCTACTCCACCTCCCACAAAAAATACAGAAAAAACACAAAATACCTGAAATACTCACACCTAAACAGCATGTTCGTCAAATTACATGGGTATTCTGGCATCTGTGTTGCTTAGTACTATTCGTGTTAGAAAAGGAATTTAAATCCCTTTTATCTATAAATATGTAAAAATGAGAAATCTAAGATCAAAATTAAAAAAAAAATCTTATGTCAGAAGGCAGAAATTTATTAAAATAATAGAAAAGATGAAAATCAATGAATGCTTCGGCAATGTTGAGCGGGAAATTTTTCTCCTCGCAGACCTCTAACCCGCAGCTAAATCTCATGCATAACCCGCAGTTTGAATCAGCGATATATTTATAATTGCAGATCGCTTTTCGCTGATATTAAAATAATTCACTTTTAGATTCCCAACTATTTTACAATTTTTCACTTCATTTACATTTCTCTTGGAAATTTTGTGTTAAAGTTTTTGTTTCAGATTTAAATTCTGATCTTATCAAAATTTGGAACATCACACTTTGTGCATTTGATCAATGTACACTCTAAAACAAAATGGAAATTGAAGATATTTTCCCCCATTGTTTTTATTATTATTTCTATAGCTAAAAAAGTCTGCTTTAATTTGAAAATTTTTTCGAAAATAAAGAAAATTAATCAATTTAATGCTAAAACTACCTGAAATTCTCCAATATCTACAGATGCATTTTTTTAACACTAGAACCGCGGTGACGGGTCATTTTGACCCGTATCATAAAGACAGAGGTCGATTCGAACCAGAAAATTCTTTATAGAAAAGTTAGATATATGCTGAGCAAAAATTTTTCAATAAATAACTTAAACAGTTTTAAATAAAAATCCCGGTGAGAAACATTTTTCTAAAATTTGAATGAATTTTCCCGCGGTTCTAGTGTTAATTAAAGGACTGTTTAATTAACTGTGCAACAACGCTGTGTACTAGGATTTTCTATTATTGACTGATTTTTTACTTACCTCTATTTTCTCTCAAAATATGAAAAATTCATGAATCAAATCTGAATTTTTAAAAAAATTCTACAATCAAAAGACAGAAAATTCTTCAAGGAATAGAAAAATCCGTTCCAACCACACGTGCGTTCCAGCAAATTACTGCTTGTATGTTTTATTTTTTGCGAAATGTTTTTTGAGAGTTTATAAAATAATTACATTTTCTCAAAAATGACTAAATTAGAAAATGATGAAAAAAGTAAAACGCGGTACTTATAAACTCTTAAAATTTATATATTTCAAAAATTCTAGTTCGATTAATTACTTTCACATTAATTTCAAGGAAATTAGTATTTAGTACAGCAACGTGTTCTGATTTAACGAAAAAGGATATGAAAGAAATTTCAATTTTATACAGATTTTGTTCTAGCCAAGTATGTTGTTTCTTTATACTCGTATTCTTATTTAGATTTCAAACTAACGATGTTTAAACTGCAAAGAACAGCTGCGGTTCACCAAAAGGAAATGCATGACTATCTGTTTTGAGTAGTTTTCAAATTCTGTTCTGCAAGTTAATATAAAACAAACTTTTCGACTGCTAGAATGATAAAGAGATCGATGAATATGTTGTTTAGCTTCAGCAAACGTATTCTTGCTGATTGGTTGTAAAAAGAACCTTTATACATCTCAATGTTGTTGTGGGAATTACTAGAAAAACATCTGCTCTGATAGTCTTGAAGGATATTTCAGAGTTACATAACGTGCAGTTCCCTATTATCGACATTTGTCCATTGACCACAGATATAAGGAGTTAATTCTTTTTCCTAATCTAGTATTTTTATTTAAAAATATCGAAATCGTCTATTTAATGCTTTTTTTTACAAAAATAATATAATTAATAATACAGTAACCGTAAGAACAATGCTACAATGACCTTTTAAAGAACAAATCTGACTATAAAACAATGAAATTTATGACTTTGCAAATTTTGCATTTGAATTATTATTTCTACTAATTATAAATACTTTATGAGTTCAATCTTTTTACGAATGTGTGAACTATAATATTTTTCTGCAGTACATAAAAAGTTTCAAGTCTTTCATACGAGTAAGTTCAAATGATTTCTTATTTCTTTGCGTTTGTATGTAATTTGATATTTTTACCCGAGTGCTTTAATTTTAAAACTTCTTTATACGCAGAATTCGTAATTTTGTTGATAATAATAATTTAACTTTTTAAAGAAATTATGTAAGTTTTTCATTTGTATTTTTGCTTTCAGTAATACATACAGTTACGTCTCATATATTACGTACGACATGGATTAAACATTAATATTCCTGGGCCCAACATAAACAAGGTTTAAATGAAATTTCAGTTTTACAATTTTCGGAACTGCGAATTTTTAAACTTCTAAATATCGCACATTTTAAATTTTTACACAGTGACATAGAGAAAAAAATGCTCTTTTAAATGAAATTTGTTTGCAAACTTTACCACAATTTGTTTTCAAATTATTAATATTTTAAAAGTTTTTATTACATTTTTTGTCATCGTGTCAACAGAAGTATTCTATTTTTGGACATTAAATATGGACCAATCACAAAACGAATAAAATAAAATAAGCTCCGGAATTCAACCAATAAAAAGATTCAGATCTGCTTCAGATTTTCCAGTTCTCCACCGAGATCAACAACTATTTTCCAAATAGTTAAAAAAAAGATTAATTCTTTTTGATCAGAATTCTTCGTGTAAAACAGTTTATAACAATATCGAAGTAAAATTCATGTTTTGTAGAAATAGAGTCAAGTCGGGTCGAGATTTTAACTTTTTTTTGGAGGGGGTGGGGGGAAGGGGCTTATATATATAATACTTGCTAGACCATATAAGCAGGACAACTTTTTAAATTTTACTCAGACCGAAACATTAATTTATTTTGTACGAACTGGGCCCTTGAAATTTTTGCCCACGCAATTTTTAGGACCTGCTCCAGCATGCGGGGACCTCTGATATATGTTATGAACTTGGCCCCCCTGTCGGGGATACAGTGCCCCCACGTCGGGCAAATTCTGGCGCCGCCCTTGGAAGTGGGTAAACCCGGAAGTGTTGACAGTCACATGACTTAGGCTTTTATTATAGAGAGCAAGGCTAACTTATTATAATATAATAAGATATTATAAGGGGGCCTTGATAGAGAGGATAAATAAATTATTGCACACGTAAAAAACATTGAGGTAAAAACTATGCCAAGTATTTAAAGTACGCATGTAAAACTATTTACTTAGGGACAATACTCATTTTAAGTCATACTGAGAATCACATTATATAAAAGTAGTACGGCTAAAAAAGATTGTTGAACTATTTCATCGCTTGATGCAGCATAAATTAGGTTACTTGCGAAAACACATTTTCGATTTATTCTGTATTTATTATTATTCAATAAATGCTTAAAGGGAAATTCGTATGTAATTTAATAAATAAAATATACATAATTATACATAATACAATCTTTAAATTTCATAAATATAAGGAAAATATGAGGCATGACGTTGTAACATCTTGTTAACTCTAGATGTTAAAATAAAATAAGAGAGAGCAAATACCAAGCTGACCATAACTAAACCATTAAATTTATTAGAACACTCGAGACATGAAGTAAGTTGAAGTAGTAATACATAAACTGTTACGTGGCAGTAGAAATGTATAAACTGCTCACGTGACAGACGTTGCATTAAAATGAAGAAAATAATTAAAATATGTGACTGAAAGATATAAAAGTCGATTAAAACATAGACTATATTTCAAATGTCACTACACTGTATATTTCCGTAGGTCTGAATGCTAGTCCCAAGAAAACGGAATTATGTTTTTATCTTTGAACCGAGTGGAAGAACATTGTCTCGTCATGAAAGTCTGATTAGCAGCGGCATTTTAAACATAACTATTTTATAGAAGCGGATTTTGAAATGTGTTTTTATTTATTAATTTCAAAAGAAATCGTCACCTGTCGCAACAGCGCTGGATGAAACCATAGTACTCGAAAAATGCCTAGTCCGAGTGAAAAAGCATGACTACTCGAATGCAGAAAACAGTCATTGTTCGTGATAATATTATTCAACTTTCCGTAATGTGGTTATATATTTAAAGAAAAACCATATTTGCATGTGTTCAAAGTCTGAGGGGGTAGCTCATAGAGATCCTCCATGTATCTTTATGAAGCATCTCTATAGTAGCTCGCAGGGGCAGAGTCCCTTAGTTCATATAAGTGGATATATATATGGAAGAACGAGCTAGCTTTGGAGTGCAGCGAAACTGCGCCTACAACTCAGAGCCTGGAGCCCGGACAAAATAATACAAGTTGCAGAAAGCGACCGGGAAAAAACTCTGCAGAGAGAAAGAGAGAGATACGGGGAAAAGCAAGTTAAACAGACGATATGATTGTCATTCTCCCGTCAGTGAAAATGCGGTGTTTGCCGTCTGTGTTTTTAAATCCTACCATTAGGACTTATGTCACTGAAGCGCCAGATTTTACGATGTCCTTCATATTACTCTACGTTATATAATATCCTAGAACATTAAAATTAATACTTTATAATTGTATAACAATATAATCCAGAAAATATTAAAGCGAAATAATTGGCTTTACTTTTGCTTGCCATTCTTCCTCCCGCGCCAAGTTACTTCATATGTATATATATATATATATATATATGGGAAATCTCCTCCACTATTAGATCTGCATATTATTTTCTACGCATCGCAACTCCGATGAAAAGGCTCTCAGTGAGGCAGACGATTTTGAAGAAACTATTAATTCCTAAGAAGCCAGACGATTTAAGCGGTAGAAAAAAGAACTGAACGGAAGAAAGGAGAATGGAATGTTTTTAGTTTTAAGTTGGTGTAAAAAGAACGTAAGATGAAGACGAGTTCCCGTATAAGATGTAATTGATTAATTAGAGTTATGATTGTTTGTTTTGTAAATAGTCTTATGTAAATATCTTTTTAGCTCACAGGCTATCATAGCCTGAGAGCTTATGTGCCCGCTCGTTCTGTATGTATGTTCGTACGTAACGCGATAACTCATGGTAAAAATATCCCATCGACTTGAAATTTTGTATATAGGTATATCCTGATAAGGCACTTCCCTGATTAGTTTTTGGAGTTCATTCGATATGTATAAGAGGGGGAACGGGGGCTCATGCCCCTCCCCTTAATTGATATAAATGGGTTTTTCATGCAGAATTAAGTTTTCGTTCAAAATTTAGATATAGGATCATTCTGATGAGGCGATTCCGTGACTGTTATTAGATGTTCATTGAATAAGTATAAACAGGGGGAACGGGGGTTCTAATGCCCCTCCCCTTAATTTATATAAATGGGTTTTTCATGCGGAATTGTCAGATTTCGTTCAAATCTCTGAATAGTTTTGGAAGTTTAATGGTTATGTATATAAAAGAGGGGGATAACTCCTCTTAAATTATATAAATGCTAAATGTGTTTTTATTAAGAATTATCCGATTTGCTCTGAATTTTGGATGTAGATTTTTTATACGATAAAGCATGTCCTTGATAGTTTTAGGAGGTTTAATGATTAAGGATAAAAAAAGGGAAAGGGGAGAGCTGTTTCCCCTCCTTTATATGTTTTTTCGAACGGAATTAACCCTTGAAAATATAAGGCTGTAATTTACAATAAGTATGCGTAGTCTGTGAGCTCAATGCCATCAGTTTAACTGGGCAATATTCTTTTTATTTGTAAATATTAACGTTTAATATCAGTCATTTAAAAGTTTAAAAACGGTGTCAGAATTTAATTTACCTCCGAGTTTATTTACTTATGTGTTCAAAAGAACTTTTTAAAGAAGAATCTCCATAAATTTTGGTCTCAGTAAGTGAGATACAGACGCACGCCCACAGAGATGGAAATATATTTTTTTAATATCTTGGAAGCCGATATTTTTTAGAACTGTGATGGAATGTCAAGCCTACAAAGCTATTTCAGAAGAGGTAAAATTTTGCGATGAAAGTGAAATCAAAGTGTGTGAAGCTGAGCATCTGATTATGAAGTGAGTTTATTATTTCATTTTTCTTTTCAATAATGGAAAAATTAGTTGATTTAAAGGAATTAGAGTTTTCTTTGAAAACTGAAAAATCAGCTAGTATTAAGACATTGCACAAATTAATTTTTGGAGAAATCGGTGACAGAAATAATCGACGTAGAATTCGGAATTTTACTGGGTTTACGTTTGAAGTAGATTCCGATGAATATCAAACTAAATTCAAAGAAATTAAAGATAATTTTTCTGTTAACGACTTAATTACCATTTGCAATGTTTTGTGTATAAATAATTCGGGAACTTTTGATGAAATTGCTGCCAGAATAATTTCTAGTTTATGTGATTTTAATATTTTAAAAATTAATATGATAGCCGATGTAGGTACTCTTAGTGATGACGAAAGTGTCGATGAATTTAATGATGATTTACAAGATAAAACTAAAAATATTTCAACTGTTTTTGAGAATAATATGAAAAATGATTCTGGTAGTTCTAATTGTGAAAGTAATGAAAATCAGAAAATTCTGATTCCTGATTATGTTATTAAACCAAGCATTTCTATTAATGATATTGAAAGTATGATTACAGTGTTTGAAGGTACTCAAGTACAAAATATCAATAAATGGATTGCCGATTTTGAAGATATTGTTTCATTATTTAACGTTAGTGATTTGCACAAATTGATTTTGGCTAAACGCCGTAAGACAGGCAAAGCAAAATTATTTCTTGAAAGTGAAACAAATATTAATTCGTGGTCTAAATTAAAAGCCCTACTCATATCTGAATTTGGTCAAACGTGCAATTCAGCTGAATTACACGAATTGCTGTCCAAAAGAAAAATTAGACCACATGAATCGTTAGATGAATATTTTTTAAATATGAAACAATTATGCTCAAAAGGCAATATTGAAGATTCTGCCCTTATTCAGTATGTAATAAATGGAATTAATGACCCCATTTCTAAAAAATCTTTTTTGTATGGTTGTCCCAATATTGCTGAATTTAAACAAAAATTAAAGATTTATGGAAAAATAAGATCGGAGTATGAAAATGCAAAATTTCATAAATATGAAGGAGCTAAGCCTAAAATTAAATCCGAAGTTGAAGTTAAGAACAAATTTAAGCCTGTAAAGCCAAATATGCGTTGTTTTAATTGTGGCGGGAATAATCATAAGAGTATTAACTGTGTAAATAAAGATAAAGGGCCGCTTTGTTTTGCTTGTAACGCTTATGGTCATAAATCATTTCAATGTAATAAATCTAAAGATACAAGTGTTAAAAATGCTCAGTCACAAGTAAACATTATTACATCCCAAGATTTAATTCTGAAAGAGATAAAGCTTTATTCTTTGCGTTTAATCTCTTTAATAGATACTGGTAGCCAAAAGACTTTGTTAAAGAAAAGTATTTATGATAATTTGAAGAACTTTGTAGAATTAAAACCCACGAGTATCTCTTTGACCGGTCTAGGAAAAGCCTCAATTAAACCAGAAGGTTGTTTCAATTCAGAAATCGAAGTAGATGGTTCAAAATTTAAAGTTACTATTTTTGTCGTTAAGGACAGTTGCATTAATTTCGATTTAATTATTGGCACTGATGTTATTCATCAAAGTACATTAACTATTTCTGAGAATAAAGTGAAACTGTTTAAAGCTGAAGTTCAGTCTAATGACTTTTTAGTTAATATTGTAAATGTTTTGGATGAGCCTAAAATTGATTTAACTCACATTGCTGACAAAAAATTACGTTCAGAGTTATACTCTTTAATTGAAAATTATGTACCAATTAAAACTAAAACAGTAGATGTTAAAATGAAAATTAATTTAACTGACGAAATCCCAGTTTGTTCTTCTCCTCGAAGATTACCGCCATGCGAGAAAAAAATAGTCGAAAACCAAATTGAGGAGTGGCTAGCTCAGGGAATAATTCGAGAAAGTTCTTCTAATTTTTCTTCGCCGGTTGTTTTAGTCAAGAAAAAAAATAACACAATGAGACTTTGTGTTGATTACAGATGTCTTAACAAAAAGACAGTACGCGAGCATTTCCCCTTGCCAGTTATTGATGATGTAATAGACCAATTACATTCTGCCGAAGTATTTACCACCATAGATTTGAAAAACGGTTTCTTTCATGTAGATGTTGAAGAAGACTCGCGGAAATACACCTCGTTTGTTACTCATGAAGGACAATACGAATTTTTGAAATGTCCATTCGGGTTGACCAATAGCCCTAGTGTTTTTCAAAAGTATATTTATAATGTATTTCGAAACCTGTTAAAAGATCACATTGTTGTCATTTATATGGATGATTTAATAATACCTGCTAAAAACGAAGCTGAAGGTCTAGAAAAATTAAAACTTGTACTCGAAACTGCATCGGAATATGGATTAGAATTAAATCTTAAAAAATGCAATTTTTTGAAGCGTGAAATTGATTTCTTGGGGTATAGAATCATAAATGGTAAATTGTATCCCTCTCCACTGAAGACTAAAGCAGTAATAAATTTTCCCGAACCAAAGTGTACCAAAGATGTTCAAAGTTATTTAGGATTGACAGGATACTTTCGAAAATTTATAAGAAATTATTCGGTTATAGCTAAACCGTTAAGTGACCTGCTAAGAAAAGATTCAAAATTTAAATTCGATATAGAAGAACAAAGAGCTTTTAATGAACTCAAACGTATTTTGTCGTCAGAATCAGTACTTTTAATTTACAATCCCAAAAGTGCGACCGAAATCCATTGTGATGCCAGTATTGATGGCTATGGAGCTGTTTTAATGCAACAATCTCTAGTAGATAATCAATTTCATCCAGTTTATTTCGCAAGTAAAAAAACCACCGAAGCTGAACGGAGGTACACTAGTTACGAATTAGAAGTTTTAGCTGTAATTGAAGCCCTGAAAAAGTTTAGAGTATATGTGCTAGGTATCCCATTTAAAATTGTAACTGATTGTAATGCATTTAAAATGACTATGGATAAAAAAGAAATGAGTACAAAAATAGCTAGATGGGCAATAATGTTATCCGATTTTGATTATGTTATTGAACATAGACAGGGTAGCAGTATGAGACATGTCGATGCATTAAGTAGGTATCCTATTTGCATGGTAATCCAAGATAGCTTAACTTTAAAAATTATCCAAGCTCAAGAAACCGATGACCATATTAAAACAATAAAAGAAATCCTAAAGGTGAAATCTTATGATGATTATCTAGTTAAAAATGATGTTCTTTATAAATGTGTTAATGGTAATGATTTATTAGTTGTACCGGAAGACATGCAAATGAATATAATCAAGGCCGCTCACGAAAAAGGTCATTACGCAGTTGCAAGAACAGAGAAAAGTTTAGAAAATGATTTTTACATCCCTAAAGTTAAACAAAAAATTGAGAAATGTATAGCAAATTGTGTTCCCTGTATTTTAGTTAATAGAAAATGTGGTAAACAAGAAGGCTTACTTCACCCAATAGAAAAAGAAGAAACTCCATTACATACGTACCATGTTGATCACTTAGGTCCATTAGAAAGCACTAATAAAAATTACAAACATATCCTTTCGGTCATTGACGCATTCACAAAATTTGTTTGGTTGTATCCCACAAAATCTACCGATGCTGCCGAAGTAATTTCTAAATTAGAAATCCAAAAATCTATCTTTGGAAATCCAGTTCGAATTATATCAGATAAAGGTCCTGCATTTACCTCTAAAGCTTTTGAAGATTATTGCATCAATGAAAATATTAAACATATCCCGATTACCACTGGATTACCCAGGTCTAACGGCCAAGTTGAGCGTCTAAATTCTGTCATAATATCTGTTCTGTCTAAATTGTCTGTCGATAATCCTAAAAAATGGTATACACATGTAAGCAACGTCCAACAGGTGATAAATTCGACTTTTCAGAGAAGTATAAGCACAACTCCTTTTGAATTGATGTTTGGTACTAAAATGAAACTAAAAAATAACATTGAAATTACTAGTCTTCTGAATGCTGAAATACAATCTGATTTTACAAATAATCGCGAAGATATGAGAAAAAATGCTAAAAAACAGATTTTAAAAGTCCAAGAAGAGAACCGTAAAACTTACAACCTCAGACGAAAGAAAGCTAACAAATTTAAGATTAATGATGTGGTTGCTATAAAACGCACACAACAAGGTCCAGGTTTGAAGTTAAAACCAAAATATTTAGGTCCGTACAAAGTCATAAAAGTAAAAAATAATGACACCTACGATGTAAAGAAACTTGGATTCAACGAAGGACCCATGGTCACCAGTACATGTGCAGAGTACATGAAGCCGTGGACGGACGAAGCTTAAAAAAAAAAGAATTTCACCGATTGCGACACTATACCAACTATGACAAACCTCTGGACTGACAACTAATAGAATTTTAACTTTATTCTCGAAAAGACGAAAAGACGTAAGGTAAAAGAAGATGAAAAGACGTATGAAAGAAGACGAAAAGACGTAAGATAAAAGAAGACGGAAGACGTAAGAAAGAAAAGACGAAAAGACGTAAGGTAATAGAAGATGAAAAGACGTATGAAAGAAGAAGACGAAAAGACGTAAGATAAAAGAAGATGAAAGGACGTAAGAAAGAGAAAACGAAAAGACGCGAAAAAAAAATACATGAATTTTTTCAAGAAATAATCTAAGCTTTGATAAACAATTTGAATGATGACTTCTTTTTTTCAATTTAGACTTTGGATGCTGCTGTGTTTTTTTTTCTTTATCTTTTCAGATGATCCAGCTGCTGTTTCCAGCCAACAAGAATACATTCGAGGACGAATGTCTCATCAGTATGGCCGAAATATGGGAAATCTCCTCCACTATTAGATCTGCATATTATTTTCTACGCATCGCAACTCCGATGAAAAGGCTCTCAGTGAGGCAGACGATTTTGAAGAAACTATTAATTCCTAAGAAGCCAGACGATTTAAGCGGTAGAAAAAAGAACTGAACGGAAGAAAGGAGAATGGAATGTTTTTAGTTTTAAGTTGGTGTAAAAAGAACGTAAGATGAAGACGAGTTCCCGTATAAGATGTAATTGATTAATTAGAGTTATGATTGTTTGTTTTGTAAATAGTCTTATGTAAATATCTTTTTTGTAAATATTAACGTTTAATATAAGTCATTTAAAAGTTTAAAAACGGTGTCAGAATTTAATTTACCTCCGAGTTTATTTACTTATGTGTTCAAAAGAACTTTTTAAAGAAGAATCTCCATATATATAGTATATATATAAATATGTGTGTGTGTTTATGTATATATATATATATATACATACCGGGTGTACTGAAAAGGACTGAACGATTTTAAAAATCAATAACTTGCAAACTTTTACAGATATTTAAAAAATTCTTGCACGAGAGTCATCTTAAAGGTCAAAAGTTTTTTTCCTGCGATTCTGGATTTTAGTTCGAATTACAAACAATAGATGGCGCTGAGAGCGCTAGATGCTCTGTTGAGACGGATATTGACGCCACTTGGCACTGAAGCAAAATAAGGAGGTTAAGGCTGTGGAGTGGATCTTATTCGAAAATGAACTTTTGCTTTTACCGTCCGATTTTGAATGCAATCCATATAATTTTGATTTTGCTGGCGTCAGCGCAATGATAGAGAAAAATAAAAATATTGTTTTCATGGGTACGACTCTTTTGAAATCGAAATGCGTGAAACAATAACGTTCGAATTACCGACTTTTATTATTTTTTTTTTTACATTCCAAGATTGTTAGTACTTTTGGGAACAGGATATCTTATTTATCTATTTATTTATCTGAGTATCTTTTAAACCTTTTCTATGTCACCTAGTCATGTCCTGTATTGTACATTAAGTATGTGGGATTAACAGTTCATTTACAGGTACACCCAAAAGTCTGTATCACATCATAGTCTATGGGGGAAAATCGCTTGCAGTGTATATTAATGAAATACACTATTTCAAATGTATTCAAACTCATATAAATCACAGAATTTCAGTATGATTATGATAGAATAGGGTATTTGGTATTTGGTATTTATAGCATTTAACGTTCATTTACAGGGGCATTACACAAAAAAAAGTCGGTTACTGTCAACGGTGTACTGTCTTTAAGTAATAATTGCTGGAAATGCGTTTTCAATTTCGGCATGCGCTTTTAAATTTAACTGTTTTTTAGATATTTTAGTAATTATATAAATGCGTATCACCTATACTCGTCTCTGGTCCGTCCATCCGTCTGTCTGTCCGCATATAACAGTGCAAAAATTACTCTGTCGGATCGTTTGAAATTTTAAATATACATTTGTTGAAGAATTTTGTCCAGTTATTTCAAATTTTATGAAAATCGGATGTGTATTTCCAATACAGGGACAGTCAAAAGCATTCCGTTACATTATGGCCGACGGGGAAAAAGTTTCAAATGCTTGTGGATGATATTACACCCGTCCGAACATAATGAAATTTATATGCATTTATGAATTCAATTAAAATCCAAATGATGTAGAATATGCTGCACAAAGAATAATTATTATTCATTTACAGGGCCACACAAAATAATTATGTAACATAACGGTAAAAAGGAACATACTTTGCGGCATATTTTAATTTTGTTATACACATAATAAAATTGTTATAAGTTGCTTAGGTTTACTGCGAGTTACTTGCTGTGTATTAGAAAATACGAAGTATTTACAGGGACACAGAAAAGATTTCAGAAACTATGCTGCATCAAAAATGCTGTACGCTAACGATAATTGCTTGAAGTTTTTAGTTTTGATGTGATTTTTTTTAAGTTTCACTAAATTTTTGCATATTACGCTGTGTATATAATTGGTGCAAATCATATACAGGACTACACAAAAGAATTCGCACTTCTTACTAAGTGTGTAAGTAAATATATTAAAGGTGGTTTGTAAATGAGTTATGCATTTTTTACGTTGAACAGCTTTAAGTATATTGTGATATGTTTAAAGAATAGAAATGAAATGATATACAGAGGCACTCAAAAATCGGATTAATAGCCGGCTCTGGATGGTAATCTCTGGAAGTGTGATTTCATTAGTTTAAAGCATGTTTCGGTTTTAAATAGATTTTAGCTAAATAATGGCGTGTATTTAAAGATAGTAGGTAAACTACAGGGCTATACAAAAGAGTTCAAATATGCTTCCGTCTATTTAAATAAATTGCTAAATGTCCAATTTCAACTTAACATGTGTTTTTAACGCTTTCCAACATAGTTAAAAGTGTTTATGATTTCTGTTTAGCTAGCCAATTGCCTGCCTATCTTTTCAAACTCTGACTTGCGTTGAAATAATTGAATTGGTTTGTAAGTGATATATGTTAATGATATTTATTGTGCTGTGTTGGATATTGTAAACAAACTATGCATAATTCAAGATTCATTTACACAGACACTCAAAACTATTCCATTACATTATGTTCTGTGAGGATAATTATATATGTAGCACCTATATTCGTCATCTGGAATGTTCGTTTATCTGTTTGCACATAATAGCGCAAAAACTACCCAACTGAATGCTTTGAAACATAATATATATATACTCGTTGCAGAATTTTCGTTACTCATTTAAAGTTTGATGAAAAGCGAATCAAAGCTTAAAAGGATATTAATAAATGTTTTCTTCATTCTATTAAAACCTATCATGCGTATGATAGGTTTCGCGTCAATTCAATGCGTCAATTCAATGATATCCAATGATAGATGATGATTCTAGGTTGTCATAATGATTATGGCTCATTTAAGATGGAGGTAGTATTATTTCCCTATTACCATGAATTTAATATACATAATCGTAATAAATTTTGTATTTAGGTATTTTTTCAAAAGAGTGCAACAGTTATTGCGCCAAGTTTTCATTGTTTATACTATAAATATTTTTTGTTCTAAAGAATAAACCATTTCCGCAGTTTTTTTACTGTATACATAAAACTCTACTAAAAAACTTCTTTAGAAGAACTGGCATTTCTTAGAATATAACATTTTTTTAAATAGCAAAATTGATTAATTTTTAACAACAACAACAACAACAAAAACTACTAAATCGTTTCACTTTGTTTTAAAATATGATGCAGAAAATATTCTTTAAATTAGATGATAAAAAGTAATTTAATCCGAGAAAATGCAGCTTTCTTAAATGTGAAATCGTCTGCAAAAATCGTATACTATTCGTTAAATTCATGCCCAGTTTCAATCGCTGCTATTATATAAAAGGATTTATTATTTCCATGACAACAACACATTTCATTGAAATCATACCGACTGAGTCAAAAATAGGGCCTCATGTCGAGTACACAGGTCAAATGTATGTTGTTCAATAAAAACAAATAAACAAAAGTTTAAAATCGGGCCAGATTGCATTGTCAAACGAGACCCACTCCACAGCCTTAACCTCCTTATTTTCCTTCGGTAACAAGTGACGTCAATATCCATCTCACCAGAGCACCTAGCGCTCTCAGCGCCATCTATTGTTTGTAATTTGAACTAAAATCTACATTCGCAGGAAAAAAAAACTTTTGACCTTTTAGATGACTCTTGTGCAAGAATTTTTTAAATATCTGTAAAAGTTTGTAAATTATTGATTTTTAAAATCGTTCAGTCCTTTTCAGGACACCCGGTATATATATACTACCCGACCGGCCCGGTATTGCCCGGTTCCGTGATAATAAAATCAAACGAACCTGAAATTTATGATTTTATCTCTAATTCGAAATACGTGGCCACTAATATGAGAAAAATCAGTTTAAAAAAATAAACAACTAAGTTTAGAGTAACAAATATTTAAAACGACTTCAATCGGAACCGGAGGAGGAAATATGTGTTCAACAATTGCGCAATTTTCGTGTTAAAATGCTGATTTTTATCCGTAATTATCACTGTTCAGTCACGTAACTTTTTTTTTTTTCACATCGAAATCCTAAGTGTACATTTTGATTTTCAAAAAAATTATATCACTCCTAGATCCGACTATATCTTGATTAAAATCGATAATCAATGATTAGGTAAAAAGGTTAATATACAGTAATGTAGTTTTAGAACTATAGAATAAAATTACGTATATTTCAATCAAAACATGTGTAATGTTCAACCTGTGGATAAAATCCTAACCGTAACCTAATTATACTGTAATCGCAACCTATCTGTAACCTAACTGCAACTTAACCTGATCCAAACTTAAATATATCATAAATGTAACCTAACCGTCACCTTATCATAACTTATCCGTTTTCTGACCGTAACCTAACCGCAACTTACCTTAATCTAACTAACTTAATCATACCTAGCTATAACGTAACCGGAATTTAAATATAACGTAAGACTAGCCATAATATAATTGCAACCTAATTGCAACCTAACTACAGCCCAAATGTAACCTAACTGTTACCTAACCCTAACCAAATTTTAAAATTATTACTAACTATAAACTAACAATTCTAATCGCGTACGTGCTACGAAGTACTTTAGTTCCACTTTTCACCGCTACGGGGCGCAGTATGTTTTGTACGAAAATCCGATATGAATCACCGCCACCTGCGGTCGTATATAATAGGCGTGCACTGCACGATTTGCAGAACGCTACAGTTTCACTTTCCATCGCCAGAATGAGCATGTTTTCTTAAAGAAACCTAAATCCGAACAATAATCCGATTTTGATTCTTTCCGTAGATATATTACCCAACGGGATGGGGATACAAATAGAAATTTATGAAAATTGATGAAATTTCTATTTAGAAATAATGATAACAACCACGCAATTAAGAGTCCAATATTAATCAATAAGAATCTCCTACAATGCTGCTGCATGCTCTGTAAAATATGTTAGTTTTACTTTTCACCTCCAGGAGATCACTAATTCCTTAACAAACCTATATCCGAAGGAAACTCCAGTATTAAACTTATTCGTACATATACTAGTCGAGAAGGTTGGAAAATCCAATAAGAATTGAAGAAGTTTAGTGAAATTATTGTTCGGAAATAACCACTACTTATAAATTAAGGATGAAATATGTTCTGAACGAATATCCTGAACGAATATCCTACACAGATTCCCACTACCTGCACCACTTTATGGCAGGTGTGTGTTAAACTCGGAACAATTTTTAGTATTTAAAAGCGAAAAAAAGAACAATGAAAAAATGTGTTTAAAAATAAAAAGTCATCCATCAAGTACAGATTATGAAACACTATCCAACACATTCAGAATAATGTAAACAACTGCACCGTTTAAAAAATTAAAATATTACGTCTCATTTCACCATGTGAAAATATATTAAGCATTTCAAAACCAAATTTCAGTTGTTCCCATCTATATTCGGAAAATGATCCGAAAATTTTAGCAGCCCTGTATATAATACATCGATAGGTACATATTAACAACACGCATTCCAAAATTTAATTCATTTAAGAGATACACATATTTCAATTTAAAATTCCCTTTCAGCAATATCCTCTAATGAGGGGAATGGTAGGCAAATACTTTTGTGCTGCCCTGTATATGATGTATAGAATTTATATGTAAAGAGTAATATGGAAAAAAAAGTAATTACATTTAAAAGCGCATACCGAATTTCAAAACGTACTCTCCAGCAATTATTAAGCGAAGACAGTACTGTAACCATTTCTTTGGTGTGACCCTGTAAATTTATTTAAAAAATGCTATAAATGCACAGTTTTAACGTAACCATAGTTAAATTCATTGATTTATACATTGATTTACACATGTTTGAATACATTAGAAATAGCGGAATGTCATTAAAGTACGCTCCAAACGATTTTTACCCATATACCATAATGTAATCGAACTCTTTTGAATGTCCCTGTAAATGAATCATTAGTCATACATACTTCATATGGAATACCAAACATACTTTGATGACCCTAAATAAGCTTTATCAATTGCATGGGAATCCGACTATAAATATAGTCGGATTTTCATGCAATTGATAAGGCTTATTTAGTGTCACCAAATTCTGGACTTAGAGCGTGGACAGACGGACCGACAAACCAAATACATAAGCACTTTTCAATTTTCTTGGAAAGGGCTAAAAAGACAGATGTTTCTTAAACTACGATAATTTATTATAATCACGATGTAAAAATACTCGATAACCGCTTCCAAGTCGCCCAATGCTCCTTTATCTTTAGAAACATCCGACAACAATTTATTTTCCGTTTACAGTTTATTTAATATACAGGGTGAGTCATAAATATCGAAACAATAGGCTATCTCCTTAAATATTGTGCTTAGACCCATACTTCCAGTTGGAAAAATTCATAAAAAAGGTGAAATTTTTGATAAAATAAATTGCGACTCCATGGGGGGGTCTAGTTGAAAAAATACAAAATTTAAATTTTTATACGGCCCCCGTAGGATAAAAATTCCAATTAGGAAAACTTCCTTATTCAGTCTTGAATAAGACACAAAAAGTTGCATCTTTATATCTTCAAAACTCGCAAAGTTATTGCCGTTTAAAAAATTCATCAGGTTTTAAGGGATTCGACACAAATTGAAATGTGCACAATTCAAAAAACAATGTTACTTTAACAGTTCTAGGAAACGCGTAAAATGTCTATTTTTTGAATTATAATTTTGATATTTTTTTCTTTTTTGTGATGGTTAGCCTCATAAGTTGCTAAGAAAATCACATCCTAAAATTTCAACTACAATTTAAAAAAGTTTCAGATGGTTAGTATTGGTTTAAATGGGATAATTAAACATCGTTATAACTCGTAACATTATTTACCGGATTTCAATTTCCTTCCATTTAATTAAAGATGAAAATCTGATTTTAGTTTTGTTCCAGGATTTTTGTTTCTTAATAATTTTAAAAGTATTAAAAATACTAGTACTCAGAACCCGAGGTTCCCGGGTCACAAAGTAAAGGTGAAACACTTTTTTAAAAGTTAAAATTGGAAAGCCTACTAATTTTTTTCTGCGTTATATTTTTAAACTACCAACTAATTCCAAATAGCAATTTTATATGAAACATATTATTTATGTAATCATATACAGCTTTAAAAATTATCGGCACTTCCGTATTAGCGGAGCCGTAACTAAGGGGACGCTATGGGCGGCTCAGCCCCCCCCCCCCTCCCCTGGAAAAGATTCCAAGGTCACTCAATAAATTTCTGTTCCGAAAATTCAAATGAAATATTGTTTAATAATCTAATTTAGTTTTGAAACTTTTTCACAGTTTTCCAGAGTTACTAAATTGTATCTAAAATAAGTGTTTCAACACTCCCTCATCCTATTTGTACATATGAAGCTAACATGATGGGCTACTTTGCACCAGTTATACACTCAAAACTTTCATCATCATATACTTTTCTAAGCAAAAAATGAAATTATTTTAACAGTTTAATAAGAAACAGAGTACCTACAATATGAATATGCACTAATTTATCTTTCTGCGTCAGAGAGAGAAAAAAAATACTATGAGCCCTCCTACATTCTCTTGAGTCCTTCCTGTTGTTCACTATGGCCCTGCGTATTAGACGCAAGATAGCAGTTATTAGCCAAAGATTTCGCCAAAGAATAAAATTGCATTCCCAATTTTTAAAAACAACTAAGAAAATATGACACCCAGATATTCTTTAAAATACATTTTTGTAAAGGTTAATTGATGTATCTTTTGTAAAGTAAGTTTCAAAGTCACTAAAAGTCTAAAAGTCACTAAATTCATAGATAACTAGTCGTTGGGGGCCACCGTAATACTTACCCATCATGGATATGTATATGAAAATAAAACATATGAAAACTATTAATACAATGCATTGCAATTCATAAACAAAATTTAAATATTGTTAATACATAGTAATGCTATATTAAAGAACTGCTGATGTACCAATTTTGACTAATTATATAAAACGCCAAACTACTCAAGTAGTACCAAATTGCGTAAAAGAAACATCCTTATAACTCCAAAAATAATAACTCTATTAACTAACAATTAATTGCGTCGGATTAAGCGTCTCATTTCCAATTAAAGTATATCTCTCAATTGAAAATTGAATGAAATACAGGGTCATGAAAAATCGAAGAATGTGGAAAACAGGATTACAAATATCTCGGCAACTAATAATCCGATCGACTTCGTTCTATATGCAAAATGTGTGTTATTTTATTGCCTTTTACGTCCATTCCTTAAAATAAAAAAATTCGAAAATTTTTATATACCTTTCATCAGAACGAATTTTTCGAGAGTCCGAAAAAAATAGTTCCGGATAATCGAGGTTGCTTTTATTAAATAGGGTTCGTCCCATTCTTACAAACTAACTACATACAAAATTTCAAGTCTCTATCTCAATTTGTTCGGGAGATAGAGCGTTTACAGACAGACAGACAGACAGACAGACAGACGGACGGCAAATTTTTTTTTCTAAAAATATGTTTTTCGGAATCTCCACTATCTAAAACGTGTAAATCCGTCAAAAAAAATTTTTCGATTTTCAAAACGATTGCAAGACTTACCCTATACTACGTATGATGGGTAAGTAAAAACGAAATAAAACCAACAACATTCACCGGATTTTAATAGCCGGCGATATATTGACATAACAGGTTTTTAATTACTATTTTTTTCAGTTGCTATGAAAAAATGACAACTAAAATATACAGTGATCTGTTATTTTCCATGGAGAAAAGAGATAGATGGAGGTGCAGTATGCGATTAAAACGGTTTGATGGGCGTTATTCTTCCAATAAAAGTCTCTCATTCGACCCAAACAAAACAATCACATGGAACAGAGACCGAATTTTTTAGCATCATTTTTTCTCTAAATGAAAAAGATCTGAATATATTTTAGCATTATAAATTAGCATTTCATTGTATTATGAATTAAAATTGCATCACTAAAAATTTTTCTTTTTTGTGAAAGCACGCCGTTGTGTTTGATGCAGTGCAGCGAATTTTAAGGTTACATTTTTGGCGTCACCTCCAGCCACTAAACTGCATCTCTATTTTTTTTCTTTTTTACTCTATGGCTATTTTTTCACTTTTTCCCACATAAATGCGATACTCAAGATGCCACCATTAGAGAAATTGAACCAAAAACTACAAAAAAATTAATATCTCAAAAACAAATTGAGATACAGTTTTCTAACAAACGGCATTTAAAAGTGCATTTTTTTCTCTAAACGATGGTATAAAGATTGAAAACGTGCAATGTCTAGAAGTTTAAAAATTTACAATAGCGAAAATTGCAAAACCGAAATTTCATCGGAAAGTGTTGCCATTCAAAACATGACGTATGCGTTACGCACAGATACGTTTGGCCTTTATTATATAGATAGATTTATTGACAAAATAATATAGCTTTAAAAAAATCATATTTTCAAAAGTAAATATATTTTTCAAATTTGCCGAAGCAAAAGTAATGCAAAAAAATAAAAAGTGACATGTTTCAAGTTCTTTTTTTCTTTAAAAATTCTTAAAATTTAATAATTTAAAGACAAGAAATAGTGTGGAAAAATTCATTATGCAGAAAAACGAAGTGCACTGTTTAAATATCCGTCAGTTATTTAAAAGAATACTTTTTCTAAGATGCAGATTGCATCTTTTTAGGTGCGTTCGTAATTATGTAAATACGTAGCGCCTATAGTGGTCGTTCAGTCCGTCCGTCTGTCCGCATATAACAACGCAAAAACTACCCAACCGAATAGTTTGAAATTTGAAATACATAATTATTACATAATTTTGTCGAGTCATTTCAAATTTTATGAAAATCGGATGCATAGATCAATTACAGGAGCATCAAAATTATTCCATTACATTACGGTCAGCGGGGAAAAAGTCTCAAATGCATTTTAATCATTTGAAATTTAAATTACATAATTATTACATAATTTTGTCGAGTTATTTCAAGTTTTTTGATAATCGGGTGCATAGATCAATTACAGGGGCAATCAAAAGTATTCAATTACATTATGGTCAATGGGGAAAATTTTTCAAATGTATTTTATACGTTTGAAATTTAAAATACATAATTATTACATAATTTTGTCGTGTTATTTAAATTTTTATGAAAATCGGATGCATATAGATCAATTACAGGGATAATCAAAAGTATTCCGTTACATTACGGTCAATGGGGGAAAATGTTTCAAATGCATTTTAGTGGTGTTACACTCATTCGAACTTAATAAAATTTATATGCAACTATAAAGTACATATTATAATATACATTTTACATAATTTGTGGTGCAAAGAACATTTGTTATTGATTTACGAGGCCACAAAAAGTATTCCATTACATAATGGTATAGGGAGAACATTGTTTGAAGAGCGTTTAAATTGTAATTCAATATTTACAATTTTATGAGATTGACATATGAGAGTAATATTTCAAAAAATTCGTTATCGTACGAACGCACCTCATTTGCTACGCTTCACGTGCAATTTCTAACTTGCTTTAAATTCAGATCTGACAACTTCCGGCTTTTTATCGTCCTGGAGATTATGTTAAACAATCTGTATTCTGGGCCCAGGCCGGGCCAGGACAGAGTCGTTGCTTTTTTCTGAAGACTCACCAGGACGGGCCTAACGTACTTTTCATAAAGGAGAGGACTGTTTCCTTCTTCTTATGTGTAAACCGGATGAAATTTTCAATCCCACTCTCGACAAAACCCGTGTTAAAATCATTGTCTCTAGCTGAATTTTTCGTGCATAAAATAAATAAAATTCGGCTCAATTAAAATTTTTACGAAAAACACAGATTTTAAAATCTTTATTTTACAAAACTAAGAAAAAAAAACTTAAAACTTCATTTTTTTTAAAGAATAGTATATTTAAAGGCTAAAAAATTAAATACAATAAAACCAGTGAAAAAAAAATCTGCGTATGACGGAATTATGTCTTAAACGGAAAATATATTGATCCATGCAAAATAAATACAGTATTATCTGAGAAAAAAATAAACTCCAATACACCTCCTAGGAAGGGCATCTGTCTATAACGTATTTTTTTCTTTCCTATGTGATTCCGCCTTAAAAGGTTTTACTGCATAACATTTTTCAAAGTCTCCAACGTATGGGATATGGATTAACGATATGTAAGTGAAACATTTATATTTAGAGATTCATTGATAATTGAGATTCATTGATAAAATAAATATATTACAAACTTTGGCGCTTCTTTATTAATAAAAAGTATAAATATAAAATCGAAAAGCTATAAATGGAATTTTTGGTCAGAACTCCTCCATACGAAACAATTTTTTCTCACACCGAAGTAAAAAACTATGTAGAAATTTGCAGCTGAACCGCACTATGATTTAAACTATTTTCCAGACCGGTCAGGGTTATGTTTTTAACATTTTTTCAGACCAGGCCGAACTTTTTCCCCTATGGGTCGGTTAGGGACCGGATCTAGATATTTCATTCATGAAGACCTCCAGTGCAGTCTACCAACATCTTTTGAAAACAAGTTTAGATTTTATTCAATACGCTGCTTTGTTATGTCCAAATGAAAGGCATTGTCTTAAATCGGCATTTAATAATAGATAATTTATAGACGATCCCTCACTTGCTTTGAAAATTAGCCAAAAACTCTTCGTTTACAGGCATGGTAAAGTGGTGTAAGTCACGAATTTTTTAGAATTTCGGATTTTAATACCTCTGTCAGGTTTTTAGATATTTAGATGAAATTTTTTTTGTTCAATTTAGGAATGGATAAGGAATAACTTCCTAATTGGGTATTTTGCTCTACGGGGGCCGTATAAAAATTTAATTTTCGTATTTTTTCAAATAGACCCCCCATGGAGTCGCAATTTATCTTATCAAAAATTTCACCTTTTTTTATGAATTTTTGCAATTGGAAGTATGGGTCTAGGGGCAATATTTAAGAAGATAGCCTATTGTTTCGATATTTATGACTCACTCTGAAAAATAATTAAATAAAACATTTCAAAACCGAATTTCAGCTGTCCCCATTTACATTCGGAAAATTATCCGATTTTCTTTAACAACCCTGTATATGATATAGAGATTTGTATATAATAACAATTTGCATTTCAAAATTTAATTCATATATTTCTGAAAATTAGCCTTCAGCAATTTCCTTCAATAAAGAAAATGGTATGCGAATACTTTTGTGCAGCCCTGTATATCAGATATAGATTTTATTATACAAAGAGTATTATGCAAAAAAAAACTAATTAAATATAAAATTACATATCGAATTTTAAAAGGTACTCTCCAGCAATTATTGCGCAAATACAGTACTGTAACTGATTTCTTTTGTGTGCCCCGGTAAATTAAAAAATATTGCTATGATTTGTGTATTTAATTTAATCGTAGTGAAAGCAGGTGATTTATATCCGTTTCAATACATTTAAATAGCGTGATCTCATTAAAATACTCGCCAAACAATTTTTCCGCATACATCGTAATGTAATCGATTTCTTTTGAGCGTCTCTGTAAATGAACCAATATTCGTACATATTTCATATGCAATACCGAACATACTTTAGTGATCCTAAATAAACATTATCAATTGAATATGTTTATGGGAGTTAAAGTGTAGACAGACGGACAGACAAACCGAATGCATAAGTACTTTTCAACTTTGTGCTAAAAAACGCTTCTAAGATTAAAATAAAATATATCATTAATATTATCGAAAATGAGAATTTAAATAATATTTAAAGTATTGCTACTCGCAACAGCAATAGAAAGCATTCGAATGCAAGGAATTATTTTTGTCAATTTCTAATTTTTAGTGGTAAAAGAGTCAGTAAGATCTTTTCTGATCATTTATTTAACATTTAAAAACCACGTCTTGTATTTAAACAGATCAGTTTCAACTACGCAATTATTACCGCTCAACCAATAAAAGTTCAGGAAAGAACAGGAAGACAAACAACATGAATTCCAGGTTGTGGAATTCGTTGTTAGGTTCTGACGTCATTTGAACTAATCTATTCTCTTTCATTATTATTAAATGCGTTTTCAAGCAAGTGTTTTAACTCCGTGCTAAAATGTAAAGTTTAGGTGAAAAAACAGTCACTTTTAAAAGATTAAGCACTCAAATTCGTTTATTTATTTCTGTCTCAGCTTTTTAAATTATTTTTGTGAAAGTTTTATACAACCAATCAACCGAAAGCAAGCGGAAAAAAAGAAACTTATTTTTATTAGTGACTCTGAATGAACCAACCAATCGAAAATGAGCTTTGAGAAAAAAGCGATGAAAAAGGGCGGGGAAGTCATATTTTTGATGAGAGTGAGCTTCAAATTTTTATTAATTTCTCAATTAATAATTGGAATTTTGAAATTCTGAAGCTTAGGTACATCAGAAGAGATTTGGGGTTACTCTCAAAAAAATTTTGAGCCTCGTACCGGCTGTAGATTTTGCTAGCCCTCGCAGACACACACACCCACACACACACAGACAGAGCGTTTTGTTTTTTTATTAGTATAGATAAAAATTTTGACGGATGGTCCTTCCGGGGTCTGGGGGTTATGAATTATGATGGTAAAACTATACCAAAGTTTTTCAGAAGTGCTTTCCTCCGGACGGCTGCAACATGTAACATTTTACTTTTTGTAGTGAAAGTTACCTGGTAAGTTTTAAATGGTCATGATCAAACATTTCTGTTTTTAAAGGTTTTTTTCCTTTAGTATTTCGAAAAACAAAACAAAATGGTAAAAACATTTTACTAATTTTTATTACAACTCTAAGTTAGAGTATTTTTAATGCCTGATTTTGTTTCTCATAACGACTTTATATCTCTTCATTAAACTATTGCAAAAGCTGGTGTAAGTCAATACGGCTAAAACAACTTCTTAATTATACCATAAAAATATAAAATTTGCAAGCTCTTCGAAATGAATTTAATTTTTTTTCATCAGTTGCAAAGAATATTTTCTATCTATTTGAAAGAAACTGCAAGACTGAAAAATTATGGAAGGAAAGGTTCAAGCAAAAACAAACAAGCTAATAGGAAAGCAGATACCATCAGCCAATCGTCACCGAGTGTAACTCAATTAGAAGAACACAGAACGGATGGAAAATTAACGAGTAATTTTGAATAAAAGATTGCTGTATTTAACTCTGATTTTATTCAATTTCCTCCAAAATATTTCTTTTGTTCTGGGTTCTTCTGGTTGAGTAATGCTCTTCTGTGATTGACAGATGCCTTTTGCTTTGTTATTTGGTTGATTTCTTTGAGATTTCCCTTTCCTTTTAGTTTTTTCACGCTTTCAAACCTATTAAAGCATGCTTCAAAACATTAATTAAAACATAATATTCCTTGCACCTGAAGAGGAATTACAAAGTTCTTTCAAATGGTCTTCAGCATTTTCTACACTTTACGATGTTATTAAGAAGTTCTTTTGTCCTCATATGCATTTTCATTTACTGATTAATGTATCTCATGTTTTTTAAACTTTCTTATTACAGGAATTAGAATACCAGCAAAAAGTTTGAGAACAATTTTGGAAAGATTCACGATGTGAGCACTTCAATTTGTTGAAAGCTGCTGTTAATTTCAAAACAAAAGTGATGTTGTTCTTCGAAATATTTTATTCTGAATATTAAAAAAACAGTATTGCTGAAGATGTAAAATGAAGATTAATGTTATCTAAATTTTAAGGAGTGTATGAATAATGAAAAATGTATGAAGTATTATTGAAATTTATGGTAGAAAATTTGAACTTCGTTTAGACAGAAACTGAAGTAAACCAAGCAATAAAAATATAATTTTTCTCCACAGACTTCTAAAAAGTTGCATAAAACAGCAAAATAAAATGTCTTCAACTCAGAATACTAGAAAGCAAAATACAAGAACAAAGTCAAAAAAAGAAAAAGGTGCCATAGAAGGTAAACTCTACGAAATAATATTATTACTGTCACTTGCAAGGAAAGTACGTGAACTTTCAAAAAAGAAAAATCTACAATTCTATAAATTCACAATTGGTAGAGAAATTAAAATAGGTAAGTATACAAAAATTGATGATATAGTTATAAGTTATGAAAATAGAGATAAGAAAAAGAATCTTATCTTTGTACAACTTAAACATATGCAGGATTATAAAACAATAGACTCACAAATGTTATGTACAGAAGCAACTAGAGCTAAGGATATAAAAGGCCCATATGGTTCTATGTGTAAAGATTTCAATTTACAAAAATATTTTATCTCTTATCTGAGTGTTAGAAATGAGCTAAAAAATACTAATACTGAAGAACTGAAAGATGGAAAAATAAAATATATTGTTTTATTTACAAACGTTGGACTAGAAAACAAAGAATTAGGGGAGAAAGGATTTAGTTTTAAAAAAGCACCTGATGATATTATTAATCTATTCACGCTATTCTCGGAATCGCAACACCACTGCTATCAGCTTAGGGATGTGAGTGAAGGTCTTCTTAAAATACTCAAAAAGAGTTCCGATTTAGACAGGTTAGCGAGTGAATTGGCACAGTATGTAGTTTGTGAAGACTACCGAGAAAACAGAATTATGGGAACTCGTGAAACTTCTATAAAACAGTATCATGACGCATTAGAGAGAAAAGTCATACAAAAATCATCTCAAAAGCAAAGAAAAAATACAGAATATTTTCGTGAAGCCCAATTCGGAAAGGATTTTTTAAGCTGTGACCAATCTGCTCCCAATCTGCATCATCTTCGCAAAGCATTGTTTGAAGCAATTAGAGAGCTTGATGAATCGAAAAAAGATGCAAATGAGGATGAATTAAAAAGAGTTTTAAAAGAGGCAAAATGGAAAATAGTTTATAACTTTGCGAAAAGCAAAGAAAACATTAAAAACGATTTTCCATGTAAATGGATACCAGTATTAGACGAGGATATAAAAGACTTTTTGCGGTGCTTCGTATTTATAGTGAATCAGCCTAGAGTGACAGAATTTGAGCTGCTTTATAAATATTCCATTCAAGATTCTGTAGTTGATAATACCTCAATGAAGCAATTTGTAGATACCATTCATACTACAGGTACGGAATTTAAGGATTGTGTAGAAAATTTATTCGGACTCGACATCAAGCGCCATGACGATGAAAAGTGGATTTCTGACAATCAAATTGAAGATTTTATGAAAGGAAAGCAGATGCTTCTTCGGATAATATTTGTTGCGAGCGCAATGACACTGATGTACAAAAATGAAATTAAGCAATATGGTGAGTTTAATGATTTTGGAAAAATAAAGGAAAATGTAAAAAATTTCTTAACAAGTGGCTACAAGGTACTGAATGTTATTACTCCAATAACTTTGTTAAGCTCTATTAAAATATCACAGTGTTTGAATACAGAAAAAATTTATCCTATTTCTATAAGCTTGAATATTTTAAACTGTACAGAAAACAGAGACTGTTTACTAAAAGCATTTGCGCTTGAAAGTATTTGTTTGTTAACGATCGAATGTAGATATGCATTCAAAGATCCTAACATTAATTTTTTGTACGATTTAGTTAATATAGCTAAAACAAATTCTAATAAAAAAATAATACTTATCATGCAGCAAGAAAATTGTGACGTTTTTCCTAAATATTTTAAAGATGATTTTCCAGATGAAAGAATGTGTGTTATAGAAAATGATTCTATAGACTTAAAAAACTTCAATCCTAAAGAGGATCCTCTATTAAAAAAAATACTTGTGTTTCAGGAAAAAAAAGAAAAAGAAAATTTATCTGATGTGACTGGAATTAAAAATTGGAATTCTTATGTACATACTTTATCTCAAGGAACAAGTGAGCAAGGCATTATTGATGGTATGATATTAATTGAAATTCTTAATAATGATGAAATAGAAGTGGGAAGCAAGCCTGCAGGAACGAGTAGCTTAGAGGGTGCCTATGCCCAAATGTACGAAGAAATTAATGTGGAAACTTTGGCTGAAAAATTAATGTCACAACAACACAACAATAATGCAAACGATATGTATACCATCAGTGGAATATCCGGATCAAGTAAACAGGACAAAACTGACAAACTGATTCAATATTTAGGATTGAGCAATAACAAAGAAATAATAGAAGATCAGTGGAGAGATACTGTGAGGGAGGATAAAATACAAATAGTAGATAACCAGTTTAAAGATAAAGATTTCCAGAGACTTTGTCACCGTTATGAGAAGAAGCGTATTTTCTGGGTTTCCGTAAAAAATGAAAATAATGATGCAAAATTTGTTTTACAGGAAGTTTACGATCCCAAATTTTATTTGAAGAGAAAGTTTAAAAATGTTGTTTTTAAGGCAGACTTAAAAGAACTTCTAATCAACGCACATCTTTCTGAATTATTCATTTTTCATTGCGCCGAGGACAAACAAGAATTATATAAGTATATGAAATTAAATGACCGTGAAATAAAACAATTTGAAGAGAATTCTATGATTAAGTTACTTTCTCTAAACAGCGATGCAGACGCCGCTTTTAAAAAATTTTCTAGGGAAAACCAAACTGTTCATTTACTTGAGTTTGAAGAAAAACTGCTCATTTGGTGCGACTCTCATGGTTCAGTGAAAACTCTGCGCAGATATATTGACTATGAGCGAAGTGAGGCATATTTAGTTGAAGAAGATAACTTAATCAGAAAAATTAAAGATAGAAAAGTGGTGATCTTAGCAGATGACCCAGGAATGGGTAAGACGACTACACAGATCAAATTATATGAAGCAGAAGGTGAATCATCTTCTATTATTAAATCCCATTGGGTTATACGAATACAACTAAGAGACAATTTAAAAGCAGTCAAAGATCTTGAATTAAATGAAGATCGTATTCACATCGCTAGTGTAGTTGCATTCCTATCAAAAATTGATTTAAAATTAGATAACCAATTAGCTAAAAATTTGCTGGCAATGGCTTTAAATAAAAGCAAACGTTTTCCTAAACCATTACTTTTGGTATTCGATGGATTTGATGAAATTTTAGACGAAGAGGACAGGGAGAGGATAGTTTTGCTACTAAAGTTTATAAAGAAAAAAACAGCAGCAAAATTGTGGATTACGACTCGTTTGCATTTTAAAGAGTCTTTAGAAAAGGAATTATCCACAATTGCTGTTGAGTTCGTTCCGATGGATGATCAACAGAAATCAAAATACATAAAAACATATTTAGAACATCGCTTATATTTAATTTTAAATGAAGAAGTTTTTAATGGGATTTCTTCATATTCTAACGACTGTGAAGAAATGAAAAGCATATATATGTATATTTCAGAGTTTTTAAAAAAATTGGAAGAAACTTTCAAAGGTGACATATTAAGATTTATTGGAACTCCGCTTCAATTGCATTTAATGCTAGAGGGTTCTTCAAGACATTTCAAAAACTGGATGGAAAACGATGACGATAAAATTCCTGTTTTCAGTTATGTAGGCCATGACATAAACGAAGTATATGAAAACTTTATCGATAGGAAATATGATGTTTATTTTGAGAAGGTGGCCATTCCAGAAGGTATACACAGGAGGCTAGAAAAAAATATTTTGGATCAGCATCATAAAAACTTTGCTAAATTTAGAATTCTTGCAATAAAACCAAAAAAGTCTTTAGATGAATTTTTGGACAAAATTCTATTAGCAGGGATAATTAAGTTTGAAGTTAGCGATTCGCAATTCATTCATAAAACTTTCGAAGAGTTTTTTGCTGCGAAAGTATTTATTCATTGGATAGAGAAAGAGCCAAATCATCTATCAAATACACATAAACAAGAATATCTATTAAAAGTGATTTTAATCAGTCCGAATTATCAACTGATTCGAACTTTTATGAATCTGCGTCTCCAAAAAAGGAGAGCAGAAGATAGAAAGGGTGAGGGACAAAATGAACCAGACGACAGTTATGCGAATTATGGGAATATTATAGCCAAATTATTAAACGAAGAAAGTAGTCCTTGGATAGCCGCAACTTTACATGTTGCAGTTGAAGAAAATAATAAGGATATAGCGTGTTTTTTGGTGAAAGGTCTTAAAGGACAACCAGATGCTCTAAGGAAATTTCTCTTCACTGGTACAAATTGTAAAGAAGATGAACATTATCCATTTACAGGAAATGCATTACACTTAGCATCTAAATTAGGTCAATTTGAAATAGTTAAGGTATTGTTGGATGCTGCAGAAGAAATTTCAAAAGACACATTGCATGAATTCACTGAATGTTTAGATAACGATGGCAACAATGCATTAACTTTAGCAACATTTTATCCACATAGTTTTCATATTTTTAATGAATTATTGACTAGGTCAAATAGTAAATTAAAGCTCATTTTGAATAAAGAGAGTTCTCAGAACACTCTGAGAGTAGCATGTGCTCGGGAAAATGAAAAAATTGTCGAGTTGTTACTTCAAGAATTTGAGCATGAAAAACATTCTCTAAAACAAATATTATTGTATGTAGATAAATGTGGTAATGCTCTATGTTCCACGACAAAAACTACTATCTTGCAAAAGTTGATATTTGCTTCAAAATCGATGGAAGACAATAATGAAACTCTTAAAGAGATGCTTTTACCCAAGAAAGGTCGCCTTCCTCTTAACACAGCAATTCAAAGTAAAAACATGGATGTAGTTGAAATGTTATTAAATGCTGCTAAGGAGATTGATGATGATAACCACACGCTAAAACAGTTACTTTTGAAAAAAAGATATGGAGAATCTGCTCTACATGTAGCAGCCGAACTGGGACGTAGCAATATGATAAAACTGCTCTTAGATACAGCATCTGATTTAGGTACAGATATCTTGAAGAAAGTAATTACTGCTGTTGATGGAAAAGGCAAGAACGCAATGCAGTTATTGTTTCATTATGACGGTATTCTGTACAGACAAGAATATTTCAAAATTATAAAAGAATTACTTTCCAGTGCTATGAATATGGATGATGGAAGTGCAACTTTAAAAAAATTATTAGCAAAGCTAAGGTGGCTATATAAGGAGCATGGATGTAGAAGCGAAATAAAGCAAATTGTAGAAAGCCTAATTTTCGAAGCAAAAGACAAAAATAGAATGCATGCCGTCAATATTTTAAAAGAAATTGCAGAACACCTCCCTGAAGTAAAACCTGTTTCAGTGAAGCTAAATCTTTTTCAAAGAATCTCCAGAAGAATCAGATTATCTTCTGAGAGAAGGAGCGATAAAAATCCTTCTTACTCTTTAGAAGAGGAATACAATTCCAATAGTTAAAAGTATCAATATTGTATGAACTTGTATTTATTTTGCTACTTCTAACGAGTTTCAAAAGTGTGAAAAGGATTAAAAATATGAATGTAATATGTGATGCATCTAACCCCTTCAGACCTCAGGGTTTATTTACATATATTTTTACTTTCTTCTACCTTTACAAGAAGAAAGTATTGGATTCATGAGCATTTTCGAAATCTGGTTTTCGACGGATTTGCACGTTTTAGGGGGATAGAGAACCCGAAAAACATGTTTTTACAAAATGTTTGTCTGTGAGTCTGTATGTATGTCACAAAACTTTTTTCGGCACCCTCTCACAAAAACTAACGCACAGAACTTCACAAAACTTCAGATTCTGTTAGACCTTGATATGAACTAGATCTGATTAGTTTTTTATGCATATCACTCAGTAGCTGACGCTGCTTTCCGTCATTATTTACAATTTCCACAAAGGCCATATCTCAAGAACTAATGCATAAAATTTCAGATCCAGTTAGTACTTGATAAAAAATTGATCCTGATTAGTTTTTGGTGTACATCACCCAACATGTGGCGCTGTTATGCATTTTTTTAAGATATTGCAGTAGCTCTATCTCAAACTAATGCACGGATTTTCATCAAATTTCAGATACAATTATAAGTTGACATAAGTTGTTGCAGACTAGATTTTGGTGTAACAACGTAACCGGTAGCGCTACTATGCTGCATTTTTCAGGAAGTAATAACATGTAAAAGATAGAATAAAATTTTGGGATTGCCACATCCTGCTAGTTTAACTTCAGTTACGGATTTATATTAACAAACTGATAACTGAGAAAGACTGTGAAGCGAAAAACACTAAAATACATTTTTTAGTGATATGATACATAAGGACTGAAAAAGCACATTTTTTGAAAATTTCTTGGAATTTTGTATTTTATTTTATTTTATTTGTATTTGTATTTTTATTGCATTGCAAAGGTAATTGTAAAAGGAGATAAATGTATATTTAATTACTTTTTATTACTAATGGATTCTACAAATGATGTCTTAAGTCTTAACGCACAGAAAAATTGTCTATGTTTGTATTTTTGTAAATTTCTTACAGCTGCAAATCATTTTAATATAAAACATATCTCGCTAAAAAAGCAAATAACAAAAGAAATTGCTAGAAATAAAAAATAGAATGGAATAGAAACAAAACAGAAGCGAATTGCTATTTTGTTTAATTCTGCTGTATGTTAGGCTCTATTCACACCAATTTCACTCTTTTTAATATTTATTTATATACGTACAATTTTTTTAAAGATCTTGTAGGAGACACGGGGACTGAAGAAATTTAAGAAGATATCAGGAATTTTACGCAAATTAGGAAAGACCCCTTTTATGTTAGTGCTTGCTGAAGAATGGTTGGTTTCTTCCCCTTTTTAATCCAATCAGGTGATATGAAAACGTTTTGGCTGTTCCAATTTTTTTGTTGAGTGATGTAATAATAAAGTTCTAATTTAAGTTTGCGACTACCTTTAGGGCACATTTTTTGAAAAATGTAACAATTTTATGCTCTAAATGGATGATTTTTAGTTAAAACAGGAAATAAAACTATAAATTTTTACTGGAAATTTAATTTACATTCCAAATTTAGACAATATTTAGTTAAATTAAAAAAAATAATTCAGTTTATTCCGATACTTGTCTGCAATTTAATTCAGCAAGCCTTTTTTATTGCAAAATGTAGGCTTTTATTTATATTAATAACGCTTAATTGCAGAAATCTTGTTAAAGACATTCTTACATCCTAACTTTCAAAGCAGCAAATATAAGTACGCATTCAATATGTTCGACATATTGCACAATATTAAATTAATAAGTAGTTATCTGAGTCCGAGATACTAAAATCATATGCTTGGAGGAAAAAAATGCGGCATGTTTTCATAGTAATGTCTTTCCATACTATGATGAGAAACATTTGAAATATTTGAAATTAAATTATTGTAGCATATGTGTTTACATAGCAGACATTTATATCAAAATTATAATACTTGATACTTGACCTCATAATCATAATTTTAAATTTTTTGTTTAAATTACTTACATTTGAATATAAAAAATTACTTCAAAATGGTCTCTTAAAAAAATGTTTGAAATTGCACGTGAAGAGTAGAAAATTAGATTCGTACTTCAACGAAATTTAAAAATAGTCAGACCTTGCTGTTATAGTAAACAGTACTTCGGATAAAGTATAGTAGTCGAAATCTTTTTTGTGTTGCTGTAAATACAATCTGCTTTTTATTATAAAGGAAGTAACCTGTAGCAGCAACTGAAACCGCAGCAACGTATAAGAATCCATAAAATATGAAATAATTTAATATAATTAAAGCACGCCCCAAACAATATTTGCCAAAAAACCATAATTCAGTGGAATACTTTTGAGTACCCCTGTAAATTAATAATAAATAATATTTGTATCATAGATTGTACAGAATGTATATTTTAGTATCTACTTCATAGATTCATGTCAATTTTATTATATTCGAAAGAGTGTAACATCATTAAAATGAACTTTAAACTATTTTTCTTTATTGACCGCAATGTAATGAAATACTTTTGATTGTCCCTGTAATTAAACTATACATACGATTTTCATAAAATTTGAATTGACTCGACAAAATTATGCAAAAATTATATATTTTAAATCTCAAACGCTTTGGTTGGATATTTTTTGCTCTGTTGTATGCGGACAGACGGAAGAATTGAACGACAACTATAGGTGCTACGTATGTCCATAATTTCGAACGCACCTAAAAATATTGAGATCTTGGCGTAATAATATACAGTATTTCAGATACAGAAGTAGAATAAATGTTTTGTGTGTCCTGTAAATCCTATATGCTTTCTATTACACAGAAAATAACTTGTAGTATTCCTCGGCAATGTATACCAATTTTATACAATGTTAAATGGTTTAATACAATTAAAATGCGCATCAAACAATGTCTCAATAGCTAATTACGTAATGGACTACTTTTGTGTGGCCCTGTAAATCAATGACAAATATTATTTGCACCACAGATTGTACAGAATGTATATTTTAGTACATACTTCATAGATAAATATAAATTTTATTATGTTCGAAAAAGTATAAGACCATTAAAATGCACTTGTACCTTTTTTCCCCTGACCGTAATGTATCGGAATCCTTTGGATTGTCCTTGTTAATGCATCCGATTTTCATAAAATTTGAAATTACTCGACAAAATCATCCAATAATTATATATTTTAAATTTCAAACTATTCGGTTGGGTAGTTTTTGAGTTGTTATATGAGGACGGACAGACGGACGGATTGAACGACAACTATAGGTGATACGTATTTACATAATTACGAAGGCATCTAAAAAATGCGAATTTGACTTGGGTTATTTCAGCTTTTGCTTTTGTGGCTTAAAATTGCATTATTTGAGGACCAGTGCAATAACTAAATAGCATGTTACTCACTAATACAGCCATTTTTACATCTTGTTTCTCCTGTAAGTTATATGATGGCATAATTCCATAAAGTTAATTAAGTTGAAGAAAAGGAAAGAAGAAGAAAGAAAGAAAAAGACTGAAAGAATGTCATTTAAAATTCATAAAGTTATCAAACACATATTTATATCTGATGCAAGCGATTAAGCGCCAAATAATGAATCAATTGCCTTTTTTACACCAATTTAATTTTTAAGCTTTAGAAACAATCATTTATTGTTTAAGTTAAAAACATTTTCTTTTTATAAATTTATCTTTTATTAAAAGGGTTTTTTATTCTTTTTTTAATTCAAATCATCGGAGATTTTTCTTTTGATTAGCAAGTTGCTTACATTATTTTCTATCTCATATAGCCATTACAATTTTTTAGGCAACGTTGATGATTTTTAAAAAATAATTACTGGCAATCTTTACGTTCAAAATAACAATAAAATACAAAATTTATTACAAAAAATTACAGTTATGCCTATATATTTGACACCGCGTTAATATTCTCTATCGAATGATGCAATTTGTAAAAAAAAAAAAAAATCTATCGGATAGTGCTGTGACGGACAGACGCTGAAGCGAAAACACCGAAATCCTTAGACAAATCACATTTACGTGATTCTTATAAAAAGAAACTCTTACAAAACATGCGTTAAGCATAGATTATGAAGCACTTTCCAACGCTTCATGAAATCTTTAACAAAACTCCGTTATTTAGGGAAATAAGGGTATAAAGCCAAATATAACCAAATATGCATTCCAGTACTATTGAACAGCCCTGTATTTGATCTGTCAGTTGATACACATACTATATAATGGGGAAATTTAGTTTAGGTAGTTACAATAGGTAGCTTTTTACTTTCTGTAGTGAAAGCTACCCAATATAAATAAATATAAATTTAACAGGTATGTGATTGAATTACGCGCTCGAATCTGTGAAATGATCAGAAACAAAACTGCTGCCGTAAGTACCAAAATCTTCGGCTGACTTCTGACGTGCATCTAATACGGAAATATGACTTTTGATAAATTTCATAGGTTTATTTGATTCTATAATCAATATTTTTTATTTAACCTTATAATCTGCCTAATCGTGTTTTTTCATCATGCTATATTTCAATGTAAAGGCTAATTTAACATAAGATTGACATTAATGTTCATTTTTTGAAGTGTATAAGTTAAAAAGATATGTTAAGTTATCAAATACAAATCATCATACCGATACTTTTCACAGTTATTATTTTATGAAAAAAACACGAATGAAAAAAATCTGCAGGACGCTTAAAGGGTTTAAATGCTTTTTTGAAGTTAGTTAGCAATCTAAAAAGCATATTACATGTAGAAAATTTATTAGAGTTTTCAGTTTTAAAACAAGTAAGAAAAATCATGCGTTAAGCATAGAATATGAAGCACTTTCCAACGCTTCATGAAATCTTTAACTAAACTTCGTTATTTAGCTAAATAAGGCTATAAAGCGAAATATAGCCATATATGTATTCCAATACTATTTAAAAGCCCTGTATTTGACCTATCAGCTAATATACATACTATATAATGGGAAAAATTAGTTAAACAAAAAATGCCTAGTAGCTTGAAATTTCTCTTTCAGCAATTTATATTAATAGATGGAAACATACTTGAATATTCTGTTCAGCCTTGTAGTTTATTAGCCTTGGTACTTTTATTACACATCAGTATTAAGCTAAAATTTATTTTAAATTAAAACTTAAAACAACTGAAATCACATTCTCATAAATTATCATTCATAGGCGTTCATGTACCCAATTCTGTGCGTGGCCCTGTATATCCTTTTATCTATATACTGTAAACATTTCTTAATAAATTTAATGCAGTTCAGTGTAAAAATGCATAGATTATTTAAGAAGCACCTTTAAGTAATTTACGCTCATATTCAGTAACGTTGGCGAGCTCTTTGGGGTAGCCTGTATATTAACTATAGCATTTATACACACCATATAATGTGAAACTTATACGTGAATATCATAATTAAAATGCATTGCATCCATCCATTAGCCATCATCGGATACATACAGTACTTCGGAAAGAATGTACTATTTGAAATATTTTGTGTCACTGTAAATACTATGTACTTCATATTAGGCAGAGCAGTATCGTATAATTTAATTACGCATCAGTGACATACATCAATTTTATTATACATGAAACAGTTTAATATATTTAAAATAAGTCGCACATAAATTCCCCTTTTACCACTATCGAATAGAATTCTTTTGTGTGGTCCTGTAAATGAATAATAGCTGTATTTTCACCACATATTTTATAGAATGCATATTTTAATGCTCCTCGCAAATTCATATAAATTTTAATATGTTTCACAGCGTATAACATGCTTAAAATTCCTTTGAAACGATTCTTTCCCATAGGCCATAGTGTAATGGGAAACTTTTGACCCTCCCTGTAAATAAACATGGTAGAAACTATATTTTCAATAGGGTTTGTGCCAGGGTAAACGTCAATAACGTCCTAAAATTTCATGGCAATCCGAGTATATTTACATGAGATAGAGTGCGGACAGACGGCCAGACAAACCGAATGCATAAGCACTTTTCAACTTTGTTGGTGCTAAAAATTGAATTAAAAACTGGTTCAGGGTGGCAAGATGAAATTGCTAAACTGAATTTATCTCTGATCTATAGGGGGTATCTGGGATTCTTTATGTGTTTATCTTGATTTAGATTTTGTTGGGGAAATTAGTACTTAACTTATCTGTAGGCCTAGACAGCAGAGATTTTTATGTTTTGAAAATTGTTATGAAATTTCTTTAAAATGGTGGCAAACGCATTACTTCCACAGTTGCAGAGAAAGTATATTTACTTGTATTCATTATATCATTATCGGTGTCATTTTCTGTTTACAGTTAAAAATATTTTTTTAAAAAATTTGCACAGAAAATGACTTTAAAAAGAACGTTCTTTCCTTTATGTAGTTCTTACATTTGAATTATTTTTCATTCCGCTGATACCGACAGTGAGATGTTAGATATATAATGATTCCGTGATTGAAAATTACGTCATTTAATAAAATACGATGATTTTCTTCAATAAAACTAAATAATTTATCACGAATGCATCTAAAAGACATACTTTTCTTAGATTTTTATTCGAAAGTACAGCAGAACCCGGCAAATTCGGATCCCGTTAATCCGGATCTCCGGTTAATCCGGATCGATTTGGTCATTTTTTTTTAAGTTTGAGAAGCGATTGGCTAATTTCCATAACATTAACTTGTTTCATCGTCGTACTCTGAATAAAAAAAAACCTTTTTCTAAAATCTTTTTTGAAGAATACCCTAAGCTTTCTTATCTAAATTCTTTGATGTTATCTTTCAAAGAAACAACAATGTATCACTAAGTTTGGCAATTCCAATTTTGCCAATTTTCTATTTAAATCACTTACAAATGTCATAAAAACCACTGCACAGTAAATTTTTACTTACAAGGAAGGTCTCCATACGGGCATACTCCGAAAAATCTGAAAAAATTACACAATGTTCTTCTCATGAGGATATATACGTTTATAAAAAAATTTCGGCGGAACCCCCGTTCCCTGTCCGTAAAAAAAATAATGAAAATTTCGTTATTTGGCGATTTATCTTCGGTTGGCTATGAAAAGCAATTTCAAAAAATGGTTTTTTTTTTATGTCGAATGCATTTTAAAGGAAAAAAGTTTCATGTTCAACGTGTTTAGATAATTTAAATATCTTTGTTTTTGTCAATTTTAGTTTGTTTTAAGTATAATTTCGTTATATTGATATTTATATATATTTAATTCAAATTTGATCATCAAAATTTGAGATTTTAAACGAAATTCAAATTTAAATTAATTAAAATTGTTTCAAGTTCAAAGTCCATTTCAGCATTGTCAATTCGATTCTGTTGCTATGGAAACATCTAACTTTAATCTTTGAATACGCTTAAATGTATGAAAATAATTTTACTGAATAAAATTTTTTTTATATATGAAAATATTTTTTCCAGAGGTAAATTAAATAACTGCAGGGTCCATTCCATGTCAATTCAACGAGACCTTGTAACCCGACCCACAGGGATTTTGATGAAACTTTGTGTACACACTAATTCTATCATGAAATGATTCCATCAGAAATTTTTCCTGTCTAGACCTCATACTTTTTGAGATATGGGAGGTCCAATTTTTTTTTTTTTTTTTTTTTTGGGGGGGGGGGGGGGGGTTCTCAAATCGCACATTTCTGAGTCTGTATTTTGAGATTGCAGTTCCATCTTCAAAAAAATGTTTCTCTGGATCTAAACTTTTTTTATCCTAAATATTACAAGTAAATTTTTTAAATATTTTTTATTACAATCTGCATCTTTTTATCTTCTTACAGTGATAGTTTTAGGATGATTCATGTTTTAGATCCATAGAAACAATTTTTTGAAGATGGAACTGCAATCTCAGAATACAGACTAAGAAATGTGAGATTTGAGAAATCCCCAAGAATTGGACCCCCCATATCTCACAAATCATGAGGTCTAGGAAGGAAAAATTTCTGATGGAATCATTTCATGATGGAATTAGTGTGTACACAAAGTTTCATTCAAATCCCTATTGGTCGGGTTACAAATGGGGAAAAAATTGGTTGAATTGACATGGAATGGCCCTACAGCAAAAAAAGTATATACATATGCAATGTAATATACATATTATATGTATAAAATATATTAAACTCTCTCATTGTTTATGTTTAAATTCATCAAACACCATTAACGCGGATTCTAAAAATCCAAGTTTTCAGTTGCATTAAAATCGTTTACTTTTGGCGGAGAAAAGTGTTACTCGCCAAATCGTGTGACACTTTTGTCTTTTCACGCCAAATACTCGAAAGTGTTTTATTTTTTTACATGTTTTCTTCTGGAATTCCGCGGCTAATTTTCACTGATCCTTTATTACATACATGAGTAGCTAAATTAGTATTTTTTTTTTTTCAAGAAAACCTGAGTATGCCCAGTATGGAGACCTTCCTTGTTAGAGCATTGCAAGAAAGCAAATCAAAATAGTCCCTATAAGACTGATAAGGATCTGATAAGGATCGCTTTCCGATTTTTATCAGCCCTTAGGTCTGTTTCCTTGTTATTGTGACAAAACGCTTCTACAATATCACTTGCAGAAAATTATTTATATTTATAAGGGTGCAGCATTGAATTTAGGTACTTTTCAGTTTAACATAAAGGTGATTTTCTGTAAGTATGTTTTATTTTATTTCATTTTTTTCTAATTCTCCGGATAATCCGGATTGGATCTGGTCCCAATTAATCCGAATTATCGGGGTTTTACTGTACTGAAACTACAATCTCCAGGGTACAAATGTTCAATGTACAATAATGAAAATAATATTGATAGTGTGAGTATAAATCGAACAAAAAAAGTGAAAATTATAAAATTATATTTTTTAATTAATATGTTTAAAATAGTTTTTTTTTCAACCTGTAAAATAATGCACACACTACACAAATTATTCCATAGGCACTGATTATATTAAAAAAACACTTTATTCAAAGAATAACACTCACTCGCAGCTCACTGCTGCATTATCGTCTGCATTTATCTCAAACACAACTTTAGAATAAAAACAGAAATAACACTTCACTTCTCTTCAGTTTCTCAACACTGACATTTTAATTTAGGTAGCACGGTATCGTCTGCCTACATGGAACATACCGGCCCCCATTGACATGTTTCACATTCAATAATAACTCTTTTTTTACTAAGTACACTAATTACACAAATAAATACAAAAGGTCACTATATATGTTACTTAAATATAAAATTGAAAGAAAAAACAATATAACTCTCACACACACACACATATATATATATATATATACACTTTTTTTAAGTACTATGGGTTTCAGGTATAGGTAAAATACATATTTTACTAATCGATCTTTTAAAAATTCCATTCTGAGTTTTTACCTGAACTACGCGAATTTTCTTATCATTACCATAATATACTTCAATAATTCTGCCTAAAGGCCACTTATTGCTTGATATATTTTCCTCTACTAACAACACTAGATCTCCTATTTTTACATTATCCTTTTCAAATCTCCACCTACCCCTCTGTTGTAATTCACTTAAATAATTATGGTGCCATTTGCGCCAAAAAAGTTGTACAATTTTAGTTATTCTTTGCCATTTTTTGAGGCGATTTTCTCTTATATTGGTTAAATCAGGCTCAATAATGGCATTTAATGGTCTGTTTATAAGAAAATGAGCTGGAGTTAGGACTCAAAAATCATCTGCGTCATCTGATAATGGACTCAAAGGCCTCGAATTTAATATTCCCTCTATTTGTATCACTACTGTAAGAAATTCCTCATAAGTGAGATTAGCACCTCCCACAATTCTCTTAAAATGAAATTTAAAGGATTTTATTGCGGCCTCCCAAAGACCCCCGAAATTGGGTGATCTGGGGGGAATAAATTTCCACTCAATGCCTTCACTAGACAAATATGCTGCTAATTTCTCATCAGGTTTTCTTACTAATTCATAAAAGACCCTAAGTGTTTTATCTGCCCCAATAAAATTTTTTGCATTATCAGAATACAATTTGGCACATTTACCCCTGCGTGCTATGAATTTTTTCAGTGCCGCAATAAATGATTCGGAAGATAAATCTGAAACAATTTCTATGTGTATAGCCTTAAATACAAAACAAACAAAAATACAGACATAAATTTCTTGTAAGATGGTCCTACGTGCATAACCAATTTTGATCATAAATGGCCCACACAGATCAACACCCGAAATATTAAAGCAATAGTCTAATTGGACTCTATCCCTGAGCAAGTCACCCATCAATTGATTTGCAATAACTGGTTTAGCTTTAAAACATGGAATGCACTGATGAACCACCTTTCGACACATTGCACGACCATTTATTGGCCAAAATTTATTTCTTACTAAGGATAGTAAAGTTGACGCACCAACATGCAAATATTTCTTATGATAATAATTTATAACAATTACAGTAAATTTATTACTCTTTGGTAATATCGCCGGGTGCTTTTTTGAAAAATTTAAATTACTATTATTTAACCTGCCACCAACCCTTAAAATTCCAAAATCATCTAAGTAAGGGTTGAGGCCTTTTAACTTGCTACTCAAACTTACGGATCCTTTAGCCTGAAGACTATGTATGTCTTCACTGAAGGCTTCATTTTGCACTAATTTAATTAAATATTTCTCTGCCAATTCCAATTCTGGTGTACTCAAGGGTTCATTACACTTATAAAGAGGCATACCTGCATTCATCACAAATCTGAAAATATAACTAAGAATACACACAAGCGTTAAATAATTATTACTAAGATTAATCAAGTTATTTACAAAACAATTATCGGTAATATTATAATTTACAACATTAAATTCATTAACGATTTTAACATTAATTTTGAGCTCTTTATTGAATCCCTCATTTGTTGCTGGTATGGTTATTGTACGTTGAGGATAATCACTGTTCTGTAGAAATGAAGATCCCTTAAACAGTTTTTTAACAGTCATCTGTGCATCAGGTTTACCTGAATCATCACGAGGAACAGCTCTCTTAGGCTCCACTTCACGGCCATCATCTTTATGAGGTCTAACAGCTTGAGCATCATCAACCATATGGGCACGTCTAAATGTCACAAAGTCAAATCCACGTGATCTGCGTTTATTGCGTTACCTCCTCACAACACAATCAACAATTTCATCCCATTGTTCAAAATGAGATTTGAGTGGCTCTTCTCTAGTTTTATAATTGAGTCCGCCAATAAATAATTTACGGAGCTGTTCTGTTTCAACTTCATTATCAAAATTACACCCTTCTTTATATGTCAGCGAAAGATTTTTATCACTTGTACACCACTTATGGAGTCTCATACCTGCTTTATGCATAATTGCTATGAGCTGCCGCTGCAACTCTTTGGCTTCTTTAAGCGTAGGTGCACCGCACAAAATATCATCCGTGTAAATATTCTCTCGAAGAACCGATGCTGCCATCGGATAATTATCTCCTTCATCAATCGATAGCTGGTTGAGAGTTTTCATTGCTAAATAAGGCGCACTAACCGTACCGTATGTAACGGTCTGTAGTTCAAAAATTTTAGGCTCTTCTTCGAAATTATCGTTCCACAAAATTCTCTGCAATGCGTGCTGACTAGGATCAATATTGATCATTCGATACATCATTTGAATATCCGTAGTCAGTGCATAAATATGCTCTCGAAAACTAACCATTATCGTGAATAAATCATTCTGAATAACACCGCCATTATACTGCAGTGAATTAAGTGATGTGCCATTTGTTGTTGTGGCAGAACAGTTAAATACAACTCTCAGTTTTGTGGTGGACTTTTCTGGTCTAAAAATGCCATGATGTGGAGCATAATACACGACGTCAGGTTCTTTCACTTCTTTAACCTGTTTCATATGCCCCAACATTTCATCTTCATTTAAAAAATCTTTATACAATTTGAAGTATTTCTTATCTTTTGATAAGCGAGTCCTCAGCGATTTGAGTTTTTTAAGAGCAAGCTCCCTAGATTGGCCTAAACACGAAGGATTTTCCTTTAAAGGCATTTTCACCACGTATCTCCCTTCCTCATTTCTCCAATGCGTACGCGCAAAATGTTGCTCACATATCTCAAATTCCTTACTTTTTGATAACTCTACTTCGACGTTTTCAACTTCCCAAAACTTTTTTAATGTTTGGTTTAAATCTTCCTCCCGAATTAGCCCACAATAAACTTTTACATCACTTTCCTGCTCTATGCATCCACTAGCCACATACCCAAATACGGTATTTTGCAAAAGTAAATTTGAACTCTGAGAATATATTTGTCCCGGTCTTAATAACTCATAAAATATTTCTGCCCCCAACAACATATCAATTTTATCAGGAAAATTAAATCTATAATCTGCTAAAATAGTTAAATCTGGTACTTCAACATTTATGTTAACCACTTGTTGCGGAATTAAATCTGTAATTTTCCTTACTACTAGCATAGTCAATTCTCTTTCAAAACTTTTATCTCTATTCGCGATTTTTGTATTTACGCAGCCCTTTATTGTCATAGAAGTGTCATCCAAACATGAAATTAAAGTATTCGTTTTATTAATTCTAAGCTGCAATCGATTAGCACACTGCGAAGTAATCAAACATGCTTGTGAACCGACATCTAGTAAGCATCTAACTTCCTGCCATTCCGAGAACTTATCTTTAATGAGGATACGCGCCGTACTTAATAAAACGGATTTTGTTTTATTTTTCACAAAACTAGAGGCGACAGTCTGACTCGGAGGGTAGGAAAGGATTTCCTCGGGTTGTGAATTTTTTATTCCTGCAGCCGATTGAAACACATGACCAACATTTTTATTTTGATTATTTAATTCCTTTTCTTCTCTAGAAAAATGTATTAGCTCAGAATGCGGTAGGTTACATCTAGCACAATTTTTAGACTTACATTTCTGTGCGCAACAATTATAATTTAAACATTTGAAACATGCTTTATTTAATTTCACAACTTCTACTCTATCTTTAATGGACAGTTTTTTGAATTGCGGACAAGAATGTAAACCGTGATATTCATTAGATTTACACAAGACACATTTGACATTTTTTGTTTCCGAAAAAAATATATTTGAAGCGCTCCTTTGAGGCCGATTTTGAAATTTATTTGTCGCTATACGTTTATTTTCATTTATCGTGTTTCTCGAATACACATTTGATTCACCTTTAGATTTATTTTTAATCGACAAAAAAATATCGCATTCTCTTCCTAGTTGCTGTGGTTTAAAATAGGACTCTGATTGTTTAATTGCGATATGATTCATTAATTCGCGATCTAAAGAACTGAAAATTTTATCTGAAACAATCAGATCGCATAATGATTTAAAATCATTTACCTCACGCAAATTACAGTAATACTGAAAAATTTAACTCAGCCTAGCTGCAAATTGAACGTAACTTTCCGACGGTAATTTTTGTGCACTCTTGAAATTGTTTAAACATTCTTGTGCAGTAGGTTGAAATTCCCTTAACACTATATTTTTCAATTTATCATAACTAATCAACTCTTCCTCTGATAAATAGATCATTAAATTGCTCGCTTTTTCGCCGAGAATATTTAACAGAATTTCGGCCTTAAACTCTTCAGGTACATTTTTAGTTCGAAACGCTTTCTCAAGAGATTGAAAAAAAAAGATTAAATGACTCAGCTCTCGTTGGTAAAGGAATAGTTAAAGTTTTAATACTTTTAATAAAACTTTCCAAGTTATTGTTCCCTATTTCAGTTTCCGATTTTTCTGTTACGGACGGCAAATTTTCCCGAGATTCTTTACGCAATTTGGCTATTTCTAATTTTTCTCTAACTGAGCTAGTTTAATTTTTTCAAATTCCGAATTTTGTAATTCTAACTCCCTTTCTAATTGCGCTAATTTAATTTTTTCTAATTCTAATTTTGTTTTCTCAGTTTCTGTTCGGGATTTATACTCCTCAACAACCGAATTAACGATGCTTTTTAATAACTGCTCATTTGAGTAATATTCACTATTCTCTATAATATTTCTTAAATCAATAATTTTACTACTTTCAGGAGCAGTTAAACCCAATTCCTCAACTACAAGCTTAAGCTCGTGTTTATTTAGATTATCAATAACAGACATAATTAAATCAAAAAAAATTAAAAAATTGCTCTTACCTCACTAAAATCGCTGCGAAATTCCGAGGAAGACTCATTATAATTCTTAAATTGATCATCTTAAACACAATATTTCACTTGTTTCTGCACGATATTATTCGAAGATTCTCATGCTAAACGTTGACAGATCTATAATAGAACTCTTCATATAACATCAGCACATAGTTCAAATTCCATGATTTTTCACTCTCATAAATAATTATTTTCACCTTACGGCTCGGCGGTCCATGTAAAATAATGCACACACTACACAAATTATTCCATAGGCACTGATTATATTAAAAAAACACTTTATTCAAAGAATAACACTCACTCGCAGCTCACTGCTGCATTATCGTCTGCATTTATCTCAAACACAACTTTAGAATAAAAACAGAAATAACACTTCACTTCTCTTCAGTTTCTCAACACTGACATTTTAATTTAGGTAGCACGGTATCGTCTGCCTACATGGAACACATCCTAAAATTTAAAACGAAGACAATCACCTACTCACAATCATTTAAAATTCCTAAAAATTTCTATTAATAAAGAAATTATTACATAATACATTCAAAACAAACCACTTTATATAGTTTGGTTTCAAATGAGTAAAAACCATAATCAAAATATTTGGCTGCTGTCAAGACGAATGATTCCAGACAATCGATGTATGCGTTAATTTTCTTAATAGACTGCACTGTAAAACATTTGTGTAACGTTACTCCATAAAACTGGTGGCAGCCTTGCTGCCTCCAATCTGGTGGAGTATTTTAACCGACATAATCGGTGTAACATTGCAATGTTACACCAGTAATGCATGTTTTTATTACACCATTATGTAAGTGAAAAATTACTCAATGATGTGTAAATCGTAGCTGCCACCAATTTTATGGAGTAACGTTACCACAAATGTTTTACAGTGTGGGAGGAACCAGCAAGGACAATCGTCACATCGAGCTCACGGCTGAAATTCTGGAGGGAGTTAAAACTGGATTCGCATATTAAAACACAATCGGTCATCCAAATACTCTATTGGTGGAAAACAACAGAAAACCTGAATTTAGGAGTTGACTCGTAGGCTTTTGATTGTGTTTTATTGCACCCAAAGGTATGAAAACATGGTGGACTGGGAGCAGGAAAACACAGTGATAAACCTAAAAGTCAACTGCTAAAATTGGATTTTCGGTTGTTTTTCACCAAGGCATGATTTAGCAGATTAGCAGACCGATTGTGTTTTAATATGCTAATCGAGTTTTGACTCATTTTGGAATTTCAGCCTCCAACGCGATGAGAAAATTGTGTTCGCTGCTGTAAGTAAAAGAGAGTTTTTTTTTATTAATTTTAAATGTTTTGATTACTAGCGTAGCTTCATTCAAAAGTTGATATCATTGTTTTTAAGACCGATAATTAAATTCCTAACGACAGGATGAAATGCTAAGTAATTATCCTTGAACGTGATAAAATATTTTTATTACTGATTTCATTTCTTTATTTAGAGTAATGATAAAATGATATTCAACAAAAAATAATGAATGATAATTTCCATTCACTTAAATATCTCTCCCATACATCCTGAAACGGGGTAAATCATGCTCCAATACTCCAATTTTAAATATCCACAGTCCCTAGCATCCAAATGAAAAGCGAATCCGACTGACTAGTATTTGGGAATAATTGCAAATTTTAAATGCTAAAGGAAACATATATGTGACGTTACTAACCACTTAACTGGTCAATATTTTTGAAAAAAAAATCTTTCAAATAATGAATATTTTTGCATCGTTTACAGAATTTTTAATGTTTTATTACCGGATTTTCAAACTAGAAATTTTTGTTTAAATTGAATCATATAAATGCTCGGATTAAACAATGCAAACATTACAGTAAAAATTTACTGGCGAGAATAATAAATCGTTGACTTGAAATCTTTTGCCAGTGCCACTTACGGGCAAATCAGGGAAACAGTTAAGAAGCAAGTGTTCGTCATCACAAGAAATTTCGCAGCCTCACTTGTAAAGGCTATGAGAAAAGAAAGCGTTTTCTGTTAATTAGGTGACATATTACCATTTTAACTTTATCAGGATGTCACCGTTTGCATGTAATGGCTAAAATACTGTCGTACGATGAAATTATTCATCTCGTTTCAACAAGGAAGTTCTGTAGGCGACGAATACATTCTCGCGTTTTATTGGATGAACTGTGTATAATATTTTGTATTATGATTCCAGTCAGTAAATCCTATTACTGCAGAAGCGATAGAAAACATCCCTTACATAATGCAGTAAGTGAGTAAGTAATCTTTTTAAATATTTTGAAATAAGTAAGCGTTCTTCATTTATTAAATACTCTTAAAAATGTGTCCTTGAAAAATCATTAAAGACATGGTGTTCTGAAATCTGAGTATAAAAAAAAAAAATAGTTTACCTATTAAAAGATAAACAAATATTCCTCTAAGTTAACTTTTGGCATCTACTTGGTAAACAGAAACATATCAATTTAAAGACTAATTGAATAATTGAAAAATAAAGACTGATTATTATTGAACATCAGAAAGTGACTTTAACCTCTTTTGTCCCTGAGTACCCAAATGAGTACATCAGTTTTGTCCCATTTTATTAATGATACTCAAATATAAATGAAATTTCGATGTAAGAATAATGTTTCGAATTCTAAGATTCGAGCTAATGAAAATAAAACAAAAATCTCGCTCTGAAGTCAAACGAGAGAAGGAATAATTCAGTAATAATTAAAAATACTGTAATAATCACCAGTAGCGAAGAGGTTAAAACAACTAATATTTACTATTAATCTTAGAACGAAAGAATCCCTAATGACGTTTACCTTTTGTTTTAAAACTTATCCGGTCATCGTGATTCTGTTAAAGTAATTGACAAATCAAATATTGATTCAATCAGTGTAGGCATAAAACCGTGGCATAAATCTGTCTTATTTTTAGCACTTTCCAACAAAGTTGAAAAGTTCTTATGCATTCGGTTTGTTTGTCCGTCTGGCCGTCTGGCCGCGTTGTAACTCACGTAAATATACTCGGATTGCCATGAAATTTTAGGACGTTATTGACGTTTACCCTAGCACAAACCCTATTGAAAATGAAGTTTCTACCATGATCAGTTTACCTACAGGTAGAATCAAAATGTTCCCATTACATTACAGCCTATGGAGAAAAATCGTTTCAAAGGAATCTTAAAGATGTTACACCCTGTCAATCATATTAAAATTTATATGCTTTTACGCCGTGCATTAAAATATGCATTCTATAAAATATAAGGTGAAAATGTAGCTATTATTCATTTACAGGGGCACACAAAAGAATTCCATTAGATAATGGTAAAAGTTAAATATAATAAAAAATAAAAAATAAATTATTAATTAAATATATTAAACTGTTTCAGGAATAATAAAATTGATGTTTGTCAATGAGGCTTAGTACGATTATATTTATCGTTTAAATTATATTACTTAAATTATATTATTAATTAAATTATTTAAATAATCGTTTATATTTATCGATTAAATTATACGACACTGTCTTCCCTAATATAAAGTACATAGTATTTACAGGGACACACAAAAGATTTCAAATAGTACATCCTTACCGAAGTACTGTATATGTATCCGATGATAGCTGATGGATGGATTAAATGCATTTTAATTATGATATGCGCGTATGTTTCACTAAATTTATGCATATTATAAGATGTATATAAATTATATTAGTTAATATACGTGATTACCCAAAAAAACTCTCCAACGTTACTGAATATGAGCATAAATTACTAAAAGGTGATTCTTAGATAAATTATGCATTTTTACGCTGAACTGCGTTAAATTTACTAAGAAATGTTTGCAGAATATAGATAAAATGATATACAGGGCCACGCAAAGAATTGGGTACATGGAGTCTATGAATGATATTTTATGAGAAAGTGATTTCAGTTGTTTTAAGAGTGTTTTAGTTTAAAATAAATTTTATCTTAACATTGATGTGTAAAAAGGTATCAGGCAAACTACAAAGCTGAACAAAGTATTCAAGTATGTTTCCATCTATTAGTATAAATTGATGAAAGAGAGATTTCAAGCTACTAAACATTTTTGGATAATTTAAAATTTCCCATTATATAGTATGTATATTAGCTGACAGATCAAATACAGGGCTGCTCAATAGTACTGGAATACATATTTGGTTATATTTGGCTTTATATTCTTATTTACCTAAATAACGAAGTTTTGTTAAAGATTTCATGAAGCGTTGGAAAGTGCTTCATGATCTATGCTTAACGCATAATTTTTCTTACTTGTTTAACATAAAGATTCTCTTTTAATTTTTTTACTATGCATTTTAAAGTGCATTCAGGACTATATAAATAAATAGCACTTGAAGTTGTAGTCTGCTCCGTTCGTCCGTCTGTCAGCCCTGTTGTCTGTCCATATATAACAGCGCAAAAACGACACAACCGAATGGTTAAAAATTTCAAATATAAAACTGTTGAGAAATTTTGTAGAGTCATTTCAAATTTTATGAAAATCGGATATATACTTCATTTATAAGTACAATCAAAACTACAGTAAGGCATTAAGCTAAAATGCATTAAAGTACGATTCAAAAGTTCATTACGTTGCGGTAATGGCCAATTTGAAAAAAAATAGTTTCTTATTAATTTTAGTGATGTTACACATCTTCAACATAATAAAATTAATAAAAATTTATGAAACGCACTTCAAATTACATACTGTTAAATATGGTGTCCAAAGAATTTTTAATATCTTTTTACAGGGCCATATAAAAGTGTTTAGATACATAATAATAGCGAGGGAAACATTGTTTGAGTATATTTTAATTAAGTTAAACTATTTCACTCATAATGAAATTCATATACGTTGCTAGTTTTTTGCAATTTACTTTTAGTATAATAAAAGATGCCTAATATTTACAGGGATGCACAAACGGTTTTGGATACCGAAGTACCTGAAATAATGCAAATTAGTGATGATTGTTGAGAGTGCATTTTTAGTTATTATTTGACTTTTTTTTCTTAATTCAGCTAATATTTTGTACACTACCTTGTGTGAATAAATGCTGTAGATCATATACAGGGCTACAAAAAATAACTTGTAAGGATTACTGAGTATGAACAAAAATATTTTAAAGATGGTTTATAAATGAGATATGTATTTTTACGCTGAACTACATTTAGTATATTAAGGTATGTTTGTAGAACACAGATAAAATGTTATACAGAGCTATTCAGAAAATCAGATACATGGGCGTCTATGGACGATAATCTGTGAAAGTGTTATTTTTAACACTTTTAATCTTAATTAAATTATAGCTGAATAATGGCGTTTACATAAAGATTATAGGTAAAAGACAAGGCTGTACAAAAACAATAAAGGATGGCTTCCGTCTATTTACATAAACTGATTTAAAAGAAATTCCAAACTATTACGCGTCTTTAACACTTTTCAAGATAGTTGAAAAGTGTTTAAGAGTTTGGTTTGTCTGTCCGAATTCTAACTTGAGTTAATACAGTTGGATTGCTCTGTAATTGATATATCTTATGGAGATTTATTATAACATGTTTAGTACTGAAAAAACAGTATGTAGCATTCGTAGGTTATTAATAGAGACATTCAAAAGTAAAATAAGGTCTATGGGGAAATGTATTTATAAACAGTCATGGCGTCTATAGTCTTCGTCTGATCCGTCTGTCTGTCTCTATGTCTGTTCGCATATAACAGCGCACAAACTATACAATCAAATAGTATGAAAATTAATTTATATAATTATTGCAATATTTTGGGGAGTCATTTTAAATTTTATCAGATTCTGATGTATAGTTGAATTACAGGGACAGTCAAAAGAATATCATCGCATTATGAACAGTGGGAAAAATAGTTTCAAGTGCATCTGAATGAAGTTAAACCTTTTTGACATAATAAAAGTGATATACATTAATGAAATAGATTCAATATACATTCTATAAAAAATGCCACTTTTTTTTAAGGCCCACACAAAAGAAGTTTATAGTGGTATAGGAGGTAACATTGTTTGCGACATATTTTAATAGTGTTAAAATATTTAACATATAATGATGTTGATATATGTTTCTGAAATTTATTATAAGTTACTTCCTGTATAATAGAAAATGCGTAGTATTTACAGGGATACAGAAAAGATTTCAGATAGTATATTCTGTGCGAAGTACTGTATATTAGCGGTGATTGCTGAAGAGTATTTTTATTTGTGATATGATTTTTTAAAGTTAAAATAAATTTTTGCATGTTACACTTTGTGTATAAATGTTGTATATCATATACAGGATTACATAAAAAAATTCGCAAAGGATACTGAGTATGAACAAAAATAGTTTAAAAGTGATTTCTATATGAATTATGCACGTTTATTCTGAACTACACTTAGTTTACTAATAGATGTTTATAGAATATAGATGAAATTACATACAGAGCCACACGAAGACATTCATTTAGAGTGTAAATATAAGTAAAAAGTGTTTATGAATTCGGCATATTTAACCACTTCTCTAGTTTAATTACGTTCTAACTCATGTAATTATACTCGGATTTTCATTTAATTAATATATGTTGCCAGATTTATCATGGTATATTCGCCATTGAAAAATGAGGTGTATACTACTTATAGTTCAATTACAGAGACACCGAAAGAAATTCCGATTTATTATGGTCTATTGAGAAAAAACAATTGCAGTGCTTTTTAATGATATTATATATATTTTTTCGCTACTCTCGTCATCCCTGCTGAGACACAATAAATTCTGAAAACGCATGAACTTGGTCAGCTTTTAAAAGATAGTGAAACATTGATTTATCTATATATATACTAGTTAACCTGCCCGGCGAAACCCGGGTTCGTCAAAAAAGAGCAAGAATCGCGAAAATACTTTGAAAATCACAAACTCGAAAAATTTAAAAATCGCTACACGAATTTTGTCTGAATTTCATCGAAAAGAGAAAGGCTAGAAAATTGAAGCTGGATTATTTTTACTAATGTGGAAATAATCTTACAAAATCGAAAAAAAAACATACTAAAGATTATATAAAAATATAAAACAAAATTCTAAAGTTGCGTTTTAAAATTCGAATAAAATTTTATGAAAAGAGGGCAGAATTTACATTCGGTCAAAAAATTGGAAGTCTAAAAAATCGCAGCGTATAGCGAGAGGTGAAAGTAAAAAAAAGTATTAAATCGCACTAAAAATTGCAAAAATTTCAAAAATTACAAAACTTGAAATTTACTATATTTAGCAGGGTTGTTTGATTTAAACCAAGTTGGTTCAAACAGTGGTTAAAACCATGGTTTAAACCGAGTGAGTTTTTTCCCCTGGTTTTTTTATTCTTTCACCCAAATATTTTATTTTACACATTATTGAAAAATGCAAAATTCAAATTATGAAGAAGCTACAAGCAAAGCTGTAGAAAAATGATGAATTAATAAATTTCTAAAATGATAAACATTTTTAATCATCTTAACTTTTCTTGTAAGTTATAAATCTACATGGCAGATTAACTAACTTTTCTAAAATTAGCTGGTTAGAAAACACTAATCAGTTTTCTTTTTTTTAAACACCTATATATGTATATATATATATATAGCCATTAAATGTAAAACATACACCGGGTGTCCCAAAAATGACTGATGGATTTTAAAATTCAATAACTTGCAAACGCGGACAGCTATTTAAAAAAATTTTGCAGGAGGGTTATGGATAATGTCAGGAGTTTTTTTACCGTAATTTTTTATTTTAGTTCGCATCTCAAACAATAGGTGGCGCTGACGGCAACTGAAGGCCAGGTCGACGCTTCACTCAGCATTGATCACCTGACCTTCAATCGCCGTCAGCGCTACCTATTGTTTGAAATTCGAACTAAAATAAAAATTACGGTAAAAAAACTCCTGACATTATACATAACCCTCCTGCAAAAAAATTTTAAATAGCTGTCACCGTTTGCAAGTTATTGAATTTTAAAATCCATCAGTCATTTTTGGGACACCCGGTATATACTACCTCTGATAATAAAGTTCGGTGAATAGTTCTGTAGCATTAATGTAGATGAAATATTAACCAAAGTTACCATACCATCCTTCAAAATAGTCATCTCCCATAACTATGCACCGCTGAGATCTGCTATACATGTCCTGGGAAATTCGCAAGAAATCTTCTTTTGGGATGAAGTTCAAAAGCTTCGTCACGTTTCATTGGATGTCAGCAGTATGGTCAAATCTCTTTCAAAGAGAGTTTGAGTCGTGAAAATAGGAAGAAGTCTGGAGGATTAAGATCTGGCGAGTATGGCAGGTGTTCAATTTGCACCATCACTCATGAGTTTCTTTCGGTGTCTTGCAAAGCTTAAAACCAAACTTTAAACTGATCTTTTATTCGTTCATTTTCCTGTTCTCAGTTAAGAATTAACACACGGAACAAGCACTTAGTAAAACACGTCTTACACAGAACATAAACGACGCTCAACTGAACAAAAGTGGGTGAAAATGGTCTACACTTGCCTCTATACAGGTGCAGCGTCTTGTTTCCCCAGTGTTGCCAGATTGATCGTTCTGAATTCATTCGTCGAACTTTATTGTCATAGGCAGTATATATATATATATAGCCAGAAGGCCAGAGTCGAGTTAAAAATGCACTTTTACTATTTAAACTGCTTGATTAGTTAAGATTTACTAAGGATTTCATCATTCCAGAAAGCCTCAAATATGTCATTCTTAAGTGATTTTCTCCATTATTTCTTTTTGTTAGATATGCTATTGAATAATTGGCAATGAGCTTTTTTTTTTGCTCTATGGTTATTGATTTTAATAAGCCTTTGTTTTTCTTGCATTCCTACATTGGGATTGGGTTTTTTGAATTATGATTTTATTCTGTTACCAGCTAGGTTGGCACAGTTCAAACCAATTATATTTTAGAACAAATCTAATATAATATTTTCTCATTTTTGTAATTTAAGTGTTTCAAATTATTGGATGAAAGTAATTTTTATTTTTAAGTCTTATCTCAATAGTCACCATAAGACATAGTGAGTCTAGTCAAGGTCATGTTAGTATGCATGTAGAATGCAAATTTCATGCATTGATGAACATATCTGAAGCTCTAAAGAAAACACTTAAATTATGTAAATTTAGCAAAGATAAAATAGATGAAAAATATGCTATATTTTGATTTAAAAATGTTTTCTTTTGAGAAAGGCAAATGTACAGATAATGATATAAATAGATCTTTAAAATTTCAGTCAAGCTCTAGAAGAAAATTTTCTTGATTGGAGAGAATATCTTTTAAGAATAAAAAAGAAACTCAAGATATGAAGTCGAATAAGAAGACACTCAAAAATTAGGCACTAGTAAAGCACCTGTTTACATTTAACTAAAATATCCAAAAGATATATTTAAACCTTCTATTGCACAACCGAACCTATTACTTAGATCAGCCCATAAAATTGGCAGAAAGGGGTGGGGGGAAAGACAAGGTTTGCTTGAGACGTAATAGAAAAAAAGTCTCATAAAAATGCCTAAAAAGATCTAATTTTTAGTTTAGACATTTAAAAATACTAAATGTTATAATAAAGCATGTAGTCCGACGGCTGATTAAATGCTTTAGTGAATGACAGTATTTATAAAATTACTTTATATTTTAAGATCAATGTTTTTCAATTGTCTAAAAAGCTGTTAAATAGGTATTTTTGTTTATTTTTCTGTCATCATTTTATTTAACCTGGTAGTTTCAGAGAAGTGTCAAATAGCAATACACAATACTTGAAGTGTGTAAAGACTCTACTGCTAAATTCAAATCATTCCAAAAATTCTTTATAAAAAGCTTTATTTTTTAATAAAATATAATTCATGTAGTCTTCTAACAAAAAAATCCGATATTACATATAACAAGTATTTCAAATTAATTATTTTGAATAACCATTTGAAAATAATATATATGAAATTTTATAAATGAATCTATATCATATATTTATTTATAATGATAGTAATCAAAATATTGTTCATTAAGATTTTCAAGGTATTAATGTTTCATTATGTAGAACATTTTATTTATGAAATATAAGACAGCTTTTTTCTAAAAATGTTTAAATTTTAAACGATTTTAATTTTCTATATAATTGACTGCATATTAAATAATTATATTGATTTAAATTACTTTTAAATGAAATTGTTACTTACTGTTCAAAAATATTTATTTTTGTTGATAAATAAGCATGTATATGTAAAAGGAAAACATATTTAAAAAAACTCGGTTTAAACCAAAAAAAACCCCTTTTTTTTTTTTTTTTTTTTTTTTTATCCGGTTTTTTACCAACGCTGATCTGGATAAAAAAATTTAAATTTAATTAATCTGATAAAATGTCAAGCGGTGAAATGGAAAAACAACCACCAAAAATTCGCGTTAAAAACAATTAATGTAGCAAATATCGCACAGGAGAAAATTTATCATAGTGACATAAAAATTTTAAATATCGAATTTATATTCCGTATCTGAGAGAAAAAAAAAACACTGTGAACTCAAGCTAAAAATTTGCATTAAAATTGCAGCAAATTGAAATAGGAGAGCAAAACATTTACCGTAAAAGCTAAAAGTTTGAAACCAAATTTCTATTAGGCTAGCATTTTAAAATTGAATTCCTTTGAATAATGTCTGTAAAACACCAAAAATTGCAATAAAAATCGCAAAATACAAAAAAACCGCTTGTGTAAAAAAATATTGTTAAAAGATAAAACACTGCAGTCAGAAAATTAACTAAATTAGACCAAAAAAAAAAAAAAAAAATCCGAAATCAGTATTCGAATGCCAAAAATCGCCACGTAACTTGAATAATGGCTAAAAATCACATTGAAAATTGCATCAAAAATCGCTAAACATTTGAAAGTGAATGCTTAAAAATTTAATATCGGGAGCTGGGGAACTGTAATCGGAAATTATTTACGAATAACAAATTGCAGACATGAAGCTCTAAAAATCCTATTAAGAGATAAACCATTGAAATTGAAAACATTAACTATGTTAGGCAATAAGTTTGAAATCGATTTCCAAATGTCAAAAAATCCCCACAGAACTTAAAGAATGACCAAAAATTACATTGAAAATTAGATAAAAAGTTGTTGAATGTTTGAAAGTCATTTCTGAAAAAAAATTAATATTAAGCATTAGAAATTATATACATTACAAATTGGTAAAATTCAAACAGCATATGCAGAACACATTGTATTATTTATGCTAATAATTAGAAATTGAAATTCTTTTACCAATATAAAAAAACTGTCGCAGAAATTGAAAAATCAATAAAAAACAGTTTAAAAATCAGTATAATTCAAAAATTCGAAAGACAAAATTTACTACAGTAAGACAAAAATTTATATCAAATTCCAGCGAACAAAATTTACAATAATGGGACAAAATATCGTAATCTGAACTCTTTTATTAATTTAAAAAAATCAACGCTAAACGATGTAATCAGAAATCTTTCAAAAATGACAAAAAATCGACAGAAAACGTAAACAAAAATCACTGAAAATACTCTAAAAATCACATGAAAATACGCTAAAAATCATGAATTCTTGATAACAAAATTAACTAAGGTGTTTTGGTATAATAACGCCAGGAAGGGTAATAACGCCAAGTACTAATATTACGTATAATTATGAAGTAATCCGGAAAATGGCACCTGTGGGCACTGCGCAGAAGGGCTCTGAGTCTTATAAAACACAAACAACAGCTTAAAGTTAATTTGTTCCATTTGTAGGTCTTATTGTTTTTAGAAGCAACTAAAATTAATGCTTGTTCTAAAATTTGCGAGGTAAGTTCTGTGATGTAAAGACTATATATTTACCTGGAAATATTTTGTTTACTATTTAAATTTGTAGAGCACTTCATGTACTTTCAAAATATTATAGAAAATTTTGGATATATTCGCGAGATAGTTTGTAGCTTAATATGAACTGCGCAACAAGTATATCGGGGTAATAACTCCATTCCTTGGCGTCAATACCCGGGTTGATTCCTTACAGTGGCGGAATTACATCCAAAAAGGGTTTATTTTTTTACTTTACGTATGAGACAGCATTATTGTCATTGTTAAAAATTGTTAGATTAAAGGGAAGGGGGGGGGGGGTCCGATACCCATAACTGATCTTTCTTTTTTAATACTAATGTAAAAAAAAATTAACTCTTATAAATAAAACGATAGCAAAATGTTTTCGATATTCTAATTCATACATTTTTAAAACCAGGTTTCTATTAAATTCCCACTTGATTGTTCAATTGAGTTCTAAATTTTAACTGTCCGCTTTCTCAATGTTCTCTTTTTCAAAATTTTCAATATTTAACCTTTAATTGCTGTGATATAAATTGCAACGTAAGTAATGTGAAAGGGTCTGGGAGACTGTAAGATCAAAAGATGAATAAAAGGCATGATTAACTCATAAGATGGTATTTTGTACTAAACGTTTTGTACAAGACGATTATAATTAATATTCATCTACTTAAAAGTGCCTGATAATAGTACTAAAGTTCCAAATGAAACAAACTTCGATAGTGTTTGTAGTTAAACTGAGAATTAAAAGTTAAACTATAAAAAATGCAAAAAGAAATGGTCTGTGAGACCGGTAACATTAGTTAAAAGGCGATCAATGATTAAAAGTCATAGAGTACTGTTTATGCATTAAACTTTTTGTATAGGATTAAGTTTAATTAGGTTTAATCTATTTAAATATTTCAAACAATAGTACGAGGACTTCAAACGGAAGAGAATTTCAGTTATGCCTATAGTTAAATTGGAAGCTACAAGTTAAGAGCTCTAACAGGGATTAAAGGATAATTTTGTTGCTAATATAGAGATAACGAAATATAACCACATGAATCATGTGTAGATTTTAATAAAGGATCTCACAAAGATATTGATAATAGGGAAATCTTATTTACGTAATTAAAAATACAAATTTATTAAAGAATGTTTAATATAACCCCGACATTTTAGCTTTAAGTTTGAGCTAATCCACATTAGTGTGGGGGTTTACGAGTTAAAAAGTATTTAAAAAACTTCTGTAACATTACTAACAAAAATATTTATTACACATAACTCTAGTTATTATAAAATTTTACATGATAAAAATATTACATTTTGATTACAAATAAGGTTAAAACAGTGCAATGTTTTTCTTTTCTTTTCTTTTTTAGCTCACAGGCTATCATAGCCTGAGAGCTTATGTGCCCGCCCGTTCTGTATGTATGTACGTGCGTAACGCGATAACTCATGATAAAAATAGCCGATCCACATGAAATTTTGTATATGGATATATCCTGATAAGGTGCTTTCCTGATTAGTTTTTGGAGTTCATTCGACATGTATAACAAGAGGAAGGGAGGGTCATGCCTCTCCCTTTAATTGGTATAAATGGGTTTTTCATGCAGAAGTGTCAATTTTAGATATAGGATCATTCTGATTGGGCGCCTCCGTAATTGGTATTAGGTGCGTATTGGATAAGTATATTCAGGGGAGGAACGAGGGTTCTAATGCTCCTTTAATTTATATAAATGGGTTTTTCATACAGAATTGTCAGATTTCGTTCAAATCTCTGAATAGTTTTGGAAGTTTAATAGTTAAGTATAAAAGAGGGTGATAACTCCTCTTGAATTATATAAATGAGTTTTCATTAAGAATTTTCCAATTTGCTCTGAATTTTAGATACAGATTTTTTATATGATAAAGTATGTCCCTGATTAATTTAAGGGGTTCAATAATTAGGTATAAAAGGGGAAAGGGGAGCTGTTTCCCCTCCTTTATTTTTTTTCGGACGAAATTAACCCTTGAAAATATAAGGCTGTAATGTACAATTAGTATGCGTAGCCTGTGAGCTTAATGCCATCAGTTTAACTGGGCAGTATTCTTTTTATTTTATTATATTTAAGTGGTACTTTTTATGTAAACAAAATCCCAGGGTGTTATACACTATAGATGCTCACCCAATCTCTTTTCCTTTTCACTTTCACAAAAAATTGAATATTTTCTATCGCATGGAATGAATATATGTAAACATAAATACTGATTTAGATAAACACAATTAACTCCGGCAATGTTTCTAATAATTTTATTCAAGAAGTCCCTTTTTAGGCAAAAAGAAGCTCAGGGTCTGATATTCTTCTGCCCCCCCCCCTTCTTTTTCTTCCACTTTCACCAAAAAATAAACATTTTCTATCGCTTAGAAAAAAAAATTGTCAACAATTTGTCAATTTCTAGAGCTGTAGAGTTTGTATTTTTAGAAATGGGCAATCTACATGGGATTATTCCATCTTATTTTATGGATTTGTTTGCATGGCGTTATTATCCGCATAGGTGGGTAATAACGCCAAAAAGCGTTGTTCAAGAAATCACGCCATTACATTTTATGAATGCATATCTGTTAAATTATTTTTTTTCTATAGATAGACAATGAGTTGCTGTATCAAATCCTATGTTTATTTGAAAAATACTATCTAAAATTAAGCCGTGAAAATCGGTAGAACCTTAACGTGGCGTTATTACCCCCATTATACCTTATATTAGGTTAAAAGTTCGAACGAAATTTCTTTTCCGAATATGGAAAAATTGCAAATGACGTTAAAAAAATCAAAAATTGTATTTAAAAAATGCATTAACAATCTTTTTTAATTTAAAAGTAGCAGAGGATAAAATTTACATGAATAGAGTAAAATAGTTACTTGAATTCCTTCTTAAATAACAAAATATCGACGCAAAGAATCTCTAAAATTCGCTAAATGTCGCTAAAATTAAAAAATGAAGGAATATAAAATCTACTGTATTAAGCTAAAATGTTGAAATTAAATTCCTTATAAAAATGATGAATAATCGCCTTTTTACTCATGCAATCGGTAAAAATCGTATTGAAATCCATACGAATCGCATTGAAATACATTGATTGAATCTGCCCGGGATATATAAAACATTGCAATTGGAAAATTTTCATGAATGACAAAAAATCGACTCAAAAAGCAAAAAATAATGATCATTTGCTAAAAGTCGCATTAAAAATCGCCAAAATTTCAAATTTCGTTCATGGGAAAATTTATAAAAAGAGTGAGGGTAAAAGCTTGAAACAAAATTCCTTTACCGAATTTCAAAAATCGCCATGTGAATTGAAAAACCACTAAAAGCCACATTAAAAAAAATCATTAAATGTCGCTAAATACAAATGCATCGTGGGAATAAAAATTTATTTTAGTCGGCATTAAAACATAGCAATCATATATTTTTTCATAAATTAAAAAAAAACCTTTTAACTGTTTGACTTTTTTTAACTGTTAAAGTATCACAGTGGTGATCGGGAAAATGGTACTAATTGCATTGAAAAGATCATTTTAAATCCACTTTAAAAACTGCATTAAAGAACGCATTGAAAAGCACTAAAAATCACTAGCTATTTCAAAAGCCAGAATAATCAAAATTTTCTCTAATGGATAAAGCATTCTAATTGGAAATCGGTACTAACTTGATTATCCGGTCGACCAAGAAACTATCGCCAAAACATAGGATGCCAATAATGGCTGATCGTAAGTGTCACATTCACTTGTCATTAAATACGTTATCCGTGCTTGTTACATCATTAAAGGATATTTACTTCATTGTTTTATTCGTATTTTTATTCATGTTTTGCTAATTTATTTATTCTTTAATTATACGACATAAAAATTATATCAATTTGCCAAATTTGGCGAGTAGCTTGACGATTTATGAAATATAAATAAATTGGTCGATGGAATAATCAAGTAGTATCCGGAATTTCGTCACGGATGCTAAAAAATCGAAGCAGAAAACAAAGAATCTTGAAAACTTGTTTTAAAAATCGCTGAAATTATATCAGATTAAAAGCTGGAAATAAACTTTTTTATTTCCGAATTAAAAAAAAAAAAATCCCCACAGGAGTAAAAAAAAAAAAAAAAAATGTTAAAAATCGCATTAAAAATGCATTAAAAATCATTACATATATAAAAATAGCAGAGATCAAAATTTACTGTAATAGAGTAAAACATTGTAATTAGAAATATTTTACAAATGACAAAAAATGCAAAAAAATTCAAAAAGTCGCTAAAAATCGCCTTCAAAATTCCATTGCAAACAATGCACTTTTAAGTAAGCGTAATTTGCAATGCAACTTAAACGCATTGATCCTAAACTTGCAAGTGCTATGAAGTACTTTAGTTCCAGTTTGCAGCGGCCGCGTATCGTTGGCGTGTAACGCACGATTTGCTGAATGTATCAGTTTCCCTTTCCATCACCAGAATAAGCACTTTTTCGTAGACAAACCTCAATCTGAACGATACTCCGATTTTCAATCTGTCCGTAGATATATTACGCAACGGGATTACACACAATACAAATTGTAATTTTAAAAATTTGCTGAAATTTCTATTCTGAAATAATGGTAATCACAACTCAATTAAGAGCTCAACATCGATGAATAAGAACCTCCTACATGGCAAACCGCTCACGCTCTGTAAAATATGTTAGCTCTAGTTTTCACCTCCAGGAGGACACTCATTCCTTAACAAACCTACACTGTAAAAAAAATTCAAGAGGTTACTAAAAACTTTTTAATAAATTTGTATTCCATAGAATTTTTTAGTAACCATTACAAACTTTTTTTTGCAAGTGAAACAAGCATTTCTTTTGTAAACTGAACAAAAGAATTTTTTGTATAACTAACTTAAAAATTTTTTGTATGAGCCACCAAACAAATTTTAGTAATAGCTCCAAAATTATTTTTAATAACCATTATGTGCGCCCGAAGGGCAGGAGTTTCCTTCGAGCTGCATCCAGACTTATGAAGCGATAGATTTTCGGCAAAACCGCAATAGATGGCAGTACCAAAAATTGCCACCTGCTCCGACAGGATTTTCACAATCCTTTATTAACGAGTACTTACACTACATACATTCGAGGGCATATTTGGCGGTGTCCAGTGCCGAACCCGGGACCTTTTAGCCTGGAGTCCGTTACTATAACCAATATGCTATCAAGGCCACACCAAGTGAGTTTTAGTAATAGCTATTAAAAATATAAAACTATTAACTCTATTCGTTGCTAACTTTTTTCTAGTAATTCTTATAGATTTTCTAGTAACCAACTAAGATTACTAAAAATTTTTTAGTAATTACAAGAATCACTAAAGTTTTTTTAGTAGATCGACCCTTTTTTTTACAGTGTACATCCCAAGAAAACTCCGTTATTAAACCTATTTGTAGATATACCAGTCGAGAAGGCGAGCAAATCAAATGAAAATTTAAGAAATTTAGTGAAATTATTGTTCGGAAATAACCACTACTTAAGGGTGAAATATGTTTTGTATGAATATAGGATACAGATTCCCGTCACCTGCAGCACTGTATAATAAATGTGCGATCCAGCATTTAAAAAGAAAAAAAAAGCAGCAATGAAAAAATGCGTTTAAAAATGTCTTTAAAAATAAAAATAAAAACATTCGTCAACGACACATTATGAAACACTATTCAGCACATTCAGAATAGTGTAAAAAAACTGCACCGTTTAAAAAATTAAAATGTTACGTCTCATTTCACCATAAGAAAATGCATAAAACATTTCAAAACCGAAATTATGCTTTTATCATCTACATTTGGAAAATTATCCGTATTTTTTAGCAACCCTGAATATGACATAGAGATTTGCATTTATTAACAACATGTATTTCAAAATTTAGTTCATTTAAGTGATGCATATATCTCAGAAAATTCTCCTTCAGAAATTTCCTATCACAAGGAGAATAGTATCGAATAATTTTGTGCAACCCTGTACATGGCTGCCAACTTCTACGCCTATTTACAGTTAAATAAATATATTAGAAACATAAATTTTATTTTATAATCGACAATATGCACTGCAATACATAACATTGAATGCATTTGGCATACATTTTACTAAAAATACTTTGTGGTTCCAAACTAGTTTATATGATTTAAGATGGCGTAGAAGTTGGCAGCTCTGCCTGTATGTGATTAATAGAATTTTTATATAAATAGTAATATACAAAAAAAAAATTAAATTTTAAAGTGCATACCGAATTTTAAAACGTACTCTCCAACAATTATTACGCAAAAATAGTCATGTAACTGATTTCTTTTGTGTGTCCCTGTAAATTAACAAAAAGGCTTTGAATTCTCTATTTTATCGTAATCGTAGCGAAAATAGGTGATTTATATCCATTTTAATACATTTGAAATCGCAAAATTTTATTAAAATACTCTCTAAAGAACTTTTGCCCATAAACAAAAATGTAATCGTTTTCTTTTAAGTGTTGCTGTAAATGAACCATTAATTGTACATACCTTCATATACAATACCAAACAAGCTTTGGTAACCCTAAATGGCTTTATCAATGGCATGAAAATCTGAGTATATTTACGGGAGTTAGAGCTTGGGCAGATGGACATACAATCCGAATGTATAAGTTCTTTTTAACTTTGTTGAAATGTGCTCATGCGCTGATGTAAATGTTATAAGTTAAATGTTACACTTTTCAACTTTTCAATTACGTGACTTATATTATCCCCAAGCTAGCCAAAATCGCAGATATTATCGCTCAACCAATCAAAGTAGTGAAAAAAAAAGGAAGACAACAACAGAAAATCGAACAACATGAATATCAAGTTGTCAAGTTCGTTGCTAGGTTCGGACGTCTTTGACATTAATTATTCTCTTAAACGTTCATCATTTTAAATACGTTCTCAAAGCAAGTGTTTCAGCTCCATGCTAAAATTTAAAATTTAGGTGAAAAAACACTCTTTTTTGAAATGTCAAGCACTCAAATTGGTTTATTTAATCTGTCCATTTTTGATGGAAGTGAGTTCCGAATTTTAAGTAATTACTCAGCCAATAATGAGAATTTCAAAATACTGAATGTCAGGTAGATCAGAAAAAAATTGGGGCTACTTTGAAAAATATTTTGAGCCTCGTAATTTTGGTTGTCATCATTAACACACACACACAAGCAGACCGAGTTGAAAAGTACTAAAAAAAAAACACTCGCAGACATACACAGGAAGCGTTGAAAAGTGCTAAAAAAACATTTCTGAAATTATAAATATCTACCCTATATATATAAAATCATAGTGAAACGAATTTATGAAACGAATTTGTGAAACGATTTTATAAAACGACCGATTAAATAACTGATTTTTTTTTCTTTTTTTTAACAGCATTTTTCTTAAAATATGTAATATTATGCGGTGAAATTAACACTAAAAATCGGCATGAATCCAAACATCTCAGAACAGTTAATAGAATTTTAAAATTTGAATTAGTTATCGAAATATTATTTTTTTTTTTGTAATTTTATATTTATTTCTATACTAGAAGATAGCCCGTCAAAATGACGTGTTTCCATTTTTAAAAGGATGATAAAACATTACAACAACTTTGGTCAATCATAGCCACTTTAGGCTTAAACAATTTTGAAAAATACAAAGATTGAACATGAGGGAAAAATCTAAAAAAAAAAAAAAATCAATAGAAATCTGCATTTAAAATTATAACAAAACTATCTGGTGGATGAGAAGGGATTGTAATGAACAAATGGTAAACGCGTAAATTTTAAAAGAATAAAGTAAGGTAAAATATCAATTATAAAAGAATACATTGTGAAACTACAGCCAAAAAATATTTTAAAATACTGAGAAAAAATAATAAAAATATCCAAAATGTATAAAAAAAATTTCCATTTTGGCCATTTCCAGACGAATATGAGAGGGTAGCCAAATTATTAATTGAATGGGTAAAATAATGGCATAGAATATGCAGCTAATGAATTTCACTCACAAAATTACAGTAATTATTTCACAAAAAACATGCAAATTAACATGCATTAATAATGCAAAACATCACTAATAATGCTATTTTAAAACATTTGTGAATTAACTATTTTATATCATTAGCTAATACTTAAAAGAAAATACTTTATAAGATCGAAAAAAAATGTCAACAATAAAGAGTAAACAATCGTGATTCGTTATGTGACAATGAAGTCATTCACGGCTGTAAAAAATAAATAAATAAATAAATAAATAAATAAATAAATAAATAAATAAAAATAAATAAATAAATAAATAAATAAATAAATAAAAATAAATAAATAAATAAATAAATAAATAAAGCAACACGAATATAAAAATTCTAACAATATTGTATTTAAAACGCACCTTCGCTTTTCTTAAATAAAAAGTTTTAAATAAACACTGTTAAAAATTTGACTGTTTTGCTGCATTGTCATTACACAGCTTTTATAGAAAATGATTACTTTACCGTATTACACTGTTAAAAATTTGACCCATTTGTTGCAGCGTCACTCCACAGCTTTTATAGAATATCTCCTTTATGACCAATGAGAATGCGCCATATCACAGTAAAGTAACCGCTTTATATAAAAAGAGTGAAGTGATGCTGCAGCAAATTGGTCAAATTTTTAACAGTTGCTGCAGCATCACTCCAACGCTTTTATGGAAAACGGTTACTTTGTGTGTGTTACTTACAGTGTATTCTATAAAAGCTAGAGAGTGACGATGCAGCAATGATTACTTTACTGTATTACATTGTTAAAAATTTGACCCATTTGTTGCAGCATCACTCCACAGCTTTTATAGAATATCTCTTTTATGACCAATGAGAATGCTCCATATCACAGTAAAGTAACCGCTTTATTTAAAAGCAGTGGAGTGATGCTGCAGCAAATGGGTCAAATTTTAAACAGTTGCTGCAGCATCACTCCAACGCTTTTATAGAAAACGGTTACTTTGTGTGTATTACTTACAGTGTATTCTATAAAAACTGGGGAATGATGATGCAGCAAAAGGGACAAATTTTTAACAGTGTACTGCTAAAAAATTTACCCATTTACTGCAGCGTCACTTCACAGCTTTAAATGAATGTCTCTTTTATGACCAATGAGAATGCTCCGTAACACAGCAAAGTAATCGTTTTCTATAAAAGCGGTGGAGTGATGCTGCAGCAAATGAGAGAAATTTTTAACAGTGTGAATATTGTGTTTGAAATAGGGAAAAGATTTCAAAGCACAGTAAAATGTAGTGACGTCATTTACAGCTCAAACTGTAAATCTGACAAATGAGAACGCTCCATTACGACGCTGGAACGTTTGCATTGGACAAAAAATTTATAGCCTTTAAAATCGGAGATATCTTTTCACAATGGAATTTGTCATTGGTCACAATAAGTGTCTTTTCTCGTGGATGGGTTGACCCCGGAATCGTTATACACGGAGGGATTTTATATATATAATTGCTGGTAACTCAATGACTCTATTTCTGTGGAAAAAGGAACAAAATGAGAAAAGATAGGGATTATCATATTTGTTGTTTTTTTCCATTTTTTTTTCAATATGGAATTGAAATTATCTTTTACTTCTCCCGATATTCAAGACAAAATTATGATTAAATTTTGTCTTTGAGGAAAATTTCAGAAAGTAAAAACTTTTCTCACATTATATCAAGAATCGATTCCTTTTAAAAATCAAAGATCGTTTGTCATCTTACAACTTGACATAATTTCCAACGACATTAAAAAAAACTATTTTTAAGGGAGGAAAAAGATGAAATGGATTCTTGGATTTTTTATTGTTGTCAGGGTGTAAAGTAAAATTATTAAAAACAGAAGGAAATTTTCAAAATAACAATTTTATGTTTATGTGTTAAAAACTGATAATAGAAAAACTTGCATCAAAATATTTGCTCGTAATATTGAAAATGTACGAAGTTTAAAAATAATAAAATTATTGCGCACGAAACGAATTTAAAGGCTATAATGCCGATATATATTTTTAAAGTTAAAATAATATTCCCAAAAACATTTAAATTAAATAATACAGGGTGATTCATAAAAGGTGGGCAGAACTTTAAGGGGTTATAGTACACTTAAAGACAAATAATATTAAATAGGAGACTAAGGGTCCCAGACGTATTCCCAAGGAGATAGGGGGCATTAAATTTTAGGGTCCGAAATTTCAAATGATTATAAAAAATGGAAAAATTGGTCGATTCGTTTGCGGTTTTTGCAAAAAATTTTCTTTATGCCAGTATTTTCTTGAAATAAAATTTTAAAGTTCAATTTCAAAAAATGCCGATAGGGGGCGCTTTAGACTTTGGAATAACAAACAACTATTTTTTAACGTTATTTTTTGTATTTCTTTAAATGATTTCGAAAGCTTAGACTTAAACTTAAATTTTGATCTAAAAATCTGAGTCCTAACGAGTAGTTAAGTAGCGTAAACTGAAATTTGAAATTTGAAACCCTTCTCCCCCCAGAACAAAAATCAGTTATTCCCGATCTTTGTGTCGTAGATTAGGCTCTAACTACTGCCGCGTTTTGCTAAAATTATTCTTTATGTCAGTATTTTCTTGAAAATAAATTTTAAAGAAAAGTTTCAAAAAATTCCGATAGAGGGCACTTTAGACTTTGGAGTAACGAACAACTATTTTATACCGTTATTTTTTGTGTCTCATTAAATGCTTTCTAAAGCTTAGACTTAAACTTAAATTTTCAGCTCAAAATCTGAATCGCTGAGCGTGGTTCAGTAGCGAGGGGAGGGGGTTCAAATTTCAACTTCTGAACTTAGTTCAGTTTGCACTACTTAACCATGCCCAACGATTCTGTGCTGTGATACGAGGCAAAAATACAACTTTCGTCAAGGACTGCATAGTCGGAATTCACTCATAAAGGCACTGGCACAGTTGGAAACGTCGCTCATGCAAACGTTAAAGCTCCATTCCTGACGCTAGTCACCGGGTGAAGAAGGAGACAGAAAGTATGCAAATGTCAAATGGGGAAGAAGAAGAACACGTATGCAAAATTTCGACACGATTCAGGTATAAAAACCACTGAACGGTGAGTCAAGTGTAAGTCGCTGTAGTAATGAATCGGAAGATGGTGCCCTTCACGAATATGGAAAAGTCTGAGATGCATTTAATTTACGGAGCGGCAGATGGAAATGGTGCAGAGGCACAACGAATGTACGGAGAGCGATTTCCCAACAGGCGGTTGCCTAACCGCAAAACTTTCGAGCGCTTGCACAGACAGTTGTGTGAGACGGGATCATTTCTCGCTTCCCGGTCGAATGCAGGTCGTGCAAAAAAGGACGAATCAGTAGTTGTTGCAGAAGCCATTCTGGATGTAGTAGCGGCGCAGCCAAGTACAAGTACACGAACAGTGGCTAGGCAGGTGGATACCTCACAGTCCATGACTTGGAGGGTACTGAAGGATGAACATTTGCTCCCGTTTCATGTGCAACGAGTCCAGAAACTGTCTCCAGGGGATTATCCAAATCGTATTGAATTCGCCCGCTGGTTTCTGCAGCAGAACGCGCTAAATCCACATTTTGGACGAACTGTGCTTTTCACCGATGAATGTACCTTCACACGTGAAGGCACATTTAACACACACAATGCACATGTATGGGCGGATGTCAATCCACATGCTACGTATCCACATGCTCATCAGAGACGCTTTTCCATCAATGTTTGGGCAGGAATCCTCGGAGACCACCTAATCGGACCGTACCTTCTTCCTGAATGCCTCAACGGTAAAACATACCTCACATTTCTGCAACATGTGCTGCCAGACCTGTTAAACGTTGTTCCTCCACGCATCCGGCGGGTCATGTGGTTCCAGCACGATGGAGCGCCAGCCCATTACGTACGAGACGTCCGCAACTATCTGGACATCACATTTCCGAACAGATGGATTGGTCGAGGTGGTCCTGTTGCTTGCCCTGCTCGCTCGCCAGATCTTTCACCCCTCGATTTCGTTTTTTGGGGACAATTGAAGGCTCTTATGTATGAGACACCCATTGAATCCCCCGAGGAACTGGTCGCCAGACTTTCCGCCACTGTAGAGGAAGTGCTCGAAAAGCCTGATGTTTTCGCGAATGTTCGCCGTTCCATTCTTCGCCATTGTTCTGCGTGCATAACCTCTGGTGGTCACAATTTTGAACATTTATTGTAATTACATGTTAATAAATATGCTTTGGTAACATAATCCTAATTTGTGTCTTTTTACCTCGTATCACAGCACACAATGTGTGGACATGGTAAACTGAACTGTGCTCAGGAGTAGAAATTTCAAACCCCTCTCCCCAGAAACTTAACCACGTTTAACGATTCAGATTTTGGGCTGAAAATTTAAGTCTAAGCTTTAGAAAGCATTTAATGAGACACAAAAAATAACGGTATAAAATAGTTGTTCGTTACTCCAAAGTCTAAAGCGCCCTCTATCGGAATTTTTTGAAACTTTTCTTTAAAATTTATTTTCAAGAAAATACTGACATAAAGAATAATTTTAGCAAAACGCGGCAGTAGTTAGAGCCTAATCTACGACACAAAGATCGGGAATAACTGATTTTTGTTCTGGGGGGAGAAGGGTTTCAAATTTCAAATTTCAGTTTACACTACTTAACTACTCGTTAGGACTCAGATTTTTACATCAAAATTTAAGTTTAAGTCTAAGCTTTCGAAATCATTTAAAGAAATACAAAAAATAACGTTAAAAAATAGTTGTTTGTTACTCCAAAATCTAAAGCGCCCCCTATCGGCATTTTTTGAAATTGAACTTTAAAATTTTATTTCAAGAAAATACTGGCATAAAGAAAATTTTTTGCAAAAACCGCAAACGAATCGACCAATTTTTCCATTTTTTATAATCATTTGAAATTTCGGACCCTAAAATTTAATGCCCCCTATCTCCTTGGGAATACGTCTGGGACCCTTAGTCTCCTATTTAATATTATTTGTCTTTAAGTGTACTATAACCCCTTAAAGTTCTGCCCATCTTTTATGAATCACCCTGTATATGTTGTCGTTTGTATGTACCCGTGAATATTAAAAGGAGAAAAAAAATATTACATGATAAATGCTTTTAATAGTGAAACCTACATCATATATTAAAAAATAAATACATTTAAAACGATTTTTATTTCCGAAAATTTAAATGTTACGTGGTATGATATAAAAGTATTGAGAGTAGCAATTTATTTTATATATTACATCACTTGATGCATCATAATAACGGGTAAATGTAAGCACAAAATACACTGGTGGAAAAAATTAAGAGATGGAAGGCATTTTCCCAAATATCACGAGAAATAGCGGATAAAAATAAATGAAAATTGGTATGGACATAACTTACAGTATGACAATAATATATGCAAAGCAAAAATTAAAGTGCCATTCATTGACAAGAGTTATTGGCAACAGTCCAATGTGGACTGAAATTCATGATGAAAGATGGCAATGAAAGTGAGGCTTGTATGGTGTGTGGTCGCCTCTAGTATGGTGTGTGGTCACCTCTGACAGATAGACAGCATGCACAACGAGTATGCATGCTGTTAATAAGAGAGTTAAGGATTGCTTGTGGAAGACTCTCCCACTCTTCCACCAGAGCAGTTTTTAACTCCGGAATGGTGGGGATTGGCGTCTCGCAATATCCCTTCCAAGAGCACCCCAAGCATGTCCAAGGGGTTGAGGTCAGGAGATTTGGCTGGCCAATCCATTCGGTGTATATACTCGCTTTCCAGATACTCCTCAACGGACATGTACAGCGACACAACTGTCTAGGGACCTTGCTGCTGCCACAGGAACATTAGTTTCAAGGAAGACTGTTGCCAGGAGGCTCGGTGAAAGAGGGTTGTATGCCAGGAAGCCCGCCATTTGCATCCCACTCACTCCCTTAAACAAAAGAGAGCGTGCACAATGGTGCGGACAGCACCAACACTGGACACAGCTTTAATGGGCTAATGTTCTGTTCACAGATGAGTCCAGACTCAGTCTTCAACCTGATTCTTGGCGAATATTCATATGGAGGGAACCTGGGACCCGATACCATCCCAGTAACATCATGGAAAGGGATCATTATGCTGATGGAGGACTGATGATTTGGGCAGGGATCATGCAAGATACCCGCACATCGCTCCATGTGTTTGACACTGGTTTCGTGAATGCCCAGAGGTACAGGCAGGAGATCCTACAATCCTACGTGCGTCTTTCAGGGGTTCTGTTGGCCCTGAATTCGTTTTTATGGACGACAATGCCCGACCACATAGGGCTCGCCTGATTGAGGAATACCTGGAAAGCGAGGACATTCATCGAATGGATTGGCCAGCCAAATCTCCTGACCTCAACCCCATTGAACATGCCTGGGATGCTCTTAGAAGGACTATTGCGAGACGCTAACCCCCACCTAGAGCTATTCCGGAGTTAAAAACTGCACTGGTGGAAGAGTGGGTGAGTTATCCACAAGCAATCTTTAACTCTCTTATTAACAGCATGCATACTCGTTGTGCATGCTGTCTATCTGTCAGAGGTGACCACACACCATACAAGCCTCATTTTCATTGCCATCTTTCATCATGAATTTCAGTCCACATTGGACTGTTGCCAATAACTTTTGTCAATGAATGGCACTTTAATTTTTGCTTTGCATATATTATTGTCATACTATAAGTTATATCCATACCAATTTTCATTTATTTTTATCCAGTATTTCTTGAAATATTTGGAAAAATGCCTTCCATCTCTTAATTTTGTCCACCAGTGTACTTTCGATTTATTTTGTAGAAAATTCGATAAGTAAATATTAGAAAATAATGATATTTTTATTAAGAAAAATATACATTGTAAAAAGAACCAGAAGATATGCATGATGGTGTGTTAAAATAGAGAAAAGAATTCATCAATAAGCTATACCTGTTCCTGAAAATTCTTAAAACTAGATTACGGCATAAAATGTAAGCGTAACGTGGTTCTTAAAGCTATTCGCAAACGGACATAGTACTTTTAACCGCGAACCTAAAGGAAGAATAATGTCCATAGCGTCCTTATAAGGCCAAATAGATAGCGACATTTTTAACCAAACCATTTTATACAAGCTGATTTTAAATTGTGGAATTATTCTTACTTATTAGTCCTGAAAACAGCCGGGAATTGTTAAAAAGCGATGGATGAGGAATGAGTTATTGGAAAATGAAAAGCATGAAACAAATAGAAAAGCATGGTAACAGAAGACAACAGCCGATTACAGAAGATAGCCGCTATTTATTACATTGACATCATTCAATCTTGCATAAACAGGTAATATTTTTACTTTCTTCTATCTTCAACAGAAGAAAGTATTGTAATCGAAAATTTTTTTTCGACTTTCGGTTTTCGACAGATTTACACGTTTTAGGGGTCAGAGATTCCAAAAAACATGTTTTTACAAAATGTCTGTCTGTCCGTGTGTCTGTCTGAGTGTCTGTCTGTCTGTCTGTCGCCATTCTACCATCTAAAAGTGTATGAAGTTACGCATAGAATTGAACTAAATTTTTTTGTGAATGTTTTTGGCTGTGGCAAGCAGGTCCTCTTTCAGTTTTGAAATATTCCGCCGGAAGGAGGCGCTGCAATCGCGATTTTTGTGCCATTTTCAATATTGTACCGACCAAAAGTATATGAAGTTATGCATCGAATTGAACCAAATTTTTTGTGTATGTGTATGACTATGGCTAATTAATTCACCCTGAATTTGAAAAAAATCCGCCGGGAGGGGGCGCTGCAATCGCGATTTTTGCGCCATTTTCAATATTGTACCGACAAAAAGTATATGAAGTTATGTAACGAATTGAACCAATTTTTTTGTGTACGTGTATGACTTTGGCTAATTGGTCCTCCCTGGATTTAAAAAAAATCCGTCGGAAGGGGGCGCTGCAATCACGATTTTTGTGCCATTTTCAATATTGTACCGACCAAAAGTACATGAAGTTATGCATCGAATTGAACGAAATTATTTGTGTAAGTGTATGGCTATGGCTAGTTGGATCGCCCTGAATCTGAAAAAAAAATCCGCCGGAAGGGGGCGCTTCAATACAGAATTTTATGCCATTTTCAATATTGCACCACATAAAAGTGTATGAAGTTAGTTCTAGGACTGAACTAAACATTTTGTATATGATTATTTTTTGGTAAGGCAAGTAGGTCCTCCCTCAATTTGAAAAAAAAAAAAAATCTGCTTATCATTCTATTGTCCATCGTCTCGTGCAGAGACGGAAATTCGTTTTTACTCCGATTAATTGATTGAAGCAGAAATTTAAGATGAAAACCAAAGTTGGTAAGGTATTGAATTAAAATTATTAAAGCATTAAAATGAGTAACTATTTTTTTAATATTAAAATGTATGTATGAGATAGAAGAAAGTTTTGGGATTGGCACATCCAACTAGTTTAAAAAGTGCACATTATTATGTTTTTAGAGGTTGCAAAATCTGAGTAGGCGGGCTTAGCTAGCAGGGGGCTGGGGAGGATATATATATATACAACAAACACATGACTTACGGTAAATGCATATAAATTTGAATATGTTTGACAGGGTGTAACACCTTTAAAATTCCTTTGAAACGATTTTTTTCCCGTAGGCCGTAATGTAACGGTAAAATTTTGACAACCTCTGTAAGTAAACTAATCATGGTAGAAATTTCATTTTCATTAGGGTTGTACTAGGATAAACGTCAATAACATCTAAAAATTTCAGGGCAATCCGAGCATATTTACGAGAGTTTGATCAGAGACAAACGGCCAGACGGCAAGACATATCGAAAGCATAAACACCTCTCAACTTTGTTGAAAAGTGTTAAAGAAGTAACTAACGCTGTCACCACCGCTCACGATGAATTTTTTATGATCAAATAAATCTCTTCCATCGCTAATGATAAGAAAAATACGGCAGACAAAAATATGAAAATTGGTAGTACAATAAAGAAATGTTTGATAAATCGAATATTTATTTTAAGAGATATTTAATGTTAAATTTGGTAAAAATAGTTCAATTATAAAATTTTTATAGGAGCAAAAACTAGACATAGGATTTTAAATATTTTTGGATCATTTTATACATTAGACGTCCCTGATGTGCAGGTTGCATTTATTTTTTTAATTTGACTCATTTTTGGGGATTTATCAGGTAACCAAGAAAGTTCGTGCGGTTTTCATCAGCCATAAAAAACGACCCACAAAAATCTCAAACACTTATTTTATTCTTTGAAATAATTACCATTGGCTTCAATTATGTGTTCCCAACGAGACACAAGCTTATAAATACCCTTTTTGAAAAAATCTTTTGGTTTAGAGTCCAAAAACTGGGTTATAGTTTTTGTGACATCATCTTGGGTTTGGAACTGCTGTTCCCGCAGGTGATTATCCATGGCCAAAAACAAGTAATAGTCCGATGGGGTGATGTCCGGGGAGTAAGGTGGGTGAGGCAAAACTTACCAGCCCAATGTTTTTATCACGTCCCTGGTCACTTTGGCCGTGTGAGATCTGGCGTTATCGTGGAGGAGAACTCCTTTCCTGTTGACCAGCGCTGGCTGCTTTTCGTGCAAAGCAGCTGAAATCCTTTTCTTTAGACTTCGGCTGTGATTGTTTTCCCGCTTTCTATGAATTCATAGTGAACTATACCAGCACTAGTCCACCAAATACACAGCATTATCTTTTTTTGATGGATGTCCAGTTTAGCAACCAATGTGACGGAACCACAAGTCGACCAATGATGTTTTGTCTTTAGGTTATCATACATTACCCATTTCTCGTCACATGTCAATATCTGATCCAGGAAAGTGACTTTGTTGTGGCGCGACAGCAATGACAAGCAGATGTTCAATCGTTGGAGCTTGTTTCCCTTGGACAGGACATGAGGAACCCGGTTATCAAGTTTCCACGACATCCCAAGGCTTTGAAGATGCGATCGAATGGTTTCGTCAGATATTCTAAACCTTTGCGCAAGCTCCTGGCATGTTAGATCAGAATTCTTTTTGATTTCTTCTTCCAGCTGGACTTGGTCTAATATGGATGGACGACCAACACGGGTCTTGTCTTCGAGGCTCTCGTCTCCGGACGAAAATCTGCTGAACCACTTTTGAGCGGTTCGTTCACTCACTAAAGTCTCTCCAAACACGGAGCATATTCTTCTAGCGACCTCTGCAGCTTTGTTTCCTAATTTGAACTCGTAGAGCAAAATCTCCTTTGTCAACGACATCCTTTGTCAACGATTGTACCTCCTACAAAACTGATAGCGAAACGTGAGATACGTTAAACAACTCTCTACTGATTGTAATTAAAAGGAAATGTACAGAAATGGCGACATCATAATCAGTATGACCACACCTTGTAACGTTAAACACACGTTGGGTGTCATTTGTAACGGTTGGTTGGTCGTGGTGGGGGTTAAATGCAGACATACTCAGTAATTAAGATAAAACAACACAGTTTATTAAAATGATAATGGCTGAAGGGATGTGGAGCAAGTCTTAATTTTTCACAACTGAGAATACTACGAAAAAGCTAAACGCATACTCACAGGCTCCGGACTAGCTCAATCGTGGCACCTTCTATTACTTCTCAACTATCTTTTGGCTAAGCTGCTAGATAAAGCTTAATTAGACTGCCCGTGGCTGTGTGTAATTCTTTATTCACTTTCAAATAATCAAAATGTAATTACTATGAATTTTCTTACAACGGCCAACTCTCAAGTCGAATACCGAAACTCCTGTACAACTCACTGGAGGCTCGCTGCTACTTTCAATCTGCTAGCACTTCGCTGACTAATATCTCCAGAACATTCGGCTGGCTAATCGCCAGTGATTCACTTCGCTATCTAATGTCGATGCCAGAGACACTCACTCGCTGGCTAATGCCAGAGACCCTCACTCGCTGGCTAATACCAGAGATACTCCGCTGAGTAATATCGCTAGACACGCTCACTCCTGGCTGGCTAATACCAGAGACACTCACACGCTGGCTAACGCCAGAGATACTCACACGCTGGCTAATGCCAGAGATACTCTCACTCACTCAAACTCCAAGCTTTTATATGCTGCAAACTGAGATACTTCACATTAAAATATTACTAATAACCGCGAGCTAACTGCAGAACCCGAAAGAGACACACACACTCTAGAAAGTTAAAGTAAAAGAGAGGATAGATGTCGCTTTTACGCTTACACATGTTAAATTATTGACGTCACGATCTCAGAAATACTAGAGTGCCTTTATGACAAAGGTCACTCCCTCACAACCTAAGCAACAAAAGTAGCTGTTCTCAAAAACCGCACGAACTTTCTTGGTCACCTGATATTTCCGATTTAAATTCAAATTTTCAGCATTTAAATTTCCTGCATCAAATTTCTAGGATTTTTATATATTTTAGATATGGCTATTATTTTAAATTACTACCGAATGATCAAAGAATAATATTTCCTTCAAATTAAAAAAAATAATTTGCACGCAACTATCACAAACAAATAAAATAAAAAACTTTTTAAATGAAAATTAAATAATTACAAGTAAAAAGCTGAGAATATTGAAAATTATGTCATGAAACTATATTTACATGTGAATAAGGAAATATTAAAATAGTAAATTCATTAAAATGCTTTAACTGCTGTAAATGAAAAAAATACGCTATAAATAAAATAGCCCAATACTAATATTGCAAACAGTTTAAATTTAAAAATATATTTATCGGAGACTATTTTACATTTCTAAATGATCTTTTAAACTATTGTTCTAAACTGTCTACCAGTTCGGTAGAACGAATATAAATATTTCCTTTCCAGAAAAAAAAAAGTATCTTCACATGAATTTAAAAAAGAGGAAAAAAACTTTTAAATAATAAATCTTGAAGCTTTTAAATAATCTGCGTTGAAAGCAGCAAATAAAAGATATTACATTAATTTAAAATGACCAAGTAATATTGCAAAATAATTAAAATTAATACAAAAATGTTTAGACGCGACATTTACTTCATATTTTGGTATGATCTTTTAAACTCTTATTCTGAATTCTAAAAGTGCTATTACACGAATTTCAAGCGACAAAACTTATCAGCGTTTTTTCGTTTACTAAGCATTTCATTGACTGTTCGAGAAAAGGATTTTCCATCATCAGATTTCCAAACATTTGATTGGTTGTTACAGGCGACGTGCTTCGTTTCAGGCCTTAAAGACGCTCCGAAAAAAGAAACAATCGTACACTTCTCGGGCGATTCCCTTGAAGTCACATAATAACATTGAGACACCTGGAATTAGATGTGATTTTGGCTCATCGTGTAACAGCACTTTCAGACGGCACAAAGAATGTTTATTTTTAAACAACAAAAGTATTTTTACTGAATATAAAAAGAGAACGAAAAATGTAGGAAAAATTACATGATTAAACGATACATTTAAAATGCCTTATTAAAAAATTTGTTTTGTACCGGGGTTAAAAAAATACCAGGAGGCAATGATTGTGTATTCACTGTTTAACTGATATTGTTTAATCAAACATTTAAATAGCCAGTGGACGTTTACAAAGTAGTTATACCATAAAATTCCCCAATCAAAGAGAAATTAATGGAAACTCGTTTACAAAAAGTTTGCGTTAAAAAAACTTATATATATATAGATAGATAGATAGATAGATAGATAGACAGATGTTTCACAATATTTTAAAAACCAATCAAATTAGCATGTTATAGAGTTTGTTGCGTTTCAACGGAGCGCCATAGGTCGTAGGGGGCTGAACCCCCTGGTTTTAATAAAAAATTGAGGACACAGGTGATTTATCAAGACTGACCTTGAAAACGTCGCCGAATGTATGTACGAAATACGTAGATTTATTTATTAAAATGAATTTATGATCTTTTATTTGTGTTTTTATTTTTTTTATTTATTTATTTTTTTTTTTTTTTTTAGCACATTATAAGTTCAGTTTAAGTATGATTGTATTAAAATAGTAACGCAACATTAATTGTGTCGATAGAATGCATGTGCAAATGCATAAGCGTTCAAAATACTCGTAATAAATTTTTTTTTTTTAAAACACAGCAACCCTAGATGGACATTTTTAGAGCTGAATTCTAAACATACTTTACACCTATCCGGAATCCCAAGAAGCTAAAGAGATGCAAGCAAAAAAGAAAGTTCCTCTTCCAACAGTTTCATTTATCAGCTCCATTGCCTAAATTTGAAAGACAGATCTGGAGTTCAAAGTACACAGCTTTTCAGGTAAATGCGTTTTGCCGCGAATATTTATGATGAACCAACCGCAGGCGTATTCGGTATAAAAATCTAAACTCTCGGAAAAAAATGCAAATTCTGCCAATTATCGAGTTGGAAAACAGATTTAAAAAAAATGGTTATAATATAAATGATGTCTCCAAAAATATCCCTGATTTTACAGAAACTGATTTCTAGGGGTTTGAAGTTTTCGTGTTGGAGTACACATTCAAAAATGGTAAAAATATACTTCTCAACAATTTATTATCCATTTACTTAGAAAACAAATCTGTCAATTATTGTCTTAGTTTGCAATATCATGAATAGAGTAAGTAAGCTCCTAATAACTTTTAGTTATTTTATGATATGTTTATATATTCTAGTATGTTAGACAAATAAATTGATATATCCTAAATCTAAAATTGCAATCAATCTCGCTGTCAAATAATAGATAACCATCAATTCCTTCAAATGTAGAGTTTGAATAAATTTATTTATTGAACAACATGCATCTGACTTGTGTGCTCGACATGAAGCACGTTTATAAGTCATCGTCAACATACAGGTACGTGGTAGCACAAGGAAATTTTTACAACACAAGAGATATACAACGAGAAGCTCCTCACAAAGAGTGCGTGTGCAATGGAGCCAGTAGGATTCGAACCCACAACTTCCTACACTGTAAAAACAAAGGAGAAATATTACATTTAAATCGGGGTAATGAATTGCTGAATAAACTTTAAATCTACACTATTTTCGGTAGTAGCTCCGTAAAAAAATGTAACAATAATCTTGGAATGGTGGTATTTTATTCTTTAGTCGCAATTATTGAACGGTAACACCAAATTCAGAGTCATATATCATCTTTCTGTTTTGATTTCATGTTTGCAGACGACACGCCGCCGTTTTACTTCGCATTTAATCCTTCTTTCTAACTTTCGGATAGCAGGTGGAAAAGTAAACAAACGGTAAGCAATATTAATATTATTCTTTGTAGATGATTTAAGACTAAGTAATGTTTGCATGTGGGTTTTTTTTTTAAATTAGATAATGCTTTTAAATAATGTGTTAGTGCACTGCCATTTTAAGAACAATGGCGACATGTTCGAATTTAAAAGGAAGTATGCTTTTAGTATAACAGTTGTAATCAACTTTTTTTATATACAGCTTTGTTTATTTGATATCTGGTATAGTTAAGCTTTTTTATATTATGCATTAAATTGTATAATGGTGAGGTAATTTAGTATCATATGTAGCTTATTTTTGTTATTTTCTTAAGAAAACTAGAAACTCCGAATTACACTTATAGTGATAGTTACGAGTAATTATACATTTTGTTACAAAAATATTTTATATCGTATGACTATAGCGTTTGCCCGAAATTTAACAAAAAATATTTTCATAAAAAATTCGTTATTATAATGTTTTTTAACTTACTGAACGCATTATTGACCTATGAAAAAGATATTTTTAAGCATGTAAATATAGGAAATTTTAGTTCGTTTCATTAAAGTTTAGTTCATATTTCGTTGCTGTAATATGCTTAAAATGAATGTTATAATAAATTGCCTCCATTAAAAGGAAGTTTCGCTGCCTCTTTGCGTCAAACTATTTATTTTAAATTGTGACTGTATTAAATTTAAAATGTAATCTCTAAATTAATTTTTATTTTGCTGTTAAAGTCATGTAAATATTAGGAAATTTCCTTTTTTACCATTTAGTGTACTTTAATAGTTGGTAGCAAAATAAAAAATAATTTAAAAATTACATTCCAAATGTAATACAGCCATAATTTAAAATAAATAGCTTCACGCAAAGAGGTTGCTAAACTTCCCTTTAATTGAGACAATTTATTATAACGTACGTTTTAAACATATTACTTACCTTACACCAAACATGGTGGCAACTAAGTTGCCACTTAAAATGGTGTTTATTTATACCATTTGTTAGTTGGTGACTCATTACACCAATTTACAAATGGAATTTCATTACACCACTTGGGGTGGCAACTTAGTTGCCACCGTTTTTGGTGTAAAGTAAGGGAGTTTTTTTTTACAGTGTACGCTCGAACGAGATTTGCGGAGTGGTGCTTTGACCATTCGGCCACGGAGGACTTTGAATAAAGAAAAATGTTTCTTATTCTAGAAACATAAATGCGATCATGTACGAAATTATGCAAGAACGTCTTCCAAAGGGTTTCGAAAAGAGCTCTTCATCTCTAGAAATTCCGCAAGTGCATCTATTTTCTAAATTTAAATAAGCATATTTTGATGTCTTTGATTTCCGGAAACGTTTCCGAGTAATTTTTATGACCTGCCACCGATGACGTTGTTCACATAGCATTAATCTATTACCCACTAGCGTTGCGTTCAAATAACGGCAACAATAAATGTGCATGTTTAAATTAACTATCAGTCCACCACCATTTTTTAATTAAAAAATGTAAACTTTTTTTAGCAAAACAATTTAAGAGTATCTTGTAGATTCCGCTGTTAATCAATTAACAAAATAATTAATGCTTTAATTAAGCAAAGCGTTTTACTGCGGATCCTATATAATCTTATGAATACCGCCAAATTATTTTTTTATAAGAGACAAACCGGTATTTATTATTTATTATAGGGCACTGACACACTGTAAAAATTGAAGACACAAATTGGGTTGAAAGATTTCTGGGTATAGTAATTTTCCTGAAATGGTACAGTAAGGATTCCAAAATGGTACAGTATTGTTCCCAAAATAGATAACCCAAAGTGGTTCAAAACAGAGCAGATCTTTATTAACATTAAATTAATCAAAATTTCTGAGGCATAATGTATATATTCTCTAAGATTTTTTAATTGTTTTAATCTCATTAAAAATCAGACTTATTTAAAAAAATTTCGTGCTACAAACTGAACTTTCCAAATTGGAACAATTCTGTACCCAAAAAACTTTCAACCCAATTTGGGTATTTTGTTTTTACAGTGCATAAACCAGTCATTAAAAGATTAAATTTTCTACTGAAAAAAAAAAAAAAAAATCTGCAACTAATGGATAAAGGAGGGTCGAGTAAAATTGTGGAAATCAACGAACCTCTCTTTGTAAAACGAAAAAAATGCTAAGAGAAGTCTACTAGAACAGAATATATTTTAGGTGGAATTTGTTGTAAAATCTGTATACGTATGAATTTTATTATACAAGAATTTACAAAAAATCTCTAACAAAAAAAAAATAAATAACAAATTATTATTTTTTTAATAATAACGTATTAAATCTGTTTTAAATCTGAAAGAAGAAGACGCGATTGATGCATTCGAAACTGCCAGTTAGATGAATGTTTAAATGTGTTTAAATTATAAACTTAAGGAGGGAAACAATTTGTTGTATTTTCTATACGTTAATAATGACATTTACTTGTTACGTGTTGGTGAAGCTATTTAATTTTACACGATTTATCTGGCTGTTTTAATTGTATTTAAAAAGTAACTGTCCGGTTAAAAAAGGTCTATGGCAACGGCATCTGTTGAACAAACGTACAAAATTTTAAATTGACTAATTCTAAAGCGTTTTTTAACGTTTAAAACTCTAACTTCCGAAACTTACAAATAGGTCGAAAACCAAAAGTCGGAAATTTTTACGAACGCTATATAATCTTCTTGTAAAAATAGAAAAAAATGAAAAGTGATAAATGAATTAGGTTTAAGGTTAGGAAATTTAAGGTTTTCACAGCACTATGTAAAGAAATATGGGTCGCTAAATGAAAATTATTAAAAAACACACATCTAAATCTCAGCAAAAGTTAAATCTGTAATCGAGGGAGTATTTTAAGTATTTTTTACAACATCATGCGATAATATTAGGTTATCCAGAAGTAAGTTTCGTTTAGCAACATAAGATAAGGAAACAAACTTTTAGTATTAACTTTAATTGAATAATGCATTACAATGGTCAGAGTAATTTTCGACATAGGTACCACCACTGTTTAGGCATTTAATGTAGCAGAGAACGATTGCTTGGATGTCCTTTTCAATGACCGATGCCGTCTGCGATTACACTCATTGGGTAAATCTAACATCGTTGACATTCTTAAACTCGTTATCAGCAATTAAGGACTTCAGGTGCTTTTCAGGTACTTCAAAAGATGAAAATCACTTGATGCGAGTAAGGGTTGGCGGCTGAAGAGAAAGTCAAAAACTTTATTTTTATATGTGCCGCAATAGATTCTATCAATGATGACGTCACAGGCAGATCAACTCCGCATATCAGCCGAAAATACGTTCCAAACAAAAAAAGTCCAGAAAAGGATAAAGATGAAATGTGTGGTGTTGGCATGAAGTTACAATTGCAATCGTGAAATAGTTGAAAAGGGTCACGATTCGGCCAAACAATTGTGGCTCGAAATGGAAACTTCTCTAGTCCAGTCCTTGTTCCACGCTCTTGCTTTTTTTAACGATCATATTTCAAGTGGTTTTGACGGTATAGTGCATCTCTAAAACCCTCTGATCTCTGTGTGTTTGTTTGGAACGCATTTGCGGCTGGTATGTGGAGTTGAGTTGCCTGTGACGCCACACTGATAAAGTTTATATTTATAGGCTTCTCTGATCATGGAATCAATCATCACATTGGGTCCGTAAACCTCACAAATTTGTGAATTACGCATGTTTTGGTGTTCCTCGAGAGATGACAGGGTTGACCACCTCCGTTACTCGGCTTACGCCTAATAAAAGACATGGTCGACCGTATCTCGCATGCAGCGTATTCGTTCGATTGTTTTAAACATTTTAAGTTTTTCATGAAGATCAACCCCTTTAACTGTTACATTTTGTTTTTTCACAACATACATTAAAAGTAGGGGCTAAACGCCATTTTTCTTAAATATTTGCCTAACTTAAAACTTATCTAAAAATATCTGACAATCAATGAAGATAAATTTACAGTTAGAAATTAATAGTATGAAACAGCTTTTAGTAACGAAGCAAACAAGGTTTTCTTTCCCGAATCCATTTCGGGAAACACAATTAAGGGGATAATTTTTTGCACAATTTCATATTTCCGGTAACATTAACATTTTGTGTTAAAGAACAAGTTTAAAAAAATCCTAATTATTTAAACTCAACAAACCTAGCGCCCTCTATAGGCCTTTTTAATTCACAACAGCCGTCCCTCAGTACCTTCACAATTTAAAAGATTGAATATTTTATCGCTTTCCACCTTCCAGAATTTCTTCTTCGTTTATGAATTTACTTTAATTTTTGAAATAAGTTTTAAAAGGCCATGATCAAAAGTTTCTGGTTTTAAATGGAAATAAATAAATAAATAAATAAAATAAAAATAAAAACCGAAGATCTGAAAACTATTTTTCTATTTTTTATTATAATTCTAAGCTAGAATATTTTATTGTCTAGTTTTGTTTTTCATAACGACTTTATAACCTTTCATTAAAATTTTTCAAAACTGATGCGAATCAATAAGGGAAAAACAATTCCTTAATAACACCATAAAAATTTATAATGCGCAATCCATTCGAAAAGAACATAGCGTTTTTTCATCAGGTGCAAAGAATACGTGCTGCCTATTTGAAAGTGAGAGCAAGATTGAAAGGAAAGAGAAGGCGGTGAAGGAAAAGAAGGGATGGAACAAGCTATAGCGAACAGCTAATAGGAATGCAGAAGGACATGGAACGGAAGGAGAATTATGGTTGAAATTAAATAAATGTCTAATGTGTTTGACTTTCACTTATTTAATTTACTTCATAATTCTTCTTCTGTTCAGTGTTCTTCTGATTGAGTGATGATTTTCTGTTATTGGCTGATGTCTTCTACTTTCCTATTTGTTGGCGGATTGTATACTTGTTCCTTTCCTTTACAATCTCTCTTAGTGTTAATCCATTTTCAAAGTGGTAGCATGTGTTCTTCTTAGCTGAAGAACAATAACAACGTTCTTTTGAAAGTCATTGATCATTTTCTACTTTTTATGATGTTACGAAAATGTTGTTTTGTCTTTATATATATTTTTGTTTGTTGAATAATGTGTCTAAAATTTTTCAAATTTTCTAATTCCAGGAATAAGGAAACGAGCAAAAACAGTCGGAGCGATTTTTGATGGATTCGTGATGTCTGAGGATTCCAATTTAATTCCGCTGCCATGTTGAGAAATGAAGTGATGTCATTTTCTTTAGTATTTTACACACAAAAACTGAAGCAAAAAGTGTCCAAGATACGAAATATGGAAGCATATTATATAGATGTTAAGAAATACATCAATAAAGAAAATTATATAACATATCATTAACCCTCTGATATTCGGGCAAAAGAGCAAAATTGTTATGTTGTTTTCTCTGCATTTTGTTTCAACAGCTAAAAAATGTGATTCTTTTAATATTATACAAAAAATTTTATTACGTATGTAAAACTAATTCTTGGGAAAATTAATTATTTGTCAGTGCTTTAAAAATTCATTAAATCAATAGAATTTTATTAAAATTGTAGAACTTTAAATATTGCTTATGATACAGTCAAACTTAGAGCTTAGTGAAAGTATTAACACGGGCTTGTCAGTGAGAGGTTAAAAGTAACATAAAGAACTTAAATTTAGCTTAAATATAAAAATGAAATAAAAAGTTATATTAAATCATAGTAACTCTACCCATATTTTCGCTGAACTTTCTGAACTTTTCTTAACAATAGTAAAATAAAATGTCTTTACTTCCAGCTACTTCTAAAAAATATTATACACCAAATTTTAATAAAATAAAAGGTGCTAAAGAAGGTAAACTATACGAAATAATATCATTACTCATACTTGCTAACAGAGGTTATGAACTTTCAAAGCATGAAAATCCCAAATTCCGTGATTTTTCCGTAGGTAGAGAAATCGGTATAGGAAGAGAGAGAAAATTGGACGATGTAGTCTTTAGCTATGTAGACGAAGAAAATTCGAAAAACCTTATCTTTTTGCAACTTAAACATTATCAGTATAATAGTCTAATAGATTCCTGGATCTTGTCTACAGAAGCAGATAGAGCTAAGGATGTAGCGGCTGAAGCTAAAGCTAAGGGTTTAGCCTCTAAAGTTAAGGATTCAGCATCCAGATTTCAGAATATCCGATATGGTAACATGTGCAAAGACTTTAATTTACAAAAGTATTTTATCTCTTATCTTAGCGTCAGGGATGAGCTAAAAAATACTACCACTAAGGAGTTGAAAGATGGGAAAATAAAATATGTCGTTTTATTTACAAATAATGAGCTTGATATTAAGGAGTTAGAAGGAAAAGGATTTATTCTCAAAAAAGCACCTGACGATATTGTTAATCTATTTACGTTATCTTCAGAAACACTATACTCAAACCAATGCTATCAGCTTGGAGATGTGAGTGAAGATCTTCTTAAAATACTCAAAAAAAGCTCTGATTTAGACAGACTAGCGAGGGAATTAGCACAGTATGTAGTTTGTGAAAACTATCGCAAAAACAGAGTTATGGGAAATCGTGAAACTCTTATAAAACATTATCATGTCGCGCTAGAGAGAGAAGTCATACAAAAATCACCTAAAAAACAAGTAGAACGAGGGCAATATTTTCGAGCAGCCCAGTTCAGGGATGATTTTTTAGATTGTGATCAAACTGCATTCAGTCTGCATTCCCTTCGCAAAGCATTGTTTGAAGCAATTAGAGAGCTTGACGGATCTAAAAAAGACGCGAATGATGAAGAATTAAAAAGAGTTTTAAAAGAGACAAAATGGAAAATAGTTTATAACTTCGAGAAAAGCAAAGAAAATATTAAAACCAATTTTCTATGTGAATGGATACCAGTATTAGACAAAGATATAAAAGACTTTTTGCAGAGCTTCGTATTTATAGTCAATCAGCCTAGAGTGACAGAATTAGAATTGCTTTATAAACATTCCATTCAATATGCTGTAGTTGACAACCCTTCAATAAAGCAATTTGTAGATAACATTCATGCTACAGGTCCGGAATTTAGGGACTGTGTAGAAAAGTTATTCGGCCTCGACATCAAACGACATGATGATGAAAAGTGGATTTCTGGTAACCAAATTGAAGATTTTATGAAAGAAAAGCAGCAGCTTCTTCGCATAATATTCGTTGTGAGTGCAATGACACTGATATACAAAAATGAAATTAGGCAATATGGTGAGTTTAATAATTTTGAAAAAATAATGGAAAAAATGAAAATCTTTCTAATAAATGGCTGCAAGATACTGTGCATTAAAACTCCTGTAACTTTACTAAGCTCTATTAAAATATCCCAGCATTTCAATGCAGAAAAAATTTATCCAATTTCTATTAAGTTGAATGCTTTAAATTGTACAGAAAACATAGACTATGTATTAAAAGCTTTTGAACTTGAAAGTGTTCGATTGTTAATGATCGAATGCAGACATGCATTAAAAGATCATGATTATAATTTTTTATACGAGTTAGTTAATAGAGCTGAAAAAAATTATAATAAAAAACTAGTACTTATCATGCAACAAGAAGATTGTGCCATTTTTACAGATCATTTTAAAACTGATTTTGAAGATAAAGGATCATTTGTTATAGAAAGTGATTCTATAGACTTAAAAGATTTCAAGCCTAAGGAGGATATTTTAGCGAAAAAAGTACTAGTGTTTCAGGAACAAAAAGAAAAAGTCAGTTTATCTCATATCACAGGCATTAATAGTTGGAATTCTTATACAGATAATTTATCCGAAGGAAACGATGAGCAAGATGTAATTGATGGGATGATACTGGTGGACGTTCTTAGTAATGATAAAATAGAAGTGGGAAGTATGCCGCCAAGAACGAGTAGTTTAGAAGGTGCCTATGCCCAAACATATGAAGAGATTAACGTGGAAACTCTTGTCGACAAGCTAACGTCACAAGAGCCCGGCAACGATGCAAACGATGTGTATGTCATCAGTGAGATATCTGGATGCAGTAAACAGGACAAAACAGACAAAATGATTCAATACTTAGGACTAAACAACAGCAACAAAATAATTCAAGATCAATTGGGAGATATCATCGGCAGCGAAAGTAAAATACTGATTGCGGATGATCAGTTTAAAGGTAAAGATTTTCACAAACTTTGTCACCGTTATCCGAAGAAGCGTATTTTCTGGATTTCTGTAAAATGTGAAAATGATGTGATGAATTTTTTTTTACAGGAAATTTATAATCCCAAATTTTATTTGAAAAGAAAATTTAGAATTGCTATTATAAAAAAAGATTTAAAACAACATTTAATTATATCAGACCCTTCGGAAACATTTATTTTTCATTATGTCGAAGGCAAACAGAAGTTTTATAATTCTATGAAGTTAAACGAGCAAGAAATAGAACAACTCGAAAATAGCTGCATGATTAAGATATTTTTCCGAAAAAGTGATGCGCAAGCTGCCTTTCGAGAGTTATCTACGAAAAACAGAACTGTTCATTTTCTTGAGTTGTTTGAAGAACAGCAGTTTGTGTGGTGGGAAATATTTTTAATTGAAGAAAACAAATTACTTGGAAAAATTAAAGACAGAAAAGTTGTGATCTTCGCAGATGACCCTGGCATGGGCAAGACTACGACACTCATAAAATTATATGAAACAGAAAATGGGTCATCATCTATTATCAAATCAAATTGGGTTATATTTATAAAATTGAGAGACCATTTAGAGGCTGTTTTGGAACGTGACTTTGAAAAGGACGGCATTGGTATCCATAACGTAATTGAATTTTTAGCAACAGTCGATTTAAGGTTAAATAATAATGTAGCTAAAAATCTTCTGAAAATTGTCTTGGATAAAAACAAAAGTTTTCAAGCAAAACCTCTACTTTTGATATTTGATGGATTTGATGAAGTCTTGGATGAAGTTTGTAGACACCAGATATTGCTGCTGTTACATTTTATAAAAGATAAAACTGCAGCAAAAATGTGGATTACGACACGCTGTCATTTTAAAAAACTTTTGGAAAAGAAATTATCGACAATTGCTATTCAGTTCAGTCCGATGGATGACGTAGAAAATGCACAATATATAGCAAGCTATTTACAACACCGCTTGTATTTAATTTTAAATAAGGAAATATATACAGATCTTTTTGATACCGAAGATGACAAGAAAAACAATGTAAAAATTCTTATGTATACAGAAGCATACATTAATAAAATGAAATTGATTTTTAGAGGCGATATTTCAACATTTATAGGAACTCCACTACAGCTGTACTTAATGCTTGAAGATACAGTAAGGGATTTTAAATTTTGGATAGAAGAAGTTGGTTATCAAAATTCTGTGTTTAAGTACGTATGCGATGACGTATGGGACGTATACGAATGTTTTTTAAAGAGGAAATATGATGTTTATTTTCAGAAAATAGGTATTCGAGAGTGGATCCGACAGCGACTTGAAAAACGCAGTATTGATCGATATCATAAAGATTTTGCTCTCTCTAAAATTCTTGAAATAAATCCCAAAATATCTTTAGATGAATTTAAGGATATATATTTATTGGTGGGAGTTATCAGGTCTCATGGAAATGATATAGAATTTATCCATAAAACCTTTGAAGAATTTTTTGCTTCAAAAGTGTTTTTTGATTGGATAAAAAATGCACCAGAAACGCATAAACAAGAATATTTGTTAAAAGACATTTTACTGAAGCCCGATTATCAATTAACTAGGACTTTTATCAATCTTCAGCTTCAAAAAATGTCAGAACAATCTACAAAGGCGGAAGGACAAGTTAAACTAGACGAAAACAGTTTTCAAGAATATGGGAATATTGCTGCGAAATTACTCAATGAAAAAGATAGTCCTTTGATTGATGTAATTGGAACACCTTTACATATTGCCGTTAAAGAAAATAATAAGAATATAGCGTGGTTTCTACTGAAAAGTCTTAAGGGATATTCAGATGCTCTAAAGAACTTTCTTTTTACTGCTGGGGGTAATTTTAATGAAACTGCGCTGCATCTAGCATGTAAGAGAGATGATCTTGAAATAATTAAAGTATTGTTAGATGCCGCCGAAGGAATATCCGAAAACACATTGCAGGAATTTCTTAAGTGTTTAAACGACAGAGGACACAATGCATTATTCTTAGCATCAAGAGTAGCAGCAACACATAACCGTAGCTTTAAAATTTTTAATGAAATGTTTAGTAGGGCAAACAGTAAATTAGACCTCATTCTGAATAAGCACGGCAGTGCTCTGTGTCATGCTTGTCTTTATGGTGAAGAAGAATTTGTTGATATTTTACTTGAAGGATTTAAGCATGAAAAACATTCTCTCAAAAAATTATTATTATATGATGATATAATGGGCAATGCTCTATGTCAGGCAAAGAGTATTAATATTGTCCAGAAGCTTGTATCTTCTGCTAAATTGATCGAAGACAATAATGAAACTCTTAAGGAGATGCTTTTACCCGAGGAGGATAATAGAAGTTCTCTTAATTGTCTGGTTCTTTATGGTAGAATTGACCTAGTTGAAAAGCTATTAAATGTAGCTAAGGAGATTGACGATCATAACCATACACTAAAACAGTTATTTTTGAACGAAAGATATATAACAACTCCTCTACATGTTGCGGCACAATGGGGCCGTGGCGATATTATAAAACTACTATTAAAAACAGCAGCTGATTTAAGCATCGAGATCTTGGAGAAATTAATTACTGCTGTTGATGAAGGTGGCAGGAATGCATTACAATTAATGTTCGAGAAAGGCCACGATAGATTATTTGATGATTCTTTCAAAATGCTGGAAGAAGATAAGTATGAAAATATCCGGAAGAAAGTAACAGAGATGTTTGATAATGTAACACTAAATGACAGAATTTATCCGGTCAAGGAAATGCTGCTTGAGGCAATTGAATTTGGTGATATTAAGCGAGTTAAAGATATTTTAAGCAATGCTAAAAAATCCAGCATTAGTTCCAATGAAAATGTTAGAGTTTTACTATTAGCCGATTACGGAGACGGGGAACACACAATACATATGGCGTGCGAAGAACGAAACTCAGGAATTATCAAAGAACTGCTTCCCTATTCTAAGGACATTGATGTTTATAACCATACATTGATACAGTTACTTTTCCTTGAAAATATTGGAAGAACTGCTCTACATGTTGCAGCCTCAAAAGGACGTGGCGATATTATAAAACTACTGTTAGAAACAGCGTCTGATTTAGGCATAGAGATGTTAGAGAAATTAATTACTGCTGTTGACGAGGGAGGTAGAAACGCAATACAGTTAATGTTCGAGAAAGGCCACGAAAGAATTTTTGATGATTCTTTCAAAATTCTGAATAACAGTAAGTACGATAATATTCGGAAGAAAGTAATGGAAATGTTTGATAGCGTACCACCTAAAAGCAGGCTTTTTTGTACCACGACAAAGTTTATTACGGCAATTATATGTGATAATAGTAAGGAAGTAAAAGATATTTTAAGCAATGCTAAATATTCCAGCAATCCCATTGAAAATCTTAGAGTTTTACTATTAGACGATTCTATGATGGACAGTACGTTAAGTATGGCATGTAGAGCAGAAAATTCAGAAATTATCAAAGAACTACTTTCTTATTCTGTGCATATGGAGGATAACGGTGCAACTTTAAAAAAATTGTTAACAAAATCTTGGTATGAGACTTCTCCTTTTGATGCACTTAAACATGGGTACACAAGTGAAGTAAAGCAGATTGTAGAAAGTTTAATTTTCGAAGCTAAAAACAATAATAGAGTACATGCAGCAAGTATTTTGGAACAAATTGATAATCGGTATGCCGAATTAGAATTATATGATATTTCAGAAGAGTCAGGTGATTTTTCAGAAGAGTCAGATGATATTTCAGAAGAGTCAGGTGAAATTTCACACGATTTAAATGATATTTTAGAAGAACTGATTTAAAAAATCCTGGCTTGATTTCTGATTCTTTATTTTATTTAAGAGAGGATTCAAATTCCAGTGCCTAAAAGAATGAGACGCTGATATATCATTTAAGACTGTATCTGTCATAATTATGTTTTTTTAATAAGACCCACAAGTACTTAAAGTATTGAAAATTTTGATGCAATAGGCCAATTTGATACATCTAGAAATATAAATTGGACATTTTGAGCATATCAGAAAGTACCACTAGAATTTCACAGTTAATTCACGACATGATGAGTGCTTTCCCATGTTTAACCTCTTTGCGTGTAATATGTTCTTGCCATATAAGGAAAAATTAAATTTTTGTCGTAATTGTTGCACGTTTAATTCGTAGAATACTTGAATTAAACAAAGGGAAGACTGATGTCTGATATGACCGATATTAAAAATTAAAATAGCGTTAAAGGACACCCTTCCGGAAATGGTTTATATATTATTCTATTGACAGATGTACAGAGAAATTTCACGTGTGAGTACAATTTTTGACAAAACAGAGAGTGTGGTGATTGCCAAATTAATATTCCTTTATCCGTCTAACGTGTCTATACAAACTCTTCCGAACAAATTTCGCTATTTTCTTTATTCAATGTTACCCTAGTGTGTTCAAAAAATCTCAGTAAGCAAGTACTTTCTTTGACAACTACTACTGTGACTTGTGAAACTTCAGGGAAATGATTTTATGAGAGAATGAAAGAGAAATCATTGAAGTATCAGTCAAAAATTGACCTACAGATGTTTACTAACCTGGAGTGTACAATACGTATCTAAACACAGTTTCATTTCATATACAATTTGAAATGTCGTTTCCACATAAATATTCTTTGTTCTTTATGGAGATCAGGAAGATGTATATGATTGCGAAAATAAAAGTCTAAATGGGCTAAAGAAATGATTTTGACTATTATTTACTCTGTATTTATTTATTTTAGTTTAAAAGAAATAGAAAAAATTATTTCGTAAATGGTAGAGAACAATAACTGTACTTTTAACAGTTTTAATAGTTTTAAAAGACTAGCTTTGTCATGATTTTGTTGTATAGTTTACCTAGGTTTGAAGTATTATTTTTTTAAAACGGATCACGACGTTGCCTTCCAATTACATATACATAGTTTTTAAAAAAATCTAAATTACAGTAAAAAAAAAATCGAAATTCATGAAAATGTCACCTTTTTCCTGCTATATCTCGAAGAAAAAATTGTTTATTTATTTTTAGGCAGTTTGTAGATTAAGATTGTTCTTAAAAAATTAACATCATAATTTTGAATGGGACAACCTCATATTTTTTTCTATGTATAAAATAAAGACTTCCGAAGAAATTTCAAAACTTTAAAACATGTTTTAAGGGTCACTGTAAAGGTTTGAATATTTAAAAAAAAAATAAATTGATATATTTTGTAATATAATTATAAATTATAAGTTCAAATCCATAGACATTATTAAATTGAATCATCGTATGATGTTAAGCTGCAAAGACTGTCACTTGTTTCAAGTTTCAACATAATTATTCAAGTCTATTATCCAAATACAGAAAGTAGTATTGCATGTCTACCTTTTATTTTACTTCAATTTGGTAATATGGTAAAAGATAGAGAACATTCCGTCTTGAAAAATAGTTCTCCGTTATTTTTTAATCTTAAGTCGCTATAATGCGTACTGATTCATAAGATAATATTTATAAATTACCTAGAATTTGTTTATTTAATATTTGTATTTCAATGGATTGACTTTGAAAAGGAATACATACTTCTTTTGAGTTTATCAAACATAGTCCTTATACATTTAAATATTTTCATTTTGTACAATTTTTTCTTATTAAAACTGCATTTCTTTGTATTTTTAATAAAATCAGCCATAGATTTTGTCGTTTTATTTTTCGGTCTGTTTGTATATTTCCATTTCTAATTAATACAAACGTTTCAATTCTTTAACAAAAATATAGCATAATGCATGTCGCTAACATACGAAACATATGCCAATGGCAAACGTTTTGTCAAAAATAACAGAACTTTTCGTCATAATTCTATAACTGTTATACATAGAACGGCGTGTTATATACGAAAACCTTCCGTGAAATAATACCTAGTGCAAGTTCCATCAAAATCCCTTCAGTATAACTGGAGTAGCAAGCGGCCAGAACGAAATTACCGTTTATATCATATATATATATATATGACGATTGAGAGGTCTAATTAATACTTATGTATAATAATTTCCTGCAATCTGTCCAGCACCGTGCGAAAAGGGGTGGGGGGGGAGTCGAAGGGACGATTGCCCCGGGCGTGGAAATTTAGGGGCGCCAAATTTATACTATTAATGTCATTTTTGGCCTGTCACAAGAAAAAATTGGGGATGGGGGCGCCAAATTGCCACTTTGCCCAGTTTTTGCCTCGCCCGCTCCTGAATCTGCCGTCGTATACCGTTGTCTAGAATAGCTTTGAGAAAATTCACTCAACAATTTTTTCTTCATTTAAAATATCAATAACTGATTGATCAATTTTAAAGACCATCAAAGTGGTTAAAAATCCAATTAATATGTATAAAGTACAAGAGCTGTATAGCTACTTTATGATTTATTAATTTTAATTAAAAAACTGAATTGTTAAATAGTTCCCTTTCCCCCTCTCCACACGCACAGAAAACATACTTTATAAAATGCAAATATAACACAGTTACACACAATGTACAATGTAGTTAGTACACAATGTGTAACGAATTTTGTGTTTCTCAATAACCATGATCAGAGCAATCAATATTTACGCCATGCATGTAATAATCAAGATTTAGTACTGGGTGGTGGGGGGAGATAATGCTAACTTAAATTATAGAAAAAAATAATCACTAACTATTCCACTCATTTAGTGTTGATTACAAATAAAGTATTTGCTATTATCATTACATACATGAACATAGATAGAGAGAAGGACTTCTCACGCAATGTATTAATATTGAATTATGATTTTGGAACTAAATGACAAAATGGCAACAGTCATAAATGCACCATTCTGCGGTAGCGCCATCTATAAACAAACAGAAGCGGCTAAAATCGTTAGGTGGAAAATATTTCAGATAAATAAAAACTATTATAAATATTTTTCGATATAAATCAGTTATAACTAAACATTTAGAAAGCAATTCGGAAAAATAAATTAATTGTAATCTTTTTAAAATATCAAGTTTGTGTATATTTTAAATTCAAAATTTGCTTAAGATTTTTTTTCTGGGTTTTTAAATCGTAAACTTTATTCTTGTTTCATATAAAGTGCTTAATACATCCTTTATTTATATGTTCTTCGTTCTTATTTAATGATTTTTACCAAACTCTGGCTTACAAATTACTTTTCTAACGAAAGTTTATTTAAAAAATCTTTATAATAAGTAGCGATCACATATTCTTTTTCTCTGTTTTTTATATTTTCCCATGTTGTACGCATGTGTTAAACTAATTTTATTTAATGCACAACAGAAAAAAAAAAAAATCTTGTCTAGTGATAATCTTGTATTTAATAAATTGAAATTTTGTATTGTTGAACTTTTCAACCATGATCCTTACTTTTTAAACTTTTTCATATTTTATTTATTTTTATTTTTTACATTATCATCTCACAGTATATTAGACGTAAAAATAACAAAATATTTACTTAGGTAATTATTCTTAATGCTTTCTAATTTATTTAACTTTAATTATCAGGGTTCAAAGGTTTCTTTCATTGTTAATACAGTTATAGTTTTGCATATAAATAAACAAATTTTGATTTTTAACTTTTTCAAACATATTGAAAAGTATTTATGAATTGCATTTGTCTGCCCATGCTCTAATCCATATAAATATACTCAGATTGTCATGCAATTGACATGCATTATTGAAATTTTCTAGCACTTTTAGTGGTATCTAAATTGAAGTGTGTAGAATTAACAATTTATTTATAGGGCTACTCCATTGCAATATAGTTTATGGGAGGGAAATTTGCAATGTGTTTTAATTGTATTGCAATATTCTTAACATAATGAAATTTATATACAATATTGAGATATGCTAGAAGATGGTTACTATAAATATGTATAGCATTTACAGTACATACACAGGGGATATTCTAAAAAATAATTTTGATTTTACAGCACTGCATATGATGAGTGAAGCATAAGTCCGTAACTGTTGGCGATAATCTCATGCAGGGCCGTAGCTCGATTTGAATAGGAGGGGGGGGCTCATATTTTCTTTCCCTGTGTGACGTAGAAAGATAAATTAGTGCATATTCACACTGTAGTTACTATGTTTCTCATTAAACTGCTATAATAACTTCATTTTATGCTAGAAAAAGAGTGATGAAAAATTCAAACATATTACTAGTGCAATATTAGACATATGTTAGCTTCATTTGTGCAAATAGGATGAGTGAGTATTAAACACTTATTGTAGTTACAATTTAGTATTTTTGAAAAACTGTGAAAGGCCTTCAAAACTAAATTAGATTTTCAAACAGAATTTCATTTGAGTTTTTGGAACATAAATTCATTTTGTGATCTTGGAATTTTTTCCAGGAAGGGGAGGGGGGGGGGACTGAGCTACTAGTAAGCTACTGTTTTATTTTGAGACTAATAACTCTTTATAATTGAAAAACAACAATAATAAACAATTGTGATTAACTCTCTCTTTTGTTTATTATGAATCAATATATCCAAAGTTTTTACTTCACATTTTAATTAAATTGATTTGGAATTTTGATTTACTTCTTATATTGAAAATTGAGCTACAAAATATGAAAATGAAAGTAGAGTTTAAGTCACTGTATATTTCCAAATGAAAACACTGTTCAGATCAAGTGATACAACTTTATAAATTTTTGGACTTCATCCTACAGGTTTGCACGGGTCGGAATTTTCAGGTCTGGCCCATCACAATATCTGCTATTTCTAAAAAATTCAGATTTTTATCATATAATTAAGATTTAAAAAAAAAATACTGCATACTTGTCTATGGGATGATTTTGCAGTATATTTTACAGGAAATATACATTAGCAACATTACTGATTGCTTAGATTTTCAACATTCAAATAAAGATTCATTAAAAAAAAATACAGTAAAGCATCGTTTATACGACAATCACTTACTTATACGACGTTTACATTTATACGACATTTTAATGTGGTCCCGATTCATTCCTATTCATTTTAATGTAAAAATATATCTTTTATACGACTTATTTATACTTTTATATCGTTTATACGTCGATTTTTCGATTTTGTATAGGTTTATTTTTGTTTATTTTTCTTGTGTATTTTACGAACGAGCGGAAGTTGGCAGCTATGAATGACACCAAAGAGCATGTTTAAATGCACTGCACATTATAAAAGTGTGGGCTGGTGTTCGATTAGTCTGAAAAATCAGCTTACTTGTAACAGATTAAACTGGGAGGGGTCATTCTTTTTTCAGGGATTGTCAGCTTTCACGACCTGTTTTAAGTTGCAAATAGACTATCCTTCTAATTGTTATCAGTATTGGCGACTTTTAGTTGGCCACGCGGGGTTTTTGATCTTTAACTTTAAATGGAATGGAAATGAAGTACTGTAAATGAGGAACCTTTCGATGAAACATAAATAAAGGTACGCATATTTAAATTGCTTACTAATCCCCTCCCCCCCCCCCCCCAGTTTTTAAGATTATTTGTTTATTTTGGTTTGTTTAGTTAAAAATTCATGCAAATCATCACGTTAAACATTAAAATTAAGTGAAAACAAAATTAATTCTAGTTTTGAAGGTGAAAATCGATTATACGTCGTTATCGTTTATATGACGTTTTTCGGTAGTCCCTTCGGGGTTGTATAAACGATGCTCCACTGTAATATGGTTTAGAATAAAAGAAAAACAAAAGAAAGTTAAAAACATTGTAACTTTTGAAGATGTATAGTAAAAATAGATTCATGGAAATATTTCTATATCATTTTATTAAAGATTCCAAATCCAAAAGAGCTGCTTTCTGATACACTTTTTTTTTTTTTTTAATGCATTAGATTAGCAGGTGTTTTTATTCAAAAACTATTTAATCCAATAGATTTATCCATTTTTTTATACAAGCAATTTAAGAAAATACTGTCAAAGTTAGTGTTTTGAATAGAATTTCTGGAAGCGACAGCATGGGATGGGAGAAAAATCTGGAACCATTTGACAAGAATATCTTATATCTCAAGAAGGTTATACAAGTATTTAATTTCCCAAAATAAAACATCATTCGATTCCAAATCCTTTTAATAGTCAGGCTTGACAGTTTTATACTTTTACAGTTAAAAATTAGTCAGAAAATCTGTCAAACTTTCGTGTTGTTGAGAAGTGAATTTAAGAATCATCAAGAAATACATATCCAAAGATTATGTTAACATAAGTTCTTTATCGCTACAGTCAAACCTCATTAATATGAACACGCTTAACATGAATTGTTTTCGCAGTCCCCTGTAAAAACAAATACAAAGTATTGATATTGATGACATGAACAAAATTAAGATTCTCCTTGAGGTTCATGTTAATAAGGTTCGACTGTATTAATAATTTTACAAATCATGTTGCCTGCCTTAAACTTCTTGATAACAATTAAGTCTAGTTCTGGCTTGTGTATATGTAGAGAAACAATGCAAGTCTGATCTCGGCCCTCTTCGAGTCTGCTAAAAAAACATTAAGCCCCAGTTACACACAATGTAACTATCCGATGGCGATCTCTATATTGTAAAAGTTACATTTCTGCATTGATGTTGTCAAACTAAGTATTGGCTCATGATGCACATTTCTACATGTTATTTTCGTTAAGACCATATTCATTGAAAATAACTCATATTTTATAGCTTTCGAGGAATCTTTATAACGGGCTGGTAGGCCTGCTAAATTTTTTTTATCGGCGCGGCCTGTATGGCCCATTCAATTTTTTTGTTGAAAAAAATATTCTAACTCTGCTGGGCCAGTGCAGACCTCTACTTCATCATGAACTTTTCTTGAAAATGATTGTTTTATTGACTACAACAGTCCATTTAATGTGCACAAATTCAATATTGTTCTTACAATACTATCCAATTATTTAACAAAATCATTAAAAGTAACTCTGTTCTAGTTTTCATAGCATTTGAATTCAATTCTTTTGGGTATATCATGGTAAATGCTTAACCGCTTCCCTGATTACTCTCAGTTATTTCTAGATTGTACATATTACAATTAATAATTGTCTTGATAAAACTTGGGCATGGCATATTTTATTGCTACGATTCAGTGGTACCAACTTTTGAAAAATATTGGGTGGGCTCAGTGATATTTTGGAAATTAGTAGAACCAGTTTGTTTTTCTTTGAGGGTTTGTTTTCTTCTTTCTGATGAAAGATGAGACTTTTAAATCAAGCTATCAAGTTTTTAAGTTTGTTGCATTTTTTTAAAATTAAGTTCTCGTGCATTTTTTCTTATGACACTAATATTTATTGTAATATCATCATATGATGAATATGATTGCAAATTGAAAAGCAGAAAGTTAAACATTTACATTTCAGTCATTTTTGATTTATAGGTGTCAGTCTGAGAAATAAAATGCTAAATGGGATATTTATAGTTAATTGTAATTTTTTTTAGGATATTGAATCCAAAAATGACCAGGCCCCACCAGTGGCCGAGAGGTTCGAACCTCTCAACTGGTAGACGGCAGGTGCTGGGTTCGAACCCAATCGCGGCTGTCGGCCTAACCGTTCGGAGTTTTCGTGGTTTTCTTCTAACCTTGCATAAATACGGGTTAGGTTCCCTTAGAAAGACCCCCACGAAGGGCACTCCCCCTGGTCCTATATCCCTAGCGTAGATAATCGGACGTCAAAAATTAACCAACCAAAAATGACCTCCATTTCCCTCCATCACATGCATACAGTATTGTAGCAAAACATGAAGAGTTTACATTAGAAAAGCACAACTGCAATGAAAAAAAAAATCAATATTTTATTACAAGTAACTGTGTTCCAAACTGTACTTTCCCTCTTGATTACACTTTGCATTACAATAGTTGTATGAATTGTAGTAAGAAGCTTATGTCTGGGTGAACAGTAAACACTCTGTAAGGCAGAAATCGCTCTAATTCAGAAAGATTTTCAAGTCCTTGCAAATCCATAGGCATATAGAGTAAAATTTTCTAAGGGTAAATATTGTGTACTATGGAAAATTTTCTAGGTCCCAATCGATTCTGCCTTAGACAGAGTTTAATGTAACTGCTTTTGTTTGTTTCTCAAATTCTTGTTTTTAATAAGTTTTGAGTTTCACTCTTAGAAATAAGAAATTAGCATGTGGAAACATTATTGAACATGTTAGATTAATTTTAATCACGATTATTTAATCGGTAAATCAATTACAGATGTAAATTTTTTCATTTTTGGGTGAAAAAAGTCCGGGCCAAGATTCGAACTTGGGATGTATTGGCTGAAACTGCTAATGCTCTACCAACTGAGCCATCTTGGACACGAACACTGGAGGACTATTTCACCCAATTAACCTCAACAATAACTTAATCTGGTCTGATATTCTGGATCAGCTCAACAGAATAAAAGCCAATACATCCCTGGTTCGAATCCTGGCCGACTTTTTTCACCCAAAAATGAAAAAAATTACATCTGTGATTATTGAATATGGTTTTTTAATCAAGAATAGAATGCATGATTCCTGGTTGGAAAGAAAAAATTTATACTTAAACTAGGGATGCACTGAATTTGGCTGAATACTGAATATTCTTCTGACAGGTGAACCGAATACCAAATATTCGGCGAGCCAAAAAGTAACTGTTGGGCCGAATACTGAATATTCGGTTTTCCAAATACCTTTTATATTTCAAAGTTTAAAGGTATTAAAATGTTACTTTTTAAAACAATTTTACATAATATTTAATAAAGTTACATTTTGATAAACAAGAGCATTAGTACTGAAAAAAATCTGCCTTGATTTATTTAAAAAGCACAATTATAAGACTTTTTTAATTAATAAAATTTTAAATTCCATAGTTTCCTCTATGAATTTAAATAAACATTTTAAAATCAAAGAGAAATAATGAAAAAATGGTCAAAGAAAAATTTTAGTCTCATAATTATCCTTTTTAAATAACTCAATGCGGATTTTTTCCAATGTAAAGAACAAAAACTTTCAACTTAATTCTAAATAAAGATTAATAATGATTTTGATTTAGTATTCAGCTTTTAAGCTAAATACCAAATATCAGCCAAATATTCGTTACATCTCTAGAAATAATGATATATTGAAAGAAGAATTGAGAAAAACCTTCAAAAATTTACATTAAAAAAATAAATGCAGTCTGTGCATCAAAAGTTTATAATTAATAGTCTTAGAGAATAAATGATTAAGTGAGAGTATATTACTTGCGCTTAAAGGATTCCATACAATAGATATATGAATTATAACTGTATCCGTTAAAAAAAAAAAAAAAAAAAAAAAAAATTGCTAAAAGAACGTTAAGAGTTTGCGGGATTAGGTATACCATTTGTTTAAATATTAGTGAATAAAAACATAGACGCGAAAAAAAAAAAAAAAAAAATGTATATATATATATATATATTGGTGGTGACATTATATTTCCTTTATTAAGAAAAGACTATGGTTAAGTGTGTGTCCATGTGGCCTAAGTCAATTCTATGGTTCTTGTCTCAGAACCTTTATAAAGCAATCTTTATTGATATACAAGAACAAAAATTACACAATATAGCAAATGAGAACGCATACGTTCTACATCATTAAGAAAGGATGGAGAGCATTATAATTAAAATACATATGAAAATAAAAATCTATATTTTGATTACTGATTAGCGAAGAAATAAAAGTAAGCTTATTTGAATGCATTACCCCCCCCCCCCAAAAAAAAAAAAAATGCCACTGTACCATTTAAATATTTATCTATGTTATGAAAAATATTTTTTAAATGCTAAACTACTGAAATAAATTTATTGCATAGTACTCCTAAAAAAGGATACGATACAGCAAAGTTAATTTATTCCTTTAATAAGCTTTAAAAATTTTGGTACACTTACAGTTACTATACTAATGGATTACTGGGTCTTTTACTTTTACTGTTGGTTATTTGGAGATTTTAACATTAACTTCTATAAAGAAAGTAAACACAGAGTAAAATTAATGCGCTGAAAATTTAATATGATTTAGTATGACGTAACGAAAAGTAAAGTCATCTATCTTACCTGCCAAATTGATAATGGATAATTATAATATTTATTAAAATAAAGCAATTCATAATACATCATAAAATATGTCATAATTTTTTTTTTAATCGCTAAGCAATTATTTGTGAAACTAAGCATGCATCGGTTTAAATTCAGCGTGATAGGCCTAAATTCTTCAAACGTCATAGGAAAATATATCTGCATTTAAATATAAAATCAATGCATATATTTTTAAAATATATACATTTGCATAATCATAAGTATTAGAATTAACAAAAAAAAATATATTTCATATCAACATGAAGTTTTATGTTGACAAAATTATTATTGTTATTAGCTATTTTGACATTTTTCTCCGGAAAGTAGCGGAAAGATAAATGTAAACAAAACAACAGGCGAACTATACACCATGGAACAAGGCGCCACCTATTTGAAACTTTTTCCGCGGAACGGTTTTCTTCTTCCAAAGGCTATTTCGTGAGAAGTCCTTCCCTCTATCTATGTTCATGATTACATATTTGCTCTTTTAGCATGATTTCTATACAAATCAGCTTGCGTAAAAAAATAACTAATTCAAATTCTGTTTTACGCATTATAGTGACAAGCATTCTCTAATAAAAATGTGATTTTGTCAGAAAAAGGGGAGAGCGATAAAGAAAAAAGAAAAACTGAATAGTAAAAATATAAGAATTCCTGAAATAAATGTGGTTGTTTCACAATATTTTTATTTTTTTTTCACTTTAAATTTATAGATCCTACTTCTTCAATTATTCTGTTGTTGTTTCCGGTTACACTTCAGAGATGGAAGCACTAATGAACTAAAGGAAAATTTCAATTATCTTTTTTAAAAGATAAGATTGTAAAGAAAATTGGCTATGTAAAATGAATTTTCATGATTCTAGAAAAGAGAGAAAGAAGGAGCTATAAAAAAAAAAAGAAAAACCCATAAATATTGATGAAATTGATGTGATTATATAACAATAATCTTATTTGTTTCATTTAGATCGTCTTTCTCCATTTCTTCAGGTATTGTTTCTAATTACACTTCAGAGATGGCAGCACTAAAAAAATGAACCACATCGACACTTTGCATATCTGTCTACAGATGAAATTTCATAATTCATTTTTCACCCGCTTCTGAATATGATAGGATAGGGTTTGAAAAATTGCGTACAGTTGTTTTCTGAAATGAGATACCGAAAACGGTATTTTCATGGCAAAGAAAATTTATTTTTATCGCACCTTTTCATTTAAATTCACTTTTGACTCATATATAGGGGTATAGTGAAGGGTATACGGGGTATGGTTTCTAATTTTTTTTTTTTTTTTTTTTTTTTTTTAAGATCTGCATAACCTCTGTTTCTGAAAAAAGCTATAGCGTATACACTGTAGCATATACATTCTGCCTATAGCATAAAAACTCTATTTTTTTTTTTTTTTAAGGCTATAAGAATGCTCATACATGTAAAGGTAGTTTTTATAATTCATTTTTAACCCCCTTTTAAATGTGATAGGTTCAAGAAACTATGCATACTTAATTGCTCACGATTACAATACCCCCCTTCCCGCGTGTCCACAACCTAAATTCAACACCCTCATAACATATATATATACAGAGTGAGTCAGAAATATCGAAACAATAGGCTATCTCCTTAAATATTGCCCCTAGACCCATACTTCCAATTGAAAAAATTCATAAAAAAAGGGTAAAATTTTTAATAAGATAAGTTGCAATTCCATTGAGGGTGGTCTATTTAAAAAAAATACTAAAATTAAATTTTTATACGGGGCCCGTAGGATAAATTGATTGATTGATTTTTGACGTCCGATTATCTGCGCTAGGGATATAGGACCAGGGGGGAATGCCCTTCGTGGGGGTCTTTCTAAGGGAACCTAACCCGTATTTACGCAAGGTTCGAAGAAAACCACGAAAACTCCGAACGGTTAGGCCGACAGCCGCGATTGGGTTCGAACCCAGCACCTGCCGTCTACCAGTTGTGAGGTCCGAACCTCTCGGCCACTGGTGGGGCCCGCCCGTAGGATAAAAATTCTAATTAGGAAAATTTTCCTTATCTAGTCCTGAATATGCACAAAAAATTGCATCTTCATATCTTCAAAACTCGCAGATTTATAAACTTTTAAATAAGTGATCAGGTTTTAAGGGATTAGACACAAATTGAAATGCGCGCAATTGAAGAAACAATGTTACTTTAACAGGTCTAGGAAACATGCAAAAAATCTATCTATTGAGTTAGAATATTGATTTTTTTTCTTTTATTTTGTGATGGTTAGTCATATGATTTACTAAGAAAATCACATCCTAAAATTTCTCATAAAATTCATATAAATTTCAAGTGATTAGTATTGGTTTAAATGGGATCATTTAAAATAGTTATAACTCGAAATATTATTTATCGGATTTCAATTTCTTTCCATATAATTAAAGATCAAAATCTGATTTTAGTTTTGTTCCAGGATTTTTGTTTTTTTCAATATTAATTTTAAAGCTATTAAAAATATTTATGTAGAGGTAAATTAGCCCCAGAAACCACAAGACTTCGACTGATAATGTATGTGCATAGTTTCGATAGCTAATCGAAGTTCAAAAGCCCATCCAAGGAAAATATTCGCAACCTGAGTGCAAGATGAAAAGTGTGAGAGTTCGAAGATTTTGCACAGAAAGAATGCCTCCATCTGCGGTGCTGGGCAGATGCGGCTGGCTTACGCTCATGTTTTTATCGGGACGAGGCCCCGATCAAGAACTTAGTAAAAGGGATCGGTTGCGATCCTTTTTTGACTTTAATCGATAATAATTTCTATTCATTTTATACTGTATTTAGTCCGGAATTGGATTTCATATGTACCATTTATATAATCAAGAAATTTCTAATTAAATATTCATTCAGCGAAACCTTGCAACTGTTTACTTATTTCAAACCCCGATTTTCATCCGCCCCCCTCCTATATTTATTAACTATTTAGAGAATAGCTGTTGTCCTCGGTAGAGAACTGGGAAATTTGAAGTATATCTGAATCTTTTTATGGGTTGAATTTCACAACTTATTTTATTTTATTCGTTTTCTGATTGCTCCATGTTTAATGTCTAAAAATGAAATACTTCTGTTGCCGCAATGACAAAAAATGTAATAAAAACTCAAAATAATAATAATAATAATAATAATAATTTGAACACAAATTGTGATGAAGATTTCAAACAAATTTCATTTATAAGTGCATTTTTTCTCTGCGCATTCTCGTAAAAATTAAAAATGTGCGATGTTTAGAATTTTAGAAATTTGCAGTGCTGAAAATTGTAAAACTGAAATTTCATTTAAAATTTGTTTATGATAGATCCAGGAATATTATAATGATCATCTCATACGTAATAGGAGGCGTTCAGAAGTCAGCCCGATTAACTCTATGCGCAATAAAAATTCACACTTTGAACAGTTAAACTTGTATATATATAAAATATTGTTTTATTTTATCATTGGCCTAGAAATTTTATTTTTTAATGCATGGCATACGTAATATGGGATTCGTTATGATCATCATAAAAGTGATGTTTATTGTTATTGTTAATTTAAATATCGAATTTGTTTATAAGTCTTTAAAATTTTAGTCTTTGAAAATATCATTTTCCAAATAGTCGTTGCAATTTGTTAAGTTACATTTTTTTATGATATAGTTAAAAAAAACAAATATGAGTTAAAATAAAAAAAATTAAAAATTAAAAAAACATATTTTCAAAAATAAATATTTTTTCAAATTTGCAGAAACAAAACTAATGTAAAATAATCAATAAATTTAGCTCTCGCAACTTCACGCTTTTTATCATTCTGGAGAGGCTGTTAAAAAAACTTAATCTGGGACCAGACCGAGCCAGGACCGAGATGTTACTTTTTTCTGAAGACTCGCCTGGCCGGGCGGGCCTAACGTATTTTCATACCGGAGGGGACTGCTTCCTCCTTCCTAGGACTCCACTGGACGAAATTTTCATTACTGGTCCCGAAAAAACCTGTATTAAAATCACCGTCTCTGACTGACCTAATACGTGCATAAAATAAGAAAAATTTGGCTGAATCAAAATTTTTACGAAAAACTCTTAGCATTTACAATCGCCTTTATTTTACAAAAATAAATAAATAAATAAATTAAATTAAATTAAATTAAATTAAATTAAAAAAACTTTAATTTTTTAAAAAGAATAGTATAGTTATAGTTAAAGGCTAAAAAATTAATTACAATAAAACCAGTGAAAAATATCTGCCTATGACGGAATCCTGTGTTAAACGGAAAATGTATTGAACCATACAAAATAAATATAATAACACCTGAGAAAAAAAATAAACTCCATTTACCTCTCCTAAATAGGGTATTTAGGAGAGGTCTATAGTCTATATGTCTATAACGTATATTTTCTTTCCTATGTGATTCCGTCTTAAATGCTTTTCCTGTATAATATTTTTCAAAGTCTCCAACACATGGAATATGGATTAACGATATTAAAATATAAGTGAAACATTTATAAATAAATACAGATATATTGATAAAATGAATGTATCGCAACCTTTGGCACTTAATTATTAATAAAAATTATAAATATGAAAAACAAAAAGCTATAGTAAGTATTTTCGGTCAGAACTCTTTCATATGAAACAATTTTTAACCTCACCGAAAAAAAAACTTTGTAGAAATTAACTGCTGAGCCGGGCTATGATTTAAACTTTTTTCCAAGCCGGTCCGGGTTATAATTTTAATATTTTTTCAGGCAGGGCGGAACTTTTTTTCCTGTTTGGGACCGGACCTTAGGGACTCAAAAAGCACTTTTTTAAAAAATTTCTTGAAATTTTGTGTTTTATTTTATTTTTGCATCACAAAAGCAATTGAAAAAGCAAATAAATATATATAATTATTTTTTATCATTAATATGGACTCTACAAATGATGCTTTAACACACAGAAAATTGTTTATGTTTGTATTTTTAAAATTTTTTACATTTTTGCTGCACATCATTTTAATATAAAACCTAATCTCTCTAAAAAACAAATGGCAAAACAAATTGCTAGAAACAAAAAGAGAATGGAATAGAAACAAATAGGAAAAATAGAAACAAAACAGAAGCGAATTGCTATTTTGCTTAATTTTTCTGTCTGTCACACCAATTTCTCTCTTTTTAATATTTATTTATATACGTACAATGTTTTTCAAAGGTGTCTATCCTATAGGAGACACGGGGACTGAAGAGGTTAAGGGGGCCTCAAGAGTCTTACTTTTCACTTGGTAGTGTAGTTTAGCAACATGTCATATTTAATTCTTTTTTCCCAGTCCCTGTAAAACATAAATGGGAAATTTTTTAGCATAGACAACTTAATATCTCTTATTTTTAAAATAAGTTTTTTAATATTCTATATTTAAAATATATTCAATTTTTTTAATGTTTAATTTTGACAAAAAATAAAAAATAATAAAATCGTTTTCTGACTTGCAAGCACTGCGCACAAGATTGTAGCAAACTATTAATTAAGAGCCCACAATAATAAGATTAATGATGTAAATGATCTTAAACTTATACTTCATTCGAAAGCAATTTATTTACTTATTTATTTTAAATTTACATTTAAATTATAAAATTAAAAAAAATAATTTTTTTTAATTAAAAAGTTGACAATTTTAAATAATTAATGCTATTATAATACTAAATTTGAAATAGAAGTTATTCTTTAATTTAAAATTAAAATATTTACCAAGTTTCATGCAGTTTGCTTTATTACTGTTTCAGAAATGTTGCGCGCAGTTAAAGTGAATCAAAGAACAATTTTAATTTTTTTTAATTAAAATTACACATAAAAAAAATAAAATTTCAATGTACACACTGTAAAAAAAAATCTGTAAAAGTACTAAACATTTTCTAGGAAACTGGGATTCCAAGAACTTTTCATGTAACGATAATAGGAGAAATCCATGGAACCGATTCTAAAACTTGAGTTTTTGTTGTTACCGTTACAGAAAAAGTTCTTGGAATCCCAGTTTCCTAGATAAAGTGTAGTACCTTTACAGATTTTTTTTTACAGTGCAATATTTAAAAAAATTAAAAAAAAAATAAATAGAAGAGATATTAAGTTTTCTATATTAAGAATTTTACGCAATTAGACTGAGAAAAAAAATGCGATATGTTACTAAATTTCACTGCCAGGTTTAAAAAATAAGACTCCGGAGATCACTTAAAGAAGATATGAGGAATCTTACGTCAGTTAGGAAATACCTCTTTAATGTAGGTGCTAGCTGAAGAATGGGTGGTTGTTACACCATCTTCAATCCATTCATGAATACCTTCCGTGTAGGGTCTGTATTGTTTTTGTTTTTCAGTACCAGAATGTTATAATCGTAATATTTGCTCCGTCTAATCGTAGAATTCTTGGATTCAGTACAGCTATCTGAAATGATTGGTATAAAAATTAAAATTTTTTAAATGACTCCATTCCTGAAGCAGTGAATGTGCCATGCTATTGATATAGGGCTGCAAAATCAAAATATCTTCGAAAAAATTCTCTGAAATTGGCGTTTGGAACAGAATTAATAAGGTATCCGAACATCTTTAAAATGTAATTTTCGATCAAAATATTGTTTTTTCATTTTATGCAAGAATATTAAAATCGACTGCCGATTTTTTCATAAATTGTGTTTGTTTCTTAATATAACCAATTAAGAAACTGTTAGCCGTAGCCGTTTAAAGTTACAGCTATTACAGCTTTTGAATTGTGTTTAAAAGTTATTTTTACCTTTTTTCTTTAAATGATGTTTTTTAGACTTTTACTGTACGCAAAACATATTAGAACAAAAAGTTAAACAAGAAATGCTACGAAATTTTCTGTTTTCCTTTTACAGATGTCTTTTAAAGGAATAAACTACACTCATGATAATACATTAAATAGTTTTATATTTACACTGGTACAAATTTGAGAGAAATTTTTCGAATTTTTCCTTACATTAGTACTTTAACTGCCATATTATCCATGGAATTATTTACAAGAAGAACAGACAAACCATGAAAATAGTGAAGCTTCAACTGGTTTAATTACCGGCGAAAGAAAATTCCACCAGTAAATTTAAACAGAATTTTTGTTTTATTAAAACGCCTTGCTAAAATCGAAATTTCGGCCATTAATTGTGGAAAAAATAGATTTTTTTATTTGCTTGTTGGAGTTTACTTTGGCTGTAGTCATTCATGCGTTTCCGACATAGTGTGATAACTAAGACTGTTATTATCAGTAGAAAAAGTATAATACCTGAGCAAACTCCTACCAGCCATAACAAAGATATTTTAGCAATAACCCCGATAATTCAGATCAACTGGGACCGGATTCAATCCAGATTATCGAAAATCCGGATTATTTGGAGAATAAGAAAAAAATGAAATCAAATATAACATACTAACAAAAAATCACCTTTATGTTAAACTTATTGAATATTTGCAGACAGTAATAATGTTTACTTTGCTTAATTATTCCGAAAATATGTCAGAAAGTTTTTTATTTAGAATACGACGATGAAACAAGTTAATGTTATGGAAATTAGTCAATCGCTTCTCAAACTTGGAAAAAAAAAAAAAAGACCAAACCGATCCGATTTATACGGAGATCCGGATTATTGGGATCCGAATTAGCGGGGTTCTACTGTATTTGTGAGAGAAATGTTTCATGAAAAAAGCCAATAAATAAATGCAAAAATTTCTATTCAAAATTTACTGGTAAGAGCTTGATGGGCTGTAATCAGAAAATGTTGATCCGACAAGAAAAAAAGAAATCTGTCGCCACTTTATGGCACGTTTCCTCAGTTACTTCACTTACAGCTGGTAGACACTGCGATACATCTTTTTCTTTTTTTTCATAACTCCATCATATCATCTAAGACATATAACATAAAGATGCGATTATAATTTGTATAGTCTAAGTCCTAGAGAAAGTTATTCTGCTTATTATGCTATTTACAAAATGTCAATACGTTGTTTTATTTTGGAGTTATCACGTTTTGTAAAAATGTCGGGTTTTGACACAATTTTAACCATTTTCCCTTTAAAAAGATTTTTTCAGGGTAGTTGCTAAAATTTTTATATTTTTTTCAACTTTTTAAGGTAAATTTCATTATAAAAATGGATAACAAGATAAAATTTTAAAAAATCAAAAAATCACTTCCGAAGGTGTGCGGATATCTTAAATGTAATTAAATAATTGAATATAATTAAATTATTGAAAAATGAAGTAATCTGTAAATTTTAATTACCAAGCTTTCCAGATGGCATTATTTTGCGACTAAAAATGATATTATAAATATGTGTGAAAGTTTTCCACTGTTGAGAAAAAGAAGGTTTGATTTTGTGATTAAGCGTTTAAGAAATTGTTCATCTTATCAGTAAACTTTTTTTTCCAGCAAGTTAAATTAAAAAAAAAGGGTTACTTAATGCCTTCGCATGGTGCAGTTATTATGAAAACTCAGGGAGACTTAATAAAAAGACTTATTTATTTAGAAGTATTGTATCAGAAGTACTGAAATTTTAATTATTACTTACATGCACAAATAAAGAAATTTTTTTCACATGCAAGAGTTCACCTACGTTTTTCAGATTTTAGGTAGATTTCGTATAAAATACTACCTATTGCAATCGCACCAGTTTATCTATCTATCTATCTAGCTATCTTTCTATATATCTCACTTTTTATAGACACGATAACTTCTATAATTCTTCACCAATCTCCACCAAACTGGTACATAAAATCAAAGAGGATAAAATCTCGTCTAAGTTCGGTAATGGGCAAAATCGGACCAAGGGGGTCGGAATAGGGGGCGTTTTTGTGAAAACCGAAAAAACGCCATAACTTCTTAATTAAAGTAGATATCGAATCGGTTTAAAGTTTATATTACTTCTTAAAAATGGATCAAAAGTTTATGCATGACAGATTGTTGATAAATTTAGAAGTGGGCTCAAAGGGCGAAAAAAACAGAGGTTTTGAGAGAAAAAAATTCATAAGTTAGTCAATTTTTAAGATATCAAGTCTAACTAAATTTTTTGTACATGTTCTTAAAATTATCTAAAACTTTTGTATTTACGAGTTTTTGATAGGACCAACTTTTACCAATGAAAAAAATTAAAAACGAAAAGAAACAGGGCGGTGAAAAAAGAAAAAAATCCATAACTCCGTGAATTTTTAAGCTATCAAATCTGATTAAATTTATTTTAAATCTTCTTAAAAATATCTACAACTTTTATATTGACAAGTTTTTCATGGGACCAATTCGTATAGCAAAAAAAAAAAAAAAAAAAAAAAAAAAAAAATTAAACAAAAATAGGAGTTGGAGAGAAAACCTCAAATCCAAACTGCTAATATTCTGACTCTATTTTTAAATTCATTTTTGATTTTAAACGCATCCAAATGGTAGATCCTCTTATTTAGAAACTGTATAAAGTGACGCGTTGGTCAATTCTCTGATAAAGATAGAATATATTTCAAAAAAGGCTACCAAAAAGGGTATTTTGAACAGAATTTCCCAATGTCATCGGGACTGAAAATTTAAGGAAGTATTCAAATAAGAAATTGAGTTTTTTTCTGACTCGTTTTTAAATCCATTTTTGTTCCCAAACGCATCCAATTTACAGATCCTCTTATTTAGGAACTATATAATGTGATGCACTGGCCAGTTTTTTGATAAAGACGGAATATAATTCAAAAAAGGCTACCAAAAAGGGTATTTTGAACAGAATTTCCCGAAGTCATCATGACTAAATTTAAGGAAGTGTTCAAATAAGAAATTGCGTTTTTTTCTGATTCATTTTTAAATCCATTTTTGCTCTCAAACGCATCCAATTTACAGATCCTCTTATTTAGGAACAATATAATGTGATGCATTGATCGGTTTTTTGATAAAGACAGAATATTTTTTTTAAAATGCTGTCAAAGTGAGTATTTCGCACAAAATTTTCCGAAGCAATCATTATTAAAGAATTAAGGATGTAGTCAAACAACAAATCGGTTATTTTATGACTCATTTTTAAATTCAATTTTTTTCTCAAATGCATTCAACTGACAGTTTTTTGTTATTTAAGAACTATATTGTGGTGTTTAACTTTTACTTTTCAGGTAAAACTGTAGATGGCGCCCCTTGTCCATTCCATGGAATTATCTAAGGAACATAAATGTACTTGCGTTCCAGATTAGTTGTTCTATGTTTTTCAATGTGTATATGTCGTGTGTAGTGAATTATGTTTATTAAATATGTTTTGTGTTAAAGTTCGTCCACCTCGAGTTATTGAGTACTGTTTTATGCCTTAAGTTAATATGTTTAAAGATATTACAACTGGCGACTTATGGAAAAAACTTTGTACCGTAAAAATATTAAAAGAATAACGGCGAGCCAAATTGAAATGGCTCATTTCAGTTTTGATTTCAACATTTCAGAAATGTAAAGCAGCCTTCCAGAGTATATCATCAGCTACAAAACAAGGGGGTGGTAAGTGCATTGAATTTTAACTTACTTTTTTTCTGTCTTATTAAGTGAATGTTTACTTTATGAATATGATGATAGAGTAGAAACATTTCAGGCTTATATTAAACGCTTGGAGCAGAATTTTATTCTGAATGAATTAAAAGAGGAAAAAAAAGTTGCGGCCCTTTTATCCTGCATGGGCCCTAAGCTTTATAATTTGCTGAGTAATTTATGTTTCCCAAAAGAGTGTGAAATATTAAAATATTCTGAGATTGTTGACATTTTGATAAAGCATTTAAGCCCCGCCCCCAACAAATTTATTGAAAGAATAAAATTCCGTAAGTGTTACCAAAATGAGTCGGAGTCAGTTCAAGATTTTGCTGCTAGATTTTAAAAAAATACAACTTTTTGTTGTTTTACGGGTGATACATTAAATGAAAATTTATTGGAACAATTTTTACGCTGTTTGAAAAACGAAGGCATACAAAATAAATTGATTACACAAGTAGATGATTTAACTTTTGAGAAAGCAGTTGAAAAAGCTTTATCCTTACACAATGTAGGGTAGATGTGCCAGTAATGGGCTACCTTAAGGAATTTCTCAAAAAAATAATTTTTTATTAATAGTTATAATTATTGTATTCCAATTTTTTTCATATTAGATTAATCTTTCAACCATATTTAACTAATCCCACAATTAGAATTCCCAACAGAAATAAAAACTTAATTTTAAATAATAGAAATTTGTCTAAACACCCAAAAGCCCAGTAATGGACCACCTATGTTCCAGTAATGGACCGCCTATGTTCCAGTAATGGGCCACCCTACAAAAAATAACAGATAATTGTTTTTAGGTGCGTTCGTAATTATGTCAATATGTAGCACCTATAGTTGTCGTTCAGTCCGTCCGGCTGTCCGGCTGTCTGTCCGTTTGTCTGTTCGTCTGTCTGTCTGTCCGCATATAACAACGCAAAAACTATCCAACCGAATCGTTTGAAATTTAAAATACATAATTAATACATAATTTCGTCGAGTCATTTAAAATTTTATTAAAATCGGATGAATAGATTAATTACAGGGAAAATCAAAATATTCCGTTACATTAAGGTCAATGGGGAAAAAAGTTTAAAATGCATTTTCATCGTTTGAAATTTAAAACACATAATTACACCATAATTTTGTCGAGTCATTTCAGATCTCATGATAATCAGGTGCATAGATCAATTACAGGGACTATCAAAAGTATTCCGTTACAGTCAATGGGGAAAAAAGTTGCAAATGCATTTTAATGGTGTTACACTCATTCGAACACAATAAAATTGACATGAACCTATGACGTATATATATAATAAAATAAAAATTCTGTACAATCTGAGATGAAAAGAATATTTATTATTAAATTACAAGGCCACACAAAAGTATTCCACTACATAATGCTATAAGGGAAAACATTGTTTGGGACATGTTTTAACTATAATAAAATGTGCCACATTTTATTAATATGATATACGTTGCTGAGGTGTGATGAAAATTACTTCCTGTATGTTTATAGGAACACAAAGAGTTCAACCACTGTACTGTATCCGAAGTATTGTCTAGTATATCAGGAAAATCTGTATATTTTTAAAACTTCGTTATCGTACGAACACACCTCATTTGCTATGCTTCACGTGCAATTTCCAACTCGTTTCAATTGTATTTTGCTCCAGAACTTAATGAAAGCATACTAATAAAACAAAATATTAAAACTTAAGTTAGAAATTCATTACATTAAAGGATTTATAATGATAAAACATAAATCAAAATATTTAAATTTAAGTTATGAATTTATTATAATCAAGGATTTATAATGTTGATATAAAACAAAATATTAATGATACTATTAACTGTTTATTATAAACTAACATTAAAGGATTTACATTGTAAAGATATAAAACAAAATATTTAAATTTAAAGGATTTAAAAGATAAAGACAATGTTTTACTGAAATCAAGTTTAGATAAAATAAGGCATTAAAAAAGTCTCCAATCTTCATTCATATCATTATCTAAATGATGTGCTGTGCAACTGTGAAATATAAATAACAGATCTTCAATTTTATCATCCCTTTCCGATAGTCCAAACTATTCAATATGGAATTTTAGAATGCATTTAAAATGATACATGTTCTTGCACTATCCAACCATTTTCAGATAATCATATAGCCCATCGATTTGGCACAGATTGATTAACTTAAAACAACTTCTTTTTTAACGGCATATCTAGATTTTGTCAAATGTTCTGCTTGTGTTTTGTACCAATTTTGGATGACTTTTTTAAAACAACTATTTATAAACAAATTGCCTTTATTAAATTCTAATAGGTAAAATCTCAGTATTAAATTTGATTATTTAGTTTTTCAGTTAAATCAAAATATTTTATCTCTACTGAAATAACACTTTTTGTATCGGTCACTTGGGTGGTCCATTGCTGGAAAATCACGAAATAAGCAATCCAGTAATGGGCCACCCCTCCTAAAATCTTAAAAATAAATAAAATTTTGTAAATGGCCATTGGTATATTAAATTCAATGTTTTATATTGGTAACCAAACAAAAACGTTCAATTTTTACGGAAAAATAAAAAAGATATAAACTAAGCAAGTAAAGTCTGCTCTTAGCATGTTCATTAAGATTTTAAGTGAAAAACAGAAAAACTGTGAAACTTTATTTTCTGCTTCCTATTTGTTTTGACGAAAATTGTAAAAAATTAATCTAGCTTATAAGGCATGCAAGGTAGAGTTCAGAAAAAAAATAATAAAAGCTTAACTATTATTTATTATTATTTTATAAACCAAAAAGTCCGAGGTGGGCCATTACTGGAAGGTGGTCCATTACTGGCACATCTAACCTAGATATTGAAATTTCTGAAATTAAAAATAAAAATTTCAGTATTAATAAGATTTCAAGTTCAAAGAATGTACACCCAAAGAAATGGTCGAACGATTGTTAGAAGTCAAATGTCAACAATAATGTAAATAATACAAATTCTGAGGCAAATAAAAATAAATTAAAATGTTATAGATGGGGAAATATTTCTCATCTAGCCAATTCATATAGATTTATTAATGCTACTTGTAAAATTTGTAAGAAAAAAGGCCATATTGGAAAAGTATGTAGAAATAAAACTTTCCAAAAACACGTAAATTCGGTAGATACAGTAAATGTATTAACTGTAAAAAATGCAGGTGCAAATCCTATTAAATTATCTGTGTTAATTGAAAATAAAGCAAGAGCGGATATGGACTTGGACACAGGTTGGGGAATTTCTGCTGTTCCTTTAAAAAGATTTCGCAGAATTTTTCCTGATTATAAAACTTTCCCCCCAGATGTTCAGTTAAAAACTGCCACTGGTGAAATTTTTAAACCTGTAGGATATGTTGAAGTAAATGTTACTTATGAAAATAAAACAGAAAAGTTAAAATTGTATTTAATAAAAGAAGATACTTTTCCATTGTTATTTGGCCGAGATTGGGCCTCTGCATTCGATATTTTTCCACATAATTTAAAATCTGTCTATGTTAATGAGACTGTAAATTATTCTCATAAATTACAAGAATCGTTAAATGATTTTTCTGATTTATTTTCTGATAAAGTAGGGGAAATTAAAGGGTTAAAGGCAGAGCTTTATCTTGAAAAGGATGCTACACCCATATTTTGTAAAACTAGGACTGTTACTTATGCACTACACTGTAAAAAAAAGGGTCGATCAACTAAAAAAAACTTTAGTGATCCTTGTAATTACTAAAAAAATTTTAGTAATCTTAGTCGGTTACTAGAAAATCTGTAAGAATTGCTAGAAAAAAGTTAGCAATGGATAAGAGTTAATAGTTTTAAATTTTTAATAGCTATTACTAAAACTCACTTGGTGTGGCCTTGATAACATAGTGGTTATAGCAACGGATTACAGGCTAAGAGGTCCCGGGTTCGACACCGTCAAATACGTCCCGAATGTATGTAGTGTAAGTACTCGTTAATAAAGGGATTATGAAAATCCTGTCAGAGCAGGTAGCATTTTTGGTGCCGCCATCTATTGCGGTTTTGCCGAAAATCTATCGCTTCAGAAGTTTGGATGCAGCTCCTATCCTTCGGGCGCACGTAAGGTTATTAAAAACAATTTTGGAGCTATTACTAAAATTTTCTTGGTGGCTCATACTAAAAATTTTTAAGTTAGTTATACAAAAAATTATTTTGTTCAGTTTACAAAAGAAATGCTTGTTCCACTTGCAAAAAAAAAGTTTGTAATGGTTACTAAAAAATACTGTGGAATACAAATTTACTAAAGAATTTTTAGTAACCTCTTGAATTTTTTTTTACAGTGTACGTGCTGCAGTCAATGAGGAATTGCAAAGATTACAAGACGCTGGTATAATTAAACCAGTTACAAATAGCAAGTGGGCAACCCCTATTGTTCCAGTGGTAAAATCTAATGGAAAAATACGTTTATGCGGAGACTTTAAAGTTACATTAAATAAATATCTGAAAGTAGAAAAATATCCCTTGCCTAAAATAGAAGATATCCCAGGTAAAAAAATCAGCAAAAAACCTTTAAATATTTTGAGATTTTGCAGGCATTTTGAAGATTTTTGCGGGTATTTGGAAGGAAAATGAAAGCTAAAGGTTACCTTAAGAGAAGTATACAGCTTTTTAAAAGTTTTCATACAGGTTTTTATGGGCAAATTATTACCTTTAAATTACCTTTAATGACTTAGAAGATTTTCGTGAAATCATTTCAGGTAATTTGAAGGAAAATGAAAATTGTTTCTCACGCAGGTAACATGAAGGTTTTACTTGAAGGTTTTATAGAGGTTATCATTGCACATTATGATATCTAAGACTTTGATATGTCTGCATTCCCTCATAATATTTATTACAATTATTTTTTTTAAATTAATATTTAAGATAATTCCGAGAAATCTAATGTCTTCCACCGGTTTAATAAAAAATTTTTAATTACCCAGGTCGTTAAAGTTGTTAATTATTGTAAATAAAATCGTTAAAATTTTTAATTATTTAAAATTACAATTTGAAATAGCGATATAAAAATCCAGTTCTAGAAATGAAAAATCTTGAAATTATTTTAAAGTCCCCTCATTAAGATGCTTAATTATCATTTAAAATTACAATTTTTCATTCCCATCCAAAAATATCCAGTTAAAGAAAACAAAAATCTCAAAATTATTTTGAAGTCTGCTCTTAGTTAAAATTTTTAATTACCATTTCTAAACTTATTACCATTAACAATTTCACCTCTAACACACTCAAAAATTTCAATCTCCGAAAATTTCCTCTAAAAGAAAAGAAAAAAAAAATTTTTTTTCAAAATCCTAATAATTGCCATAAATTTTTCTTCAGTAAAAATACACCATCGAACAGTATGCAAAAATTTCAATCAACAAAAATTATCCCTAATAAAATGTTCAAATTATTTCAAAATCTCTTACATTAATATTTAATATCGTATTCAAAAACGCACGAAATTTCAAAGCCCGATAAACTTCCGGAAATAAATTTAATGTCTTTTGAATGTTTCTGTAATATAAAAGTAAAAATGTATAAAATTAAATGTCATTGCATTCCGACAATATTTATTAGAGTTAGACCACGGACGGACATACAAATCGAATTCATACACAGTTTTGAACTTCGTTAGAAAGTGTTAAAAAAAAGTCGAAAATTAACTGTCAGAAGAAATTTGTTCAGAAACACCCTGCCTCACCCAACCACAAAATTAATTAAAACTCAAAATCTAACTAGGATCAAAGTATCCCCCCCCCCCTTTTTACGGAAAATATCTTATTTAGTTTTTCATCTTAAGTTTTCTGAAATGAATATATATTTTTTAAATCTGAAAAAAAAAGGAAAAACTTTAGTTGAATAAATTTCAAAATGCATGCAGGGGCAATGGTTCACCCCTCACTTCCACCCTTTCCCTGTAGTTCCTGGAACAATTTTTTCAGTTCCTCTTTGAAGAAAAAACTTAGAATTTTGCACATTCTAACATAAAAGAAGCTCTTTTAAGTTAGTTATACGAAAAAAATAAATTTTACAATGTTTTTGAAAACATAAAAAGAATAATAAATAGTTATTTAAATTTCAAAATCGAGCTAGATGAAGCAACTCTCCCATCTCCAATTACTCATTTTGGCGGCGTCCAGGATTAAAGCTTTTCAGCTATAGGTGGGGTTATTATATGCAAAAATTGTCCATATCCCCTATCAGGCATAACTTCTAGTTTTTATTAAAATTACTTCTTTAAAAACAACAAATTATCGTTGGACCTAGCCTTACTAATTTTTCTGACTCCATGTCACGGAAGATGAAGGAGATTATCAACTTAACTTTCCGAATGTGTGTTGTTATCATTCCGCGCCAATGTTTACGTACATGTGACTCAGCGGCACGACGCGTTTAATTATTTTATTTCTCGTTTATCTAGTCAGTCTTGTATTTTAAGTTTCTATCAGTAAAATCGTCACATTGTAATTAATTTTTAAAAGGATGTATACATTGCCTTAAGAAGGATACAAATATTTGTTATTTAATACATATTTTTAATATTAAACTTTATTCGAATATGTGATTCATTAGACAAGAACAATATTCGGTAACCGCGTATCGTCACGTAGATTTAGAAATATTTTGGTATGGGGGAACATTTTTTATAAGAAATTTTCGTGATCGATAGGGATTTTTGTGATTCGTAAAGATCGATTACCCTGTTTTTTAAGTGATAAAGATCTCCTAATTTTAAAAACAGCTTGACATTTTAACTCTTAAAATACATCCTAAAGGGACTTTGTAATAAAACTGTGTTTCATTTTTTTTAAATTGCTTGATGTTTTCATTAAAATAAAATTACAAAGTCCCTTTAGGATGTATTTTAAGAGTTATTAGTCAAGCTGTTTTTAAAATTAAGAGATCTTTATCACTTAAAAAAAAGGGAGATCGATCTTTACGAATCACAAAAATCCCTATCGATCACGAAAATTTCTTATAAGAAATGTTCCCCCCAACCAAAATATTTTTATTGATTAAAATTTTTGTTATTTGTTACTTTAATGAGTGGAGATTTTCCAAGTTTTTTTTTTTTTTTTTTTTTTTTTTTTTTTTTTTTCTTAACTTCCAATGAATGCTATATTCAATTTTCTACAGAACATTTCAGTCTGGAGTTAATTGTTTGATTGTAAGTATTGTTGATACTTTAAATTAAAAAACTGCAAGGCAGGATTTTTTTCTTTTTTTTTTTTAATCTAAAATAGCGCATTCTTAATTAATGTGATTTGTCTGTATATGTCTAGAGCATAAAATTAATGAAGCAATTTTTTTTTTTTTTTTTTTTGGGGGGGGGGGGGGAAATTAGTCAATTTTTTTAATTTGGAATACCATTTTATCGGCAAGTAATTTAGCTTTTTTATAAATCTTGCAGCTATTATCTTTTTAGGAACGTACCTACCTGATTTATATACACAGTGCTGGCAGTGGCGTAGCTAGAGCATTTTGTTTAGGGGAGTGTGGAGATGGAATTTACCGAATTTTAATTGAAAATCATCGAATGATTGTGCTTTAGTTTTTTTAATATTCTATTCTTGTATATTTATGCCTTATAGAATTTTAGAATAAGCACTGTGAAAATACATGTACCTACGATAGGGATGCATAACCTGTTCAAGAGAAGGGCCACATCAGTAACACAAATAGAATTGTATTTTAAAGAGGTGATCTGTGGCCTTTGTGACAAAATAAAAAAATTGGTCTCAAACGGGGAGGGGGGGTCACTTACCCAGCCAAAATATCCAATTTAGTTGGTAAAGATATATCAACAGTTTTTACGTTTGTATATATAACAGATATCGCAAGAATTATTTTCAACATGTAATAATAATCCTTGACTTTTCGGAAGACTAAATTTTGTTTCGTTGAAAGTTCTAAAAAACAAACGTAAGTTGCTAATGCTGAATTAAAAATGTGAAGTTTATGAACAAGAAGGGAAAGGAGCTGATCAGCAAGATTTTCCTGATCAACGAAATTCCTGATTTTTCCGCGCCTTATCGACATAATTCACAATTTTCTGCACAAGATTGGTGAAATTCGCGATTTTTTCAAAGCCAATCCACGAAATTCGCAATTTTTCTAAGCCTGATCAACAAAAATTACGATTTTTCTGTGCCCAATCGACAAAATTAGCGCCTTTCTCCTTTCTTCATCGATGAAATATGCATTTTTCCGTGCACTAGCAATGAAATTAGCTATTCATAACTGTCTGGCAAAATCTGCATTTTTTCTGCCTCAAATTGATGAAATCCACAATTTTTTTTCACAATAAACTGCCGAAATTCACGATTGTTCTGCAGCTGTTAAAAAAAATTTCAATTTTTCCGCGATCATCGATAAAATCTGCTGTTTTTTCGTATCTTATCAACAAAATTAGCAATTTTTCCTACCGAATCGATAAAATTCGCAAGTTTTTCGAACTCGATTGCCTAAATTCATGCTTTTTTACGAAGCCGATTGAACATATTTGAGATTTTTTTCGTTTTCCATCGATAAAATTTGTGATTTTTCGTTCCCGATTGACTAATTTGCGCTTTATTTCGACGGGGATCGACCATGTTTGAATTTTTTTCCAATCGACGAAATTAGCACCTTTTCCCGTTCTTGGTCCAAGAAAAACGCATTTTTCTGAGCACAAAAGAAGAAATTCGCAATTCTTAACTGACTGAAGAGATCTTTATTATTTTTTTTTTCCGCCATAAATTCATCAGATCTGTGATTTTTTTTTTTTTTTTTTTTTTTTTTTCGTAATAAACTGATGAAACTCACGATTATTCTGCTGCAGCACAAAGAATTTTTCAGCTTTTTGGTGCAAAATCTGCTTTATTTTGTGCTTTATTAATGAAATTAGCGTTTTTTAAAATTCTGAATCAAGAAAATTCGCGAGTTTTTCGTATCCGATTACCCAAATTCCAACTTTTTTATGAAGCTAATCAATCATATTCGCAATAATTTTTTATCCTGATCGTTGAAATTGGTAATTTTTCCGTGCCATATCAACGAGATTCGCAATTTTTTCGTTTCGGATCGAAAAATTTGAGATTTTTTTTTTCCATTCCAGATCAACAAAATTCGCGCTTTTTTGTGCTCGATCGATGAAATTCGAGATTTTTTGTGCTCAAGATACGATTTTAGTTAATGGATCCCGAACAAGACGCAATTTTTGTTAAAGAATTATGGGAAAACGCGATTTTTGTGAACAGATTGCGGAAAAATACTCTACTTTCGTCAAAGAATCCTCAAAAAATCGTGGAAATTATTCTAATTTTGTAGAAAAATCCTGCAAATTTTGTCAAAAGATCGTAGAGAATATGTGAATTTAATTGAAAGATCGGGGAAAATACACTAATTTTGTCGAAAAATCAGTAAAATACACGAATTTTGTTGAAAAATGCAGAAAATAGGCGAATCTTACTGATAAATCGTGAAAAATATGAGAATTTCGAGAAAAGTATGCCATTTTTATCAAAAGATCATGGAAAATATGCAATTTTTGTTGAAAGATCGTGAAAAATATGAAAATTTTGAGAAAAAAAGACATATTTTGTTGAAAGTTCGTGGAAAATAAATGTATTT